>OX438861.1:6544746-7963104 GCA_949315895.1 Anania crocealis
CTTAGCCAAAATACCACAATATTTAATTGACTGTAAATAACAATAACTTTGTTTTTCATAGTGTTTGTATGAAGGTCAAAGTTATATTTGCATTTTTTGCAAAGTTATTTTTGCATAGGTTTGAGTAAAAAAACTTTTTTTTTAGTTTTAGTTCTATGTATGGGAAGCCCCCCTTAAATATCATTATTTTTTATTTTTTGTATGATAATCGTAAAGCGGTCAACAGGATACACCTATTTACCAAGTTTCAACTGTATAAAATGCTAATACTTTCAGAATAAAGTGGCTGTGACATACGGACGGACAGACTGACAGACAGACTTAACGAAACTATAAGGGTTCCGTTTTTTGCCATTCGGCTACGGAACCCTGAAAAAGGGCACAAAAAAACTATTTTTATAAATATTTGTTTTATTTAAATTTATTTATTTATTTTTAAAGTAGAGTATATATATCTAAACATTCTGTGAATATTTCAAGTGCCTACCTGTTGCCATTATTGATAACGAGCAAAATAATGCTCTATGAAAAAAAAGGGCAATAAATCGCGTTTATTGTATGGGAGCCTCCCTTAAATATTTATTTTATGTGGTTTGCAGTATTTGTATAGCGGCAACAGAAATACATAATTTGTGAAAGTTTCAGACGGACGGACCCTAAAAAGTGACATATACTAATTCAATACTTACCAGAAATAAAAATAAAGTTGCTGTTCCAGGATACAGACTGCAATAAGTGGGTAATTCGTTAATTCATGGGAAATTGAATTCGTATTTTTAACAAATTGCCGGCTTTCAATTGCCCTAGCTCGCACTGGCATATATCTTATGTAAACATATTTATTTTAAAAGAGACTGACAAAGTGACCGAGATTCTTGCGCTGATTTTTCTCGGCACGCCACACTTGTTCTGAAGCAGTGGTAGGTTTAAATACCTAAGCTTTTATTATTATCCAGCCGAATGAAAAATGTATGGGGTATTACCTATTGGCATCTACAAAAATAACTGGGCAATGTTGAAATAATTTGGCTTTAATCATATTGGATAACCTGCAATTGCAATGTATTATAAAAAACTAAATAACAGCTGCGACTTCATGGAAATATTTTTTTTACATAGGGCTATTGAAATTCTAGGTGGGGTACTAAAAATAATGACATGGCGACTAATATTATCAGTGGGATAGCAAATAATATATTTTGGCTATTGTAGACTTCCATCTAAAAAAACACTTTCTGTCTCTGATTTACGAGCAGCTGTAAATATTAAAACGAATATTATGAATAAATATTAGAAAATCCTTTTTTTTAGTTTTGGAAATCATAATATAATAAAAATGGCGGCAGGTGCACGCGCAGGATAGAAGCGGAGCGCGGGTCGTCAATGGTAGCGGCGTGAACGTCACGGGACTAGCGATTGCTTGTTGTTGTTTACTTGTTTGTGCAATTCGCCGGTAATTAGTGCATACGATCACGTCAAGAAGTTTTAATATTATATTTTGTTCATGATTAATTAATTAATTAACTCTCACATTAATTGCAAGTCGTAGCAGCCTGTAACTGTCTAAGCTATATAATATTTATTGTTAGCCTTGATTGTAACATTAGTGTAAGATTTGTTGGTTACTCTTATTAAATAAATACCTATATAAATAAAAATAAATGATCGACAAGTTTATGTGTAGAAATGAGTGAGTTAGACATTTGATAAGTATACTTTTTATTTTGGAAAATTGTACTACCCAGGGCAGGTTGGAATAGGAATACAGGGCAGAATATTTAAATTGCATGCAATTTTTTACTTTATTTGCAGCTCATATGTCTCACCATATATTATGTTAATCAGATCTCAATCCTATTAAATATTACCTAAAATAATTTTCATTGAAATCTCTATTTTTCAATTTATGAATGCCTACTTTGTACTTGTTAGTTTCTTCCAAGTTTCCGCTCAACAATAAATTCAATAGCCAAAAGAAAAACTCGATGCCAGTTTAAATTAAACCAAAGTATAATGGATTTTAATGCTGCTAGTTTTTACTTAATACTGTACTCCATCGTTGCTGCCAAACTGCCAACCTATTATATTTGCTATCCATTTTAATTATTTTAAAAACCTTAAATCGGATTTATTAGTCGCTGCGTTAAATACATGTCGTTTAAATATCGGGACGTGTAAAAGCGTCTCCATGGGCCTATTTGCAAAAATAAAAGAAAAATCTGAGGAAATAGGGTAGGTAATTATCTATCCACAATACCATAAACCACTAAGTTATAAATAAGGCCGGGCGAAAATTTGTATGAAGAATCGATGGTTTCTTTATTTAGTTAATAAAGGTAGGTAGAGATATCGAAAAATTTTTGATACTCCTGTTATTTCGTCGGTTAAACGTTTACATGTACGAAAAAATAAAAGCGTTTCAACGGTAAACTAATAGTAAGTCATTTTGAATTGTAGGTACCTACTGTTCCATTATAGATCCATAATAAATATTAGAATCTGTATTGTGAATTTGTCACTATTTGAAATTCGAACAAATAATTTAGTTTGACTAAAAAAAGGGAATAATTGAAATGTGGACAACATCAAATGCATTGCTCTGATCCCTAAGTAAGTAAGTATTTATTAAAACGCTTGTTTTGTGGAAATCAGTAATAACTTTAGTATTACAAACACCCAGACCCGAGAAAACAAAAAATAAATCTCGTCCGAGAATCGAACCCGGGGCCTCGGAACAAGTGATAATTTGAAAACTGATGCGTACGCCACTCCGCCACGGCGGTCGTCAAAGTTAAGCTGACGTAAACGGGCATGAGAATATTATTTTTGGTTCGGAGAGGCTCGGTGAAATAAAGTTTGGGAAACCCTGCTCTAGCGTCAGTGGTAGCAATGTGTCGCGCAAAAGGAAACCCTAAGAACAGGAGTACCTGTTAGCAGTCAGAATTTATAAAATCTGAAATGAGCGTTGCTTTAATTGGTTCGCGTTTGCAAATGTGCATGACACGTATGGCTTTCTGGTACAGTTACGGTCAAAATCTAAATAATATTTTGTACCAAAAATAAGTTCTTAAGAGCAGGCTAGACCTATTTAGGTACTTAAGCACCACATATGTATGTAATAGTATGTAGTTGAGTTTTATAAATCAATAAATCATTATTATCATTATTATTTATGCATGGTTAAAAACCACTCGCCTTATAGGCGGTTATTATTATTATTATAATAATTATTGACTGATTACAACACTAACATGAGCATTACGCCTAGTATCACTTATGATGCAATATGGTATTCTATTTTGTAATGGGTTTGTGTACTACGCATGCACCCGTCTATGTAAGTAGAGTCTAATATAATATTTACAATATTTACATTTACATGTACTTACTTACTTTGTTGGTCATGACTAAAATTCTGAAAAAAAAATTAACTAAGAATTTGAAGCTGCTATGGGCTGGCCATGTTAGCCGCAGAACCGACAACCGCTGGGGTAAACGAGTTCTTGAGTGGAGACCGCGTCACGGCAAACGTAGTGTAGGACGCCCTCAGGCCAGGTGGAGTGATGATTTGCGCAAGGTGGCTGGCAGGAGCTGGATGCGAGAAGATGAGGATCGACCTAAGTGCCGTGCATTTGGAGAGGCCTATGTCCAGCAGTGGACTGTAGGCTGAAGATGATGATGATGATGATGATGATGATGATGAAGAATTTGAAGTTACATCATCATCATCATCCATCACAAGCCCTATCAGTCCATTGCTGGACACAGGCGTCTCCAGAAGAAGGATTTTTTATCATGATCCAAGCTAGCCGGCAAACCACCAAGCGCTTGTTTGCTATTGAAGTTACTTGATTTGGTTTATATTAAAATTATTTGAATAAAAATCATTCGATGTCTCAGGTAGGACAGTCTAAAAAAATTTCTCAAGGATATGGATTTTCAAATATTTTCTAATATTTAACCTAAACCTAAACGCCTCGTTGGTCTAGTAGTTGAAATACCAGGCCAGGATCTCGGGGTCCCGGGTTCGATTCCCGGGTCGGGCAACCAAAAAGTTTCGAATTTTCGAACATTGCTTGAGTTTGTGATCACCAACCCGCATTTGGCAAGTGTGGTGATTATGCCAGTACCCGTCATTGCAATTTTTTAATTTATTTATTAATGCTATGCTATGGTTACTTAAGTTATTCAATGATGGAGGCCTTTCCCTGCAGTGGGATGATTATAGGCTGTTACTTTACTTTACTATGGATTTTCAAGATGCATCATTAATTTATTAGTGTCTAAAAACAGTGTCAAAACATTAATTTTTATTAGTTAGCTGTTGCCGCGACTTCGTACGCGTCAATTTCTGTTATTATGATCGCGATTATTTTTGCAACATTTTTCACTGATGCTTCGCTCCTGTTGGTCGCAGCGTGATCTTATATAGCCTAAAGCCTTCCTCGATAAATGGACTATCCAAAACGAAAAGAATTTTCCATATCGAACCAGTAATTCCTGAGATTAGCGCGTTCAAACAAACAAACAAACAAACTCTTCAGCTTTATAATATTAAAGTATAGATTTAATTAACATAACTTACCACAGCAATCGCATGTACAGACAGGCATTTAAACATTTAGTGAATTCATAACAATGCTTGTGCTTTTTCACACAGAAAAACAAAGAGTTTGGATAGGTACGTAAGTTTAATGTAGGGAGGCATTATGCAGTACTAACAATAGTCTGATATCTTAAAAAAACAAGATAAAGTCTTATTATAGGATGTAAGCTCATCCCACTACTGTTCCTTGCAGAATACTTAGTAGGTTGATTCTAAAACTTGTTGGTGCTTGTTACGTACTTTTGCTGGGGAACTCATTAATATCGGTTAATGGATTAAAACCACGATAAGTCTTATTGTTTTAATTCTGTATTGTATGCGTAGGGAGAAACCTCTATAGATCTTATCCCGTGTTTATTGGACTAGCTTTTTGTGCGCGGGTGGAAACCTGTGCCCAGCAGTGGGATAAAATTCAAAATTCTATTAAAATCGGTTCAGTAGTTAAGGCTTGAAAGCGTAAAAGACAGACAAGAGTCACTTTCGTTTTATAATATTCGTAAGCTAATGATAGTACGGAGAAAGATACAGGTAGGTCGCATTTATGATTAAACTCCCATTATGCAAGCGGCCTTCGCCCCGAGCAAGATACGAGTACTCACTCATTACTGTAGGTAACTGGAAAATCATTTTATATATAAAATTCTCGTGTCACAATGTTCGTTCCCGTACTTCTCCGAAACGGCTTGACCGATTCTCATGAAATTTTATATGCGTATTCAGTAGGTCTGAGAATCGGCTACTATCTATTATCACCCTTAAATATATTTTTTTTATTTTTGGACGTAATTTTTTGTTTTTATTTTTTTATAATGAGGCATTAAAAAGTACATACAACCCTAAACTTTTACTTTTTTATCACCAACCCCTATTTTTTAATAGCCATTTTAGTAATTTAATTATGTTTCATCCCGCTCGATAACTGATCAATTATCGTCTTTTTTGTAAGGGTATGGTAGGGGTAGGGAAGGGTTTAGGCTAGGGGTAGGGTAGGGGTTGGGTAGGGTAGGGTAGTGGTAGGGTAGGGTAGGGGTAGGGTAGGGGTAGGGTAGTAAAAGATTAAAATTGTATATAGTTTTCCAGCTACGCCATATTTGATGGCAATGACATATAAGACGTCAAAATCTAATACTATTCTTAGGCGATACGTAGTTCGCGGGGTCCGCTAGTCTATTTATAATATGATGTCAGGATTACAACTGAAAATTTGTTCTATATTTAAAGTTTATTTTCGCGTAAGAAACACGTGAAAATATTTCTCACGAGCATTTTTCAATGACTTTGCTCACGTGTGATATGTTTGACATAAACATTAAGTACTTAAAAAAATATATTTTATTAGAAGCGTCCTCGCACTAAATAAGTTCGGAGGTAAATTTAATTTTAGTAATTTTAAGTCCGTTCCAAATAAAAATTAACAAAAATCTTTACGGACCCTTCTAAAAATATATAACATTACTTCCGGAGTCGGTTTGTTAAAGGCTATGCTTGAGCATTTTGGTTTTTAAAAAGTAATTTATAGGTAAAATCGTATTTATTTACCTTCACGACGCGACGTTTCGATCCGATTGCACGAATCATGGGCGCGGGCAGACGGGCACGGGCGCGGGAGTCTGCCCGCGACCATGATTCGTGCAATCGGATCGAAACGTCGGGAAGGCAAATACGATTTTACCTATAAATTATAACATTGCATTGTAAATCCCGGTTCAGTGATAAGTTTTACCGCCACTTTCTTAAAAAAAACTATTTTCTCTTGACTGAAAGTTAGTTAGTAGTTATGAAAACGCCTCACGGAGACCCACAGTAAGTATTTGCGTTTAGAATGTCTAAAGGTAGACTTCGGAGCAATATGGCTTGCGGCTTGCGTCGTGCGTCATGCGTCACTTGCGGCCCACGCGGCTATGCGGCTTTACTTTGATAAAGCCGCATAGCCGAGGAGTGTATGAAACTCTTTCCGAGCGAAGCGTCGCGGCCGCATGCGTCGCTCGGAAAGGGTTTCATACACTCATGGCCGCGTGGGCCGCAAGTGACGCATGACGCACGACGCAAGCCGCAAGCCGCATCGCTCCGAAGTCTACCTTTATACCTTTTATTACGTTTCCATTTAAGTCAAGAAGCTATAAAATACGATTGAGAAAAATGCGACCTTTTTTAGATCGTAGTAATATTTTGTTCTTCTTGTGTCAATATCAAACTACCACTTAATTCAGTTTATGTGGCTGATTTTGAATTTGTTAAACTGTTTGTACTGACAACGGCAGGTCAACCTATCCAAAAAGTTAAAGGTCATTGATTTGATTTTCAACTTTAAGTAGTCTAAAGAGTAGAGACCAATATCAATTGAGAAAATTTAACGTTTTGTAGTAGGTTGACGTGCTGTTGTATGTACCTATGAAACATCTGCGTAGTGTTAACATAACTTTCTTATTTAACACCGTCCAATTTCAGCGTAAAATTTTCACTTGCGACTCTTTTTTTGGAAATTTGCAATCAAGAATTTTGTGCAGTTGATGATAACGTATGAAAGAGCGATACAAGAGGATCATGTAGGTGAAAAAAAAAAACAGAAATAATTATTGCTGATGTGTCAGTGTTCTTATTCCAAATAACACATTTCATACCGACTGTACCTATACTATGCAATAGGTTAATGCCTAATTAATAATTTCAGGTTATGTGACCTCTAAAACACGTAACAAATTTTAATCGATTATTGTTATCATAATATCGTATTAAGAAGTTAATTGAATTCATATTTAATAGTTTTTTTCTAATTTCCACTTACACACTTCCATATTAGTGACAACTACGCGTATTTATTTATTGTAAATTTTATGAAATATATGTATACATATTTTATACTATATGATTGCATGTTTGCATCTACTACATTCTATTCTTTGACCCGCTATAGAACGTGGGCTTCGTTTTTCAGGCGGTTCAAAAAGCACGGTGTACAGCGCGGGCGGAAACCCGTACCCAGCTGTGGCATACAAAATTTTCTCAATTGATATTGATCTCTACTTGTTGGACTTAAAGTTCAAAATCAATTCAATGACCTTTAACTTTTTGGGTAGGTTCACCTGCCGTTGTCTGTACTATCATTTTTTCTAAGACACCATACCTGGGAAAGTGAATTTTTTTACTAGATCTTTGCATGAAAATTTCCGTTTGTTGTTACTAAACTTTTTTCTTTAGAAACATGTTGAACCGCGCGCACGCACACCTGGTGCAGCTAACCAAATCGTATCACAATCGTAATTGAATAGCAGGTTTTTGACTGTTCTAGTATGGGCTAAATGTTAAAATCGCACAATTCAATCACGATCGAACTGCAATTGATATAGCTGAATAAAGCCTCTTATTGTATGAAGTTAGGTCTCAATCCTCGTCTGTCAGTCTGTGTCTCGCTTCGTGCGCGCTGTACATTGCGGGCAACAAATACTCGTACTTGATTTATTTTAATGCCTAAAGAAAAGTTGCATACCAGCGATTTTTTTTGTTACATACAAATTTGTATAATAAACCGAATGCGAGGTTTAAGGTTTCGTTAAGCTTTTTGTTACAACCTGTATTCTAAGTTCGTTATCTAGGTTTAATCTATCTTGTACCAATTTTATCTAAGTCGTTTGAGCACTGCTCATTCCACAGTTCAAGCGTAAAAGCGTAATACACCATACAGACAGAGTTACTTTCACATTCATCTTAATATCTTAATATATATAAATTACGTATCACGTTGTTTGTCCGCGATGGACTCCTAAACTACTTAACCAATTTTAATCAAATTTGCACACCATGTGCAGTTTGATCCAACTTGAAAGATAGGATAGCTTACATCTCAATTTATAGTCGCAACATTATTTTATTGCAAATTTTCTGTGTAGCATGGTAAGGTAAACGCCATATTTGATGCCGTCTTACGTCAAAATCCAATTATATTATTCTGAGGCGATACGAAGTTCGCGGGGTCAACTAGTAATATTAATAGAGTAATACCACGTTGGCCTGGTGGTTTAAATAACGCGCCATGATTTTGGGCTCCCAGTTAGATCCCCGGATCGGGCAACAAAAACTTTCGAATTTTCAAACTTTGATCGGGTTTGTGATCAGTGATCGATCACTGATCACAAACACGAATTCGGCAATGGTGATTACTCCTGTACCCATCATTGCCATGGTAACTTGAATTCAATGATGGATGCCTTTGCCGTACAGTGGGATGATTGTAGACTAGCTAGTGTTATTAGTCTAAAATAAAATGTAATAAAGATATTATTATAAATTTATAAATCTTGTCTGAAAAAGTTTTTTTACATAATAACAATACATTTTACAAAACAATAACAACAACTGACGCAAACAAATATTGTTTTTAAAGCTTATTTAAGATTAACTACGTATATAATCTTTTGATCCTGTTATAACGATATTAAGATGTAACGGTTTATTTTGTTAAATATATTACTATAAATAACATTGGGTGGTATATCAAAATATGTTTTAATCCGTGGGTTGGTGTTTGGGCGACCGAGATATTCTCTAATGGTGTCATTATGCAGGTGCGTTATTACTATAAGTACACAAGGGATGGAATTTATAATAATTAACACTAATAAGGTAATGTATTCATGAAAATACTACGCAAATATCTCACTCATTTTACCATCTAACTAATATATTATATTTGCTAAAGGTAAGATGAATCCTGATTGATGAAAAACAGAACCGCTGAAATAATAGGTAAGAATGAAAATCAACGCATTGTAAAATCTAGTTTTAGATTAAAAAGGGAGGGAAATGGATAATTTACTTATTGAGGTTTTCATACCTGATCTTTCTAAAATATGGATATTACTAACCTATGGTTAATGAATTATTAAAATTACTCTCCACGTTTCAATTGAAGGAGCTAGCTAATCTATTAGCTAGCATATATATAAACAGCCTTCTGAATCGTAGTTAGATAACAAGCTTTATTAGAGGCCTTAGGGTGGCTTGATTAAATTTGACAGTAACGTTACTACTCGCCTTAATAGCAACAGGAAGCAGCGTAGTGGAGACTCATATCATAGTTTATGATTTTGCAACAACAACCCTGCAGTGGGTTGTGGGACGTATAAGTTTAATTGATTACATTTCACCTTAAATAATTATGTACGTGCATACGTAGCGACATCTGGCGCCTACTTAGACCAAACAGAATAGCCCGAACAATTATTTAGTACTGTCCCATTTTTTAAATGACATGTGATATCTGTAATATAAAATATCTTATCTGTGATCACCAAGCTGTGTCACAAGAATTTTCTATACTTTTTTTCATACAGCATGATTGGTTAATTTTAGATGGAATTGCAAAATATCGCTACCAATGATACTATGATAATATCAAAGGATTTAGTCTAGACAGCACAATCTTCAATTAATAATTAACACACACTATTATTATGTGCTAGATCAAACAAAGGCAAACTATTGCGTAAGCGTATTTCTCAATGGGAGCAATCAAAATCATTGGCACCACTGTATAGCGCCCCGCTTGATATAAAAGGAGTTAGTCCTACCTCACGGTGCGTAGTCAACTCCTGTTCCTTCAGGAACTCAGTTCGGTATTTAAATTTGGAACGGTTTATTTTTTTCGACTTTTATACACTTGCCAGTGTTTGGATTGTTGTTTTTTGAGTTAACCTGAACGTTTTATAGGTAAGTTATATTATTATAATATTTAAATCTTGCATTTTAAATTACATTTTTATCGTGTAACGATGACATTCGGAAACGGGGTGTGAAATAATCTTAGAAATAAAATAAAGCAGTAGTGTAGTCTAAATAGAATAAAATAGATAAAAATCATTTATAAATTTACTAATTTTTTTCAAATAATGAATTTATTTAAATGATCTAAAACATAATACCTATTCGTGTATAGCCTATATAAGATAGCATAAAAGTTATAACAAAACAGTAAAAAAAAAACAAAAAAAACGTAAGTTAATATTTTTATTAAATTAAATTTAATGAGTAATTTAAAACCTCGTAGTTTTCAGGCAAATTTCTGGCCCTAAAAAAAAATCTAATACAAAATTCCATGCATACCAAGTCTCTAGCAAAAAAATTAACTAGGTATATTATTATACTGAAGTGCATAAAGTGTATCTTTTACTAATGTTTTTTTCTATTATTATATAATGCACAAATTATTACCATTTATTTATATTTTAAACAAGGGTACGAGTTTCTTTTAAATTTTGACCATAGCTATGAAAAAAAAGGAAAAACCTCTTTGTTTAAAAATTTGTGTCATCCGCAACCATTACCATCTTACAGAGATTATGCACTGATGATGTGGACTTATGATCATATTTTTATACAAACAAAAATAATGTGTTGTATATGTCACCGTAAAATTGTGAGATCTGTCAGTTTACAAAACAACGCGTGAGATTATAAACTAACGGTGGGTTGGGTTAGGCTAGATTGTTCCTCGCGTAAAAAAAAAAAAAAAAAAGGTTAGATTGTAATCCATCGACGTTCAATTATGAACTGACGAAGTTTACAATTTTATGGTGACATATACATGTTTACAATAGATTAGGTTAATTAAGCTGCTGTACAAGGTTATAGCAAAAACCAAAATGTTGGAATTTTTAAATTTTAATCTTCTTCTATCCATAAAAAGAATAAGTAATTAGTTTACTCAACTTAATCACCGCACAGTAGTTAAGCTTAGCATAAGAAATTTAATTAAATCATAGTTTGGAGTTAAGACAGTATCTTAGATAGCATTCAGGCAATCATTATACAAAGTAATTATGTCAAAACTAAAGCAGGAACAAGCAAACAAAACACAAATCCCAATAGACATATAGTCAAACATATACATATAATAATTAAAAAATTGTTAAAAAAAATCCTTGAAATAACATACTGAATGCCTTAGGTGGGTCACGAATCTACGACCATCGGTTTACGAAGCGATTAATCGTGGTGTAACCTAAGCTAACTAACGTAATCTACGTATCCAAAACTGTACTTACATTTGAAGTTTGATAATGTAGCAAAATAATCTTGACTTTGTCACTGGCCCAGATAAAACCATTTTATTCAGATAGTTAAAAGTGGAATTAGTTTTTTTTTATAAATCGGATTTCGAATACGAAGTGTTTTTATAACCAGCCAATATCTGATTTTCAAAAAGTTTAAAAACTTCTTGAAAAATAAAACAATATTAATTATACTTGTACGTAGTAGATAATCACAATGTTAACAATCGATATGAATCAAGAATCGTAAACCAATTTTCAGGTCACAAGTTACTCGCAAACAGAAAATTCGTTGTCGGTACAAAGGGGCGGATTGTTTGCTGAAATAATTTCCACAAATTGTATACATACTGTTTTTTGTCAACAAGATTTGAGAATATTTTAAATTGTAAAAGAAATTCAATGTACTGATTAAAAAGCTTATGTTATTAAGAATATTTTTGACGTGACAACGTCTTAAATTAGGTTGCGGCTGGGAGTCACTTATGAAAAAGTGTAACGCTCGGTAACGTTACGATGACGTCATCGTCCTATCCTCAACAAAATCACTCAAATAGGAATTAGTTAAGTTTAAGTTTACATGTACAATGTTTTAGTAAACAAAATATATTTCTATAGTTAAAATTTGTGCAATTCTTATTTTCATTCAATTCCTTGTTCCTATTGTGCAATTTAATTATATTCATATCAATAAATATTCTACCGAGAAAAAGACGTTGTCACGTAAAATCTTCGCCCGTAAAACCGACTTTACAGGCAACCATTTTTTTTTAACTAGCTGTTGCCTGCGACTTTGTCCGCGTATTAATGAAGAACGTAAAGAACTACGAAGTACTAAAATAAGAACATCTATTCCTTTTCTTAAATTATTGACCTCTCTGCAAAATTTCAAGATTGTAGTGCCAATAATTAAGTACTGTGTGAGAGCCCTAAGACCACCTTAATCCAGCCTTGTCGCCAAATCCGTTCTTAGCGGACGTCTACTAACTATAAACTTCTTCCCTGCAAGATTCTCTCAAGCAAATCCTCCCCTCCCCTCCAACAAACAAATTCAACTAAGGCTGCCCAAGCCCGTCGAAAATACTCAAAGAGCTGTAAGATCCCCCGCGTGAGTACCTATTGTACGAAGGGAAAAAGGGGGTTACCCGTATCTAGTCTTCTAAAATCCTGAATCCTGAAACTAAAATCGTTAATCCCCTGAACTGGGGCCTATGGTGATCGCATTCCATAGCGTTCATTCATGCATCAAACTACTGCAAAAACTCAATTCTAGTAAGCCGATTAAAATGGAACGGAAGAGTTCAGTATTCATTGTTGAGATATAATAAACAAAAGTAAAAAAATATATTATCAAAAAATATTTGTGTCAGAGCCTTTTTCATCGACGAAAAAAAAGAGGAGGTTCTCAATTCGACAATTCGAGTAGCTATGTTTTTTATAATATATGTGGCATTACTTTTTACCAGGCTGACTGATTTCAGGTTGTTTTTGTTGTAAAGCTTAAAGCTCCATTAAAAATATTATAAATGCGACAGTTTGACAAAAGATGTCTATACATAAGACGCTGACTGCAGCCGATGACCTTGAGCAATAAACACGCCCACAAATTTATTCGTCTTTGAATTTCTTTGGAACGCGCCACAGCTATCACTGTCGATTCTCGTAGGAGTGACAGAGAAAAAGCGCATGGAATAGAAGGGCCTAAGTGCCAAACAACAAAATTCGTTGTGCAATTTAAAATTGCCATTTTATTAAAAATCTAAATCAGCCATTTGCTTAAGCAACATGTAATATACAATATAGCAAAATTGTATTATCATTGTTATACGGACTGCTGAGAAAAATGGTAATTTATGTATTTTCAGAGGCTACTTTGAGATTTTTTTCTATCGAGAAAAGTTTTTAGAATCGTGTTTTGGAAACAGCCACCTGGTCGAAAATATGATCAATTACAACTACATAGAATTTGGCAAAAATACGAGCCATAGGCTTAAAGCAAAACAATCTTCATTTAGCTCAATTTAGCTCATGTCAGCGTCTTACTCCATAACGGACGATCACGCCTAAAAAGATTTAGATTAAATTTGGCACACGGAGAAATTATTATGAAATTAAATTTTCCTTTTTAAAATAACACACCAATACTACCAAACGAATAGAGACGCAGTCAATAGTACAGACAACAGCACGTCAACCTACCACAAAACGTCAAAATTTCTCAATTGATATTGATCTCTATTTGTTGGACTTAAAGTTGAAAATCAATGACCTTTAACTTTTTGGGTAGGTTGACCTGCCTTTGTCTGTAACTACCTTCTAATAAAAAAAAATCTGTATTTTCTGTTAAGCATTGGAAGTACAATTTATGTTTACATGTCATGGCTTAAACCAATTATTTGAAATATGTATAACCAAAGATAAGGGTAAAATTACCTTATAAGGATTTAAGAACAAATTAATTTAAAACCAACGTATACGGAAATGTTAATTAACACATTTGGTTAGATCAAAGATCGAAATGAAGTCCCGTATGAAAGCAATTTGAAAATGTTTCTCCTAAACTCAATTTCCCCCTAGTTATGAAATTAGATTTATGTCGAAAATCCAAACTTATATAAATTGCATTACCATCGAAACCTTTCTAGCATTTAAGGATAGTGTATACGTTCGTGTCTTCTAATATCATAGATGACAAAGTTTGTGTGGTTTCTTGTAATCATAATAGTCGGCTAAACGGATCAGGATGAATTAGGCTACTCTATTATTATACCATAGGCTACTCTACTTATTATACCATAGGGCTACTCTACTCATTATACCGGACAAATTTTACGGTTCCAAAGCCCGTGGGATATTTTAAAATTACAATTCCCACGTGTTCAGCCACTTCGTGCTCGTGCTTCGTGCGAAGTTTTTTTAACATGTTCTTAAAGATGAATTAACAAAGCTCTATGTTACAGCATTAAAGAAAGTACTTACTCACAACAAAAATATTTAAAATAACAACACAACGCATGAAGGTAAATAATCAATTTAGGTAGTGTGTATCGTCATAAAATTACAGGCAGTTACTAATTAATGATAACTTACTGTAGAAAATAGTATAAAAGTGGCTTTACATCGTCCTAGCTCGCACTGGCATATATTTAATGTAAACCTATTTATTCTCGGCACTAGCCAGCCCACATTTGTCCCTAAGCAGTGGTAGGTTATAATATTGGGACGTGTAAAAGCGCCTCCAGGTCCAGGGGCCTATTTGCAGAAATAAAACTGATTTTACTTATTTTAATGCATTATTAGTAAGTAAGTAAGTTCTATATTGTGTATGGAAAACAAGGTTACAAAAGATCTTAAAATAATTACATCAGTATCCCTTGGTCCTACCCTTTCAGGCATATACACAGATTTTTACATTATCTAAAATCTAAAGATTCCTGGATTTAACATTTTTGAGCTAACCAGTCTTTAACAACAGTTTTTAATCTTAAAAAATTAAGGATTTTAAAATCGTCTGGTAGTTTATTGTATATCTTTATACACATCACAAAGGTATTCCATTTCTGAACAAACAAGTTTTTGTATTGATGGACAAACAAACAACAATCAAAAATGTATAGACAAGGCAATGTAAGTAATTTATATGTTCAGAAGTAAGGACGGCAAGACACAATCTGTTTTAGGCCAAACATAGCTCGAATATATTTTTTTCTGTAAAATAAATGCTTTATCTTTGTGTACAGAATTACCACAAATTAAAGCTCCATAGCGCAAAGATGAATTAATATAGCCATTGTATGCTGTGATAGCAGCCTCTAGTGACACAATCTGACTAATTCAACTGAGTGCAAAAACAAATTTATTAAATTTTGAACATATCTCAGATATGTGTTGCTTCCAATCACAAAAACTATCAATTGTTATACCTAAAAATTTTGTATAAGAAACAGCTTCTATAATTTTTCCTTCAAAATGTATACTTAAATCATTACGTTTTTGTTTACAAGTGCAAAATTGAATATATTTAGTCTTTTCTAAATTTACTCTAAAATTATTGTTATCAAGCCATTCAATGACAATGGCTAAAGCAATGTTTATTACATTTTCATAATGTTTATGATCTATGTTTCTATCTCCTTTAATTACAATAGTAGTATCATCCGCAAACAAGATACATTCATGAGGTATACTTTTGGCTAGGTCATTGATATACTAAAGGAACAATAGTGGACCCAAAATGCTAGCCTGTGGCACTCCGAAATTATTAACTTTGAAAGTTGATTTATACCTTTCTAGGCATCCACTTTTGGGGAAATATCTTTGTGTGATCACACATTGTTGCCTGTGTGACAAATAACTTTCGATCCATGTATAGCTTGATCCACGTATACCGTAATTAGAAAGCTTCGAAAGAAGCCTTTTGTGGCATACAAATCAAAAGCTTTCGTCATATCGAGAAACAAAACAGTTACTGGAATTTTATCATTAAGACAGTTTGTTATGGATCTAATTAATTTAAATGTAGCCTGAAACGTATTTTTGCTTTTGCGAAATCCGTTTTGTTCGTCTTTTATTATGTGATACTTTTCGAGAAAACTATTTATTCTTTTAAACATTTGTCGGGCACATTACACTTTTTCTTGAATCTCCATACAATCTGTCACTCTTGTACCGACCTTTAAGAGAAGATTTTCATGACAAAAGTTATAGTAACAAATGGCTAATCCTTTCTCTGCGCACAAATTACCTACATAAATTTCGTTTCATTATATCAATGTTTTAACTTTTATTTTATTTATTTAAAATCTGGTCTTTTTGCATCCTGATTTTCATTTGAGATTTTACTTTGACCTTTATAAAGTCGGTTCAGCACGTACCTACACAACTTTGTACTTACAACAAGTTTCCCATGGTATGTTATCTGTCTCGCAGGGTTAATAAACGGAAAGAGTATTTTGTGTAGTTATGTTTAATTTCCCAACTGTGTTTGTGCCGTCTAATATTAGGACGAAGTATTATTCGAGGATTGTGTGTAGTTAAGTTACTTTTCCCAACATTAACTGTGTTGTGCCCAGGGCCGTCTTAAACTAGGCTGGGGCCCTTGGGCACACAAGAATTTGGGGCCCTTTTAGTAAAAAAAGCGAATTATAATAACATTTTTCTACAAGTATGACCATTTACTATACAGAGTGAAATTTTAACCACTTTCAAAAATTTTTATAGGCGTTCGGTATCGTATTTAGAGCCCATTTATGAAGTAAAAAATGTAAATAAAGCTGTCATCCGAAAATATTTTTCGCGATATATTTTTCAATTTTTACGGTCCTAGTCCTGATAAGGTATAAAGGGAAAATCAAAAACGTATGAATAGTATCGTAATGAATAAATGAGATGCGAATCGCGTAAATAAAGTGTTGCTAGGCGGCTGTATTAAAAATTTTAGATTTTTTGCGGACATTTTTTAAGTGCTTTATCTTGACATTTTTGTACTGGGCTATACCAAAAGAAAAAATACGTCATTTGTTTTTTGTCTCGTAGATTGATATATTAAAATTTGGAAGGTAGTTACAATTTCATCCTGTATAGTAATTGATGACTGATTTGTGAAAAAAGTAATGTGCCCGAGAAATGTTTTGAGAATAAATGTGTTAGAGAAATTATCGGTCCTTCGGGGCCCCCTGAGAATGGGAGCCCTGGGCATGGGCCCCGTGTGCCCTTATGGTGGAGACGGTATTGTTTGTGCCGTCTAGTGCTATAAGTTTATTCAAGGCATCGTATTTACTTACATACGTAACGTAACGTAACGGGCCATATTCATCCCACTGCAGGGCAAAGGCCTCCATCATTGAATTCAAGTTACCACAGCAATGATGGGTACAGGCATAATCATCACGCTTGTCGAAAACTCGAAACATATTGTTTCCCGACCCGGGGATCGAACCCGGGACCCCGAGATCTTGGCCCGGTATTCAATCCATTAGACCAACGGGGTGTTACTAGATCAACATTATTTACATCATACTAAAAATTTATTTAGTTATAAATAAAATAAAAATTAATACACGGTGCATTTTAACCACCTGTAAAACGAAGCCCACGTCATGTAACCATTGTGTATAACATCTTGATAGTGTTATTTTAATTATTTTACCAAAAATTTATTTTAATAAATATATTAAATATTGATTTAGCTATTTATTTTAAAACACGCTGAGACGCGCACAGATGTAGCTGTGTAAGGTCCATAAAACCGAAACCCCACCACAGCAAAATAATACGTCTGTGCGCGTCACAGCGTGTTACAAAATTAAAAGTCTGAATCAAAATATTACATTTTTATCAAAAACATTTTTTTATGAAAAAATAAATAACACTGCCATGATGTTTTACATAATAGTTCAATAACGTGGGCTTCGTTATCCAGGTTGTTCAAAAAGCACGGTGTATATTGAGCAAAGTGTCGTGTAGTGCCGGCATGTTAAAATAACACCCCTTCACTTCAGGCGACTAAAAGACAACTGTCAAAATACGGGCAACACCGTCTTCCATTATGGCAATATCCACCGTTTAGAGAGGCCTGTGTCCGGCAATGGACTAATATAAGCTGACGCTGAAGATAAAGCCCTAATATTTACATAGCATCATATCGAACAATTCGCCCTCTACGTCTTCTTGAATTTCAGTCTCATTGAATACCAGTTAGATCAGTTGCACTAAACACTGCTTCAGAGCCAAAGGTCACGAGTTCGATCCCCGCACAGTACAAATATTTGTGTGTAGGAACATGTCTGTTTGTACGGGTCTGGGTGTTTTTCTATGTATATCTCTATACTTAATATTATAAAGCTGAAGAGTTTGTTTGTTTGTTTGTTTGAACGCGTTAATCTCTGGAAGTACTGGTGCGAATTGAAAAAATATTTTTGTGTTGGATAGTCCATTTATTGAGGAAGGCTTTAGGCTATATAACATCACGCTGCGACCAATAGGAACGAAGCATCAGTGACAAATGATACAAAAAAATTCGCGATCATAAAAATATAAATTGACGCGGACGAAGTCGCGGGGAACAGCTATTAAGTATATATTTACAAAAAAGTACACAAGTAAGTTTATCGGTTATCTAGTAATCTAAGCTACTTAATAATAGCTTAATTTGGGACTCTAATGGCTCTGTATGGTCCAGTGTGGCATGTCTTGAACAATTTTTTTTAAATTATTATTTATTTATTAATAGTTAGTAGTAGCTTTTGTACCATTCTCTAACTAAGACTGGTCTCATAATGCAACATCGTAAAACAATAGTACCTTAAGATAAACTAACCCATGGAACAATATTATGACGGGTGGGCATGACAAGACGTAGCGCAGATAAAACAACTTACTCTTTTGATGGAGACCAAACTTGTCCAGTATTTATCAGATAAGGTGTGTATTCTTACATCCACATTGAATAAGACGCAGATACTCAATATTCATGTAATGATACTAAATTTACGATATAAAATATAAATTTTGAAAATACATGTTGGAACTTGTGGTCCCAATGCTCGTCGTCCATTTAGCCGGAACGTGAAAATAAAGTGGTTATCGTTTTCTCCTTAAGTTTTATTATTATCACGATAAAAAATCAAAATCTTAACAAACACTATTTATTAGATGCAAACGATCTCCAACGGCTGCCAACGATCAAGTGACTTCAAAAATGACCGTATCTGTCATTTAGCAAAACTGACGTATCTGTCAGTGTCAAAACTGGCGGTAGACATAAACGAATGATTAAACCAATCATAGCCTTGCAGCAAATCGATTTCACCCAAGTGTCAACTTGACATTCCACTCCCACAGATTAACAAACTAAAAAAAAGACGGTTTCTTGTAACTGTCGCTTGGTGGCGTTGCATACTCTGCGACATACATAATATTTTTTATGAACTCCAGCCTGAATCAGTCCACAGACCCTTCCAAAATAAGAATCATGCTTGGCAGGAGGACAGGCGATCACGGTTAAGCTAATCGTTGAGTGATAACGCTTCTGCTGTTCTCTTTCCGGGCATTACTACTTTAATCGTGTCTTACGATATTCATAGGAAGAGATGGAGTGGAGCTAATTTTTTTGTAGGCCGTCACAACACGACACCATTAATATACATCAATAACAAATAACCAGCTTTCACTAGAAAGCTGATTATTCACAATAATATATAAGTACTAACTTATAGTCTCCAAAATTACCCGCAGACGGATATTTAGACAGATAGACGGGCATGGCGAATCTACAAGGGTTTCTTGTTCAGACGAACTCCGTGGCCTAGCGACGTACGCACCGGTTATCAAGGTGTCGCCAGCTCCGAGGTCACTGGTTGGATTCCCGGACGAGTCAATGTAGAAAAAAAGTGTTTTTCTACATTTTCTCGGGTTTGGGTGTTTATGGTACCTTCGTTGTGTCTGATTTTAATATTTCCTCACTTTGGGATCAGAACAGTGTATGTGATGTTATCCACATTTATTATTATTTATTTACTATGGAATCTTAGATAGACAGGTGATGGAGTTACCTGTCGGTTACTTTTGAGCTATGTAAAGAACAGTCCGTGTAGACAATAGTTGGACTTAATATACTTAACCGTTGATAACAACAACAATGTCTACCTTTTCATTTTGTGCTGAGTAACAGTTGTAATTATAATTTGTTAATTCTTATTGAAATCTTTTAGTACAGTTTTAATTTTATGCCACCAAAAAAAATCAGCTCTAAATTTATTGTATTTTAATTCAGCCTAAAAAGGATAGAACAAAAATTATTTTAAGAGATAAAGATACGGAATGATAGATCATTCTCTTATAGACAAGAAAAAAAAAGAAATGAATTTTTTTTGTTTACTTTTGACTACTATATTAAACCTGTAATGATTTTTGCTTATAAGGAGACTACTAGAGCTGACTTATTGCTTCTTAACAAAATCAAATCGCAAAAAACTTGAACAGTATCTTTTTAGCAAATTACCTCTAGTATTTATTGAATCATTGTTAACTGCTTTTCATTGTGTCATCCTTTCATATGCGACAAATCCGACTTTATAAACAACTAAGTAAAGAAAAGTTTACTGTGATTCAATAAATAGGTACTAGAGGTAATTTATTTATTTCCAAAAAACATCTTTAATGCTAACAGAATACATCCAAAACGCTTCAAAGATTAGATTAAATTAAATTAAACAGTATTATTATAGTTATTTGATAAAATATGATATGATACTATTCTAGGTTTTTTAAGAATTGATTTTGTTTAGAAGTAATAAAATTAAATCAATTAGGGGCAGCACAAAGCTCTAGTAGTACCCTTAATACTTACCCGCAATACTACTAAAGGCCATTTCCAATAACCTATCTATCTTCAGTTTTGGCATATCGGAGATAGAAAACAACTTCTTTCTTTGTTTCTCTGGACGGCAAAAACAGAGATAGAAGCTGTTTCCTATCTCCGATATGCCAAAACTGAAGATAGATAGGTTATTGGAAACGGCCGTAACCCGACTTGACTGATGCTGGGCATAGAGAAAGATAGATAGATAACACTTTATTGCACAAAATACAAGAAAACAAATAAATTACAAATAAGAGAAAATGTACAAATAGGCGGCCTTATCGCTTTAAGCGATCTCTACCAGTCAACCTTTGGGTAGAGGAAATTTTAGTTTTAATAGAGTAGGGGTAGCACTGTGCAAGACAAGCGATGTATAACAGATACAATAACATACATGTTACTAAAATACAATACACATATACCTACATACCAATACCTAATATACAATACACATAATACAAATTAATACCTACCTAAAGATCAGTATCATATTTAAAATAATAAGAAATAAAAATAACCATCCACATCCACAAGAATGTATGAAACCTTGGGAAGGCCAATACCGTATTTTAACTCCTAACTAAAGTTCACTTTGCTACGATGGCGTAGTTACTTGAACGATAAGCTACGAAGCGCTACGAACTTTCATGCGCTACAGTTACCTAACTTATGGATGATACATGGATGATACAGACACAAGCCTTATTGATAGTTACTTCAAGAAGGTAGTTTAAAAAAGTAATTGTCCTTTTTATAATATCAAAATTTAATAGCAATAATTACTAAATTATAATAAAAAAAACTGAATTGACGAAAAGTATAAAATAGGTTAAAAACCGGACAAGTGCGAGTCAAACCCGTCCAACGAGGTTCCTTACAAATTTTGTAGGTACGTACATACTTAATAATATTTTATACTTGATGTTTGTTGTTTTACAGCTTTAGACTTGAGTTTACACTACAACTCGGTAGCTCAACGCGTTCCTGAGATAAACAGTTTTGACAGATGGACAGACAAACGGACGGACTGAAGGACTGAAGGACTGATAGAAACAAAGTAATCCTATATGGGATCCGTATCTCGTTTTTGGGTACGAGACCTTATAAATTAGGCTGGACTAAACAAAACTATACATAAATAAATACCATATATTTGTGTATAGTTGTAAATTATATGTACGAGTATATTAATGAAACACCGCTAAGGCAAGTAGTACCTGAAATCCTATGATTATTAACCATGACATTATCACATGTTACTTTATATGATATTTTCAGCAATTTATTTGCAACTATAACATCAGATTTAAACTTGAAAAATTATGTCTCAGGTGGGACTCGAACCGGCATCTCCTCGCATACCGGGAGCGGCGCTATACCATTAAGCCACCGAGACACTGCGCCACAGCGCAAATTTTACAACCTTATACTTATCGCTGTAAGCAAGCGTAGTTTCATCATATGTGGCTTAATAGTTTAGCGCCGCGCCCGGCATGCGGGTTCGAGTTCCGCCTGAGACATTATTTTTCAAGTTTAAATACTGATAGTATATCACACGTTGCCCAGTACGTTGCTATATCGAAAAACTAATTAATTAAAAATAAGAAAAATATAAAACTTTTTTTTTTCAATTTTGAAAAAAAAAAAAATTCTTTATCTAAGGTAATGCTGCTATGAATTAAACTTGCTTGGACAGTAAAACTAAAAACTTATAACAACTTTAAGTCACAATATCTTATCTTGATTAAACTTCACTTTATAGACTTAATACCCATAAACGATGCTATAATGTGTATCGCTTAAGTGTTATTCATATGGGGTTTTAAGCCTCATCATGTGGATGTCAGGCGTAAGGTAATATGGATAAGCATAATAGTTTGTGATGAAACATTTGCTTGCAAATGGGTTTAAGATAAGAAAAATAAATTGGAAGCTTTTTTATATTTGCTCTTAGTACCTAATAAGTCTAGTATAACTTGGTCAAGATCATCATCATCTAAAACTACATCTTACGTGCCTCTAATTTACGATTACGCTTTAAAAAAAAATAATTCAGAAACTATAAAGTACAAATTGAACAGTGTTTGTTTTTAAGCCACATGAACTAATAACTGTATCGCAGCTATTAGCGCCAATCTTCGAGAAGAGTAATACAAAAAATCGACCAAGTGCGAGTCGGACTCGCGCACGAAGGGTTCCGTACCATTGACTAGGTAAACAACTGTAGGTACCTACATTAATTTAGTAAATGTAGTGCCTACCTGTTACCATTTATTGATATCGAGCCAAAATAGGCAAAAAATGGCGTTTGTTGTATGGTTCTCAGGGGGGCTCCCAGCCCCCCTTAAATATTTATTTTATTCTGTTTTTAGTATTTGTTGTTATTGAAAATTTCAACTGTCTAGCTATCGCGGCTTTTGAGATACAGCCTGGTGGCAGAGCGACGGACAGACGGACAGACAGCGAAGTCTTAGTAATAGGGTCCCGTTTTTACCCTTTGGGTACGGAACCCTAAAAAAGTAAATGTAAAAGTGTGTGTGAAAGATGTGAATGAACTTGGGCGTTAATAAAGATCTGTCAGTTTTCTTTTGATTGAGTAAGTTACGCATTTAAAAATTAAAATACTAGCTAGTAAGATAAGACTGTATAATTTCATTCATTCATTCAATATATAAATTTAGAGTATTACTTATCAATCTAAGTAGTCTAGACTTAATCCGTATTAGACAAAAAATTAAACGCAACATCCTCATCGGCCATCTTATTGACGGAAATGAAAAGTCGTCTGGGATAAATTGAGCGGGAAAATGGTTAGTTAATATATAGGTTACGCCAGGTCAGAGGGAAAACAAACGTCGACCTTTTTACCACGCTTTTATTAGCTTGGGTTGTATCTATGTAATGGAATCTTTGAGCATAAATTTGACCGATTTCCAGAAGTTTGATTAATTTGAAACTTTGCACACGTATCAAGGGCCGATGACAATGCAATAATTTAATAACAGTTTTCCCAGTTTTCCTCTGTAAGAGGGAGTAAAAGAGATAGAGCTAGCGCGCGATCTGTATCAATTATGTTTCCTGCATAGGTTTGGACTTACAGTCGGTAAAGAAGGAATCAAATCTTATAAACTAAACTAAAAAGTAAAAAATAAATTATAGTTTAAAAAACTAAAAAACCACGCTTTTAAAACAGATTGAACTAAAAAATTAAAAATAAAACTGTAGTAATCAATTGAAAAATTCATATTATTGTACAAAAAGCGTGGGGGCTTGATTTAGATTGTTGTAAATATTTTATCAATAATTTACTATATCTGTGGATATCATAACAAGCACCCCACGCTTTTTGTACAATAATATGAATTTTTCAATTGATTACTACAGTTTTATTTTTAATTTTTTAGTTCAATCTGTTTTTAACAATGGAAGGATATTATGAAGTACAATGGGGTACACAACTCCTCGGTCTCATTATTTATACTTGTAACTTGTAATAGATGTTTTCCTCTAACTTAAAATATGTTTAGCATTGTTTAGTTGGAAAACTTTCTGATAACTGTTTAATAATGTCAATTTTATTGGTAAAAAAGTAATCTGGATGTAAAATACGGTTTTAAATAAGTTTTATATTTTCTTAAACTGATGATTGAGCTCTGAGAGGCATGCTGCGCGTTCGACACTTGGAAGAGTTGTCGTCAACTGTATCGGTCATCGTTTACGCGAAATGTGGATCCTCTGATAACGACACGGCTTGAACCTTGTTTTTTGTTAATTCAACAATAAGGAGAAAGCCTATTCTATAGGCAACTGCCTAAGCATTTATGATGACATACATAAATATAACATTACCTTCCAGTCGCCATGGTTCCTAACGTGACACTTCTGCTCATCATCGCGGCCTTCACAACAGTTGCGGCTCAAACCTTCCAGTACTCCAGAGGCTGGACCAACGGGAAACGGGACGGCCACAAGAGGGAGGATGTGAAAGACGTCGCCGGCACTCTAGAGAGGATCCTCAGCCCGTGTCAGGTCAACAAGCTGAAGTACGTGCTCGAAGGGAGGCCGCTGAGTGAGAGGGTGAGGTCTACTGTCAAATATATCTATTTACCGCTTGAAGTTACTTCTAAAAAGGAACTTTTGTCTTACCTCGGAACTCCGACATTTTATACATATGTGTATTATTGGATGCACAGGCACGGCTTACGTTTACATTTCTTTTTTTACTGCATTTCTGATGCTTGGGTCTAGCCTAAAGTATTTTGTTGTTCTTTGACCACTTGCATCACGTACGTAAGTACTCGAAGTTAGGCCGTTGCGTTGAGCGAGCGGGTGAGATCTACTGACAAATATCTTTATTGTTCACAGAAAAGTTTTTAATTGACGTTTAAAATTAAACTTCAGTGTGTTACCTTAGAAATCCGTCATTGAACGTACTTAAGACGATATGGGGACATTTTACGTTTTATTTCTTTTTAAATTTTAATTAGGGGAGCTAAGTGCTGTCCCCAATTGATTTAATTTTATTACTTCTAAACAAAAGCTATTCTCTAAAAACTGGAATAATATCATTTTAGCAAATTACCTCTAATATTTATTGAATCACAGTAAACTTTTTATTTAGCTGTTTATAAAGTCGAATTTGTCGCTAACGCCAAAAGCGGCCGCTTTTAGCAATAATGTACAATACGAAAGAATGCCGTAATGAAAAGCAGTTAACAGTGGTTCAATAAATAATAGGGGTTAAAGTATGAAATTGCCGATTATTTTCCCACTTTTTATTTTTATTATAGCTCTTAAGTATAGTCGTATTATTGCGCAATTCTTTTTGTATTGTATCAAAAACTAAATAAAGTAACTTTTGACTAAAAATTTAATGCAATACTAGATCCTATTACTTCAAAGGAAGTCGTTAAAAAGACCCCTTACAATGTGTCAGCTGACCTTCTTGCTTCAATTAAGTATATTTGTATTATATACTTTGATTTTCAGAAATTTAAATACTATAATGCGTAGCTTTATAACCATCTAACTTTCACCTTTAATTGCATCGAAAACGATTCAGGCGTTTTTGAAAAAACTAAAAAATTGTTAGTATTGAAAAATGACTTTTCTCGATTTCGTCCATACAAAACGGCAATTTCATACTTTAACCCCTAATACTAGAGGTTATTTGCTAAAATGATATTATTATAGTTTTTTGAGAATTCATTTTGTTTAGAAGTAATAAAATTAAATAAATCGGGGGCAGAACTTAGCTCTAGTAATACCCTAATTTCTGAACGTTCTTTCTAGTCTGAAGTAGTTTGCTGGTCTTAGACTTCTTGCTGCATTATGCTCCTTCACGTGCTTTGTGCTCCTCCACGTCCATGGCTGTCTCTAAAGGTAGACTTCGGAGCAATATGGCTTGCGGCTTGCGTTGTGCGTCATGCGTCACTTGCGGCCCACGCGGCCATGCGGCTTTACTTTGAATTAAAGGAGTGTATGAAACCCTTTCCGAATGAAGCGTCGCGGCCGCATGCGTCGCTCGGAAAGGGTTTCATACACTCATGGCCGCGTGGGCCGCAAGTGACGCATGACGCACGACGCAAGCCGCAAGCCGCATTGCTCCGAAGTCTACCTTAAGGTTCAGTTAGGTAGGTAGGTAGATAGGCAGGCTGTTGATATTAGTTTTGTTGTAGGTGATCGACAGTTTGGGCTTTCTCCGTCCACTTGACCTACTACCATCATCTTTTACAAGTTATTAGGATCCTAATCGTTTAGAATTGAATACCTCTTATTCTCTCTGTCTACGAGGAGACAAAATAGACACATAGAACTCTATTCATTACGTCTATCAGCTCAAAGCTTGGAGAGTTCTACTCATCATCATCATCAGCCCCAAGCTTGGAGAGTTATACTAATCATCAACATCGCCAGCCTATAACAACCTACTGCTGGACAAAATAAATAAATAAATAAAAATAAATGTGGACAACATCACATACATTGTTCTGATCCCAATTTGAATAACTATTTAAAGCACTCGTATTTTGGAAACCAGAAACAACGAAGGTACCACAAACACCCAGACCCAAGAAAATGTAGAAAAACACTCTTTTCCTACATTGAACCGTCCGGGAATCGAACCCAGGACCTCGGAGCAGGCGACAAAAGGATTTTGATATAATCTCCACGCTTTGCAGACGAGTCAGCGATCGCAGTGTGGTAATTGGTGGAGGGAGTCGCAGCATTACTGCATAATATACATACCGGGTGTAAAAAAACTAAACGCAGACCCTGAAGCTACGCAACCTAACAAGCAAACCAAGTCATGTTACAAAATATTATAGCTGGGAAATGATTTTTATTTTTGGGACTCAAAAAATATTAAAATACATAGTGCGCGATGTATAGCAGCCGGAGCGTGGATCGCTGCGCTGGAGATGGCTGCTAAGTTCAAAATTCGTCCGCGCTGAGCCGTACATTGCGTATTATAATTAAAAAACCTTATTATGAACGGAATAATAAAAAAAAACACTATGTTTGTAAGAAGAAAAGTTTTTAAGTAACCTTTGGCAACAGTTTTTGTAATAAAATGGAAAGCAAAATTGTGGCTTTGACCCTCAATATCTTCGGAACCAGCTGTATCCAAGGGGCGTGAGTCGCGCGGTAGGTGAGTGCCAGGTGACAGGTAATTAGGTCAATGGCCGCCCGCAGTTCATAAGAAGAAGTTTTTAAAAGAATATGGCCTAAAGCCTTCCTAGATAAATGGACTATCCAACACAAAAAAAAAATCAATTCGAACTAGTAATTCGAGTTCAAACAAACAAACTCTTCATCTTTATAATAGGTATTACTAGCTGTTGCCCGCGACTTCGTCCGCGTCAATTTCTGTTAATAAGATCGCGATTATTTTTGTAACACTTTTCTCTGATGCTTCGCTCCTATTGGTCGCAGCGTGATTTTAAATAGCCTAAAGCTGTGTTCCCCAAACATTGTTTTGCCATGTCCCGGTAATTTTCACACTGCCCCTTTGTGACCCACTAATTACTTTTAGAACCAAACTGGTTCCGTTAGGTAAAATAATACACATTTATTGATAGCAAAAATGTTTTATTAATACTACTATTCAGTCATAAAAATTTTGCCTGCACACTGCACGCTGCCTAAGATTTACTAAAGAATTCAAGTTCCCTGAAAATGACGAAAGTTTAAGAAGAATATTTACCATGCGTCGATCGATTGTACGTATTATTTCATAAACAAGGCGGGAATGGTGCTACCCGGTATTTTATTTTGATGGCCCGGTACCGGGTCGCGACCAGGCAAATGGGAAACGCTGGCCTAAAGCCTTCCTCGATAAATGGACTAACCAGCCAAAAAAAAAAACAATTCGAACCGGCACTTCCTGATATTAGCGCGTTCAAACAAACAAACAAACTCTTCAGCTTTATAATCTTCTTAATCTTTAATATATATTATATATATATAAATTATGTGTCACGTTGTTTGTCCGCGATGGACTCCTAAATTACTTAACCGATTTTAATCAAATTTGCACCCCGTGTGCAGTTTGATCCAACTTGAAAGATAGGATAGCTTACATCTCAAAGTAGCAATATTATTTTATTGCAAATTTTCTGTGTAGCATGGTAAGGTAAACGCCATATTTGATGCCAATGACACTGTGTGACGTCTTACGTCAAAATCTAATTATATTATTCTGAAGCGATACGAAGTTGGCGGGGTCCGCTAGTATTAGTATAAATTCTCGTAAAGTTATAATGAAAGAGGTTTGCATTTTTTCATGATGACCGTAAACCTTTTCAGTTTTTCGGCCCCTGCGACTACTCTGACGAAGACATGGACAATCAATCCAAGAGGTTCAAAGAACGAAGCCAGGATCCCATTTTCGAAGCCTTCCAGTGAGCTGACCTGCCAAATATGCCATATTGTTGATTAAGATTGTATTACCTTTGTTATAAGCTGTTTGATTAAAATGACAGTTGACGTACTTACGCAATTATTAATTGATGCACTTGAAAAAAAATATTGACATCCAAAAGTACTTTCCTATATACACGTATCCACGAGTGTTAAATACTCACTAATGGCTGCACGATATGTGTTATTGTTAAAGTAAGAGTTCAAATTTAATTTCCTCTGATAGCATTTTGGATACTGTACAGTCGATAGCATATCTACCTAACTACTTACAAATAAGAAAGCATCTCATTTTTACTTCGAATCTAATTTCAAAATTATAAAAAGAATTTGTACGCAAACTCCTTGATAGTCTTGTAGAGATTATATTTTTGTAAAATCAAAACAAAGGATTATTACATACTGTTGATAAGTTCCGGAGTTTATGCAGTCTTGTATATTTATGTAATGTTATCAAGGACCATTTAATTAATAGATAAATTTTGTTGTAAGTTACAAAAATATAAAGAATATATGTATATTAAAATTTCAGTGATATACTGTATTTTCTGCAATGTTTATACCTCTTTAAAAAAATATATATGCCTCAGTGCTTAGTTTTTCTTATTTTTAAAACTATGTTTTAAGTTCTGATTTTCTTGTAAAAATCAAACAAGGAAAGAGTTTTCAAACTGTTTGCTGCCTTAGCGTGTGTCCTGAAAATGGTTCAGAATCTGATAAAGTATGGCAGAACTACAAAGGCTATATGTTGCATAATTGGTATTCAAGTAATGCATAACTATATGGCTGGATTTATGCATTACGGTACCAGCAAACTGAAAATAAAAAATACATGTAACGTGGTTGTGTAAATTTATTATCTTAATAATTAGCTCCACAGAGTACATTTTAATGTGTGGCTCCTCCTACTTAGAGCTACATAGTGGCTTACAATTAAATATTGACATTGTAATTTCTGTTATTGAAATTCCATTTTGTTGTATATTAGAAATCTGATGACATTTTGTATTGATTTTATATTAAGTTTTGGTTAGCTATGTAAGTCAGCATGAAAATCAACAAATAAATAAGAATGCGAACTGTACTTTATGACTGAAATGTTACTATAAATATTAAACACACTTCCCGCATCTTCATTTATTGGTGTATCTGTTATGAACCAAGTGAATTATGCGGGCATTATTTATAATGTCCGGGCATTATGAATAATGCCTAGCTCTATCGGGCAAAGTGATTAATTACTATCGAAACATCATTATTTCTCACATAGCCCGGTCATTATTATATTGCTACGATACAAAAGGGCAATTTGATAAAAAGCTTACGATAATGAGTATGATTGAAATTACTAAAACTTCAGTGTCTTTCATCTGGTATAAAATAATATATGTTAAAAGTTTTATAAAGCACGGATATTATGTTGTTACATTTTTGTTTCAAATTTTGCATGTTTTGTGTTACCTATCTTTTAAATATGACTTTCCTCAAGTTTTAAATATAAATACTAGTGAATTCTTAGTATTGGAATCCTTCCTGATAATAAGTCTGATTATATGAATAATACTAGATTTTGCCTGCGGCTTTGCACGCGTTAAGTTCGGGGTAACACGGTTCCCGAAAAACAAAAACGGTACAACCGAACCCGAAACCGATTGTTTTCGGAAATCGAAAAACATAACCAAGACAACAATACCAAATCGCAAAGCTAAACACGAATAGCCAAAAATGGAAAGCAGTTAAATCAAATGTGAATCAATAGTCAAAATAATCTAACCTATAGGTACTCTTGATAGAGTATAAGTACCGTATGCACTGTAGTATGAATTTGTTTTAATTGAATTATTTTAATATTCGTTTGTATCATAGAACCTGTACTAATTTTGCGGAGAGTCTCACACAAATTTCCATCACCTATTTTAGGGGCTTAAAGATGATTTAAAAAAAAAGACAGTTATTTTTAGTTGGTAACAAAGAGTCTGTGTACCGATTTTTAGCTTTCTACCTCGAAAACTGCGAAAAGTCCCATATAAAATTTATCCCCCGCTTTTAAGGGGCAAATTTCCAAAAAAAATGATGATGCACGATTTTATTGTTAGTCACAAATGGACTATTTGCATACCAATTTTTAGCTTTCTACCTTGAAAATTGCGGAATCCAATCCATACAAATTTCCACCCCCCATTTTAGGGAAGTGGGGGGTTGGAAAGAGGCAATAAGTAGCCTATGTCATTCTCCATCCCTTCAACTATATCCACTTAAAAATCACGTCAATTCGTAGCTCCATTTTGCCTTGAAAGACGGACAATCAAACAGACACACACACTTTACCATTTATAATATTAAATATGGATTTAAATTGTTTAAATAATATAAATAAATTAAATAATAATAATAATTGAAATAGCAATTACTCTGCCCAAAAGCTGATGTATAGCGGCATTATGTACAACGCCCGGTCAATTTGATTATTTGAATAATCACTATCAAATTGCCCTCCCATTTTGGGCATTTTTCATAATGACAGGGCATTATGTACACACGGCGGCACATCAGACTATACATGTTGACCTTGAGACCGCCTTTATGCCCTACGTAATAAAAGCTGTTATCGCAGTCCAACTGTTTAACTTGATGTGCTGTCGAGTGTATAATGCTCAATTAATTACTTGTTCCATAATATATCCACTAATAGAACTTACATTTTCTGTGATAAAATAAAAGTACTTATTACATTAATAGCAATAGCAAAATTTGTTTCAAATATTGAATGAATGGCGATACTAGTGACGAATTAGTATCAATAAGGTACAGAAAATGTAATAGTACCGAATACTAATCAAATTGCAACAATGATTAATAAAAATTTAGGCAAACCCTTCAGGTATTAAAAAAAAAATACTTTACCCAGTAAAATTTACTTTACTACTTTTCCATTTAAAACAAAAGAATTCCAGAGAGAAATAGAATTCTTTTGTTTTAAAACGTGAGTAATATTTATAAATAATAAAAAAATATTTTGGATAATCTGTTCCTTCTTATCGTAATTAATTTTACTAAACTATAAACTTATCTGTGCCTGAATTCAATGGGGGACGCCTTTCCACTGCAGGCAGTGGGATGATTTATAGGTCGAACATTAAATTACTTTTAAAAAAAATTGAGTGACTCGTAATACTTGAACACAGGCACACAGCGTACACCATTAATGCTCTAAGGCACACTTCAAGTATACCAAGATTTTAAACTAAAAAAAAAAGTGGATTAAAACTGATATTTCTTAAAGGAGATGTCCTGTAACAGGCAGACATTGTACAGTTTTCTAAAAAATCAAGAAAAATCTACTGACCTTGGGAAAAATACGAATAACTGTATGTAACGTATAAATTAGCGGCTCAAAACTAAAAACAATCTTTTTAATATCTCTCTCAATTAGGCATACAAGATGGCGTTTGACGAAAAAAAAGATAAACCATAAACTCTAAATAAACACAAACATAACCACTCGTCATAATCTCACGTAAAAATTATTTATATTATATAATCGCAAATATATTTCCCATAAGCATAACTTATGTTAAAACTCTTTGTTTTGTTTGTACAACAAGCACAAGTTAGCAATCAATATCACTTGTTTGAATCGAGGTAAGCGATTTTAAATTGGCAAAACTGACAGATGTTATAAAAGTGTCATATGCCGCCATGATAGTTTTTGTTGTTTAGTATTGCTATTCTAATAAGTTTATTTTTGATTGAACCATTAAACGAAGCCATTTTAAATTTTTTTTATAATAACAAAGTGTTGTAGGTATATTGCCCTAACTTTTGGTAATGTGTACAGGTTCTGGGCCTAGCCTCCATACAATTTGGGACATCTCCTTTATATAACTAAATTATTTGACTGTTAGTCTGTAGAGGGTTCCGAACGAAAGTATAACTTAAATATTAAAAAATAGAATTGTGTGATTTACAACCTTGTTGCAATGTTTTTTCAATTGTTGTTAAACTAAGAAAAATAATAAGTATTTTGTTATGCATCCTTTTTAAGCAATCTGGATTAACTAGGCGAGTTAGGTACATATATTAGTGTTCACTCTAATGAAAATATTTAAAATGGCACATTTTTACGAAGATTGAAAATAACGAAAAGTAATTAAATTTGCTATATAAATGCTAGACGATGCATAATATAGTTTGGATTTAAGTAATTACAAAAAAATAACTATTGTATTTATTCATTGTTAGATTTATTATATTTTATCATTTACTATGCTACAATAATGTTGACAAGAATCGATAATAAAATGTGGTTTTAAGCGGATTGTTTGATTGAACTTTTTTTTGACTAAGTACTTATTTTGTTTAGGTAAATACTACTAAATACTTACCTTAGGTTGGCAGGTACAAGCACACTTTAAAACCGGGTACCGTTACCCATCAAAATGTTCTCTGTAGGTAACAAGTACTACCAAAATAATATTCTTCATAGTAGGATTTTTTACGAAATAATTTTTAAGCAAAGCTAGATGCTAATGTCATCAAGATATTGAAGTCATGGTTCGGTCTAGCACATCCAGCTGATCCCTCGACTCTATATAGGGATCACAATGGTTTAGGGCTGAAATTAAAGAAACCATCCGAACTCTATAAACACCTCAGATATACAAAAATGCATGTTTTGGAAAAGTCGCAAGATGAATTAATTACGAATAATCTAGACTGCAATCCTACAAACAATTTATGGCAGGTGCACAAGTAAATAGAGCTCATTAGGTACGAGAAAGAAGAAGGAAGACCAAGACAATAATAAAAAACTTTCTACGAAATGGTGAAAATGACAGTTACAAAGTTCACGCTATGAATTTAGAAATGCAAAACGAGTGGTTATCTATTGGTGAGTTTTGTATTCCGTAATGAAGTGGCGCACCTTGCTGTATGATTGGTCTCCTGCCTTGTTAAAATTGCCTTACAAATGATCCTTCCTTACCACAGTAGCTTAGTAAGGTGGGGTAAAAGCCTCTGAAAAACGTTGTTATACTTGTGGAGAGGCGATGGTCGACTTGGTCGTACCAAAAAGATAATGCAGCGTATTCAAAACGCTTGTGCTCGTAATTGCTTGCCAACCCACGACGCTCACACATAACCTCTTTCTTGAACCGCAACAACCCACTGAATATGACGGCAGCAAGATACACCTTACACTTTGCGTCACTGCTTTTTGATGTAATTAAAACACAAGAACCAGTATGTATATGAAAAATTAAAATTTTCACAGCGTGCGTTAAGGATAGCACCATGCTTGATGTGTCCTCAGCACGGAACGGCTGCGATTCATGGCAGCTGTCGCTACGCTGCTACGAAATGTTGGAAAAATACTAGAGGTAATTTGCTTAATTGCTATTATTCCTCAATCCCTCTCCAAAAAACCCCATAATGGCCTCAAAAGTGCATAGAAAGTACGATTTTTCTTATTGTATTCTATAAATGAATATCACCAAAAATACATATCCTGAATTGGTAGGGTAGTTGGGAGTAATGGGGGCAACCCCTCTCCCCAAAAAACCAAACTCTCGTCTCACCCCAAAAAACCTACAAAGTCGCGATAGCAACTTACCGTTAGTTATAATAAAAATACCTACCTACTTAACTTAATAACACGTCATGCTTAACAAATAAATAAATGTTAAAATGATTTATTATATTACTTACCGCACAACTTATTTTTATTATCCTAAAAATATTCTGAACTTAAATATTGGCTTAGTTCTTTTAAAGTCAGGTAGGTAGGTATTTAAGGATAAAGTATTCCGTAAAACAAGATGTTTTGAGCTTGTGCTATTCAACTGTAATTTCATTGAAATATTTAGCTTTTAAACATTTGGAATTTTAAATATAGGTACCGTATTTGAAATTCGGGTATTTTGTGTTTTTCATTAAGTATGTAGTGTATGAGAAAGGGGGCGGCTGATGGCTTAGGGCCTAGGGCGGCCGAGACTGCAAATCCGCCACTGATGATGGGAAGAACTTTTTGTATGAATACTTGCAAAATAACCTTAATTGAACGATCCCGTAAAAGGACTTGAAAGAATCTGATTTTTTTGGTTTACTATAGACGCTGCGCTGCTTGCTTAGCCAGAAAGGCAGAAATCAAGTCCAAAACCAAACAACCAATGGTTCTGTGCGTTAGACCAGGTATGGTTGTCAAACATACCAGCAAGCTTACTCTTGACTTACAATTTCAATCTCCAATTACAATCTCAATCGAAAAAACAACAAATCGCACTCTTGAAACCGATACTAGCGCCACATTGTAATAGAATTGCGTGGAAATTGAGGGAACTAAAAGACATTGTGATCGCATCCTGGGATTGCGAAATGATACTCTTGACGCTAGTTTGACAACTGTTTATTGCGTTAGGCTTGTGTAATTATTGTCAATTGACGCAATAACTAAAGTGTAACTTTTTTGAAATTGCTTTCATTAGAATTAGGTGAAAAGGTGCCTAAAATGGCTCGTTTAGTTTTGCAAAGTGTTATTCTTCGTGAAGCCTATAAGATGGACCTACGACAAAGGCGTGATTTACGTTAAAGCTCTAGCTTATGATCGACAATAAATTTAAGGCAAACTATAGGCTCACCAAGGCCCTTTTTCTAGAATTGTGCCAAGAACTAGAGCCCTTGATGCCAGTACCAAAAAGAATCGGTGATATTAGAATCTAGCTACGAGTAGAATGTTTTAAACATCAGTAAAAATAAGCAGTATTGTACCGAATAAATAAATATGTATATACCTTGAGAATAAGCTCTTACACTTCAAAACTTTTATCTTACATTTCTCACAAACTTTAATGCACTTGAAAACCATTTAAACTACTTATATACTTCATTGCAAACGAGAATTCCACAAAACATCCTATAATAAGTTTAACGGTTCGGATACTTGTCCATACAGCCAATTCTTTAGTAATATTGTCTTTATTTCAGCATTAAAACGTTGATGTTAGACGTTTTAATGCTTTGATGGAGTTTTTGGAGACAGTCGAAAGATTGAAGGAATGAAGAGAAGTCCCCAAGAAAGAGGTGAACTGTTCGCGTTCCCGCGCAAAATTCACGGTCCACTTTTCTTGGTTACGACCCATACACCATGTTATTTCACCGAACTGTATATTGTTCACTAGCATGACACTTTGTTTCGCAAAATAACACCACTTTTACGACCCAATAATCACTGTAAACAATAAAAATTCGATAAAATAAACGGACTCCAAACGTATCTCACGAACTCCCGCCAAAAAACCCCCCACAAAACATCTCATATTTGTAAACAAACAAACCCAAAAACATGGCTTTTTTTATAGATACAGTAAGCAAAAGAACTAACTCATACACTGCCATTTCTGTCCAAAATAAAGTATCTTATTGAGTTTTACATAAAAAATAATGTTACATTAAGTTTGTAAATATAAAATATTAATAACTTTAGACATCGCATTGGATTTTTTAATGTTTTTCCTAGTTACTCTTCGTTCGTTCGTTAATTAATAGTCTGTGGTGCTTTAACGCAAAGTGGAAGATGTAACTAACTTCATACCGAACTTACAATCCCGGCCGCAATTCCAAGGGCAATACAAGCCTGCCAATATTGTTTTCAAGAGTACTATATTGTCACACGATCGGTATTGCATTGTAATTAAATTGAGATTGACATTGCGTTCAAGAGTAAGCCTGCTGGTCTAACGCACTGAACACAATTTACCCTGTCTAACGACAAACATGAGCCATCTAGCCAATAAAGTAAATACTAAACACTCAGAATAATTTAATGCTAGTGCGCCATCTGTAAGCCATTTTGCTAACGAAGTACACACGTGCTGAATCTAGCATGCTTTTCTTATGCACGTCATCTAGTGTCGAGTCAAAAAATTACACACAATTAGTAATTCTGCTAAACGGCAGATGGCGCAGATTATTGCGTCACTTCAAACTAGATGTCGTTAGCTGTTTTTATAAGGACGTGAGTAAGCTCATTAAAAATAAATAATTAAAAGATGTAACATAATATTCTTTAATAATTAATAATGTGAAGCACAGTACTCAATCAAGCAAACTTGTTTTATTGAAAAGTTTCAGGAAAAAAAAAGTTTTATAATAGTACAAGTGATAATATTTTCAGCCGACAATTAATTAAATGAAGTGGCTATCAAATCAAATATTTTTTAAGTTTGCTTTAAACCCTACAGGGTTGGCCTATTTATATAATTTTATTCTAATAAAATTGGTAAAGTTGACTCCATAGAAAAATGGGTTTGACAGCTCACAAACAACTAAAAATCTAAACTTTTCTTACTAAAAATTAAGCGACAAATTGCAAGAAATATTATTAATGCATAATAGAGAGAGGTTGCGGCGACGTTGGACGTGGACAGTGCTATAATGCAGCATTGGACGCACGTCCACCAGCCACCTAGTCAAAGACACTCGCATTAATAACTTATCGCATTAGACTTGACATAGTTTGTAATTATTTAACACTATAACATAGGCGTTGCCTGAAATAAATTTAAAAAAATTCATGAGGTTAATTTTGTGCTTTTAATTTTTTACTCATAATTTTTGTGTTCGCCTACCTACCTTTAACAAAGATGGAACGTCACTGATCGGTGTTGGTTGTGTCATCAGCTCTAGGCTCTAGCATTATATCTGATCTAATAAATAGCTAAATGAATGACAAACCAGCAATACTTATTAAATAGCTCCTCTAAGTATTTCGAAAAAAAATAGATTATGTTAAGGCAGGATATAAACTTGAAAAATATGACACTTTTGACATGTGCCTACACCGGTGACAAATACATATTTTTAATTGGTTGACTTTTCTTTAGTGGTAGTATATTTTTTAAACAGGCTGAAGTGGTTTATTCTACGACCGTTGTAAACATTCAAAAACCTCTTTTATAAGACTAATGTTTAAGGTTTATTATGGGTGCTATCTATGAAAATGGACATAGTAATTTTCCTTCATCTATCATTGGTAAATAGGGTCATTATGGTGGTAGGTACTTATATAAGTATGGCTACATATGTTGTAAGTTGCCGGTAACATGGACGTACATGAGCGGCTTGAAGTTAATGGCTTTTGAATCAACTAGGGGCTATTATTACGTTCTTCATAATGTATGACACTATGAGGTATCATTAGGAAGGAATTACTTCCTAGTTGGTTGTATTTATACTGTTTTTTAAGTTTAATACAACGAAAGGAGACTTTAATTGCATTTATCTGACGGTTGCTTTTGTTGGTTAAAAACATTTTGATGAATATTTTATGTAAAAACTAGGTTTACAATTTTACTATGTATTAAAGTTTTTGTAAGAACATAATAAAATCAATATTTATAACAATAAATAAAAAAATATAAAAAACTTTAACTGTAAGGTCACATGTTTTTTGTGAAAATTTAAAATATCAATTTAGTTAAAACATTTTTTTTATTATTCGAATGCTTATTGCAGCTTTTTTAAAACCTTTTTTTCTGCACCCTTCGGATTATATTTAGAATCCGAAACCCTATCGAAAAAATAGTAAAACGATAAACTTTTTACTATTTTTTCCAGGTATAATAATACCTGGTTAAAAGGAATATGTACCTACTTACGTAATACATAAAAAAACCGGCCAAGTGCGAGTCGGACTCGCGCACGAAGGGTTCCGTAACAAAAAGGTCAAAAAAACGGGTTTTTTGTATGGGAGCCCCCCTTAAATATTTATTTTATTTTGTTTTTAGTATTTGTTGTTATTGCGGTAACAGAAATACATAATTTGTGAAAATTTCAACTTTCTAGCTATCGCGGCTCTTGAGATACAGCCTGGTGACAGAGCGACGGACAGACGGACAGACAGCGAAGTCTTAGTAATAGGGTCCCGTTTTTACCCTTTGGGTACGGAACCCTAAAAAGCGGCGAACTGACAGCCTCCTATTCTTTACAAAAAAAAAAAACATCTACAGGTCGGTAGAAACTAGAACATGTCATGCTAACCTGCATAGCTTTCCTAATAAATCGCTCAACTACGTAAATATACACAACTAATAACATTGGCAATATCAGCCTCATAGGATTATTCACAGCGTCATTATCTCAACTGATCACCGCTATAATGACACAAAGCTACCTACTTAAAATCAACGAAGTCATAACTATTCGAGAATTACAGTCAAATAAGGTCCCGACGAATTGGTTTTCGATTTAAAGACCAGACGGAAACGAGTCGACGTCGTTTATTACGACTTCAGCCAGTCCGTTCAGACTCAATTACAAGGTTAGAGAAGGGACAGTTGATATCGATAGAAAATTATCGTACCACTAAACGATATGAATCATTCAACTTACGTTTAATTATCACTAGCTGTTGCCCGTGACTTCGAACGTGTCTAATAAAGTTTATTCCATAACAATTAACCGTTCATTTTCCCGATATAGCTCGAAAAGTGAGCTCATGTTGAAAAAAAAATGCTATGTTGGCGAGCGGCAATCAATTCAGTAGTATTCTATTTGGCTCGGCAACGATTCGATCTGTTCAGTTGTTAGTAGTTAAAATAATATTGTAAGTACGTAAATATGTATTAAAATAAAACATTGTTCTTGTGTTATTTTGTACTTTTTAGTGAGATTTTTTTGAAGTCGGTTCAATTTTTTATTTAAAAATAATTTTAATATCAATAATGATATTTTTATATATTATTAATCAATGCAATGGACTGTAGTTAACTTGTTAACGCCTGAGCACAAAATGAGAGCAAATATTTCAATTATAATCGCATAATATGCTATAATATAGTTTTATGTTCAAATGTTATTGTAAGGGCTGTAACTGTTTGTAAATTGTAGGGTCATTCATGATATAGGTTTCGGCAATGTTTTCTATCGATAAATACTATTTCGCCCAGTGGAGCTTTCAGTGAATCGCGTTATCTGCAGATAGTAATATCGGTGAAGCATTTCTTATATTTATCATTCTTTCGGCGAACCGAGCTGTCGGTAAAAAAGGTAGCGGTTAATAAAATATATTTGTATCGATGAACGATGAAAAGTGATTTCTATGTACAATTATATCGTTCAAGGGTAATTCTGTAAATCATTCGGAGCTCATGAAGTGAGCAGTAGCTCATAGTAGCCTATAAGTTATTCCAGCTCATAAACTAACACCGTGCTAAATTTTTATTTAGATCCGTCTAGTGATTTTAGCATGAAAGAGCAACAAACATCCAGACCTCCATACTCACATACCTTCACATTTATAATATAATAAATTAATTAGGATATAGGGTCTGAAAATATGATTGAACTACGAGTAAAAAAGACTTTAACTTAACATTGCTAACTTCGAATTGTTTTATTGTACGAGTATTTACGCAAAAATTAATGATATATTAATTACATAATATTTCATTCGCGTTCAAGGTTTTTGTATTCATTCCGATGCCACGAAAACTTCGCTAGTTGGGACTTATATAGTACTTACCTGCTAAATACAAATTTAATCCAGTAAAACCGTGATTATATTATACATATACGTTCAAAATAATGAAGAATTTGTTTTTTTTAACAAGTACCATACTAGTAAACAAATACTATACAAATAATGTTTTTTAAGTAAAAATAATAAACAGTTAAAAAATAAAATTGGTACTTCTTTTTGTAAGTATTAATTAAAATAGAATTATATATAAAACTACCCTGCATAAATACGTCTACTATTTATTGTTTTGTTTTAAAACAAAATATATCTTACATTCATAGTTTTCTTCAACGCTTAAAAAGCTCATTTAAGCTTTTATCGATAAGCTACCAAATCCGTCTCTAACTTTGTAAGAATGAGATGCCCGAAACTTAAATCCGTTTCCCGCCATCGCACAATCTGTACCTGGGAGCCGACCAATCACAACGAAGGAGGGCGGCACGGCTGGCCGACGGCGCCCTCTGATTGGTCCAAATTGTTAAACGGGTTGCCCATAATAAAAAAAAGTCTGCCGCGTAAACCTTACAATTGAGTGCCACTTTTTGTTCGCTAAATTGATGAAAAAAGACTTGGAAAAATTGGCGCTGAGATGAAATAAAAAATGATTTATTATGGCTGCCGCTTAACTTTTAACTTATTGGACGTTAATGACTTTTGATTTTGCTCGGAAACGGTTTTGAGTTTTCCCGTCTGTGTTGCCAGTTACTGTTGTAATTTACTCAATTATGACAACAGTAAAAGCAACTAATGTGGAGATACAGACTGCAGTCTGTCTATTTATTACATTACATTTAGGTACATTATTTTACTGTCAGGTGATGAAAACTGTTGTGTCCTTTTTTGACTAAATAAGTAAGTAGTTAATTGGATATTGTTGCTTTATTCTACTGTTGTATTATGCAGCCGGAACTTTGAGGATAAAAACATAGCTAAAATTTAAGAAATATATACAAAGTCTCAAACAAAAATGTGACTTTTTGTGCGGATTTTCCCAGGGTTAAGTCTAAGTACGAGTATACAGCTAATTTATATCTATTCCTTCTATAAGTTATCTAACCCTTGTATGTAAATTTACTATATTATCTAAGAATACTTCTCTTTTAAATTAATTTTGATCTTAAATCAAATTAAGGAGGTAATTAAATGTTTTTTTTTGTTTCCTCAGATCACTCATGCGCACATCAAATTATCAAAATCAAATAAAGTAAAAAAAAGAAACTCCTGGAAAAGTATCCACTTTTGTGTCGGTGCATGGAGATTATTGGTGATTTCTTAATTGGCACCTACTTGAACTCGATTTTTTTAATGCTTTTCAGTCTTCTTTTGAATTTCTTTGATAGAGTTAATACAAAATTAAAAAGAAAATAGATTGCAGACGATAGATTTCAACTGATGGTGAGATTTCTTTCAGTCGGCTCTTAGGTTACCCAAAGAACGATAATTGGGATTAAAAAAAAACTATATCATCATCATCGCCAGCCCACATAAGTCCACATAGGCACAAGTCTCTCCACAAGGAGAATATTGCCATAATCCCCACGCCGACTTGGCATTTTGGCGAATTCTGCAAATGGTGAAAGAAGCTACTGTCCATCTCACATATTTTATGATGCTAGACTTGTACCGGCACTACACTATAACAGTTCTACATTCAATTTCATTACACAACTTGTCACTCAATCCTAACAGTCAGCATAATCATTGATAGGTACCTATTTTCGTATTAATTTCGCACCCAACCAGTCTGCTTGTCGCGACGATAAATCGCTCGTCTCCGGAATAAAGTCGTCATGGTATCGTGTCGGTATCGCCGCGCCCACGCCGCGGCCGCGCGCCCGTCTCGCCACCTTATGTATGGCTGATCTTTGTTGTAAAGTTTTGGGTGTACCGAGGGGGCTCATAATCTTAATATATATATTTCTTGTGTGCGTGTGTATGTGACTGAACTCCTCCTAAACGACTGGACCAATTTTGATGAAATTTTTTGTGTGTATTCAAGGGGATCTGGGAATGGTTTAGATTCACAAGTAGGGTAGGGTAGGGTAGGTTAGGGGTAGGGTAGGGGTAGGGTAGGGGTAGGGTAGGGGTAGGGGTAGGGCAGGGGTAGGGTAGGGGTAGGGTAGGGGTAGGGTAGGGGTAGGGTAGGGGTAGGGTAGGGGTAGGGTAGGGGTAGGGTAGGGGTAGGGTAGGGGTAGGGTAAGGGTAGGGTAGGGGTAGGGTAGGGGTAGGGTAAGGGTAGGGTAGGGGTAGGGTAGGGTAGGGGTAGGGTAGGGTAGGGTAGGGTAGGGTAGGGTAGGGGTAGGGTAGGGGTAGGGTAGGGGTAGGGTAGGGGTAGGGTAGGGGTAGGGTAGGGGTAGGGTAGGAGTAGGGTAGTAAAATATTAAAATTTTATGGCAAAACAACGTTTGCCGGGTCAGCTAGTATTATAATAAAATTGAAGAATTACAGTTACTGTAAATACAATATTTTGATATTTCATCGTTATGATTTTTGATGTTAAGCTAAAATATATGTTTTGTGTTCATAAAACGTGATGTTGTACCTTTTTTTTTCTTCTAAGGGACTGTAAAGGAAAAATAATATAAGTAAAAAGCTTTGGAAGTTACAAAAAAAAAGTTAAATTGCTTATTTAACAACCGATTTGGAAATTCATGGTCACTATTACAAGAAAACACATAACAACGAATGCCTCCCCAACGGGCACCACTCCACTCGATTACTCGCCCTCCTCATCAAGCCACTGCCTGCAGTACTGAGTCTGACTTTCTTTGTGTGATTCTCTTTAGCGTAAAAAATGTCATAACGCTTTGATTAGAGCTGCTGTTACAGCAATGAACGCACGATTGGTATTCTCTTTTAACTCTGATCGACAATAGTGCCTTATGTCTATCGAACAAAATAATGTCAAATCACAGCCACAAGCGCAGCGACGAATCGTATTTAAGAGAATGCAAGGGCTGCATTGATGCAAATACTGACTACGTAGTGGCGAAGTGCCTTTTTGAATGCGTTCGATGTTGCTCTTAGTGCGTCCTAAACCGTACAGCGCCCGGATCAAGTTATCAGCGTGAGTTAGGCTCGCGCCGCGCGGTTATCGCGGAATGAAGCGACGCAGCCATGACCTCACCGCAGCCGCCATTGAAATGTGTTTAGAGTTGCAGAACAAATTCTTTATTGATGCAAATATTACTCGTAGGAACAAGAGAACACTGCCAATGTAGTGGCGAGATGCCAGAAATGTAAGAGTATAATTGCCAATAGATAATCACTGTTTCCATATTGGTATGCGACTGGATGTGAGATAGGGTTGCCAGCCCATCTATTTTGTATAAAACCCTATTAAATTGGGGGTTAATCTTATAATTTGTAGTAGGCAACTAATAGTTATTCAGTTTCTTACCAGTATTTTATCATTCACAACGGACCGACGGAAATTATTAAATGTAGTGTAGTACTGTCATAAATGAAAAGCACCAACCCTTCTTTTACTGTACCTAAGTGTCGTAAGAGGCGACTGAAGGAGTAGATACTGCCAGAAGAGGACGGGCAGCAGCGTCCTTTCTCCAACATATGCAAAACTGCGATTTTGTATAGAAAAATCCTTCTTTTAAAGAGGTCTGTGTCCAGCAGTGGACTTAAAAGGGCTGGTGACGATAACTATGATCATAATTCTACCGCATGAGTCCGTTTTTCCATTGGTTACACGATCAGTCTGGAGTCATTCTGCTCAGACTGATGAAATAATAATACTATAACCTCCCGCATCACAGTTATTGATAATGTTTCAAAGTAATTGCACATGCAAATGTTCGTACGTTTGTATTACTGGAGGAGTATCACGTAAAAAGGCAATGCGCATGTCTGTCCGACTGCGCGGGCGTCTCCGCCTCATTAATACTGCGTTTATCGCGCTCATTTAAATGCCTTCGGCGTGTAAGTGATGGCCAAGACGGTACGGCTTCGCAAAAGTATAAGACCATTACTTGAAGCATCGAAAGAAACTATTTAAAAAATAAGAGCTTGTTTATGATTATGGATTTTTTTATTGCTTTACAGCCAAAACAACACACTAAATGTTAAGAAAATAATGAAATTGTTATTGATTTAATAAGTAAGTGTTTTTACATTACATTTCTTACACATTGTGGATCACTGAATTTAGAAGTCAGAGACAATTGCGCAAACTGATCTAACCCCCATTTTAAATTACCTTTTTACTTCTAGATAGTACAGAAGCTTTTAAGTTCGTATGATAATGTCATTCGTTTATAATAATATAATAAGGACTTCGTAATCTTCGTAAACATTTCCCTTGATTTAATCGTGAAACGTAAAATGCTGGTCAAGATAATTATTAATTACTTACAGTTTGAAATTAGGAGGGTAGCGCGGGACTAATCAGCGTGGAGATCCTTAGGGAAAACATAGGTCTTCCTATGTCCGGCAGTGTAACATAAGCCCCTAAGAATAAAGTGATGCCGATGGTGATTGAATTATACATTATAGAAACCTCAACTAGCAAAAATATACATATAAAAATGAGAAGCTCCTTTTTTCCAGGCGGTTAACGTGCCCGGAACTTTCGTCCATCTATACTCGGGACCATAATAAAGTTTGAACAGAACATAATATTAAATAGCTTTTAACATTCCAGCTGTTATCTTAACGCGACGGTGACATTTATATTTAACCCAATCCGTGTACAATGTTTACCTTTCTGCCTCTTTATCGACGAGACTTCTTTGGTCCTGGACATATTTTGGGTTCCACTGATATGGCTTTTCAAAATTTATTTTTAACAAATGCTAAAATGTTCATTTTTATTAGCCGTTTCGTGTGAAATTGGTATTGTTTTTACGGGAATCTAGTTTTTCCGAGATGATAAATATTCGTCTAGACCTTCTTAGGACTTCCATATATTCATAAAATCGGTCAAAACGTATTGAAAGAGTTTGATAGCAAACACTATAATAATTATTATATTATGACAAGAAATCGACTATAATGTTAGATGATGATTTTTTTCCCATCGTCTGTCTGACTTTTTTAATGGCTTGGCTTATCTAAGTGAAAATCTGAGTTATTTTCAGCAGCTGTTAGGCACAGGTAGGAGCTTAGATAAGTAGGTACGTAAGTACATATTTAATGTATTTTTAAGTACAGACAAAGTTTGTCGCTATAGCAGATATCGTCAACTTTTCTTAATTAATGTTAATAGATATCGTTAACACATAAGAAGAGGCAAAAATTTTTTTCAAGTTTATATACTAATATTATAAGTGCAATTAAGTTGCTAAAATATCAAATAAAGTACATAAGAAGACATCGAAAAAAAAAATTGGTTCTAAATAATTATTGTTTGTTATACTGAACCCACTCAATCCCAAAAAACGACGGCGCCACAAACCGAGAATATTGAGTGATTTGTGTATATTCGGGCAACGTATTGAATGTTTTAAAACCTTTTTAGCTCAACAGGGCACTGATAAAATCGTTATAAAAGTGTAATTAATTGAAAGTATTAAATGCGTCTGTTTCTCAGGTTTCATAATGCACTCCATGATATCTTTGAAGAGATAAGTGTGTTTAAAAGGATCACGGAGAGACTGAGGAATATGATGTCAAATGTTTGAAGGTCAGCGTTTTGGGTCAGTGTCTCAATGTGTTATACATTATGGCCGCCAATTAGTAGGACAAGGCAGGTTTTGTTGATGTAAATAAATAATTAAAACTCCTTTTTTGTCTTAACTGCATAATTAAAATTAGGTAACTTAAACTAAGCAGTATTTAAATGCCGGGCACTTTAACCATTCAGCTGAATGGTTAAAGCGCCGCGCCCGGCATGCGAGGAGATGCGGGTTCGAGTCCCGCCTGAGACATAATTTTTCAAGTTTAAATTTGTGATATTATAATTGCCATTAAATTGCTTAAATATCATATAAAGTATTACACTAACCAGCAAGGAATCACAAATAAGCTAATAGCCGATGATACAAAAGGGTCTACGACTCAGCAAGTGACGCCCCATTATTAACCTAACGTCGCTGATATTCTGTCGCAGCCAACCAGTTAAAGTTATTTAACATTATAAAAAATCAAACTAATAAGTATTTAAAAGAATTATTCAAAACTGTGACGCACCCATGAGCCAAGATGTGTTTAAAATTCAAACCGAAACTCAATGATTGAAATACTGACCCGCTCACCCCACGCAAATACTGTTAGAAAGACCTGGGCCCCAATTCTGCTAATTTATAAATGGCTCAATAGCATCGCAATCGTATATTTTGACATTACTTCCATATTAAATGTGTCAAAATATACAATTGCGATGCTATTGAGCCATTTGAAAATTAGCGGAATCGGGGCCCTGCCTTCTCAGCCTGTTTCACAAGCAAAACATTAAAAAGTCACCTTCTGAATGTTGCGACCGAGAAGTACAGTAAGTAAATCGAATGGAAATCTGTTGGGTATCTGAATAGGTCTAAGCGTAAAGATGAACTGACTGAGGGAAATGACTTTATTTCATACTAACAGCCGGCCCCAATAATCTATCTATCTTCAGTTTTGGCATATCGGAGATAGAAAACATCTCTGTCTCTGATTTTGCCGTCCAGAGAAACAAAGACAAAAGTTTTATTCTATCTCCGATATGCCAAAACTGAAGACAGATAGGTTATTGGGACCGACCGTAAGTATGTACAGACAACAGCATGTCAACCTACCACAAAACGTCAAATTTTCTCAATTAATATTGATATCTAACTGTTGGACTTAAAGTTGAAAATCAATTCAATTTTTGGGTAGGTTCACCTGCCCTTATCGTTACTATCTTAATACCGGCCTATAGCAGTCTGCTGGGCAATGTTCTCTCCAAAAATAGGATTTTGCCATCATGGCCACGCTTGGCAAACTTGGCGATCGCAGTATTGCCAATGGTAGATAGAAGACGCTTTTGCCCGTCTTTTTCTGGCAGTGTTATTCTTATGTGCTGGCACCCCACAAAAACCTTACTAATAGGTATTATAAAAGCGAAAGGCCGAAAGTAGCTCTGTCTATCTATCTGTTACGCTTTCACGCCTAAACTACTGAACCAATTTTGATAAAATAATAAAATAAAATAGTACCTACATTAGTATATAAACTTGAAAAATTTTGTCTCAGGCGGGACTCGAACCCGCATCTCCTCGCATGCGAGGAGATGCGGGTTCGAGTCCCGCCTGAGACAAAATTTTTCAAGTTTATATACTGATATTAAAAGTGCAATTAAGTTGCTAAAATATCAAATAAAGTATAGTACCTACATTGATTAGACCCTGATAAAGGGCATAGACAACTTTGCAACCCACTGGGCACAGGTTTTCGGCCACGCGATATAACATATATAAACGGGGGCAGAACAGGCTCGAAACGGGAGCACGGCAGTGCCCCCGCCAAGTCGAGCGCGAAGCAAACACTGCCGTACCATCCTTTACTGGAACCATTTCGCCGCATTTTCAGGCACCTATTTGAGAACCTCTGGCTAAGACCAGAACACAGAAATTTTCGTCATCCAGTAAGCTATAATCACATACTTAAAATCCGAAATTTCAAGTCTGTAGGTAATTTAGTTCTGAAGTTAAGCGAAAGCAAAGTTTCGCAATTATGACACTCACTCACTCATGATCATCAGAATAGAACTGTACTTCCCATAAACTCAGAGAGCTGAAATTTGGTAGAGTTAGGGTTTAATGGCCACATAAAGGGAAAACTATAAAAACTAGGATAATCGAAGATCTGGAGTACCTGGTGACCCTGATTAGAAAACACAAGAGCCCAACCAAACATTATAGATCGTCATACCACCTTTACAAAAAATATTCTACTTGGTGGGCCGCTTCATTTGGAGTCAAAAATCGAAGGTCTGAAGTATCTGATGAAGAACCCTCAGCTGGTCTCAGCAGTATTAGAGATATGGCAATGCCCCCTTCTACTATTGGTACATAAAAAAATCGACTGTCATTGGGTTGGAGTCCCACCTGAGACATAATATTTCAAGTTTAAATTTTAATACTGATATTATAATTGCAATTAAGTTGGATAATTTTATTTCAGAATTTCAAATTCGAAGTTCCACGCGTGCGCACTTGCGGGCAACAGCTAGTCTTATAAGATAAAAGATTTTTATAAAAATCTAACTTCGCTGTGTAGTACATGTTAGCTTCCATTCCGCTAAACCAATGGAAGTGTATTTGTTATTATCGTTGGAAGTGTCTCGCATGGAGCTGCAATCCAATCTGATGGCGACATATTTACTGTTATCGGCTCTCACCGAGACCACCTAAACACAAAGCCTCTGCTGGATATAATTTTTATGAGACCTGCCATGTTTGTTGTGGGATTAAACGATCTTGATCCTTCAAACTGTCTGATTAGACAGAGTGTGCGTTGCTGACTGTTTTTTTTACATGCGATTTGAAAGAAGTTTTTTTTTCAATTCGATGCGTATACAGGCTGTTAACATCTTAATATATATAAATTACGTGTCACGTTGTTTGTCTGCGATAGACTCCGAAACTACTTAACCGATTTTAATCAAATTTGCACACCGTGTGCAGTTTGATCCAACTTGAAAGATAGGATAGCTTACATTTCAATTTATAGCCGCAAAATAATGTTATTGCAAATTATTTGTTTCTTGACTCTTAAAGACTTGGTAAGGTAAGCGCCATGTTTGGTGACAATGTCTTTTAAGACGTCAAAATCAAATTAAATTATTCTGAGGCGATACGAACGACGTTCGCAGGGTCAGCTAGTATGCATATAAATACTATGGTGAAGTCAGAAATGAATAACGTAATTTAAAAAAAAAAAATCATAAAATAGGAAACTAAAAATTTACATTTGTATGAAGATAAAAAAAGTATTAAATGATAATATCAAAATTCTGTGTTCACTATACAATTTATATGCACTAGTTTTGGCTTGATAGACCTTTTACCTTGTATAAATTATGTACGACCTAATATACATAAAAATGACGTATAATTATTTTTGGAATGGATTGATTAAGATTATTTTTGTCGTTTGATAGGTTATATCTCAAAGTAGGTACATTTTCATTTAAGAGCTAAAATATATTCAGTTTACTTCTGAACAATATTCATATTACTTGTAATGAAGTCCTCAGACAGATTGCTTTAAATTACGCTGAACGAATAGAAATGAATGTATGAAAATGACATTAAATTACGAAACTGTCGATCGTAAGCTAATGTCATTTTCATACATTTGTTATCTAGTCGTTAAGCGTATACGCTATTAGAAAGCAACTCGTCTAAGGCCGCAGTTGTTCGCTGCTTCATCTGGGCTATATCGCTACGTTATCGGGCTTATTGCCTAACGTTAGCTCGTTTAGATCGTCTACTGACGGGTATGCTTCATTATCACTTCAGCTAAAAAACTTGCAAAAATTAATAAATATGAGTATTTAAACCAATATGTTAATCATCCTAAATCTGATCGAAAAAATTACAAACAAAATATTTAGGGGACTGCTTGTTGAGCCTTGCCAGTATATTGATGTTTTAGATACAATAGATATGAGCAAGTATCAAAACCTCTGAGTCAAGCTACATCCGAAATCGAGCCAAAACGCGGCGTGAACGTGCGTCGCTTACAAACTGCAACTTACCTGCCTACCACTAGCGCGATTGTTATGTAATTTTGCCGGGGACATTTACGAGTGGCAGAGAACGTTTCTTATGATGCCAGAATATGGACCTTATATTTCGATCGGGATAATCTTACAAATGCAAGTTGAAAGCTCGTAGCTAATTTCGTAGTCACGTAGCAAAGGCGAGTTGTAGAGACGCTACTAGCTATTGTCAGTGATATTGTTGAGGAATATAGTTTAATTATTAATGTGAGTCTATAATGATATTGAGTAACAGGCAGCGATGTAGCAAAATATTTATCATCTGCTCGTATTAGACTAGATACAGCTGCCTTTTTGGGCCTCTTTAAAATGTCGATTTTTCCATTTGGTAATCGAAGTTTGAGCAATGATTGAAAAATGAATGGAATGCTCATCTTATTCTGGATGAATTCCATTAGTCACCTCTTATGAGAACCACAAGGCGAGATGATCATATTATATTATAGGTCGATATGACACTTAATTTTTATTTTAGTATGTTACAATACAAGTGCAGGTTGGCGTCGCGTGCAAGAATTTTAGAAACTTAATTTAACTTATTACTTCTTCTAAAGTGAATATAGTTACAACTTAATATTCTGTGAATGTTTCAAGCGTCCACTATTAATATTGAGCAAAAAATCACGTTTGTTGTATGGAAGCCCCACTTACATATTTATTTTATTCTGTTTTTATTATTAGTTATATATATAACTCTAAAAGAAAAACATCATTTGGTTTATGAAATACAGCCTGACAGACAGAAGGACAGTCTTAGTAATGGGGAAAACAGTAAAACTTTGATTTATAGCACGATTTTTATGTGTACATTTTTGTGCATCTCCTTTTTCAAGTGCTTTTGAAAGAAGCTTTACACTTTTTCATTTATTTTTCTATTCCTATCCTTTACAATTGGTCCTTAAATTTTGAATGAATGTACAACACCAAAGCGGTTAACATGTTGATGGCACGGCGCGTATCCGTTTTTATATTTGATGTTAGCATGTGCTAGTCCAACGTTCGATATTCAGTGCAGGTCATCCTGAATGTTTGATAGTACTGCAGTGATTCCGAACGCTACGTGACGGGGAAGCTTTTGAGAGATAACTGGGCGTATGCCTGTTCTCTATTTTTATGGATATTTGGTGTGATAGGAGTACTGTAGTTTTCATGATACAGTGTTTTTCTTAATAAATTTTATGGTGTTCGTGTGTTTATGAATTATTTTACGTTTTATATATTATGTCTTGTCATTTACATCCTATCAAAATTATATTTCATTAATCATTAAGTGTATGTGTATGTGTAATGGCGACAAGTTAAAATAAAAGCACATCAGCACATTCAAAGCCAGATTTAAATAAGTATGTTAATCCGTATTAGTTGTTTTAAAGTAATCAATACATATAGCCTCCAAATTAGATTGCCAGTAAGATTATGTACAACCAAGGATGTTTTTTTCTTTACATTGTAGCTTTTCTTTAATTATTTAATAGTGAAGGGACAGCTAAAGACTCTTCTTGTTATCAGATTTAATCTAACCACCCTATATTTAGAACAGGGATATTCTTAGGCGACTGTGTAAAATTGAATATAGTTATAATAACGTTGTGGCAATAAATAATATGCAATTAAGAAGTACTCCAGATAATTGGTGGGTCCAGGACGTTGCAAGGGTCCTTATTGCAGTGGGTCCCGTTGCGGCTAAGTAATTAACTGAAGCTCTATTAATAGGTGAATTAAATTTGGCGATGTAGTGTGACTACTTCATATTGATCACCTAAATTGTGCAACATTGTTGACTTAAGACAGTTCGAACAATAGCGTTAATGGTAAGTTTTACATTTTTTTATGGTATGGTTGATTCCTCTAGAAATGAGTTATCTTCTCAGAAACATTGCTATTTTAACTATTTAACAAATATTACATTGTTGAAAGCTTGCTTAATTCGAAATGTAAGTGCAAACAACTAGTTCAATCAGTATTTTAGTCCTACTATTTGCTGTAATTTATTTGGGAGTATCATTTTTAAAAGTACATGGCTCATTCACACATATTCGTTTCAGTTAATAATTACTTTTCGTAAGTGAGCATCTAAGTCTAAGCACCGTGCTTAGATTAGGATAGGTAAGTAGAACACATTGGATAAAACACTTTTGTTCTCAAACTTTGCATTAGTGGTGATGAGAACACTAATAAAATTGTTTCCAAACTTTGTGGTAATGATGAAATCGCCTCTGCTTCTGTCCGTATTCCTTAGAAAAAGAAACGTGCCGCTGTGGTGCCGCTAGAAATCGCGGCATAATTTGAAACTATCTTCTAAATATATAAAAATGAAAACTGATTTAATGACTGACTGACTGACTGACAGACATATCAACGCACAGCCCAAACTACTAAGATTTAAAATCTGAACATTTTCACCATGCTTCCTTTTATAGTGTAGGTGAGCACTAAGAAAGGAATATTGGAAATTCCGCTTCTAAGGGGGTAAAAAGGGCCCCATAAGTTTGTATGAAACTCCGTCAGTTTTGAAGCTAAGTCGATGAAAATTGGTATCCAGCTACCTGATTAAAAATTAAGAATTACGTTTTTCAGGATTTTTGAAAATGTAATCTTTAAGGGGTTAAAAAATGGGGCCAAAGTTTGTTCGGTTCCGCGTCATATCCATACTCTTTACATATTTGTACTCTCTGACTTTACTTAGTTTGTTATAACATTTAATGTGTCAATCAGAAAATAAATATGTAATTTCTTACAAACAGAATGGTATTATTTTAGAATTTAATAATTGGCGCCGAAATGGATGAATTAACTGAATTAAAACGTGTAGAACTTTAATGAAAGGCTGCATTACAAAATTCGGCAGCCAGATACAAAACCTACGAGAAATTTCTGATTATGAATTAAAATTAGTGAGTGATCAGCTGGTGAAGTGACCAATGAACAGATTTACCAAGAATAATTTGGAAGAGATACGACTACAAATAATATTACTGATGACCCACAGTTGGAAATTGAGATTGAAGAAAAAAATAACCTTCAGGGTATTACAACACAGCCTAAACTAAAACTGCAGAGTTTGAATTCGATAGCACGAAACAATTCCATGTATGCAGAAGGTACTGAGGAGCAAAGGTCGGTCACAAACAAATCTTAGGACATCTAAATTGAACTCAGTACCATTAGACAAGGACGAAACATTCAAAAACATCATTAAACGGTTGGATTCGTACTGTAAACTGAACAGATGTGATGATATCGATACAAGGAAATACACGTCAATCATACAACTTTGAGCCCAGAATTACATCAGAAAACGTATAATATTATATTTTTGTGCTCCACGGGATCCTTGTGAGTTAGAATTTGAAGAGTTGGATAAAATTCAGTTAGTAAATTATCAACAACTCAAAATTGGACAGATTACTAGAAGATTTAACAATGGTGTTTGACGGAACTCTTGTTTGAATATCAAACTACAAAGCTCAATTAGTGCTTCAAGAAAATGTGACACCAATTTTCATCTAGCCGCGACGTATTCCATATGCCCTGAAGGACAAAGTTGACGAAGAAATAAGGAGGCTATGTAACGAAAAGACAAAACTTGAAAATTCCTATTGGATGTCTTATCTATATGTATATTGGTACATATTCAGAAAAAAAATATCGGTACTTACCATAAGAATGGTATTATTTAGAACTTAATCATTTTTAGGGTTCCGTACCCAAAGGGTAAAAACGGAACCCTATTACTAAAACTTCGCTGTCTGTCCGTCTGTCCGTCTGCCTGTCACCAGGCTGTATCTCAAGAGCCGCGATAGCTAGACAGTTGAAACTTTCACAAATTATGTATTTTTGCTACCGCAATAACAACAAATAAGTACGAGTACTAAAAACAAAATAAAACAAATATTAAAGGGACAAAAAAAAATTTTTTGTCCTTTTTTGTTCGATATTAATAATGGCAACAGGTAGGCACTTGAAATATTCACAAAACACTCAGTTATATTTCTAACTTTAATAATCAATAATTAAATTAATATTTAAGGGAGGTTCCCACACAAAAAATCAATTTTTTCCTTATTTTTGCTTGATATCAATAAATGGTAACAGGTAGGCACTACATTAACTAAATTAATATAGATACCTAATGTTGTTTTCGTAGTCAATGGTACGGAACCCTTCGTGCGCGAGTCCGACTTGCGCTTGGCCGATTTTTGTTTATACGGTAGAGACAAATGTTAGAAAATCGAAAAATGTGTATAGAATTACACTGTTGTACCTTATGACATTTTTAACTATATTAAGCAGTACAAAAATAATTCCTAAACTGGGCATAGACCCGTATCTCAGGCAGGAAAAGGTAACAGGTGTGTTGCAACAACACTAAGCAGCTGACTGGTGGATTAAATCAATATAGACTGGTAGACCATTTGACAAGCTTCCATTTAGAAGATAATTTGATAAACTTCCATTTAGTAACGATTTATTTTTTCTAGGACGCACCGCTTTTGGGGGCCTGGCAAAGTTTGTTTAGTGAAACTGCCTTTGTCACGCATCCAAATTATCTTTTTATTTAATATCCTCCATATTTAAAAAAATACACTTTTAAAACATGAAAATAAAACGTTGAAAAAAAAATCACCTCATTTCATAATTCCGTGTTGTTTAACTTAGGAATAGCTACCACCACGCACCCACTAATGACCAAGCAGCAGTAATTAATGATGTTTTGCTGACATCATTTGAAGCTGAAGAAATATAAAAATTTATAGACACTGTGGTCAGTACAGTCGAATCAATTCTCTATCCTGTCAAGTTTCTGAACACTTTTTATCCTACTGATCATCCTCTACCATTCATGCCTCGAACCCACATCCCACATGAAAGTTTTGTGAAACTACGTCAGCTTTTTGGTATAAATTTTGTTATGTTGTTTATAAGGATTTTTTTATAATTAAATATTTAAGGGGGTGAAAAACGGTTGAAAATTTTGTGGTTAATTATTTGTGTTTAACACTTCGAGCAACGCGGCCTTCCGTCGACGGAAGGCCGCGTTGCTCGAAGGTTTAACATCATATTGAGGTACTTGAAATTTCGTTTATCGATCACTTTGTAACAGATCAAAACCCACGCGTGCGAAGCCGCGGACATCAGCTAGTTTATAAATAAAAAAAATAAAATTACTTTAATCTATATTTATAAAAGTCATGCTAGTTGCACATTAATAAATCAAGAACGACAAGGCCAATTTTCAAACATTTTGGATTTATCTTCGTCCTGAATAAAATGTGACGTTCTTCAATAAATAAAACATTTTTCTACCACCTACCTCTGATATTACGACAAAACAACGTTTGCCGGGTCAGGTGGCAATAAGTAACGTTAAACTCAGTATTTATTTAACAAGTGAACACCTTAAAACGATGCAAATATAGTAGTCTGTTTATGCGATCATTGTTCATCGCGCCAACGGCGTCAGATGATCCAAACGCAATTAAGTGATAATTTCGGCGCGTGCCGTTAAGTTTTATCTAGTGGGTGGTGGTGGGCCATAATCTAATTACGTGTTGCAAATATTGATTTCTGAAGCTTACGCTTGTTTCTGAGCACTCGTAGACTGAGGCTTACTTAATTGTTCATTACTTGCATTTTCCCGTGACTCAAGTTTTTTTGAGTTTAGAAAAAAAATCATGTATACTAAATAGAAACAATAATGAGTAATCTCATTTTTGCTATTACACGAAATATTTTAATAGACGAGTAGTTTAAAATTTTTTTAAGTTAGTTTTTAGTACCTAGCTTTATTGTGAATAACTTCCCTACAACAAAAAAAAAACAATTGTTTCAATATGTGATAACGAATTTTAACATGCTTTTCCATAAAAAAAATATGGCCTCAGGCGAATCCATACAGCCTAACACAGATGGATGACAGAAGTTATAAAGTGATCGGTTAATCATGTTCAAATGATTTTAACATCCAATGCTAATAATAACACATCAGTTGAAAGCAATATGACAGCATAACGCAACGTGTTACGTTAATTATTTATTAAATAACGTTAATTACCGGCCGGCAGGAGTTATTCACCACGCGTCATTACAGTTTTATGAGCTACACTGAATAATTAAATGTTTAACTGATGATTACATTTGAAACGATGACATGATATGATGTTGAGGCCGAGAAATTGTAATAGTGCGGGTATGGGATGCTAACGTTTAAAGCAAAATAAACGTTATACTTTATTTGATATTTTAGGAACTAAATTGCAATTATAATATTTATTTATTTTATTTATTTATTTAAGGACAGCCAACAAAGCATACACTATGACAATATAAATATCTTTCTTAATTAACATTTTGTAGTGTTGCCTTAATTAAAGGCTACCACGACATGCACAACTTATATAAAAACGTGGAAACCGACATGAATCCTATTTTACCTTAATCAAAATTTAATAGATTTTCTTTTCCTAAATTAACGAGGACATATGTTCACATAGTGAAGATTTAAATCTGCGTTGCGAATAAGACATGTCAATGTCAATCTGAGACGAGCGCAAAAATTTATTAAATTGCGACTGTATCCCGTTAACTGTCGAGAAGTGCCCCAGCTTGGTCCTGAAATATCAGTATATAAACGTGAAAAATTATGTCTCGGTGGCTTAATAGAATAGCGCCGCGCCCGGATTGCGAGGAGATGTGGGTTCGAGTCCTGCCTGAGACATAATTTTTCAAGTTTATATACTGATATTAAAATAAACGTTATTATTTTTATTTTGCTTACGTTCTGTAATGTAAAGGTTTATGCTACAATAAGTAAACTTAATATTGTAAGAAAAAAATACAACATTTAAAACATCGCGTACAAGTTAAACGCCAGTTACTTTGTCCCTAGGTTCATCACCAACAGCTTATATAAGTCCACTGCTGGGCTCAAGCCTCTCCATTATAATGATGTTGCCATAAACACCACGTGATGCCGAAATTGGACACAAAATTTATTACAAACTATTAGCAAAAAGGTATTCAAAAATATCACTTTTTTTAATTGCAATTAGAATGTAGAAGAATAGCGTCATAGTTCAAAACCATTTTGTATGAAAAATCTTCAAAGTTTGATCTTGTATAGCTTGATTAAGTAAGTATTTAAATTTGAAAAATTATGTCTCAGTCGGGACTCGAAACCGCATCGCCATGCATACCGGGCGCGGTGCTAGGTCCAATTAAGCTATCGATACCTTACGTCACAGCGCCAATTTTTCAAGTTTAAATGATGATATTTTGCAATTATGTCAGTAAAATATCATATAGTACCTACTTGTATAACTTCTTAAATTATGGTCGTACGATAAAATAAATAAAATAAAATAAAATTTTATTATTCCGAAAACATAAAGTACAATTTTAGCAGTGTACGTTAACAGCCCCATTAGTTAAAACTGAGTCGCAGCTGTTAGCGCCCACCTCCGAGAAGAGGAGGTATCAGTTCCAAATTAATAAAACAGAATATATCGGATTACTTACACTTATCGTTTTTATATCGCCACTATAATTACCATTTTATCTTTAATTAGTAATATTCCTCATTGCTTGGGGTTTCTATATTTTCTTGATTCTCGGTGTTCGTTGTTTCTGTTTTTCAGCAAGCAAGATCTTAAATAGTTACCCATTTTGGGGTCGAAATAGTGTATGTAATGTTGTCCACATTTCCATGTTATTCTCATGAATAATAGCTTGCTACAATTATTACCAGTATGAAAGGGAAACTTAATCGAGCGTAATTAAATAAAAAATATCTCCAGAGACACATCGAGTCGAGACAGATAATCAAAAAATCGCTTTGCCACTGTGCCCTAATTGTATTAGCCAACGGCTAGGGCGAACTTACGTTTGACGAATTAAAAAGGGGGCGCTGCTGTCCCAATGTGGGGGACAATTTGTCGGCAGTGACCATTCAGAACTTAGGGCAGTTAACGTGTTATTTTGAGACTAGTTTGTTCGCATATCAAATCACTAAATTACAAATAACTTTAATACAACTACGCTTAATTAATTAAAGTACACCAAAAGAATTTTAAGTACCTACTTATTGTTCTAGAGATGTCAGGATATCTAAAAGTATACTTTATTTGATATTTTAGCAACTTAATTGCACTTATAATATCAGTATATAAACTTGAAAAATTTTGTCTCAGGTGGGACTCGAACCCGCATCTCCTCGCAATTTTTCAAACATTTTTCAAGTTTTTTATACTGATATCTAAAAGTACTTATGAACCTAGTAAGGTAATTGATTGATTGGTACTTACTTGACCAATTGAACTACAGCTGTTATTAATAGCTTATCGTCATTAAAAGTTAAGTAAAATACTGATGAACCATTAAGTCAGCCTAACACTTCAAAAAGCCATATTTTTCTATCATTATGGATTTTATAGTATGTGCTCAAATGTGTTATGAAAAAAAAGCCATACTAATATCGGTCAACCTTTTGAAAGTTATGCGATGTAAGTAAAATTAAAACTGATGTAGGTACATAACTGTTTATATATATTCCTGTTTTTCGCTGATTGAAAACATTAATCACTTCCAAGAAGTTATCTTTTAGTGACGCTCTCAAAAGGGCCTGTAATAACCTAAATATGATTAAAACACAGTTTGAGAGCATTGGCGTAATAAAGATTATAAGTGGGCCACTAAAACCAACCCGTAACATCTCGCGGCGGGACGGAACAATTAACTTATTGCGGCTGTTAAGGGTCAAACATAGAGTAGGGCGTAGATGGCACTGTGCATTCACATAGCTGACTTCGCATTGTCTGCCTACTGCGTAACAGAAACGACAATCAGAGAGTAGATGGACTGTGCTCTGACATAGCCGATTTTGACATTGTCTGCATACTTTGTATTAGAAATGGCGATCAGAGAGCATGTACGTCTGTTACTTTGTTTGTACTTTAGTTAACGAAAAGCTCAGTATTTCGTTTAAATCATCAAAAGAGTTTAGTTTTCGATAAATTGTTATCTTTACATTCTTTATAGAATGGACGCATGATTTTTTTTGTATGAAATTAATAGTAAATTTGTTAACACAACGCAACTAAAATGCATCTGATTAAGATTGTCATGTATCTTGCTGGAGACAAACACATGGAGGATCTGCGATTGCCAGTCAGTATTGAATTCTTGATTTTACTTAAATAATACATTATATGCCTTTATCACATGTCCTAACGGCTCGGGAACTCCGCTCAAAATTACCGTCATAATACTACGGATCTCGCTGTCCCGACTAACGCTGAAACATTTTTTTAAGACGTTGGATTTTATATTTTAATTGAAATTGCGAGTTTACGATATATTTCAACATTTAATTTATTTTTTGCTTTTGAAGTGTAATAAAACATATATTTGCCTATTGTTTCATTATTATATTGCGATAACTACGTAGTTAACGCTACAAAAACCTTGCTCAGAAATCTATGCTTGTCTCATCTGCGAAACTTTATAATCTTAAGCTCTTAACTACATCGTCCCCGCGCTATTGAGTTTTAACGCGCTTTTGAGGGTTAAGTAATGTGTCCACTGTAACTAGAACGGTAGAAGTAACACGTGCCATTCATTTAACAAAAGTGACAAAGCTCTTTCTATGCTGGTGATGGGCGGATATTTATTTGTATGTGATTTGATTATAATCGATCCAGTTGCATGATAAGAGTGCTGGGATAAAATCAGTTGATTGTTATTGTAGTTTGATTGCTATTGTTATCTGTGTATTAAATGAACTTCAAATTAGTTTAGCTATATAACTAATGTCATCTTCATAACCTGATACAGTCCATATTATCAAAAACAATCGCTTTAAAACCTATAATGAAAAGTAGATTATTTTTCTTCTGGTTTACTTACTTAAGTCGCCTTCAAAGACAAATAGGATGAGAAGTGGTGGAGCTATTTTATTTCAAGCCGTCGCGGCACCCCACATTGCACATGCTTCGGTTCTGTAAGACTATTAATAATTTTGAAAAGGTGGATACTCTGACATACCACGCTTTTATTAATACTTAATAACATGTTAACAATTTTTTAAATCGTTATAATCATAAGTTTTAATATTTTATTATTTTTAGTACCTATGCAATTTAATCAAACTACTTAATCCTGGATTTGCATTGATTGATACTCGTAGTTGCTTGTTTTGTTCAGTAAAATTTTAATTAAGTCAAGCATCAATAAAAAAAAACTACTGATAATGTGCTAAAATTTGTATTGATCGATATTTCATGTCTACAGTTGAACTGCTGCGGAAGTATTATGGACAATTTTCTCTTCTGAATTATGTATCATCAGCCCTCAATGGTTAAAGTTTATAGGCACAGCCGTATTCTAAAACATCATCAGCACTAAAATGGAAATCTTATTGTGGATAATCTTCTAATCGTGGCATCTGATGTGACTTGTTCTTACGAATTCCATCTTGCAACAGAAGCTAGGACCGACGGTTTGAAGCGACTTTTACAACACGGCTGGGCCAAGAGTCAATTTAAGTCAGATCATTTCTTAAATTTACCCGACCAGGAATCTTACCCTGTTCCGTTGGACCAACGGTTCAACATGCGTGCCGAGGTAAAGCTAATTACCCCCACTCTTTCCAGACTAGAGTCAGTTTAGAAAATATAGTATCCAAAATTAAACTTTGCGTAGTGGGCGGACTACCGCACCACAGGGTCATCTATTACAATTTATGTATGATAATTATTAATGTGGCTGAGCTATGCTAAAGCTACTTTAGCTGTCTAGGGACGAAGCGAGCACTTTACGCGAACAATCGGTGTCAAAACAAAACACTTACACAGCCTGCCGCCGTCGAACCGTGTTGGCGGATTTAAAAAACAAAGCTAGGGTTGTCCCTACAGTTCGTAGTAAGCGATTTTTCTTACAAATTGGTAAGATTAGGTTTGGTTTAGCTCGGCTTCGTCCGCACTTGACCCTCTGTTGGGCCATTGTACGCGATCCCCGTCTTCTACTCCAACCATCCCAAGTAACTCTAGAAAGCTAGCATCTTTCCCAGATATCTACATGCTTCTGAAATCGATGACGGTGATTGATTTGATTGACGATTGATTTCCTGACACATTATAAAAGTTGAAAAACTTTGTAATTCTAAAAACGAAATTAAACTTCTTAGCATCAACTAATTTAACGTGTGGGTGCTGACTGCTGAGTCCATCGCGTTGTTGAAAAACATACTTGGGCTGTGACTGGGGCTTGCAACTCTAATGTAAGTTTACGAGGTATTTTTCGACAATCACCTTGACTGCCCGAATTGTCTTCCATGTCTAATCATATTTGGTACCCTCTTAATGATGCCTCTTTTGAGAGAGACCAGACTTTTAGATGACTTTAGTTAGAATTTGAATTGTTTTTTCTTAAATTTAGCTACTCACATCAGTTTTGTTTTTGAATAAAAAATATTTTAGAGGCTATTTTGGTTAATTACATCTTATTTTTCTCTAACTGAACATTATGATTTAACTAACGTATTCACACCGCTGCATATTGGAACGAAGTTCCTTATCGCGCGTTGCAAAAGGGGACAGACATAAAAAAGGTAACGACACTTTTTGACCGACACTCTTTGCTATAGTTGTAAGCCGTGCGGCGAGAGAGAGAGAGAGAGTGAGAGAAAGGGAGAGTGAGGAAGGGTGGGAGGGAGGGAGGGAGAGGGAGAGGGAGAGAGAGAGAGCGAGGGAGAGGGAGAGAGAGAGAGAGAATTAAAAATAAATTTTATAATAAAATAAAATTTTATTATAATGCCTTCACTAAAAATTAACTTCGTTCCATCCGGGTGTCCCTTGACACCTCTCAAGTTTTTTTTTTTATGACTTGTTAGAAGTTATCATTGATTTAAAAATAGAAAAAGGGGCTTGTAAGCGACTAAGTTTGTAAATAATAACGTTAAATCGTTCTTTTGTCCAACTTAAAACTAGTTAGGGCTGATGATGACATATAATGTTCTAGAATAATAGACCTATTGACTAAACCAAAAAATATTCTGAAACATCTAGATTTCACAAATTCTAAATACGCAAAGAGAACTTGTACCAACCCTAACGCGACAGAGGTATCTCATGTACAGTGCACGACAATAAAAAGGGCTGTGATCGAATTACCCATAACACAATACAGTGTCTGCATACCCGAGGGGGAATTGAATTATTTGTTTATTGTTATATTGATCCAGTAATTTAGCGGATTGAGTCGGGGAACAGGTTTAGCTCGTGTTTTTGGTGTCATGAATACAATGGGCTTATTTTGTCTAGTAATTTTTAAGTTGCGAGCGTCTTCAGTAAGTTTTTGATAAGTTCATTGGGTAATAAAGGACAAATGATTGGTAATAAAAATTTGAAAATACGTCTAAGTAATTCGGAATTATAATATCGATGTTGTTTCAGATTCAGTAGTAAAAGGAACAGTGTCATATACAAGCTGCGATCAGTTGTTCCTATTGCCTGCCTAATTCTGATCTTAAAATGCCTAGTTATTTAACATACGAGTACTATGCATGCTTCCAAAGAAAGAAATTGAGTGTTAGATTCTCTACTTCGATGAAAACATAGATTTTGTTTCACTGTTTTTCAAATCGTCATCAGTTTAGGCCGCCTGCTGAAAGAAAAAAAAACTGTATTTCTTTTCTTTCAAGTGATTTTGCCATAATTAGATTATAATTATGCTGTAACTTATCTTCTAATGGCAGCACGCTGTTGATGCGACTTACAAGACGGGGTGATATTATTATACAGGGTGCACAAGTTGGATGATGTGTTATACAATAGGCATACTTCGATAAAAAATTTAACCGACTTAAAAAAAAACTCACAAAAAAATACAAAATAATACAAGAACAATGTTTTATTTTAAAACCTATTCACGTACTTACTATACTAAACCTAAAAGATTTATTTTAACTACTAACAACAAAACAGATCGTAGTCGTTGCCGAGCCAAATAGAATAGGAGTATGATCACTACTGAATTGATTGCCACTCGCCAACATAGCAATTTTTGTTTAAATTCCACATTTGATTTGTTCCGTTTGTAGTATTATTTTTGTATTGTTTGGGCTCGGCACCGACTTGAATCTTTTTGTTGTTCAATCAAGTTGTTAGTAGTTAAAATAATATTGTAAGTACGTAAATAGGTTTTAAAATAAAACACTGTTCTTGTGTTATTTTGTACTTTTTAGTAAGTTTTTTGTAAATTCGGTTCGATTTTTTATTTAAAATTAATTTATTTTTCTCTTTTTAGTGTTAAATAAATTACACAATTATTATTTCTCTGTTCTCCGGTAACAGTTACCTACATAAATAGTGATGACGACTTCTAGATAAAAATGTATGAATTGTTTAAGAAACTCCCTCTCTCATCGCTATAGAATCTGAAGAATCATCCTCCAACTCCTAACTGCTTAGGAGATTGACCTTCTGTCATCAGCTCACGTGAATAACCTAAAAGAAGACAACTATCTGACTATACGCGCCTATGATATTTAAAGAATAATGATTATTCTTTAACGGTTAGGAGTAGGAGGATTATCCTACTACTCCTAATGAAAAGTACCAGACGCAAATACTGAAAAACCTTAAGAAAGATATGCAAAAACGTAAGACGTGCTTATAAAATTTGAGGGTTTCCCTCGATTTCCCAGGATTCCACCATCAGATCATGACTTCGTTAAAATAGGACCACACGGAAAGCACCAGCTTTCAAAAAAAAAAGATTTTTTTAAATCCGTTTAACCAGTCCAAAGTTCTGAGGTAACAACCATAAAAAAAAATATTTGGAAGTCGGTTAAAAATATATGATTTTAACGCGCCGTATTTATTTAAAAAGTTCCAATCAAAATACAAGAGATCAAGAGCATCCCATTAACGTTAATTAACAATTTGACAAGCAATATTAAGTAGAAGACTGACTTGAAAGTGAAATCTTAGCTGTCTCTTATTTTCATAATTACAAAGGAAATTAAATAAATATAATTATTTTTTCTTTTCAGACGGCCGTTACAACAAGACTGACTTGTTTTTTTTTTGGTAAAGCTGTAACGGAAAAGTATAATAATTTTTCGTATGATAGATTGGTTGCTCCATTTTCTGGTAGGCACAACATGTATCATAAGGCTGACCTTACATGGCAACCCACATAGTCAGATGTGTAGCCATGGTTAACAAATTGTCTGGTTGGTGATGGTTCCTTGTCGTCTTCCTTCGGTAATTAATGACAATAAATAGGATTTTGGATTATGGTCAGGTGAACCTCGACTTAAGACAGGACAGGAAAGTGCTGAAAGAATGATGGCATTTACGTTTTCTGAAAGCGATGCAACCGAAAAGCAATTAATTTCGAATTGTACTGTAAACAACGACATGTGTACTTTATACTTACAACAATTAGAAAATCACAATAAAGCTCAAACAGGCGTGTAGTCAAACAATCGCGATTTCACGACGCATTGACTTTTAATCCGCTCAGTAGACCGTGAGAAAAGACAAATATTGCTGTACGGGGATAAGGGACCAATATCGACCCCATTATAAACAAGATGTCCATAGTCAAGTGCATAATTTTGTATTGCACCGAGCCGACCCATTACTGATTATGAGAATCACGCCTCAAACCCAACTTTGAAACAGCCTTAATGCAATTCTAACCCATTGCAATTTCAACTTAATTGATAGGGTAACTTTAAGTTGAAATTTCATTTCAACTATCACAAGTTACGGCTATTACATCAGAAATAACAATTGCCGTAAGACTCATCGTCTTTGCGCTGAAATTTAGATTGTATTTTTGTTGAAATTGGATTGCTTTTGGTTTGGTAGGATGAATCGATAACAAAGGCCAGTTAACACTGCCAATTCTCTGGGGTCAACCGAGCCCCAAGCTTTGTGGGGTAGATGTGAAGTTTATGAAGGTGCCCTCAGCCGGGGGAATTACAAAAAGTGCGTTATTGTTTTGCATGCCAAGGGAGTTTACGAGTTAATAAAAAGTGGGAATTGGCAGTAGCAGGGTTGGATTCGCTCTCTAATGTTATTTTGATAAATGGGATTGCTCTCTTGTTTATTACACGAGAATTTTCGTTATGAATTGTTAATTCATTTGCTCCATTCTGCTTTTTGATATTCTTTCAGCATACTTAATTGAGATGTTGCAAAGTTGTTACAAGTGTTATTTTCTCAAATAATTGGACAATCTACATTTTTGGATCGGAACCAACAGTAACTTTAATTTTGTATTTTTATCTAGATGCACTAGATGATCATAATGTTGATGATCTAATGCATTTTTCTTCAATTGTTTTTTAATTTTTTTGATAATTAAGTAGAATGCTCTGTTGGTCCTTTGGTTTGAGTACCGAGCCAAGAGCTCGGGCCCTGATCCGGGACGGGTTCGATCCCCGGGTCAGGCACCAAAGAGTTTGAATTTTCAAACCTAGCTCCTAGTTTTGTGATCCCCAACCCGCATTTGGTAAGATTGATTGTGCCTGTGGTGATGCCATGGCATGTGATCTTTGCTGTTGTAACTTGAAATCAATGATTTCTGCCGCTTTTGTCCTGCTGTGGGACAATTACAATCCTTTACTTAACTTTTTTTATTAACACTTTATTGCACATTCAAAAACAGTGCAAATTGCAAACTCTTTGCCTAAAGCATTATCTACCAGTCAACCATAAGGCGAAGCAGAAATGAAAATGGCGGTACAACAAATGTTTGTTAAAAATGAAATGTTATATTTGTATTAACTTTACCTACTGCTGAAGCTAGCTCCTATTCCCTTGTATTTATTGTAACAACTTTATCAAAGTATTAAGTAACAAAGCGTGGGAGTGTATTAAATCCGCATGACGATCCCCAAACATCTACGGTTTGCCTCAAGAGAATACTTTCCGATGGGGAGAGGGCGCTGTATTCACCAGTTTAGTGGGACCTATCGTAATTTCAATGTAGTTGAACATTGAAGTGTTGGCCGAAAAGTATCCGACCTTTGTGAACTAAATGAAAGTGTATTTATGTTGACTATTGATTTATTCAAACCATGGAAAAATGCTTGTAATAAACAGACTGTAGTCTGCAATTCCTTATTTTTGTACGGATCGAATGTAAATAGGTCCCAACGTTGATATAGTATATCGATAGATATATAGATAGTCTTAGACTTATTTATAAAATCCTTTATGTAAGCAACACATCAATTATGCCGGGAAGTTTTGGAATTACCCCAAAGTAAAACCTAAAAACACATTTTACTTTTTGATATAAGATTCATCACTTACTATTGACAAAGTGGTCATTTAGATAAAATCCTTAACAATATACATATAAAAACCAGTTCATCTGGTCGTTAGAAATGCTAATACAATTTGTTTGGATCTAAGGCTATACATATATTATTAAAAAAAAAACTTTGGTATACATCGGATACTTTCCGGACAAAGCTTCATTTTTAATTGTGCTGCTCTATCTCAGGTGTCTCGATAAACTGGATTTAAACTGACAATGATATGTTTATTCGCACGGATATCTAGTGTTATTTGAGATGAACGATTAACAAGTGAAAGATTTAATTGTTTGATAAACAGGGTCAGCTAGGGTTGTAGAATCATTAAGGGATTACACTAGCTGTAATAATTTTGTCTGCATGTAACGATTTGCTTGAAGTAACAATCAGAGCATTTCCCACGGTCATGCTAAATGTGTAATCATAGAGTACCATGTGATAATGTCACTTGCTTACTAACAAAAAAAAAGTCTCACCTCAGACCTCAGGCATTAGTTTTTTTACAGATAAATATATTTCAACAAAAAAATCTACGCTCTATAAACCAAATGTTAAATCTGCCAAAAGTATATAGTACCTCCTTCTTTAGAACTTTTGGTCCTATGGGTATCGTAAGAGGTATCGTAACTAAAGGAGCAATTTCAAAAGAAGACAACTGCTCAGTAGCACTTGGCCAAAATGCGATCTCAATCTCAAACCCGCCCGTCTATCTTGGGGAATGAAGCGAAATCTTTCTTTTGACCAAAAAGGATGGCTGATTGATGATGTGGGGTGATGATAATCATCAGTCTACTCAGTCCACTACTTCACAGGCTTCACTAAAAAGAGGATGTTGGTGTGCGTTGGAGGTGCGTTGGCGATGGCGTTTGATGGCGAGATGTTGCTGTAATTTTTTTTTAGCAATACACCTTTAGTCGCTTTTTACGGCGATGATCAGGGACAATAGTCATGCAGCATTTAACACAAAAGAACTAAAATTACTAACGTAGTTCATAGGAACTATGTCAGCTTTGAAAATCAACTTCAAAGCTGGCAATGGTCTGAACTCTTAGATCAATCCTGGTCATCGTACATAACTTATTTTACTTATTATTAGCAACATCTTGACCTCTATAACTCTGAATTCTTCATCGGAAATGACTAGCAAACTCTCTCAAAAATAGAAAAATCGATACTGAATAAAACCTAGAGACACGTTATAATTAAAATTGACGAAGAACGACTGACTTTCATCACATTAAGACTTTTTGATATTACTTGTGACGTAGATATGGCACATGGTAGAACGAGGAAGTAAAAATTTCCATTGAAAATTACATACCACCAAATATAGCTAGCACACACAACTATGTACATCCACGGCCACAAGTGGTAACCGTTATCACATCAAGTGCTGACGCGCGTTGAATATTAGAGTGCCCAAGACGGGGGTCAGAGCAGGCGTCATCCGTCAAAGTCAATTTCAACTTTAAATTTACACTTTATTTCATTTTTTCGTAGCAGGGGAACATAAAAGCGTTATCGGGTACGTTGGAAATAATAGGGGAATTTTTAACGATTCAAAAGTTGACTTATAAAATATTTAAACGGTTTTCGTATTGAGCGTACCTACGATAGGTTTTGTAAGGTTTAGCGGGTGTTGGCCTCGTTGACGTCGTCTGTCTGTAACGCGTAAACTCATACAATTAGCTGTGGGAAGTTGGGTAACTATGTATGACGTTTTATATTGAATTGTTATTGGCTGGTTTTAACATTTGTTTAATGGAGGCTTACAAGAATTACATTTATTAGGTATTAGTTAGTAGGTACCGAAATCACTACTTTTACAATGGAGAAAATTCATTTCAAGCAAAGATTAGATTTAAAATGAGTTTTTTTATATCCGTATGTATCCCACGGGAACTGTATTTTTTTCGGGGTTAAACACTAGCCTTTGAGCTATTCCAGCCTATGATCTATTTATTAATAAAATATTATTTGTCTTTTTGGTAATTGAGTAAGTACCTAACCACCTTCTTTTCCAATGGAGTCCTGAAAAGAGTTTCAAGGAATACCGTCAGAAGAAAACGGGCATTAGCGTCTGTCTCCACCATTAACCCGCTTGCCATGTGCGGCGAATATGGCAAAAATTTACTTTTTGGAGAGGCCTATGCCTGTCTAGTAGTGGATTGATGTAGCTATTGTTTGAGGCTTATTCGTATGTTTGCATGTTTTGATTTATTTTATTATAAATTTTACGCTGAATTTTAAAGATCAGAGTGTTTTTTTTAATTCAACGTGCTTTAAGCAATGACACTAAACGCAAAGTACAGACTTGGCAATGATTGGCATAATAACAGTTTAGGTTATGGCTACTCGTCACTTGAGCTGAATTCAGAATGCAAACTTGAGTCTGAACATAGACTATACCAACTTAACCACTTGTATGCCGGTAATTCCAGGCAAAATAGACACAATTTTCATATGGGCTCGGATCTGTAGTTAAGCATCCAACCGGTTGGTCGCCTTCCTGCAGCCTTAGAATAGTTTATTTCTAAATTGGTATACGCTTGACAAATAGATAAAAAGTGTATGAAAATGACATAAGCTAACGAAACGGAACATCACCTTTTGATTGCAATCTAAGGTTCAATCACGAACGTCCTGAAACCCGGCTATTCCTAAACTCAGTCGAATGTAGGGTAAATCGATTGCCCAAATACAATATAGCCAAAGTCCTCTATGTATATTATATATAAATAGATACTCGTATCTACTGCGCCGTGAGCCGTATGAGCCGACAGAGCCAGCCTGTTGTGGTTTGTTAATGAGCCCGTTGAATTTCACTTCACTAACCGACTCAAGAGCTACGAACGATTTAGACACGTTCCTATACCGCGAAAATTAGAACCATTAAAATTGAAATTTTTTAGAAAAACTGAGATATAGTAGTTAATTAAATCACTATTTTTTTGTCGTGACTAGAATTTAAGGAAGCTGGTTGCATTGCGCCTTTTTAAGGGATGATCTCAAAGACAAAAACCATCCTACCTATAGTAGCAGTTTTGACACATTAAAAAAATGTTATCTATATCGGGTTAAGAAATTTTTAGCGTCAGGGCCGGTGGACCAATGACACAGATCATTTCTGGATGGCGGCATAGGACCAGTGGACAGATAATCTAGATTGTTTCGGATGGCTCCGTTTTATAGGAAAACTAAATTTTTAAATGAGCTGATTTATGCTTTTCTATTTTCAAAAAAGACATTCCATAGATTTTTAATAAAAATGGCGCTTCAATAATCATTACAGCTACTTTGTTTAGACATGATATGTGTGAAAACATTTGTGCATTTTTATACCCGGGGCACAGAAAATTATTCAAAATGCCACCTCTAAACCTTAAATAGTCTCTGTTCCCTCAAATTGCTAGCCAACTCCGGATTACATTTGATACTAGGCTAATCAGTTTTACTTGGCGGCTAATTGCCTTTCGCGCGGGTCGCTCAATAAATAATACTAAGTGAGCGTTTATATCACGATATTGCACGCTATACTGCAGACCGTGTTGACTCCTGCATATAAAATCTTTAAGGCATGTTAGATCGGGCGGTTCGTCACTTGTTGGTTAGGCATAGAATAAAAACTAATTACTAGAAAAAAAAAACCGAAAAAAAAAACATCAGCGTCATAACCAGCCTGTAGGGGCAACCAAGGCTTCTGTCATAATCGCCTCGTTTGGCAGGCGGGTTGGCTTTTCTAGCGTGACTATAATGGCAAGATCATCTTTTTGCAAAGGCCTGTGTCCAGCCATGGACTGATCTGATAATAGCAACGACGACATGCGTGTGTGTTTAACATTCTTTGGGGTGTTGGGATCTACCTCCTAGTGGTCCACCCTGGGCAACGGCATCTTTGGTTTTCTAACCAATGATGACGGCAAATAGATCCCTCTGCGGTGGTAGGCTTCGTAAGAGGCTGCCTGGATGCTACCACTTTCCTGCCGGAGTCCAGCACCTAACAATTATTCTTGTTCCGCTGGTGTGTGGGAGAACCAGTGCCACTTTCTGGGTAAGTTCGCTCCATCTTAGGCTTCTTCTTAACCGTAGAGTTAAGTAGTCAAGAGCAAGCCCATTGATTATTAAAAAAAAGTACATCCGTTACACGAGTATCGCCTGCTCCGAGGGCCTGGGTTAGATTCCCAGACGGGTCGGAGCAAAAAAGAAGTAGTTCAATGTAGCATAGTGTTCGCGTAAACTCAAAAATGGATTGCAGCCTGGATATATTTTAATTGACCTTAAAGGACACCTATTCATATCAGAAAAAGCTTCTGATTTTCCAGTTATTTTTTAACCAGCTATGATCTGAGCCTGTGACATAGCGTGACGGACAAATTGCTTACAAAAATGCTCATGTCTATTTTGTCAGGCCATCTAGTGTAAATTGCTTGTAGTGAATTGGTTGAAAAAAAAAAGTTATTGTTATTCTAATTAATTTGCCAACCTCCATTTCAATTTTAATATTCAAGTAAATGACCTTTTTGGTCCGTGGGGACCTAGCGCTCATCGGCTGTACAGCCAGTTAGCGAAGCGGCTGATCGACTGTACAGGCGATAGGAGGGCTGGCGCATTTCTCGGTCAACGTATCAGTTTGGCCATTCAACGTAGAAATGCGGCCAGCATTCTCATTACTATGTCGCGATCACTGGACTGCGATTTGGGACACATTTTTTACTTGTAAATATTTTTGATTTTGTATTTAGTACATACTGTAAATTTATTGTATATTCTAATTAATTATCCAGTACATTAGTAAAAAAAGCATTAATTTTATGTTTCAAACTAACTGTTAAGGGGAATTAGTTGTAAATCAGCTTTATTCTATCAATGGTTTGGTACTACATATTTTACTTTAGGCGGCGAAAACATTATTTTAAAAATAATTAAAGATATTTTTTTTGTTATACTTATGGCTCTTTACTTTAAAGACATATCTGATCAAAATGAACCAACAACCGGGTGCATTTTTTTGTCATTTAAGACCAATTTATACCGATCCCACTATACCCTATAACATAGCGGTTTGCACGCCACAGCGATTAACTCGTTCATGGGTTCGACTCCCGGCGCTCAGCGCGCCCTTGCGGCTCATTATGGAACTAATTTGTGACAAAACCGTCACGCGATGGTCCCAATAATTTCAAAGTTATTGAGACTTCTCTCTTTTTAAGATAATTTAATGTTATTTATATTTAAGGTAAAAAAGTTAAATATGTCAATGTAGTGGTTGTGTGGTCCATCACATTATTGTGACCATGAAGGTTTATTCTTTAATTATTAGACGTAAAGGAGATAGACAAAAAATCTGGTGAAGGTTGCAGGAAGCCGCTGGAAAAGGATTTTCGTAGAGATCCTTAGGGGTATACAATGCTCAACAACACATTCTCAAATCACTTAAATCCTCTTTTTGAATAGGCTTTTCTCCAGCAGTGTACTAATTTATTTATTTATTTATTAGGTTAGGAAAAGACTATGACCCTAAAATTTTTAAAGCTTGAGTGAATAGGCTGCTTCTGGGTAAGCTCGCTTCATCTAAGGCTTCTTCTTAACCGTAGAGTTAAGTATGTAGTCAAGAGCAAGCCCATTGAATATAAAAAAAAGGTTCACCAACAGCTATTACATTAAAACTAACAATATACATGTAACACAACAAAAGATATCTAAATGTAAAGCCTCTTATAGGCGAACACAGCATGCATAATATTATTTAATCAAGAAAGCTACACTAAGTCAAACTACAATGGACAGACGACAGCAATGATATTACAAAGAAAGGAAGGACGACAGCATATCAGGCCAAACACCAAAGGCTTCTCGTGCATTATGGTGGGTAGAATTTTGAAACAAAGATGTTTAGTCTGAAGCACTGGCCGCTGCAGCGCTGTATGAACAAAAACCAAAATTAAAAATAAAAACTAAAAGAAAAGAAAAAGAACAAAGTATTTTTAGATTAACAATTTAACATTTGGCGTCTACAGTGATAGACGCAATTTTCTCAGAGACATGGAACAGATATCAATGTCTATGGCTCGGTTGAATTTGTTGTAAAGCTTGACTGTTCTAACCAAAAATGAGTTTGCACCTAAGACTGTTCTCCTGATTGGGGCTCCAAAGTGTCGATTGGTCTGCGGGGCATTCTATAGGGCTTGCGAAAATTAATTCTTTTGAGCAATGCTGGACATTTTAGTTGATTATTTATTATTTGATTATTGAGGGCTGATGATGATAATGATGACATATTCGTAGCCTTGGACCCTTTTGAATCAGTTGTTTCTGATTCCCATACCAGTGCTTTATAGATATTATAATATAGTTACTTACTTCAGCATCAGAGCAATGTATGTGATGCTGTCCATATTTATTTATTTGACTTTTTCATCACCTAAAATTTTTTTATAGTCATTCAGTATCGTATTTAGAGCCTATTTATGAAGTAAAAAATGTAGGTCAAGTGTTTACCCGATAATATTTTTCGCAACATAGTTTTCAATTTTTACGGTCCTAAGCCTATTAAAGTATAAAGGGAGAATCAAAAACTTATAAATAGTAGTTCTTTAATGAATAAATGAGATGCACATCGCGTAAAAAAAGTGTTGCCAAGTGCTTTATCTTAACATTTTTGTACTGGGCTATACCAAAAGGTAAAATACGTCATTTGTTTTGTCTCGTAGATTTTTGTATTTAAATTTTGAAGGTGATTAAAATTTCACCTGTATACGAGTCTTTTCTCGCTGGTTGAAAACACGTATGCAATCCTCTAAATCCTGATTACCTCGGCATCCACATGATTCACTAAATTATCTTTGAGTCAAAGGTCCTAATGACGGCGCCCGGCAGTCACGTCTCTAACATTTCGTTATTACACTGAATTCGGACATTAAAATTGTATTATTTCCTTAATGGCGACACAAATCGTCGTCAAATCGACCGTTTTGGACGGAAACGAGTCGAAATCGATTCCGTTTAAAGTGGTTAAGACAATTGTTTGACTATTTATTTTTTTGGACATCGGACGCGAGCAATTTAACTTTGTTATTACAGGTTAGAAAGTTATTAGACTTCTGTATCTATTCGGTTGTCCTTGGGGTTTAAAACGATTTGAAATGTCGATTCGTTATAAAAACTAAATATTTTTGATGATGTTTTTCGAAAAGTACTTCCATGACAATTAGGAGGTGCAACAAATGGTCGGCCATTGTTCGGGAACTAAAAGGTCTTTTGTATCCCATATACCCAAATCGTCAAGAGTAAAGTTTTTGAGTCGTTAACGTTGCTGCTCGAGAACTTACAACTGGAAATTTCGATTTTTTATATGTCTTACACATATCAAAAGAATAGCACCTTCCTTTTTCTTCCTATGGGTATTTAAGAAGGGACTTAAGGAGTATTGTCAGAAGAAGAAATTGCGATCGCCAATTCTCTTGGCAAGACCAAGCGTGGAAAAATCCCAAGGTTAAGGAGGCGGCTGCTCGGTAGGCTAGCTAGCTATCAGTAAAATCAAATCAGTTTATTTCTGCAAGGGCCCCTGGACTCTGGAGTCGCTTTTACACGCCCGCCCAATATTTAAACCTACCACTGCTTCGGGACATTGTGGGCTAGTTCCGAAAACAAGCAGTGTCGGTCAAACTCGGTCACATTTGTCAGCCTCTTTTTAAATAAATATGTGTACCTACATAAGATATATATGCCAGTGCGAGCTAGAACAATTTAAAGCAACACGTTCCCATCATTTATAAGTAGGTATAACTAAACATGAATAGTATAATAGCCAGTTATTAGATTCAAGATTTATACCATGTACCTTATTTATTACGAGTTTCCGATATTTCGGTACTATTGCAAGCGCCATGATCACGGGATAACTGCTGTATCTGCGGGTGGTAACTCTTGTGTTAGTGACCATGAAAGTTTATAACAGTAATAGTACTCGTATTTAGCCCTTTTTCATTAAACATCAGGAACTTAAAAGGCTGATGATTTCTAATTCGTCTAGTTAACTGTTACCTAATCTATTTTGGACTCTGACACAACATGTGTATCAGCGTTGTTTGGTTTTGATGATGATGATAAGAAAGCGGGTTTCGACAGACGGCTAACAATATAGTAATCGATAAAATTTTATGTTTTCATACGTGATTTCGTGAAAATACGAAAATCTTATGCCAAGAGTTCATTATAATAATAATAATAATGATTTATTGCTTCATAAAACTTAACTACTGTTACATACATATGTGGTGCTTAAGTACCTAAACTAGGTCTAGCCTGCTCTTATAGGCACTTATGCTCCTTAATGTGCTGCAAGGTGAGTAGATGTTGTATATATATACGTAATAAGACATGACTTCCGGTAAAATAGTAGTAAATAATCATAGGATTCTATATAGTATGCTACTCTGAATCATTTGGGTACAACTATATTGTAATGTTAACACCAGTACATACGAAGTTTAAAAAAAATCGTCTTTGCGTTGAATTTGATTTAGGTAACACAAGCTAGTACATACGTACTTCTTGGTACCCTACCGAGGTAAGGGGATTGGGAAGATAGCACTCAACGCTTTTTCGTTATTAGATTGCGCTTTGCTTTGCACTAACACCATGTGCTGACTACCATGTTAAAGCACAATTTGACATACATGACAATTATAAGGCATTGTAATTACTCGTATTAACATGTATTTTGTTTTTCAAAGATTTGCCCTCGGCTTGGATGCCCCTTAACCGGTTTGTTGCGGCACATAACTACTTTGTATGGTAATAACTAATTTGGTAAGAAGCGACTAAAGAAGTACCGTCAGAAGAAGTCGGGCACCAGCACAGAACATGGAAAAAGGTTAGAAAGGCGATGAAGGCGGGGCAGGCGCGCCACAGAGGTTATGAGCAAATGCTTATACTTAGAGCGCTGTGATTGGTTTCTTTTGACGTCGCTTGATAGGCGTTCTTTGAACTCGTTTATGTGTAGTGGGGCGAAAGCGGCGACATTCGGTTCTCATACAAATGGCGCATGAAAGTCTTTCTAACCTTTTTCAATGTTCTGTGGGCACCAGCCAGCGTCTTTTCTCCACCATTGAACAAACGCCAAATCGCCTTCCAAGCGTTGGCGTTATGATTGTTAAAAAATATAACAAAACTAGCGGACCCGACAGACGTTGTCCTGTCTTAACTATGAATATTAAAATATAAAACATTAAATATTTCATATACAAATTTATGACATGTACCGACATTGCAAATGCTAATCGCACTGGAAATTATAACAGTTTGCAGCACGCATTCTGTCAATGTAATGTCAAACGCCATACATTAAAAAAGTTTAAATTGTCAAAAGCGATAAGGTTACATTACAAATAATTTAGTATGGTGATTAGGTTTTCTTAAATTTTCTAATTTTCCGCGCAATTATCTTATTTTTTTCTTTCATTAGAACATTCTCCTGACAATAACAAACAAAACAAAAAAAGAATAAGCGAAATTCGTCCAGCCGTTCACGAGTGATGCGATGACCAAGGGAAAAAGGGATTCATTTTTATATATATAGATACAAAACATTTTTATGAAAGTATCGGGATCCTCATAACATTGAAACAACAACCTGATATTTAATAATAGTTTATTCAAACGTCCAGTATCTGATAGCGTCAGAAATACTTCATTAATTTTATACATTCCGTTTTTTACCTCCTCCAAATAATTGAGCTACTCACTTATGATAAATTTAATTTATATTTACAGGTACATTTAATTATATATTACTAATTTATATAATAACAGTACATGGTGAAAAACAGACGATGTAAGACATTGAAGTGGAGAAAGGGCATAGATCAATCCAGAAAGTCAACAATTGAATCAATGATTCATATATGACTGTATCGTGTGATTTCTCCATTATTGACAAAAGCATTTTTTGCACTATAAAATAATATATTTTTGTTGATTTGCAAAATGTTGACTATTGAGCCAAACAAAAATACTTAGTGGTTATAACAAACATTACATATTCTTCGCTAAACAAGCTAAGCCGGGCTTTCTTTGTTGAGCTAATTGATTTAGAAAATTTATTACATATTAGGGAATGTATATCACATATTTTAATATAAGTCTCAAACAAAAAGCGATTAGATTTAAAATGAAAACAGCTAGTAGCAGTACTTTATTGTTATGCGAGATAAATAATAAAGTGATTTACTAAATATAATTTGTTGGTATGCCCATAGTTTAATCAACACTGAAATCACTCACACTTTCAAGTCACACACTTACAGTTTCTGTACAATGACGATCAGAATCGGTTCTATCACTATTTAAAGTATATAGCTTAAGTGAAACTATGTACATTGCCGTGTCTATTGTTTAATTACCACTAGCATCATGAATTTCAATTGACAATCATTCGAGCGACATACGAGTTCATTGAACTTATATCAATGCGCTTCTATCAAAGCGTCACAGAGATAAGACACTATTAGAAAGATAATGAAAAGTTAAGAAATGCGCATTCAGGGTATTCTTTTAAATTTTGCTAGGTAAAATAATGTATTATTAATTATATTATATTATTATAGGTATATTTCAAAACCAGTTGGATGTCTAAAATTTTGCGTAAATATGGTTGATCGCCGAAGGCACTAATTATATGTGATTTGACTCGTCAGTTTACTACACACATACATATGCATAATAATTCATTATCTTTCAATGGTAATGAATAATGTGTAGAAGATTCTTGCAAAGACCCCGTGCAAATGTTTAATTAGATTAAGGCTGCGTTTCCTGATAGAGTCATATGTTTTAAGGAATAAAGAAAAATTGTTGATACATTTTACAATAACAGAGATCAGAGGAAAACAATATAAATAACAATGTGCAATATTAAGAATGTACAAGATATATTCAAGATTTTAATTAAGTTTAAGAATTAATAAGTACTTGAAGTATTATACAAATCTAGATTACTAAACTTAGAATAAATTACAATTATTTAAGTTTTTACAGATTATAATGCCACGAACGATAGCATACTTACTAAATAGAAGTTTTAATGTGTAATTTTACAATAATACTGATGTTATACTATTTACATTTATTATTTTAATTTTGTAAAAAAGATGATTTTTAAGTTAGTATATTAAGATCACAAACAGTAGGTTTGTAATAGCATAATTTTTATTTACAAGTTTATATTTTGAGACAATTTCTCGAATCTCAATCTCATTTTGTGTCATGTTGTTTGTTTTTCCTAAAAGTCAATAACCCGCTGCTTCGATTTTATAATAAAAGTTATGGTATTCAACAGCTGAGAGATAAAGGGAGAAAAATATGACCTTACATAAAACCTACTTCTATTTTGGTTCATAAATCAATGAATGAAATTCTATTGAACATTATCTTGCCATTCTGAATTCATATTATGTACTTAACTATTTCCATGTTTTAACTATACTATGGCGCTTTACATAGAAACGAAATTTATTTTTTACGTATTTAATTTGCTTCGGATTTAAATTAAAATTTTTTGAGGGTTCAAAAGATATATTCCAATTGCTTTTCTGCTATTCTTGGAATTGTGCTTTTATTTAACATAAATATATTACGTAACCATAATCTATTTATAACGTAATCTACGTGACAAATACCATTACACGAGGCTAACATGAATAACTTTCGAATACCATGTTCTGGAACTTATAACAGCAAATTATTACTGTAGGAGTTCCCACAAAAAGGTCGTAGGAGGTCATTAATGTTCTTTTAACTAGCAGTGTAAATCTGTTTGATAGTACAAAGTTGGGATAGATTGAATTTCAAATTCATATTCAAGCTGTCTAGCTTCAAGAAAATTTCTGGTTCCAAATTTTCAACATATTGGCGACGCAACAGGTGGAGGATGCGTAGGCGCATTCGTTGTAGGGGCATTCATGAAACCGCTTTGATTTCCAGCCCATGGTTGCAGGTTTTGTAAAGCGCTTAGCGCTGTACTCGAAGGTGGTGCTGGGTTATTGTTGGCCTGGCTCTGGTAATGTAGAGCTGACAGTGATGTAGCCCCTGGAGGCGGTTCTGGCATGTAGCCTTTGCTAAGCGCTTCAGCTTGAAGTGACAGCATGAGACGGTTCGCTGCCTGACGTTCTGCTTCTCGTTCTTCTGCTGTTTGACGTCTGAAACAAATACACTATTGTTAGATGATCTTTTTTCTCTTATCAAAGTATAAATGAGGAATGAGAGTAACGTTGGTATGATAATATCCGCTGTAAATAAATTTGTAGTAGTCAAATTTCATCCAGTCATTAAATCTAAAAAAAACTGTAAATACTCCACGTAAAAAATTGTCAATATTTTCATCTGAATCCCACAATGTAATTTCCAAAGCAAACACAAAAGCTAATTAAAGGCTGAATCACATGTAAGTCCATCAAAGTGGTCAGTCCAGTGTAGAGTTAATGGTTTCTTGCATAATGCAATAGATCCCATTCGCTTCTGAATATTTCACATAGGATGATAGAATCTAAACATTAAGCAAATGTAATGTTGGATAGTGATCAGAAATTCTGATATGATGTTTACAAAATTAGTTTTGGATCTAGTAAATAAACAGTGAATGATTAATAAGATATTAGCATTACTGGTGTGCAAACATATACATTACGATTACATTACGATCATGTATTTTTAGGACACCATTAATAATATAAGTGTTTACTATGAAAAAATGATAAAAGATGAAGAATATTCTAAAACAGTAGTAGCAGTTGAAGTTAGTTCACTGTTAGATTTAGGCCTCACTTTATGTACATCATTGCCCGGCGACTTTTTTTTCTATCTCCTACTTCCTTTATGAATATTATTATTATCTGTTTTAATTTTTTTAAACAATGAAATTGGTAGTGTAAATTGAAAATACAACTGGGTTACTGCTCTAACTACTGAGCTTCCATTGTTTGTGTAAAAGCATTTTAATTCAGGGAATTGTATTTTCTACTCTTACATTATTCTCACTCTATTTTGTATAGACTACTTGACAATACTTGAAGATTTGTCGTCTGAAGAACATTAGCTATGAAATAACTCAACGAAATTTACTGAATAACGCTTTGTTTATTATAATTAAATCATAAGAGACTATGAAATAAACATTTATAGAAGGAGAACCATTTTAATTAAAATCGACTTTGAAAACGTATCTAATTGTTATTGATTAGTTTCCAGACTGAAAAGCAATTAACACAAACCGTTCGTATCAAAGTACATTAAAACAATTAACGTTTGTCAATCGACCGCGAGTTTAAGTGGGAGCTACTGAAACGCTTTGAAATATACACGAGTTCAGGAATGGCATTCAGAGGGGCCTAACCTGATTTATGTCAATTAGTTAATTGAACCTAAATGACGACAGCGGATTAGCAGAGCACAGGTGCGTGTGGTTGATACTTTAATATCTAATCTAGTTGTTTAGTGCGAAATTAATGTAACATATCCTAATTTTGTCATCATATTAAAACATGACGTATATTTATTAAAAATAGATCAAACATAAAAAAATCAAATCAGCAAGAACGAACGAAGAATTGACAAACCACGTCACGAGCACATTTATCAATCCAATAAAAGGAGGCAGACCTAGTGATTACTTGTTCGGTGGGAGGCAGATATAAATCAAAATATTTAGCTACACTTATTATGTTATATTCGTTTTTAAAAAGATCCGTACATGACAGAATCTAAATGTAAGTTACAATACTATCTAGACACTACAAATGATTCTCCTAACAGTCTAAATATCTTATTACATATTTACTAACTGGTGCCGTATCCACTAAGAAAGTCGTTCACTTAGACTTAGTTGCTGGATACCGTCAAGTTGATCTTTAGAGTCAAGCACATCGTCTGGGGCTATAAACTTGGAACTTGGTGGCGATGTAGACTTGCTCTTAAAGTAACGCCTTGCGAATGCATAATTTACATGCAAACGCTGGATTTATCCAGCCACAAGTCGACGGATAGCACTGAAATTACTTTGTTTGTATATTTGGATGATACACTTTTGTTTTGAGCCAGTTTTTAGTACAAATATTTAAACGCTTAGGCTTATAAAATATATTTAACATATGCTATGGCAATTATTGTAGTTTTGTGAACAAATAGAGCTATGATTTCTAAAATAATAAAAATGTGCTACCATTTTGGTTTCGGAAAATATAATATTTTGTGGTAAGTGTCATCTATGGTTAAATTGCATGCTTAAAATTTAAAAAACTTGGCGCACTATTTTATCCCTAAATTGTGACTGTAAATTGATTAATAAACATTCAGAAAATGTTATTACTTAAGTACCTACTGATTTAAAGTAGGACATTATCACAAGTTTTTAATATTATGGCACAGTAGAAATAATTTAAAAGTAAAATCCAAAAAAGGTACTTTGTCAAACCCATCCTTTTTTTGTATCACCAATTAATTTTCCTGACAACAAAGCATCATGGTTTGCCTCGCCTTGAATAATCCCATAATAACAAAGGTTACCGCAAACTTCGACCACAATCTAAGCCTGGACCAGTTGGCCAACGAGTCGTGGTTTCTTGTATAATATTGAATTGCTAAACCGAAAGTAATCGTTCGCTGGAAGTGTCCTGTCTCAATTAATAAAATTCTTACTTGTAGTACCTACTGACTGCGGACAAAAGCCGGTCAATCTAATATGAAATGTAAAATTCGCGCTATGATCACCTTCACGTGGAATTTGGTTATATTGCGCTCCCAATTATATCGCACTGTCTTTATATCTAGTTTGACAAATAATTAATTCACTACATAAATTTCCCAGTTCCTAATCATTCCATTATGGGATGGTTTTCTGAATAAAAACTACCCATATTTAAAAGAAGCTATTTAAGTACAGATTATTTCGTATATATGATATTATCTGGGTCTCTCACACATTGAAATGTTTTTAAGTGAGTGTACGAGACACCTAGAGCCACCGAATATTGTGTTGTAAAGATCCTCCTAAGTTCTTGTTGGTACTAATTCTTTGGCCGTGCTGGGTAAAACGCCCAAACAACTTAACTCTTAGTGGCCTCTACTTAAAAGGGGTGAACACACTTCAGGCTAAGCGTCACTTTACTTTAAAATTTAATGCCGAAAGTGGGGAGCTCCTTGATCTGAACTTTAATGAATATGATCATCTTTATAATGAAAAATTATGTATGCCTTTAGCGATAGAAGCAAAATAGATAATTTAAATACTGATGTTGGAATGATTTGATTATTTACTTTCTTCACCTGACTAAGTTTACTCTGATACAAAAGAGTATCTTGTTAAGTATTTCTATGTATGATATCAATTACACGTTATTTTATTGATCATACCCATAATTTTGGTTCATCGACGATTTCATTGATATTATTATCTTTTGACATTATTGATTTGTTTTTATCAGTAAACTGCCGCATACTTTTGACTACATTATTTTGGAATCCACCATTTGCATACGGCATGGCTTTAACTACAATTGTGTCTTGAGTTATTGCCTGGATATATGTTTTAATGTTTTTTTTAGGTACCTACTTGTTAAGTATTCTCTTGCATCAGTAATATCTAAGAATATTATTTTGTTAGAACTCTTCTACTTTATAAGGTGTAATTTAAATAATGCAATTTATGCTAAGGCCGATTCTGGTGCCAACCAACCGACATCAGGATGAAACAAAAAAAGTAAATTCTCTATAGTAGGTAACTAAGTGGTGACCTAGCAGGTATCCCACGGTCTCGACGGACATGTAAGAAATGGCGTATCCGTTGTTCGTCCTGAAAAAGTTGAGCAATAGAATGTTCCAGTTTTTGATTGTAAAACGTGAAGTAAAGTATTTCTTCACGAAGTTATTGTACGTACAAACAATGTGCATTTTTCGAATTTGTAGAATAATATTTTATAACTTAAAGGGAAATTATATCCTATATTTCGGTTTTCTTTCTACATTAGCGAAAAAAATCATCAATCCGTTCAGTAAATAGTACATAAAAACTTTTGCGTAATATCCAACTATCATTTAAATTTTCAGCTAAAATGAACAAAATATTTACACTAAACTTACTTTAACTTCGATAATACTCCATTACTTTAAGAGATCCTTATGTCAGACTAATTAAGATACCACTTACGTCTCCAGTGTCCTGTTTACATTAATTTGCATGAGCTTATAAATTGACCTTTAAAACTATTGCAGTAAGGTTGCGCATTTATGGGGACAAGTTTTAAGATAAACCTTTTAGTCGGCGATTATCAGTAACTTAAACTGTCTCAATTATTGTAAGTTTTATCGTAATTTTTGGCTCGGACTGTGTACTATAATCGGGCTGTTTATGGATAAGTGTTCATTAGTGAAAATATCTATATGGGCTTTTCAATATACAGAAAGTAACGGTATATTTCTTTATTAAATATTTTATGTATAAGATGTCTGTAGGCCATTAACTATCTGCAAGGTTTTTCTAAAGTTAAATGTTGAATTATTTTTTAAGAAAAAGTTTCGTTTCTTAAATAAAGTAGTGGCGTTGTTACTCGTCTATCACCAGATAGATGGATACTCCAGATTGATCAAATTCCAAAAAATCCTTAGCTAATCGTTAAAATTTAATTGTCACAATAATAATTTCAATTAATATTTTTTTTAGTATTTTAATTATTTTTTTAACAGCAAAACAATCTCTTCTACGTACAGTGTGAAGAGAATATTGCAATCTAAGTACTTAAAAACATACCCAACTCCACGCGAAGAAAGTTTGACTATGTAATTCATTAAACTGACAATGGTATGAATATAAAGTTAATTTCCGTTGAATTCAAAGTTTAGACTGATATATGGCCTCCCCATAGCCTCCGTTGGCTTACCGACAAATTAAGGAAGACCTCTCCCCCCTCTTAATGAACGGGATAACATAAGGGAAGGAGGAGTTATAACGAGTTGTGAGGGCTCTAATTACTCTGGAGGACGATAATGAATGATTGAACAAAGCGCTAAGTCTATTATTGCACCAAGAACTTTATTAGAACGGTAATGTACGAGGTATGGAGCAGTGATGTGTGTATTAATAACGATGAAAATAAGTATCAAATTAATGACGATGAAAATGAGACAGAATTGAAAAAATCAATCATTAAAAGTATTTTAAATTATTTTTACAATATAAAACAACCATATAAAGCCACTAATTTTGTATTAAATACATATAAGTTAAATGCATTCAAAACTACCTATCTACATATTTCCATTAAAAAAATGCTCATAGTGAGGATAGAAAATAATTTCCTAAGACACAAAAAATTTACTCGACGCCTGCCGTATTGAAAATTATAACATGACAATAACACTACTCCATTGGCTGTAGTGTATGAGATGGTTTAGGCTGATAAAAGAGTATTTTTAGGGTTCCGTACCCAAAGAGTAAAAACGGAACCCTATTACTAAGGCTTCGCTGTCTGTCCGTCTGCCTGTCACCGGGCTGTATCTCGAGAGCCGCGATAGCTAGACAGTTGAATTTTTCACAAATTATGTATTTCCGTTTCCGCAATAATAACAAATACTAAAAACAAAATAAAGTAAATATTTAAGGGGGCTCCCATACAAAAAACGCCATTTTTGCCTATTTTTGCTCGATTTAAAAAAAATGGTTACAGGTAGGCATTACATTAACTAAATTAATGTACCTACATTCGCACTTAGCCGATTTTTATGTACTTATATAAATATGTTGATTCAGCAATCACATCAAATACCTAGGACCAAACTTGGGCGACTAACTGATAGATAATTTATACATTTATTGACATTCACGGTTCAGGTACAAATTATGATGGTGGTACACAAACATTGCAAAGTTAAAATATACGAGATAACATATCTTCATAATATTTAAAATGTAGATAAATAATTTCGACTATTTACTAAGTGATTACGTTCAATACTATTAGCTTTAATATAATCCGAAAAACTCATTCATTAAAATACTGATAGACTTATCGATAAAGTTACCGATACCTTCACCATCTCTACCCAATTCGCCGCCCGAGTTAAGGCTCGCCTTCGTAATTAGATAAAGCGGGGCACAATTAAACTCGCCTTAAATAAGCCAAACGTAGCGGGGCAATTAGTAATGTCGGGTTGATTATTTTATAAGTCGCTCGCGCAGACATTTGGAGGCTGGAAGCGGCGTCAAGTGGTTATTAAGCTTCCTATGTATCTATACGAGTAGACTTTAGAAGAGAAGAGAATTTAGTTCAATTTATACCAAATTTCAATTTAAAACAACGTCTCGTTGTTTTATCTCGTTCAATGTGCGAGTCGGGCAAAAATTATTTTAAATTTTCGAAGGTTCGGGTTTGTTTGGCATTTGGCAAGCCATACCTGTATCCATAACTGCTGTGGTGATTTAGGCCGTTACACTAAAATCAAATTCTATAACATTACAACATTTTCAAAGTTTTTGATATAAGTAGGTAATTCTTTGTAGCAAACTAAGTTATAATAAGTAGTAAAGGTATATATTTATATATATATTTTTTTTACTACGAGTACATTGAAATTTACTACCATTATTTAATTTATTAATAATAAAAGGTATATTTAGTCCCTTTCCCATTGACACCATGTATTAAGTCATCTCAAATAAATATTTTTTGTTTCTACGAGTAATAAGATACTTTTTAGGGTTCTGTATCCAAAGTGTAAAAACGAGCTGTCTGTCCGTTTGTACAGCTGCCTGTCACCAGGCTATATCTCAAGAGCCGCGGTATCTAGACAGCTGAAATTTTCATAAATTATGTATTTCTGTTGCCACTATAACAACAAATACTAAAAACAAAATAAAATAAATATTTTAGTGGGGCTCCAATACAAAAAATGCAATTTTTTGCCAATTTTTGCTCGATATCAATTAATGGTAACAGGTAGGCACTACATTAACTTACGTAATGTTGTTTACCTAGTCAATGGTACGGAACCCTTCGTGCGCGAGTCCGACTCGCATTTGGCCGATTTTTTATCATTAAGGGCAAAATAGACAACATGGAACAGTTTGCTTTTTAATAGTTTTATATCAATTTAATGCAAAATTAGTAGTAGACATACAGCATGTTTCATTAATTCTAAATTAGCTTAAAATACCGATTGCAAAAATAAAAATGATAGTCATAAGAGAGACAAAAAATACAAGCTCGGTTTGTTCTGTCCAATTTGCAAAATTTAAGATGCGATTTATTAATTACACTCGGCTTCGTTTCTTTTTCTTCGTTTCCTTCTAGATGTTTAATTGCTTGACAGTTAAATTTAGTTTGAGGTTTGCGATTTGGTCGGTGACAACATTATGATTGTAATAAAGAAGCTTTTGCTAAAATATGTTTTTCTTCTTATACCTACTTACTCACATTTTACTGTTCAAACACTTTTTTTCACCAACCTGCATTTGGCAAGCGTGGTGATTATGCCAGCACCCATCATTGCTGTGGTAACTTGAATACAATGATGGAGGCCTTTTCCCTGCAGTGGGATTATTATAGGCTGTTACTTTACTTTACTTTACTTTACACTTTTTTTTTGCTTTTATTCAAGCTGGTTAAAAATTATTTTCTTAGTTCAATTCAATTCAAATAAATGATTAAATTGAAGCGTTAACGCTTCGGTAGGCCCTTCCTTTAAAAATATGTTCAGTTCACTTTATTTTCATTCGTTAATTTTAAATCGCAAGTTACTAAATCTTTATTGAGGTGATCTTTGTTATGTTATTTTTAACAACCTACTCGTATATGTATGGCACAATTTCTTACATGACTAAGATTGTTTAGGCATGTGTGTATGTGAGTGTGTGTGTATGTATGCATATGTAAATGCATATAACCTGTAACTATAGTGGAATATTTTTAGAATTAAGATGAAATAATTCGTATGGATTGCATTATGATAATTGGTACAAAAGGTTGTTTGTTAGCCTAAAGACCGGGGCAGCTCCCCGGCAACATTGTTTAACTGTATTACTTGCATTGTTTAGAGGAAAACCTGTTATTGGCCATATTAATGTCAAAATTTTATAAAATGTTACATACTTTATATATACGCTGTTGGTTTTCTAAAAAAAAAAAAAAATTAAATAAAATTCACCTCATAGCTCATTTTTGTTTTAACAGATTTGTAAAATCAATCAAGTATGATCAAGAACTGAGATATTGAAAGGAACACTGCAAAGGAAGCATTAAGAGTAAGTTTACTTCATGTTACTATAAAAACAAGCATAGAACCTCCTTTTCTCCAACGGTTATCAAAACAGTGATATAAATCCAAACATTTCAAGTCTCAAGATTTGGGTCTCATAAAAACTCACTACATTATAAATGAAGCGACCGAATTTGTAATTTTGAACCGAAGCGGGAGTTGAAACTTGAAGGCGGTAAATTAAATATGAGTTAGGAACATGCTGGACGAAAAATCCAATGATTTTCATATGTTTTTAAAAGTGAAATATTATAATTTGCTCTAAAGTAGACCAATTGAATAAAATTAAGACAAAATTAAAATATGAAATAACGTTTTTGTTCCTGACTTTGAACTGAGATAACTGTCACTATTCATGATTTTGAATTCAGATAAGTTTATCTCTCTTCAATCTGTTTACCAATATCATGTACTTATTTGTTAACTGTTACTGCTTTTTAATATTATTAAAAACCAAAGTTTTTACGATAAGTGAAAAAAAACGAGGTTTGTTCTGTCCAATTGGCAAAATTTAAGATGCGCTTTATTAATTTACACCAAAGTGTATAAAATTACAATTACAACCAGTAAACAAATTTGGACTACTTAGAAATATTTGAGAGTTGTTTACCTATTGATAAATTACCTATTCTAAAAAGCCCTTTGTGCCAAATGTCTCACACAAGTCCTGTTAGAAGAAGGCAAGTGCAATAAAAATTAACGAGCGGAAAACACGCATCGCCCTCACTCCTCAGAATCACACCCCTGTATCAATCAGCTAACGGATTTGTTTCCTAATTCCGAAGAAGACAGCCTACAAGCTGCAATTATCCAAAGACATCTGATGTGACGCTTCATCCGACAAAACACACAAAAACAAACCTTGCACAGTTACAAATAGGATTACTTACAATTCGCCAAAAGAAAATTAAATTGCAACATGCATCTCCGCAAAATAGACTCTTTAGTGACGGGAAAAAGTCGACTTCTCGATAACGACAACCGCACCCTAATTCTGGGAGTTTTAATATTCACTTATACAAGGGAAAAGAATTACAGAAAGAAAATGAAGCAGGGCGTATAAATAAATAAAGAAACCCCCACCATGTTTCTATTGGTGGTACATTACGTGTTGGGTCGTGCAACGAGTCGGATTCGATTTGCCGATTGTCGGTCTAAATCGAGTGTTCTCGGAAAACGGCCCGACCTTTAGAATGTGTAAATAGTACGGGGAAATTGGTTTAAGGTTCGACAGGCGGTTTGGACGTCGTTAAATGTTTACGCTCATTTCAGTTAGGTGAAAACTCCCATTGTTAATGTAAAATTGGTTACTATCAACACCTATTACTATCGGGAGTGATTTTTTGGTAGATTGGTCATTAAGGGCCTTTGTTCTCTTTTGCATTAAAATGATTTTATCATACAGGGTGAAATTTTAACCACTTTCCAAAATTTTTATAGGCGTTCAGTATCGTATTGAGAGCCCATTTATGAAGTAAAAAATGTAATTCAAGTCTTCACCCAAAAATATTTTTCGCAATATAGTTCTCAATTTTTACGGTCCAAAGCCTGTTAACGTATAAAGGGAATATCAAAAACTTATCATTATGAATAAATGAGACGTGAATCGCGTAAAAAAAGTTTTGCTAGGCGGCCGTATCAAAAATTTTAGATTTTTGGCGGTCATTATCTAAGTGCTTTATCTTGACATTTTTGTACTAGGCTATACCAAAAAAAAATACGTCATTTGTTTTTTGTCTCGTATATTGATATATTAAAATTTGGAAGGTGGTTGAAATTTCATCCTGTATAATGATAACGATTAAATTGCAGTAATTGTATAACCACTATAAACAAATTGAATAACAGTCAATTTTCAATTCGTTCTAACAATACATTTGACCTTATAACATGACTCAGTGTTCTAGTTGGAGCATGATTCAACCAAACGTTTAAAAATATGAACATAATGCAATTCAAAAACAAAAAAAGATTTTTTTGGTTTATGACAATGTAAGTCAAATGTACCTTTAACAACACCGCCAAAAACCATACATTTTACAGGAAACGTTGTTATCAATAAGAAACCGTGTCGCAAAACACTTACACATAAAATAAACTTAAGGAGGCCAGTAAAGTCAGTAAACGTCACAGGAATAGGCAGTAAAACCCGCAGGCATTGTGCAAGTAAAAATTGGGGGTACCGTCTTTCCACCGCAGTTAATATTTGATGAGTCAAACTGCCGAGTTGTGTTCTTCATGCAATATTTATCTCCCTTGCTACCCCATGTTGCCGCCTGCCTACTACGCGTGTATGTGCACAGGGTGTTCGTATTGTATAAGTCAGAAGATAAATGAGCATAGTCTTTTAGATAATACACAGCAGGTACTCGAAATTTATATTATATATTTTGATTTAAAATTTTTAACTTGACCGTTCTTGGTTGGTGAGCGTTATTTAATCTATAGAAATAAAAATGATGGAATAAAGGTCAAAGATACTTAAATTTTCTAATGTAATGAATTATTTTAAGACTAACTAAATTTTGACAATCGAAAATTTCTCTCTAATATTTTCAGATTTTAAAATATAATACTAGGCTATCAGTATTTATTATTATAGGCAATATTACATTTCGTATCATTTTCGTCATCACCAGTCTAAATAAGTTTACTTCTGGATATGGCTCTTCCAGTAGGAAAACCTTGTCATTATCGCCACGCTTGGTAAGCGGATTGGCGATTGCAGTTTATCAAAAAGTTTCAAAAAAAGACTCTGTAGCCGGTATTCTTTTGGCGGTACTCAGTTGCCTCTTTAAGATAAAACAGTTTTAGGCATCCTAATCTATGCCCGCACTACAAGGCAACCGTTAATAGTAATTAAAAATATTGAGTCGGTTTACAAATATTTTATGTTAGAGTGCCTACTAAACTAAAATAGTTATTAAAGTTTCAACTAAAAATGCCCAAACTTACGCACACCCTGTAATCATATCCTATGTATTACCGCTCGAGAAGCCTTTGTTATGGCGATTCGGGCTTAATGGCGGCAAATTGATCAGTATCGTGGCCTGAAAGCGAATGAGCTCTGTGCCGATTAAACAGTAATTTATTATGGACTTGCGGTGTATTTAATACGTGGCGGCTTATTTATTATGTTGAATTGAGTTTATGAGTTCTGTCGTATATTGAGTTAATGTTTGGCAGGAAAATGCAAAGTATACAACGTATTTGTATTTTAATTATATAAAAAAATTGATGATATCATTACTGAACATTTTACTATTAAGCCAAAGAGGTTGTAACTATTTGTAAACACGAAATATTGGTAGAACTCCCATTATATAAATTTCAGAACTGACTTTGTGAATAAATGCTGAATGGATAGCAAAGAAGATAGTGTAGTATATTTTCAAAGATATATGGTGACTTATTAAACGAAAAATAACTTTTATTCGGTATTTTTGTATGTTATTATTGACTTCTTTAAACATTTTATTAGGCAATCTATACATATTTTTGACATAGGATAAATCCTTTGTGTAAAGTCCCAATTGTGTTTTTTTACTTGTCAAACGATTTCTAAGTTGTTCTTATAAGACAGCAAATTATGATTATAACTAGTTGCTAAAACCTAAATATTATAATATAATATTGATTGACATTGACATTGACATTGACGACCTCCGTGGCGGAGTGGCGGAGTGGCGTACACACCGGTTTTCAAGGTGTCGCCTGCTCCGAGGTCCCGGGTTCGATTCCCGGACGGGTCAATGTGGAAAAAAAAAGTGTTTTTCTACATTTTCTCGGGTCTGGGTGTTTGTGGTACCTTCGTTGTTTCTGGTTTCTAAAATACGAATGCTATCAATAGTTATTCAAATTGTGATCAGAACAATGTATGTGATGTTGTCCACATTTATTTATTATTATTTATTATTTATATTAATGTGGTTAAACTCAACATAAACAGTCGATATCTTCCAACTTTCTAATAAAAACATGACATATCGAGCATTCAAAACCATTAAAAAAGAAACACAAATAAAACCGCGTTTATCGGTATCGTTATATAAAATATCGATACATCATTTATCGCGGTGACACATCCTTAATGATTTGAATAATAAAAAGATAAGCTTAAGGCGTGGAATCAATTGTATGACCTATTGTTTCTTATTGAATAACATTTGAAGCTATTACTTACATGCAATGTATCGCCATACAATGGAGTTGAACTAGTGCGAAATGAATTATGAAAGTGTCATCATAAAATACCAGATGAAACTGTTCACAGACTTTTGATGTATCTACTTGTTCGGTACGAACACTTAAGTTTCGCAATACCTATTGTGTTGTAACGCATGATTTGCGGTAATTAGGCCATCGGCCGAGATATTGCGATTCTATCATTTATTTTATTAACATATAACTTTAGTGCATATTTCACCACCGTCGGGTGCGCTCACCAACATTTAGGCTAACAACAACGAACAGTTTGTAGAACGGAAAATATAGTTATTTTGTGATAATACCAAACTCTTATCATTCCAACAACCTCCCCAAGGCTCAGGCACCAACACTACTTGTGTAGCGAGATGTAAGTGGATACATTTGCACATATTGATACCTACCTAGGCACCTACTTAGGTTCACTTAGCGAAATTATCTGCCTACATCGCGCTGAGTTTTGTCTAAGTCATGAAATATAATTTAAAGTCTGTAAGACCTATATCTGAACGACTTTCTACATACATGAAACCAGACACAATGAGGAAAGTTACGGATGTCGAAATTTGATATACATTTTTAACAGCATATCAATAATAGACTAATATTCAAGAAGGCTTGTTTGTTTGAGCTATATCTAAAACTTTTCTTAATGACATGCTTAATAAATCAGTTTTTTTAATTAAAAATTAAAGACCTCCAAACGTTGATCTCGTATCTTCTATAACTTTGTAAATTTTGAATTAATTTATACTATATACTATAATATTATAAAGCTGAAGAGTTTGTTTGTTTGTTTGTTTGAACGCGCTAATCTCAGAAAGTACTGGTCCGATTAAAAAAAAATATTTTTGTGTTGGATAGTCCATTTATCGAGAAAGGCTTTAGACTATATAACATCACGCTGCGACCAATAGGAGCGAAGCATGAGTGAAAAATGTTGCAAAAATAATCGCGATCATAATAACGGAAATTGACGCGGACTAAGTCGCGGGGAACAGCTAGTAATCAATATGATTATTGACACTTTTTTGTTTTGTCTTATTAAGGGCACAATAACCAAATTTCTAGATTTCTAAAAGAGGAATCTATCATTACTCGTATATGACACAAAATTAAAGTATAAGACTGGTTAAGAAACTCATAACTGAAATCCAATAAAGTTCAATGTGTAAATTTAAAAATTTGTTACAGCAACCTAAAATTGTCTTATCAAATAAACGCAATTAATAAGTCGATACACGGTAGCTCGATATGATGGTTACCCATAACACCTTCCCGTGGGATACTGATAGCAGTACTCATTGTCATAGATTACTGGGACTCCTATTAATTCAAACTTCAATGTTATCTAAATACGACGACATCTATCATATACATAAGTAGTTTTAGAATGGGTCAAATCTAATGGACAAATTAAGACGCCTATTACTAAATTTGGACAGCTATTGTCATTAGATATCATAAAATAAACTACATACACAAACCCTGGCAGAACATTGATTTCGACCTCCGTGGCGGAGTGACGTATACACCGGGTTTCAATGTGTCGCCTGCTCCGAGGTCCCGGGTTCGATTCCCGGACGGGTCAATGTAGAAAATTTGTGTTTTTCTACATTTTCTCGGGTCTTGGTGTTCTGGTACCTTCGTTTCCGGTTTCCAAAATACGAGTGCTTTAAATAGTAGTTCGAATTGGGATCAGAACAATGTATGTGATGTTGTCCACATTTATTTTAATTTATATTTCAACAAGTGAGCGCCCACTGAATTTTTTTACTTAATTGCATTGGTCACTATTGAAATACGGAAACTTGCGACAGTTGAAATGAATTTTCATAAGACTATGACGATCTAGCTCTTGTATTTTATTTATATGTTCTAATGGTTAGTATATTATTAGTCATTTCAAAGCGCATTAAAGTTTTTAAACGAAAATCAGAAGCAACTGTGTTGTAAAGAATCGGTCATTGAACCGGATTCTATAAATACTTTTCTACTTCTCAGTTTTGTATATTTCTTAATATCTTACTTCTATTTTATGTCTGTTTGGCAATTATTGTCATTATTTCTGCTCTGGTATAGTTTTCCTTTCTGTTTATGTAAGTATTATTTAGTTCATTTTTAACGTTATAATTAATTATTAACTTTGAGCCATTTTCGGGTTTACCACTATTCTGAATGTTTTTAACACAAGTTCTATAAAATCAGTAGGTATAGCTAACTATGTAAATCGTTAGGGTCCATATTGGCTCACATAAAATTCTAAATCCTATTTTTTGTCTTACTACCGATTTGTGTTCATAAAAATCACATTTTCAAAAAAATTTGAGCTTGGGATTCAAATTTCTGTTTTTTTTTTTGAATTTTTGGAGCGCTTGGTGGCCGCTGCAGCGGCACGTTCGCTACGCTCTCTCGCCTTCACGCCTTTATATGGTCACTGTTCTATCCTAACCTAACCTACACTTTTCCTAACCTACTAGACTTTGTAGGCAAATAACTTTTACATTTTTTTTATATTAATATGATCACCATACATAACACGCGTTTCCTTTGACATAACGTGAAGAAAAATGCAAGTCTTTTGTGAAAAAGTATATGAAACTAATGGAAATTAATATATTAGTATACAGCAAATGTATGAAAAGACATTATGATTTTCAATAATATGGATAGGAACACTTATGATTAAGAAATTTATAAAAACAAATATTAGAATAAAACACATTTATGAATACAAAAGTTATTTATTCGAATGATTATGAGTTTCGATCATTAGTATAAACAAATATATGAAAACAAATATTAGTAAAAACTAAGTGTATGATAAGTGATATTATGAATTTTAATGATTATGGTTGTTAATATATAGGTTTTGAATATTTATGAAGAATGATCATTATGATTTTAAACGGTATGAAAAATATTTTCGGACTTTCGATGTTATGAGTTGAAAAGTTATGTAAGACAATGCGCACCCAAATCATTATTACACAAGTTCTGTGAGTTTTATAACTTGGCAAAATTAAAGAAAAATACTATACTGCTTAGTACCAAAAGGTAATGACAGTGCTATGGTAATTATTAGTCATACTCGTGGTTTAATTTATTTCACAGTTCTAAGTTGCCGCTTAGAGTAAATTTTTATTTTGATGTTGTCTTAACAAAACAGTCATAATAATACTAGTAAACATTCATATAAACAAAACAAATACTTTTTGTTAATAAAAAATAGCGCTTCGCTTGCGAATCAGCTTTATCGCTCTCTATAGAGGTGACTTAAATTATTTGCATTCGCTGTGTTATTCTCTGAACTAAAATAAGCAATTATTGATTTGGTAAACACACTTCCACCCCTTTAAACCCCCTCCAAAGATAGTTTCTAGCATAAAAACTAACCAATGTCTTTTTTCAGAGCTCAAACTATCTCCATAACAAATTTCATTTAAGTAAATAGGTTAAGGGATTTAAGAAGGGGTGGTGCTATTACATCGTAGGGTCGACAACACACATCACTATTAACTTTCCGTTATCATCATAATCTTCATCATGATCTAATCTAAACAACGATCACTGCTGGACAAAGGCCTCCCCTAAGAATCTCCACTTTTATAACGCTGTTTGTTTTCCTTAATAAAGATTTTAAAAAAGAAAAGTTTTTTCAAAATAAGGATAAAATATTACTAAGTCGCTTAGTTTTGCTCGTCGTCAATTAGTTACGGTCACCATCGGAAGTTGCAGAACACTTTGGTACTATATCACAGTAACAATTTGTCCATTTCCCTTAGAAATCTCTTGAAAACATACAAACTTATTACCTTGACATGGTGCTGAAGTAACAAGTTGACAAAATATAACATATGTTTTGACGGACGGCCTCCGTTTAAACAATCTTTACATTATAATGACCAGTTTACAAACCAACTTTTACAGCTATTTTGTATCATTACAGTGTTCAACTATGTGTTTAGCCGTTTTGTAAAACGGCAGATCTCATAACTGTCTTTAACTACGTGCTTCTTTGTAAATCGGCGGATCTCGCATTAAATCTGCCTCATACGATTAAACTTTCACGTCGGTAACACTTGTGAAGTGAGTAGTAAACGGTTTTCTATGTGAAGGTTTTTTGCTAAATTGTTACTTTCTATCCTTTTTATATTATGACTAGCTTTCTTCCTGCGGCTCTGGCCGTGTGAAATACACGTTATATCGCACGGGCTGAAACCTATGCCCAACAATGGGATAAAAAATAAATAGTCTATATCCTTTTTCAAAGTCTTAGCTACCTTTGATTTAAATTTCATTAAAATCGGTTCAGTAGTTTAAACGTGAAAGCATAACAGAGAGAAATAAGTGTCGAATTTATAATATTAGTATGGAAGTAAGGATTAGTAAAGTAAGGATAAATATACTTACAAATTGTGTAGTGTGGTAGTATGACACAAATAAAATTATTATTGATTCTTTTCTAATGTAGGTACTGCTAATATTCAGCCATCTACATAATTTGGGAAGTCCTTTATACTTTGTGTATGTCGATGTAAAAGTAAATCACTTTTAAAAACCAGTTTTTCTTCAACACTACAGATTTATACCCCGCATATTCTGTAAACGTTGTGTTTCCTTCGAATGTAGTGTAGTTTTATTTTAAAAGAAACGATAAAAATACAAAAATGTGTTGTTATCGCAATCTCTTTAAGTGTGACCCAAAATTCCAAAACTTTATTCAGACAATGTAGGTTTTTGTTTATTTTGAAACGATGCGTCATTGGTTTTGCGATTTGTTTAAGTATTTTTGGACTATCAGTTCAGAAATAGGGTTCAAAGTAATGTTTATACCATAAATTACTTGCTTAAATGTCGCTATGTGACATTCCTCATCATCTTTACTGGCTAATCTCTCAAGATTCTCTCGCCAGGTCGTCGGTCCACCTGGTGGGAGGTTTACCTACAGATCATCGTTCTGAGCAGTCGCCATTCCAGAACTTTTCCTTTCTCCTATTATATATTTGTTGTGTCAACGTCCGCAAGTTGCGCGTTAACAAATTTAGCCGATTCTTATACTTTTTTTTTTCGTAACATTTACTCTATGTCAAACAAAATATCATTGTTGTCAAATGACATCATTTACTTTCTTTAAGGGTAGAGTTCACCGACGTTAAAGTTTTAAACAGCGTTTAAAATATTATTTGACATAATTTGTATGGGAATTGTGTCAAATTAATCGTCAATCTATGTTTACCGGCTGTTTAAGAATTGGTGAACTCGGGTCTAAGCAAAACTTGGTTACACCAATCACATACCATCTAAAACCTTAACGATTTGACTGCTTAATTTTTATTCTTATCCTTATAATCATTAAATTTTGTAGATCTGCTAAGCATTGAAATTTTTTGACTGAACACTAAGTGGACCTTATTATAGGTATATTTATTGTTTTACTTTAGTTTTCATGGTGATTGTTTAATGCTTCCGATCTCTTAAAAGGTTGTAAACTTAATATGTTTATAATCTCACTGTTATCGATTACCTATCTATGTTATTCTTATAGTTTTCAAAAGAGCTTTTACGAATGCCATTTATCTACAGTTTTAATAACATTACTGTATCGGATTCGAAATAGTTCCTGTTGACTTTCATATGTTGTAATTATTTTAAAGGTAAAAATTATTTCAAGTCTTAGATAGATACTTCATAAGATAGAATCCAAATTACATATTAAAAATAACTGAAACTATACCTCTAACAGTAAAAATAATGGCTATTAGATAACTGATTATTTAACTATGCACAAACATACAAAGTGCCTAAGATTAAGATAAGGTATGTTCCAGAATTAATAAGGCACTGTTATAATCGATAAGAATAATATGAAATCGGTTGATAAGATTCAATTGCATGCGTCATAATTTTATTCGTAAAAGCGCCTCCAGGGGCCTATTTGCAGAAATAAAACTGATTTTAACTGATTTTATAAAACACGTGGCTTATTAATTTATTCATATAAAACATGTGGGTTACGATCAAATTCCTTGCAATAAAGACACTAAAACCAATGTTAATTACAACAGTCTATTAAAAGAGATTCCTATTTAACACGTAAAAAACTAATTAAACAGTAGTTTTCATAAGCATAAGACACATAATTGCCTATCAAAACAAACAATTGTTTATCTGACCCGTCAAAACCCATTTCTTCAAGTATTAATCAAGTTTTACAAATCCTATGCTGGCGCCGGCCGCTCCCGTCACCCCTCGTTAACGATAAACCGGGCTTTAAGATAACCTGGGTTTCATAATCAAGGAACAAGGTTTAGATAAAAGCATTAACACGGGCAAGACGGCTGATATATCGACCATAACCAAATAGAGACGAGTGTAAGGGTAAGTGATGACGCAGAATGCACTTGAGTGATCTGATTCTAGAATTCCTTGTAAGATTTGACTCAAATAAGGAGGTGAAACATTATGAATTTGACGTAGACTTAGATACCACTAAGCTTATGGAAACTGATAAATTTATAGAAACAGTGCACTAAAAAATTTTACCAATGAAATAGTAGAGTTCATCAAAAATCTGTCAACACAAAAAGTCTTACGGACAAATATTAAAAACAAGAAGTATATTTCGATGTAATTATATAATATATTTCAAACAGTTTGGCTAATTGCAGAACTAGGCTTATCGAACTTCATAGTTTGATTGAATTTGACTACTTAATAATTCCTAAAATGTAATATTTTTAGTTACACGTTGTAATTATTTTTCACATTGGCATTACTCTGTAATACTCCGATGGTTTGTTTGAAAAATAATAATTAGGTAACGCCCCATTGGTGGACTGATTTTTAAGTACCAAGCCAAGATCTCTAGATCCTGGGTTCGATTCCCGGACTACAAGATTTTCGAATTTTCAAACGTTACTCGGGTTTGTGACCATCAACCCGTATCCTGTAGGTGATTATCCATGTATCAATTTATTATTCCTAGTCATATTTAAAACAATCTCCTTTTGAAGGTAATACCAACTTCAATTATAAATAAAATCGGCCAAGTGCGAGTCGGACTCGCGCACGAAGGGTTCCGTACCAAAAAGGCCAAAAAAACGAGTTTGTTGTATGGGAGCCCCCCTTAAATATTTATTTTATTTTGTTTTTAGTATTTATTATTATTGCGGTAACAGAAATACATAATTTGTGAAAATTTTAACTGTCTAGCTATCACTGTTCTTGAGATACAGCCTGGTGACAGAGCGACGGACAGACGGACAGACGGACAGACGGACAGACGGCCAGACGGACAGACGGACGTCTGGCCTGACGGAGTCTTAATAATAGGGTCCCGTTTTTACCCTTTGGGTACGGAACCCTAAAAATAACATGATATTCGAACTAAGTCTTACAAAAAAACGTTTTAAGTTCGTAATCTTTGAATTCAAAGAATATTGGCATTTCAGAAACCAAACCAAACCAAACATGGTTTTATTAGTTACATACCAAAAAGAGAAACTCATAATGCAAGTAAACATACATTTACGAGTATGGCTAACCAAATATGGCAGAAATGTATGGCCGAGTGCAGAAAACAAGAAACTATCGCGCAGAGCTATCGTTCGCTAGATCACAAATCTAAGACCGAAGGTGTTTTAGGAGCCTGTAATAAAATATAATATTTTCATACAATTGAGATCATATTATGATTTAAAAAACTAATAATATTTTTTTTATTTATTTACAATATTAGTTTTAAATTATTTTTGTATTTTTTTTTTTTAAACATCCATTGCTAATGCATATGATGGCTTTTATTAATTAGCTGTCTCATACAAAAAAAACTTTTACTAATTAATATCTTAGTCTTAAGTAAGTGTATAAAGTTTTAAGTAAGTGTATAAAGTAGTCTAATTAATATCTTAGTCTTAAGTAAGTTTGACGACCATTTGGATCAGCGGTAGTTAACGCTGCTTCTGAGCCATGGGTCGCGGGTTCGATCCCCGCACAGTACAAATATTTGTGTGCATGAACATGTCTGTTTGTACTGGTCTGGGTGTTTTCTATGTATTATAAGTATGTATTTACAAAAAAAGAAAAAAGTATATAAGTAAGATTATCGGTTGTCTAGTACCCCCATACGACAGGGTACTTAATACTACCTTAATTTGGGACTAGATGGCTCTGTGTGGCCCAGTGAGGCATGTCTTAAAATATTTATTTATTTATTTATTATTTAAAGTCTTAGTTACAACAAGTGATTTCTTAATTGCTTATATAAAAGTTTCTGTTGACGTTTTCCCTGTTGTTTTTCACAAATTACTTTAAAAGGTATTGCCTATTGCTAACTTATACCAGTTAAAACGAATTGTTCCTTAAGAACAGTATTCTAAAAATTTTACTTTTCGATAAGAATAATCGCTAAGACTGTTTATCACGCTGCATAAATTAAGAAAATACCTATTAAATTTATTGCTTTAACAAAATTGTTTTTTTTTTTTGGTTATAATATGTTTACTTTTGTTTTGTGTTTGTTTTAAGTTTGGCATTGTGACGTAATTTTTACTGTAATTTTGCATACTGCGTAACGCCGGCAGTGGTGCATCGACTCATCGGGAGCTGCCGGATTCCTTGAGTCAGGCTTCGGACCTTTACTTATTGGTACAGGTCTCGGGGTCGGCTGGGGGGTCGGGTAGTGGCCTGGTCTATCTGCTTCTGTCGGACCCACGCTCCCAATCAGGGTCCCCGCTGAAAATCAGCGTCGTGATAAGCCTTTAGCTGTCACGACTAATGCTGAGCGGAAACCTTTTTGGCACATTTAATGTTTCCTTTTTTTTTTTTAAATGTTTATGCTTTATTTTTGTGTCGAATAAATATTTATTTCTTTCTTTCTTTCTTTCTTTCAAAATTAAGTGCTGGAATAGCCCGAATCTATCTAATCTGGAGTAAGAAAGCGCAGTGTTACCGCTATGTTTTCTAGCATAAGCGCTGTATGTAACAAATGAATGACCTACCGCACCCGCCATCCGACTCTCCCTTGACTTTGTATTTTTTTTTTTCAAAAACAAAAGGCAGTGGCATGGCGCCGCGCGTATCGAGCACGCGTTATCGGCCCCGAACACAAACACCGGTTGTCCATTAGACGGTAATCGGCGATGCCACCAGCCAGCATTGTCTCGCGGTTTTCAATTTAGAATGTTGTTTTGTGTGCTTTATGCATTCGATTTTGATACTGGCCATATTCGCTGGAGATTCGATGAGAAAATTGTAATAGAAAAAAACCTTCACCAACCGACTCTAGCTCTAACGTATTACTTTACAGATTTAAAAAACCATTATATTTGTTTATAAAATATTTTTAGAGAAGAGACAATTATCAGACGGAAAGTATGGAGGTATTGACACAATGTTAGGTAAGTGCCGCGACACTTTAGTTATTGCATATTTGGTTGGCTCTGACATAAAATGAGTTACTCATTTAGCAATAAGTAAATTTATCCATTATTTTTATGTTGTAAATAGTTTATTTTCGTATCTTTTGAAAGTTAAATACGACTTACTTTTAGCTTTATCTGAACAAACACAAACCGCTATACCTATATCAACAAAGAAATAAATAGAAATCTTTTGTTTTAAAAAATTAGTTAAAAATATTTGTGTGGAACTAAGCAAGGCTACAAAGGTTACCAACAGTCAAAAGTAGTCTTTTGTAGAGCTTTCACTATTCATTGGATTTGAATGAATATGGTGTTAACCGATTTGTTATTATGACCCGAGTAACATAGATTAATTTACTTTATTTGATATTTTAGCAACTTAATTGCACTTATAATATCAGTATATAAACTTGAAAAATTTTGTCTCAGGCGGGACTCGAACCCGCATCTCCTCGCATGCCGGGCGGGCGCCATACCATTAGGCCATAGATTAATTTATCAGATTCCATGTTCAAGCAACAATTAACCGATTTCAGAAACAACAAGAGCTGTTTTCCTTTACGTAGTCGGGTTATGGATTTATTTTCCTTTTTTAACATCTGATCTGATACTGAATCATTGTTTTTTTTTTCTCTGACTTCTATGACCAAAATGGCAACCTTCTATGGCAAAATTGGACCAAATGTAGATACCTACATTTGGTCAAATTTTGCCAGTGTCGGCTTCGCTCAGTCACGAAATAACGATCAAAATATAAAATAAAAAAAACATTCGATGCGTGGAAATGCCAATGTCCGTCCAAATGAATACGATTGAAACCGTAATCTTATATAAAGACAAAAATACCAAATCGTCCATCCAAATGCGTCAGACAGTGAAAGGATTAACCAATACAATACCTCTGATTGATTTGATCGTGACTAAAATTAAAAACATCGCCATTTCTTATGTCTCTTAACAATATTTAAACCTCAACTTATTAAGTGCTATTTTAAATTCCAATATCGTTTTTATCAGTGATGTCTGACTGAATCGCATCGTGTTGTATAATAAATGAATCATTATAAAACATCACTTTGAATATAAAATGCCTTTAAAGAAATGTTAAAAGGCCATAAAAAACAAACACATCGCAGATAGGCAAATTATTTGTTATCTGCTTTTATAGACCAGTTCAAATTTATTGACCCCATGTCACAGTGAATAAGGGTTTCAGTAAAACCTGTACATAGAAAACTTTTTGTGTAAGAGAGTGCCACTATCGATCTAGGGACATTCGTAAAATGGTTAGTTGGCGAGGGCTCGTCTTGTGCAACATTTCCAATCTGTTCCACATATCTAATAAAATTAAATAGAAGTAGTACTCGTAGCTAAACGTTACTTCACCTTAGTATCTGCAATTACTAATGCAGGTTTTAAAAAACTTAAATGGATGAGATCCGCACCTTACTCTGTAAATAAGAGTTTTGTTATGAATAAATATTTTTGTATTTTGTGTTACTGACTGACAAATTTTCCAATTACATTTACCATGCCGCTTAGAATACTAGGGAATAGCCTACTTAAATGTCATGTTATCCTAATAATATTATAAATTTGAAAGTTTAGACAGATATTAATGAAATTGCCACGGAGATAGATTATGGGCTGGAATAGTACACGGGCTACTTTTTATCCCGGAAAAATACAGCCCCCTTAGGATAGCTTCTTCACATGAACGAAATCGAGGTCTGCAGCTATATACTTTACTATTCACTCATAAGCAATTGAAATGTAATGCTCATCGAATATTGATTTATGACAATGGATTCAACACTACTGATTCGCTCATATGTACTGTGGTCATGTTTACAAACTAGTTCAAATGCTTGCTTTAAAATTCATATGATTCCACTTAAAAGCTTTTTGGTACACGTGTCGATTGATTGAATTGTTTAATTAATTTCCATGTTAATTACATACTACGGTGATTTATTACGAAACGAATGCGACGGCGACTGATTGCATAATGTTGAAGTAAATTATTACACCTTGTTGTTAACCGCAGTGGGTTTGGGCAGGCTTTAAATAGAAAAGCACTGCCTCTTCTCGTCTCATGGGTGTAGGTGACTAAAAGAGTAATGACATAAGAAGACATATGGACACATGCAATCACTAATCCTTTCTCAGATCCTAATCAGATTTTTTTTTCCCTTAAAGCCACTCAAACGTTAAGAAAAAATGCCCACACAAATGCTTTAAGTCAACTGGTAATAAACCAAACATTTTAATCGTTTTTTTTTTAACAGTTCGTTGTTGCGTTGTTGTGGTTGTTCTACCTTGTTTCATGAGTTGCCGATATTTCAGTAGGTGCTGTTACAAGTGCTACAATATGGACCGTGAAATTTTAAATCAGTATCATATTATGTTGATCTTGTATTAAAAATATATATTACAATAAATATCTAATGAGAAATAAAACTTACTACTTATTAAAAAGCGTGAAATATCCAAGCCATCAACCATATTTTTCTTTTTCTTTTATTTTTTTTTTAATTACGACTAACTAAAAGCTTTAATCTATTAAAACAAAAACAAAATCTTCGGAATCGGTTTATCTAGTAATAATTTAGCGTCGCACATAAAAAGTTTGTATACAGGGTAAATGGTATAAAAAGCCGAAACCAGCCAAGTTATATCATTTAACACGCTGTATAAGCTTCGAATGGGGACTACCGTTTCTTTGCTCACCAGTTGGCGCCACTGCAGCACTGTTTACTGAGGTCCAGAGGTATAGCTGTCAAAGGCGACTTTATATGATCGGCGCCGAAACAAAGTTTTAAATCTTGAATCTAATTTAGTCTATTATTTATACATAACTATCTTCATATCAACAAACTAACTTCTGAAATAGTTGCTCTTAGAGGCCGCCTATTTTTGCGCTTTTTCTTAATTCCGCTTTCAAAACATTTACATTCATCGCCAAATAATCCATATTTGCGATAATTTTACGAAGTAAATCACTTTCCGGCAGGTAAATTAAAAAATATTTAATTTATGTCACGAAGCTTGCTAAAACCAGTGAAAAGAGAATGTTATTGGAACTCACGCGACAGAAGCGCCTCTAGTGGCAAATTCACTAGCGATAGCCCCCATTGAGATCCGCCTCTTTTTATTATTATACATTTATGATAATACACTTTATATCTTATTTGAAATCATAAACACCTAGACAAGATTTAAAGCAAACACAAGACAATTTTACGATGGTAATTAAAAGGTTTCTCTACTTAACACTATCTCAGTACTTCACGTACACTTAAGTTTTAATAATACAATGCTATTAACTACTACTAAGTGTTGATAAGGGTTAAGAGATTAAGGCCTACCACACATGAAGTCGCTCGTGGCGACCACTAACCGTAGCCACAAGACGCCAACGAGTCTTAGTAATATCGGCATTACGTATGTTAAAAAATATAATGTTCTTATTCACCTGTAAATTGGGCGTTTGTTTGCTGTTGGACTAAAATAGAGTAGCCCTTTACCATCCTATAAGTGTCATTAGAGACGACAGTAGGTACACTGCCAGAAGCTGATGCAGATGGACAGTGTCGTCTATCTCTCCACCATTGGCAAAACGGCGATTACCAACCAAGGAGATTATGGCAAACCTTTTTTCTATAATGTGAGTTGGTGTAGGTCTTACTGGTATTATTAATACAAACGGCTGAACAGATCTGGATAAAGTTTGCATATAGGCTACTTTGTTTAGAAAAATGCACGGTTAAATTTTCATGCGGATGAAATGGTGGGAAACAGCTAGTAAACTTCAATTTCATTTTTTTTTGTCAGGGAATAAAGATTTGTTCAACCGATGCTTAGATCTGAGGTTGAGGTTTCACTTTACGAAGCAAGCTTGCTCAGTGATAGTGTTACTTTTTTGAAACTTCATATATATCAGGAATAATAATAAAATCTATGGTAACAGAAAAGTGTACACCCTTCAAGCTACGGCTTGTGGCTTCACTAACTGCGGCTGCCTTAAACCGACACTAATGTGTGACCACACCTAAAAAATCTTTACTTAGAAATATTTGCTTCATAGGAAGAGGTCTATTAGTTCTGGATAATAATGTACAGTGTAACTAAAACAATGAGATCTGAAGTTGGTATTGCTGCTCAAACATTTAAAGATCTGATTATACTGGTTCATTTAAAGTGAGGTTATCTTAATGACGACATGAAAGCTAAGACTGACGCCTTCGCATTTAAAGGTAATTACAGGCATTTTGTCGGAAAATTTATAGCAATTGATATTTACGAGAAAGATATCGCTTTATTAAACTTTACAGGGGATGTTGTAAGCTATCAATAAAGTTTCTAAAGCTATTTTGTAACTTTAACTTGCAATAATTCATGTTGAATAGGTTACAGGAAAACCACATGGGGTCGTTTAGTGATTTTAACGCCGTTATTACCAAGTTCGTAGATACATTAAACCTCAGATATGATCTGAGATTAAACAATAAAACACTAAGGCAGACTGATAGGTAAGGGCGATCTCCTTAATTAAGTAATTCCTGGGTAGAGGAAATCAGAATTTAGTAGAATTAAGTAATGGATAGTACCTGCTTACGATGTAAAAATTGCACAAAAGTAACTGACTTTGACTATTTGCTTTGTTTGACACTAACTCAAAAATAGTTATTAATTGTATTTGCTGGTTTGAAAGCTCGTAGTCTTAATCCCTAGAGTAAAATTAAAGTAAGAAAGCTTTACTTAATAATATTGACAAAACCAGGCATTTTCTTAAATGGACGAAAAAATTTGATGGATTGTCAATTCTATGCGTATTTTTTTGTAATATCTACGCATTTTTGATAACTGAATTATGATGATTTTTTTTGGGTTAAATGTGATATACTTACTTAAAGTAAGTGAACTACCCTGAAGAATAGAAAACTAGGCCAGACAGCCTTCAAAAAATAAACTAGCATAAATATACAAGCTAAAACTATTATCCTACACGTGAGCTCTTTTTCCTAAATTTACATTTATTCATAATATTTTCCTTACCTCCACTTCGTCCGTCTGTTCTGGAACCACGTCTTCACTTGGGCGTCTGTCATTTTTAGAGTCTTCGCCAGCGATGCTCTCTCCGCTGACGCCAAGTACTTCTGCTTGTGGAACCGCTTCTCCAACTCGGCTATCTGGAGTCTGGTGAACGAGGTCCTTGGCTTCTTGCGTTTGGGCGGGGTTCGGTTCTGGTAAGGGTGCCCGATCCGCCTTGTGATGGGGAACGATGCTGAAAAAGTGAAATGCGTTTAAGTTTTTATCTACTAATAAATACTGGCCAAATTGAAAAAAATATTTGAGTGTCATAACTAATTCGGTATTAAAAAATAATTTTGATGTAAAAGAAGTTTGTATACACGTTTGTCCCACTCAAAATAAAATAGACGAGAAAAGCACCTTTTTTTAAAATGGAGTAAAGTTCATAACTGTAAAAGAACTTTATCAATGTATTATTACGACTAGTCCTGAAACAAAAATTGTTTGCATATGCATCAGTAGAGCCTTTGATCATTCCTTAAAAAGTCTTAATAATAAAATATCAAAACACACCCAAACGCGAAGTCTGCCTTTAAATCTTTAATGTGCATACATAATCATGAGATTATTATTTAAATGATCCAATCAAAAGTAGTTTAGATGTACAATGTTGTATTTATGAAAATGTTGATACTTGTACATAAGGCTACAATTATAATATGAACCTCGTGGTTATTCCAATTTAAGACTATAGCGTGAGAATTCATTATCTTGAATAGGACATCAGTTTAATGGATTTTATAATGTCTTGGATACAACTGAAACGGTTCCAAATCCACGATTTTACCTCATGTAACAATCTTAGTAATCGCAGAACTATTATCCTACTGTGCGTTTAAATCTTATCTTAATAATTGAAATCACGACTATGGATAATACATTCGACAATTACGAGAAGTTATGAATACAATAAAAATCCCATTAAACATACAGTTTGTAAATTACACGGTGAAATAATACAGGGTTTATAATCAAGGTTCTTCAATAGTAATTAATGCTAAATTACACTGATTACAGTTGAACTGGTTTTAGTTTTGACAGGTCGGCCATATTTGGGGTGACCGCAAGGAATCATGACCGTTCATTTTCGTTCCGCCGCTTCGTGTTATTCATAATTTAAATTGGAACCACAACTTTATATTCTGAATTCAAATTGAAATGTTTGAAGGTCAAAAATAAAAAGAAAAGTATACAAATAAATATAACATCTCAATTTTTCGTCATTACCAAATAAGTTATATTCTAAATAGTTAAGTAGGTTGGTAATTTTATAATACTTAATATAATGTCATTAATAATTTTCCTTAACTAAAATATCCTACAAAATTTATGGGTTTTCAGGTAGTTAAATCAGTATGTAATCAATACTGTGGTTAAGCTGATAATCAGATATTGTAGAAATATCTAAAAATCCTCATCAGGCTTATAATACAGAGTATCACTTAAATGATATTATGTTTCGTATATAGAAAATGATACTAATATCATCTTACATCAATTGCAATACCAAAACGCACAAGTGTATTAAGTCGTACAAAGTAGCTGTTTCACGTGGCTCTTCAAAATTACATACAAAATGGCCGAGATTATACTTTTTAAAATTCAAAACTCAATTACATTCGTTTAAACGCAGCGCTCCGATTGGTTCTCGCTATAATGGCCTGCATTTATCGTTAAGGCGCGTCTTCACCACGCATACATTTATAAGCATCTCTACATAGTAAAAAACTTCCTTCTGTCTGACATTACAGAGCGGACTGTAATGCCGTTTTTACCAATAGATACGATGCTTTAAGAGGAAGGTATAAAAGTACATTTCAATCTGGCTTTGTATTAATTAGTTAAAATCAATGTTTAAATTGCACCTGTGCAAAACTGAGGCATGCTAATCGCTAGCTATACATGATTTTGTCAGTGAGAGTTACGAATTTTTCTAACGGGACGCTGTTTTGTGTGATAAGTCTGAGAATGTTACGAGTACTAATACCAAAATCCTGTATTATGAACTGTGTAACCTTTTCCAATATTCAGGACTGTTTTGTAAGATTATAGAATAAAAGCAAATAAATACTTCCTTTTAATAAAGTTCTTAATATTTTTTGTCTAAAATAACAGGCGTTTTTTTAATATATTTATCTTAATTCATTTTAGAGATTTGATATTATAATCTTAAAACTACAATTGAATAAACACCTTCTAGTTAAGATTTTTATTTCTGAACATAGGTTCGGGACATTGTGCCACGATTAGTTAATAAAGATTTTATAAAACAATATTTTTAAAATAAAGTTACTAATGGTTTTAATGTAATATTATTACGTTGATAAAAACGACTTAATGTTTCCACAACGCAATAATTTGAAGCTCATAGAACGCCCAACACTTGACGAATGCTCTCCTCAGTGAGAATGTACCTTAACAGATCGATTTGTATTAAATAACCCGTGGGATGAGATCATGTCGTTAACTATATTGTATGAATGTCGATTCGAAATTCATAATCGACATAATAATGGTAAATGGCAGTTTATTTTGCTGCGGTAATTCAGAATATATTACAAATTCATTTTAAATTGCCCGACCGTGAAATGGTCTAATGTATATGACATTATTTATTATTATTTTGAATTGGACGTTTTCAATTGGATAGAAGCTGATTTCAATGAAAAAGTTCTATGATTGAACATGCCATTTTCATAATTACTAGTTAGTTTTTGTACTATTAATATGTAGAGAACAAAAGAATACTAGCTTTAAATATAACTCAAGCAGCTAAAATAAATACTGTGTCAGTCCTAAAACCTGATTTTAAATCATACGCTTAATACGCATAAAAGTTTCAAGTATTATTTTAAGTTATTTTTTATTTTACTAACTACTTAAAAACTACGTCAATTAAAAAGCAGCCGGTATGATTTAAGTACATAAATATTTGCTTTTATTGGTCTAAGCCTAACCGAAGTTTAAAATCATGAATTGACAAGAGAACATAAATATTACCATGTCCAAGATTTTTTTATCATAACATACAAAGCGCAGATAAAATAGGTATCACAAAAACAGTGAACAAAGCTTTACAATAATTATAGGTTTTTCATAAAAGTGTCATACCTATAGAACGCGTCGTTTGGATTGGAAAATAAAATCATCTCTCAACTCTTTTATTTCGATTAAAATACCTGTTCCATGTTCTAAATTCAAATTATGAATTCGACTCTTCCATTTTTGATTTCAAATATGGAAGAAACCGCATTAAATGGCGCGCTCCGATTGGCTGCCGGCTTAATGGTTGATTCACGTGACCACAAATTGCTACAATTGTAAAAGTGTACAGTCTACCGGGAGTGCATGACCATTAAGAGCTGTAAGTACGTGGACATAAGAACCAAATTAACAAGGTTTTTTCAAGGTTGTGCATGTTAAAGACTTCGACGTTATAAGGTTCATGTAATTTCTTTTTGATAGTGACGTAAATGGCTTTCTTGGGCATATTTTCTTTTAGTTTGTACATTATTAACACGAAATACATAACATACTCGTAGAATAGAGATCGCCCGAAATAAAGAAAAACGGCACAATCTGCACTAACAATACTACATTTATAATATCAGTATATAAACTTGAAAAATTTTTTTTGGCGCTCGCCCGGCATGCGAGGAGATGCGGGTTCGAGTCCCGCCTGAGACAAAATTTTTCAAGTTTATATACTGATATTATAAGTGCAATTAAGTTGCTAACATATCAAATAAAGAATACTACATTTAGCTCAGATGTTATTAAATGTTTATTATTTTTATAAAGAAGACATAATAATATGTAACATAATTTATGTGCAAAAATCGAATCCAGTCAGTCAATATACCTGTAATATCAGAATAAATATTTTTTGTTGTAAAATCACATTTATTTCAACCACATAAGACACCTCAAGATATGGCGTTATTTGCAATCGCCTGTATTTAGTTTCAGTATTATAGTTTAGCCATAATTCTTGTAGCTCTCGTAGCTCGTAGCAAATTGTAGTAGCCATACATTAGATTCAAACGAGTTAACACAGCAAGGTAAACTCAAACTCATCATATGTGAACAGGCTAGTTTTAGTTTATAATATGACATACCAAAAGCATTCATGGCACAAACAATAACATATCCGAACACGATAAATTATGTACATACATAAATAACCAAACAGAACCGATTATTTATACGAATATTTTACGAACACTTGTGTTGTGTCACATACCATCACAATGGAAAAGGGTGCCCTAACCAGATTCCGTGGGTATAATCTAGTTACCCCCTTATGAATCATGAGCCTCACATTCACTACCATTTCCAAGCCATATCCGACTTTATCACGTATACAACAAAAGCTGAATCTGCTTGTTTCAAAACATAAAGCTTTAGTTTACTCCATAACGTTGATTCTTATTTCTTTACAATAAGGTTGAATTTGCATTTTGTTTTCAACATGCGAACGTTATGTAAAGACGTATGTGTAACAAGTTATGGGTTAACGTTTTTAAAAAATGGATATGCCATTTTACGGATGCGAATGGAAAATGTGAAATATGATTTCATTCGTGCTTTGTTATGAGTGCGTAGCTGAATCGCTTAAGTTTTTAAAGCCAAACTAAATATTACTTGTCGGATTTTATCATATTATTATAATCATAGAGATCGCCCTTCTTTCTACGATCGGACTATTTGGATTGCGTTCGTGGTCATTGGTAGACTTTAACTGATACTATTTGCCGAACATTTACAAGTGTCACTTTTATAAAACATGCATTCCCTGGCGTGATATCAAACAACGACTTTATCTACGATATTAGGTTATTTAAAAAAATAAAAGTATTTCAACACTATGTAACTTGTTTATTAAAAAACAAAAATGCTTTAAAATGGAATAAGAATGACCTGTCTACTTTTTTACTGTGTTGTGTTTGTTATAAAGATACTGGTATCATAAATATGTTTAATTTTAATATTACCACTAGCTGTTGCTCGTGACTTCGTACGCGTGGATTTTCATACCGTCCCATGGGAACCGTATTATCGAGGTCTTTGGCGCCTGACTATCTTAAAAGAAAAATCGCTTGAAGCTCGCGTCGTCTCCTGTTTGAAGTGACGCCCGTTTTTGTGTTGTATTGCAACCGAATAAAAAGTACCCTATGTGCTATTTCAGCCTATTGTCTATCTCCAAGTAGCTATTTTGTCGTGATTAACGGCCGCTCCTAATAACCTATCTATCTTCAGTTTTGGCATATCGGAGATAGAAAACAACTTCTGTCTTTGTTTCTCTGGACGGCAAAAACAGAGATAGAAACTGTTTCCTATCTCCGATATGCCAAAACTGAAGATAGATAGCTTATTGGGACCGGCCGTAAGTAACAAGCATCCATCCAATCTTTCACATTTATGATATTAGTAAGATTCAGAAACATTTTAGATTGATAGCTGTTATCGATTGAACCGAAATCTAAAATTACGGCCGCGAAGGTCTAAAGAAACTAGTGCAGCATTTTAAAGAATCTCAACAAAAAATGGTAAAGATTGTAAAAATAATTAAAATCCTCTTTTCCATTATCTCCCCTAATTTACAACCAAACCAATTAACCCTAAGATAAAAGAGAAGAAAAATTAACAAACAAATTTGCATTGAAGGGTTTAACCGTCTCAGAGGTAATCCAGTTATGACATTATCCTTAGGGGTTGGATTCACCCCTTTCGGCCTACCTCAGAATAGTAACGTGGCGTAGAGCCTTATTGTAAACGGTCCTATTATTTTCCATCTTATTATTTTTATCTTTATTCAGCAACTGTGTTCCCATATTTTTATTTTTATTTTAGCTGTCGGCGATGGGTTGATTTTCCGTCGCTCGATGACAAAAAAACCAGCGTTGCCGATGAAAAATTTTTAAACTACATATTAAACATGTTTTAGAATTTTAAGATTGATTCTTTGTTTTCAGAGTAGTAAACAAGTAAGCATCAATAAAACCTTTTATTTCTGCAAATAGCCTCCAGAAAGCACTTTAACACGTGCAAATTTTATTGTACCACTGCTTCGGGAAATTTGTTGGCTGGTGCCGTGAAGTAGCAGCAAGAAACACAGTTACTATAGGCGGGCTATTTTTTTAAATTATTTGTAAAATTAAATATCGTCCACCATTTATTGATCTTATTATATTTATCTCTATAGGCATGTTTAGTACACTCATTATAGAATGTACAATTAATTCATTAATATTTATAATGCCAAATAAGCACTAAATAACGAAAATTTATCTATACTAATATTATAAAGCTGAAGAGTTTGTTTGTTTGTTTGAACGCGCTAATCTCAGGAAGTACTGGTTCGAATTGATTTTTTTTTGTGTTGGTTAGTTCATTTATCGAGGAAGGTTATAACATCACGCTGCGACCAATAGGAGCGAAGCATCAGTGAAAAAACAGAAATTGACGCGGACGAAGTCGCGGGCAACAGCTAGTTATCATATAAAGATAACTCTAATCTAACCTTATTTGAGTACAAATTACCTCAAAAACTTTAATATATTTTCTATTCTCATTGTCACTGGTATCTATTATTTTGACTTAACCATGGTCTTTATCACCTCTTCATTGCTATTGACGTTTAATAGTGAACGTGTAATTCATGAAGTGTTTGGTTCGTTTTCACAAAGACGAAAGTAAATCCTTTACTTTGGTCCAATTGAAGATTGCAATCAAACTGGAAACATTGAAAATAGACATACATCTACAATTTTATGTCTGCAATCTTAGTCTGCAATCTAACCATCCAATACATAAAAGAAAGTCGTGTTAGTCGAGAACGGCTGGACCGACATTTAATTTTGCTGTTTTTGGATTTGTATTCGTAGGGAATAAGATAATAACTATTAAAAACATTGGAAAGCTAATGCAAAAATAACTAATAAGTACTTTTTCTTCATACATTAAAAAATTAAAATTAAATTAAATCCAACTTCGCCATTTTTGATGACAACGAATTTCAGCGTCTAAATCAAATACTATTCAGGCGATACGAAGTTCGCGGCGTCCGCTAGTAACTTTTATGGATGGACATGACGTAGTTACTTGATGTTAAGTAGGATAATTTATAGACCACCAGGGCCCCAATTTCTGCAAATTTACAAATTGCTTAATAGAATCGCAATGGCATCGCAATCGTATATTTTTACTACCATATTAAATGTGTCAAAATATACAATTGCGATGCCATTGCGATTCTATTGAGCCGTTTGTAGATTAGCGGAATTGGGGCCCAGTTGGTGTGGTGGTGCGGTGGTTTGTCTATTGTCAAGGGTCCGTGGCTATTTTTCCGGCTGGTTTAATTTAGGAGATGATCATGTCTAAATTAGATTGGATCTAGAGGATGGAGGGTTATATTCGTGCTTCGGAAGGCAGATAACCTTGACTTCTTGGCTTGTGTTGCAAGATGAAAGTAAAAAAAGGCTTGGAAAACTCTGACACTACACCTTTATACGATAAGAGCTGATTATTATAAAGAAAATCTTTTCACTTTGAAGCTATATTACATGCATAAGAATACTCGTATATGGTAACGTTACATTAACGGTGCCCTTTTTTGTAAAGATCGGCAAGACAGGAGTTGACAAGTGAAATAATAAAAGAAACAACAAAATAAATAGTTCACGCATATTCCGCACAGTGGTGCGAGGTGTAAGGCGCGGACAAATTCGCGATCCCGCGTGATGGAGCGGCTGCCTCAAATCCCAGGTGACGGCCCAATTAAGCGTCACGCATTCGTCTTCTCATCCTTACTTTTTCAGAGGGGAGGATTTTGCCCGAAATTTAGACACGGTGAAGCATTGTGCACGTCCACTTTGCCAAATTATAATCTAGTTCGGCTTGAATATTTTGAAAATAATGTGAATGAAAAATTCACAATTTTCAGTAGCGTATTTTATATTACCAAACTACAAAATTAAGCTTTACAAATATTACAGTTTTGTAAAGCTTAATTTTGTTAAAGTTCGTAATAATGTTTTTTATTACAAATAGCAAATGAAAATTGATCGAGTTTTTTTTTTTTTTTTTTTTTTTTAATAAAAATCTTTATTTTCCTTTCACAATCTGGAATAACAACATTGGTATAAAACATATTTAAATGCGTAGCTATTTACAATAGGTTGTGAGAGGACTGGAGTCTGAACTAGGCAAAGGCCTGGCATACAGGCCTCCAGTACTCCCCTCTCTTGATGGTGGTCAAGTGCACATAAATAGTGGTTTTTATACAATCTGAATCAAAAGAATTTTAACACAAAAGTAGTTGTGTGTTAGTACACTGGGTGGTGGGCGATCGTGTGAGTGTGTGTGTGTGTGTGTGTGTGTGTGTGTGTGTGTGTGTGTGTGTGTGTATGTGTGTGTGTGTGTGTTTGAGTTTGTGTATGAGTGTGTGTGTGTGTGTGAGTGAGTGTGTATGGATGGTTGTATGTGATTATCTGGCTGGATGAAGAAGATTTTCAGTTTCTGCATACGTCTGGGTTTGTAAGAGATTTGACACCTTGGTCTTACAAATGAATTTAGGTGAAGAGTAGAAATCTAGTTCACGATTAAGTGCATTGTAAAGAAATGGACCTAGGAAGCAAAAGAAACGATGAGAGAAAAAGGTTTTAAACGCAGATGAACGCGCTACTAAACGGTTGCGCCGGGTAGTCGTGGGGTCGAAATTAGTAACGCGATGTTGTTTGAGAACGGTATGTAAAATAAATATCTGGCGTACAGTTAGGACCTGACAGTATTGGAAGAGGTCGTAGGTAGGGAATAGAAAGGGTTTAAATGTACACACCTTAAGAATGGACCTCTGAGCCCTTTCCAACTCTATCAGAACCGTCTTACATGTACCTCCCCAGGAAGTTACACAATATATTAATAATGACTGGCATAGGGCAACATAAACAGCTCTGACTAGGCTGGGGTCGGCTACATGTCGAATGTTACGAAACACAAACATAAGTTTTCGAAGTCTACCTGCAGTAGCCGAAATGTGTGAGTGGAAAGTTAGTCTGGAATCGATAATTACTCCCAAATACTTGACAGTTTCAGTAGAGGAAAGTGAAGAACAGTTACATGAATGATCAGATATACAGATATCAGGGTGAGAGTGGGTAATTATATTGAATCCGTCCAGGACGCCTGAGATGTTCCTTATTGAAAAAGTCATGTACTGAGTTTTTTGGACGTTAAGAGTTAGCAAATTTTCCCGAAGCCATAATGATACCAGATGAAAACCGGTCTGAGCTCGCTGAAAAGTTTCTTCCCATGAGTCAGTTACAAAAACTAGAGCGGTGTCGTCAGCGAATGAAATAATTTTGCAGTATGGAATTTTAAGGAGACACAGCTCGAGTGTGCTTATAATATTATTCATTCTATGTACAGAGTTGAACTCATCTCTTATTTAAACTTGAATACACTTGCAACGATGCACAATTTCAAAATTTATCACTACTCCACAATCAATAAGGTAGGCACAGACAGTCAACATTTTTCAATTACACACTGGGGCGGCACGAAAAAATAAACGGACAAATCTCATATATATTTCACGCAACACGCGAATACCAATTCCCACTAGTTACACCAACGAATGGGAATCGGGTAACGGCCGATGCTCATGGAAAATTCACCGGCTGAAAGCGGGATGCAATCGGGATCCGGGTTTAGGATGCATTTTGGTCCGGACAAAGGCCAGCCTTTATGATACCGCGCTTTTAGTAGTCCTGTTGCTTTGTTACGAACAACATGAGTATTTCAAGCCTATGTAGCCTCTTTGTACATGTTCAATTCAGTTTTTAAAGCTTAGAGCGCTGGGAAATCTAGCAAAACCTTGTAATGTTACAATTGAAAAAGTATGGGTTGCATAAAACTTATCACTGAACCGGGATTTACAGTGCAATGTTATAATGTATAGGTAAGATCGTATTTACCTTCCCGACGTTTCGATCCGATTGCACCGATTGTCTGATGAGTTTTATGTGTAACAATGCATCAAGAAAGTTTAAAAACTTATATGGGTTGCATGTTAATTATGCCGAATCATAAATTAATTACTTACCAAAGAATGTATTCTGAAACCGACTCTTACCAGTTTTCTATTGATTATTGGATGAAGGTTGTTTGATTTATAAATATTGGCACAGTTAAAATAAAAAAATGTCTAATGTATGTGTATGTACCCTGTTGTTAAAGATTTCCCGAAATTCCGGCTCATGCACTTTGCAATTTGCAAACACCACGACCACGGAAATACCCAAGGGCATCACAAAAGTTGAGGAAATAAGTCTTTTTCAAAAGAATCCTGATATTGCTAAACATGGATGATGCCGTCAACAAATGCAATGTTTTTTTTATTTATTTTTAAACTGTTACTAAGCAACTAAGTTTTTAGTGTAAATTTAAAATACAAATCGATGAATGGAAATGCAATGGTTCATCATTCTAATTTTATTATTAATGTTATATTAATGGCGTTTATTTCATAATTTGATATTTTAACTATATGAGTATGACACACAACATAATAAATATAGACATCATTGTCTTATTTTAGCTATTACATAAATGTATTCATTCAGCTATTGACTAAAATTATAACTGTTGTAACCACGGGTTTTCAGTTATTTTTAGAATACAGGCTCTGCAAAACAACTTTGGGAAAATACAAACTGTATTTTGGTAAATATACAATAAAATATGAAAATTTGTTTGTTTTCGTTCAAATACTGTTTGAGTTACAATTACATATTTAAATATTGGCAAAACGTATGAGACTTGATATGTAGCAGCTTTACATTTTGGTTAATTTATTTTTTGAATCTCATCTGATCAAACCGTTTATCCTAAAGACTTGTAAATATTTGAAAATTTCGCATATGGTAGAGGAAAATTTTCGACGGTGAAAGCAAATTCTAAAAAACATATATACATAATGTTAGGTAAATGGTATAGCAAGCCGAAAACAGCCTATGTTAACATAATATGCATATAAATAGTAGGGTTAAGTCAGAAATAAGAAAAAAATCTAATATTTACTCGTTGATTTTATAACATGTATTTCAACTTGGTATAGCTGTCTCTTTAACTTTTCAAATTGTTTAGAAAAATTAAAAAGCAGTCAAAGCCAAACTTCCCCTATTAGGAAGCAAAACAGGCACGCAAAGGAAATTCCTATACAGTCAGTTAATTGTGTCCGTGAGACGTTCCCGCTATTATCTGCACGACGTCTAATTTTGCTCATTAAATTTTGTCCCTTGCTGTCATCGTGGGCCCACTGTGCGAGTTACGTGATAGCTAATTGTAGATAATCTTACTGGAATGCCACAAAATTGGTTTCAAACGATCATATTATAAATATTTATAGTATGCTTTGGAGGGCCTGATGTCATTGGATTGTAGTTATTTAGCTAAACGCCTTCGGCTGGCATGAAAAGTATAAGCCTTGATTTTCCACCAATTTTAGATTATATTTCAGCATTATTTGTTTAAAAACAATTTATCATACCATTTTATTCTTTACAAATAAATACGAATGCCCTGATGCCCAGAAGCATTTTTCATAAGTTATAAAATAAATTTTATCAAGGGCCTGTAAAAATATGGAACTTAAATTTAAAGCTAGTAATGCAATTCCAACTATTAATAAAACATACACTCGTCGTTATTATTTATTAATCTTAATATGATAGATTACGATTAGATAGCAACTTAAACATGACAAAAACCAGCAACATCTAATATCACTTAACGTATTTCAGAATCTTCTAATCTTTCTAGCGCGAGAATGTAAATGGCTATATAATATTTTACTGAGCCAATTCTGTCTCTTGCCCCTCCGCCCATATATTTACACTTTTGAAATATGGCGCCTTTTATAGCCTCTCACGTTATGGATTGGCGATAAAGCGTATTTAGGCCTTTTTATGTGCCCCCGGCAGGAATATGACGGTTCGACGTATCGGAAAAATAAAACTGACATTTTAATAATAAGATGCCTTTTGAGTGGGAAGGAAAAGAAATTGAGGCAGGAAATTATGGTTTTGGCCAAGATGTTAGTACAAATTTATCACTGTGCCATGTTGGTTGGTACTATTATAGGTGAGTAGTAATAAAATGGTTGCCATGCCAAGTTTCATTCAGATCCGAAAAGTAGTTTTTTTTGTGATTGAGTAACAAACGTTTGGATGGACCAAACGTTCGCATCAATATCAAATAATCAAATAATTGTATGGAAAAAACTTTTTTACAAATATTCATATCAAAAGCGTGTATAATGTTAACATGGTTATAAATAGACTAATTACAATCATCATTTTTATTGGTGAAAACGTGCAAAGCTGAACGAACAGCTAGTTTAATATAATTGAGAAGAAAGATGAGAAATGTATGTGAAAAACTTGAATATCTCGATATAAATATCTTTATAGACGTTGATATTAAATTAATAATACGCAATCAAGGTTCGTAAACGCTAATGATTACAGAATTACGTGTCGTTAAGTGTGTAATTATTTCATTCAATTATTTATGCCCCTTTAATTACGAAAGTAAATCATTACTGGATAAGTTTGGAAACTGATTTTAAATGTAAGTTTATTTCTAGTAACTGGTTACGAGATCTTAGAAAATACTAGTCAGTTAAAATTGAATCAGTTATTATTTAAACTGTAATATCAGTATATAAACTTGAAAAATTTTGACTTAGGCGGGCCTCGAACCCGCATCTCCTCGCATGCCGGGCGGGCGCTATACCATTAAGCCACCGAGACAAAAATTTTCAAGTTTGTATGTATACAAAGTCAGGGCATAAGTTCTGTCACACAATTAAAACTTTTGAATTTAGAATGCTGGCCACAAAAAAGTTTATTGAATTCGAATTTCGTATTTTTCATGAAAATACAAATGTGTACTTTTTAGAATTTTCCCCATTTTTAAATATGGAGTGGACACTTAAAGAAGACCGTGTCGCGGTTTTATGAGCTAATTATTTCTCTATCTAGGTATTATGAGCATGTTTAGACTAACATTAGCCAATAAAATACGACGGTACTTACCTAAAACGCTATATTCTGCATAACCTTAAACCATCCAATCTAACGGAATAAAACACGCGAAAGGGGAGGTCGGGGTGTAATTTCACACATGGAGATGGTTACGACCCACGGGCATATCATCGCATATTGGGCCACGTCAAATTTTCATAACAGCCCGCGGGAAATACCTGGAAGGGTGATCCGGGTTGGTATTATGAAACGAGTAGCTGTGCAACGTCGCTGTAAAACCTTTAAAGTTGCTAAGAAATAGGGTAGAGTTTAGCTTAATAGGACAGCGATTGTCATATGACACGGTCACGTAGTACCGGTGAGGGTATATTTGATAGGGCATCGATGATTTTGCGGCGCGAATGGCTATGGGGATTGTGTAAAGTCGTAAATGTACAAGTATGTACTTGATATTAGTTCTGACAGTAGGCGGTAGCTAATGTTTTCATGCATGATATGATCTGTGTTTTCTTAAATAAATATAGGTATCATGGTTAACACTAAACCATATACTTACAGAGAAATAAGGCCTTCGAAATCATAGATATAAATTTGTTTCTCTTTTTTTAATATCCGTCAATTATTGATTTTAAAACTAGCCAGATATAAACAATACGCTGCAGAACAACGAGGTTCCTCTTCTATTTTACATGTAAAATATCGAAATACAAAAAGACCCGTTCACCTATTTCATATTTTATAGTTAGGATAATGTCGATGAATTCGTTGTTCATTATCTATTTATTCCAAAATTGTTTAGATTTTGTATTAAAGTCATAACTTTTAGTAGGTTGCCTGAATGTCACAAAATATTTTTTATATTATATGTATAGAAAACCAAGGAATTGTTAGTTTCACTTTAACTGTAAAAGTAGTTTAACACAAAAAAAAACAATGTCAAATGTCATAATAATGATCCGAATTAAAACTACAAGTTACAATCACTAAAGCTATTCACATTGAAATTGCCCTCATATTGACTATCACAAATGCCTTTTTATTACAAAAACAAACTATTATAAAGTCCCAATCACAGCCTATTAATTACTAATAACGTCATTATGTCATTGCGTCATCGCGGCGAGATCACAGGCTCAGAGGGAATGAACCAAATCGCTTTACAACGTTGGCAATAAATGCCTCTTCAAATTAAATTGTATGGTTAATCTGGAAACGGTAACGATGATTCACATATTTTAGCGATTTTACGTTTATTTATTTGAACTTTTTTGCACTACTAGCTTTTGCACGCAGCTCTGCCCGCGTTAAGGGGACGACTAGAGCTATGTGGTGCCTCCAATTGATTTAATTTTATTACTTCTAAACAAAATAAATTCTCAAAAAACTAGGACAGTATTCTTTTAGCAAATTTTAATTACTACTAGTATTTATTGAATCATAGTAAACTTTTCATTTAGTTGTTTATAAAGTCGAATTTATCGCTAACGCCGAAAGGGGCCGCTTCTAGCAATAATGTACAATACGAAAGAATGCCAGAATGTAAAGCAGTTAACAGTGATTTAATAAATAAATGAATAAATAAATGTGGACAACGTCACATAGGTACATTGTTCTGATCCCAATTTGAATAACTATTTAAAGCATTCGTATTTTGGAAACCAGAAACAACGAAGGTACCACAAACACCCATACCCGAGAAAATGTAGAAAAACACATTTTTTCTACATTGACCGTCCGGGAATCGAACCCTGGACCTCGGAGCAGGCGACACCTTGAAAACCGGTGTGTACGCCACTCCGCCACGGAGGTCGTCAAAAGACCAATGATTCAATAAATACTAAAGGTAATTTGCTAAAATGATACTCGTACTGTTCTAGTTTTTTGAGAATTGATCTTGTTTGGAAGTAATAAAATTAAATCAATTCGTGGCAGAACATAGCTCTAGTAATCCCCTTAAAACTACACGTTATACCGCGCAAGCGCGAAATTGAGCCTAGCAGAGTTATACAAAATAGCCTATGTCCTCTCTTAAAGTCTGATCTATGTTTGTATCTTAACTCCTCAAAATAGGTTCCGTAGTTTAGGCTTTAAAGCGTTACAGACAGAGTTATTTTCACATTTATAATATTAGTAAGGATTCTTTCTGATAATTAGTAAAAGTAACAGCCTATAATCATCCCACTGCATCCCAAAGGCCTCCATCATTGAATTCAAGTTACCACAGCAATGATGGGAACTGGCATAATCACCACGCTTGCCAAATGCGGGTTGGTGATCACAAACCCGAGCAACGTTCGAAAATTCGAAACTTTTTGTTGCCCGACCCGGGTATCGAACCTGGGACCCCGAGATCTTGGCCCGGTATTCAAACCACTAGACCAACGGAGCGATAATAGGTACTCTATCTAAGTATATGATATGCTATGGTAACTTGAATTCAATGATGGAGGCCTTTGCTTTATAGTGGGAAGATTATAGGCAGTTACTTTACTTTAGACTTGACAAAATATTGAATCAATAATTGATTCTTAAAGCATATAGAGGACTTACTTGGTAATGTTTACATAGAAATTAGACCAATTCCTATGATTATGAGTGTAGTTAATGATTTGGTATCGTTGCAAATTTTCTGTTACTAATTCTTGACAAAATATTGAATCAATAATTGATTCTTAAAGCATATAGAGGACCTACTTGGTAATGTTTACATAGAAATTAGACCAATTCCTATGATTATGAGTGTAGTTAATGATTTGGTATCGTTGCAAATTTTCTGTTACTTATTCTTTATCAAGTTAGTGCTACAAATCATTTCAGTTACGAAAATGTATTTCGTAACGAATCCTTCAAATTATTCTCACCACCATTGTGTTGTGATTAAAAATACTAATCCCTTCTAGACAGTCACATTTGACCCAAATTTCGCTTCACAGGCATCCATTAAAACGCTATAAGCGGTATAATAGAGTTGGAATCATGGATTGACGTGAACTGCCATTAGATCATTACTGCTAAAGCGGTAAGATGACTCATTCGAAAGGTAAGGTCAGAGAATTGGGGAAGGACGAAAGATCTGAGCTAAGATTCAAATGGTTTTGTCAACTAACTTCTTATATTAGTACCTAAAATTGTGTCGGGGTTTTAATCATGTAGTTTTTATCTTCTAAATGCAGTAATGTGCCCGTTTAAATGCATTTCTTCCACACCAGTTAGGTTGGCTGGAAGAGATCTCTTAAAGAGATAAGCTCACCTTTGTAAACTATTTTTACTGTAACAAACTTTATGTTTTTTTTTGTAGGAAAGAAAGAAAGAATATATAAGTTGTTTTTTTATGAGTCCGGGATCAAGGAGCTGGCAACAGTTTTGAACTCATAAGAATTAAGATGTATGCAAGAATCCCTGAAATAACTAACTGTTACGAGTAGTGATCGTGGAAGTTTGAATCAATATAATATTTATGTATTTATGTATAAAGTGTGTTTTGTCTTGCATTATTATATCATACTAATCCTACTTTCCTACTTAATATTATAGATGTGAAAGTTTGTGAGTATGGATGTCTGGATGTTTGATGCTCTTTTACGCTAAAACGACTTGACGGTTGTGATTAAAAATCGGCACGGTGTTAGTTAATTGGCTGGAATAACATATAGGCCACTTTTTATCCCGGGAACAGGTACGGTTCCCGTGGGATCATTTTAAATACAATATTCCACTGTTTGAAGTCGCGGTCAACAGCTAGATGGATACAATCATGTGGAAAGTATAAGGACTTTTTTTAAATAATTCATTATTTTCAAGATGGTTTTTATCTGATGACAATTAGCTGTTTTAATGTCAGTGAGTGTGTTATTTTACAGATTTTTTGGATTTAAAGTAACGACTCTAATCATCCTACAATGATGGGTAGAGGCAGAATACAACGCCGCTAAATATGGGTCGGTGATAACAAACCCTAGCAATGTTCGAAAATCTTGTTCCTCTACCTGGGGATCGCACCCAGGACCCCGAGATCATGGTCCGGTATTCCAACCACTAGATCAACGGGGCATTATTGTATTTATGTTGTTATATTGTGCTTTTGCGTTTGAATATAGTCATATGTGTATCTTATATCTAAATTACAATTTTGTCTATTTGTACCTTAAGAATGACCGATTTTCGATGATTCGGATATTGTGATAAGATTTTCCTTTTTCATTATTAACAGAAGGGCACATAAAAACTTACATCTGGTGTTTGTAGACCTCGAAAAGGCATACGATCGAGTACCCCGTGATGTTTTATGGTGGGCCCTAAAGAGGAAAGTTGTGCCAGGGAAATACCTGCAGTTGATCCAGGCTATGTATAGCAGATGCAGTACCCAAGTCCGGTCTGTAGTCGGTACTACTACCAGCTTTAATGTCACTGTGGGCTTACACCAAGGTTCGGCACTTAGCCCTTACCTCTTCCTAGTGGTAATGGATGCCTTGACATCGGAAATACAGGAGGAGGCACCTTGGTGTATGCTTTTCGCCGACGACATTGTGCTGGTAGCTGAAGATGCTATAGAGGTCCAAAACAGGCTGGAGAAATGGCGGCAGAGATTGGAGAATGTTGGCCTTAAAGTCAGTAGGACTAAAACAGAATACCTGTTTTGCGACTTTGGCGGTCTCTCCAGACCTCTGCCCATAACGCTTGACGGCATAAATTTACCAGTCTGTTCCGACTTTCGGTACCTCGGGTCTCTCGTGCAGAGCGACGGTGACATCGATAGGGATGTTAAGCAGCGAATCAACTCAGGTTGGATGAAATGGAGACAGGTCACGACAACAACATGCGACCCACGGATGGGTTTGAAACTAAAGGGGAAAATATATAAGACCATGATACGACCTGCCATAATGTATGGATCGGAATGCTGGGCCGTAAAGAAGGTTGATGAGAGACGATTGCATGCAGCAGAAATGAGAATGTTAAGGTGGATGTGTGGAGTGATAAAAATTGATAAAATAAGAAATGAATATATTAGAGGAAGTATGAAAGTAGCACCAATAGTAGAAAAGTTGAAAGGAAATCGCCTATCATGGTATGGACATGTGATGAGAAGAGATGAAGGGCACGTGACAAGAAGAGTGATGAATATGACTGTTGATGGATGGACGGGTAGAGGGCGACCAAAAAAGAGATGGATTGATTGCGTTAGAAAGGATATGATTGAGAAGGGAGTAAACGACTCGATGACGACTGATAGGATTGTATGGAAGAGGAAAACATACTGCGCCGACCCCAGATGACCTGGGAACAGGGCTAGTGGATGATTATTAACTACGGTCTCAAATGAAAAAAAATGTTAACTGGTTAATTTTAACAAAAGTAAATGTTTTTTGTTAAAAGGAATTTAAGTACATATCCTTAATTTTTAAGAAATTTTATTAAAATTTGCTTTTTAATTTTTTCAAACCATGCAGGTAGTCATCTATTTAGACAAATGAATTAGTTAAAGTGTCATCATAATGACATCTAAAATGTCAAACAAGTGTTAGTTCAGCTTCCAAAACTTTACAATTTCTTTTCGGCAATTTATCCATTGGTGATCCAAGAAAACTACCTCATATTTAGTTAAATTTTTTTATTGCAGTATTTATGGTACATACTAATGTTATTTTATATCAATATTAGAGAAATCTTAACTTAAGGATGAGTCCGAACCGAACTTTCTGTATCCACCGGAAAACATTCAAAATGTTTTATGACTCAACATTCAACTTATTTATTTATGCTCCATCGCACAAACCATGGCGTAACTGAAACTCTTTGGTCATTGTTAACAAAACCGTTTGAGACCAATAGACAAGGTAATAGCTAGGTCTACCTTTTTTTGGTTATGGTCTTTGCAGTAATGGTCGTCGCTTCCGCTTTTGCGCCATTAGTGACCGCAGATTTTTACCTAACTTGCCGAGTTCAATTATATACAATTCAAAGGAGTATCTACGTATTTTTTTTGGAATTTCATATTTAGAATTGAGGTTTGAAAGCATTTACACGAAGGCTATCTTTTAAAATAATTTACTATGTAGAACCAACATTAAATGAGATTTCATAAATTAACGCAAACACTATACATTGAAATTTGTTGATATTTTTACGTATTTAACCCGCGTTTGTATTACATTGTGTTTTTATTTATCGTAAGCTTGATATTATAACTACATAAAAATATGAGACTTTAGTCTTTCCGTGATTAACAAATGCTGTAAAATGTTAAAAATGTCACATTTTAAAATTTCCAGACTAAATATTTTTAATTTTCATCATCACCATCATCATCAGCCTATCGCAGTCCAGTGCTGGACATAAGCCTCTCCAGTTGCACGCCACTAAGGTCGATCCTCGGCTTCCCGCATCCAGCTCCTGCCAGCCAACTTGCGCAATTCATCACTCCACCTAGTCTGAGGGCGTCCTACACAACGTTTGCCGAAACGCAGTCTCCACTCAAGAACTCGTTTACCCCAGCTGTTGTCGGTTTTGTGGCTTATATGGCCAGCCCACTGACACTTCAACTTGCTAATCCGGTGTTGCTAATGTCGGTAACTTTAGTTGTCAGCCGGATCACCTCATTTCTGATTTTATCCCTAAGAGAATCTACGAGCATAGCTCTTTTCATAGACCGCTGAGCGACTTTGAAGTTGTTACCGTCAGTGTCCACATTTGGGCTCCGTGTGTCATGACGGGTAGTACGCACTGAGTGAAGATTTTCGTCTTAAGACATTTCAATTTTAAATATTTAAGCATTCCACGAAAATGGCCTGGGTATTACATTAAGACTCAAGATAACTCGCGTATTCGTTATAAACGGTATTATTAATCAGATCACGTGAAGCTACACGCGATTTAGTAACCCTGCGTGTTTTTGTTCATACACGTTTTCCGCAAAAAGTGGTCACAGTTCAATTACCTAATTATTTGCTGAAAACGCACATATTATAGCTCATTAAAACGAAAATTCCGAGAGCCCACCTGCGACAAACAAACCGTGTAAATAAGAAGCTTTGCCGTAAAAAACGCCTCGCGTGTCCAAAGAGTAAAGATTGCACAAAAAATGATCTGTCAAATTATTGGCGGCAAAATGTTCTTTTTTTCACGTCACCACTTAACTATTTCCGACGCGCCGGTGTTTCTCCAGAGGCTATTGTCTCAATTATAGAGTGGACATCCCGACATCCGCGCTTCCTCGAGGTCGGTGGTCGCAAAAAAATTAAGCAAAAACATTTGGGGCTGTTGATCTTTGTAGGTAACGCCAATTGGTCTTAATTTGTTAGATTGATTGATCGTTGTTTGATTGGTTTTGTTGGTTAAGAAATCGTTAAATTGAAAATACCGAGTTCTGCGAGCCTCAATTATGAAATCATAATTAAAAAAAGACTAGGTATTGAAAAAAATAATAATCAGAAGTTATATAAAAAAATATAACGGAAATAAAAACATAAATATTATTTCATTACCGAATTAGGTACAAATTTTAAAGAACTAGTTTTCATCATTATATTTATCTGTTGTGTATCTGTTTGCTAGTGAAAAAGCACCCTATTGTTTATAAGCATCGCATGCACCAATTTTGACAGATTTTTTAAAAATAATAATTATTAGCTCTAATTTCCAAATCTTTATTAAGCCAGTCTTTTCTTCTCGGATTACGGGAGTTGGAAAAGGGTTTAAAAAGGTATCTTCACTTATAAAAGGAAGGTCTTTTAAGGTTGTAATTGTAACTTTATTGATTGCGACCAAAAACCAAATTACTGTAAAAAATTTAAAACCGATTTGAATTTTAAATAATTCATATTCATATAAGTAGATCTAACTTAACCAAGCATTAATGTTACGCATTTTGCATTTTTAGGATTTAAATCATGTTTAAAGAAATCTACTAGCAATTCCCATAAATGTCCCCAACAATTAAAGCTTGCGTGCGATCCGATGACACACCCAACCACTATCCTTCTTCCTGGCCGTTAAGAAAAAAACTTAATAGTTCGACGGAGGCGAGATTGGAGGCGCCTCGGTCGGGCCACTGTAATTTGTTGCCGACGGCTGGTTTTTTGTGTGTTGACACAAAATTGGGCAAGGATACTGTTTTTTTTTCTTCGCTTTGTCAACTTATTTCGCGGATCTGTGACGCAGCATTTTTTTAAAATGGATATGGAATTATGTGATTGATCTATACTCGTAGTCATGAATGAGTCTGTTGACGTGACGACTGTCACCATCCAAGGACTTAAAAAGCTTAATAAGACGTTTTATAATTTAATCCCAATGCAACATATAGTTAGTTGCTATTCAAGAAAAAAACATTAATTAGATTATAAAAACATTGATCAGATAAAATGATATTTGTATAATTTTTAGGATGACAATGTTGCCATACCACGTGCTTAATGAAATAAGTAGTAAACGTGTCGTTTGGTGGCGACACATAAAAAGGAAAACAACATCTTCTATTCCAATGGATGTCGTGTAGTGTTGTAAGAGAGACTCGATTCTTTTAGACTTCATTTCGAGACTTGGGTAGGTTTTCAAAACTAGAACTCGTTTATCACAAAGTCCGAGTTCTTGAGTTGATATTTTTATATGTTTCTTATATTTATAAGTAAATAGGCATAGTTGCCTGTAATGTTTGCTGTGCCCGTGCAGGGCGTCACTGTACATTAATAAATAAATAAATAAATGTGGACAACATCACATACATTGTTCTGATCCCAATTTGAATAACTATTAAAGCATTCGTATTTTGGATACCAGAAACAACGAAGGTACCACAAACACCCAGACCCGAGAAAATGTAGAAAAACACATTTTTTCTACATTGACCCGTCCGGGAATCGAACCCGGGACCTCGGAGCAAGCGACACCTTGAAAACCGGTGTGTACGCCACTCCGCCACGGAGGTCGTTTACATTTACATTATATATTTATATTCTGTAACACCTAATCAAACATGTGACTTGCAATAAATCTGAATCCTTTGAGCCTTCTGAGTCCTATAATAGATAGCTATAGCTAATACTAAACAATAGCACAAGTTTTTATTGAATAAGACTCCAAGACTCAAGTTTTTTACAACACTGCCAAGTGACGATTGTGGCAAAATAATATTAACAAAGAAGCCCGTCTCTATTAGATTTATATCTGTTGATGATTAAATAGTGGACAGTCAGCCCTTAATCCCTCAACCCCCAGGAGGCACTCGGGTGCCACGATAACAATTGATTTCAATTGTGTTTGGAATAACTCACGATCGAGGGAATATTTTTAAAATATTAAAAGCACTTGAAACTTCAGTATATATACTTGAAGATATTAGGCCAGCGAGGCATAATGATATAGTGCCGCGCCCGGTATGCTTAGGGATGCGGGTTCGAGTCCTGGCTGCGACATCATTTTTCAAATTAAATGCTGATATTACAATTGCAAAATTTTATATGCTCGTTAGGTCTGAGAATCGGTCGTAGGTAATCTATTTTTCATTCCGTCGTAGGTAAATATTTGAGTGATAAGGACGATCCACCCCAATTTTCTTTTGGGCAAATTTTTGTAGAGTAGAATTGAAAAATACATACAACCCTAAATTTTAATAGCGATATAATATCTAGCGGTAGGTACTAAGTTCGCCGGGTCAGCTAAGTTTCGCATAAAATTGTACTATTGCGTTTTTCCCACCATTAGACTTCAACGCTCCACCATATAATTGCGTACGACATCCCTCTTGTGCCATTTGGGTTTCATGTTATTGGTTATGTTCGTTTATCATGTTTATAATGTATGTTTATATCTAATAATAAATTAACCATTTTTTTCAATCGCTACCATTTATACGACTTTTAGTCCACTGCTGGAGAAAGGTCAATATAAAATACAATAAATTAATGTGATAATGGATTTATGGATAAAGTTTGGCCAATAAAGAGAAGACGCTGCAGCACGTCTTGTGGTAGTTCTCCCTTAGTAGCCTCTTACGACGACACCCATAGGATGATTAGGAGTGGTGCTTAGTTGCAGGCTCCACATGACACTTATTTTAATTTAAAGAAACACATTTAGCAAGGAAAAATTTAAATATCGATTTTTGAAATATGTTTTTTTTTCATTTACTTACCATTCAGTCTATCCTTAACGACTTGGTGAGCAAACGCTGCAGCCGCGGCTTGCCTCATGGGGTCCAGCGCCACTCCCCATGCCCCCAACGCTCCTAAAGCTCTATGTGCCGGCACTCTCACAACCCCTGGGTTACTAGAAAACCCATACCCACCCCCTAAACCCAGCCCTGGTCTCAACAACAACCCCGAGTTAGGATATAGCCCAGGCGTATGCGAAAAGTTCAACGGTAAATTTGAGTCCTTTCCATCGTCTTTAGCACTCTCAGATTCAGTGTCCTGGTCACTACGGTCATCACTCTCTCTTGAATGCCGGCGTTTGTCTAGCTCCTCAAACTGTTTGCCTAACAAACGAGATATACTAAAAGGAAGATTCACTCTCGGCTGCGTGTCAGTCATGTGCTCGCTAGGAGAATCGTGGTATCTATCATGGTAGCTGTGTTCGGAATCACGGTCTTCGGAACCAACACTCCGATCGCATTGACCCGATAACCGACTGTCTGAGTCCACGTTAATCTCCTCTTGATCATCGTCAGAATGCACCGATGACATGTTTGATAACGTTATTTTAGTTTTTAGTAAACACTGGCACTCTACAATAACACTGCTTTTTTGTAAAAAGTGTCTAACATTTTTTTGTTCACTTTTATTTTAAATTTAAATATTCGAATTCAAATTCAGAATGCAGATGTAACTCGCGAATTGTATTCGTAAAAGCTCCGTTTCGCGCGCTACGCTCGACCGCCCGTGGCCGAATCGTTACACACAATATCGGACGAAACGAGCCAATCAGCAGCGCCCCCACCGCTTTTCGAAATTCGAACGCGATAGTTTGACCGCACAAACGCCTCAACTATGCCCGTTGAGTGGAACAGTTTCCAACAAAAGCTTAATACGATTTCCAAACATAAAAACTCGTTTGGAGTCACTAACTTAAACGAAACGATTCAGTCCGTCTCTTTCGGTGTACGTCTCGCTTCAATTGAGTCCCCCCATGTTAACGTTGACTTAACACTATGAACCTTATGGTAGGGTGTCATAAAATATTGTTTCGAGTGACAAACAGAAGCAGTTGGCACATTTTTAGCAGCATTGTAACAAGGTAAACATACTCGCTATCATTCGTTGAGTTGAGACAGCAATATTCTATTACATGTAGAGCTTGCGCATGGTAGAAAGAGACAACCGTATTTTTCTCTGAGGGCGTGGCCTTTTGTCTTGTAACGCGCCGTTTAAATCCAGTTATGGCCTGACAAATGGTGTACATATTAAGGGGGGCAATGTTAGGAAACTATTTTTGAATCTTTTAAGACAGTTAAATTATTTACGTTCGGCGGTCGACCGAGCTCCTCCATAGTAGACAATGCACTTTATAATAAAATAGATCCCAAGTTTCATGTTATGGCCATAGATAAGTGGGGATAATGTATTGTTGAAGATAGCTACTTTATGGTATTGGGTTTGACAGTTGGAGTGGTAAAGGGTGTTAGATTATGGTTTTGTACGATAAAGTTGGCGGGTAGGCAATGTGCTTTACATTAACGGTGGCCGCAATCAAATTTGGTGTGACAGAGGTTTCATTGTTGCCGCCCAAGTGAGGTCGCGGGAAAATCAATTTGTTTGAGTTGTGTCACTATGATAGAGCGCGGTCGTGTTAATACTCAATCAATCATGATTTAAAATGAATTATTTTATTATTTCTTGGCTTTAATTGAGATTACCAACTAACTTGACACGTAGGTATTCCAGCCAGGCATAATATCGTATAGAATAATACTTTTTGGCAATATTGCAGAGTATTCTTGACTAAAATTCAATTAATAAAATAGACTAGGCTATATTTTGACAAATAATAATTGACATAAGCAATAAACGACAGGTAAACTGGTGATCTCACTGTAAAGTACCTAACCTTATAATCATCCCACTGCAGGGAAAAGGTCTCCATCGTTGAATTCAAGTTACCACAGCAATGATGGGCCCCACGTTTCCCAAATGCGGGTTGGTGATCACAAACCAGAGTGATGTTCGGAAATTATTAACTATTTGTTGCCCAACCCGGGGATCGAACCTGGGACCCCGAGATCTTAGTCCCGTATTTAAACCACATGACCTCTTCTTACGACACCCATATGACGAGTTAGGGTGGTGCTATTCCATTTATGTGCCCACACCAAACGATTCTGATAGGTTATAACGGATAGGTATTAACCATGTTTCCATAGGAACACACCGAAGGCTTCTTTCAGATATACTTGAAACATAGTTATTTGTAGAACCTTTTTTTTAACTCTGGTACTTATTACCATACCTTTTTGGTTTTTAGTTTTAATTGGATTATTTGTACGATTATTTTTTATATCTAATACTTTTTTTTTACTGTTCAAGCACTACTTAAGCTTCATGCTTTATTATTATCTGCGGTCGTATATTACAAAAGTCTTACTTGTTATTTCATATGTATATTAATGTATTACATGCGGTGTTTGCCTATAATTGACTTTGTACTTAGTTCCTATTTTATATTAACTTAATTTGAAATGTTTTAGTGCATGTTGTTGGTAAACCAATAAAACAAAATAAAATAAAATAAACTGATTTACCAACGCGTTTTTGCTCTACAATTGATTTAACTGACATAGCAAAAGCAATTTAAGCAAAATAATCAAACCATGTGTTATGTGGTCCCTATAAGTTAGAATAGAACTACACCCTTTCTATATAGTGTCGTATAGAAGCAACTTTAACACCCGTATTTATAAACAAGTAAAAGTAATTACTTGAGCTAAAGTAATTACTCAGGTGACAATTTTTAGTCCTTAATCTAGCAATTACTAGAAGTTTGAACTATGAAAAGTTAGCATTCTCAGCCAAATAATATGTCTATATGGTGACCCATTTCCTTCACTGGAGCACTAGGTAGTAGCATCTTAAGTTATGACTTTCTTAAGCAATAAGTAATTACTTCTTTATAAATACGGGTGTAAGAGTAGGTACTGCCAGAAGATGACGTGCAGCATCGCTTACACTCCACCATAGGCCAAAGCGAGATCATTTACCTCCCATTGTTTCTATTTAACTATGTATTATTGTTATCATCTTGTTGTGTTTTTTTGTTTATGAATCATTATTGAATTTTTTTATTGCAAATTGTAATCTGCACCAACTACGTTTTTTTTTTGTTGTAATCAAATTAATGCAATCAATTCTGTAATCATTTTTTTTTCCATTTATTGACATGTTTAGTAAATATCGCCCCGTTGGTCTAGTGGTTCAAAAACTGGGCCAAGATCTCGGGGTCCCAGGTTCGAATCCCGGGTCGGGCAACAATAAGTTTCGAATTTTCGAACGTTGCTCGGTTTTGTGATCACCAACACGCATTTGGCAAGCGTGGTGAATATGCCAGTACACCTATCATTGCTGTGGTAACTTGAATTCAATGATGGAGGCCTTTTCACTGCAGTGGCATGACTATAGGCTGTTACTAGTAAATATTTAGTGATTCAATAAATACTAGTGGTCATTTTCTTTGTATGATACTGTTCTAGTTTTTTGAGAATGATTTTGTTTAGAATTAATAAAGTTAAATCAGTTGGGGGCAGCACAGCTCTAGTAGTCCCTTAACCTAGATTCTCCTGAAAAATCTTGGTAGCTAGAACATAATGTTTTTTACAAAGTGTATTCACATTTAATTATTTTTAAATATAATATTGAAAAAATATTTTTTATTTTGGAAATTCGAAAAAACATTTATGAGTTATAAATAAAAAATGGATAAATACCTACACCATGATTACTATGTAGGTATATTACTTAGGTGTTGTTTAAAAACAACAGTTAGCTATAATAAATGGGTTAGGTATCAAAATTACCTATTCTTCCTTGTACTTTTGGCAACTGAAGAGTCAGACTCATAATGTCTCATGCAATAAAAAAAAACATGCACAAAAAATTCACCTACAAAAATTTTGTTACTAATTGTAAATGTGGAAGTTTGTCTGTCTGTGTCGCATTTACGCCTAAACTACTTTACCGATGCTGATAAAATTTAGTACAAAGAATTAGAACTTAAGAGAGGTCATAGGTTATTTAGTATCTCGAGTTCCCGCTCGCGCGATATTAAGTAGATCTATAGTTCACACGGAAAAATTCGTAAAAACTTAGTTTTTTCTTAGTAATTCTTTTTTTACTCCAACTTAAAGTTGTTGGTTATTTCATGCTTTACGTGATAAATTTTTTGTGAAAATAATTTTTAAATTTATACCTTTAGGTTGTCACGCTATTTTCATCCCCTTCGAGAAGTTTTTTAAATTGAAATGGGATGAGCTTTGCTATACCTACTCCATGGAACAAAAAAAAACTAAATCGCTCAACCTGGTAAAGGTCATACCTACTTACATTAAAAATAGTATGTATTGTTTGTCTCTAAAAATCGAGTTCTTTTTCGGCACACACAGTTTCAGCATGCGGGTTTGCGGCCGCAGTAAACCTGTGGTGTATTTTTCTTAAATCTCTTGTCACAACACCGAAAGGACGAGAAAAGGTGGCGTTCTTCGGCTTTTGCGAGCGGCACTATAACGGAGCACTAATGAAAATATTTTTGTATTTTCGGAATGGGCTGCGACATCTAGTGATTAATAGTAAAAGTTTTTAAGCTGCCATCTCTTCGATTATTGTTAAACTACATGGTCAAATGTATTCACTGAACATTAAAATTTTTCTTGGCTTTGAGATTCCAGTTAAGGAAGTGATCACTTTTGACGAAAAGCTGTCATTATGGCTTTGTTACAGTTTTTTGTACAAAGAAAAATTATTAATCATTTCAATTCTACATTTAGTAATTGAGAAAAAAATCCCATATGACTGCGACATCTAGCGGCAAGTAGTAAAACCGATTAAACTGCCTCATTGTAGAGAATTTAAAAAACTTTTCTTAAAATATTAATTTTAAATTTGGGTTCTCTTTTACCATAGCATAGTTGCATTTATCTTTCAGTCTTGTGCATTGTAACTACCTGCCTGACAATTTTTGTTGCAAACTCACATTTGCATAATATGCCACATTAATTCCCCGCTCATATGACGACCATTTGGATCAGCGGTAGTAACCGCTGCTTCTGAGCCATGGGTCGCGGGTTCGGTCCCCGCACAGTACAAATATTTGTGTGCATGACCATGTCTGTTTGTACTGGTCTGGGTGTTTTCTGTGTATTTTAAGTATGTATTTACAAAAAAAAAGTATATAAGTAAGTTTATCGGTTGTCTAGTACCCCATACGACAGGGTACTTAATAGTAGCTTAATTTGGGACTAGATGGCTCTGTGTGGCCCAGTGATGTCTTAAATATTATTATTATTATTATATTATTTTAACTTGCGACAGCCTTTTTATAATTATGTATTTTGTTCTCATATTTTACCAATGAAATAGGCACTTAAATCGCTTTCAAAACTGCTCATACCTACGTGTAGAATGACGATAAGTCAGATTGCCAGCAATGGCAAACTTATAGCTTTTCATTGAAGCGTGTTATTGCCACAAACCATAGGTGAATTTCACAATGAGTTTACCTTGATTTGATAAACATGAACATAGCATTATTTCCAGTGATCGTATTTTTAAAATTTATTATTGCCGGTAAGTAGGCACTATTCAACATTGACTTGTTTACGTCACCCTACTTAAAGGTTGTCTGTTAGAGATTGCTTGTCTGACCCTAAGTCTACATCAGTCCATCGCTGTACTTGGCCTCTGGAAAAGGAGATTTTGGTATGATCGCCACTATTGGCAGACGGGTTTTGCGATCAAAATTTAGCCAGAGAAGTCGTTGCTACTTATTTGCTACTGATAAGCTAAGTACTTAGTGTAAAATGCCACTTACAGGACGAGAGATGGTGGTGCCATTATATTTAGGCCGGCATATCACGACATTTTTAAATGTTAGATGACACTTTTTATAAGCTAGTCTGCTTTTATTTTTTATCTAAAACAGCTCAAATTGATCACATTTGATTTTTACCGAAAAATCCACAACAAAGAGTAGTAAAATAAAAAATAAATCCTTTCAAAAGTGGTGGGTTCGAGTTTACCTAAGGCAGTCGAAAGATTAGAAAGGAAGCATATCATATGAAATTTAAAATTAAGCTTAATAGCACAACTAGAATTGGATTGTGTGAGACCTTGACCCTCAAAATAGACTATAAAAATTTTGGAATGTGGAAACGGGAAAAGTTAGGACGTGTTTTTCCAGTCTATGGAACTTACTCGTGCGGCGCTGGCACCGCTGTATCCCCTCTTAAATATCTAAAAAGTTTGAAATATACCAAATTTATACATATCTATATATATAATATAAAAATCAATTGCTGTTCGTTAGTTCTTTGGTCTCGCTTAAACTCGAGAACGGCTGGGCCGATGTGGCTGAATTTGTTTTTGAAATGTTTGTCGGAGCCCAGGGAATGTTTAAACGGTAAGAAAATATGGAAAAATCAATATTTTATTTTCCCATATAAAATGCTCTACATCAATTTTTTCAGCCATTTTTACCGATAGGAGACTGTGAGGAATATTAGGATAGGTGGTACGAAGTACACTGGGTCATCTAGTTATTAAAATAAAACAAAAGAACCCGACTGCTAAAAAAACTAGCTCTACGATCCCAGAATTCAATTTGCAGGTGGGGCAAACATCAACCAATCGAAATCCGCAGTCTCTTTGGTTGGTGATTATCAGGGATCGTACATATTTTATATTTGTTTTAGCATTCGGGTTTTTGTTTCATTTTAACAATTTATTTATTTAAATCCCTAATAATCCCAATTATATTAACTCTAACGTTACATCACCCTAAACATTTACATCTAACTTGTTTTTTGCATGTTTATTCCAGTGCCTCTCACAGAGAAGGATCTTAAACATCACAATGACACTCATTCAGACACAAGAAGAATTCTTGGTGGTAGAGAGGTCGGGGAAACAAGACCATACATGGTAAGTAATTATGGAATCGCTCTCTTGTTTAGGTATTAAATTATGACTAAACATGGGTACCTATTACAATTTCGCAATTATAACAGGTATACCTCCGGCCAGCGTTGAGTGCAGACCCTCATATCACGGACACCAACTGGCTGTGCGGCGGCGTCATCATCCACGAGCGGTACATCCTCACATCTGCCGCTTGCATCGAGGACGCGAAACAGTTCTACGTGGTCTCTGGGACGCATAGGTGAACGCAGTTTTAGTTCTGCAAATAGACCCCAGGAGGCACTTTCACACGTCCCAATATTTTGTCCTACCACAGGTTCGGGACAATTGTGGGTTGGTGCTGAAAAAAAGCAGCACAAGTAACTCATTCACTTTTTATTTTCAGCCTCTTTAATAAGATACTTTTAATTTTTTTTCTTTTTAATAACAATTAACAGCGTAGTAGCCCTTTTTCATTTTAGAGCCAGTATTTCGTTTTGTTTTCGTTACTCCGGATGGCATGGCAGTATAGCATGAAATGTTTTAATACTTTTACTAAGAAATGCGTTTTAACAAAAATACAACCATATAGATTTAAAATTAAATACAAATAGTTTATATAAATTGTTAAGGTCATTTTTGAGATAAACAAATAAATAAATAAATGTGCTTAATAAAACACATGAGATAACTTGCTGATGGTGCTATTCTATTTTAGGTGGATACCAGCTTCTGTAACGAATGATGACTGTATCAACTATGGAGCAAAGAAAGCAATCTGGAAGTGTGTACCTAAGAGTGAGTATGTACCAAACACAAAAATAATTTATACTAGTAGACCCGGCAGATGTGTTCCCGGACAAGCAGCGCCACCATACACACCATTAGAGAGTCCATTTCTGAGTACCAATCCACCGGAACCGGAGGTGATGTAGCATTCGGATGGGATAGCCGGATCACGGTCGGGCTCCATTGTAGCGGGCCCGATGTCAGGACGGTTCGATGTAAACCTATGTCACCGTAAAATTGTAAACTGCGTGAATTCATAATTATTAACGTCATCGGATAACAATCTAACCTTATTTTTTTTTGTTTACGCATGAAAAAATGCATTACGCATACCTACTGCTTCAGGGGTAGCAGTAGGTTATGTGGGACTCTCTTGTGCCCGACAAGCATACCCACTAAAAAGACCTGCGGTATACCTTGCAACGTATGTTGGCAGTGTATGGGTTTCCCTTAGGATGCCCTCCATGCACCGCCTACGTACGGCCTATGTTCGGCGTATGCCTTCTCGTCTTCCCCCATCTACGACTTCGGGTCGGGTCCGCAAGCAACCTCGCCGACCCGAACCGTAGCCACCTTTTGCAACTACAGTGCATGTCGTTGCAAGAGGCCGCCAACGTCTCACGCCCACTCGCTGCCCAGCATGGCTCAAACCATACTGGGAAGCGAGCGACTTCCGTCCGCCGCGGGGCTGACGCCCCAACGGCAACACCGCCGTCGCGCCCTCCAGCGCGAACGGCCACAACAGGCCACGGGCCGAAGCCCGCTACCACCGTCTGGAGACGCATTCAACAGCGGACTGCCCAAGCCCACTGGAAGCGTCTCCCGTGTGGGTTTTGGTCCGCGCCGGCCAAATGGCCGGTACCTTCCATGTCTGGATGTCCCCCCTATCCGCCGCCTGGGGACGAGCCCGGTAGGAGACCCAAAACTCCTTTCCTGTGAAGGGCGGGATAACAATCTAACCTAGTCTAACCCACCGTTAGTTAATAATCTCACGCGTTGTTTTGTCAATTGACAGATCTCACTTTACGGTGACATATTATTGAAAATCGAAAAGCCACCGTGACTTTCGGTAACATTATTTCAGTTTTTGCTTGTAATCGTGTAAATGTATTATAGAGAATGACTTTTTCATCATCTTCAAAAAATTTTATAGGTGTTCAATCCTATCGTATTTAAAACCCATTTATGAAGTAAAAAATGTAAATCAAGTTTTTACCCGAAAATATTTTTCGCAACATAGTTTTCAATTTTTACGGTCCTAAGCCTGTTAAGGTATGAAGGGAAAATCAAAAACTTATGAATAGTAGCGTTATGATTATATGAGATGCACATAAGTAGCGTAAAAAAAGTGTTGATAGGAGGCGGTCGTATCAAAAATTTTAGATTTTTGGCGGACTATTTCTATGTGCTTTGTACTGGACTATACCAAAAAAAAAAAACTTCATTTGTTTTTTGTCTCGTAGATTGTTAAATTAAAACTTTGGAAGGTACCTAGTTATAATTTCATCCTGTATATGTTAAACTAGTAAGTAACTATAGCATATCTTTCAGCATACGTCTTTGACGGCAATGAGTTCGACAACATCAGATGGATGGTGAAAGACATCGCCGTAGTAAAAGTCGAGGATGATTTCAATTTCAAACGACGGGTCCGCGGATGCGATTACATACCAAAAAAAATTGCCTTCAATAACATTAGCGAGGAGTATGAGAAGTCAGGGACAGTTGGGTCGATAGCTGGATGGGGCTCCATGGATAGTTTTGGTGATGTAAGCATTTTCCTAATAGCTTGTGACAGAAAGGCAGATTTTTTCTTCTTCAATGGACTTGCTCTTGACTATATACTTACTTAACCATACGGTTAAGAAGAAGCCTAAGATGGAGCGAACTTACCCAGAATCAGCCTGTTCACTCTTGATTTAAAAATTCAATTGTTTGATATTCAATTCATTTTAGGGAGTGATAAAATAAAAAAAATTGTATCTTAAACCTGGCCAAAACACAGTGATTCCGCGTCTTTTCGAGTCGTCTTATATTAACAATAAATCAAACCTAACAATGTATAAAAACTTACCTTCTTTAACGATTTATTACGAGGAAGTGTATTTATTTACGATTTTTCTGTTGTATAATTGGGGCACTAAAATTTTAATCTAGATAAAAGTTTACGAATGAATAATGTTGTAGGTATTATTATGGCATTAAAATCTGATTTTAATTTTCTTTAGTTCCAATATAAAGCAACAAGCATTAGCAATTATGGCAGCATCCTCCTGTTGGAGGCCTAAGTCCAGAGGTTGATGTGATGATGATGATGATGACTTAACGTTTTTAGGTGATATCAAGATCAACAGTCAACTCCCCGCGTCTGCTAGACGCAGACGTGGTAGTAATTACAAAGAAAAACTGTAAGAACCGATGGGAACCCCGATACCACCACATCATTGATGAGGAAATGATCTGCGCGAAGGACTCACTGGATTCTGAAGCTATGAGCGACTTATGCAGCGTCAGTATATTTAGATTTGAGATGTTAACGTAGATTTGCTAGATTAAATGTATCTTTCGATTGACACCGCAACACAAAAAAAAAAAAGATTTTGTTAGTGTATTCAATTTATAGTTGAAAGCATTTTGTTTAGTTTGAATAATAATAAATAAAATAATAAATATTTAAGACATGCCTCACTGGGCCACACTGAGCCATCTAGTCCCAAATTAAGGTACTATTAAGTACCCTGTCGTATGGGGTACTAGACAACCGATAAACTTACTTATATACATTTTTTTTGTAAATATATACTTATAATACATAGAAAACACCCAGACCAGTACAAACAGACATGTTCATGCACACAAATATTTGTACTGTGCGTGGATCGAACCCGCGACCCATGGCTCAGAAGCAGCGTTAACTACCGCTGATCCAAATGGTCGTCGGTTTTATATTTGTAAAATTTTCTTTAGGTATTTTAAAAATGTTATTGAACCTGGCTGTAGTTCTTTAGGCAAAGAAATTGCTAGAGCTAAAATTAAATATAAAAAATTGACTTCGTGAGGTGAGAAGGGGCTCGATCGTACCACTCCGCGAAAGGTTGTGGGTTCGAGTCCCACCTCAGGCAGTCGACAATTTTATTCTAGGTAAAATTCCAGTAATGATAAACGTCTTTATGGCTTTTGCGGAAACATTATTTCAGAAGTATTCAAGAAATAATTTATTTTTTAGTTCACAATAAGTATTTGCAACGACAATGCTTAAGGCTTGATACCATTGCAATCATCAAGAAAAGTGTCTGTGTGAAAGAAATTCATAAAAAAGTACTTAGTAGTTTGGACCACCCACATCTCCGCAAATCCCTGCATTACTGTCATCTCCTTTATAATGTCCATCGTCAATAGGAACAAGTCAACTGCAAAGAACTAGTATATTCCGATGAAGCAGAAGAGCAACCGGCTCGGAGGTGGGTGATGGACCCCCGCGAGTTCCAGGTCCACACAGCTGTCCACGACAATGAGACGAGGCGGGCTAAGCTTGCTACAGGAGGGTTTTGTGAGGTGAGATATAATGATAAACATTAGTTGACGAGAAGTCGAGTAGATTCAATCTTTAGCTTTTTATATTCTTCTAGGAGTTTGCAAACGGCTCTCCCGGCGTCAACTAAAAGTTATATCTTGCAGGTAGAGGCAGTTGCACCAGTGCTTAGCCGTGGCCATAGGATTAAAAATAGTCTTATATACAAATGCTCGAGTCATTAACGCTTAAAGCGTCGACTCGGCGCTCAACGCTCGACTCACAGCGTTTATTTTATTATTTATTTATTACCGTCATGTAGTTATTACGTACGCCACTATGCTAAAATGCAATAGGTCGATGAACTAGCTGACACATGCGGAACACTGATTTACATTTTACTCCTTATTGTTTTGCTGTTGGCAGCTGGTGAGAAAGCCATGGATCAGGATCGATGTCATATTAAGAGAGACCCACGTCCAGCAGTGTATATTGAATCACACTAATATTATAAATGAGAAAATTCAGATAAATGTTCGTTTCCCATACCATAATGGCAGAATGGATTTTAAGGAAAGACATGCAGATAGATTATAAGCTGGAATAGCTAATACGTAAGGATATTATTATATCCCGAAAATTTACAGGTTCCGTAGCATAGTTTCGTATACATAATTCCACGTGTTTGTAAGTAGTTTCATAATTTAAAAGCTATTCCCTTTAACAGAACGACCATGGCGGTCCACTCGTCGTTGGCCAAGGAAAGAGTGCAGTTGTCGTGGGAATCATATCAGCCTGTCTTACAAAAGACTTAACCCACAAATGCTATGGACCGTTTCTCTATACAAGCGTCTGGAAGAATAGGCATCTAATTAACTGTGCTATCGATAAGGAAATGGGGTATGGTATTTATAAAAAGTATATTTTTTTTTAATATATTGAGCTAACAATAGTTAAAATCACTGTTATTCTAGACCAGAAGTCTAATAAGTAAAATGTGCTGATTATATTTTTTATTTTCTTATTCTCAGGGCGACTTGTAGAAGACTTTTGAGATCCACTAAGACTCAAATAGTTGAAACTGTGTTAACTTGGCCACGACAGTTTGAAGGGTAAGAAGAAGATAGAAGGTTCAGTTACAATACACAGTATATTCTTGTACCTACAGTTTAGGTAAGAGACGTGGTTCTGACAGCTAGTCTCTCCAATATGAGGCAGTGATTATCATATTGTGAAAAGTTTTAAGTTTAAGTGCTGTCTTTATTTTCAATGTTATTACGACCTACTGTTATATCGGGGGTGAATGGTAACCACACACGTACTTTTATGGATGTGTGTGAAACCTACGTACCTATTGGTTCGCTATATTTTTACAGTCAAATTTATCTCAACTGTCGTGGAAAGGGAAGTTATATTGATTAAGTCAAAGCGATTTAATTAATTTATTTCGAATTAATAATGGGAGCTAGGTTTCTAGTTATTCTATATGAGTAAGAGGGTGCTAGCTAAGAAAGCGTCCTTATACCTCGCCTCAAAGTTGCTAATTATAGCGTAACTAGTATGAGGGAAGTATATGCCTTGCAGCAGCAAACTTTTCCAGCTTTTACACCTAATTAATATATTTTTTAAATTTTAGCCAAACAGAGAATAACGGTATGCAGCCAACGAACAGCAGTCTGCCGAACGCTCAAAAGAGAATCAATACAGTATCAAACCGAACTTCAACTAAACGACCCATAATTAAAAATGGCCGTGTAATTTAAGGTTTTGTAATAAACAAATGCATACATAAAATGGAGTTTTGTTCCGTACATTTTATCTAGATAATTATTTATTTCATTTTATTGCATATTTAATTCTGATCTATAAATGAACTTCGGATAGGTAGTTAAAATACGAGAATAATTATTGGGTAGATACTACAATAACCAAAGGTCATTTTTCGATACTAAGCTATTAATATAAGTACCAACTTACTAGACCACGTACATGTTGATTTTTGCGCCTGTCCCATAGTTCGATTTTAAAACCAAGACTAGGTACCTACTAGTCACTAATATCTTTGGACTTTAAAGTTAGAAATTGCTTATTAACATTTTCAAAAGTGTTAGCTTTCGTGTTAGCGTAATGAGAATGATTTAGATCAGTTCTAAGGAGATCTCGAATACTTAATCACGGTTCACTAGTCGGTACACTCCTTTCCCCTGGACCCCTGGTCTGGCTTCTCTATCGTTGGAGTGTCTCAGGGGGAGTTGCAAATACTTACATCACATATCTATATTTTACGAAATCTACCTACCTACACATTTATATGTGCCACTACTCGCAGGAGGAAACATCTTCAGTAAACCAGCACATTCCAGCATTGGATCAGAAGATTCAAAATAATCTGGTATCTCTACACGGCTACAGAGATCATCACACTTCAGGCAATCGTTTCATATGTATGACTCGAATTATTGACAAACTTTCTACAACTAGGAATGAGACAAATCGGTAGGGGATCGATAATTATAGTTATCTGAAAATATTTGAAATTATCATCTCTGCCAAACGATGCCTACTGCAGCAGGGCATATTGTGCCTCCTTTGAGAATCTCCACGAGACGATCGGTCCTGATGCCTTACTCTGTAAGTCGAAGCTCACATTTACGGATATATCTGTATCTTTCAGATACTTTAAGACATCGGTATGAGTGATAGGTACAGATGGATTCGAATATACGGACATTGTGTTGCGGAGTAAGGCCTCTGCTTTGCTCGTATCCGACGGTTTTCCGTGACATGAAGGTCAGGTGGTCAAACCACCAGGTAGCCAAAAGAAGTGGTGATCGTACATGGAAATACCAAGCATGACTCTCCCCGCTGTTTATTAAGTTTTTATTTACACTCTAATAAAAATTTAAATGTCAAGTATCTGTGAATCAACTATTTGAATGTCAATTTCTGGGTGATGATGCTTTGGTAACGATGGCGGTACCAATGAGGAGGGTTGATGGTTTTGATACATATTTTCTTTATGCTAGTATCAATAAAAATAATTATAAAAACCCATTCATTGCAGGCTGGCTTTTAAGAATGAGTAGGGGATGTTATGGATTCTACAATTAACTGTGCTCCTACCGTGAAATTGTACCGAAATAATAATTATAAATTGATTTCATTCCGTTGTTTTGTACACATGTGATACAATGGTTACTTTGTTTACTAAATATGTGTTAGTGACTGTTATTTTGTACGGTTCATGCTTTATTTCAGGTCAGAATTATAGAAATAATTTATTTGAGTGACTTATTATTAAGCCCACACTTGCTTCAGCAACATAGCTTACATGTGTTAATATAATGCCAATCAGAAGCGCATCCATCTCTGAGGCTAATGCATCGAATTCATCCTGTAATAAATCTTTGACCAAATAAAACGTGCCCGCAGCGAGACACTGCCAGATTAACATCCTAGATGCACTACTAATGGCCAAATCATACGTGTGATATTTGACATGATGCATATTTACCTACTCGAAATAACTAATGATGATTTAACGCAACGCAAAAGACTGCAGAATCAGTGTACCAAGAGAAGTAAACCTTTGCAGTTAGTAGATGTTAATAGTATTGCTTTTTCAGGAATTCTAACAATAAATGTAGCAACTACGATACCTCCGGAAGTTCATAATATTTTGAAAAATAAAAACTATACCGATGTAAAAAGTCTTCTGAACAACAGCCGACGGATTATTTCGGGATCAGAATCTCTTCACAATAGGCCTTACATGGTACGTGTCTGTAGTCTGTAGTCTTTAAATATCTCTATAGGGATCATACTACTACGTAGTTACCAGTAAGTTTGATAAATATTTGTGATATGTTGTAATGCATCCTACTTCATAGAATAAACTATGTGCCCAAGTACTTATTGTACTTTGTATAAAAGCTAGCGATAAAAGTTTTCAATGTTAACAGGTTTATCTGAAATTAGCTCCCAGCAATCCAAAATATAAAGAATACCGTCGCTGGCTTTGTGGAGGCGTCATCATACACGAAGAGTATATTCTGACATCAGCGGCATGCATTGAGGACGCCAAAAATTTTTATATAGTTTCTGGAACTTACAAGTACCTAATATTTTTCCTTATATACATTATTAAAAGAGATACAAGTATCTACTAAAAGAAAATTTATAACAGTTGCAAGATTTGATAGTTAGTTTATTTTTCGCAGACACAACGAAGCAGATGATCGCTACAGCAATCCTTGTATCAAAAACGGAGCTAAGAAAGCTGTTTGGAAATGTATTCCACGAAGTGAGTTATGTTTCATCTTCTGTACGAGAAATCTTTCAAATATAACATTATTATTACAAGTACCTACATTGCAAACGTCATTAGGATGTTCTTGGTTCTTTGCCACAGTACACACTGCAGTGAACCAGTCAATTTACTTTTCATTTGACCCTAATGAAAAACTTTATTTCCAGATTACGTTTTTGATGGTCATGAAAATGACAACATTAGATGGATGAACAACGATATCGCTATCGTCAAGGTAGAAGACGAGTTTGACTTTACCCGACGCATCAGAGGATGTGACTTCATCCCACGTCCAATATGCTACAATAACGAAACTGCAAATTATGAGAGTCCTGGCAATGACGCTACTATTGCTGGATGGGGAAATACTGAGAAGTACAATGACGTAAAGGAAATACGTATCAGTCTACGATCTTGAATGGTTATGAAATGATGTCAATTATAACTGACTTTTGGTTTTCAGATGACTCCTCAACATGATCTTTTGGAAGCGCATGTTCGTTTGATATCAAAAAATCGCTGCAAGAAGCGATGGGGACGTCGCTATCATAATATCATCGAAAACTACATGATTTGCTCGAAGGACCTTGTCCCTGATATGAGTGAAATATGTTCGGTACGATTATTATTGAAAAAAAGGGTTCCTAATTCGATTTTTTTTTCCAATAGCCTAAGTTGTTCGCATTTAAATTAGATGAAAAATCCTCATTGAAATGAAAACCAACCTATTTCAAGGTTTGAAAGACTTTCGGTGAGATATTAAATAAGGCATATCCATTTCAAAATTGATGGATAAATCTACAGCTAGTATTTTGTACCTAGTACAAACTAGCAGTAATTTCAGAGCTCTGCGAGTAGCTTCTTTTACAGATAGCGATTTAAGGTGCTTAACCTTCAGGTGGTCTGGAGTCATTCCGTCTTCACCTGGCGCATTTCCGTTGTTCAGTTGTCTCATAGCCTTTTTGATACATTAATTCATTGATAACCTACACATAAAGTCTATGCTAAACTTTAATGAACATCCATACTTATTAGCGTATAATTTAAACATCTAGGTAAATACAAACACTTGTACTAGGAATAGCTAATTAATGTTAAACAATAGTATCAATCAAAAACCTTAAAAAATATAATATAACTAATAACTAAAATATATTACTAAAAGGAGTCCCTTTAGGCAAGGATCCGAAGATACTGGCAGCGTTCCCCCTTTGTATAGCTAAACTAATTCTTTGTCCTAGGAAGCTGCCAGCCCTTCGGTCTCCTGTGATGTCGACTAACCTTTTTGCTATTTCTTTGAAAAGTCTTATAGCATTAGGACCCCAAGGACCGAGGGTCTCGACACCGAATGGGACAAAATCATATTCGGAACCTAGACCCCTGTATTTACATGCTTAAATTTTATTTTAATTTATTTATGTGTATGACATCCGTAATTTATCGTACCAAAAGAACTTTTAATATCTTATCTTAATCCATTTTATTGCTTATTTGTAGGAAAAATATGTGGACTGCACTGATATCATGTATTCTGCAGAATCTAATGAAGATGCACGGCGACAGCTAGTTCCGACAAATCTAGTTCTTCATTCTGCCTATCACAATGACACGGGAAGAAGACAATCTAGACCGGGTAGTGGGGGATTTTGTGAGGTTAATTATTTGTAGTATTCTAAAATAAACAAAACATTAAACTAAGGAAACAATGAGTATTGTTAAAACTTGTGTTCCAGAATGACCATGGGGGTCCTCTAATTTATGGTGACGGCGTGAATGCTATGGTTATTGGTATTATCTCTGCATGTCTTGTCAAAGAGCGGACCAACCATTGCTACGGGCCTTTTCTCTACACCAGTGTCTATAAAAATCGAGTTCTGATCAACTGTGCCATTTATAAAGAAACAATGTAAGAATCATGAGAAAATATCATGTACAAAACTTCAAAGATTTACAGCACATTTAAATATTCACAGGCATGACTGTAACAAGCTGTTTCGATCAAGCATAACGCATAATGAGGTTGAAATGAGTTGGTTGGACCACCCCGATGGGTAAGATGTTGTTATATCACCAAAAAGTTAAATTCTAAAGTCGCTTTAGACTACGATAATAGGTTTAAAATTCATGTGAAACCATAAATAAGATACATTTTATGCTTTACAGCCCGGCAAAGAATGAGCTCGCTAAAATGAGGCGCAAACAATCCAACTCCTCAGAAGGGAACGCAACCAGTGAAGGTCACTTTCAAAAGGTGGCTCTGGACAAAGCAGAGCAACATGAGGGAGTCATAGTTAGAACGTTTACGGGACAACCTGCAGATACATCAACCAATGACACTAACAATACTACGACTTGATATAATAAAACTATGTGAAAAAACTATGCAATTAAAATAAATTGTGTTTTTTTTTAATCTAGGAGATTTAACGCTAATAAAGATAATGTTGGTAATGATTGTATGGTTTATTCTCAAACTAGTAGAACAATGATGTGTAGTTAAGAGACTAAATTCAATTATCAATGGGATCAGTGATATGATTAAAAAATAACTGAATTTGCTAGTTACATTAGTTAGTAACGGCCTATAATTATCCCACTGCAGGGCAAAGGCCTCCATCATTGAATTCAAGTTACCATAGCATTGATGGGTACAGCCATAATCAACACACTTGCCAAATGCGGGTTGGTGATCACAAACCCGAGCGATGTTAGAAAATTCCAAAATTTCTGTGATCCGACCCGGGGATCGAACCCGGGACCCTGAAATTTAGGTCCGGTATTTTAACTACTAGACCAACGGGGCGTTACATTACTATAACTAAATTAAATAAGTTCGAATAAATTATATTGTAATTGAGGTTGAAGACTTGATGATAAAACAATAAACTAAAAGGTTTGGGATTCGAAACCAGACGATGCATTAATTAACATTTGTGTGTCCTACATAATGAGACACTCAATGTATCAATTTATTCGAAAGCAGGACTCGAATAGATCTAACAACTTTTACGAAATATAAATTATTTTTGAATCAAAAATGTAAACGAGGTAAATAAAACTAGGTTCATGTAACTTCCTGGGAACTTAAGCGTATAGTTAACTTATTAATGTTTGCATCCTGCGTGAAATTGGTTCTTGTATTATTTAAATATTAATACGTAAAATTGTTACTGATTTTACAACCTTCTGTATTGCGACGGTGGATCATCATGAAACGTCTTATATTTTTGCTTTTAACTTTTTTGTACTTTTCAGGTACCTATATACTAAATTTTATGTGTAATTTGGACACAAAACCGAATAGCACTTTATTAAATAATTTTCTTTGCATTTTTTATTTTACATTTTTAAGATGTACTTATAATAGCCACCGTGGTTTTTACAGACTCCGGAGCTATAGAAGTAGCGACTGAATTACCAAAAAAAGTGGAATTGTTATTAAACGAAACACGACGAATAATAAATGGAGAAGAAGTCACCGACAGTAGACCTTATATGGTAAATAAAAATAATGCAGTAAAGAAATTTCAAAAATATTATAAAACAGTAGGTACAGTCAAGAAGCAGTAGGATTTTTTAATTTATGTTATTAGCTTATTCTTATATTCATCAGGTGTATCTAAAACTACCAAGAAGCAATAAAAAGCAGCCAAACTACCGCACCTGGCTATGTGGTGGCGTCATCATTCATGAGGAGTACATTCTCACCTCAGCTGCTTGTATTGAAGATGCTGAGCACTTTTACGTTGTTTCGGGTACTTATAAGTAAGTAGTAGACCAAAATATGTTTATTAAATTATAAAATGTATGTATTTACAATCTTACACTTAAAAACAAAGACATGTCTTGAAAACAAAGACACGTTTCAAAAAAATTTGAAATGGGATGACACCTAACGATTTTTATGGGTAGAAATAGAACATAGGGCTAGAGTTGAATCGCTTTGCAGCGGGGTCGTACCTTTATATGCGACGTTAGATACTTGTAAAAGATCTATTATGAAGATAAAATACCAATTTTTCTTAAATTTGTGCAAGAAGATGTATTAATAAGTTTGAAAATTGGTCAAACCAGGGTTTAATCAAGTAGAACTTAGCAAAACAACGCATTTTAAATGTTTTTAGGTATGCAGATGAAGATGACAGATACAACAATCCCTGTATCAAGAACGGTGCGAAGAAAGCCATTTGGAAGTGCGTGCCTAAAAGTATGGTTACACTTTATTATTCTTATGATATTCTTCAATCAAAATCATATGATTTGTACATTCTTAGACCAACTGTGTCTGAATTTTGTAGATTACGTCTTCGACGGTCATGAAAACGACAATATCAGATGGATGAACAACGATATTGCTGTTGTGAAGGTGGAGGAAGGATTTGACTTTACAAGAAGGATCAGAGGTTGCGATTTTATCCCAAAGCCAATCTGCTATAATAACCAAAGTCAAACTTTGGAGAATGCTGGAACAACCGTATACATTGCAGGGTGGGGTACAACGTCAAGATATAACGATGTAAGTATTTTAAAAGTTGATACCAACAAGTTGCAAATTATTGAACCATGGAGCCAACTAAATACAGATCTAACAACATTTTGCACCTTGAAATCCAAGAAGGTGTTTGGTCTACATGTCACAATAAGAACAGCGATAATCGAACAACAGGAACTTAAACTCATCTCTCGGGTAAAATAAAGCATGATGTTGTTTCCGGATCCGGATAGTGCTTTTTTTATTCTTATTGGGCATGCTCTTGACTAGGTACATACTTAACTATACGATTAAGAAGACGCCTAAGATGGAGCGAGCTTACCCAGAGGCACTGGTTCTCCCACACACCAATGGAACACAGAAAAAGTGTTTGGCGCTGGACTCCGGCAGGAGGGTGGTAGCATCCAGGCGACCTCTTACGGAGCCTACCACCGCAGAGGGATCTGTTAGCCGTCATCATTAGTTAGAAAACCAAAGATGCCGTTGCCCAGGGTGGACCACTAGGAGGTAGATCCCACCACCCCAAAAACGAATAAACTTCTACTACTTAAATGCTTGTATTTATATTATTTCAGTGGGTAAACAGAAGGAAAGAGAATCAGCAGAACCTTTTGGACGCTCACGTGGAAATCATAACAAAGAGCAAATGCAAGAGGCGCTGGGGGTCGCGATACCACAACATCATCGACAACTACATGATATGCACTAAAGACATTGGACAGACTATGTCGGAAATTTGTAACGTAAGATTACACATTACATTTAGTATTAGTTAGTCATAACTGTTTGTTTGTTTTTTGTTTGTAACAGCCTATAGTCATCCCACTGCAGGGAAAAGGCCTCCATCATTGAATTCAAGTTACCATTGCAATGATGGGAACTGGCATAATCACCACGCTTGCTAAATGCGGCTTGGTGATCACAAACCCGAGCAACGTTCGAAAATTCGAAACTTTTTGTTGCCCGACCCGGGGATCGAACCTGGGACCCCGAGATCTTGGCCCGGTATTTAAACCACTAGACCAAGGGGCGTTAGCATTAATGATTTATCTTATTATTCAAATATCGCTTGGCCTATTGGAAAAGTTATGGCATTTATTGTGATCATTCGAAATCATATTACGGATCACCAGACAAAATTATTAATTAGACATTATCTACAGGAAAAATACGTCGATTGCCAAGACATAAACTACTCAGACGAGGAAGAAACGAGGCGTGATGCACACGTCACAAAATCAGAGAAAATTCCTACCAACCTAAAACTACACTCCGCTTACCACAATGAAAGTGCTGGGCACAACTCAACTCTTTCCGGTGGGAGAAGATTTAGTTCAATGATTGATGGAGGATTTTGTGAGGTAATTATTTTAAGACCAAACTAGATAGATCTTAAAAAGTCTAGTTTAAAGAATACCAGCAACATATAATACAAGCAGATTAATACGGAATATCCACCAACAATCGACGTCTCTGCTAATCATAAAATAATTTGAACCATGGAAATTGATACGCTTAATGCCTGATCTTTGGTTTGACTCTAACCAAGAATCTCAGAATGTGCAACAAGTCAACCTACACCTAAATTTCTTGGTTCAAAATTTATATTTTATTTTATTTTTTAGAACGATCATGGAGGACCTCTTGTCTACGGCACTGGAGTCAACTCTATCGTCATTGGCGTAATATCTGCGTGTTTGGTCAAGGAGAGAAGCAATAAGTGCTACGGACCGTTCCTTTATACCAGCGTATTTAAGAACCGACAGTTTATATCTTGCGCTATTTATAAAGATATGGAGTATGTATTCATTATATTAAAATATTTAAGTTTTTGCTTGTATATTCTTGCTGCAAATATTTTATAGTAGTATTTTCTTGCAGACCTAAATGCAGACGTCAATTTAGATCAGGAATCACACATGTAGAGAAAGTTTTGTCCTGGAAGAGCCATCCTGATGGGTAAAGCAAAAACTCTGTATTATACTTACTGATTTCGTTGCATCAAATTTCATTAGTAAAAAGTCAAAATTTCCACATCATCAAAAACAACAGGAATTAACTACTTTTCTTCTCGTATGATCATCAGTCTAGGGTTGGGTGCACATTGTCTTATATAACTTTGACTCCTATCATTGAAGGTCCGAAAATATTTCTCAAACCATTTAAAATCATAATAATCATTCTTCATAAAAATTAAAAAAAGTAAATATTAAAACTATCACATTTGCAATTCATAATATCATTAATCATAATATAATATCATAATATCATAAATCATACACTAAGTTTTTACTAAAATTTGTTCTCATATATTTGTTTATATTAATGATCGAAACTCATAATCATTCGATTAATAACTATAATATTCATAAATGTGTTTTATTCTAATTCTAATATTTGTTTACATAAATTTCTTAATCATAAGTGTTTTTATCCATATTTTATTTTATTTTTATTTTATTATGTATTTGGACAACAAAACAGATTACAATCATATATAATCTAAATAATGCAACTACAGCTTCGACCAAGATTGGAATCCTTAGATTGTTGACACTTCATCATTATAAGTGCATTTTAACAGAAACTCTAAAATAAGTGTGAGAGTGCCCAACAAACTCAGTTGTTGCGATGGATTATTTATTGAAAATCATAATATCTCTATTCATACATAGTATCATTTTACCGAACTACGTTTCATCGATGTTCATAATAACTTTTTACTGTTGGCCGAAGTTCCTTTTAAATCTTTTTCACTTACCACATCTGGCTCGTAAAGAACTTGATCTAAATCACATTTTGCCGAATATTACTCATATTAGGCTACAATTATTTATATGTTAGTAGGTGTCCGAAAGCCCGACTCTCCGTGGTCCTTCGCCGTGGTACTTGTCTGCCCAATACTAGAGTGTAATTTGAAAGCCGGAGGCGCGGTGGGAGGGCAGCCTCTGCCCGCTGTAAAGAGGCGCAGGCACACGTGCGAGCGTGGGTGATTGCGCCTTGTTACGTAAGGACAAAGAGGCTGTACTTCCCGCAGCGCCGGAGAAGAGGAACTCCTAATGCTTGCTTGCATGCTTGTTTGCATGTTGCATGCTTGCTGGTATGCTGCATGCTTGCTTGCATGCTGTATGCATGCTTGCTAATTTTACACAGAATTTTTTTACTGGTTATTGGTAGTAACAGTGTGTATAAAAATATTATGATCAGTAACTGTTATGACCTCCGTTAGTAGTAAAAAAAAAGTATGAATAAAAAGAGTATGAAAAATCTAATTATGAAGAGTGATTATTATGAACACAAATCGGTAGTAAGACAAATAATAGGATTAAGAATTTTATTTAAGTCAATATGGACCCGTCTAGGGTTATCTAGTAACTAAGTATAACATCTTGCGCCTCTCAACGTGACAAATATAGCTGGATTATATAACATAAAGGCTTGGAAGCTGATTTATTTAACAAAAAGGATAATTTTTATCCCGGAACAAGGGACAGTTCCCGTGGGATAATATTGATTCATAGTTTACATTTTACGGTTATAAATGAAATTTGGCACGGTGTTACTTCATTGGCTGGAATAACATATAGGCTACCTTTTATCCTGGGAAACATTATGGTTCCCGTGGGATAATTTGGTTACATAGTTTTAATTTAACGGATCTGAATGAAATTTGGCGCGGTCTTAGCTTATTGGCTGGAATTACATTTAGTCTTCCTTTTGTCCCGGGAAAAGGTACGGTTCCCGTGGGATAATTTTGAAACATAGTTTTTATTTAACGGATCTAAATAAATTTGGCGCGGTCTTAGCTTATTGGCTGGAATAAAATATGTGCAACTTTTTATACCGGGATAAAGTACAACAGCGGGCAACAGCTAGTTTGAACTTATTTATTTTGGGGATATATGAAATATTACGACTTTTCCAGACCGGCCAAGAATGAGTTGGATTCCGAAAACAAAACGGAAGCTGGCATCGAGATAGCACATCAAGCTCATGATGCACCAGTAAACGCGTCAGGGGACAAGGTTTTTTCAGGTAGCGGATTCATTCTTCGGGCTACTAACGACAATCAAGAATCTATAGCGAATCAAACAGAAAACGTTTAAACATTTTATTTAAGCAATAAACGATTTTATTCGAAAGTTAGTTTTAATCAAAAATAACTTGCATAGTTATATTTGGAACCATTTAAAAAGAAAGGTACCCAATTTACGAATAAAGTTGTTTGCCGATAACCGACACAATCTTCATCAAAAAAAATTTGCCGCATTCTATAAGACAAACAACTCTTCAGAAAAAAATTACCTGTTTTATTTTTTCGTAACCTCTTCTTTTTTATTAGGATTCCGTAGCCGAATGGCAAAAAACGGAACCGTTATAGTTTCGTCAAGTCTGTCTGTCTGTCTGTCTGTCTGTCCGTCCGTCCGTATGTCACAGCCACTTTATTCTGAAAGTATTAGCATTACACAGTTGAAACTTGGTAGATAGGTATATCCTGTTGACCGCTTTACGATTCCTATACAAAAAATAAAAAAATATGATATTTACATAGAACTAAAACAAACAAAAAAATACTTTAACCTACGCGTATATATCTATGGATAGCTCTTTTAAAATGACATAGAGGTTTCTAAAACAATTTTTTCCACAAGTCTAACGTTTGGAAGATAGATGCTTCCAAAGTGGTAAAATGGGTGTCCCCCCTCCTCTAACTTTTAAACTAAGCAAGTGAAAAAATACATAATGTAGATCTAAACAAAAACTTACAACGAAAATTGGTTTGAACGAGATCAAACCGGTACTTTTCACATTTTTAACAACCGCAAATATAACTTTGTATTTCATACAAACACTATGAATATTTATGCAGTAAAATAAATATTGTGGTATTTTGGCTAAGTGGAAGTAAGTGGACCCCTAATTTAGTTAAAGTTGGCACGGAACCCTCAGTGCGCGAGTCCGACTCGCACTTGGCCGGTATTTTGTCTGTAATTGTCAGATATGGTTTGTATAAAAAAAAAACAACCGATACAAACGATGGTACTAACGATGGATGCATCGTTATATGAGTACTTAGTTATAATAAATCTAGATGCATAGTCCTATACAAGAATGACACTAAAAATGAACAGTATATTACAATTAAATATATGCCTAAAACTGTCCTCGTTAGGTCAGTATCAATTTTACAACCCGGCCAAATATTGTATGTCATGTTGTATATGCGAATAATATTAATAGGTTGCACTAAAAAATCCTAGTGCCGTGTAGTGCCGGCACATAAAAAGAATAGCACTACCCCCTCTCTTCCCGTGGATGTCGTAAGAGCCGACAAGGGGAAAACTGCCATCAGGAGATGGGCAGCAGCGTCTCCTAGAAGCAGCAGGCCATACTGCGATCGCCAACCCGCCTGCCAAGCGTGGCGATTATGGCAACCCCCCCCCCCCCCAAATATGAATACACCGCAAAAAATTTGGCCCCCAGTCCCTGGCGGCCCCGCTAGTCCTAACTATGGCAGCGGCTATGGTAACGGCGGGGCAGGGGGTGCTAAGAATCCCCGGGTAAGATCCGGCTGCCAACAACGACGACTCGACCTGGCAACATATAACACGCGCACACTGAGGCTTGACGCGAAGCTCGTAGAATTGGAAGAAGCAATTGGTAAGTTACATTGGGATATCATTGGGCTATCTGAAGTCCGAAGAGAGGGAGAGGACTCGATAACCCTGCAATCCGGTAACTTACTATACTACCGGGAGGGCGACCAACAGTCCCTAGGTGGTGTCGGGTTCATCGTCCACAAGTCCCTTGTCAACAACGTGATTACTATCGGAAGTGTTTGGAGCAGGGTAGCGTACCTGATACTCAGAATATCGAAACGATATTCGCTGAATGTCATTCAGGTTTACGCTCCGACCTCGAAACACGACGATGTCGAAGTGGAGGCTATGTATGAGGAGATCTCTAAAGCCATGCATAGCTTTAAAACCCACTACACGGTTGTGATGGGGGATTTCAATGCGAAGTTGGGGCAACGTTGCGGTAATGAGTTGAGAATGGGGAAATTCGGATTTGGGCAACGGAACAAAAGGGGTCAGATGCTGGCAGACTTCATGGAGAGGGAGAATCTCTTTATGATGAACTCCTTCTTCAAGAAGCCCGTAAGCCGCAAATGGACCTGGATCAGCCCGGACGGTAAAGTCAAAAATGAGATCGATTTTATCATGTCAACGAAGAAGCACATATTCGATGATGTCGCTGTGATCAACGCTGTTAAGACAGGAAGCGATCACCGCATGGTCAGAGGCACATTGAATATCGACGTAAAGCTTGAAAGAGCGCGACTGATAAAATCCACGCTCCGACCAATACCGGCTCAAATTCAAAACCCCGAGTGTTTTCAGCTCGAGCTTCAAAACCGTTTCGAAGCCCTTGAGACCAGCATCGATGTGGACGATCTATACAACATGGTGGTGGATACTGTCCGTACGGTAGGGTCTAAGTACTTTAAAACCCGCCGTCCCAAATCAAAGAAACTCTCCAGTCAGACTCTCCTACTTATGGATCAGAGAAACGAAATGAGGCTACAGAACTCAGCGGATGCCCATCGCTATCGGCAACTCAATAGACAGATATCTAAGTCTTTGAAGAGCGACCTTCGTCAATTTAATACCCGACGTATTAAAGAGGCCATTGAGCGGAACAAAGGCTCCAAAGTGTTTGCCAGAGATCTGTCTATTGGGAAAAGCCAATTGACGAGGCTGAAAACTGAGACAGGTAGCATCATTACGTCAACACCTGAAATCCTGAGGGAGATTGAGAGTTTCTATGGACAGTTATACTCCACGAAAACACCTGTTGAAAGCAAGGCTAAAGACCCTAGAGCCAAGCTTACCCGACACTATTCTGAAGATATCCCGGACGTCAGCCTGTGCGAGATTAGAATGGCTCTCAAGCAGCTTAAAAACAACAAGGCGGCGGGTGATGACGGAATCACAACAGAGCTCCTTAGAGCGGGCGGTAAGCCGGTACTTAAGGTCCTCCAGAAGCTCTTTAATTCTGTCATACTCGAGGGCAAAACGCCAAAGGCATGGGGCAGAGGCGATGTGATGCTGTTCTTCAAGAAGGGTGACAAAACTCTCTTGAAGAACTACAGACCCATCTCGCTTCTGAGCCATATCTATAAGTTGTTTTCGAGAGTCGTTACGAATCGTCTCACTCGCAGGTTCGACGACTTCCAACCTCCCGAACAAGCCGGGTTCCGAAAAGGCTATAGTACCATAGACCACATTCATACGCTGCGGTAAGTTATACAGAAGACCGAAGAGTATAACTTGCCACTTTGCTTAGCGTTCGTGGACTATGAGAAAGCCTTTGATTCGATTGAGACCTGGGCAGTGCTGCAGTCTCTCCAAAGGTGCCAAATAGACTACAGGTACATCGAGGTACTAAAGTACTTATACCAAAACGCCACCATGTCGGTCCGATTACAGAACCAGAGCTCTAATCCGATCCAACTACAGCGAGGTGTGAGACAGGGAGACGTTATTTCTCCGAAACTGTTCACAGCTGCGTTGGAGGATATTTTCAAGCTTCTGGACTGGAAAGGACGCGGCATCAACATTAATGGCGAATACCTAACACACCTGCGATTTGCCGATGATGTAGTTCTTATGGCTGAGACCTTGGAAGACCTGAACATTATGCTCGAAGATCTCGGTAATGCTTCTCAAAGAGTGGGTCTTAGGATGAACATGGACAAGACGAAAATCATGTTAAATGCCCATGTTGCACCCGCTCCAGTTAACGTTGGGAACATTGCCCTCGAAGTTGTTGACCACTATGTTTACCTGGGACAGATAGTCCAGTTAGGTAAGTCCAACTTCGAGAAAGAGATCTCTCGTCGAATCCAGCTCGGATGGGCAGCGTTCGGGAAGCTCCGGCATATATTCGCGTCCGAAATACCTCAGTGTTTCAAGACGAAAGTCTTGGTTGGGACACTTGTTTGACGCAGAGCCATCTAGTCCCAAATTAAGCTACTATCATAATATTATGGGGTACTAGACAACCGATAAACTAACTTACACACTTTTTTTTTGTAATTACATACTACATAGAAAACACCCAGACCAGTACAAACAGACATGTTCATGCACACAAATATTTGTACTGTGCGGGGTTCGAACCCGCGACCCATGGCTCAGAAGCAGCGTTTACTACCGCTGATCCAAATGGTCGTCAAATCACATCACATCAATGGAAAAAACATAAACACGTGTAAATAGGCACCTATCTCTCGAGTGAGACAAAGGGACAAACATGGTCGTAAAGAAAACAGTTGGTCTCATTCAGCCTCCGTGGTCAAGTGAAACACACAAAATTCCAAGGTGTAGATAGTTCTCGAGTTCGATCCCCGGATGGATCAATGTTGAAAGCCAAATTTCTAAACTGACTGGGGTCTGGGAGTTTTTGGTACCATTTTCCTGATTTTACAATAAGTGCTTCTTACGTGCTAGTTTAGTCACGTACTTTGGAAATTGATTGATCTACTATGTGATATGGTTCACATTGATAATTATTTTTTCATTGCAAGAAAGGCAAAGCCCGGGTGGGAGACAAGTCAACTTATTGAACAATGATCAAAAAAATATATACAGGAGTTTTTATCAATATAGGTACTTTAGCAGTCTACCTTCCTGTTACCAACAGTTATTTAAGTGTATTGTCATGACTTGCTTTGAAGCAGGTGGAACATGGTTCGATAGTTCGATTTTTTTTTACAAATTATGAATTTGCATGCTAATACAGGCAAAACATATGCACTTATGTTTGTTTATCACCTTGTATACCATGTTTTTTGCAAATAAAGAATATTTATTTATTTATTTAGATTTCTTAACAGGTACTTGTGATATAAAAGTACATTATGTTTGTAAAAGAAACGATTCATCATTGCAATAAAAACCTTTATTCACAACGTACAAAAAAATGAATTTTCTAGCATCGTGAGAACATTTCATCAAACAAGGATACAAGTAATAGAACTAAAATTGTCCAAACATAATGTAGGTAGTTAATGTGTAAAATATTGATTCACGTTAATAACTTGCCTTCAATAAAAAATAATGAACTTCAACGGAAGTTCTGTAATAAAAACCACTGAAGTGTATCTATAAAGGAGATTGACCAAGAAATAACCAATCTATGATATTTTATTGGAAGAAAGTATTTGATGCGTTCCTTCTGGGATCGCTTTAAAGCAGAAATGACGAAATTTTGTTTAATTTTGTTTTCAATAGTTTTAATTTTAGGTAAATCTTAACCAATTTTCCTGTCTTCCATAGAGCATAGCTTTTTGATGTAATTTTGTATATTAACCTTTTTTATTTAATCTAGGTGTATCTACAGCTACGCCAACAAAATCAGATTACGGTACAAATCATAGTTCTCATGCTCATAAAATTTCAAAAAAAGGTAATGACACTGATGCAGCGGACGAAATAGAAGATGCAGGATGGGAATACGAAAACGCAACATTAATAGACACAAGAAGAATTCTTTACAGCAAAAGGGTTCCTGTAGGAAAAAGACCTTATATGGTAAGATCACTAAAAGTGCATTTCAATCTAGCCTGAAACCTACTTAACCCTCTAAGCTTAACCCACTAATTAAGGGAAAGAAACGACGTTGGCAAATAATTGGTTAGACCACCCTCCTGCTGGAGTACAGCGCCAAACAGTTTTTCTGTGTTCCGCTGGTGTGCGGGAGAATCAGTGCCACTTTCTGGGTAAGAATGCTCCATCTTAGGCTTCTTCTTAATCGTAGAGTTAAGTATGTAGACAAGAGCAAGCCCGATTATTGAAAAAAATATAAATACGATTTTTATCAGTTAGTAATATTTTGCAAACTGAATCAGTTTTATGTTTGCTTCTAAGGTATATCTTCAACTGACAAAAGAGTCAGCTAAGGCCCACAAGTACCGTGGATGGCTTTGCGGAGGTGTCATCGTTGACGCCTATTATGTCCTCACCTCAGCTGCTTGCGTTGAGGATGCTGATCATTTTTACATAGTTTCTGGGACCACAAGGTTCGTCGACAGCTTCGATTATAAGACGAACGAATGTGTCTGCAAGCATAGACGGCGAGTCGTGTGGAAGTGTATTCCTAAGAGTAAGAAATTATTATTTTCCCAAGTTGAATGGTTGGAATGCATAACATTATTCGAATCAAAACATGCATCCTTACCCTTTTTTCAGATTATAAGTTTGACTTTCAAGACAGCATAAAATGGTCCTCCAACGACATTGCTATAGTCAAAGTCGATAAGCCTTTCAAGTTGGGTGTCTGTGAGAAGGGCTGTGAATTCGCAACAGATCTCATTTGTTACAATAACATAAGCAGAGAACTAGAAAAAGCAGGGACCAAAGGTTGGATTGCTGGATGGGGAAGCGGCAGTAACTTTAGGGAGGTTCGTGAATATTTTGATTTGTGCACATTAAGAAAGTATCGTAATTTGTGACACTATGATTTATAAAATATGTACGCACCTACCTACAATAAAAAATGATCAAAACATTAAACGCATATAAATTTTCCGACTTTTTAGGGTGTATATCGCCGTCAAAAGGTTCACATACCTGAGAATGCGAAATGTTTGCAAGAGGCCAAAGTCTGCGTAATGGACAACGAACAGTGCGCCAAGAAATGGGCACAGAGATTTAGGACCATTATCACCCAGTACATGATCTGCACCAAAGATGTCATGAAGAGGCTAAGCGAAATATGTGACGTAAGTGTTACTATTTACTACTATCATAGGGAAAGTTTCCCTATGCTATTATTCAGGAACCTATTATATAGTATACCTACCTAACGGTAATTAATATGAATTTGTAGAAAAAATACGCAAACTGCACGGACGTTGAAAGTAGAAGACACCTCGAAGGCTCTACTGAGGTTGCTGCCTCGAAAACATTCAACGTGGACCTCGGAAGACATTTGAGAGATCCTGACGATTATACCGCGAGACGATCATCAGTTCAGGGTGGATTCTGTGAGGTAATATAAAAAAAGTTATAAAATCTGAAAGCATATTAAAGAAAGGTAGTAGTCATTATCTTTTGAACTAATAAGGCTACTATAAACCTATCCCTAGAGTAATAATTTCACAAATAAAATATTTACAAATATACTTTTTAGAATGACCACGGCGGCCCGCTGATTGTCAAGTATCAAGGCAAGGAGAGAGTCATTGGAGTGATCTCTGCTTGCAAAATTGACCCCAAGACTCATAGTTGCCACGGCCCATTCTTATACACTTCCGTCTTTAAGAACCGGCAGTTCATCTCCTGCGCTATTCACAAGGATGTCGAGTAAGTTTATTAAGCTACACATTGTAAGACATTATATTATCTGTGGTTAGACCCACCAGAAACATCTGGCGTACTTACTGCAATTTGTACTATGCAATTTACAACCTTTAATTCTAAGGTAATTTTCATTTTGGGTAATTTTCAGGGAAGGGGAAGAAGACTGCAGAAGAGTATTCCGTACTGGCATTACACATGAAGAATGGTCTGTTAACTGGGATGATGTCGAAGAGTAAGAATCTAATACGTTCATCGGTTGACTGTAGTTAGCTGCCACTGATTTTTATTTTATTATGCAAAAAACATTTTTAATTTCTTAACAGTAAATAGATGGTATTCAAAATTTTCATAATCACTTTTTGCCGAAATTATTGAGGTGAGGCCATGTCATTGTCTACAGTATAATACATTTTAACAACATGCAAATATTATTTGTTGGTTGTTTTCTTTTGGAATAATATTTGATATTTTTTTACAGTGACAAAGATGATAAAGGTGACAGGTAATCTAACTTAATAATATCTTACAAATATTTTAAATGCGAAAGTTTGTATGGATGTCCAACAGCCAATCACGCCAAAACGTCTTAACAAATCTGAACAAAATATGGCACGGAGATAGTTTATAAGCTGGAATAGCACTTGGCTGCTTAATTATTACCCCATAAAACAAGTACGTGCGTGCGACGTGCGACGTCGTACCCGTGGAATCGTACGACGTCGCAGGAAACAGCTAGATTATAAATATGAAAGTTAGGATGGATGTACTTTATATCCCGAAAAAGTTAATAGTTCCCGTGTTCATATGTACGAAGTTGCGGGCATCAGCTAGTATATAAAGTACCTATCTCAGTGTAGCATACCTACTCTAAATAACCAAATACTTACTGACTTCATTTATTCATAATTAGTGACGAGGAGGATAAAGAAGCTTTAAGGGAGCTTAAGTAAGTACAAGATATTTTAAAATAAAATGTGTTTTTTAAATGTCACTTTCTGTTAACAGTTTATTGAAACATTATTATTTATAACAGCAAAGAAAATAAGAAAGAAGAAAAAATAACAGCAGACAAAGATTCTGACAGTTCTAGTACCAGCGACAGCGATGAGGGTAAAACTAAGAAGGAAAAAGTTGAAAAAGAGGATAAAAAGAATGAAAAACCAAGTAAACATAAAAGTAAAAAGAATAAAGGTCACACTAAAAGAGACGTACAAAAAAATGAAAAACATGAGTCGATCTCCAAGAAAACTAAAGAAAAATCGTCAGATTCTGTGGTAATAGGGTCACAGAGAGGCGAAGTGTTTTACGAATCTAGTAGGGATGAAAATGTCAATGAACCGGATGAAGAATAGCTTTTCTGGTGTATAAATGATTTAATTTTAAATAGTTTTTCTTTTTCACATTTTACCATATATTTTAGGATATTATAGTTATTACTTCATGACAGGTATAAAATAGGTAAAAAAACAGCAAAAATTTTAACAACATGTAACACTCAAACGATTTGATAATATTTCTGAGTTTTTGTTTGTTTTATAACAATAGTTCATATCCTTAGAGAGGTTCAACTTTCTCAGTTGACGTTTAGCACGACCTTACCCGTCCTGAGTTTAAATTATATCTAAGTTAGGGGTATATATCGGATTGCCGAATTGTTTGTACTCCTAATTGTCTTTGGCACACAAACTATTAGCCTAAACTTTTTTCGAACATTTTTATTTTTCCTTAACTTGTTTAGCCTATTTTTACAACGCCTTACTGTATAGCGCCGTATAATAATTTCCCAAATGCAAGATTTAGCCGAATAAATCTTAATGCCTACCATTTACAGTTCCAAATTTTTATTCCCAGAAAGTTAAAAAGTTTATCACTATTTGAAACACACAAGCACAGGACCGATCGTTGTGGAGATCCTTGGGGGAGGCCTATGCCCAGCAGTGGGCGTCGTTCGGTTGATATGATGATGATGATGATGATTTGAAATAGCCATGCATGCAAGCAAGCACGCATGCAAACAAGCAAGCACGCATGCAAACAAGCAAGCATGCATGCAATCAAGTAAAGATGCATGCAAACAAGCAATCATGCATGCATCCAAAATATCAGACTCCCGTGACGGCTTCGGCGCTGCGGGGCTCTGGCGGTCCCACGCGTGCTAATCGTCGCAGATGGCTTACGCTCACTGCCGCGGCTGAGGCTGGCCGGCCGCCGGCCAGAAAGCCTCGCTTACAGCCTCCTGCTCCTCAGCCCGCGGGCCGCCTCGCCCCTCCGCGCCTACGCGCTCATGAATTACACTCTAGGGGTAGGGCAGACAAGACTGCTTGGAGTCGGTTTGTGAGCAATCTTTTTCGGTTTAAAAAAAATTTGAGCTTTCAATGAAAGAAAAAGAAAAAGATGCGAAAACATTTTAGTGCATTCGATATTAGACATACTGAAATTAGGGTTTTCAATTTTTAGACCAAACTATAACAGTGCGAAAACAACTGTTAGACTAGACAATAATTATACGTTATAAGTTTAGGCCAATACGGTTCGGCCAAATGAAATTAAGACTTTAAATTTTTGGCGAACCGAAGGGCACCCCTAAGATAGTCTGACAATTTTTTCTCTCAGACATAAAAAAACTTGGGTTTTTAATAAAACTACAATAGTTAAAGCATCAATCTATTTAATTGTTAATGTTATGAAGGCTCTATAACGAAGTCCAGTTTCAAACACCCTATGAAGGTCCTGTCATCTGCGCAGTCGCAATTAGGGTTGTGATAGAAATTCATCGTGACCTGATAACGTGCCTCATTGGCTGCATTTACCGGCATGTCGTCACTGTCCGGCACGAAATCAAGGATTTCGTACTCGCCCTGATAAGGAAAATTATCTGGCTTTATCAAAAGCGTTTAGTATTAAACGGGTAAACTACTGACTGCGACAAACCTCTTCCAACTACCTACTCCCAAAGCTTTATCGACTTAAGAAAAAAGCGATGTTTTTAATTTGACGCGCATAATTTTAATTTTAACTTAACCTATAAGTATTGAAATTTACTGACAGGTTGCTTGTAGAAACGTAGACACCACCAATTTTAGATTAGTCAAAATCAAACAATGAAAGTCCCTGCGTAGACTCAAACGTTGGTGATTTGTTCGTCATGTTATGCCAGCAGCAGCATAAAGTATCGCCACCCATTTCTTCCTTTGGTTAGAGTCTACTAAAGGAGTACCGTTAGTAAAAGACTAACTACTAAATGAAAAAAAAAGACGCAAAAAATTCTCCTTATCGTCATCAGCCTAAATGCGATCCCAAAGTCCAACCCGACTGCCAAGCGTGGCGATTATACTAGTATTAAAGAGTCTTATTAATCTAGATATTTCTTTTAGTCTTTGTACCCACAGAACATGGAAAATGGTTAGAAAGGCGCCATTTGTATGAGAACCGATGTCACCGATTGCGCTCCACTACACATAAACGAGTACAAAGCCCCAATCAAGCGCTTCTTTTGACGTCGCGCGACTTCAAAAGAAACCAATTACAGCGCTCACTTACAAGCACTTGCTCATAACCTCTGTGGCCCGCCACCTACATCGCCTTTCAAACCTTTTTCCATGTTCTGTGTATGGGATACCTACACACCAAATTGAGAAATATGGGTATGGTCGGTGACCATAATAAACTATTTTTACTAATTATGATCTTAGCTGACGAATTTTACATTCAATCAAATCTATAAAGTAAATATACTAGGTACACAAAATGTCCAACGAGATTAATAAAACTACTTACAGCCTCAAAGGGGCAAGTGGGAGGGAAACCAAAATACTTCAGATACTTGTAGTAACCGCTGTCGGGCCCCATCTCTGAACACAAATCGCATATGTCGAGTGTTACAATAACCTCGACTCGACCATTTTTGTCTTTCTCTACAATCAATTCGACCTGGAATTAGGAAAAATGCGTTATAAAAGGTAAAGTTCGCCTAAACCACATAAAGATCATCTACAGGCGATGTAAAAGCCTTGTCCGATCAAATCCTTTCGGTCCTTAGGTCCAGTTACTTTCCTGTTATGCCCGGTAAACTCTAAGAACATATACTCGTATATTGCTTGCTTTTAACGTCCATTCCGTGAATGTCTACTCTGCCCAATGATCGCTTGACACAGAATGAATTAAATTATTTAGTTACTTTAAAATTCCTTGGAAGGGACCTTAAGACTTGATGTGTGTTGGATGTTACCAATTGGTGTGTTATCAAAAGTAATTAACTGAACTATTCGAATCGAAAAAAAAACCTCTCCAAACAAACATTACATGGCCAAATAAGATTTTATCACTATCGGCAAATTTGTTATTGTGTGAAACTAATGCCGAACCCAAGCTAGCGTTCCTTGAATTCTCAATACTAAATTATGTGCAGAAGAAAAGTATCAGAAGTGTCACTTTTTTGTGGCATCCTGTTTGACACAAAAATGTATAAGTATAGAAATATGTTCTGAATCAATGCAATTTTTACTTTAGGGGCAAAAACAATGTATGGAGCCTCGGCCGGCCGTCTCCTTTGTAGGATTACAGATAAGTTAGTACTTATTGTTCATTGACGTTATCGTTACAAAAATATCATTCTAGAACTCTTCTGGAAGATTTCGCATTCTTTGGAACTAATTATGAAAGATACAAAACATACCAAAGTACACGGCTCGATTCCCTTGAGGAAGTGAAAAGTGCCAGCCATGAACGCCACGGTCTCATTAAGCCTCTTCACCTCCACCCCAGATGTGTCGACGAACTTCTGGCTTATCTCATCTGAGCAGACGTAAACAGGCGAATCGAAGTTCAGCACCCATTCCTCTTGCTAGAAATATCCCATGAAATGCATCCGATATAAATGTATTTTCAGGCGACGAAAGGGGTTCTCAATATAAAAAATTATGACGCAGACATTAAAACGGGACTATGTGAGTAACTCTTTGGTCACATTTAGATTTTAAACAAGTATAAATAGTTTAAAAAATGTAACCCGGCTACGAAAATGCAACGATTTCAAAGTATGTATATTTCCTGTATTTTAATAACATTTTTTACTCACTTATCTTCTTTGATTTGGTACTCATTGTGACTGTAAAAGTATGATTAGCAACTGCTGCAGAACTTACAAAGTATACAATTTTTCTTAGCAAACCACAAAAAGCACGAAAGTCACCAATTTTGAGTCGGTGACAAACAAAACATGACCGACAACCATCGTGCATCTCAAAAGTGTCATTATAAACAAAAATATAAACTTACTGACTTTGGATTTTTAAACCAAAATTAAAATAATAATGTTTCTCATTTCTTCAGTAATTATTTGTAAGGTAATAAAAAATGAATGCTTCCGACGAGCTTCTTCCTTTTTGTACATTTGACAATAAAAAAATCTTACCACCGGCGGAGCGGGAAAATTGCCTTCACTCAAACCTACTACAAAGAAGAGTGCTAACCAATCTACAATCATTTTTGCAATCGACTATCCTGCGAAATGACATGTATTTATAAATTACCCTCTTTATAAAACATGTATCGCGTGCTACATCTGATAAAGGAGCATGTTGTATATTCCATTCTGTATATTATGTAAGATTAAAATCTGTGTAACTTATTTATACAGTTTTTGTGTTGTTCGTAATACAATAATAGTGGTACGTAATATTCAACAGAAAAGTATTAATGTATTCAATAAAACATCGATGCTCTAAAAAAATAGAATTTAATGTAACTTCTAAACAGCAAAATGTTAAAGTACAATCACAACATTGAATTTTCAAATATATCCTAGAATTTCAAGTTCCTCTAAAATTTTATTAATAAGCTGAACTAAATCACATCAACACAAGGTAACGGAACGAAATCAAAAACATAAGAAGTAAGTGTTCAAATAAATTTATTAAAAAAAATACAAAACAAAAAAAACGTTCATCCATGCTTGCTATCCCAACGTTACAAAATAAACTAGAAAATATTAGGTTAACAAGTTTATATACATAAATATATATCTATAGTGCTTAAAATTGCAAGTGAGGAATAACAATATTAATATATGGGCACAACACTGGTGTGCGCGATAGTACCTACTCTATAGATACTAACGTTAGAAAAATGCTTATTAAATGTAATATATTAAGCTATTTTATTATGCTGCTCGAATAAACTAAAAATTTCGAAAAATACGTCGATACAAATACCTTCTATATAAAATACATCTTCGGTTAACGCTAAGAGACCAATACTGTGAATCATACTTCACATCATAATCTAAAATAGATAATTTAAATATTCCATTGTCAATAATAAATTACTTTTCAAGTCTTAAATTACATATAACCTAATACTGTAAAAGTAACTTTTGACATTGCAAGTGCAGTAATATTTATACCAACTTACATACACACGATATGTTAAAAATAGTTAAGACCTTAATGTTTATAATCTAGATATCGGAGAGAAATATTTTATTGCATGTACTTAAAGTTGGCACAAATACACAACGGGACAATCTTAACAGGGTCCCAAATTTAAAATGTTTTAAAATAAATACTCTTAACACTAATCAAATCCATCCAACTAATTTCTAACTAATTTGGGACTCTGTCTGTTACACAAGCACCTTAACAATATTAAAAATATATTATTTTTTCTCAGTGTCTCAATCTATTCCATACTAAAATATAGCATCTTTTATAGTAAATTATGGAAGAATGCTTAAAATGTATTTGCATTGAATACAAGTAATCGTAAATAAATCTAATTGCGTTAAATATTAACGTTAGACTAGAGAAACCTAAAACATTTATATAGATATATTTTTTGTAGGGGGGTTTATAAATATAACTCACTCATAAAACTGCGCGCCGGCTCATAGCGAAACAACAAAAAACCCAAAGTGTCACAGGAAGCAGAAAAGGAAGCACAGTAACTCGTCTTTGCACAGGACTAAAAAACACGGTGACTACAGACAGATACAATTTTTTTGCGAGTTCAGCTTCTGATATGAACTCAATAGAAAATCATTCGCATATCCATATAAAATTATCATGTTACTCTACGATAATGTATGGATGGATGAGACTTCTGTTTTCGAGATTTCCCACGTTATATTTATCAGCAGCTGTTCTACGTTATAACTATGTATGAAAGTATAATTTAGTTGTTAGCACTTTGCATCTACAAAAATAAGGCGACGAAATCAATTACAGCCTCTGCTTAGCGTGGGGTAACATAGTTTCATGGCGGAACTGTAAGACATTTATTATATTTATTCAAGACGAGTTACTTATAAACCATTCCTTTACTGTGACCGAGCGAACATCCGTTCGACACAACAAAACCAAAATCGAACCATCGCTTCTTACCGGTTATATCCACACCACACAAAACAATATAAAAACCAAGTAGAGTGGACAATTCGAGCATATGCGCCGGCGCATAGGAAAATCAACCTTAACACTAAACAATTAGTATCGGAATGCGCATGCGCGTCTCCGTGTGCAACAAAGCGAGCAACGTTTATTTATTTATGCGTGTTTTAAAAATAATACAAGGTATTCGTTATCAAAACGTCGTAAGAGGCGCGTCGATCGCTTCAGAATTTTGAGAAATCAATGCACGGCCTCCTGAAAACAAAAAAAAACAGTCATTGTACTTGTAGAAATTTATGTAATTAAAGTTTGATTTGATTACTAGTACTACAACTTGTACAATAAATATAAAACATAAATTATTTATTTCAGGGAATGCCCATAAAGTGTTCATTAATTACAAATGTCCTAAAAAACTATGGTAGTCTAACAGCTAATAAAAAAAAAAAAAAATTTAAATTCAAATATAGGCTGAATAAGTTGCTGATGTAATATACAGGATGAAATTTTAACCACTTTCCAAAATTTTTATATGTGTTCAGTATCGTATTTAGAGTCTATTTATGAAGTAAAAAATGTAAATCAAGTTGTCACCCGAAAATATTTTTCGCGATATAGCTTTAAATTTTTACGGTCCTAGACCTGTTAAGGTATCAAAAACTTATGAATAGTATTGTAATCAATGAATGAGATGCATATCGCGCAAAAAAAGTGTCACTAGGATGCCGTAGCATAAATTTTAGATTTTTGGCGGACATTTTCTAAGTGCCTTATCTTGTCATTTTTGTACTGGGCTATCAAAAGAAAAAATACGTCATTTGATTTTTGCCTCGTAGATTACTATGTTAAAATTTGGAAAGTGGTTAAAATTTCATCCTGTATATAACTAGATACACAAACATCGTCAAAAAAGTGTCCCAACTAAAAGTGCACCCATTTGACACAGGCGTGCTCTTTTAGTACAACTTATGTCAATCGAATAATAATAACATGGCATAAATATCCACACTATTGTATGCCGACATAATTTGGCCGGGTTCTATGACACTGACATAATATCAACGTCGATTATTAAAATGAGGAAAGGTTTAGGTATAATTTTTGTATCGGACTGCGTATCTAGTTCTTGTATATTCTATCAACGGCTGAATACAATATATCACCAATGGTTAAATACAACCATAGGGAAAGTAATGTACTAGAGTTCCAATCTTCATAGTAAAGATTGTCCTCCGGAAGAAAGCTAAGATTCTGTATTAAGCATAGATGGCATTACTATTATTAGCTCGTGTTAAATCGAAAGAGACAGAAAATCTTTCTATGCTGCGGCTTTTTGTAGACTGCTATTTTCGTAGCACTACTGTCGCAAAGCATGCTTTTGCCCGTTAGTTGTTGTAAGAAATAAAGCACGAATATGTTATACGTACGACATTTTTGTAACGATTTAGGAAGACATAAAAACAAATCATGAAATTTTATTCTCGTTGCTGGCGGGCGCGGGCTCGACGCACAGCAGGCGCGGCACTCAGGGTACAGCGCGCTACTAGCTCGCTACACACCTACCTCGCTGCTGGCGGGCGGCGGCGAGGCGGGCGCGGGGCGGCGCGGCGGCGCGGGCTCGACGCACAGCAGGCGCGGCACTCAGGGTACAGCGCGCTACTAGCTCGCTACACACCTACCTCGCTGCTGGCGGGCGGCGGCGAGGCGGGCGCGGGGCGGCGCGGCGGCGCGGGCTCGACGCACAGCAGGCGCGGCACTCAGGGTACAGCGCGCTACTAGCTCGCTACACACCTACCTCGCTGCTGGCGGGCGGCGGCGAGGCGGGCGCGGGGCGGCGCGGCGGCGCGGGCTCGACGCACAGCAGGCGCGGCACTCAGGGTACAGCGCGCTACTAGCTCGCTACACACCTACCTCGCTGCTGGCGGGCGGCGGCGAGGCGGGCGCGGGGCGGCGCGGCGGCGCGGGCTCGACGCACAGCAGGCGCGGCACTCAGGGTACAGCGCGCTACTAGCTCGCTACACACCTACCTCGCTGCTGGCGGGCGGCGGCGAGGCGGGCGCGGGGCGGCGCGGCGGCGCGGGCTCGACGCACAGCAGGCGCGGCACTCAGGGTACAGCGCGCTACTAGCTCGCTACACACCTACCTCGCTGCTGGCGGGCGGCGGCGAGGCGGGCGCGGGGCGGCGCGGCGGCGCGGGCTCGACGCACAGCAGGCGCGGCACTCAGGGTACAGCGCGCTACTAGCTCGCTACACACCTACCTCGCTGCTGGCGGGCGGCGGCGAGGCGGGCGCGGGGCGGCGCGGCGGCGCGGGCTCGACGCACAGCAGGCGCGGCACTCAGGGTACAGCGCGCTACTAGCTCGCTACACACCTACCTCGCTGCTGGCGGGCGGCGGCGAGGCGGGCGCGGGGCGGCGCGGCGGCGCGGGCTCGACGCACAGCAGGCGCGGCACTCAGGGTACAGCGCGCTACTAGCTCGCTACACACCTACCTCGCTGCTGGCGGGCGGCGGCGAGGCGGGCGCGGGGCGGCGCGGCGGCGCGGGCTCGACGCACAGCAGGCGCGGCACTCAGGGTACAGCGCGCTACTAGCTCGCTACACACCTACCTCGCTGCTGGCGGGCGGCGGCGAGGCGGGCGCGGGGCGGCGCGGCGGCGCGGGCTCGACGCACAGCAGGCGCGGCACTCAGGGTACAGCGCGCTACTAGCTCGCTACACACCTACCTCGCTGCTGGCGGGCGGCGGCGAGGCGGGCGCGGGGCGGCGCGGCGGCGCGGGCTCGACGCACAGCAGGCGCGGCACTCAGGGTACAGCGCGCTACTAGCTCGCTACACACCTACCTCGCTGCTGGCGGGCGGCGGCGAGGCGGGCGCGGGGCGGCGCGGCGGCGCGGGCTCGACGCACAGCAGGCGCGGCACTCAGGGTACAGCGCGCTACTAGCTCGCTACACACCTACCTCGCTGCTGGCGGGCGGCGGCGAGGCGGGCGCGGGGCGGCGCGGCGGCGCGGGCTCGACGCACAGCAGGCGCGGCACTCAGGGTACAGCGCGCTACTAGCTCGCTACACACCTACCTCGCTGCTGGCGGGCGGCGGCGAGGCGGGCGCGGGGCGGCGCGGCGGCGCGGGCTCGACGCACAGCAGGCGCGGCTTGTCGTCGCGCGGCTCGTCCCCAGCCGCGCCGCTGCCGCCCACGGACATCTGAGCGAGGGATGCGATCACGCTGTCGATGCTGATGCTGGTGGCGGGCGCACTGTCGCCTTCGCCCTGAAGGAAAAAAAAACATCATAAGTTCATAAAAATCCGCTGTGCCGCGGCTGCAACTTAAGGTGGATTTATATTTGTCTGACATGACGACACGTGCTATGTTATGACGTGACGGCTAGTGTACACATTATAATGTACCTGGGCCCCAATTCCGCTAATTTACAAATGGCTCAATAGAATCGTAATTGCACCGCAATCGTATTATTTGACATTACTATCTTAATAAATGTGTCAAAATATACAATTGAGATGCAATTGCGATTCTATTGAGCCATTTGTAAATTAGAGGAATTGGGGGCCCCCAATTCCTCTAATTTACAAATGGCTCAATGTTCTGATGCCTGCGGACGATGTTTTGGATCGGTCTAGTCGTAGCTTTTGAAAAGGTAAACGTTTGCAATGTTCTCTCAAGAGACATCCGATTCTGATTCAGATTATGAAGAAGACGTGCAACTTTTAATCATGGCAACACTTAAAAAGGCTATTGATGGCGAGTTTCATTGTTTTATTTACGAAATATACGGATAACTGACGCGTCAGGACACAACACTAACGCGTGCACACTGAGTCATTATGCACCGGTTCCCCGCTCCCCCAACCCACCGCCCTGACGCGAACTGGGATCGATTCTGATGCGACATGTGTGATCCCATCACGACACGTCACATTACACTTAAACGTTACCATACTAAATGTATGATACCGATTCCGTTCTAATGAGTCACGCCACGACACGTCAGCCGAATATAAATTCACCTCTATTCTTCCAGTACCTGTAGATCAGTACCACATCTTCCGAGCCAAGTTTACTGTGTGATTTTGATAATAATGCCAAATAAAAAATAGTCTCATTATCAATCTACTTCTGGCGAATGGCCTGTCCAAGAGAATTTCGTCATAATCGCTACACCACGCTAGGCCATCGCAGATCTAAAGGTGGAGTTAAGTATGACTTGTTAAGGTCCAAACATACTCATTTTATCCACTCAAAGATAGAGAAGCAAAGAGAACAAAATTATCTAATTCATTTTCTCGACTTTTTGATAGTGAAATTTGTTAGAACAGGACTATTTGTATACTATAACACAATAACTTTTGAAACAATTATGCATTTACATATAACATTGATCAAATAACATACCTTTTGGGGTCCAGATTTGAAGAAGTGAAGATAGCAGAACCCACGGAATCCCTGTAACATACAAATATGAGTAAATTTACTTCCTACTAACAATAGTAAAACTATAAATCAACCAGTTCGACTGTATAAGTTTTTAATACCTTCCAAATCATAATCTGTGGCTTGACTCCGCGCTCTGAGAGAGCTTGCTTTAGATCGCGCACTCGAGTGTTCGGGCTGATGTTTGATATCTGCAACAAAAATAAATAGCAAATCTACATGTGACCTTTGCAGCTAAAGTGAGTAGTAACTAAAATTAAAGTGAGATAAAGTTAACCTTAGTGAAAGGTGAAGATCTTCAGGATAAACAATTAAGACACGAAAATATAGGCATGATAGATTTCTAAACCAGACGTCTCAGTGCTGCCGCCTAGCGGAAGCTTGTTTATTATGCGCACAAATAGTAGTGGGGAGATAGCTGCGACATCGGTTCCCATACAAATGGCGCATGACAGCCCTTCTAACCTCTTTTCTATGTTGACAACCTTGGATAACGCCGTCCTAAAGCCAGTTAGATGTCCAGCGAAAGAAATCAGCTCCGGAATTGGGAATCGGCGATTCGAGTAACAATGAATACGTTAATACAGTCAAGAGTAAATATGGCATCCACATTTTCGTCAAATTAGGCGCGAATTTTTAAAATGTAAATTTTGAATGCATTTTTAGGGTACTTAGCAATTAAATAAAAAAAAATTATTTTTGTAGTGGTTTTTATGCACTATAGAATCAAATTGAGACACTTTTCAAAAATGAGTGTATAACCCTATTAAGATAGAGGAACTGTCCCTTAGGCACAACAGAACTATCTGTAGATAAAGTAACGGTCTATAATCATCCCACTGCAGGGCAAAGGCCTCCATCATTGAATTCAAGTTACCATAGCAATGATGGGTATCTGTAGATGACAATAAGTTATTGTATCGATGTTTATACCTTGACAGAGAAGTCAATGACCGGCCGCTGGCGTTTGGTGCGGCGAGGTCGCTGTTCGGCGCCCTCCTTGCCTTCCTTCCCTGCGGATTTGTTGCTGTTGCGGCGACGCGTTGACCGGCGGGGTTTGCCGCTCGATTTGCCATCTTCGCCTTCGGTTGTATTACCCCCCTGTATAGATTATTTTATTTTATTTTATTCGGAACACCAACAGCACTGATGCATTACATAAGAACAAATTTTCTTATAAATCATTTAGCCATTTAAAGGTCCTCGCACACAGAAAGCGAAATGTAAACAAACCATAATAGGTAACTATTGCATAGATCATCAGAGAATCATTAACATTCAAGAATAAATATACACAAATAAAAATAACCATGTTCATGTTGCACCTTGGAGAGGGGAACTCAGAAGTAAGCAATTTGTTTATAGACAAGGGTTTAGTCCGAAAAAGTTCAAGTTCACTATTGCTTTCCGAGAGGTTATTGAACAAGTTACTAGACCGGATAAAAAAAGAATTGCGGCGGTAATTGGTGTTGACCCTGGGTATTGCTAGGTTGAGTACATCTAGTTGGTAACTTACGTGGCACCCAGATGTTAACCTGCTCTAATAAAGCAGGGCAATCAATAGTGCCACTAACAATTTTTAGTAGACACTTAATGTCAGCAATTTGTCGCCTTCTTTCTAACGGTTAGTTAATGTTAGTATGACTCAGTGGAGAAGAGATGTTCAAATCAATGATTGATCGATGTTCGCGTCTTCATGTAGCAAGGTTTTAATTTTGCAATATTGGAGACATTGGATTTTACACAAAAAATCATGTTGGTATGAGACACGAAGATGTCGAGATGCACTAACAGATTTTTCACATACATTCTACGAACATAATATTACCAAGAGGTAGTGAAAACCATTCTAATCTGTTGCATAATTTTTCCTATTTAACAAACTTATTAAGCTGCCCTGCTTGAATATTAGAACAACGGCTAAATAGTTTAAAAAAATACACCAAATTAAAAAAAACAGACGAGTCAGATTTGCAGCCGTCGCACAGTGGTCCCAAAATTAAAAAAAGTGGACATGCTTCCTAGCCTAACCAAATTTTTTTTTTATTGTTGCTCCTACTATCACTATTATGGCAAAAAAATATTATTACCCTAGCTTGACTAATTCAGGGTGAAAAAAGATAAACAAGTTTTTTTTGTATGGAGGAAATTCTTTTTTTGTCGATTGAGCGGAAACCATAATGAGATCAGCTATGAAAGTCATATATGTTAGAAAGGTAGTCATAGTGAGCATTTTACTCCAAGAAACATCATACTTATCTCTGCCGCTTTCGGAGATATAGGAGTTTAAAATTCGGATTTTTTCGATTTAAGCCGCCTATTTTTAAAAATCAAATTTATAATATTTACTATAATAACTTAGTATGTATGCATCACACACATCGCACACACACCACACCTGACGATTGTAGGTATATATCAGTAAATACCCTTGAGTAAATACTCAAGGCTGCACATTAGGGTCTACATTTTCTTAAGTTTTCTCACTCGGAAGAAAGCGATCCTTGGTTCAGTATTAAAGCATTGACTTCTGGCAGTAATTGCTTCTGTTGTCGGACAAAATTTGGTCTTATATGAGTAATGTAAGGATCTGAACTAATCAAAAAATTATGAATTATATCAAGATTGGTTTGTGTTCTGTCAATTTTTCTTGTATGAGCCAATCTTACATTCCTAAAATCTTTGTTCCTAGCTTCTGATGCTTCTTCTGAGAGTGAGGCTATAGGGATAAATGAATACTGACCACAAATATCAGCACCATGTAATAAGAGTTTATGGACACTGCTAGGCATGTAATACCATGGATACAAATTTACGTAATGTCTCTTTACAAAATTCTCTAAAATTACTCATATTAATCTGTAGTCCAGATGAGACAGCTTGTAAAATAATAGCGAATCTCTTTATTAAATCCTCATTAATACCCGTTATTTCAGCAGATAATTCGTAATCCATAAAAAACCTTCTGGCAGTGTTACCATCGTTTGTTGTACCGAAACCCTGTTTGACTACGTCAATCAACAATCCTGTTCGTTCCCGGAATTCTTCTTGGGTCATATTTTTCTTTACGTTTCTTAATAATTTATCGCTATTTCGAGCTGTCCACTTTTTGAAATCCATGTTATATGAAATATGAAAGATGCATTCCATACATCTTATCCACATATGAAGTGAGGACAACCCATATTGGTACGAGTACATATCGACTCTAAGGGGTCTTTTGGAAACGAAGTCTAAATCATTCATTTTACTTGGAGGACTACACTAAAGTGACAAACTACGCCTTTTTTTCTGTTTAAATCTCCAAATGGTTTTTGAACACTACTTCTACTAGTTGATATTTCAGTATTCTCCTGTGAGGTCTCAAAAGTTGAAACTTCTTCCACGATGTCAGCCGCAATGCTAAAAATGTTGTTTAAATCAATATTTTTACATTGCGGCCAGATGATTTGAGAATGTAACCAATGTTCATTTTGGGAATTAAAAGTTTTTTGAGTTCTATTTGCAATAGACCACTTTCTTGTTATCTTGTTTTTAAAATTACGGCAAAATTGATTGATAGTATTCAAGTCTTCAGAGGACAATTCAATCCCAATGTTTTCTATAAGAATGTGGTAAATTGTTTGATTTCAGAGCTACATACTCGTACAAATCTAAATTCGAAACAAATACCGACATTTTCAATAATTTTCGAAAGGACTTAAAAGTCTCTTCGCAAATTATAAAATGCAGTTTAGTGCCCGTGATAAGAAAACAATACGACCAAATTATGGAATCATACGAAATAAAATATTTAAATTCAACAAAAAGCAAATTCAAATATTTAAATTCAACAATAATAACAACAATTCCTAGATATTAAATAATAAATCACAAAAAATATTTGTATTCACGAATGCATACAAAACTGTAATACGTCTTATCGACACCACATGTAGTTGCACACTGAAGCACAATGATGGAAAATACGTCGACATGTTTTTACAAATGGTCGTATCATAAAAACCTGTTTTGACAAGTTCGTACAGGTTTATGCGGAAGCTTTTTAGATTGCTCGTGACGTCATCCCCTGTTTTTGTACCTGTCTTCCTGGAATTTCTTCACATTACTTAGTACAGGTACAAAAACAGCGTAATAAAATATTCAATAATTAAGGATATTTCCTTAACTATTGAATATTTTTGCTCAGTGCATTATATGAGCTCATGGACTCAGATATAATGCAAAGAAAAGTGAAATCCTGATGTTTCAGTCTCGGGGTCACAATATAACCGCAGTCCCTCCTGTCTATTTAGGCGGTGTTGCACTAAAACGGGTATCGCGTTTTAAATATCTGGGTCACTGGGTGACGGAGGATCTCTCTGATAACGAGGATATAGAACGGGAGCGACGGGCGTTGGCAGTCAGATGCAATATGCTGGCTCGCAGGTTTGCACGCTGTACTGAACCCGTTAAGGTGATACTTTTTAAAGCTTTTTGCCAGTCTTTCTACACGTGTAGCCTGTGGATTAGCTATACGCTGAAGACAGTCAGCGCCCTGCGAGTGCAGTATAACAACGCGTTCAGGGTATTGTTGGGGCTGCCGCGTTACTGCAGCGCGTCAGGCATGTTCGCGGACGCTCATACCGATGGATTTCATGCCATTCTACGCAAAAGAGCCGCCTCGATGCTAAGCCGTGTTCGCGGGGGCTCTAGCAGTATCCTGCGTGTTGTAGCAGGGCGAGTGGACTGCCCGTTTATGCAGCATTGGGTTCGACTGCACATAAAAAACCCTTTGATGCCTCAAATGTTACCTATTTTATTTTTCTTTTTGTAATTTTTATATTTTGTGTAGTACTATTGGTGTTACTGACTCAACTTTATTGTATTGTGGTATGGAATTTGTCTGAAATAAATCTTTTGAATTTGAATTATAATAATGCGCTGATCAAAAATATCAATATTACATAGATATGATCGTCAGGTGTCATGGATGCATACATACTAAGTTCTCCTAGAGTAAATTATAAATTTGCGTTTCAAAAATAGTCACCTTAAATCGGTAAATTCCGAATTTCAAACTTCAATATCCCCGAAAGCGGCAGAGATAAGTATGATGTTTCTTGGAGTAAAATGCTCACAATGACATCCTTTCTAACATATATGACTCTCAAAGCTGATCTCATCATGGTTTCCGATCAATCGACAAAATAAGAATTTCCTCCATACAAAAAAAACTTGTTTATTTTTTTTCACCCAGAATTAATTAAGCTAGGACAATAATATTTTTTTGCCATAATAGTGATAGTAGGGACACCAATAAAAAAAATATATGGTTAGGCTAGGAAGCATGTCCACTTTTTTTAAATTTGGAACCACTGTGCGTCGTAACGTGCCCGCTACTTTAAGAAACCCAGACAGCAGCCTTAGATAAGTTGCTTTTTATACTTGTATAGGGAGATAAGTAAAGACGAGAACACAAGTAGTAATGAATATTTATTGTCAAACTTAACCTACTTAAATAGTAAAATATATCACCGGATTAGTGGGTCGCCGCAATTAGCTTAACACCGTGCCTACATAGTTATATAAATCACTGGTTGCGCCGAGGCTTCTTCAGTTAGACACAGGTGTTCGAGCGGGATGACCATAAAATCTATTAGACAACAACTTGTCTATGGCTGATTTGTTATCTATTCTTCGAGTGTATACTCTATTAGAAAGCAACTTGTTAAGAAGAACGTATCAAGAAGATATGTAACAGTTATAGTCGTTAACATTCATCTTACCTCTCCCTCACTTTGGCTCTTGTGCGAGCGAGTGCGGCGATGCAGCCGACGCGGCCGCTGGGTACTACGCTCCTCGACGTCCGTGTCCACCTCCTTCAAAACGCAAGGCCTGCCTGCACTGTTGATAAATGCTTTTGTTAATCACATCATTAGCCTTAATAAATCCAAACTAGGTGGTAACTTGGTAAGCGTTGTAGTAAGTGCTCTAGAATGGGTTTACATTAGAACAACCTCCGTGGCGGAGTGGCGTACACACTGGTTTTCAAAGTGTCGCCTACTCCGAGGTCCCTGGTTCGATTCCCGGACGGGTCGATGTAGAAAAAAAGTGTTTTTCTACATTTTCTCGGGTCTGGGTGTTTGTGGTATCTTCGTTGTTTCTGGTTTCCAAAAAAACGAGTGCTTTAAATAGTTATTCAAATTGGGATAAGAACAATGTATGTGATGTTGTCCACATTTATTTATTTTATTTTCATTTATTTATTCTCCTGAATACCAAGCATAGCAAGTGAAGGATTATTTACATGCTTTAAAATATGAATCACCACAAAAACTTGCCTAACTGATTCCCGGACAGTACCTTCTAGAGACCAGAAGCAGTAACAGTTTAATTTTTATCGAGTCAGTTTCTATTACTCTGTCCACCAGTGTTAAGCTAAGATATTAAAAAAGAATACTAGATTTCGAACTAAATTATGTCTCAGGCGGGACTCGAACCCGCATCCCCTCGCTTCGGTTTCGAGTCCCGCCTGAGACATATTTTTCAAGTTTATATACTGATATTATAATTGCAATTTAATTGCTAAAATATCAAATAAAGTATAAATTTACGACAGTATAAGATTTTTATTTTTTGAAGTGAAACTTCTTTATCGGCGTTGGAAAAAATTTACCGTCACGAAAAAGTTTTCGGACCGTCACGAAAAAGTTTTCGGTTGCGCGTCACAGCGTCACATTTTTCGGTTACGCGCCATCTTTTTCTTGCCCCTACCACGGTTGGTTCAGACGATAGCAAAAAGGTAAAGTGAAATAATATTTAACCAATTTAACCAATTTGACCAATTTAACCAATTTAACCAATTTAACTAATTTAACTAATTTAACCAATTTCTGGAAAGTTGCATGTAGATCATTTTTCGAAAAATAAGGCCATAAAGAAGTTTCACTTCTTACGTGTGTACACTAGTACACGCACAACTTTTTTAGAAATTAAATCAAGCCAAAATGTTAACTGCTGCACTAAGTGTTACAATATGGTGGTGTTATGTTTAAAAATACTTACAAATTAGTGGGGTGGTATTGCAATATCGCGGGTTCCATGGATATATATATTTTAAAAAGTAACTAAAAAATCTTGATTACATAACCAAGGTAAAAAAAAAGTTAACTTACAGCATCTCAATCTCCCTGAGCTGGCCCAGTATCGGCATGAGTTGGATGCGACGGTCGGACAGAAGGTGCCAGAGGATGCCCGCCGGTCGCTGGCTCATACGCTGAGTTTCAATCACCTGTGAACAATTAGAATATTAATTACTTACACTGAATTCTTTTTATAAGGTATCTAATTTAAATGTTCATCATCATCATCACAGTCGTCGTCTTCGTTGCTGAAGGTCGTTCACAACTTAGAAGTGGTCTGTGGTGGCCTTAGTTAGGTCTCTCCACCCTTGCCTATCTTCGGTTTCCCTGAAAGCCAGGTTTATTGGAAGTCCCGTTATAGCCTTGATTTGATCTGACCAACGGTATGGTGCCCTTCTTCGTGGTCCTTTCGTGAAAAGCGTTAAAATAAAAATTAAAAATTTAAAAAGTTAAAAAGCGTTAATTTTCAATATGTACATACAAATGATACCTGATTAGTTACTGTATACTAGCTGTAGGTACCTGTAGCTTTATATTAATTTTTTTACAGCATTTTTTTAAATAAATGAAACTTACCTAGCACATTGTGCACTTTTTATTATTTATTGTTTTTAATAAAAACGTTGTATAATCTTAAACGATAAACTCGACAGGTCGGGAATAAACTAAAATTTCAAATTCATATTAACTGACTGAAATTTCTCAAAATATGTAACACAAATATCTCAACCTAAATGTTCTTTTCAAATAACTAAAACAATTATAAAGGCTCTTTGCAATGTACTTTATATTTTACAACGGAACTCGTTACATTTTTATGGCTCAATATTTACCTGTGTTGGCGTGACAATGATGTCAATGGGGACATCATGAGGGCCAAACAACTCTGCCGGCAGTGTGTCGAACACCTAAAAAGGATAATAAAAAATTAATAGTTCTAGAAAAATAAAAGATTCTACTCTACTACACAAGAAGTGTAAAAGAAATCATGTAATACTTTGTTATCATTCATCTTTTTTTACATGAAGTAGAATTTGTCACTCATTTTGAAAGACATTTAATATTTTATGGCCAACGATAAGTAACTGAATGGTATGTATGAAGTGGATTTCAAGTGGAATCCACTAAACACTACACTGCTTTTTCGTCGACAGAGCTTCGTAGATTTACATGGTATCATAATATCATCATAATCGAATTAAAACAATGCTGATAAATACATTCTATTCCTCTAAGTGTTAAAAAGGGTCATATTTTTTACAGACAATCAAATGATGATTTATTAAAATAGCAGATGTTCTTCGAGGAGACGAATCCAGTTTCTATCGTATCACAATGACCTTCGTTAAGACGTTTCTTTTGTTATACCCACATACTTAGATACAAGTTTTTTTAATGGACTAAAACACAATATGTAAATTGAATATTGTATCTTACCTGACAATCGTGAACGGTGGTTGCTACAAGTGTGTTCGGCTTGATAGCTTTCATGTGCATCATTAGGCCAAACTCCAGATCGCCATAACCTGAGACGAGAAAAATTTAATGACTCGAAGCGTGATAAATAAATATAGTTAAAAAAACTAAAAAAAACATGCTTTTATAGCGAATCGAACTAAAAAGTAGAAAATAATTTTTAATTACAAAGAGTTTATATTTCAGTAGTAGAAGATCGAACAATCAAGCATAACTAATTACTTCAAAATAAAATTATAATAAAATTTAAATTATTAGGAAAATAATTCAATTCAGAGTAAAAAACGTGGGGTACATTTTACTATATTTTCATAGCTTTTTACTATGTTTTCATAACTCTCCGAACATAGATTGCAAGTAGAATAATTGTTGTTTATACATATATCAAGCACCCAACGCTTTTTTACTCTGAATTGAATTATTCTCCTAATAATTTAAATTTTATTATAATTTTATTTTGAAGTAATTAGTTATGATTGATTGTTCGATCTTCTACTACTGAAATATAAACTCTTTGTAATTAAAAATTATTTTCTACTTTGTAGTTCGATTCGCTATAAAAGCGTGTTTTTTTTTAGTTTTTTTAAACTATATTTTATTCCTACAGTTATTTAATTCGGGATTTATACCATGTACCTTATTTGTTACGAGTTTCCGATATTTCGGCACTGTTGCAAGCGCCCATGATCACGGAAGCTCTCCCGTGATATTTTTGTAAATTTTTTTAAATAATTTTTTTAGTTCGATTTTCAATTAATTATTAGGGGTTAAAGTATGAAATTGCCGTTTTGTATGGACGAAATTGAGAAAAGTCATTTTTCCATACTAACAATTTTTTAATTTTTTTAAAAACGCCTGAACCGTTTTCGATGCAATTAAAGGTGAAAGTAAGATGGTTATAAAGCTACGCATGATAGTATTTAAATTTCTGAAAATCAAAGTATATAATACAAATATACTTAATTGAAGCAAGAAGGTCAGCTGACACATTGTAAGGGGTCTTTTCAACGACTTCCTTTGAAGTAATATGCACTATTATTGCATATATATATACAGTTTTTGATACAATACAAAAAGAATTACGCAAGAATACGACTATACTTAAGAGCTATAATAAAAATAAAAAGTGGGAAAATAATCGGCAATTTCATACTTTAACCCCTATTATTTGCGGACATGTGATAGTATTGAAATGTCATACGAACAACACGGTCAAAATGCAACTAGCCTGAAAAAGTATCTGCCTCCGTTGTGTTGTGCCGAATGCCCGAGCGAAAGAGTAAGATTAATTCTGGCGGTCCTAATAAGGATATTGGGAAACTGTTATTAAGTTATTGCATTGTCATCGGTCCTTGATACGTGTACAAAGTTTCAAATTATTCAAATTTCTGGAAATAGGTGAAAACTATGCTCAAAGATTCCATTACATACATACATAATACAACCCAAGCTAATAAAAGCGTGGTAAAAAAAGAGATCTTTCATTAACATGGCAACAGCTCTTCCAACCGAGACATTATTTGTGTCGATGTTTATTCAGTTGTGCGGGAGGCACTCAGGCTTAAGCAACACGCTTGCGACTACTTTCAGATCTAAAACTTACTTAGTTGGTAATATAACACATACATAATAAATAAACCAGCACACACTTCATGTGTACTTTACGCCTTTTACCTGTTTTATATGATTATATGATTAGATTACTTGATTTGATTACACTGGACAAGTAATAAATGGGTCAAAATAGATTAGTTTCCTGGTTAAGTGGTATCAAAAATATGATAGATAGTTACAGTTGTGTCAGTGGACACTAAACTCGAATTTATGTACCTTATATTTGAAAATTGGTTAATAAATCGTATAATTGGTTTATAAGCTGTCAACTGCATATTAAGTGATATTAAACGCTCTGAATCAACATTTTGCATACCACGTCCTTTTCCGATGCGGTAACCTTCCTTAGAGACGGCCACAGATCCCATCACCACCAAGTCCAGGGAAACAGTATCTTCAATTCCTGCAAAATAAAATGGGAATATAAATAAAATAAATAAGCCATAATCATCAAAAAAAAATTTACCCCCTTTTCTAATTTATAATGTTAGTTAGACAAAAACTTTCGGTATCTACAACATGTTAATGAAATAACGCAAAACCTCTTAGGTGGTAACTTAGCCCATAAAACTGAACACATTTTGTTCTACAACATTCCCAAAATGCCAATAATGAAATTTCGATTTTCATACAAATTGACTCGGTCACCAGATCAGTTTGTATGAAAATTCAAATATTATAGTTTTTTGGGTTTCGTGAAACTTGTTGAACAAAAGTTGTTCAATATCATGGGGGCTGAGCCACCACCTGAGAGGTTTTGCGTTATTTCATTAACACGTAGTACACATAAAAATGTTCCAAGTTTTTAGAGGCATGTGAGTCAGTGCTCCTATCTCTCGGATAGCGCCCTCAATGCCCCTTAGACCAAGACAAAGAAGACATTTCAGTCCAAAACTAGCTCTCTAAAATAGTTCCCGAGTGCGGTCCACTGTCCAACTTGGCTTGGCAGTTCGGGTCACACAGACTCTACTAGCTGATTTCCCATTGAATGGGATGCCTGTACTTGCAGTTGCATCTTACACAACTGGCTCGATTACGCCTGCTATAAGTATGAGCTCCGATAACGAATATATATGTCGCAGAGAAATGTGAAAATCAGGGATTTCACGAAATCCCCAGGGATATCACAAAATCCCGGTAGATGTCAAATATTTTTGTTTATTACGTCTTTTAACTAAAATTATCAAGTGATATGACAAAATTAGTATTTTGTCATTTCACTAAACTAAATGTAGTGAAATAAAGAATACTGTTGTAGACACAATACTGACATGAATGAGCGCCATCGAATTCATTGTTGCATACCTGGCATGGTTACCTATTTTTAAACCGAATTGTTTTAGTACGAATTTCATTTTTCCGAAAACGGTTGGCCACATCTTTATTTTCCATATTTTTATTTTACCGCAAACACGATTGACATTTTGCTGATAATCCGATTTCCGGTGGTTTTTTTTATTGTTATTTTATTGTTGTTATTTTATTCGGCAGTATCCGCTTTTCTGACATTTTACTAGATTTAGTTTAGTGGAACGACATATCACTGACGATAAATTGGTATTTTGTCATATCACTAGATACTTTTAGAAAGAAGACGTAATAAAAAATAATATTCGACATTTACCGGGATTCCGTCATATCCCTAGGGATTTCATGAAATCCCTGATATCCTCATTTCCCTGCGACATATATAAGGCTTGCCGCTATTGGAGCGGAGTCTTATATCAATATAACAAACCGCGGAACCGATTATGAATAAATTTGGCTTTTACTTAGAAAATCATCAAAAGGGACTGGAGATATAGTAATAAAGATAGCTATTGCGACAATTTTCAAAAAAATCTAAAAAGCGCGATTCAGAAACGAACTGGGGAGGTAATATCGTCGTTCACTGAAAGAGTGTATTGTTCCCCCTATTTGAAAAAAAAACACACATACCTAATTCCGATTCACAAAAGAGGTTCCAAATTTTAAATCGAAAATTATCGTCCAATCTCCATTTTAAATTCACTTGCTAAGCTCTTTGAGAAATTAGTATCCAATCAAATGTATCCCGTTATATCAATGGGTATTTCTGATATGCAGCATGGCTTTTTAAAGAATCGCTCAACGGTGTCTAATCTAGCTTCTTTCACTAATTATGTACTTTATCATATGGAAGATGGTGGTCAAGTTGACGTGATTTACACGGACTTCGAAAAAGCCTTCGACCGGGTGGATCACGTCATACTTTTAAATAAATTATACGCTTTAGGCATACATGGTGATTTACTTAGCTAACAAATCTCAAAATTTGGCTTTACTTATCTAACAAATCGATCTCAGTCTGTTGTTCTTGGTGGTTGCAGGTCGGATTATATTTGTATTCCCTCAGGAGTGCCCTAGGGGTCCTACCTTGGGCCCTTGTTCTACAACGCTTACATCTATGACATATATAAATCTTTCAAACATGCTCATCTTTTATACGCAGATGATAAAAAAATATCAATTCATCTCATGATTGCCACTTACTGCAAACTGATCTCAACCACTTGTTTAACTATTACACAGATAATAAAATTACGCTAAGTATAGAAAAGTGACAGAGCATCAGTTTTACGCGTAAAAATCTCCTTTGATATACCAATATAATTTCAATGGCGTTGTGGTGCAGAGGGCCGATGGTGTGCTTTTAAACTCAAAAATGTCTATGAAAAAATCATATTGACTATATTATTAATCGTGCGTATCGAAATCTGGGATTTATCATCCGTACTTGTGAACCATTCAAGCGGCCACTTAGCTTTAAAATAGTATACTACGCATATGTTCGATGTATTCTGGAATATTCCTGTCCTATCTGGTCGCCATACTTTGCTGTTCACAAAAATCGTATTGAGTGGATTCAAAAGAAGTATTTACGTTATTTAAATTTTAAATTCAAATACGGCCTCAAGTTCGTATATCCAAAAATGTAAAACATAAATTATTAACTCTTGAAGAAAGACGTCATTTACTGGATATGGGGCTTTTATTTGATATTTTATGTGGATGTATTAATTGCCCCGATCTCTTCTCTAATATATCCCTAAGCGCACCGCGTCGACGTAACAGGCACACAAGTTTGTTTAGACCCCCATTCATAAAACAGTTTATGTTCGAAATAGTGTTTTACTCGAATACTACGCATTTACAACTTTAAATTCGATAGTATAGATCCATTTGTAGGTACCAAGAAAACTTTTAAAAATAAGATTAATTTACAATTATTAAACAGTCGGGAAAAATAACTAATTTTACATTTTTACATAGATTACAGCTATTGCTCGTGGCGCTGCATATATTATTATAACTAGGTATAACTTATTTAAAAAAGTCCTAATATAATCGGCTTATTGAATTGGCATTATAAATAAACAAACGCACTTAATACTTAGTAATAATGGCTGTCACAGGCACATATTTTTTATTTTTTATATTATAATATTACAAAGTTGAAGAGTTTGTTTGTTTGCACGCGCTAATCTCAGGAAGTACTGGTTCGATTTGAAAAATTCTTTTTGTGTTGGGTAGTCCATTTATCAAGGAAGGCTTTAGGCTATGACATCATATGCGACCAATAGGGGCGAAGCATGAGTGAAAAATGTTGCAAAAATAGTCGCGATCATAATAATATAAATTGACGCGAACGAAGTCGCGGGCAACAGCTAGTTTTTTATATACCTGCATATATGTATAATTTATCCATTCCTTCAATTCATTTGTAGTCTATTCCTTGTATTGTCTGTATACCCACATATAATGACAGTTTTTTTTTTATACGACGATAATTTGTCATACTAGGTAGGTAGGTACCTATATTATATTTTATTTTTATTGATCTCACAGTGCGCTGGCGTGTAGTGATAGTACCTACTCGCTTTGTTGCATTTCTATCATTTCTATCTTACATAACTGTTATTTATTTTGTTTGCATCTACACAAGTCACGATGTCAATGAAATTGATTAATATTTCACATACGGTGAACAGTTGATGGAGTGTGGTTCATAGTTAGGGTTAGGTATAGTGAGTTTGATTCATCGTACCTACCTTTTTTATTTTTTCACTTGCTATTATATCATCTTTAAACTTACATTTTCGTCATGCCTCGACCTAGATCATTCCTTTTTTGAATATTACTAGAATTCTTGTTACGAGCTGCTTTCGATTTCATGAAGGAGGAAGTAGGTGTACAGTGGGAGTCTACCTTTTGCTCATAGCTTTTTTTATATAATCTTTAAATGTATCACTATAATTGGCCTTAAATTATGTACAACTTTATTTGTAATCTTCCATTTACTTATGTGCTGTTGTTATCCTTAATAAATAAATAAATAAATAAATATTATTACCATAATTATTATGCCTGATAATAAAACCAAATTTTACGCGAACAAAGTCACGACCGTAGAGCTTGTCGATATGGGGCCTAATTCGCGTAACCGAATCGCAGTTCGATCGTGATTGAATTGGACGATTTTGACATTTAGCCCATACTAGAACTGTCAAAAACCTATCGTTCGATTGCGATTGTGATACGATTCTGTTACGCGAATTAGGGACCTGGTCTTATAAGAACTCTAACGCACCAATGGGTTTTCCATAAGTTTCCATCCCGTTGCGCGAGACAGATTTCTTGATCGCCGCCGGACCGGTTTCCCCGTCAGGCAACTCCAGGCGGTTCAGGAACCCGGTCTGCAGACGCGGAACCGGTACATACAACGTCTTCTCTTGCTCCAAGCATATTACTCTGGAAGATAAGTTTTTTATTAGGTTTCATATGTTCTCAAGATCGGAAACTCCTGGGATAGAGTATGGAGTGTTCTCTGTGTTAATTGGTATTAGATTAATTTTATTATTTTGTTATCGTTTAGTACTTTAACAATTATAATTTTCAAATAGGAAATCTTATGAACTAGACCGAGCATGTAAATGTGTATCATCAATTCGACTATTTGTTGTTTAAACATGATAGTACCATATTTTCTATTGCTTGGTAAAACGACAGTAATCTACGGTCAATCCATTGGTGTAACTCCAGAAATAGATAAGAGAAAACCAATTATTCATTGCTAACTTACATTAACCTTTTACACGTTTATATGAACCAATACATTGATTAACAAAGACAAAAAAAACATTTCCTTTTACAAAGTAAAAGACATGTCAGAAGATAGTAGCGAGATCTTTAAGATGCCAGAACTGTAGTAGAAAGTAAATTGACATCAAGTTGTTCAGATTGTTGCTAGGTTTTTTTTTTTTTTTGTTAGTTTTGTAATAGTTTTAAAATGTTGTAGTACGTTATATAGGTAATACAAGTTATGTGAAGTGATTAAGTGGAGAATTAATAGTTTTTAGTAGCTTCATTAGTCAGTACACCCATGCAAGCAGGGGCGGGTTGCAAGTTTTAAATAACCAGTAGTTAGTTACATAAGCTGTGATCAATGTACAGTGGTCTGATTATCAGATTATACATTATTGTTGCAAAATCGCACCTATATCAATCATACAATTAGATGATCCATTATTTAGCCTTGATGTTTTATATGATATTTTAAATAAATAAATTGCAATTATAATATCATTATAAAAAAATATGTCTCAGGCGGGACTCGAACCCGCATGCGAGGAGATGCGGGTTCGAGTCCCGCCTAAGACATAATTTTTCAATATTAAATACTAGCCTTGATGTGCTCTCATCTGTATGTTGTAAATATGAAACAGAAAATTGACGCACAAATAATATAAGTGTCTCAAATATAGTTTTATATAACCAGAAGAAAGTTATAACGTTCAACGCGGAATGTATTACCCAAGATATCGGTCATGGCTTGCATAACACAATCATTGTAGCATGATACACTAAATTTAACGGTACTACGTTCTGTAATTCTGTTCACTTTTCAGTATACGATTATTCAAAACTCTTACATTCAGGTTTTATGCAAAAAATAACAACCAAAAAATACTTTTTAATAATACGCGAGATTATTTGAACATAGGTAGGTACCTAATATTTTTAAATGGATTTTATTTTTAACATTGCATTTTTTCTTTGTGAGAGCACCACTAGGACATTCAATATTCTCAATTATAGGCTAAAATGTGTTTCGTCGAGTTTCGAATTATTTTTCTGGGGGCCACAATAATTTATGTATTTTTAGGACTTTTTGAACTTATAGACATAGATATACTTACAAATAATAGGCTACTTTACTCTTTTTTGAAGTAGTTCTTAAATGATTAATTTAAATTGCCTGATTAGACGAAAAATGTTTGAAAGTCCAAATTTCGTACACCGACGAAAACGCTGCATGCCGGCCATATTGAGATTACGGCCGGCTTAAGATTGTCTGTTCTGTGACGACATAAGGGTCAAAACAATTATTTGAAAATAACCAACATTCAAATTTGTATTATCTGGGTTTTCAAATCTAACACCCTTGTTAAGAGCCCTTCCAGTCCACACGAGGCGTTATCGCGGCGGTTAATAACTCGCGGCGATATCGTTGCGTGCACGCCGCGAGACGCCGCGTGCTCGCTGCGATCTCGCTCCGCCGAGGAATCGCCGATTAAAATCGCTCATGTGGACGGGCTCTTACTCGTATCAATAAATGAAGAAGTATCAATTAAACTTGAATTAGGGGTTATAACGTCCCGTTGATCTAGTGGTTTAATTACCGGGCCATGATCTCGGGGTCCCAGGTTCGATCCCCGGGTCGGGCAACAAAAAGTTACGAATTTTCGAACGTTGCTCGGGTTTGTGATCACCAACCCGCATTTGGCAAGCGTGGTGATTATGCCAGTTCCCATCATTGCAGTGGTAACTTGAATTCAATGATGGAGGCCTTTTCCCTGCAGTGGGATGATTATAGGCTGTTACTAGACGAAAAAATGTTTTAAAGTCCAAATTTCGTACACCGACGAAAACGCTGCATGCCTGCCATATTGGTCTTAAGATTGTCTGTTCTGTGACGACATAAGGGTCAAAACAATTATTTGACAATAACCAACATTCAAATTTGTATTATCTGGGTTTTCAAATCTAACTACCTTGTTTAGAGCCCTTCCACACGAGGCGTTATCGCGGCGGTTAATAACTCGCGGCGATATCGTTGCGTGCACGCCGCGAGACGCCGCGCCGCGTGCTTGCTGCGATCTCGCTCCGCCGAGGAATCGCCGATTAAATTCGCTCGTGTGGACGGGCTCTTACTCGTATCAATAAATGCAGAAGTATCAATTAAACTTGAATTAGGGGTTATAACGTCCCGTTGGTCTAGTGGTTTAATTACCGGGCCAAGATCTCGGGGTCCCAGGTTCGATCCCCGGGTCGGGCAACAAAAAGTTTCGAATTTTCGAACGTTGCTCGGATTTGTGATCACCAACCCGCATTTGGCAAGCGTGGTGATTATGCCAGTTCCCATCATTGCAGTGGTAACTTGAATTCAATGATGGAGGCCTTTTCCCTGCAGTGGGATGATTATAGGCTGTTACTTTACTTTACCTTACTTAGGGGTTATAACAAATATTAACATTTTTATTTTATTAAAACTCAATCACTGCACTTTCTCAGTCACTTATTTCAAAAATGTCAATGTTAAAGTATGGCAACATAGCGAAATTAACTCGTAACATGACCGAAAGCGTTTTAAAAAAAAAAACATTTTTTTAATTGAAAATAGTTAGCTATTTTAATACTACAGATAATTTTTATTTATTGCGTCAAATTGGATGTGAGTCAAGTAGCCTATTCATTATGAAGTGACAATAATCAAAGTCTTCGAATCTCTATTAATAGATAGGAAACTGCTGCGTAATTTACTTCAATATTGATTATTTATTTAGATGTTGGCAGCGGCCCTCATACGCCTTTACACGTCACAAAAATATGGCTATTCTTTACCAATATCGCAGGGCTAAATAATTAATAAAGGTTACCTGTGGCAGCCTTGTAACAGTTATAATCTCCATGCGGTTTAACCTTTCTTAATAAGTAATCTTCTACTTTTCAACAATATTTGAGGAGTTCCGGAAATTTAAATTAAGAAATTATGTAAAAATGTTCAACAAAAGTAAATTGATACTAATTCTCATGTAATTATGTACCGTGCATTTTTAACCTCCAAACAAAAGAAGCCCACGTTATGTAGCCATTATGTATGAAATACAAATAAAAAAAAGAGAAAAAGAAAAAAATACATGTGTGTCGCAGCGATACAAATGGGCAGTAGGTCAGCGATTCGTATGCTTGAGGCAAACCACAGATTTTCATACTTTATTTGATATTTTAGCAACTTAATTTGCACTTATAATATCAGTATATAAACAACGCTGGCTTATAGCGTAAGAATATGCTTGAAAAATTCGCGCCGTGTCGCAGTGTTTCGGTGGCCTAATGGTATGGCGCCCGCCCGGCATGCGAGGAGATGCGGGTTCGAGTCCCGCCTGAGACAACATTTTTCAAGTTTATATACACAGATTTTCAGTTACCGCTCGATGACAAGCATCAGAACGCGTTATAGGCAAAGCAGGTAGTATAGTAACAACCTAAAATCATCGCAGTACAGGGCAAAGGCTTCCATCATAAAATTCAAGTTATCACAGCCATGATTGGTACAAACAAAATCTCCACGCTTGCAAAATCAGTTGCGGGTTAGTAATCACAAAGCCCGAGCGTCGTTCGAAAATTCGAAACTGTTGTTGCCCGAATCGAACTCAGGACTCCAAGATCTTGGCCCGGTATTGAACCCACTAGCTACTACTAGCTACCAACGGGTTGAGTTGAATACCTTTTAGCTCAACCTCGCACTTAAATATCAGATAGCTAGAAAAATCTCAACCTAACCTAACCTCAGGCGGTTGGCTAAGGCACTTACTTGAACGGTAAACGCATAAATCTAAATATCAGATCTAGGAAAACTACTAACCTCACAGGTTCCTGCGGCTTGTCAGGGTTGACCTTGACAGTGGTGGCATTCTTGAACACCTCAAGTTCTGCCAACTTGGCGGCTGCCTCCTGCGCACCCTTGAAGTTCGGGATACGGTTGTAGACCGGGCGCGGGAACATCGCCAGCCCGTTCGACTCCAGATGCCGCCATACTTTAAGCCGGAAGGACTGCTTGGTCACCTCCTCTGGCACTGGATTCTTGGCTGAAAAGATCGTTTAACTAGTAAAGTTTTAGTTTATAAGGTTAAGGCGTCGTTTAATTTTAAGATTAGATCATTATATATTCTGAACGGAACAGGATCTAATGTTGTTATTAGTAATATAATATTTAACAATACAGCCCTCTGGTCTCATTCAACTAAGGCACAATAGTACAAGTTTAATTTAATCTTGGTTGAAATGGAAGAAACACGAAGATTATTTCAATATACAGCAGGGCCTCGATTATCCGAACACCGAAAATGTATACCCTGTTCGGATGTACGAAGCGTTCGGATTTATAGTATGTAGTCATTTTGAAAGGCATTTTTAGAAACAAAAATTTTTTTTTTTTCATTTTAATGTATTTATTTAAGTATGTATGTTAAATAAAACTTTATCAGACTTTTTTAAAGAATTCCAATATAGTGCTTTGTCGAGTAGTATTTAGCGACATAGAAAATGCTATATCCCTTAATTTACGTAACAGCATTTTTTCCGGAATAGAAATGTCGGCTTCATCTGCCCATTCTAAACAAGTATTTAAGCAAGACACAGCTTGAGTATGTGGAATCCTTGACACTGGTTCCGAAAAAGCTATACATGTACTACCTAAAACGCACTGCGTGCGTGGCACTGCGAGACCGAAGATGTGAGAGCCGGAGGTTGCGCAGGGGTATGGGGGGGTCGTTCGGATTATAGAGGCGTTCGGACTAGCTGTGGTACGGATTATCGAGGCCCTGCTGTAATCTTCGTATATTTTAAACGTATAACTTTTGCCGGTAAGAGAACATTCGGGTATACCTACATAGCGAATAATTTATGGATACCTACTGATTTAACTAACTATGGGACCTTAAAAAAATATGTTGTAGTAAGCAATAATTTACCAATTCATAGCTAAAATAAATCAAGCGCTACTTCAACCTTATCAATTTTAACGCGAAATCAGTTGGTACAAACTGATTTTGCCTTCAGATGTTAAATTATTAATTAAAATTGACAAATGCCAAACAGTAAATCAGTTTACGTTTAGATTACATTCCGCGGTTGGATGTCACGGACATGGAGATTATCTTATCGGAAACGCAGCGGTTCATTACTATTGGGTACATACTGCACATGATAAAACTGGGCTACTTGGTCGCCTAATACAGTAATGTGATTGATAATCATTCTTAAGAGCAGAAACTTGCACAAACCAATAGATACAAAATTCTTGCTACAATCAACTATCATAATAACAATTTCTTCACAACGCCTTACGCCCATATTCCCCATATTACTTTTTTATATTCCACCTAATACTGAAAAAAAATAACTTAAGTCTTATAATGACAGATTTTCAAAAGGACAGAAGTACCTACATGTAAACAGAGAAACCGCATCGAGAAAAAAAAACCGAAACATACTATTTTCCCAAGCGATGTAATTTTCTTTGTAATGATGATCTAAACCACTTTTCACTTGCCTGGTGAGTGAAAACGTACATACAAATATTACAGGATGTGTAGCCATGGTACAAAATAGTGTGGTCACCTGGACTCGAATCGTTATACCATCAGCACGGTTTCGTCTTCTCCAACCAGCAAAGCCTAAAGCTAGGAAGACGTTACATGGGAGCAAAACATTTTAGACTCGGCGATAGGAAAATTGCTTACTTGATTAGTTTTCATTTGTATAGACCAGGTGCGTTTTATTGACCGACGAATGCAATTTTATTTACGCACTAACTGTAAATGCTATTGACCGATAGATTTCTTGGAGAAAACGAACACTTATTTTAAGATTGATTACGTGTTTACTGATTGTAACATCTGAAAAGTTTTCCAAATGGTTCGTCTTGATCGGACTTTTCAAAATGGTCGTAAGGACCATAATACAAAGACTTGATCCGTAGTCGTTAATGTATTGGACTGTATCTCTACACAACTGCAATGTTACAACTCTTATTAAGTGTTAAAATATCAATTTTTAAGTGACTCAACCTGACCGATCCCTGGAATAATTGTCTAGCATTTTGAGCATTGGGTAAGAAAAAAGTAAAGTAATGACCCATAATTATCCCACTGCAGGACAACCCATCATTCAATTCTAGTTAACACAGCAACGATGGGTACAAGCATAACCACCAAGCTCTCGTCAAATGCGGGTTGGAGATCCCAAAACGAGCAATGTTCGAAAATGCGAAACATTTTTAGCCCCAGGGGATCGAAGTTCGAACCCAGGATCCCGAGATCTTGGCCCGGTACTCAAACCACTAGACCAACGAGGCTTCCTATCGTATCCAATAGGAAGCCTCGTCTAGAAACCGAATTAACAAAAAGTTTATGAAAAATCCTACGCAGGTCCCAGAGCTACCGCGGTATATTCAAGAAAACAATGCATTAATTTTGCAATTTTCTCAATTAAAATACATTTTGATGAACATTTCGGTAAATAACGTTGACACTGGACAGCCGGCACGCAACGTAGCATGCTATTGTTTCAGTAATGTTAGAGAAATATCACGAAATTAAGTGAAAATAAGTATAGCATTTATTAATTGATGACTATTATTACCAGTAAACCGATATTGCAAGTTGAAGTGCAATAAATGTAATAGGTTTTCCTTTTTAGAGTTCCGTACCCAAAGGGTAAAAACGGGACTCTATTACTAAAGCCTGTCCGTCTTTCTGTCACCAGGCTGTATCTCAAGAGCCGTGCTAGCTAGACAGTTGAAATTTTCACAAATTGTGTATTTCTGTAAACAAAATAAAATGAATATATCCCATACAAGAAACTAATTTATTGCCTATATTTGCTCGATATCAATAAATGTTAACTGGCACTACATGAACCATTAAAATTATGTACATACCTACTGTTGTTTACTTAGTCAATGGTACGGAACCCTTCGTGCGCGACTTTAATTCTCACTTGGCCGGTTTTTTCTTTAGCATGAAGCTTTTTTATGTGGTGCTTCTTAATTCTTATTATAGGTATAATTATTTCTCGAGAAATGATTCCGATGTGGTGTGTAGTGCCAGCATAAAATAGAATAGCACCACTACTCTCAAAATTACTTTGATAGGTACCTATTTTTTTGAGCAACATTTTTATTCTACTAATTTAGACATTAGGTACCAACACAGATCGTCAGTCAATTTCTGGACCAGGCCTTCCCAAAATAAGGATTTGCCATAAATGCTATGCTTGGTATCTGCGTCTTACCTTACAATACCTATACGACGAAAAGGGTTGATTCTATACTATTTTACACCAAAAACTGACAGCAGCAAATCTTACTAATCTAACTGATATTATAGCTGCGAAAGTTTGGACGGATGTTTTTTGTTACCCAATCACACCAGAACAGCTGATCGGGTCTGGTTAAATTTTCCGTTTTTTTCCTATTCAAATAGTTATTGATAAGACTGGAATAGAAAATAGGCCAATGTTAAAAAAAAAACAGTTTTTTTATATTTTATAAAACAAACAGTTCAAAATGTTTAAAACGTGTTTTTTTTTTTTTAGGAAAACCTTTATTTAGGAATTAATTTCAAATCAATTATAGCGAATAATAATCCATTTATAAACTATTTCCTAATTCGCGCTAAAATAACGCTCAGAAGTCCGTCCAGGTCACATTCACATTGAAAAGAGGAGACTGCCCGCCAGTCTCGCTCCGAAACCACCAGCTTCTACAAAATAACCATGTAAAATATTTGGGAATGTATCTGGATCGTCGTCTTACGTAGAGAAAACACATTCAGACAAAGAGGGATGCAGTGAACCTCAAATTCAAGAGTTTATACTGGATGCTCGGACGGAACTCCAAACTATCCCTGGATAATAAACTTCTGCTATACAAGACCGTCTTGAAGCCAATATGGACATATGGAGTACAGTTGTGGGGTTCTGCATGCAACTCCAATATTGGCATCATGCAAAGATGTCAAAACTACATCCTTAAGCAAATATCCAACGTTTCTGCGAGTTTCTGAAATCCATAACCACCTACAAATAAACACAGTAAACGACGAAATACAAAACAGCAATAAAAAGTATAAAATCAGACTGCTGAAACACCCAAACCAACTCGCTGCACAACTAACAATTCCAGAGGCAATACGAAGACTAAAACGACGGCACATATTTGATAGCCCATCTTGATTATAGGGATAATCCCATAGGGGAATTATACTCTGAATGTTACTGATCCTGCAACCCATCTGCTCATAGTCTTTCGACTGATCGCATGATTTTAAAAATAAATTTTAAAAAAAAACCAAATAAAGTTTTCCTAATCTTATAATTAATACATAATTCAAATAAAAATACAACAAAGCTCAACTTCTAAATTTATTATTTGGAGTCCTACATTTTTATACGTTAGGATGTATTTCCAATTATTTTCAGTTAAAGGTAGTTTTAAACCCTGTTTTTTTCTTCATGTTTTTAAACATTGTTTAAAACTTGTTTTAAACTGTGTTTTGAAACACTTAATAAAAAACATGATTTTATTTCAAACTGTTTTAAACATGTGTTTTAAAACAACTTGATTTAGTCATGCCAACCCTGAAATAGGCTATTTATGAAACCGAAAGAAATTTGGTTCCTGTGGGATAAATAAATTAGTTTTTCATATTGAAAGGGATCAGCATGATTTTTTTGCATAGTGATATTTTACGGGAATATCATAGGCTACATTTTAGCAGAGAATGAAGTCGCGGGCAACAACTAAATACATTAATCTAAATAACCAAAGTAGGTCTGTTTGCTATTAAGTAATAATGTCTAGAACAGATAGGTGCATGTAGTATTGGTCGATTAATCAAATTAGCGGTTGAAAAGTAGCATTTCATCTATTTTTAGAAAATAAATTTACTGTAAAATAAACAACAGCCTCATATCACTATATTTTATTTTTAAAATAATCTAGATCGTATAAAGTATCGTCGCAAAAAGTTCCTGTGATTTAACAGATATATAAATATTGCCATTTTAGCCATCTAAAATTGACAACTTCGCTAATCGGTTAGGCCACTTATTATAAAACCATATTCCAATGTTCATACCTACCATATACATAACATATACATACTAAACTCAAGGCGATCATGCATACAAATGTAATGAACACCTGTGTACACACAGAATAGATTAATTATGAAATAAATAATATCCCTATAAACGAACAACCATACATCTATTTCAGGCATGTTTTTAGAAGCCACTTCCATAATATTATAGCCCAAAATGAGCTTTAAGTAATATGCATCTGATTATCCGATCTCTGGTTATAAGATAGGTGTCCAAATAAGGAAAAACAAAGATTGTCATAAAATCAAAATCAGTATAAACAATACAAAATTGATGAGGTAAGATTTATTTTGCATCAAAAAGACCTTCATAATGATGATTCAGTGCAAATAGAAACAGTGACTTCCACATTTGCATAATGAAGGTAGTGGCAAAAATTTTAATTATCAAATTTAATTAATATATAAGCAAAATCTAAGAAAAAATACATGGCTAGTACCGCGGGGAGACCATAAAAGTGTGCGCAAACGCCGCACTAGCGAATTGCCTAATAAATCAACAACATTTTTACGAAAGAGGTGGGCAGAAAAGAATATGACTCACGTTTCACACTCCAATTAAGCTACCCACAGTATCAATAATTACAAGCCGAGGAAGCAACCCAAATCGTTATAATAATCAATGCACGAAACTCAAATGCAAGTGAAATTAGTAAGCGCAACACAATCAAAGTTTTCCATGTCTGTATATCACACAACGAAAGATTTCAACACGATATAATGTGGGTACTCTAAAATATACGCTAGATTCTACTAAAAGATATCCATTTAACTAATCACAGCTTGCCGGAACGGCATTTTATATAAATTATCAAGAAAACAGAGGAACAATGATTGTTATTCCAATAATTTGACAACAAAACATCGTAGGTACTCACTAGTTTCTGGATTCGTCGCCGTACCGTCTCCGTTCTGCATCTTGGTATTTTCTTGCAATGGGATAGTATCTAGCAAATATTTAGAGGGTCCAAATGAATATCACCAAAATTATTTGGAAATTATAAACCTTTGCCTTTGCCGGACGGAACCGTCACACACAAAAATAGAACGCGAATAAAAAACAAATGCATCCAACTTGACGGCGCTAAAATAGAAAGGCTGTCAACATAACTATAATTTAATCAGCTTGTTTTTTTGAAATTAATTTAATAAACCGACAACTATCACTGACTGTATTCTCAGTACATGACAAAAATTAAATTAATATTTAACTAATCAATCATGAGAAATGTAGAAAAAAACAACAATGTGATAATGTTTTATCATTCTTTTGTAAATGTATCCGAACAAACGTCAAAAAAAGATGGACTTTGTTTTGTAATTTTTGTTAAAATTATCTTGTAAGCGGCATTTATTGTAATACAGTGGTGGCATTGTTTTAATAATGTGTCAGTGAGTATGATAAATAAAAAAAAAGTGAGAAACAAGGAAAGGCGCTCCTATTTGACTCTGATCCACGTTCTCGCGTAAAACTCCTGTAATCATTGAAATGTGTAAACCACCCATACATTTCAATGAGTTAGGTTAGTTTAGGTTTAGGTTAGGTTAGGCTATTATGCTTATGTAAGTATTTATGATGTTGTATGTATTTTAAATTGACAATATAACTAAAGACTAGGCTGTATGGACTCGTCCGAAGCCGTTAAATTTATATGAAAAAAAATATGAAAAAAGCGCCAAAATCTAAACCTATTTTTAGTTTTTCACTGCCCAAATATGAATTTTCGTAGGTGTAAGATACTTATGTAGCTACTTACTTATCTTAATACTTTGTGATACCTTGATTTTAATGATCGTGCTCACGTGCTTTTGGTTGCTAGGGTTAGATGGTTGATTGATTGATTGTGATTTGTGATTTAATTCATTACGGTATCGTGTGTTTCTTGTGCATGCATATTTGAATAATGTATTTAGCATTGATTATTTAGTATCACTTTTAGCATTGCGTGAATTGTCCAAGAGCGGATCCAGGGTACTTTAGTACTTATTCTTATCTATGATCCAGGGGGATCTTGCTCATGATAGGCCTGGGTCCAGGACCTACCTAAACAAAAATATTAAACATGATGTTTTTATTTATCAATATATTAGGGGTTAAAGTATGAAATTGCCGTTTTATAAGGACGAAATCGAGAAAAGTCATTTTTCCATACTAACAATTTTTTAGTTTTTTTAAACACGCCTGAACCGTTTTCTATGCAATTAAAGGTGAAAGTTAGATGGTTATAAAGCTACGCATTATAGTATTTAAATTTCTGAAAATCAAAGTATATAATACAAATATACTTAATTGAACCAAGAAGGCACATTGTAAGGGGTCTTTTCAACGACTTCCTTTGAAGTAATAGGCACTAGTATTGCATTTGTTTTTATTCAAAAGTTACTTTATTTAGTTTTTGATACAATACAAAAAGAATTACGCAATAATACGACTATACATAAGAGCTATAAACAAAATAAAAAGTGGGAAAATAATCGGCAATTTCATACTTTAACCCCTATTACATTTTGGGTATGATAAGCAACTAAGCAAGCGAGACTGACACTTTCGCCGTCGAAGTTTCACGATCATAAAAACACCTACCCATTGAAGTAGATGAAGTGGAGCGTGTTTCGGGAGAAGACGTAAATAAAAGAAAAATTGATTTTGTTATGTAACTAAAAGTATAAATTACAAAACCCACAACTCGGAAATGGACCGCACTCAGAAAATATACCTGGATAAGTTTGGACGGTAAAATCCAGACTGAGATTGATTTATTGTGTTGACGAAAAATAGATATTCAATGATGTGTCCGTAACCAATAATAATATTGTTAAAACAGGAAGTGATCACAGTTTTGTACTAGGCACATTAAATATCAATAATATGCTCTAAAGATCTCGACTGGTAAGTCCCCTAATTCGCGTAACCAAATCGTATCATTGCAGGTTGGGCTAAATGTCAAAATCGTCCAATGAGGGCTATCGCAAAGAGTAATAAAAGTATAGATCGCCACATGAATAAAATAATATAAGGAATATTTAGGTACTCATGTGCTATCGCTAGTGAATTTGCCACTAGAGGTGCTTGTGTCGCGTGAGGTAATAACATTACTTTTCACTGGTTTAAGCGGGCTTCGTTACATAATTATAATTTCTTTAATTTACCTGCTGGAAAGTGATCTCCTTCGTAAAATTATCGCAAATATGGATTATTTGGCGAATAGTGTGAACGCTTTAAAAACGGAATTAAGAAAAAGCGCAAAAATAGGCGACCTCAAAGAGCAAGTTCTATTTCAGAAGTTAGTTTGTTGACATCAAGATAATTATAATATCAGTATATAAACTTGAAAAATTTTATAATTTCGCCCGGCATGCGAGGAGATGCGGGTTCGAGTCCCGCCTGAGACAAAAAAAAATAAAAATTTTTCAAGTTTATATACTGATATTATAAGTGCAATTAAGTTGCTAAAATATCAAATAAAGTATATCAAGATAATTATTTATAAATAATAAACTTTGATTAGTTTCAAGATTTAATACTTTGTTTCGGCGCCGATCGCCTTTGCCAGCTAAACCTCCGGACCTCAGTCTACACTGACGCCAACGTGAGCAAAGAAACGGTAGTCCCCATTCAATCACGATCGAAATGCGATCGATTAAAATAGCTGAATAAGGCGGGTGCGTCTCATGTGATATACAATCATTTGATATAATCAAACTTTAATAAGGTTTACAATACATTATAATTATTTGTAATAAAAACACATAATATAATTTTGTTTGACATAACGATTACTTTACATAACATACAGTTTATTTAATACTATTTAGTATAACATTCATAACAAATAAAACCGTTTGAAATAAAACTCATTTTATATATCGATCATTTGATATAAATCTATAATTTGTAATAAAAACGTTTTAAATATTGATTAAAAGAAATAACCATACTGACATGCATTGGTAAAATTAAGAATTTGGTTGAATCCCGACTCGCCGTGGTCTTTCCGCCGTGGTACTTGTCTGCCCTACACTATAGTGCAATTTAAAAGCCGGAGGCGCGGAGGGAGTGCAGTCCTCGCTCGCAGTAACGAAGCCGAAGGTCGCCGAAGGCGACCGGCAAGCCGAAGCTGCGGAAGCAAGTGTGGGTGCCAGAGATTTGTTACGCAAGGGCGGAAGGACAGCACTTCCCGCAGTGCCGGAGAAGAGCAAAACAAATACATGCATGCTTGCCTACTTGCCTATATGCACGCTTGCCTTCTTGCCTATATGCATGCATGCTGCTTGCCTACGCATGCATGATTGCATGCTTGCTTGCCTGCATACATGATTGTATGCTTGTTAGCCTGCATCCATGCATGCTACCCTGCATGCATGCATATTTGCCTACTTACGTGCATGCATACCCCTTTGCCTGCGTATTTATGGCATTTTGTACTATTAAAGATTCGGAATTTACACTATTTGGTATCTTTAAATTCTGCATTCTAACGATTTTGTATCAAGTAATCATTATCCGTTTTAAATGTTATATAAAGGAATGTTATCGTAAATGAACTTTATACCTAATGTTATTTCATGTGAAAGTTATAATAAACGGTCGTTATACGAAATGATTTTACCCCATTTGTTATTTATACGTTTTAAGATTATTTAATTTAAAATTATATCTTTCCATCATTATATTAAAATAGTGTTATATTAAACAAAATAATATCTTTTGATTTTATATGTTTTCATCATTATGCAATGTTGTTATACTATACAGGGTGAAATTTTAACCACTATCCAAAATTTTTATAGGTGTTCGGTATCGTATTTAGAGCCCATTTATGAAGTAAAAACTGTAAATCAAGCTTTCACCCGAAAATATTTTTCGCAATATAGTTTTCAATTTTTACGGTCCTAGACCTGATAAGGTAAAAAGGGATAATCAAAAACGTATGAATAGTATCGTAATGAATAAATGAGATGCGAATCGCGTAAAAAAAGTATTGCTAGGCGGCCGTATCAAAAATTTTCGATTTTTGGAGGGCATTTTCTAAGTGCCTTTTCTTGACATTTTTGTACTGGGCTATACCAAAAGAAAAAATACATCATTTGTGTTTTGTCTCGTAGATTGATATATTAAAATTTGGAAGGTGGTTAAAATTTCATCCTGTATATTACACATCCGAATAAGGCCCCGTCTACGCTCTTGACCAATACCTTCAAAACCGTTGGATGCGGGGGGTGAAAAATGGCCCATGCCTCTCCTAAGGATCCACTGGGCATAGGTCCAGCAGTGGGCGTTGTTAGGTTGAGATGATGATGATAGCCGTTTTGTCGTGATTAAATAACAATCATCCATCCAATCTTTTGCATTTTTTATGTATAGAGATTAGTAAGATAGATTTGAATTAGTTTGCTAATTCAAATCATCATCATCATATCAGCCGAACGACGCCCACTGCTGGGCATAGGCCTCCCCCAAGGATCTCCACAACGATCGCTCCTGTGCTGTCCGCATCCAGCGGCTTCCCGCGACCTTGATCAGATCGTCGGTCCACCTTGTAGGGGGCCTGCCCACGGAACGTCGTCCGGTACGCGGTCGCCATTCGAGAACCTTTCCGCCCCAACGGCCATCGGTTCTCCGCGCTATGTGTCCCGCCCACTGCCACTTCAACGATGCAATCCTTCGAGCGATGTCGGTTGTTTTAGTTCTCCTGCGGATCTCATCATTTCTGATTCGATCGAGTAGGGAAATACCAAGCATCGCTCTCTCCATTGCTCGCTGGGTGATCTTGAGCCTTCTTATGAGACCCATAGTAAACGACCACGTCTCACTCCCATAGGTCATTACTGGCAACACACACTGGTCAAAGGCTTTCGTCTTGAGACACTGAGGTATTTCGGACGCGAATATATGCCGGAGCTTCCCGAACGCTGCCCATCCGAGCTGGATTCGATGAGAGATCTCTTTCTCGAAGTTGGACTTACCTAACTGGACTATCTGTCCCAGGTAAACATAGTGGTCAACAACTTCGAGTGCAATGTTCCCAACGTTAACTGAAGCGGGTGCAACATGGGCATTTAACATGATTTTCGTCTTGTCCATGTTCATCCTAAGACCCACTCTTTGAGAAGCATTACCGAGATCTTCGAGCATAATGTTCAGGTCTTCCAAGGTCTCAGCCATAAGAACTACATCATCGGCAAATCGCAGGTGTGTTAATCTCACACCTCGCTGTAGTTGGATCGGATTAGAGCTCTGGTTCTGTAATCGGACCGACATGGTGGCGTTTTGGTATAAGTACTTTAGTACCTCGATGTACCTGTAGTCTATTTGGCACCTTTGGAGAGACTGCAGCACTGCCCAGGTCTCAATCGAATCAAAGGCTTTCTCATAGTCCACGAACGCTAAGCAAAGTGGCAAGTTATACTCTTCGGTCTTCTGTATAACTTGCATGTATTATGAATGTGGTCTATGGTACTATAGCCTTTTCGGAACCCGGCTTGTTCGGGAGGTTGGAAGTCGTCGAACCTGCGAGTGAGACGATTCGTAACGACTCTCGAAAACAACTTATAGATATGGCTCAGAAGCGAGATGGGTCTGTAGTTCTTCAAGAGAGTTTTGTCACCCTTCTTGAAGAACAGCATCACATCGCCTCTGCCCCATGCCTTTGGCGTTTTGCCCTCGAGTATGACAGAATTAAAGAGCTTCTGGAGGACCTTAAGTACCGGCTTACCGCCCGCTGTAAGGAGCTCTGTTGTGATTCCGTCATCACCCGCCGCCTTGTTGTTTTTAAGCTGCTTGAGAGCCATTCTAATCTCGCACAGGCTGACGTCCGGGATATCTTCAGAATAGTGTCTGGTAAGCTTGGCTCTAGGGTTCAAATCAATCTTACTAATCTTATCTAAACAATAAAAAACAATAAATTCCATGACAGCCTACAATCATCCCACTGCAGGGAAAAGGCCTCCATCATTGAATTCAAGTTACCACAGCAATGATGGGTACTGGCTTAATCGACGCTTGCCAAATGCGAGTTGGTGATCACAAACCCGAGCAATGTTCGAAAATTCGAAACTTTCGGTTGCCCGACCCGGGGATCGAACTCGGGACCCCGAGATCTTGGTCCGGTTTTTAAACCACTAGGCCAACGGGGCGTGTACAGTACAGTTTATAAAACTCATAATTTGTTGGTAGGAATGGTATAAAATGAGTACATCACAAGTAATCATAACATAAAATATATATTTTTGAAGTATAGATTATTTATCTTATAGTTTGGGACATGTGAAGAGGGGTGAGCATGAGTTCGAAAGCCGCATCTTTGAGGTTGGCGCCGCGCAGATTCGCTTTATGGAGGTCGCTGCCAGAGAGGTCGCAGGACTGAAATAAAAACAAAATCAAGGAGATTTAACAATACACTGCAAATTTTTTTTTAAAGTAGGTAAAGCTACCACAATTTTTGTTTGACAGCTAAAAATTGGTGGCATATTATTTAGAAAGAAAATAAGGTTGACAGGCTAGGAAAACATTTTATTGAGCAACTACTTAAGGTTTGTGCATGTATTAACACTGCAATTTTTTTGGCATGGATTACTTGTTTGGCATCGACTATTTCACACTTTACATAGGTTAAATTATTAAATTTTTTAGCTAAGTAAAAATGTTTCTATTTCGTTTCGCATTTATTAGTGAGTCAGTCTAACGGTGGGTCTTTCATGTTGGCAAAATTGAGAACACAGCAATAAAACATAGTAGTTAGAGTATGGTGTGATGTCGTTCATGTCGTCATCAGCCAACACCAATACATTATGGGCCTTACTAAAAGGCGGATTATGCCATAACCGCCATGCATGGCAAACGGGTTTGCGGTTTAGTTTGGCTAAGGTGAAAAGGAACAATGGTGCCTGTTTTCCTCTGATACAACACCAATACATGGACACCAGGATGTGTAGGGGGTTATAATATCATAAGGCCGGAACAAAACTATTATTTGTACCTCCAAATCTGCCCCAGCTAGGACAGCAGCCCGGAGATCACAGTTCTGAAGGTTTGCATTTTTTAGAGTGGCCACCCTCAGATTTACACCAGCCATATTGCTACCTTCCAAGTTGGCACCTGAAAGATTATAAATAGCATAAATTATTGACTGCAGAGTTTATCTTCAATCTAATAATAAATATAAGATAAAAACTCTTTATTGCACACTATACAGGGTAAATTTGTCACATAAAATACATTTTAAGCTGTACAATTTAGGCGGTCTTATTGCTAGAAGACAACCTCATTAAAGGACAATTAAAGCTAACAGCATTAACAGGCAGACTAGTAGCACAGTCTATTCATAGACGGTGCTAGTAGCCTAGTTTTTATAGTTTTTGAAAAGATTAATAGCACATCTATTTAAAAACTATTTTCTGTATTCCTGCTGCTATATAATGTAGCAGATTAAAATCATGAAATACCTTTGAGATTAACTCCTTCCATGATTGCCTTGGAACCAACAGGATCTTCCATATTTGACCCTTTCAAGTTTGCCCCTATAACAAATTCAATAAATATATCTGTGAAATAAACAATGGTCATCAAGAAAAGTCTGAATTATAAAAAAATATTGACACAAATTCACCAATTATGACTCGACAGCCAAATATTATTTTGCAAGTTTAATTCATTCTTGGTTATGTCTTTAGTAAGAACAGTTTTATGATAAATTCACAAACCTTCCATATTTGCACATAAAGCTTTGACACCCAATAGCTGAGCACCTTCTAAGTTGGCATACGACAAATCGGCACGCTCCAAACAGCAGTGAGATAAGTTCGCACCACTCAAGTTGCATCGTGAAAGGCAGGCGTACTGGAAAAAGGATAACGGAAGTTTTAAGACAGTTAGCTTTGGTCACACAAAAAGTTATCTAGTATTATTTTCTAGTGTCAGTCAATCTATTAATATAACATATTTTTATATTGCCATGTGATAGTGTGTGGTTGTATGGGCATCAGCCATCTAGTGATGCCACATAGCATAATACTGCCAGAAAAAGTTGCAGTTAGTGTGATGCGCCAACCTTACTGCAAAGCGTGGTGATTATATCTACACATCTCTCCAGAAAAGCTTATGTACAGTAGTGGGCTGATGTGGACAGATGATGTAAGAGTGTACAACTTGTTGAGGTATTTAAGCTGCATTGCATCTTAATCCCTCAACACCCAGGCGGCACGCGCGTGCCGCGATAACAATTGATTTCAATTGTGTCTGGAATAACTCACGATCGAGGGATTAAATGATTTGTAACTATTTCAGGGAACAAGACTCAAGGTTGCACAGCGCATAATAGAGAGATGAAAGACGATTAGTATTTTCCTGCACAATACAATCAAAAATTAGAAAACTTTATACAAACATCTCTTTAAGATGTGCTGAGAAGTACTGATAGTGTTCTACCATTTTTATATATAAATACCTTAAAGTTTATATTCCTTAAGTCTAGTCTATTCAAATCAGCTTCAGCTAAATTGACACCTTGAAACCTCAGTTCTGAGTTGATGTTTGTCATAATTATGGAACGTACTACATCCATCCGAGTCAACGCCTGATTGCTACCACTGGAATTCTTTGCTTCCAATATCAGCTGATTCAGGTGTGGTATCATAGAATCTATTCCTGTAAAATACATTAAATATTTAAAAAATACTTCAAATCATTATATTGTTTTTAAAGTTAATTCTTAAGCAGTTACAGTTGTGTAAGTAAAATCCTATGTCTTAGAAGCTTAGAAGTAATGGTAAAAGTTTAGACTTGGACTATTGAGTTAAGGGGCGGGGGGAGGGGGAGGAGTGCAGGTGAGGACCCCCCAGTGAAGTCAGAGGGGCGCGGGATTTAAAAAAAATCTTTTCGCATAAAATTTTAAGGTTTGGATTCAAAAATCGTTTTTTTTTCGTTTTTGAGGCCTTTGTATGGTCACTGTTCTAACCTAACCTACTCTTTTCCTAACCTACTGGACTTTTCAGGCAAATAAATATAATTATTTGGATGGATGAATGTTGCAATACCACATTGAAAATAAGATGTTATGTGATTTAAATCTTACCATAGAATATTGCTTCTGCCAACACACCTCTAGGATTGACATGCTTATCTAATATCACATCACCATGCCGTAGGTAGTTCAATATCGGCACGAAGTATTCCGGACTTCGGTCTATAAGGTAAGCTCCAAAAGAATCTGTTGTGCTAGGATTCATCAAATAAACATTATTTTCCTCTGCAAACATTCTGGCTAACATAGACTGTGGTTCCTTAGCCAGGATTGTTGATCTACTTGTTGTAAAGTGCTTACCACCAACATTTAAAATGATCCAGTCTGATACATTATTTTTACTATGTATTTCACATGACCCTGAAATATTCAATTTAATTTTATCCAAAGATCCAATATCACAGTTAGCCCCGTCATTTGCCTTCCCAGGATTCAAATACAGTTTCTCGTTATCTCTTATTACTCTAATATCTTTTATTTCACATCCATTTACAGAAAAAAGGTTTATATTTTCCAACGGTAAGTTGAATTGCGTAGCGATCACAGCTTTGAACTCCTCAATCGAATTTTCCACAACCATAAGCTTGCCATCGTCTTCGTCTATATTTTTGAAGACATAAGCACGTATCATAACGTGTTGTTTTGTGGTTATGTTTTATTATTATCCTTCTAAGTCTAAATATTTTGCTGAAACCAAAACTGTTGTACCATAACTGTGAAGTGAAAGATTGATTTATCAACAAAACGACATAATATTGACAGTGACAGTTAACGAAAGTGACAGTATGTTACTTAATTTAAGTAGTCAAAGGAACAAAACAATACTTCCTTGTTTTTACCGCAGTATAAAAACCACTAATGTCTGTCTATTAAAAGCTGACCAAGAGAAAGGGCGGCAAATTCAAAAAATTTACAGCAGACAACACTGACTATAAACGGAATAACCAGAATTGATACTTTTTTAAATTGTTTCTATGTATCTTTGATAAATAAAAGAAAGTCGTTCTATTTACACCGGACATCTATTTAATTTACGGCTATACCAATTATTATGACTTTGATGTTTCTGGATTGATTTGTCTTCGTCCGGCATAGGATAATAAGTATTAAAAACTGTGAAAATTACGAATAAAAAAATTAAGAAAATGTATTTCTTGATATTTTTTCCGCCAGTTAAGATGACAATGACATTTGGTTAGGCGATACGCAGTTCGAGAAATATTTATGAAATCAAAACTGATTGTCTATTTATGAAAATATCAAAATATAAATGTATATATATAGATCTCATATAGATCTACTAGCTGACTTCGTATCGCCTCAGAATAATATAATTTCATTTTGACGTTTTAAATATCATTGTCATCAAATATGGCGTTTACCCAATGATATTACAAAGAAATAGATATGTTATGTTCATATTAAATTGCGTTCGCAAAACGTCACGGCGCTGCACGATGACAGTTACATAGATTAGGAATTGTAACCAAAATCAGACAGTACAAATATTTGAAAGTAGGTAGAAAATAGAGAGAAATAAAACAGGTTGTATTTGTGTTATATGAAAAAATATTTTTACTATGTAAGTACGTAACATAAAACATACTTTGGAATGGGGACTACCGTTTCTTTGCTCACCTGTTGGCGCCACTGTAGACTGAGGTCCGGAGGTATAGCTGTCAAAGGCGATTGGCGCCGAAACAAAGTGTTATATCTTGAATCTAATTAAGGTTATATTGTTTATAAATAACTATCTTGATATCAACAAATTAACTTCTGTAATAGTTGTTCTTGAGGCCGCCAAGTTTTGCGCTTTTTCTTAATACCGCTTTTAAAGCGTTCACATTAATTGCCAAATAATCCATATTTGCGATATTTTACGAAGGAGATCACTTTCCAGCAGGTAAATTAAAGAAATTATAATTTATGCAACAAATTCCCCTAAAACCAGTGAAAAGTGAATGATATTGGACCTCACGCGACACAAGCGCCTCTAGCGGCAAATTCACTAGCGTTAGCCCTCATTATGAGAGTTACACAAGTTAGAATTTTTAACAGAAATATTTATGTACAATTTTAACAAACAGATATTACACAATTACATCCAGTCTGATTCAATTCGTTGCTTTCGCACTATTGCAATTCACTCTTCTTTTCTAACTTCATTACAAGAAAAGCTAGAAAAACAATTGTCAATAGTAAATCTGAACACTGACGGGGTACTTACGTTTCATATTAGCTACTCCAGAACTTTAACATCACGCACAGTTCAAACCACAGAACATGGAAAAGGGTTAGAAAGGCGATGTTGGCGGGGCAGACACGCCACAGAGGTTATGAGCAAATGCTATTACTTCTGCCGAAACGTGAGCGCTGTGATTGGTTAGCGTTATTATTACTCGTTTACGTGTAGTGGGACGCAAGCAGCGACATCGGTTCTCATACAATTATGACGACCATTTGGATCAGCGGTAGTTAACGCTGCTTCTGAGCCATGGGTCGCGGGTTCGATCCCCGCACAGTACAAATATTTGTGTGCATGAACATGTCTGTTTGTACTGGTCTGGGTGTTTTCTATGTATTATAAGTATGTATTTACAAAAAAAAAAAAAGTATATAAGTAAGTTTATCGGTTGTCTAGTACCCCATACGACAGGGTACTTAATAGTACCTTAATTTGGGACTAGATGGCTCTGTGTGGCCCAGTGTGGCATGTCTTGAATATTTATTTTATTTATTTATTTTATTTACAATTGGCGCATGACAGCCGTTATATTTTTTTTCCATGTTCTGTGGTTCAAACTATCAAAGTACCAAATTTAATTATGAAGAATTTCATTAGAATTATTTTTAAATAAATACCACTATATTGTGTGCTATGGTATGATTAACTCGTCATATTGATACCTAAATTGTCGCATCTGAATTTTTAATCTATTTCGTCGTCTTAGCACTTACAAAGAAACTTAAAAATTAAAAAACACGTAGTATAAAACAAATATTTTTATAAACTTACATGTGATATGTGATCCCTTGAGATTTATTCATTTTAGCACAATAATTTCTGCAAAATCGAAATACACAAGACGGCATTTTTCAAAGTTTTGTTAATCTGTCACTCGCTCTGAAGCTTGTTTGACGCAAACTGATTGAGACATGTTACAATTGACTCAAAAAGATTTCTTAACTTAAGCCGCGAAGTAACATATCTATTTTTTTGTAATATCATTGCGTTTACCTCACCAAATTGCCTTACATTGCTATGTGCCATCTGTTAGTAAACTCAAAGTTTTGGTAGTAACCTTACAAATTGCAATATATGAACAATGCGACTATAAATCTATATTGTTATCTCTGTAGAAGGTATAATTAAACCAAAGGCTTGTACATACACATTTATTTAATACCAGAATAGTGACAAATGGTCAACTCAATTAAAAGAACGAAACATTAAAATTACCTATGGTTTAATATCATCAGGTCAATATTAAATATTCTTCTACATAAATAAACCATCACAAATGATTTATTTAAGAGGCCTACAAAGTAACGTTAATTTGAAGGCTATTAACTTAGTAGGTATATGTTAGGAGTCATAGTCAAAATCTGATTCCAAATATACTTCTACTCCTGATAGTATAAAATTAGAATTACTGCTTTCTTCACTGCTATGTCACCAACGTTTATTATGAATTTCTCAAGCTCGTTCTCAAGAATACCATCCCTTAATCTGTACTGATTTTCAATATTTATAACATGATTAGTGTATTTCTTCCAGTCAGTAGCAGTTACAGATTGAAAACATTCTTTTATTAAATTTTGCATTTTAGACCCTGGCCTTCCTACGAGTATGTTTTTACTTGCTACTAATTTTCTTTTAGCCTGACTCCATATACAAGCTCAATGGGGACTACCGTTTCTTTGCTCACCAGTTGGCGCCACTGTAGACTGAGGTCCGGAGGTATAGCTGTAAAAGGCGACTTTGTAAGAAAATAAAGTTTTAAATCTTGAATCTAATTAAAGTTTATTATTTATAAATAACTAATCTTATATCAACAAACTAACTTCTGAAATAGTTGCTCTTTGAGGCCGCCTATTCTATCGCTTTTTCTTAATTCCGATTTCAGAACGTTGACATTAATCGCCAAATAATCAATATTTGCGATAATTTTACGAAGGAGATCACTTTCCAGCAGGTAAATTAAAGAAATTAGGTATAATTTATGTAACGAAGCCCGCTAAAACCAGTAAAAAGTGTATGTTATTGGACCTCACGCGACACAAGCACCTCTAGTGGCAAATTCACTAGCGATATAGCCCCCATTGCATTTAGATCGCAATGATTTGGTGGTAGTTGGGGGTTTGTTGACTTGTTTTATGTGGTAACTTGCATTGTCTATCACAAGTACACTGGGTTTTGGTTGGGCGACCACACTGGACTACAGTACTCTAAAATGGAACGTACATGTGTTTATCTAACTACTAAATACTACTAACTAAATACCAATCTGACCAACCACGCTCATATCAGCCTAATATAAGTTGGATTTGGATTATGAAAACTTTATGAAATTTTGTATTTGCCTTCTTATACTTAATGAATAAAATAATGTTGTGTAGTTACACGTTATTTGGTTTATTCAATAGACGTAAGAAAAATTTGAATTTGTTTATTTTTACGAAACTATATTATAATTTCAAATTCGAGACAAACACAAAAAAACGTACTCACACAATAAGAAACATATACGAGTACCTTTACTGATATCTAATTTTATTTACAATAGTAAAAAAAATATACTTACTAAATTTCAAAACAAATTGTCCCAAAAATCTCAAAAGAGAACACTGTGCACTGATTTTGTTTCGTTTTCGTGCACTGATTCGTTCACCAAGGGACGTACAGCTCCTACAAGAAGATATTGACAGCTTAGTGAGCTGGATAGACGGTAATCTTATAGAACCTAACGCCGATATATGCCAGTCTATTAGATTCACGAGACTTAAATCACAAATATCACTCAATTACCACATCGGTGGGACATTAATTAAAGAGGTAGAGTTCACTCGGGATCTTGGTTTGATACTAGATAAAAAACTACAGTTTCATAGACATATTGAATACATCACGAGTAAAGCTCTCAATATGCTGGGTTTTGTGGTTCGTAATTGTAAGGAACTGAGGCCTGCCACAGAAATCCTATTGTATGACGCATACTCTAGTCCAGTGTGGTCGCCTCACTATGAGGTGCACAGCAAGTGATTAGAACGAGTGCAAAAAAGATTTTTGTGGCATATCTGCTTTCAACTTGGTCAAGCTAAGCGGTTGCCGTCGTACGCTGACAGGCTTTAAAGATTTAAAATTCTTAGCCTAAAACATAGAAGATTCATGTTGGATCAAATGTTTTTATTTAAGATTGTGAGAGGTGGTCTGGACAGCCCTGGTCTCTTGGAACAGCTTAACTTTAATATACCTTTTAAAATCCCGAGACAAGGTAAATATATACCATTTGCTGCCGAGGGATCCAGAGGCGCTCTTGGCCACTACTCAGTTATAAACAGGCTTCAACGGCAATATAATATGCTACAAAAGAAAATTGCCATAGACATATTTAATAACAGTCTTCTTAACTTCAAAAAATATATATTGCACGCGGAACTCGGCTCATAATTTTGGTCATTTTTTAGAAATAACGTAAGTAGAAATTAATTAATTAATTAATTAATTAACTCTCACATTTGCAAGTCGTAGCAGCCTGTAACTGAATCTGCACTTAGCTATATAATATTTAATGTTAGTCTTGATTGTAATATTAGTGTAAGATTTGTTGGTTACTCTTATTTAATAAATAAAAAATAAATTTTGTGTAAGTACACGCTTCGATGGCGATCTGTCAGTGCGGCGCATAGCGACGTGCTGTCGCGGGTGTGTAATATATAGTATAACAACATATCGTATAATGATCAAAACATATACAATCAAATGATTTAATTTTGTTTAATACGAGTATAACACTTTTTTAATGCATGCATATAGGCAAGCATGCATGCTTTTTTTTTGCTCTTCTCCGGCGCTGCGCGAAGTGCAGTCCTTCCGCCCTTGCGTAACAAATCTCTGGCACCCACACTCGCTTCCACAGCTTCGGCTTGCTGGTCGCCTTCGGCACCCGAGCTTCGTTACTGCAAGCGAGGACTGCACTCCCTCCGCGCCTCCGGCTTTTAAATTGCACTCTAGTGTAGGGCAGACAAGTACCACGGCGAAAAGACCACGGCGAGTCGGGCTTCATCCAAAATCTTAATTTTGCCAATGTATGTCAGTACGGTTATTTCTTTTAATCAATATTTAAAACGTTTTTATCGCAAATTATAGATATACGAAATGATGCGTATGACAAATGTTATACTAAATAGTATTAAATAAACTGTATGTTATGTAAAGTAATCGTTATGTCAAACAAAATTATATCATGTGTTGTTGTAACAAATGATTTTTATGTAAAGTGATCGTTATTAAAGTTTGATTATATGAAATGATTTTATATCACATGAGACGCACCCCTCTCACTTCGGAGGCACGCAGCCGACTGATCGTTTGTTTGACGCGAGCCGAACGCGGAGCTCGACGAAGCTCGCCGCTTCATAGTAATTTGTATGAAGATTTTGAAAGAAAAAATTGGGCAAGTTTGTGATGTTTTTACACAAAATAAGAACATCTTTATTGAAAAATGAAAACTGCAAGAACTTTTTTATAGTTTTAAGTTTATGGTTTGATAAAATTCATTTAACAATTCTAAATACTTAAGAGTCAGTTGCTACAATACGGGAGTGCAATTTACACGTATTTAGTGTTTTTATGTAACGTTTCTTACACTAATCCATAAGCATTATCTTAAATTCGAACTTTTCAAGAAAAAGTAGCATTCAATGACTAGCTGTGTGATTGTTTTCAAGGTTGTAGGGCATTGTTTTCTATATAATTCTCTTACATTCCCGACCCTCATATCTGCCGTGTCAAGCCTTTACCAGTTAACTCCCAAATCCTTGTTTTGAGTTATCGCCTTTTAAAGTTTTATTTTAATATTTCCTTTTTATTGACATAAGACATGACTTTGTAATTTTTTTTTCTTACAGCTATCCTCCATAATATCTAAACAGTAAAGGGAACGTGTCAGATTTTTTAAAATCTCAATACTTTTTAGATATTTATGCTCTAACGTACATAGGTGTGACAACCCCTTCATACAATGCTTGTTATATGGTGCTTTGTATCTTAAGGTAAAATACTTATCCGTGATAAGTCTAACGTGGAATGTTTTGCCTTACTCCGTTATAATGTATACAAGTTAAGGAATATTGGTGTGATATAATCAGTAACACCACTCCGTCTATAAATTAGTTGCAATCAAAAAGAGAAAAAAACACTTCTGATTGGTATTTCTTCATTTTTTTAATAAAATCTGTCTTACATGTTTAGTTCTCATTCTGATAATCAGTTTTGAAAAAGATATTTAAGAAATTGTTAATATCAAATTAAAATATTTTTAATTTAGAACTAGGTATATTTAAATCAAACTAGCTTTAGTAAAACTAATAATTATTAATTTAATCTATACTAATATATAAAGCTGAAGAGTTTGTTTGTTTGTTTGTTTGTTTGTTTGTTTGAACGCGCTAATCTCATGAAGTACTGGTCCGATTGGAAAAAATCTTTTTGTGTTGGATAGTCCATTTATTAAGGAAGGCTTTAGGCTATAGAACATCACGCTGCGACTAATAGGAGCGAAGCATGAGTGAAAAATGTTGCAAAAATAGTCACGATCATAATAACAGAAATTGACACGAACGAAGTCGCGGGAAACAGCTAGTTATCAATATAGGGACTTCAACGCTAAAGTGGGAATAAAGAATTGCAAGGAATCGGTAGTAGGATCCGATGGATTTGGATGCAGAAACCATAGGGGGCAGATGCTTGTCAACTTCCTCACTTCTTGATGAACTCCTTCTTCAAGAAAGCCCCAAAGCAAACGTGGCGTGGACGTGGCAAAGCCTCGACACTATGACGAAAAATGGGATTAACTTCATCATGATCAACAAAAAGCATATATTCAGTAACGTCTCCGTGATCAACAGGTTTAATACCGGAAGCGATCACCGACTCGTTCGGGGATCTCTGAATATCGATTTTAAGGCTGAACGTCTGATGAAGTCAAGGCTCCAACCTACATTGCTCCAAACCATGATAGGGTCTGAAAAGTTTCAGTCGAACCTGGAGAATCAACTCACTGCCGTGGAAACCACAATACACGTAAACCAACCGAAAATGAGGTTCGAATCCTCAGGGAACAAGGTACGAGATTTTGTGAAATGCAGTGTAAGGGCATGAAGTCAAAGCTTTCGGAAAGGACTTTAGGGCTGATTAAGGAACGACGTGAAAACCGCCCGTCACTTCGTCAGGAAAGCGCGCTCTAAACCGAGAGATCAGTTAACTCGTACGACACGACCTCCGATGTTCCAATACTCTTTCAATTGAATCGGGGCTCAAAAGTGTTCGTACAATACCTTGGAAGAAGCTACCTGACGAAACTGACTACAGCAAGTGGAGAAGTCGTTGCTTCGAAGCCAGCAGTCCTTTCCGAAGTAGGACGCTTCTATGGCCGGTTATAAACTTCGCATGCATCTCGACCTGATCCCGAAAATGAGGACCCTAGAGCCGCGTTAACACGCCACTACACTCAAGACCTGCCAGAAGTCAGCATTGACGAAATCGAGATGGCTCTTAAACAGCTAAAAAATGGAAAAGGCCCTGGAGTGGCGTTACAACAGAGTTGCTAAAGGCTGGAGGTAAAAAGCTTTAACGCTGTCCTGTTTAAAGGGAGAACTCCGGAGGCGTGGAGTAGGAGTGTTGTCATCCTGTTCTTCAAAAAAGGAGATAAGACCCTGCTGAAGAACTATCGACCCATTTTCTTGCTGAGCCACGTCTATAAGCTGTTTTCAAGGGTCATCACGAAATGCCTTGCGCGAAGACTCGACGAATTCCAACCACCGGAACAGGCTGGATTTCGGAGCGGATACGGCACCATAGACCACATGTCACACATCCACACAGTGCGGCAGATTTTATACAGAAGACCGAAGAGTATAATCAGCCCTTGTGTCTAGCATTCGTGGCCTAACATTAGTAATGCCGTGTTTAAAATTGGCTTTCAATACTGTTACCACCGTCTGATCATTTGTTTGAGAATATTATTCTCAAACAAAACAATTAACGTTGATCCCTCCTCGCTTGCCCAGGGTAGGGGCATAGTAAATATTGGGTGGAGTGGGCTCCACCTTGTTTAAAAAAATGATTCTATCAAATAGAAGAGTTAAAACTAATTTACTTCATGAAGGTATTTTAACCCTTCGAGCGTGGGTTATTCCAGACAGAGTTAAAATCAGAGAGATTTTATTGTAATATCATTGATTGCAATCAACGGTTCTCGCGACAGCCGGATGTCGCGCGGAGTTCGAACGCTACGACGCGTTTATATTTATCTGCTTTTATCTATTTACTTACTCGTCAACTGCCAAAAGTTTGTGTCTGAACATTTCCGAACGTCAGCATTATTTTTTTGGATTAATTCATAATTTTTGGTTGTGGTCGTTTTTGATACGACAAGTTAGTCAAAAAGTTAAAATGAAATCACATTTCAAAATTTAAAATATACAGACATACCTATAACTTTATAACTACTACCTAACATGATTATAACTTTATCATTTTCTCTTATTTTCCGTACCGTACCCCAAAAGAAAAATTGGGTAACCTTATGGGTTCACTTTGTTGTTCGTCTGTCTGTCTGCCTGTTTGTAGAGACAGTAATTAACAACAAGGAATTCATAGAGGAGCGTTCATACCGTTGAAATATAAATAATATAATCAGGTCAACTGATCTAGGACAAAATAAAAAATATAAATTACGCAAATAAAGAAATAACAGCCATTTAATAACCTACCTATATGTCTATAATCTCAAAGGATGAGAAACTAGAAGTATGCAATGAAATAAAACCGCGGGGTGGAGTGGTAACTCATTAGTATTCAACAAATTTTATAACAGACCGCTAGTGGTCGATGACAGTAATGCTTTTGCAGAGGCTATTTACAATACTTAAATATAATTATTTAAAGTAGGTAGATGTAAAACTACTGTCGCTCAGGCGGCACATATAATAAAGCTGATTGAATTATTTATTTCGTGATTTGTTCTTTTTTCTTTTTTCGATCTACTATAGTGAATATAATAAATCTCGGAGGATGCAACGTTGAAGTACAAATGATGGTTAAACAAACTTACCTGAAGTTAAGTTTGACCGTAATTGTACGAAACGTTGCATCCGAGGAGATTTATATTAAATTCTCACCCTTCCCTACTAATTCAAATAAATTACCCTTGTAGTTAACTGATAATGTGTAAAAGTAAAAAAAAAAGTTGCGAAAGAACTAACTCTAAAGATGAATGACATCGGTCAACGCAACAATCAAAGTAGAGTTCAGTAAAGAGGCCGAATATGAGTAATGAAGAAGTTTATTTTAAAAGCCAAAATATTTTAGATAAAGCTCTAAAAGTGTTTCGATGCCAAGTACATTGTAAGTAATTACATGTATACCTATGTAAAAATCTAAAAATTATACATTTGTTATTAATTACACGTGAAATTGTAGTGGTTGTTTTCCCGCAGTAAAATGATTCTATCTTAGTAGTACAATAGATTTGTGCAGTTTTTTTTTATTCAAATAAAAAATAGCAGTTTCACGATTGTAATAAACGAAACTCGAAAGCAACCTCGAACCAATGGTACCAGCCGCGCCGCAGCCGGTCACCGGCCGTGGTCATTGCCCCTCGCGCGGTGCAGTTTATGCTGCATTACTTAGTGCGTAGAGCTTCTTTTGCTTTGAACATTGATTTCGTGCGGTAAGCAGTACCCAAACACGTCACATTTTGTAAAGATACGATCGTATCTCACGCTTCTGAGTTGATAATTATTTTTTTGATTAGTTGAGAACAACGAAATCTTTATTTTCATAAAATAACTCGCACGATTCGATGGTGCTACTAAAGGTAAATCGTTCTGTTGCGGGAAAACAACCACTAAAATTTCACGGTGTATACATTTTCGGGAAAGACTCTGATACTCGATTCCTTTGGTAGGCTATGTACGGAATCCTCGATAACCCCCCATACCCGTGCGAAAAGGTGGCAGGCAATAGTGCGTTTATTAAAATTAAAAGTCCTGTACATTTACCTTATTTATCGTTTCTAAACATACTTACTAGGAAATGTTCTGTAAGCAATTTAGCTTTTCTCAAAAGGCACTGGCTGGTTAGTTAGGCTCGTACAACACATCTATACTAATATTATAAAGCGGAAGAGTTTGTTTGTTTGTTTATTTGAACGCGCTAATCTCAGGAAGTACTGATCCGATTTGAAAAATTCTTTTTGTGTTGGATAGTCCTTTATCGAGGAAGGCTTTAGGCTATGTAACATCACGCTGTGGCCAAAAGGAGCGAAGCATGAGTGAAAAATGTTGCAAAAAAAATCGCGATCATAATAACGGAAATTGACACGGACGAAGTCGCTGGGAACAGCTAGTGCATAATAAGAGGACAATGCCTAAATACTTCCGTAACGTCAGATCGGCTTACACGATACAAGATATTATTCATCAGCCAGCAATAGACTAAAATAGATACAACTCATGCCAATTAGAGGGATTCCCGTCAAATTTTGATTTTATTTGTAGCTATTGATGGAGAGATATTATCTATAAGGAAGGTACGAGTATTTAAGAATTAGGTCTGTGAAAGCGCAATGCCATTACGGTGGTACCTACCTAAGTTTTGTTTTAAACTAGGTTTTTATTACGTACCAACCTAACTACACAGGACTTTTCTCTTAAACAAATTCGTAAACTAACTAGGCAACATTTTATTATGCTGATCCCGATCCGGGGCCTAAGAGCGTAAAATTGTACTTTATTATTAGATGAAAATACTTGGCTTGTGGAATTTTTAGGTAGAAAACGAGTTGTCGACTAACATGATAAACCTAACATCATTATGCTACCGACATCTGAAGAAAAGAACCAAAAGTATGCTAACGCCAATTACGTTGATTAAGAGTCCACCGTTACTCGTAGGGCGTAATTCACTTATCTCCCCAACAGACATCTGTATAAGCACGAAATGTCACTGAATATCGTTTTTGCAGGTTCGTAGCTAGGGGAAGGAAAGGATGTAGAAGAAACTCAAACATTCAATGTATCTCTACACTTGAGCTGTGTGGTGCCACCCTTAAAAGAATAGCACCACTTCAATACAACTAAATAATATTAGGTAAAGAATAAAAAAAAAAACATTACTCGAGGAAGGATTCGGGTATATGAAGTTCTTGGGGCCTAATGCAAATCTCAACGGCACACGATCATGGTCCAAAATATAGAGAGCTCTCCATACCATGCAAATAAGGTATGTTTCCTCCACTCAAACATATAGGTAGCGATGATTTCAATGTTCAATGTTCAACGCTGGCTTACAGCGATACACAGATATATATATATGTTTGAAAAATTTACGCCAGCGACGTAGTGTTCCGGTGGCTGAATTGGGAAAGCGCCGCGCCCGGCATGGGTTTGAGTGCCTGACACATAATTTTTCAAGTTCAAAAACTGATATTATAATTGCAATTAAATTGCTTAAAATCATATAAAGATTTCAATGTGATACTATTATTATATATTAAAAGGAGTGTCTTTAAAAGAACTGCAGAACAACTATGTTAAAACGGTTAACGATTACTTAGTTAAGATGTTTCAACACTATGCGAAAAGGCAGAATTTGTGTTAGAACCGAGCTTAATTGAACTTCATAAGTTTAACTATCCGCGCTTGGAGTTTGAAGAGGATGCGAGCAACAATCTGGATGTATCTTTAAAGTTTAGTTAAAATCTGATGTTATGATGTAGGACCTCAAGATATACGTCTAAAGCGAGCGCGACGTTTGAAAGAAAGAAAGAAATATTTATTTGACACAACAAACACAATCACTAACATTTAAGAAAAAGGAAATAAGTGCCAAAAAGGTTCCCGTTCAGCATTAGTCGTGACAGCTAGAGGTTTATCACGACGTTGGTTTTCAGCGGGAACCCTGATGTTGGGAGCGTGAGCGAGACAAAGGCAAATAGACCCACCGGTCACCACTACCCAATCCGTCAGCCGACCTCGAAACCTGTACCTACGAGTGAGTAAAAGGTCCAAAGGCTGTCCGAAGGAATCCGGCAGCTCCCGATGAGTCGACACGCCAATACCGGCGTTACGCGGTATCCAAAATTTAAAAAAAATAAGTAACAATTCCAATTATAACAACAACGAAAACATAACTAAATTAAACATATTTTAAACAAAAATAAAATAAACAACAAACAATAAACCTAACCTATCTAGTGATAACTTGTTCAGTGCAATTGCAAGGATTTGTCAATCTACATAATGCTTAATTACATTCAATACACATAGAAACCAATAGAAATATGATATACGTTTTGAAGCTGAAACCCATATTATTATACACCCGAAGGCAAGTACAACAAACATAGTACCAAATACAAAATAAAAGCAAACCAAAAATTTTTTTGATTGATGATATCTTAAAATATTAATAAAAGTTGACAATACATTCAGGTTACGCGTTAGCATATACGAAATGATGAGTGTGTGTACCTGACTGAGGGCCCTGTCACCAGAGTGTTGTCCAACCCGTGTTGTCACCAGTGTGTTGTTGTGTGTTGTAGATATGCCCTTTGCAGAGTAAGTAAATGACGTTTTAGGTGACTTTTCACTTAATGTTTTGGTAGTCCTTTTCTTCTTCGAAAATTGTTCGTCCGAAATTCAAAATCCCTAACGCGTTTGCTATAATCATCACTATCCATAATGTTCGAAAATACGAAATTTTATTATTCCTAATTGTCTTTAATTCTAATGCTTTTGTGCCATAATATCGGGTGCTATAATAATTAGATATCCTAATTTTTCTTGCCATAAAGTCACATGTCCTAAGTGTTAATCCCTCAACCCCCAGGAGGCACTCAACAATTGATTTCAATTGTGTCTGGAATAACTCACGATCGAGGGATTAAATTGTATAATGTATGTTATTCCGAATGGTGGTTTATGATAATATTGTTAGTTCTAACACAGATAAGATAATACTAAAGTCTAATGATGGTTTATAGTAATATTGTTAGTCCCAATGATGGTTTATATTAATATTGTTAGTCCTAAGACATATGTTTAAAAGTAGGTTAATCTTGGTTATGTTATCCTCATGTAGGTAGTTTAGTTATTATAAGTCACATAATCATACACTTGTAATCCTATGGATTTAGGATTTCGTGTTAAATCTGTCTCAGAACCGAATCAGCCAACCCCGACTTCACGTGGTACTTGTCTGCCCTACCCCTAGAGTGTAATTCAAAAAGGCGGAGGCGCGGAGGAAGGCAGCCCCCGCCCGCTGTAGCAACGTTCAGGGGCCCGGGCACTCCGTAGCGGCTGAGGCTGGTCACCGTAGGCGACCAGCAAGCCGAAGCTGCGAAGGAGAGCGTGGGTGCCTGTACTTTGTTACGCTAGGGCGGAGGGGCTGCACTTCCCGTAGCGACGGAGTACACGCAATTCTAAATGCATTATGACACATTACGTTATAGAAAAGCCTTTTATGTCTTATAAACATTATAGATTATAATATTTATAGCAAAAAATTTTAGGACAAATTATATTTAAAGATATCAATTTTAGGGCAAGTGATATTATGGGACATAGAGTTAGGGCTAATTATCATTCGGACAAATGATGATTAGGTCACAAAACATTATGACACGTTAGATTATGGATAAAAAATTTAAAAGACAAAATAGAGAACCAATAATATGTTTTCCTTTTAGGACGCGCACCGGCGGTGGCAGATCGTTTCAACATCGGGTAGCAGCAAATTTGAATGAACCTCTAATGGTCACAGTGTGGTGCCTCGGCGCAACCAAGATGTGAGTGCACTTTCTCTTGGGGTACCTACTGCGATCACGCGTCCACACAAGCTTGCTGAAGAGATAGCCAGGCTTTTCAGTGCCAATGATGCCAAACAACATGATTGCTAGGTGCAACCTCCTACGTGCTTCCATTTTCAAAAGATTAGCAGCATTAAGGAAAGGTGTAACGTGTGATCGTGGTGGAATATGGAAGCAACAACGCGCACAGGCATTTTGTACCCTCTGGAGCAGTTTAGACGATCTCTTCAACAAACATGGGCCATAGACAGTGTCACGTTTAGTAGACGTCTCCATCTGTCCTCTAATTGCCGTTCAATGTTCCTTTGTTTTAGTATCCTAGTATTGTGACCATTTTTGCAAACTTTCTTAGTCACTATCACCACAGTTCATTTGATTCAAGGTTTATACGTACCATTTAGGTTACTAGTTTTTATAACATTCCGATATTTCGGTATTCTTGCAACCGCAATCGCGGAAGAACTGATGTTACAGCAAGTGGGTGGCAGAACAGTTCTTCCATGATCAAGGCCCTAACAACAAATATCGTAACCAAAAAAAAGTACATAATAATATATAGTTACTTCCAATCAATTAATTCTAGTGTAAATGTTTATTATCTATGGTGTTAATTCAAACCACTTGAAGTACGCCTCTGTCTGTCTAGCCAACAAAACGTTTCAAGTGTGAATGTTTCTGGCACTAGTCTAAAGTTTCATTCGGAGGTTCATTGAATTAATACTGAATTGCACTCGAGTCAAAATCACAATACTAACAATCTGTTAAGGCTTTGTTGTGGCAGAAGTGTAAACTATGCTAGGAGAAGGCAAGAACTTTGTCTTCGGTTCGAGTATAAGTAAATATGTTTGCTCATAGCTTGAGACGGATTTCGCATGTTTAGAAAACTTATAAAATAAATAGTTTCTTACCAACTCAAATTGCGATTATTTTTGCAATCAAAGTTACCTATATATTAATTATAAATAAATATTATGTAATTATAATAGGCAATAGAATAATATTAAAGCTTAATCATTTGTTTTTGACATGTTAGAAATTAGATTTTGCTCTAAAGAATGTATTTAGTCTATATAGTTATATATATTTGATAATGATTGTATGGTTTAAAATAAACATCAAAATTCACAGTGCCTAGAAAAGATTAAGTTATTTTTATTGATTTCTAACCACACTCAAGTAACAATTTAAAGCATTTGTTTTCATTGGAATCAGAAACAGCAGAAACCTAGATTCGAGAAAGCTAGACAAATGTTTTTTTTTTAAACTTGACCCGTCCGACTAAAAATATGAACACTTGCCCAATGTCAATCAATTTCTATTGCTAGGCAATGTTATTTAAGCTAGAAATGACAACAAATTCTCCTCAAACTATTTATAACGGACTATAAGAGCTTTTTGATTGCCCACTCATGGTTTTGCGGCCCATAAAAAACCATCATTCCACTAACCACAAACTCAAGATTGTAATTGCCACTAAAACGTAAATAGGCTGAATTCGGATTAAGTTTATTTTTCATCTGAATTTCTTCGTAATCAGTACTTAGTGTAAAAAAAGGTTTCATGCCAAGTACTTCCAGGAAATTCTGTGGTGACGATCTTACTGTCGATTGCCAGTAAAAAAGGGTTATACAGGGTTATTTAAAAAATCCCATAAGCCTCTTAGAGATTCAAAGTGGTGCTTAAGTACATACCTAATCTTTTACGGCATTAACAAAGAACTTCTACGTTTCTTTTACTTACTAATAAAAAAAAAGAGATAGTACACAGTGAAACAAGTAGGCTAAAATTATATTCTAAAAATGTGAATTGCAATGCAATAAAAATGTATAATACTCGTATGCTTCCTCCTTCTTTAAGGAATATGACATAAGGAAAATTTAATTATAATCTGAGAAACCTACTCATGACAGAATGTTTTTATACAATTAATGACTTTTTAAGCATGACTATTAAAAATAACTTCAAATAAAAATAATATTTGACAAATAAGGAGCTGAAATAATGTTATGATTTAGTTTTTATAATTTTATTAAATACTGTAATGATTTAATTAATAAATGTTATGTTTTTAATTCAATAATGTTATAATTTGATTAAATAATATTATGATTTTATTTGATAATTTGTGTATTATAATATTTTAATGATAATATGTTAAATAAGATAATTTATATTCATTGCTTATCTAATAATAAAGTGCCTAATGATAAAACTTCAATATTTCTACGCCACTTGTGGCAGAAAGTGCTGAACATGTAATAAATTAAGATCTATTGTACCACCACTTTTTGAGAAATAAATATTTTGATTTTTGATTTGATTTTGAAAGAAAACATTTCTGTGAAGATTTCTTGTTTGGCGCATTGGATAAATAATTGTTGTACCTAAGTACCACAACTATTTCCATAAGGGTTCTTTCGTGGTCATAGCGCTTGCAACAGTGCCGAAATAACGCAAACTAGTAAAGAACAAGGTATGCGTAAGATATCTCGAAGCAACTAGCTTTTAATTTTCCTAAAAGCTTTTAGTGTGTTTACAAAATAACCCTGTATAACACTTGTGCGATCTTATTCACATATTCAGAGAATCCTCACCTCTCTTCACACCGATGACACAACGGGAAGCAACCTAACCGTTTTATTTATAAAATCACTGTCCAGTGAGTTCGGACGTCTAGTATATTTATACGCGGGAACGTAGCGAAAATATTTTGTTGTCAATGTTCGCGCATGGCATTTCGACGCCGGCGCTTCGCTCGTAAACAGTGGTCACGCGAACGGTGATAGGCAATATGGATGCGCCGGATCACGCTCCGAGTTACCCGCCACCGCCGCCTCCGAAGCGGATGGACCGGCCGAAAATCACTTTGCAAATACCTGAGGTTACCACCCCAATGCCGCCTCGGGGACCACTGACAGCCCAATCAATGGGGACTCATTACTGGGGACCCTCAAGGTATCGAGGGAGACCGCCGACCACCCCCGTATCCCACATCTCCGACCCTCATGGCAACCCTTACTTTAACCCCTTCGTGCACATGTACCATAATAAAGCATCGGAGTTCATGTTCAAACAGTTCGAAGGTTTCAAAGACTTTACCATGAACACGGCTAAGAGTGGATTGAGTGCTGGTGAAAAGTCCGCGTTCTGGTTTGTGAATAAACTGAAGATATTGTCTAAGAGGTGGTTCACTCATTTGTTTTTGACTTTGTGCTTGGCGTTGTATAGTGTTATGGGAGCGGCGATGTTCTACGCCCTGGAAGGTAAGAATTAGTTAAATATAAGCTCTAATATAGCCTTAACTTAACTTAACTTTAGGAAATCGTTGTTTTTAATTACTAATAAAAAGTGATAATTTGACAAGTTTCTGATAGACTTCACGTGAGCTTAAGAACTTTCTTAGGTACCTACTTCTAAAGCCGTGACAGAAAATCCACAGCTTAATAAAGATTTTTTCTTATAGTACAAACATACTGGTAATTACTACCTACTACAGTAGCTAGTAAAATTATATTAAAACTAAACGAAAATTTGCGGAATTCATATTAAAATAGAGATATTCCGTATAAAAATTTGTATTTATTTCGAACACTCTACTTCTACTCCAAGTGCAAATTTGCATTTTCACTCGTTACTAGTGACTTGAATTTGTAATTGCAATTTGAACATTTCGAAATATTAAAAATAAGATACAAGACGAAATAAAGCTGACATAATCCAATATATTTAAAACAAAGCTGTATCTTAGCTATGTAAATGAAATAATTTTAAATAAATTATATACTTAAAGTAACGGCATGCAGGGCAAAGGCTTCTATCATTATATTCAAGTCATCATAGCCTTGATGGGTATAGGCATAATCACCACGCTTGCCAAATTCAAAACTTTTTGTTGCCTGACTCGACTTCGACCCCCGAACCCGGGACCCCGTGATGTTGGCCCGGTATTTAAACCACTAGACCAACGGTACGTACTTAACATTATAGAATTTATAAAGTTCAATACTTATTAAAGAATTAAAGCATTGTTGTACATTTTTACTTTTTATTAAAACTTCGTTAAAACAAAGCAACAAAACTGTAAAAAACAAAGAATAATCGAAAATTTGAAAAGCCTAAACTCAAACTAACTATTTTGTATAATTACCCCACACAAACTTCCTACCCTTTTTTCACTCCTTTAAGGGTTTTCTTATATAAAAATGCTCTTCGTCCTTTCAAGGGTCTCATATTATCAGCATACTGAATTTATCCCAAACCGATTAAGAAATGTTTGTTTCCCAATACAATGTACTAGGTAACTTCACCCCGTTACAGAATGATTTCTGGGATAAAAACTATCCATATCCTTTTTCGGGACTCTTACCCCCGTATTTATAAAGAAGTAATTACTTATTGCTTAAGAAAGTCATAACTTAAAGTGTTCATACCTAGTGCGTAAGTGAAAGATATTGGTCACCATTAATAGTCTTATTATTTGGCTGAAAATGCTGACTTTTGGTAGTTATAACTTCTTGTAATTTCTTGATTAAGGCATACAAATTGTCTCTCAAGTAATTACTTGTAGTCAAGTAATTACTTTTACTTGTTTATAAATACGGGGATAAGTATCTCTGATTCAATTAACCGGTCCATGGAACAAAATTGTTCTATAAGAGTTTCGCAGGGGGTTTTAAAAGTTGTTTCCACTCGTAATAAATTAGAGACATTTCAACTCCGCGCTGTAAGTCTAGGGTTGGTTACGTATTAATCAAGAAGGAACATATTTCTATAATATTTTTCACTAGGAGTTTACATACCTAATCATCAGTAACCATTATTTCGTATGGCATACATCCTGCGTGGATCACACATCAATGTCCAAGTCTTTCAGCTAGCTTGCAGCATCAGGTGTGCATTTGTGGACTTCCAACATTCCACCAGGAAAACTGCGAAGTGGGCATTCGTTTACTACATGGGAAAGAGTTTGATCAGGTGCTCCGTAGTCGAACCGTGAGGTGGTGCTTAGTCCTCCCGTGGTTGGAACGGAATTGGTTAAGTCGGGTACTCGACATGCCTAATATACTTTTAATATTCGAATTATATTATTACCTATTTGATTAATGGCTTACATAACAAAAACATAAAAAAAAAACTGAAACTCAGCGTTATGCCCAAGCTGTTGGTCTTCACCGAGTCTTCACTGGAAACCATTTACGTAATTAATTAATTAGGGTAGGGAAGGGTTTAGGGTAGGGGTGGGGGTAGGGTAGGGGTAGGGTATGTGTAGGGTAGGGTAGGGTAGGTTAGGGGTAGGGTAGGGGTAGGGTAGGGGTAGGGTAGGGGTAGGGTAGGGGTAGGGTAGGGGTAGGGTAGGGATAGGGTAGGGGTAGGGTAGGGGTAGGGTAGGGGTAGGGGTAGGGTAGGGGTAGGGTAGGGGTAGGGTAGGGGTAGCGTAGGGGTAGGGTAGGGGTAGGGTAGGGGTAGGGTAGGGGTAGGGTAGGAGTAGGGTAGGGGTAGGGTAGTAAAATATTAAAATTTTATAAAATATATACAACCCTAAATTTTTACCCTTTTACCACCAACCCCTATTTTTTGTTAGCCATTTTAGTAATTTAATCATTTTTATGGCAAAACAACGTTTGCCAGGTCAGCTAGTTCTCATATAAAATTTCTACATCAAATTTTTCAGCTATTTTGGCGAAGGGTCAGTTTCAATGTTGTTAGGATAGGTATACGAAGTACACCGGGTCATCTAGTTAAGATATAATTTTTGAACTTTATGTAGTTTTGTAACAAATAATTGTTTTTAATTTTTCTCCCGACTGAGGCAAAGGCAACAGGAAGGGTTAGGTTAGGTTAGATTTTAGCAGTCTATGTATATAATATGTGTATGAGTACACATATACAGGTTGAAATTTTAACCACCTTCCAAATTGTAATATATCAATCTACGAGACAAAAAACAAATGACGTATTTTTTCTTTTGGTATAGCCCAGTACAAAAAAGTCAAGATAAAGCACTTAGAAAATATCCGCCAAATATCTACAAATTTTGATACGGCCGCCTAGCAACACTTTTTTTACGCAATGCACATCACATTCATTCATTACGATACTAATCATAAGTTTTTAATTTTCTCTTTATACCTAAACAGGCCTAAAACTGTAAAAATTTAAAACTATATTGCGAAAAATATTTTCGGATGAAAACTTGATTTACATTTTTTACTCCATCAACGGGCTCTAAATACGATACTGAACGCCTACAAAAGTTTTGGAAAGTGGTTAAAATTTCATCCTGTATACATAGACTATTACATAACACATAAATATGTGGCTTCCTTTGCGGAGCCTACATTACTGAGTCGATATCGGGGAATGAGGTATAAATCGATTCCATAATATAGAAGGGTAACCAAGGCAATCTTTTGTTAAAAGAAACCTATGGCGAATGCTACAACAATTTATTGTAGTACTCTACAAAAAAGTTTGCAGTCATTATCGAGTGGAGTGTCAATTCAAAGAAGACATAATTCTGAGTAAAAAAATTAGAGAATTAAACTATAGTTTAATTTAAACAATACAGTATTTATACATTGTGATTTTGAAATCATTGGCATTTTCGATTGACAGTTTTATAAACTATTAATTCTTGTTTATCGTTATCAAATTATTTCCTGAGCTACGATTAAGAATTTGGACTGACTCGCACCGTGATGATTAATGAATGAGTTAATGAGACGGTCGCTCTGAAAGGGCTGTGGCTACTAAATAAATTATATCGTTAGTTATATGTATAATGACGACGATCGATCACAAAACATTAAGGAAATTATATTTATAAGCATTAGATTTAAAAATGAATACAGTCTTTATTTGAACTGTACTTTGGCATACGCATATATTAAAACACCCAGTTGGTCTAGTGGTTTAAGTACCGACCGGGTCAAGAACTACGGGATTTTGGGTTCAATTTCATGGTTCAACAAGAGTTTCGAATGCTCGGGTTTGTGATAACCAACCGGCACTTGGCAAGCGTGGTAATTACGCCCAGATATACCCATTATTGCTGTGGTAACTTGAATTCAATGATGTAATCCTTTGCCTTGCAGTGTCAGGATTTCCCTTACTTTACAGTCTTTATTTGAAGAATATTTTGGCAATATAAGCATACTTTTAAAGTTAATGACGACTTTTAAACTTCATTATTAATTGAAGAGTCATAAAAACTTACGGCATTCTAGTACTTTCAGTTTCTGAGGTTAACCATAGACGGAAAGATAGACGGTCGGACGCAGCTGGAATTTAATGTAAAATACCCCTTTTGGAGAGGTTAATGTACAGTAGAGGACTGGGGGATAATGAATTAGTCCTTCTAAAACCAATAAAATAAATATGACAAAACTCTTTTTTTGACAACATAGTAGTTTCTGACAAGTTTTTGTTGAGAAATCGAACGTTTGTTCATCTAAGAGTAAATATTTATAAGTAGTGCTAAAAACACTCGGCAGACGGTCGGTTGTTGATACACGAACGAGTCTAAATTCAGTGGAAGATAATATTGGATTCGACGTTTTTACGTTAATGGATACGTAGAAGATAAAATTCTAAAATTAGGATTGCAACTTTAAAATAATTTTTAAAACTATTTGAGCATTTCGACACACATAGTTCAAATAGGTATGTAATTATTGATTTCATTTATTTTCTGCTTGTTGGTTATAAAATGCCATTACTACTTATTCAGATTCAACAAAACTTTCTTTTTTTAAATAAAATACGCAGATTAAGGTCCGAGTTCGTGTTAAAAAAGCACGTAATTGATGCATATCACACAGTATCTATTTCAATATTGTAATGCTGTTATATAAAATTATTTTCCAATATCATCGCTAAGTGCTGTCGGAGGGCCTTTTCTAAGTTTCAGCCAAAAGTTAGAGTAAAAGAGGATAGTTGGTGCTCTATTCGTGTCATCTACAACAAGAGCAGGCCAAATAGAAATGGAATATGGCAGGAGAAGACGAATAGCAATCTTTAATTTTTGCGATTGGGCAAACAATGACTGCCGTAGCAATTATTGCAAATCCCTCCTTTTAGGGGATCAACATCATTTCAACACATCATTATGAGTCAAACGACACCCACAGTTGGACCCAAAGGCCATCGGTTCTTCGTCTATATGTCCCGACCACTGCCACTTCAGTTCCGCTTTTCTTTGGACGATCTCGGTTACCTTAGCTCTCATACGGATCACCTCATTTCAGATTCTAACTCGCGCGCGGCGAGACAAATGTCCTTTTTTCCTAGCTATGCTTAATAACTCTACAGTTTAGGCTAGCGAGAGATAGAACCAGAATTAACCTCATGAGTACATGGCCCGACCACAAACAAAAGACTTCTTGGGTAAGTCGGCTTTTTGTGGTTAGTTAGGTTTTCCAAAGACGTACGTCTCACGAAACAGTCAAAGTGTAACTATTCCTTGAACCAGGACAAACAACAAGACCTAATACAATAATCGTTAGGAAGTTTAATTTGTAACTTGCGCCATTCCGTTTTATTATTAAAAAGTTTTAATGCTGTCATGTAAAAGCCTCTTTGGCGAAAGTTGGTGGATTCAACCACGATTCAACGTTGCCTCTGTGTGAACTTTGAGGCGTTTTATTAAAATTATTATTTTGGATGGGCAAACGATATATATTTAGAAGTAGTTTGTAGCGTCACTCAATATTGGATGGAAAAACTTCGTTGTAATTCTGTTTAAGTTGTTGTTTCCAATGAACAATTTTATTCAAAATTAATGCTATAGACTAAAATCACACGAGCTGCGACAGTTCGAGCAACGCGTTTCTTTCGCTCCCACTAGTTCCCCTGTGGACACTAGAGCGAGCGAGAGAAATGCTCGGCAGTATCTGCTTTTCCGACATTTAACTAGATTTAGTTTAGTGGAACTACATATCACTGACGATAAATTGGTATTTTGTCATATCCCTAGATACTTTTAGTAAGAAGACGTAATAAACAGGAATATTCGACATCTACCGGGATTTCGTGATATCCCTAGGGATTTCATGAAATCCCTAATATCCTCATTTCCCTGCGACAGATATATTTGCAGAGTCAGCAGGAAAATTTAAGAGGAAATTATTGTCTTCCTTTACCCAAGTATCTGTCTAACCTAGAGTTTTCTATTTCATCTCGAAAGCATAACATAGCGGTTGAGATGGCAAGAACAGCTGTAACATACTTTTAAGTTTAATTTATAATATAGTCCACAATAATCATTATTTTCATGCCGTGGCTACCTATAATTGGGACGGCACATAGTTTAAAACCTTAATCACTCAACCCCCAGGAGGCACGCGCGTGCCGCGATAACAATTGATTTCAATTGTGTCTGGAAAAACTCACGATCGAGGGATTAATCTATCATCAATTGCTCTTATTTTGTGTTTGTCTTGTTGGTTGTCCAAATAAATAAAATAAAATAAAAATATAAAAGTAGACGACTAGATCAGTAAGATGATTCGGTTTTAAACTTAAGAGTGCGTCTCAATTTCTACGCTTCATTCGCTTAACGTTAGGAAGCGATTTTATAAGAGCTTATGCTAAGACAAGTCATGTCGGTTATTAATAACAGTGTCGGAGTCAGTTAGTTATGTATCTCCTAATTTTAGAACGGATCGTGGAACAGAGTGCTTACCCAAAAAGTTTTTTCTATAACGCTGTATTCTGGCAATTTATACCGTGATTTTTACTGGCACAAGAAATTTAAAAAAAAACTGTATTGTGCCAGCATTAATTCCTTGGCCAGCTACTTGTTTATTAATTTACCCAAAAAATATTGCCTATGCTCCATAAAAAAAAGGTGCACTTCACGGATTAGGTCCAAGGTAAAAAAAGAGATCGAATAATAGATTCGTTGATTACGAGTACCTAGTATATTGTTTACAATTCTTGAATTTGTTATGGCGTTACATAACGTTTAAATTTAACAGAGTCATCCAGTTAAATCTTTGAAATTCAAATAATTGTGTGCCGGTTCATAAGGGTTTCAGAGGAAACCACTTATAAACTGTCTCATCGTTCAAACAAAAGTTATGAGCTTATTCCAAGCAGCTGTCACTCACTGTCGTTGAAATATTTCCACATTATTTCAACGTTACACAGAAATTATCACAATAGCTATAGATATTAGCATGCCCACATTTTGGGTCTAAGGGCAGGCAGTTCAATAGTTTTATTTAAGGTATATAACCCGAAAACGCTATCAACCTGTATGATATCACGCTATCAATTGGTTTGCCTGAAGTTGCTATCGGGAATCAGTAAAAACATTGTAATTTTTGCCTCTGGAGGCGCTGTTATACGTCTAAATATTATTTTAACCTACCACTACTTCGGGACTGAGTGCCGAGAAGAAGCAGCGCAAGAAACTCGGTCACTATATTGTCATATTTTTTTTAAATGATTACATTAACAAAATATAATATGTCAGTGTGAGATACGACAGTAAATTTGGACTCGTTTATGTGCAGTGGGGCCCAAGCGGCGACATCGGTTCTCATACAACCGACGACCTCCGTGGCGGAGTGGCGTACACACCGGTTTTCAAGGTGTCGCCTGCTTCGAGGTCCCGGGTTCGATTCCCGGACGGGTCAATATAGAAAAAATGTGTTTTTCTAATTTTCTCGGGTCTGGGTGTTTGTGGTACCTTCGTTGTTTCTGGTTTCCAAAATACGAATGCTTTAAATAGTTATTCAAACTGGGATCAGAACAATGTATGTGATGTTGTCCACATTTATATGTATTTATATTTATACAAATGGCGCGTGACAGCCTTTCTAACTTTTTTCCATGTTCTGTGGCTCTAAGATAACCATTAAGCTACCCAGACATTTACTGGTTTCCAGCGGAAAGCCTTAAACAAATTCGTCGACACACCAAACCTTTCCGAGTCTTATAATTATAATGTCCTAAACATTTTAATTACCTTACTTTACCTATATCTCAATGCTGAAACTATCGTGATTTAACAGTGACAATTCTTTACCACTCATTTCTTTGTGACTCACTTGTACCTAAATTATGTCTTCCAATTTCTTTGACTAATACTCACTATCCGTTACATCATCAGGTTATTTTTGACCGTGAGTTGTTTATTTTCATGCGTTATGTCGCCAAATATTCTGTTAAACATGCATGAGGAAGCTCTTTTTAAAAGTTTCATAATATTTTTAATTTAATTTTAATTTTTTTGTAATAAATAAATAAATGTGGACAACATCACATACATTGTTCTGATCCCAATTTGAATAACTATTTAAAGCATTCGTATTTTGGAAACCAGAAACAACAAAGGTACCACAAACACCCAGACCCGAGAAAATGTAGAAAAACACTTTTTTCTACATTGACCCGTCCGGGAATCGAACCGGTTTTCAATGTGTCGCCTGCTCCGAGGTCCCGGCCTCGGAGCAGGCGACACATTGAAAACCGGTGTGTACGCCACTCCGCCACGGAGGTCGTCAATATGAAATTCATCTGACAAAACTTCTAAAAAGATGTTGTTATAGATTTCTACAATAAAGTGTAATATATTTGTTTTTATAGACCGAATACTTTTCAGAACAAGTGACATGTTTTAAATTGATTTTTTGCAAAACTTAGTAAGTACTTTGTTAATGTAGGTACAATCAATGATATTATGATTAAACCACCATTTAGGTAGTACGATTTTTTACTGCTCTATTTACGTAGTTATCTATGCATTAAGCATAATATTTATCTTTGTTTGTATATTAATGATAATAGGTCTGCAATCAAAACTTCATTGCAATTACTCGTTAAGCTTTTATGATAATATGCTATAGGATTAAATGGGAAATTTCTGAATTTATAATATAAGTATGTACTTAGTTAGCTATTCAGTATTTCCAAGTGCCTGCTTGTATGTAACATTAAATAAAAGAATACCTATTATCCATTAATAATGTCGCGGACATGCTAGATGCTTCGAGATATTGCTAGAGGAATGTACATAACTACCTAAGTTGAACCACAAAGTAATAACAAGATGTTAGTGCAAGCGACATTGGACTTTAAGATTACAGATTAAGGCGCAAAATGGTTTAACTCACTAGAGTTGTTTACGTTTAAATGTCCTTGTGATTTTTCTGGAAAATGAACATTCTAGTATGTACGACCGGCATCGATGTTGAGATATATAAATAACAGGACTTAAGACGCCGCAGTCAGTTCATTCTGAGCTTTCGGTGCGATACCTGCGAAAAGTGATCTAGTGTGAAATAACGACGACTTTAGCGATACCAACGGATTTAAGGACTACTCTACGGATTGGCTGAATAGTGTGTTGGAACCAACGACCTCAGCGACCCACCGGACTACGATTCTTGTGATTTGGCTTTTGTGATAGTGTTTGCGACCTGTTTATCGCCTATTAAATTCTTCTAATAAGTCAACGGTGTTTTATCCAAATCCCGAACTCCACGTTCGTAACATTTGGTGTCAGAAGTGAGATTTGGAAATGCCAGTGACTCCGAGGGAAGATACTGCTGGCGTCAGAACCAGGGCACAGCAAGCTGCGGAAGCCACGGCTGCTACCCGACAGGCCACCGACAATCGGGATACACCCATTGGCTCCACCCACCAAGCATCGCCCATCGACCAGTCCTCGCCTACCGGAATGGAAGGTTTACCATCCGCGTCGCCGGCCTCACCTACTGTCTCCGCTTACCGGGCTACTACGCCATCAGCTCAAGAGGCCAGAGCATCTTCTTTTGACTTCAGTAGGTTAATGCAGATGATGGACTTTATGTACCAAGAGCAAAAAGAAATGCAACGGAAGCAGGATAAAATGCAAGAAGTACTTCAAGGAAAACAGGAAGAAATGCAACGGAAGCAGGACAAAATGCAGGAAGTGCTACAAGAAAAACAGGATAAAATGCAAGAAGTACTTCAAAGGAAACAGGAAGAAATGCATCAAGAACAACAAAAAGTATTGCATGCCGTAGGTTCAGTGGGTGATATGGTGCAGAACCTACAGAAGAATGTCGACCTGGTAGAAGAAAGGGTCACTAATCTGGAGGCCACCATAGACAGTATGGAGAAGAACCTTACCGAATTACAAAAAAAGGTTTTAAAACTGGAGACCGCAGGACCCGCCGCCTCGAGTGACTTCGTATTCACCAACCCGGCACCCAGAGTGAAAGTGCCACCCTACGACGGTACTACGTCCTGGACCGCTTACCGCCAACAGTTTCAGACCGTTGCCTCTGCTAACGGGTGGACGGAGGAACAGAGCCTAACAGCTCTCACTGTCGCTCTATGGGGATCGGCTCTTTCTGTTTTGGAGGCGCTACCATCCTCGGGTAGCACATTCAGCGATCTGATGGGGGCACTCGAAGCTCGTTATGGAGAACGCCATCTGGAGCATGTCTTCCGCGCTCAACTACGGGACCGGGTTCAACGTTCTGGAGAAGGACTACAGCAATGGGCTCTGGAGATTGAAAAATTAGTCCGCAAAGCATACCCATCTGCTGATGCAAAGATAGTGGACTCCACTATACTCCAAGCATTTGTCGATGGGATCACAGATACGGAGATTAGAGCTGAAGTGGGGCTTCGCCACCATACCTCACTGAAGGAAGCTCTAGCGCACGCTCTGGAAGTAGAAGCTCTGAGGACAGATGTTCGGCCAATTTACAAGATACGAGAAGTGCAGGAAAAGAAGATGTCATTTCCCCCTAGGAAAATGGCAACCAGACCGATGTGCTACAAATGTGGAGAAAAGGGCCACCTGCAATTCACCTGTCCCAAGAAAGATAGGCAAACAAGTAAGCTTGCTGAAATGGTTGGCAAGTTGGAGGAACGCCTCGAAGAATTTTCGAAGAAGCATGAGACACCATCTTCTGCTTGGGAGCTACGGAAACGAGAAACAAACAGGCCTAAGGAGCGGGTACTGGTTGGGAATAGAGAAGCCATCAATCATCGTAGTGGAAAAACACATGGGAATGCAGACGCCCTCTCAAGAAGACCATGCTCAGAAGAGTGCAAGCATTGCATCAAGCTGGAGTCTAAAGAGGACTGTGTACAAATAACAAGGACAAGTCCTCCGAGATCCTGGGAAGATGAGTCCATGAGAGAAGCTCAGGAAAAAGACGAAGACATACGACTGATCATTGCATGGAAGAAACGCGGTAACGATAAGCCGAGATGGCATGAAGTTGCGTCTACGAGTGCTACGACTAAAGCGTACTGGGCTCAATGGGACAGTTTCATTTTGCAGAACGGGATACTTTACCGGAAATGGGAAAAACCTAACGGCAGAGAGTTCCATCCACAGCTGGTCGTCCCAAGGGAAAGGATCAAGGACGTTCTCCGAGAGGTACACGATGGCATATCAGGAGGACATCTGGGTGTAAAAAGGACCTTAACAAAGCTACGGGATAGATTCTACTGGCTTAACTGCAGAGCTGATGTACAAGATTGGTGCCGGAAATGTACCACTTGTGCTGCAGTAAAAGGTCCATCCACCAGGAGTCGAGGACACCTTCAACTTTATAACGTTGGTGCACCATGGGAGCGGATAGCAGTGGATGTTGCCGGACCATTCCCTGTGACAGAGTCGGGGAACAAGTACTTTATGGTCGTTATGGATTACTTCACCAAGTGGCCAGAAGTCTTTGCTATACCTAATCAAGAAGCTACGACCGTAGCCTCTAAATTGGTTGAAGAAGTCATATGCCGATATGGTGTACCCCTGGAAATTCATTCCGATCAGGGCAGAAACTTTGAGTCGAACGTGTTTCAAGGAGTCTGCAAAATATTGGGCATGCACAAGACGAGAACCACTGCTTATCATTCTCAGTCCGACGGCATGGTAGAAAGGTTTAACCAAACACTAGAGAGGCATTTAGCAAGATTGGTGGACAACCATCAAAGGGACTGGGACAAGTACATTGCACCGTTCCTTCTCGCCTACAGGACTTCGGAACATGAGAGCACGAAAACGACGCCGGCATATATTAACTTCGGACGAGAGCTAAGGTTACCGGTAGACCTTGTAACCGGAGGAGCGCCAGACGATCACGTCACCGTACAGGATTATGTCTCCGATTTGCAAGACAAGATGCGGGACATTTATGCCATGGTGCGAGAAAACGGCTTGCAGTCGAGTGAAAACATGAAGACTAGATATGACCGGAAAGCAAATACCAGTGGTTTTGATGAAGGAGCACTAGTCTGGCTACATAACCCGATACGGAAAAAAGGGAAGTCACCTAAATTACAGACAAGATGGGAAGGGCCGTACAAAGTTGTCACGCGAATAAACGATGTTACATACCGGATCCAAAGGCCACCGAGAGGAGCACTTAAGGTAGTTCACATCGACCGCTTGGCACGTTATAACGGGAATAACGATGACGCTCGGGACGAGCATCTCTAAGAGGAGGGCAGTGTCGCGGACATGCTAGATGCTTCGAGATATCGCTAGAGGAATGTACATAACTACCTAAGTTGAACCACAAAGTAATAACAAGATGTTAGTGCAAGCGACATTGGACTTTAAGATTACAGATTAAGGCGCAAAATGGTTTAACTCACTAGAGTTGTTTACGTTTAAATGTCCTTGTGATTTTTCTGGAAAATGAACATTCTAGTATGTACGACCGGCATCGATGTTGAGATATATAAATAACAGGACTTAAGACGCCGCAGTCAGTTCATTCTGAGCTTTCGGTGCGATACCTGCGAAAAGTGATCTAGTGTGAAATAACGACGACTTTAGCGATACCAACGGATTTAAGGACTACTCTACGGATTGGCTGAATAGTGTGTTGGAACCAACGACCTCAGCGACCCACCGGACTACGATTCTTGTGATTTGGCTTTTGTGATAGTGTTTGCGACCTGTTTATCGCCTATTAAATTCTTCTAATAAGTCAACGGTGTTTTATCCAAATCCCGAACTCCACGTTCGTAACAATAATATATAATAATAATAAATAATGCTTCGGTTTTGCAGTAAAAGTAGATAAACATCATTTGATTACAACGAGCATATAAAAGACGATAGAAAATTCTTCCCTATAATAAAAACGACTGCTCTTAATTGTGTCTCAGATGATATTTAACTTAATTGATAACATTTTATTTTTCTATTAAAAAGTATCTATAAATGTTAACACTTTTCGGGACACCAACCGCCTGTCGACGTGATAACAAGAAAACTTCTATTGTGTCTAGCATTGTGTCCCGAAATGTGTTAAGCTATTTTTAGCAGTGGAATGATGTAGGTTGATGATGGCTGGTGATGGCGCATATTGTTGGGTTCAGATTAGTAATAAAATAAGTAAATGTTCTTAAATCCTCAAACATCTTTCCTAATCAGAGTTAAGTTGTGTCAAAATCACCTATAATTTATTTAAATTTACATGCATCATAGGGCCATGTTCCCAACAAGGTTGAGCGATTTCTTTTTAATCTGCTGTGGATTCGTTTTTCGAACAACGGATTCGTTTTTCAAATTCTAAAATTCCGTTACTCCAGACTATGCTTGTGATAGTGATGGACAAAGCACCGGGTTTAAGCCTGGTGCGGTGCTATAAACACAACATTATATTATTTGGGTGTTTATAGTGTTTTAACCCAATATACCCAAAACACCCGGATTTTACCCACCTGGGTTTAAACTCACCAGAGTTTGCCCATCTATACTTGTGGATAATGGTACGCCCGCTCAAGACATAGGATAGGTAGCAGTTGGTTTACGGCCGATTTCAATATCCTATCTATCGCTAGTTTTGACATATCGGAGATAGGAAACAGTTTCTATCTCTGATTTTTCCGTCCAGAGAAACAAAGACAGAAGTTGTTTTCTATCTCGGATATGCCAAAACTAAAGATAGATAGGATATTGAAAACGGCCGTTAGAATATTATCATCCGTCTTTCAAGCTACAAGTATACTCCTGTCAAATAGTATTAAATCCATTAATGTATTATTGAATATGAATGCTTGACATTAAATAAGTTGTGATATAACGAACTCTAGACAGAAAAATAAAACAAGGTTATAATAATACCGTAGGTCCCACAGTATCTAAATAAATCGTAGATAATAGATCCTGAGTAAAATCATTCCGAGGTTACGTTTCGATGAAGGTTTGATGGCATTGGCCATAAATAACTATGGGAAAGACAGCGGCCGTGACTCAGGTCATTTGCAATTTATGTAATAAGATATAAATACCTACTCAGTTTTATAATAAAGCACCTAAAATGAGCGGGTGACGAGAGAACGAGAATATCACATGAAGATTATCATTTAAAATTATTGGCGATATAATAAATTGCTACTGTAGCGAGAATTCGAGTCATAGAGCTACTTTTGAGAATGAATAGTCATAGTAAAATATCTGCGTGTATCATCCTATATACAGAAATTAATCGACTGAAAACTCCTACAAGATAATAACTAAATATGAGGCATCCGTTTGATTCATGGGTTTTATTAGAATATCTGCTTAAACTTTAAGTTCAAGGAACCCAACGAAAGGAAACCCAAGTCTTACACCGTTGGTACCCCAACCGTTGGTAACCCAAGTCTTACTACTGGTTTTCATTTTACAATATCAAGTTTTTATGTCTGTATTTGAATCACACAAATCCAAACAAAACCAATAACCAAGTTTATGGTGTCTAACAATTAGAAAGCTTACAAACAACCTTTATAAATTATGAGCGTATCAAAACATGCAGGGAGCTGATTTTTTTCTGATCTCTCGTATTTATACGAATCATGTATAGGGCCCAGTAGTTCGTGATGTATGGATCGATATCCATCGATCGCCTATAATTATTACGGAGCAAACATCCAAACATCCATCAAAACTTTTTCTTTGCCTTATTTTCAACTGAAAATAATTATAAGCAGAAATTGACGACACAAAATAATAACCGAATATCACTTATCTGTAGTCTAAAAATGAAAAAGGAATAGCCTTATTAAGAAAATATGTAAATAAAAGTTACCAAAGATCCATACATTGAAATTGGGATTCAAGGCATCTTAGGTAAAAAAAAAAACATAATTAATGCATTTTCGTCAAACGTAGTTCAACCTCAATTCAAAACGGCAAGTGACATTTAATATAATTGCAAATAAGCCATCTTTCACATGTAAATCCCGTCATTTATATTCTAATAAAGTAAGAAAGGAATCTACGCACTTTTAATTAAATTGTGTACATGAAAGATTGGGCATTGAAGTCAAGTGATGTTGAATGAGGATGTTGGATGGAATGCGAATTTAAGCGACTTAAGTACCTTTATTGCCTGTCAACTATTCGAAGTGTTATTATTATTTTTCAATAGTTAAAAGAAGCTTCTGGAATATTTAGGACCACGCATCATTTTATTAGGTTGACCGACATATATGCTACAAGAGCTCCACTTTTAATTAAAAAAAAAAAAAAAACAACGAAGGGTATGAAGATAAGTTTAACAGCGACAGATAAAACCACAGATAGAACTAGGTAAATAAGTACATTGTCTCGTACAAAAAAGTCAAGTCTGTGTATGTTAAATATAAGAAAAAAAATACAACATTGTTATTTATTTTAAAGTAACAAACAATTTTCACAAGCAGATTCCACAATTTGGATAACGTCTAGTATAATAAGTTGGCAACCACTTCAGTCTGCAAAATTTGTGTCTCTATTATAAGCGAAATGAATTATAATGCGTGAAGGTACTTGCATTCGTATGTGCTTGTTAATTTAAGTGTTGTTATTCATATATTAATGTAATCATAGTAAGCATCATGAGAACTAAAACACAGATTACTAAATAGAAAACTGCGGCTCCAACGGAAGACCAGCGTTGTGTGCCACTGAACACAACATGTGCTGAGTGAGATGGATGCATTTCTGTCGGGACCTTGAGACCCGTAGACTTGTTTATGTTCCAGTATTTGTGTGTATTTTTACCTTATTACTATTTATTTGTTTTGTTATTTTTTTCATTTTTTAATGTACACTTTTAATCGGCGTAGTCGATTTCTCCGGGTCTCGACCAATTAATGAATATCTTTAATTCTTTCTAGGGGTTGGCGCAAAAATTTACTTGTGACATTGTTTTTAGTAGTAGACCGAATCAGTAATAATTATTGAAACATTTAAAGCATTATAATGAGAGTTTTTTTGTAACTATTATATATTAGCTATCTGGGATGCTAATGAATCGCTTGCAAACCACCTCTTTGCTTGGTGCCATTTGCCTGACGTGTATCTTCGTCATCTGTAAATTTACTAGTGCCAACTATTAGATTGCCTTATGAGACAATTTTAAGTGGTAGGAGTCATAAAAAACATCGACAACTTTGGTTAAGAACTCATAATTCGTCAAAGTTCGCTCACTAGCTCAACGAAAGCTTTAGAACTCTTGCTAAAGCAAATCGTAGTCAATGATTAATAGTTACCTCGATACTTACATCAGCTGACTGGAATTGGTTCGTATAGTAGAAGCGACTGTAGCCGTGATAAACGTCGCAGAAAGATATTTAATCTACCCCATTATTGAGGAAATTGAGCCACGAGAAAAAATAAGCACATAGACAGAAATGCCACAATATCTTTTCCAATAAAATAATATCGCCGTTACATTACCATAATCTATTTCTGCCCTCCAATACCATTTCAGAGGCCATTTGACGCGACCGTTTCAACGGAGTAAACCCTCTGTTATTCCAAACGCTATTAAAAGAATCCGTTTCACTCATTTACTTTCAACCAATTAGATCGGGAGGTAGTGACAAAAAGTCTTAATTACTTGGGTTTTTTTGCTTCTTAATGTTTAGGTTTAACTCAACTAGTGTGACTTGTAAATACAGATTTAATATCGTAATCATTCCAATGTAAACTTGAACTCTCCGTATTTGACACCATGGCCGTTTTTATGTTTGAAGCGGGCCAATATTAAGCGCCACGCTATAAAAAAAATTAAAAAAGTCATAGATTTATTATAAGCAGTTCGAATACGGGGCCCCAATTCTGCTAATTTAAAATGGCTCAATAGAATCGCAATGGCATCGCAATCGTATATTTTGACATTACTACCTTATAAAATGTGTCAAATTGATTGACTATTGAGCCATTTGTAAAAGTGTCACGTCACGTGTCGACGAGGAGACACTTGTTAAATGCCGTCGGCAAGCCTGATGTCAAAAGATTTATTGAAAATGCTTTGATTATTGTTTAAAACAGTTATTGCGTATTCCCCTCTGTTTACCCTCAATTGGCAGTTAAAAATGCATTGTTAAACAGCAAAGCACTAGAAAGTAGATATAAATTAAAATCAATAAAAACTATTCGTAAGATCCAGAAGATATCTGATAAAGTAGGTCAGTCAGTTAGAGATTGTCAGTTGTTAACAATCAAAATTACATAACAAGATCTGTAATAATCATTTAGACATTTAAAAAGAATTTACATATTTATTGTAATAACGCCAATAAGAGCTATTATAAAGAAAATGATTAAGACCTTAGATGTGTTTTCCTATCTAGATGGTATTCCTTTTTCTTCCTCCGCCGCCTGGTCTAAATCGTGAAACGCTTTATGATGGTTTGATAACACCCCGCTGCCCATTTTGAAAGATACGACTTGGTCTTTATTTCTTTACAAATAAAACCGATAATTGTTTGTGCTTTTTCTATATTTATTCAGCGACCGTTAGTGGTGACAGTAAAATGCCAGTTTATTTGTGAAGGACCTTTAGAAATATCAGACTGAGGCGGTTATTTCGACGGTTGATGATTCCAGGTCGTCTTTCACAAATTATATTATACAAGCATGTGACAAAATTTATTCGTTAGAAAAAGATGTCGTTTTAATTTCGCTGCATTAATTATCTGGAACCCAACAGGTAGCCCATGTGTTTAGCCGAGTCAGGAAACATGTATTGAAATTATATGAAACACGGTATTATACTTACACGGTAACTGTTTACTGTACTGTAAGGTCTAGTTAAATAATATAAATACATTTTATATGATATTTTAAGCAAAAAGATATATATGGCGAGTATGAATGGAAATTTTGGAAGGGGAAGGCCTCGACGAACTTATCTTGATCAAATCGGGGAAGTTCTAAAGAAAGGTCAGGTCAAGAGTACCCTAAACCGGCGAGCGTGTATGAAAAGATTAATGAATGTGGATGAAGCGAAAGTAGCCTGTAAGGATCGTAGCAAGTGGAAAGATGTGGTCTCTGCCTACCCCTCCGGGAAAAAGGCGTGAGTGTATGTATGAATGTATTTATGTATGTATTTTAAGCAATTAAATTGCAATTATAATATCAGTATTTAAACTTGAAAAATTATGGCGGGACTCGAACCCGAACCCGAGGAGATGCGGGTTCGAGTCCCGCCTGAGATATAATTTTTCAAGTTTAAATAATGATAAATACATTTTGCCCCAGATTATAATACTCGTACTATAAATTCTATGCGTAATTATGACAGTATTCTGGGTAAGAATTGAATAGCATAATTTCAGATTATTAAATTAAACCTTTACACTTGCATTAAAATAACAATAACTTCAACCCCAACTTTGAGCGTCCTTGTAATTTTGAACACTAAAATTTCTGATTCATATCAAACTCAAGCTAGAAAATCTGATAAAACTGCGGCCCTAAACGTGGAAAACACGTCAAAATGATTTATGAAACCAGTAATTGATTTACAGTGCGTCCAAAACTTAGCTAGGCGATAGCTGTTTTGACGCCTGCGCCAGTGATAAATTAATTTCTAAAAAAAACCTCCTGACAATCGGAGCCCACGTTATGTAATCACCAGGTACCTTTTAGGTACGTATAACATCTTAGCAGTGCTTTTTTTTAAATTTCATAAAAAAAGTCTTAGAAAAATCTAAAATATTGATTTAGCTATTCATTTTTAAACATGCTGTAACGCACGCACCTATCTATGTAAGGTTCATTCATATTTATGTTATAAAAAATTATGTACTTTTATATAAACTTGCGAGAGCCTTAATCCGACCCTTTGTCAAGATGGTTATTTTTTATAAAAATGATGATATATTATAACTAGTGTTTATCAAGTTTCTGAAGTAATAATTTTAAGCAATTGCTAACAAAAATGATTACTTACCCAATACTTATTATTTAATCCTGAGATTTGAATGCAAACAAATAAAAATATTTGCTGATAGTACCACATAACGACAGGTAGATACGCCTGTTCTGGCCATTTGGGTTCTAAAATTCGTTTTTCGCACATCTGCTTACCCAATAGTCTTCAACGCGTTACTGAAAATGTTGTCTAATGGCCTATTGGTGTAAACACCGTTGTCTCAAGAAAAATTTAAAGAAAATTTATCCCTTGCTATATTAAGGAGATTGTTTCCCCATTTAGAAAATCAGACACATCATGACCGTTCGTGCTTCCCCCGTATACGTTGACTCGACTGTATTTATTTCTGTTGGCATTATTTCTAAGCGGGACCTACGGATTTGGCTTGCTCAGAACACAAGATGCCTTACTCTGCAGCACGAAGCTCGTATTTACGGATATATCTGCCTCTTTCAGATACTTTTAGACATCGGTATGATTGAAAGGGATGGATAGATGCGAATATACGGACATAGTGTTGCGGAGTAAGGCCTCAGATCTAATAATGTAATGGTGGGAAAACGTAAATTTTATTAGGCGCAAGTTTTTGGTGATGTCACAATAGTTGGCGAATCACAAATTACGTATAGAACTGAGTTAAAACTGTAACAAACACAGTTACTGTTTGAACTATTAATTTTAAACTTACTATAAAGTTTAAAATGCCTTATTTCTCGTTAAAACTTGCAGTTGTTTAAAAATAATACGTAAAATAAACGGACTGTTAAATTATCAATACTTGTATCTTTACAGAAAGATATCCAAATTAAGTCCTCATCATCATCAGTCCACTGCTGAGCATTCCTCTCCAAAAAGAAAGTTTTGCCATGATCGCCATATTCAAAAAACGATTGGCGATCGCATTAATATTGCAGTTTGATCAATATTATATTGAAATTGCTGCTTCAAATATATCCCTATATTTCTTTCACCAGACACCGTCGAGTACCTTAAATGATACAAAACTATCTCACACTGAACTATGTAATTTTCAGGGCATCAAACTAACTCCTAACAAAATTTCATCTGTATTGGTTAAGAAACCCTAGAAAACCCTAGGCAACACGTAATTTCAGTTTGCCTCGTTGTAAAACTAACCTGGATAGGTTCGCTCCTCTTTACCGATGTACCTATGCAAACTTGCAATAGTTTAAGAGATCATAACATCGACATCTTTCGAGGTATTTAGGTCAAAGCATAGATTTAATTCATCTATATTAAATCTCTGGGTTAAAGTGTCTGGCATGGTTAAATAACGACAACAATGCAAATGCAACTTGAGTCATTAAATAATAAATTCTATGCTACTTTTATTCTTGTCAATTCGTTTGATTTGTAAATTCTGAATGTAATCTTTTAATTTTTCTTTTAAATGTCGCCATGTTTATTTGGTAAGCTGTATTTACCTATAAATGCATAATTATATCTTTTAGTAATGTATTTTTTGTATGTTTGTAAAATTGTACAATTAAATGTTATACTTCCAAATCTCCTTAAAGGTTGATTTGTAAAACAAAAGCTAAGCTAAGATATTTTTGGAGACTTCAGCCATTTCTCTACATAATCTAAATATATAAAAGTGAAAACCGATTTAATGACTGACTGACTGACTGACTGACTGACAGACATATCAACGTACAGCTTAAACTACTGGGATTTAAAATCTGAAAATTTTCACCACGCTTCCTTTTATAGTGTAGGTGAGCACTAAGAAAGGGATTTTGGAAATTCCGCCTCTAAGGAGGTAAAAAGGGCCCCACAAGTTTGTATGAAATTATGAATGACGTCTTTCAGGATTTTTGAGAATTTAGTCTTTAAAGAGATAAAATATGGAGGCAAAGTTTGTTCGGATCAGTTTCATATCCATACTCTTTACATATTTGTACTCTCTGACGTCACTTAGTTTGTTATGACATTCAATGAATTCAATGTGTCAATCAGAAAATAAATATCATTGCTTGCAAGTAGAAGGGTATTATTTTAGAATTTAATAAGAATTGGTGCCGAAATGGATGAATTAACTGAATTAAAACGTGTAGAACTTTAATTAAAGGCTGCATTACTAAATTCGGCAGCCAGATACAAAACCTACGAGAAATTTCTGATTATGAATTAAAATTTGTGAGTGATCAGCTGGTGAAGTGACAAATGAACAAATTTACCAAGAATAATTTGAAAGAGATACGACTACAAATAATATTACTGATGACCCACAGTTGGAAACTGAGATTGAAGAAAAAAATAACCTTCAGGGTATTACAACACAGCTTAAACTAAAACTGCAGAGTTTGAATTCGATAGCACGAAACAACTCCATGTATGCAGAAGGTACTGAGGAGCAAAGGTCGGTCACAAACAAATCTTAGGACATCTAAATTGAACTGAGTACCATTAGACAAGGACGAAACATTCAAAAACATCATTAAACGGTTGGATACGTACTTAAAACTGAACAGATGTGATGATATCGATACAAGGAAATACACGTCAATCATACATCTTTGAGCCCAGAATTACATCAGAAAACGTATTATATTATATTCGCTCCACGGGATCCTTGTGAGTTAGAATTTGAGGAGTTGGATAAAATTCAGTTAGTAAATTATCAACAACTCAAAATTGGACAGATTACTAGAAGATTTAACAATGGTGTTTGACGGAACTCTTGTTTGAATATCAAACTACAAAGCTCAATTAGTGCTTCAAGAAAATGTGACACCAATTTTCATCTAGCCGCGACGTATTCCATATGCCCTGAAGGACAAAGTTGACGAAGAAATAAGGAGGCTATGTAACAAACAGACAAAACTTGAAAATTCCTATTGGTTGTCTTATCTATATTATGTATATTGGTACATATTCAGAAAATAAATATCGGTACTTACTATAAGAATGGTATTATTTAGAACTTAATAATTTTTAGGGTTCCGTACCCAAAGGGTAAAAACGGAACCCTATTACTAAGACTTCGCTATCTATCCGTCTGTCCGTCTGCCTGTCACCAGGCTGTATCTCAAGAGCCGCGATAGCTAGACAGTTGAAACTTTCACAAATTATGTATTTTTGCTACCGCAATAACAACAAATACTAAAAACAAAATAAAACAAATATTGATGGGACAAAAAATTCGCGTCTGTTGTATGGGAATACAAAAAACGCAACTTTGTCCTTTTTTGTTCGATATTAATAATGGCAACAGGTAGGCACTTGAAATATTCACAAAACACTCAGTTATATTTCTAACTTTAATAATAAATAATTAAATTAATATTTAAGAGAGGTTCCCACACAAAAAAAACAATTTTTTGCTTATTTTTGCTTAATATCAATAAATGGTAACAGGTAGGCACTACATTAACTAAATTAATGTAGGTACCTACTGTTGTTTTCGTAGTCAATGGTACGGAACCCTTCGTGCGCGAGTCCGATTTGCACTTGGCCGATTTTTGTTTATACGGTAGAAACAAATGTTGGGAAATCGAAAAAAGGTGTATAGAATTACACTGTTGTACCTTATGACATTATCAACTATATTAAGCAGTACAAAAATAATTCCTAAACTGGGCATAGACCCGTATTTCAGGCAGGAAAAGGTAACAGGTGTGTTGCAACAACACTAGGCAGCTGACTGGTGGATTAAATCAATATAGACTGGTAGACCATATGACAAGCTTCCATTTAGAAGATAATTTGATAAACTTCCATTTAGTAACGATTTATTTTTTCTAGGACGCACCGCTTTTGGGGGCGTGGCAAAGTTTGTTTATTGAAACTGCCTTTCTAACGCATCCAAATTATCTTTTTATTTAATATCCTCCATATTTAAAAAAATACACTTTTAAAACATGAAAATAAAACGTTGAAAAAAAAATCACCTCACTTCATAATTCCGCGTTGTTTAACTTAGGAATAGCTACGACCACGCACCCACTAATGACCAAGCAGCAGTAATTAATGATGTTTAGCTGACATCATTTGAAGCTGAAGAAATATAAAAATAGTACAGTCGAATCAGTTCTCTATCCTGTAAAGCACAAGTTTCTGAACACTTTTTATCCTACTGATCATCCTCTACCATTCATGCCTCGAACCCACATCCCACATTAAAGTTTTGTGAAACTACGTCAGCTTTTTGGTATACATTTTGATATGTTGTTTATAAGATTTTCTTTTATAATTAAATATTTGAGGGGGTGAAAAACGGTTGAAAATTTTGTGGTTAATTATTTGTGTTTAACATCATATTGAGGTACTTGAAACTTCGTTTATCGATCATGAAGGGAGAATGACATAGGACTGGCTTTTTCAGAGCTCTACACCGATGCTGGTACTACACCGGTCTTCTATCCAAACGTAGTATGCAAGCAAATTGTCTTTGTAAAATCGCCTTTTTAACGCTTATGGATCGAGAATAATGGTAACCTACTTGGTTGGAAATTAAGAATGTGGTTTTTTACACAGGGCCACTTCTTTCAGGGCTCTACGCCAGTGTTGATCATATTCGAATAAAGCCTTTGAATGGTTTGTTGTACTACAGCGTTGATAGTTTTGAAAGTTTCAAATGATATTGTACTTCAGATTTCATGTAAATGCAAACAGATGTGGTGCGAGCTCGCTTGGACCACGGTTCGCTAGGAGAACTAACACCGGATCCCTAAATAGTTTAAATCGGCCCCTTTCATCCAACTATTGTATCAACGGGCCCCGGTAAGTCGGCAACGACGTATCGGCTCCCACTAAGTGCCCACCACCACCTCGCCCGAGATGGGCACCCTCCGCACCGTAGGCAAAGGAAGTGGAGGAAAACAGTGGAGGAGAGGGGGTTGAGTCGTGACGAAAACTTTGTAACAGATCAAAACCCACGCGTGCGAAGCCGCGGGCATCAGCTAGTTGCATATAAAGCACTTAGGCAGTTTTTGTGTTTATTCGTTTAAACAAACAAAATACAAATCTTTCCTCTTTAAAATAGCAGATGTAGGGAAGATGATAGAATCTACCGAGTTTGTTAGCAAGAAATAGCAGATCTAATTTTGTCTCGTGTATTAATAGGCGGCGTTCATTGGTAGACAATTTTTTAAGAATCTGTCTGTCAATTTCTTAGTCTTAGTCACAAGTAATTATTGGTTTATTTACGGGTTTCCGTGGTAGTTTTAGTGTATTTGCTTTGCTGTAAGAGTGAAAAAAAGGTATAAAAAAACGATAAAGTTTCTTTATTCAGGCATTTTTACGACAACGTGTAGATACTAAGTATAGTTTTATCTTGAATAGACGACCTCCGTGACGGAGTGGCGTACACATCAGTTTTCAAGGTTTCGCCTCCTCCAAGGTCCCAGGTTTAATTCCCGGACAGATCAAAACATAAAAAAGTGTTTTTCCACATTTTCTCCGGTCTGGGTGATTGTGGTGCCTTCGTTGTTTCTGATTTCCACGATACAAGTGCTTAAAATAGCTATTTTGGAATCAGAACAATGTATGTGATGTTGTCCACATTTACTTATTATTTATAATAAGTTATAAATGAACATCTTTCTGTGATGATACTTAGAACATGCTTGGAACGAACTAAAGCATTGCGCAACCTTGAAAGTTACAAGAGTACAGTCATTTGCAAAAAAACAAATACCCGCCATCTGGCTTCGCCCTTAGACGGCAATACACGGCAAAATACTAAAAATATTCAATAAATAACATCAAACAAGCATTAAATTTAATAATCAATAATACCATAAAGTTTTCACTTTACAAGTAACATAACAACTGCGTACAAAATGTCCGCCGGCAGTAAAATGCGCGTAAATATGTTATTAGCTAATAATGACCACTTCGAACGACCAGGCGACTAACAATAATGTCGCTGTAACGACATTTATTATCAACATGCTTATAATATAAATCGTTAACAAGCAAAACTAGGTCGAAATATCAAATGGAAAAGGATATTTAACTGTGTAAAAGATGTAACTATAGGCGTCTACTCTCCTACATCTTCATCTACATCTACACTATTATTATAAAGAGGAAAGGTTTGTATTTTTGTGTGTGTGTGTATGTTTGTAATGAATAAATTTAAAAACTACTATGCTGATTTCAAAAATCCTCTCACCATTGGAAAGTTACATTCACCTTGAGGGACATAGGCTATATTTATTGCTAGAAAAGATTAAGGGATCTTTAAAAAAATATATTATGTACACCCGTGCGAAGCCGGGACGGGCCGCTAGTAATGAATAAACTCAAATTAAACTACAGTGCCGATTTCAAAAATTATTTCACCATTGGAAAGCTTCATTCACCTTGAGTGACATAGGCTATATTTATTGCTATAAATATTAGGAATCCTTATTAAAAAAAAATATGTCCACCATTGCGAAGCTGGGACAGGCCGCTAGTATTCTTAATCCTTATTCCTGATATTCAAAAAACATAAATGGATTTTTAATAATAAATATATTTTTAAAAATCCATAACATAAGTGATTGAGGGCCAACTAACGCTTGTGCCCATGTCTTAGAGCATCTGGCTATATAATCAAAGTCCCATGTACCACCTTAATTTGCGAGATTTGAACCATCAATCCAGGTTTTTGGCATAGTATTTCTCTTGAATCTTTTCTTACACATTTCGTGTCCTCCGGTGCCATTGTTGAGCTGGAACGACTGGGCAATCATTAGCGGTTATTTATTGAAAATATAGCTTGTATGATTGACCGTGGTATTGAAACCTATTACAAATTGAATTGGAATTTAAAATTCAATTTGTAATTTATAAAATCACAGTTAAGACCAAATTCATCGTTGTTTAATATCAAAACAGCATTGTGGTAATTTGAACTTAAAGCACAAGTGAAATTAGTATTTATTATTATGTTAGTTTTCGAGAAGATTAATTATACTGGTTACAATATCTCTGCATAAACAGACGTTTTACCATACAGGTTGTATAAGAGCATGAAACGACTGTTTGCAAACACTGATAAAACCTTTTTATATTTATGTCTCTCGAAGTCAAGGAAAATCTTATGATGAATAAAAAAACATTCAGAAAAAAGGAACAGAAACATTTCTGTCACAACATCTTTAAGAAATACAAATAATGCAAAAATAACAGTAAAATTCCACAAGGACAATATTAAAATGTATTAAAACAGCACATATTTGTTGAAATGATATAAAAAGAAATAAATCACCCAAAGGATCCAAAATGGCAAAGGCAAAGAATATGAGTAAGTAACGGCCTAATTTATTCCCACTCATTTAACCACATCATTGAATTCAAGTTACCACAGCAATTAAGGGTACAGCCATAATCACAAACCCGAGCAATGCTCGAAGTCTAGTTGCTTAAACTAGGCATCGAACCCAGGCCCCGTGAACTTATCCCAGTTTTTAAACTGGGATATGTTCACGTGGTTTTTTTCATTATATTTTTATCATCTCTTCTGGAGCTATGTTATGGCCATGTTCATTCAAAACACGTATTTAGTTTTTTGGTATTGTCAACTTTGTCGTATTAAATATTGCATTTACAAGTGACTGAACGTACAGCACCTTTATGACACACAGCAAAAGGAAAATTGTTTGGCAAAATTTAGTCGATTTAATTTTGCATGGCAATAAAACTGACGAGTCATTTGGGTCCTTCGCTTGCCATCAGTCGTATGATCTCTTAGTAACACAGCCAAATTAATTATTTGTGAGTATGCTAAACAATTAAATTCTAAGGATGTAATTTATTATCATAATTATTTTGTATCTTATGTAAAGTGCAGAACTTTAGTTATTGTTGCAATTGTTAAGTCGATTTGAGTTTTAGCTACACGTGTACTGTGATGATACTTTTATTTACACACCTTACAGGAATTTGTCACATAAAATACATTTAATCACAAATTATGTGACTGCACAATGTAAAATGGGATCACTATTAAAATTAAGATTGCGTTTTTACTTTTACTGTAAAAAAATTATGCCAATGCCACTTACGAAGAAAAATGAACAGCATCTGTTATCATCGTAGAATGTAGAATGAACTTACGATATTTTATGATGCAGAACGTGACAATCTTAAGTATTTTGCAAACTGTTTTCTTACGACATTTCTATGGTTTTTTTAGTTAGTTTAACATGTTGAAATAATGAATAACTGTACTTGTATGTTTTTCAACTGTATATTTAATTGATAGTGTAAACTGAGAATACTACCTATTCTTTGAATAAAAATCCTGACTGCCTTAGGTGGGGCTTGAACCCATAACTAAGTGCATAAGGCGACTAGAGTTCTAGGAACCGTATTTCCAATTGCCATTTGTTTGCCTGATAATAATTTATATGGAAACATGTGAAAACATCTTAAATATTTGTTTACTATTTGTCAACCACAAATATTGATGAAACTCCGCTAAGGCGCTGGCTTAACTGGCGGGAGCTAGAGCTATGTGATGCCCCCAATTGATTTAATTTATTACTTCTAAACAAAATCAATTCTTAAAAAACTAGAACAGTATCATTTTAGCAAATTACCTCTATTATTTATTCTGGCATTCTTTCTCATTGTACATTATTGCTAAAAGCGGCCGCTTTTGGCGTTAGCGACAAATTCGACTTTGTGAACAACTACCTAAATGAAAAGTTACTTTGATTCAATAAATACTAGAGGTAATTTGCTAAAATGATACTGTTCTAGTTTTTTGAGAATTGATTTTGTTTAGAAGTAATAAAATTAAATCACATAGCTCTAATGCATAAATTGTAAGTGGACCTAATAAAAAAAAAGAAATAATAATATTAAGATAAAAAATAAGTAAAAATATTAAAATTCAGCCTGGTAACCGTGTTCAAACAGGGCAATGTTATACAGGTGGAATACTTATTTTACTTTCAGAATTCAAACAATTCGACATCTGCACCGGGCGCAAATCGGAAAAGATCTTTACATGGAGAGAAGTGTTTATAGGATTTCTTGCGTATACCACTTGGATTGTCAGCAGAATCATACCATTGACTTGTTACTTAGCCCTAGGTTTAGTTTTCATCGCGATCCAACTACCCATCTGCATTATCTTTTGCACTGGGTAATGTCACACCAAGATTATGACAGAAATGTTTGGTTTCGAGACTCATTATGATGTTTGAAGTCACAGTTAGAATTCAACATATTGTGCTGTTTTGATGCGTCACTTAGAAGTTACCAAGAGAGGTATTAAGAGTTTCATATTCTCATAGTGATCCTTTTTGCAACTTCCTGCATGTATCCGTTTAAGTTTAACTCAGTAACATTAAATAAATTATTAAGACTCACTTGGAAATTTTAATTAAACAATAATCATTCTGTAACATCACTTAAAGTTCTGATCCTGAGTTGAGTAAGTATTTAAAGAACTCGCATTGTGGAAATCAAAAACAATAGAGGTACTACAAACACCCAGACCCAAGCAAACGTAAAAAAACACTCTTTTCCTACAATGACTTGTCCGAGAATCGAATCCTGGACCTCGGTGCAGGCGAAACCTTGAAACCGGTGTGTACGCCACTCTGTCACGGCAGATTCTATAAACTAGTGGAGTTACTATCATGAACTAAAACTTTCATTTTTGAATCAATTCATAGCAATGAAAGAGTATGACGCTTTTTAGGGTTCCGTACCCAAAGGGTAAAAACGGGACCCTATTACTAAGACTTCGCTGTCTGTCCGTCTGTCCGTCTGTCCGTCTGTCTGACGCTCTGTCACCAGGCTGTATGGCAAGAGCCGCGTTAGCTAGACATTTGAAATTTTCACAAATTATGTATTTCTGTTACCGCAATAACAACAAATACTAAAAACAAAATAAAATTAATATTTAAGGGGGGCTCCCATACAACAAACGCGATTTTATTGCAATTTTTTGCTCGATATCAATAAATGGTAACAGGTAGGCACAAAATAAACTAAATTAATGTAGATACCACCTACTGTTGTTGGTACGGAACCCTTCGTGCGCGAGTCCGACTCGCACTTGGCCGATTTTTTTCTATCTTGAGGCGTCTGCTCTTCTGTTTTCCCAGGTTGACAAGAAATTTATTAAAAATAAACATACGCACCTATATTTTTCAATTATCCCATTTTTATTTTTTAGGTAACTTATTTCGAAAATCTTCCCCTTTTTATCTTCGTTGCCAGGTAAAAAAATATATTCAGCGGAAATTCGCGAACATATTAATTTTGGTACCAAAGGGAAAGAGGTGGATTCTGGTAGCGAGACTCGCGTATTCGAATACCAATATTTCACTTCTACTCGATTTACCCATATCTTGCGATTACCGTGTCTCGGTGAATCGATCAAGGGATGTAAAAGTTGGCATAGCATTTGTTCAGCGAGTAATGTGATTGATTGGACTGACAATGAACTTTAGACTCGGAGGCAACTTGTCTGTATTGATCATTGTGAAAAGTTTTCGGGTTTGTTTATCAACTTTCTTAGTGTTATTACATTTTAACCGAGGGAATATAAAAGGGATTGTTAGGAAGCTGTACTTGAGCGTCGATTTCTTCTTTCGTGATTCATATTCGTAAAATAAAACACAAAAAATGTGTGAAAATACTTTTTACAGGGTAGTAGTAACGGCCTAAATCATCCCACTTCTTACTTTTGGTACTTTTTCAGGGTACTCGTTATAAATCACGTTTATCACTTCCTCCGCTCTGCTTAAGCAATCATGTCGACCCTCGTCTTATGAATACAAATCTAATTCAAGAACTAAAACAAACATAATCTAACCGTCTAGAGACTCAACTGACGGGTGGTCGATATGTGTGCAGATGAGAGATGGCTAGCTAATAATAGATATTGATGGTTTGATTGGTCCATCTAAAACGAGCGGAGTTGTTACATTCACGAGATGAGTTCAGATTAGCTGTTTAATTCAAGTACCTATCGCTTTTACATTCAGAAGATTTGATTAACTGTTAAATGCCTGTCAAAGAATGTCGATAAAGTGAATGAATTATTCTGTGGTGTTGTAAATCTGATCTCGTAAGTAGCCGTTCTGGTTTCACACGGATTAACCAATGGTCTGTTTTTGACCATGTTTACCCTTTTAATACTTTTCTTAAGGATATTTAAATCACTTTTTTTTCTATACAATTATTAATGATTTACATTACACAATTTCCAAAATAAAAAAAATTACATACGAACATGTACTGTATTTCAGCGATTCCTTTTTATTTTTATAATGCTATAGGTAGTTTGTAAATATTTTTGTTACTCCCGTCACACCAGAACGGCCATGTATCTTGATAAAGTTTAGCATTCGTAGATTATTAAAGCTTAAAATAACAGATGCGTATTTAGAAATAAAATGCAGTTGCATGGATTGTATGGAACCTTGATAGAGTTGTTCCTTTTCACACTTTCAGATTTTTTTAATTTAATTATTTATTGATTATTATTACATAAACTTCGTATTAAAATTTGTGCCTCGCAATCCATTTTCCTGGTTGTCTGCGAGTGGTTGATAGATATGGGTTTCATGGCGGTAAGTTAAGAGTTAGATAGTAGTTTATTTACAATGATCCATCTTGTATGTATATCTAGCCGTCATTTCTTTTAGCATATACACATCATAACTTCGGCAAAATCAGGCAAACAGCTACATACATGAAGGCTGTGTGCAGTGTTGTGTTGGAATAAAATAAAAACACTCATGTTCTATAGGAAGGACGAAAAGAGTGCAGAATAACAGACGGGCAGCATAAATAAATAAACATAACACAAACAAACATATTATACTAACAGAATTACATTTAAATACTTAAATGTACAAATATTTTAACTGCACTTAACAGGGCTACATTGCATCTGGAAGGTAATAAGGATTTTAACCTTGTTGTAAGAAATGTATTCTTTCAGGAGTTGTCTTTTAGGATAATAATACACCATACACCCATCCTAGATGTAAGATTATTTTATATAATCGTTTAAATCATCCTTATTCATTAGAACTAGTTTTTAACTAAAATTGAATAATAACGGATCACAATATTAACCTAATTATTTTATCACGTACGTATACTTATTAGCATTCCTACTTCAACTTAACCCAAAATCAGGATAACATTGCATCTGGTAATAAGGATTTTAAGGAATACCCTATAAAATGCTCATTTTCTTCAAGTCTACTGCACAAGACGTACTATTAGACTGTAACTCGTACATGCGGTGCACGTCTGTAGTAGCAAGTACCCTAGAAATAATTTATGAAAATATTTATTTAAGTTTTGTGTATATTTGGGTTCCAAATAAATGATATTATTATTATTTTTTCTTTATTATTATTATTATTAGCAAATATTATCTTATCTGTGATAGTAGGTACATTGAACTACAATAACGGCCGGTCCCAAATAATCTATCTATCTTCAATTTTGGCATATCGGAGATAGAAATCATCTTCTATCTCTGATTTTGCCGTCCAGAGAAACAAAGACAAAAGTTGTTTTCTATCTCCGATATGCCAAAACCTTAGAGCATTAATCAAAGGCCAAAACTGAAGATATTGGGACCGGCCGTAAGTCGGAAAGCGATACAGACAGGGGGCAGATGCTTGCTGCAAAGGACAACACCATTAATGATTATTTCTAAAATCACTTGAATCCAACTTTGAAGTCAATTCTTATGATATTTTAATTTCATTAAATATTTAATAACCGTAAACGTGTTTATAGGTTGAGCCTAAAACATTTTCCGTAAACATGATTCGTGGCGCGCATAAATTAATTCAAAGCTTCATAAAATTTAATTTATGCCGTGAAACGCAAACAGAAATGTGCGTGAAATAATAAATACGGGAGTCGAAATAAATACTGGATTTTTCGTATTTGTATGTTTTGGTTTTGTCAAAAACGCTACGCGATTACTCAGTTTATTCAGTTATATAAATATTTAGAACTCGCGCACACTTTATGCTTTAACGCCTTGCGTCTTGGAGCTTCTTATACCACGGAGTAATAATACTACGCAAAGGTCGTTTCCGAAAAGGGAACGATCGTTTTAATTTTATAGTTTTATAGTCAAAAAAACAATTTACGGCAGAGCCTGTGAGAAACGACTTTGAAAACTCTGATACCAGATTAACCTTAAAAGAATAGTCATACGATGAGAAGAAGAAGACATCACTCGGTTTTGACGCTGTAGTGCATACAGATTTGAAGATGTTTTGCACACCGTAACAACACCCCGTAAATAACTACCAGGAATACCTACTCTAAAATTGTATGAAACCAGTTTCAATGAGGTCAATATCGGTGATAGACATTTTCAGTCGTATGACCACAGAACATCGTGTTCTGTGCGTTGTTTGACCATGACCATATTTTGGTTTGCGACCATTAGGTATATGTTGCGGGAAAAAGCATCAGAAAAGCAGGTATAAATCTTCTAAATATATAAAAAAATGCCACTTTTCGTCTAGGACCGTAACTCAAAGACGGGCTCACCTATCCAAACCAAATGTTTAGGCTTTGTTCGGACTATTTAGTAGATGGCTTATGTGAAGTTTGCACAAAATCGGTAGAGGGATTCTTCATTTAATTTTTTTTTATTAATTCACTTTATACGTAGCGAAACACGTACCGGGCCGATAGTATTTCAAAATTTTTCATACTTAAATAAAATACTTAAATGGCTGTTGTCGATTTGTGGCAATTTTTATTTTGTAGTTTTGCAGCGATTTAGAAGACAGGAAAAATCATTTAGTGTGCTCCAACCCTCAGGCGGATATTCTAATGTACTGTGTGTGAAAAGCTCTTTTGAAATGCCACATGAATATTTATGTGGGTGAAATATTTTAAAATGAAATACGCAGTCTTTTATAGATGTCTGTTAAGGGACTTGAGGGATAATCTCCCGTATGGTATTCTGCGTAAAGGATTGGGAGTGTCTAAATTTAAATGCGAGTTCTTTTTTAGAATTACGTTTAAGTAATCATCTTTTTTGTTAATTCAAATATTTTGCTGTCTGATAAATGTAAGTAAAGTAAATTGCGGTGTCTGGGATCAGTGGTTTAGGATGGTGGTGGAACTAGTTTTTGAATTAATAATTAATTAAAATAAATGACAGACAAAGTCTCAAAGTTATTATGTCACATAATCTTGCGTCTTATGTATGATAGGTAATTACAACACAATGCTCTAGAAATATGTTTAAGGAGTAACGCGAATTAAACAACAGCGGTTGTGATCAAGTAGCGGCTATTCCTTGCATATTACATTTATATTTAAATGTAGTTATCCGCTATATAACTTCCATATATAATAATCTTTGCTATGTTTAGGGCTAAGAAAAATAAATTTAACAGTTTCACTTCCTTTATAACCTGACTAGTTGCTCGCCCGCGGCTCTATATCGCGCGTGCAGAAACTTGTGACCAACAAACAGTGCGATACTAAATAGCCTCTGTTACTTTTAATACCTTCAAGAATACGTGTACAAAGTTTCGCGATGATCGGTTAAGTAGTTTTTGCGTGAAATCGTAATAAACAAACTTTCACATTTTTATATTAGTAAGGATTAAGGATTATAATCATATTAAAACTTTGCAAGCGCACCCACTGATTTCTGCTTCGTTAATGTTCAAACAGCAAAACTTGTACTATTTGCTAGTTTATACGTCCGATTGTAAATTCCACTGAATAAACTATATACGAGATGTGTTTACAAAATACTAGTCTCCGAATTACGTAGGTACTTGTTCAATGGCATTCACTAATTTACCGACCAAGGCTTTGAACTCAAGGAATTTCTTTCATTCAGCCAGTTTTAAACGCATTCTATTGAAACGGTGTACCGGACTGTATGTTGATTTATGTACTTCTCGAACGGAGCTTGTTAAAATAGTTTTGATCTCTTTGTAGATAATATGAATTAAAGACAAGTTCAAATTGGGCAATGAAAGTTTCAGCATCATTGTAACCAGACTATCTATACTAATATTATAAAGCTGAAGAGTTTGTTTGTTTGAATGCGCTAATATCGGGAACTACTGATTTTAATTGAAAAATTATTTTTGTGTTGGATAGTTCATTTATCGAGGAAGGCTATAGGCTATATATATTTTTTAAATTTCTTAATCTCTATGATAATAACAGAAATTGACGCAGACGAAGTAGCGGGCAACAGGTAGTATTAGTATATTGCCGAACAAGGGCCTCTTGAAACGGAGGATTTTGCCATTATCGCCACCCTTGGCAGGCGGGTTGACGACCGCGGTTTGGCCAATGGTAGGGAAAAGACGCTGATGCCCGTCTTCTTCTGGCGGTACTCTATTAGTACCCTTTGCGCACCCATAGGAAGAAAGAGGTATTCTTTTAAAGCGTCAACACCACAAGACAGTGAAGATTTAGATCAAATTATATGCCGACTCATTTACTGTGAGCGCAAAGGTTTGGCTAAGTTTCCTTTTTTAATCCAGGAGAAATAAATTATCAACTAATACCTCAACCTGGGGTGCAACGATCGACGTTCACTCTTCTGCCTCTTTTAGGTACTTATGCCAATGTCTTGGTGTCATAAATCATTTAATCATTTATTTTCATGTAAAACAGTCACTGTTACAAACATTGACCCAAGCTTCCTTTTAGGTAAGAAATATACCTACCCGTACCAGGAAGTATGGAAGTATGGTGTATATATATATTTACGGGCATCGCGCTGCGAAGTAGTCTGAGGCCTTACTTCACAAAACAATATCCGTATATTCAGCTCTATCCGTCTCTCTCTCACTCATACCCGTTGTGTTAGAGATTAAAGTAAAATTGCGTGATAGGTTTTCTGAGACCACTTTTTGCAACACTATATCCGTATATTCAACTCCATCTATCTCTCTCATCCATACCATTGTCTTAGAGTGACAGGATACCTGTATTTACGGGCATCGCATTGCGTGATAGGTTTTCTGAGACCTCACTCTGCAACACAATATCCGTATAATCGAATCCATCTGTCTCTCTCACTCATAGGTACCATTATCTTAAAGTATGTGGAAGAGACAAATAGATCCGTTTGACAGATGCCTTACTATGCAACACGAAGCTCGTATTTACGGACACATCTGTCTCTTTCAGATACTTTAAGACATCGGTATAAGTGATAGGGACTGATGGATTCGAATATACGGACACTGTGTTGCGGAGTAGGGCCCCAGGATCGCGTTTCGTTCGTAGAAGGGCCTCGAGACACCAGCTTAAAACTTTGTCTTAACTACTTTAAAAGAATTTTGGCCACACACTCTCTTAGTGTATACAAAACTTTCTCTCAAGCATAATTTTCAATCTATCCAAAAAGTAAACTAATAAAAAACATCCGAGAACACACACTTACTTTCGTAAACAATATTGTTCGCATTAAACAAGGCAACTCATAAACTTCGGATGTTCGTAAAACTGAAACGCCTTTGATCGGATCTACACCGTGGATTTTAAGTTTACTTTAGGTATATTCACGAATTATTTGATGTTTAAGTTACCAATACTCTGTAATTTTGTCCTTTAAATGTCGAAATCTTATACACATCACGGCTAACACAGATTCTAAGTTCCTTCCGCCGCTTTTTGTTTACAAGCGACAACTCGTACCTATGTAGTCTTAGAGCCGGTTGGTAGAACAAAGTTGTTTTTTTAAGCCTACTACGGCAAAGCTAAAAAGAAAGCTAGTTAAGGCTCAAAGTATAAAACAAAAAAGTGTAAGAAATAGAATGTTGACTAATTATCTTTGAATCGTAACCACGCAGAAACAGTTGAGTTTGAATTACCAAAACTATAAATTGCAGTATTTATTTTTAGTTGATAGTTAGGCAGTCTATTCCCCTACTCGAATAGACTGCCAATCTATCAAACCTATTACAAATACTGCAAAGTAACTATAGTTTTGGTAATTGAAACCTTTTGAATAGGAAGTAATAATTTAATCTGTCTTCAATTCCAATCCTTTGTTAACATAATTCACGTTGAAAACTGATTCATTGTCTTATGCAAATCTCAATCCAATAATGCTATCTGGATGATTTTTGGGAATCTTGAAATCCTCAAAGGGAATAGTCGTAATAGGGATAATTCAGATTACTAATCAAATATGGGAATAAAATAAATTTAGTCATTTTGTTTGGTCTCGTGAGTTTGGTGTCTGTTAAAAAGCAAATTATATCTGTTTCATCATTATCATTACCCGTTGGTGTAGTGATTTAAATTACCGGGCTAAGAATTCAAGGTCCCGGGTTCCATCCCCAGGTCAGGCAATAAAAAGTTACGAATTTTCGAACATTGCTCGGGTTTGAGATCACTAAACCGTATTTGGCAAGCATGGTGATTCACCTATGCCAGTACCCTTATGGCCGGTCCTAATAATCTATTTATCTTCAGTTTTGGCATAGTGGAGATAGAAAACATCTTCTGTCTCTGATTTTGCCGTCCAGAGAAACAAAGACAAAAGTTGTTTTCTATCTCCGATATGCTAAAACTGAAGATAGATAGGTTATTGGGACCGGCCGTTAATTGCTTGGGTAACTTGAATTCAATGATAGAGGCTTTTTCCTACAGTGGGATCATTATAGGCCGTTACTAGGTTACTAGGCATTATTATTATCAGCTCATAGAGGGTTTTGCCATAAACACCATGCTCTGAGAGCGGGTTGAGATTGTACTTTTGCATTGACGGAAAGAAAATGCTCCCAATCTTGATATATTTTCGCTTGGGTTTAAATTTGTAGCGGAATAATAAAATCAATAAATATTTTCCTCTTTGAGTGCTATTAGCAAAAAACCTTGGCCGCAAATGTTAAAGGAAGCACGGCAGTTAATCGGCTAACACAAATTGGTCGTTATTTATTAACAAGTACTTAGCGATCAGAGTAATTTTCCGTAGAAGATTATTTTGCCCTGTCTAACATAGTAAGAGCAAAGAAACCTGTCCATTGTAATCAAGAAATGGCAAATGAATTAAAAATAAGTATCCAGGGTGAAAATTTAACCACTTTCCAAAATTTTTATAGGTGTTCGGTATCGTATTTAGAGCCCATTTATGAAGTAAAAAATGTAATTCAAGCTGTCACCCGTAAATATTTTTCGCTATTTAGTTTTCAATTTTTACGGTCCTAGGCCTGATAAGGTGTAAAGGGTAAATCAAAAACGTATGAATAGTATCTTAATGATTAAATGAGATGCGAATCGCGTAAAAAAGGTGTTGTTAGGCGGCTGTATCAAAAATTTTAGATTTATGCGGACATTTTCTAAGTGCTTTATCTTGACATTTTTGTACTGGGCTATACCAAAAGAAAAAATACGTCATTTGTTTTTTGTCTCGTAGATTGATATATTAAAATTTGGATAATAATTAAATTTGATTATGAAGTCCCGATATTTGCTTAACTGCGTGTATAAATAAATATATCTGTTATTTTATACGTAGTCATAGTCTGAGTAAGAGATGGCGCTACCCGTTAGTTAAATCTCGACGGCGTGGTAGGCGTGGGCGTGGTTTGGGGTGTTGGGATCTACCTCCTAGTGGTCTATCCTGGGCAACGGCATCTTTGGTTTTCTAACCAATGATGACAGCTAACAGATCCCTCTGCGGTGGTAGGCTTCGTAAGAGGCTGCCTGAATGCTATTACCCTGCTGCCGGAGTCCAGCGCCAAACAGTTTTTCTGTGTTCCGCTGGTGTATAGGAGAACCAGTGCCACTTTCTGGATAAGCTCGCTCCATCTTAGGCTTCTTCATAACCGTAGAGTTAAGTATGTAGTCAAGAGCAAGCCCATTGATTATAATAAAAAGTATCTACCTTAGTCTCTACTACTTGACAAATGATCTGATCTTCTTCTCTTGTTGTGTAATTATCCTTTGAGAATGATCCGGTGTTAGAGTTAATTAAGTCGATTATAACATGCCTCTATCGTAGTTTTTACGGTTTTCATCTTGTAACAGAAGCTAGGATCAATGACTTAACGTGACTTCCTTTCAATGCTCAGGAATATAACAAAAAGAGATCAATAAATAATGTTTGTTTTCCCCTGAAACAGCGTACAGCTTCTGCTAGACGACAGCAGTGCTTTATGGCGGCATATTTGTATAACAAAATTAATAAGATTTTGAATATCTTCCAAGTTTTAGAGTTAAAGGTATGGTTAGAGATTGGTTACACAAACTAGATTATATAAACACAGAAAATTTATTATTTTCACAGACATGAGTAACACACACACACACACACACACACACACAAAACCACCTTTCTTGCTTTTGTAGTCTAATAGTATTTAATTATTATTATTATTTTTTATGTTAATTAGACGTATTTGTATCTTACTATATTTACCATATTAACTCGACTCGTTTGCAACGATATTCGGGAGGAAGCACTGGCTTCTGTAACACAGGTCAGGTATAATAACCTACCTCTCACAGATGCCAGGGATACCTACATTTGTTGTGTAATGTTTTTATGGAAATAAAAGATTATTATTATTATTATTATTATTAACTATTTAGTATAACATTCATAACAAATAAAATAAAACGTGTCTTCCAAAGCACGCCTATAACCCTGTACCTACTAATATAAAAATGTATGAAAAGTGTGGGAACCCCTTCCATAACCAAGAATTTAGAAAAGACCGCTACCTAAATTGACCCGAGAGGTATCGAACCCCATACGTAGTTGGCAGAACACCGAACCACTACGCCAACCGGGTCGTCAATGATTTGATTTTAGTTTCAGATGTCGCATGCCCAGATGGTGAATACTGGTCATATACCAGTTGTACAGGAAATACGCAGAAAAAGGGTTGTTTTAAAATAATAGTTTCTTTATAAACCAATATTAGTTAATGACCAGTATTAGTATTTTTGGGCTGTGACTAAGACTTGACAGATCAAGGTTTCATTTTGATGTGTTAGTGAGAAAACGAATTTGTCAGTCATCATCAGATCAGGCAAATACTCCCACTGCTGGACAAAATCCTCCTCTAACAAACCCTACCATGACACTGATCTACCTACAGATCCTCATACAGTGTGCCTGTCGCCCTGAGGGCCTTAGAATTTTATGTAATGAATTATCAATTTATTGATCTATGCATTATTGGTATAATTATTGGTTTATTTATTCCAATTATTAAATAACTTCAGCTTGCTAAGGCAGTGGGCTGGCCATATTAGCCGCAGAACCGACAACCGCTGGGGTAAACGAGTTCTTGAGTGGAGACCGCGTCTCGGCAAACGTAGTGTAGGACGCCCTCAGGCCAGGTGAAGTGATGATTTGAGCAAGATGGCTGGCAGGAGCTGGATAAGTGGCGTGATAAGCCGATGATGATGATGAATGAATAACATAAGATAATATAAAATATACAATATGCACGCAGGGCTGTCTTAAACTAGAATTTGGGGCCCTTTTGGAAAGTGAAAAAAGCGAATTATAATATTTTTTTTTAATTACGTAGGACCATTTATTATAAATGATAACTGATTTGTGAAAAAAGTGTAATGTGCCCGACAAAAATGTTTTGATAATAAATGTGTGCGAGAAATTATCGGTCCTTCGGGGCCCCCTGAGAATGGGGGCCCTGGGCACGGGCCCCGTGTGCCCGTGTGAAGACGGTATTGTATTCACGTAGCATAGGTAAAATATACATTATCTTAAGTTATTTGCAGCACCGACTTAATACGCGTGTGTATGAAAAATTTGGTATGTGTTTAAAAAGTCATTGTATTAATTCCTCAACCCCCAGGAGGCACTCGGGTGCCACGATAACAATTGATTTCAATTGTGTCTGGAATAACTCACGATCGAGGGGATGATAACTAACACTGTGATACGAGATTCTTACCTATGTGCAGAATGATTTTTTTATAACCTTTAAAAATTTTTCTTTCTTTCTTTCTTTCTGTATTTCTGTAGGCTTTCAGTATCGTATTTAGAGCCTAATTATGAAGTAAAAAATTTAGTTTAAGTTTTCACCTGAAATATTTTTCTCAACATACTCGTAGTTTAAAATTTTTACGGTCCTAAGTTTGTCAAGGTATGAAGGGAAAATAAAAAACTTGTAAATAATATCATAATGAATGAATGAGATGCACATAGCGTAAAAAAGTGTTGCTAGGAGGCCGTATCAAAAATTTTAGATTTTTGGCGGACATTTTCTAAGTGCTATATCTTGATATTTTTGAACTGGGCTATACCAAAAGAAAAAATACATCATTTGTTTTTTGTCACATAGATTTTTATATCAAAATTTCATCATCATCATCATCATCATCAGCCTATTGCAGTCCACTGCTGGACATAGGCCTCTCCAAATGCACGCCCCTTATGTCGATCCTCGGCTTCTCGCATCCAGCTCCTGCCAGCCACCTTGCGCAAATCATCACTCCACCTGGCCCCCAATTCCACTAATTTACAAATGGCTAAATAGAATCGCAATTGTATATTTTGACACATTTAATATGGTAGTAAAGTCAAAATATACGATTTCGACGCCATTGCGATTCTATTGAGCCATTTGTAAATTAGCAGAATTGGGGCCCTGGCCTGAGGGCGTCCTACATTACGTTGGCCGAGACGCGGTCTCCACTCACGAACTCGTTTACCCCATCGGTTTTCGGTTCTGCGGCTAATATGGCCAGCCCACTGCCACTTCAGCTTGCAAAATTTGGAAAGTGGTTAAAATTCATACTGTATATAAATTTCTAAATAAAATTAGGTCACGCCATGAAAAGTCCCGTGAAAATCGATCCAGCCGTTTCAGAGATTAGCTGGAAAAACAGACAGACGTAATTTACAAAGTAGTTTTTTCTTTAGCGACCGTCTAAACTTATAGGTTTTTAAACTTTCTTGATGCATTGTTACACATAAAACTTACTCGTATCACTGAACCGGGATTTACAATGCAATGTTATAATTTATAGGTAAAAATAAGGACATACAGATTCTAAAAGCTGATAAAGGTAACGCCACCGTAGTTATGAATTGTGAAGATTATGACTCTAAAATAAGTACTATGCTCTCGGATATGGCAATATATATCCCAGCCAGCCAGCCAGCTTATAATCCTACTGCCAGAGTGACACGACGCATCCGCGCCCTTATCCATGACCACCGAGAACTATTTACTGAGGACGTATACACACACCTTCATAAACCAAAGAACACACAACCACCAAAATTATATGGCTTGCCGAAAGTGCACAAAAGCGACGTTCCCCTAAGGCCGATTGTGAGTCAAATTGATTCTCCTACATATAGTTTGGCAAAACACGTTGCTGGAGTGGCTGCACCACTCCAGCAACGTTGGTTGGAAAAACAACGTCTTATGTAAAGGACTCGCTGCACTTTGTTGAAATGCTTAAAGACATCAAAATGGAGACTGGCGATGTAATGGTAAGTTTTGATGTCGAATCACTGTTCACCAATGTGCCTTTAAAGGACTGCCTGGAAGTGATCAGGGACAAGCTGTTTGACCAAGAACTGCCTGATGAATATATTGTTCTCTTGCAAAACTGTTTGGACGGCAACTATCTCCTCTACCGTGGCCAATATTACATCCAAATAGATGGAGTAGCGATGGGAAGCCCTGTTGCACCTGTGATTGCCAATATTTGGATGGAACATTTCGAACAAAAGGCCTTAGCAAGCGCACCAGCTATTGTTAAGATCTGGAAGAGATATGTAGATGATATATTTTGCATAATTAACGGAGACCAAACGGTAGTGGACCAATATCTACAGCACCTAAATTCTGTTCATCCGAAGGTCACGTTTACATACGAAATGGAAAAGAACAGATCCATGGCTTTCCTAGACGTTCTGGTGACAGTGAAATCGGACGGAAGTTTGGCACACTCTGTATATAGAAAACCAACTCACACGGACAGATATCTGCACGCCTCTTCACATCACCACCCTCGTCATCTTGAAGCAGTTGTTTCTTCACTCGTTAACAGAGGACACAAGTTATGCGACCCTGATCATGTAGGAGCTGAGCTTGACCACGTTCAGGAGGTACTTAAAAGAAACGGTTACAATGTGACGAAAAGACGTATGGAAAAGAGGAAAAAGAGAGACAAGCCACCAATGGTGAGCCGGGAACCAGTATTTCTCCCGTACGTGAAAGGAATAACGGACAAAATTGGAACAGTACTGAATAGATACTCCATCAAGACTGTATATAAGCCGTGTTCTAAAGTAACGAAGGAGATACGCTCACCAAAGGACGTGATACCTCTGCAGACACCGGGAGTCTATAAAATTGGACTAGCTCATATATAGGACAAACAAAGCGATTAATCGCAGAACGGGTCAAGGAGCATATCGCAGCTGTTAAAAATAGGCAAACGAGCAAATCCGCGATAGCAGAACATCTATAAAATTCAGGCGTTAATCACTGGATGGAACTACATGATCCGAAAATTTTCTCAACTGATCGTAACTACTACACAAGACTAATACGTGAAGCTATTGAAATAAAGAAACACAAGAATTTCAATAGAGAAGATGGATTTCATTTGCCATCGTCATGGAACCCAGTATTAACGAAGTGTAGATCGCGTGCCATGCCGTTAGTAAAAAACCCGGACATTGTTAGTGTAGTTTGTCGAACTGACTGTACGAGAGACAAAATTGTTGAAGGATCGCGGGTAGAAGAAAACATTTCTTCTCAACCGGCCAGACGACGCAGAGCGCCTCCAGTCTGCCCGCGACCATGATTCGTGCAATCGGATCGAAACGTCGGGAAGGTAAATACGATTTTACCTATAAATTATAACATTACATTGTAAATCCCGGTTCAGTGATAAGTTTTACGTCTAAACTTAGTTTCATAGCAGTATTTAAACTTGAAAAATTATGACTCAGGCGGGACTCGAACTCGCATCTCCTCGCATGCCGGGCGCGGCGCTTTACCATTTAGCCAACGAGATACCTAGTATGCATTAAGTAAAAAGTTAATAATTTGAAATTACAATTAGACACTCCAATCTTGTATGTAAATACCTACCGATGCATAGATTATGTATGAAACACGATGAAACTTGTTTGATTGGTGAAATCAACAAATAAATGGTGCATTTATATTCGCACTGGTAATTTGCAAGTTAATTTAACAGATTACATGTGGTCGGTGCCAGATTAAAGATTAACAGATCACGCCAAATTGTATTACGCTAATGCTCTGTATTTACGATTGCCAACATTGACTTTTTTTCTTCTTTCTTTTTCAACTGTCGGAAAAAATGAGTTTTTATCGATATACTTGATTCGTACAAATAGATAGTTGGAAATTTGTTGAGCGAGAGGAACACAAATTAACAAGTTAACAATTTCGCACAAACCCTCCCCCAAGGCCTGACAAGTCTGAGATGAAGTTATCTTGCCCTGTTGAGGGCGCCGCTGGAATTCTAAATAACGTTCTGCCAGATTTTAAATTCACTCAGCTACGTTGCGACAACACTTTGCATATTTTTGTCGTGCGTAGTCGTGGTGTGAAAATCATGCATGAAATGAAACGAAATATTACATCTTGACTTTTTCCTCATCTTCAAAATTTTATGTAGGCGTTCAGTATCGTATTTAGAGCCCATTTTATAATTAAAAATGGAAATCAAGTTTTCACCTGAATATATTTTTCGCAACATAGTTTTAATTTTTTACGTTCCTAAGCCTTAAGGTATGAAGAGAAAATCAAAAACTTATGAATAGTATCTTAATGAATGAAAGAGATGCCATTTGCATCGCGTAAAAAATGTGTCGCTAGAAGGCCGTATCAAAAATTTTAGATCTTGATATTTTTGTACTGGACTATACCAAAAGAAAACATACATCATTTGTTTTTTGTCTCGTAGATTGTTATATTAAAATTTGAAAGATAGTTAAAATTTCAGTCTGTGTATAAACAAAAATATGTATATAAGCAAAATGTAAAAGTACGCGCATCACTTTACAATTGTTCCAACAATTAGGTTTTTTTTTGTTATGCTTGTAAATTGTAATGGTCAGGAGAAGGTTAGACAATGTAAGATAATTGAAAAGATAAAATCTTTTTGAGAAATATCCAAACACAAAATGTGCAAAGGGCAAACATTATCTTCATCGGTAAACCTGTGCAAAGCCGGGAGAGACAGCTGGTATAATTTTTTTTTGTCAAACAATAATAAGTAAGTAATAATATATACGTAAGTAATAGGTGGTAATAGCAAGCGAATCATTGAACTCGAGTGGTCATGGAAGGAAAGAAAAGATTAACAGAAATTTAAAACCTATATAGGATGAAGATAAGCAACATAATAATATACAAGGTATTAGAACCACAAATGTGGTAAACTGCTGGGTCTCTAGGTGTTTAGGTCTCTCCAAAAAAATAATTTTGCCATAAAGCCTCCTTAGCAGGCGGATTGGCGATCGTAACTTGGCCAGTGGTGGAGAAAATCTACTCGTTTTCTTCTGATAGTATTCATTTTGTTGCTTCCTTTGACACCTATGGGAAGAGAAGATATGGTGTTATTCTAATTTAACCTGGCATCACACGGAATTTTAGATCACAGTCGCCACGTTGTCACAGATATTATTGCTATAATATTATACTGAAATAATCAATTCAATTCAATTCAAATATTTTATTGCGTTCTATAATGTTACAAGGATGTTATAAAGTATGATGTAGACAGTTCATTATAGACCCTGTTCGGGCACAACAATACAATTTGTAGTAGACGGACAGAGAGGATGACGCCATAATTAAATAATATTTCAATACAAAAGAACAAATAAACACCTATTATTACTACATACATAATTTACTTACTTTCTAAAATTTACTGTATATTCAATTTTATAGATATCGACTAATTTGGTGATAGTTATTAATTTATTTTATATAAAATAACAGCTAATTACATATCTCCAAGCAGGTTAAATGATAAACAAGCAGAACTAGTTTTGCAGTGCTAAAACTAATAACATTATCTAGTATTAGCATTATCTTTCTAATCAGAGCGAACTTAAAATCAATAGTAATGACCTGATAACTTGAACAACGAATTCTCAAGAGGTAATATCGGTAATATCCTTATAACTTATTAAGTTTACAGGCTGAAGTTGTTGAAATGTTTTTTATTAGAGAAATGTTATTTATTATTAGTTTAGATACTTACGTAGTTTATTTACTTAAAATGTAGATTATTAGTATAAATAGAGTATCTTTTATTGTTATTTTTTTATTATTGTAAATTATTATCCTTTTATTTTTATTTTTATTCCACGTTGTACAAAGAACCCACAGTCAAGCCGATTAGTCGACTTTGATATGCCTGTAAAACCAACTGTAAACAGTGTTTTTAATAAATAATAATAAATAAATAAATAGGCTGCAGTTTACATCGCATTAGATAAAGAAAATTCGTCTAAGACTTTTTTACATTAATTTGTTATACCTACTCATATCTTCTAAACCCAGCAACATATTATGATAGTTAATAATAGTTAATTGTAAAACCTTTTGTGGACCACCAAAGAGTCGTTGGCCAAGAAATCTCTGACAGTCAAAAAAGGAAATATCTGGTAAAAATTCATTGTATACATACCTACCTACATCAATCCCCTCTTAAAACGTTTTCTACCTCGATCGGCAGAAAAAAATACAGATTTAAACTTACAAAAAAAAAATATTGTTACGAAATCAATTTGACCTGTACCCCGTGCCTAAACATTGACAATCATCATGAAGCTTCTCAAAGTCGATGTTTGAGCATTTTCGTCTACAATTTTTCAAAACAATTGATGATCTGATTCCCACATTTTTATGTAATCGTTATAGCTGTAGCTAGTTAATTCTAACGCTTGTAAGTTATTAATTTATCTTGCACATCAGGTACATTAGTTTATGCTTGCGGTATCCGCCGATACAGGAAGTTGCTTCCAACGCAGTCACCTAGGGAACATTGCCGTTAATAATTTTATGAAACTGCTTTATACAAAGCTATTGCATAACACTTAATCGCATAGTAGTAATTGTTATATTTATACAGCGGAATCATAGCTAAAAGACGGTTGAAGAAATAGGAAAGGACCTTGGAACATTATTAAGATTTTTACTGGTTGTTCTGATCTTGAATATAATCATCTGATGCTTTATTTAAATAGGGTATGCAACTATGATAACTAGCTGTTGCATATTTTTCAATTTAAAGTTATATTTAAATAGTTTATGTTATATTGCAGCCTGTAATCTAAAAACTATATCTAAAAACTATAATTATTTGTATGTATTCCGTTTTGAGTTGTGCTTAAGCGTCAATTACCTTTGTGTCAAGACGAAGATCTTTGACAGGTCGTTTAATATGGGTCTCAAGAAGGCTCAATCACAGCGGCCATTGGAATGAGCAATGCTTGGTATTTCCCAGTGTTCTAGAATCAGGAACGAGGGCACCGCTTTTGTTGAGCTGAAGTAGCATTAAGCGAGACAAAGCAAACCTCCTTCCTATAAACCAGTTGCAAAATATGCATCGGCTTTTATTAATAATAAGTATTAAAACCAATTTATTCAAGAATTTTGATCTGATGGTAGAGCTAAGCAGAAGCAGCGCAAAAAATAGTCCTGTCGTATTGTAGCACCGTTTTCAAACATTATCTTGAAAGTAATAGGTATACGATGTTGCTAGCTGGGCAGTTGTAAACCTTAGTCATTTTTATTGTTTGTTCCACTTATCTATAAGTTTGTGACTCCAAGAACTGTTAGAAAATTCGTGAACAGGATTACTGAACTCATAAATTCCAATATAGTTTTCTTAGTAATTTGACGACGTATGTATATTTTAACTTTGAAGGCGACCGAATATCTATCGTCAATTCGTGTATTTGTGATTCACATTTCTCTGATGCCTAAAAATACTATCGCATGACTCAGATTGTTTTGGTGAGGAGACAGTTATTTTGATGATTTCACAATTTTATATCTATAGTAAGTGTCTGTGGGTTTGAGAACGCAAGCTTAAAATGCCTCTTTCCAAATATTGTTGTAACTTCCGTACAAGTAATTAAGCGTATTGTTATATAATTGTGTGTTTATGCACACATTAACAAATTGGAAATTGCATAATAATCATTGTGGTAAACATAACAAATCACAAAATATTCGAATAAGTCTGTATTCTTACACAATGTTTTAAAAATTACTTACGACAGCCTATCACTATGACACGATGAGCTCGAATACTCGGTGCTATTGCTTGGTGAGTTACCACCTTAGTAGAATTCATTTCCACATTGATTTTCAAAGTGTCGCCAGCTCAGGGGTCCTGGATACGATCCCTATACGGTTCAATGTAGAAAACCACTTTTATTTCATCACTATCATTATCATCACCAGCTTAAATCAGTCCACTGCTGAACACGGGCCTCTCCAAAAAGAGGATAGAGCCATAATCGTCATGTTTGAGGCAGGTGGGATGGCGTTCGCAGTTTGCCCTAGCCCCATTGTATTTCGGATCTAGATGTATGTGGTATGTTGTGTTCCTGAATTCATAAAATTTTACTTTTTACAGCTACTTACTTAGGGAACAAAAATATGTTAAAAATAATACACATGCGTTGTTGTCCACATTTTTTGACACCCTCTTCTTCTGCTTCAGCATTTTATCGCTCGCCGTTAAGCCTTTGACTCTCTAATTATTTTTCTGTCTGTCGGCACTATCTAAAGCTTTCGATGGCTGTCCTTGCCTTTATAATAATATAATCGGAACATATAAGTAGTTTGCCTATGTTTTGTTTAGCCTCATGGTGATCCAAGATGCTTTTCCCCAAAAGCAATAATTTCAGCGACATAGATATCCCACCCATGATCACTTCAGCTTTGCAAGTTGCAACCCGGAATATAAGTCACTCTGTTTTTGTTTCTGATGACTGTGTTCCGGATCATAAATTGTTGGCTGATACCGAGCATTTAGCTCTCGATGTTTCTCTAAGAGACTTGGATTTTATGAAAAAGCTCCATAGTGAGAGTCCAAGTCTCACTAGCATACGTAACTGAGAGAACACATTTATCGAAAACTTTGGTTTTCAATTATCGTTACTCTTTTTCCCGATAGTATCTCCTGCATTTGGAACAGTCGTCGGTAAATAGTTTGAGTTAATCACTAATATAAATCAGCAGTTTGACATCAAATATGCGGCTTATACCGGATCGGAGTTAATAGATCTGGGAGGATGCCAGTTGGGTTTGATTTAGGTGGACGCGATTCATTCATAGACGATAGCTACTTGTAACTGGTTGTCTGTTGTCGTAGGTACAATAATCTGATGAACGCTTACCGTATAGAGTTAAATACAATAAATGTGCCGTGTAGGCATAAAAATATAACTGTTTCTCTATTTATGGGTATCGTAAGGTCTTAGTAGCAGTATTTTGATCGGTACCCGTATCCAGCGTCTTTCTGCGATATTTACTACATCATCGTCCGGTGTGCGACTGCCATTCCAGAACTATTTCAACTCACGGCCATTGCATCTTTTTGGTACTGTACGCTCTCTCCTACTTTAGCTTAGCTACGTTTCAAGCAATAACGAATTTCCTCATTTCTGATTCTAAAATTAAATATCAATAAATATAAAACATTACTCCTCTCTATTAACCTTGATCTTGCTTGTGATTTCACACTATATGGGAAAACCCATTAAACGGTAAAAATATTTTATTTCCTCCTTAACCTTATTGATTTATTTACAGGCACTATTCTGTCTGCCAGCAATATCGTGTATGTCCTTTTTGTCTTTGTTTTGGCTTCTGTATCTTGATCTTGCTTGTTTTTTCACACTATATGGGGTTTATTAAACGGTAAAAATATTTTATTTCCTCCTCCACCTTATTGATTCCTTTACAGGCACTATTCTGTCTGCCAGCGATAACGTGTATGTCCTTTTTGTCTTTGTTTTGGGTTCTGTATCTCAAAGGGATACCAAAGAATCAGGTTTTTTATATAAATGTGGACAACATTACATACATTGTTTTGATCCCAAGTAAGTAGCTGTTAAAGAACTTAGTTTTATACATTTCACAATTACCTACCCATCCAGAAATCGAACCGGGGTTCAGAGCAAGTGTCCTCTTAAAAACCGGTATTCAGGCCACTCGACCACGACCACAGACAAAATTATGAATATATTTTTTACAAAAATGTATGTGTTGTCTGGCGAACACTTTTCTTACGCTCACGATTTATACGAAACACAATGTCTTGTTTCACCCATTCCGAAAGGAAAATGGGCTCTAGCTTTTCATATTAAGACATGCGTGCACTCAACATTATCATGTTCGTTCATTATTACAACAGTACGTGAGACAAGTAAGAATTCCCTAGATCATCCTGAGTGTTGCTGGATTTCTGGGGAAATATGACGAGGACGTGAGCGGGATTAAAGTAGTGGGTTGTATAAACAGTTTTGGAAACACACGGCTATATTTATGACGCGGCAACGGACGGTTAAAAAAAAATTCTATGAAAATAAGTTTGACTTCGCCAAAGATACTAAAATACATTAAAGACACAAATGACGAAGGCAATATGACACAAAATTATATTTTTTAGAAAATTGAGTACAAAGTTTCGTAAAAACATCTTAAGACATTTCAAATTGTATTAAGTGTCCTTGTGCCAAAAAGGAAAAAAAGGCGGTACAATAATTTTAAGTAACATCTACGTACTAGATTCTAATTGGTGGCATTTCGGCTCTATGGGTTAAACCTGAAAGAAATACATTTTATTTTTTGTGTATTAATGTAATTAAATGTCTCGTGCAAGTTAATATATCAGCATCACTCCTTTTTAGTTTATAGTTTGCAGTTAGCCTAATTGCTCCCGCTTACCCATCCGCCAAGCGAAGCGACCATGGCTCATGGCACAATCAAGCTTAAAATATATAGACAATAATGAAAAAAAAATGAAAAAAGCAAATAAAAATATCAAACAAGAAAGGAGTAAAAACACTTCACAACGAAAATTAAGTTCAAAGATTATAAACATTACCAAATTCCTCCATAAAAGTCAATTAAAATGAAGCCAAGTTGTTGTATATAAGCATAGAATATACCCATAAGGGAAGTTAGGTTATCAAATAGGATCTTGCATACATAGGTACGTTAACAAATTTCAGTAAAATCGTCACGTCCACGCTCTTAACTTCGTGTCGTATTCATCAACCATGTTGTAGCGACGTTGAAATGTTACTTTAAGGCTGCAATAACACCTGCGAAATGGTTGGTCTTTTATACTGAAAACTTCGCTGAATTGAAGAACAAAATGCAGAGTATGTTGTCTCAAATAACATGAACATGGCTGGTTTTATGTCTTTGCACTGCGCGCTGAAATGGCTAAAGAGTTTAGTGAAAGTAACACCGTGATATTTAAATGTTCTGGGTGAGTGCCAGAATTTGCGAGTTTTTTAATCGACAAAAAATATAAGGTTCTGAATGCGATTCCTACAACCATTTTTTTTTACACAATCAGGTGATTCGGGTTGGCAATCGCACTTTAGCCGATGCTGAAAGAAAGACGCATCACAGGATACAAACTAATAGATGAGACTACAGGAATACCCGATTCACCAGTCGTTTGTCTTTCTCGGCTGTATAAATTGATCTTTCAAACAAAATGCGTAATCTAGATGTTCATTCTCAAAGTCTGCATAGGTTTTTATCTATTAGAAATTGTGACTTACTTTAGAATGCAATTCATTATAACGTTATGTTTACTAAGCTCGAATATTATAATATAGGTACCTATCTCAAGTTTTTTAATTATTAACTATTTAAGATTTTTTTAATTGAAATTTTATCGCGTGATGTGTTCGCCTGAATCGTGACAACTTAGCTCTAAATAGCATACTAGATTTAAGTTAATTTCAGTGGTATATGTTATGTTCGTAATCCTTTAAATAAAAAAATACATCAATACCAGTCTTGCAACCTTCAACTACGAAGAAAATGGAAACCAATTAACAGGAATTCTTGGTATTTTCAATCTGGGTTAATGGGCCACTGCGCCCTTCTTATTTCGAAATGCATACCGAAACAAATGAACAGATCTTATGAGACGAGTGAAACGAAGGAAAAATAACTCACCACATGAATAGTTGGTTTACTGTTGTGTTGTCTCACTTTTTAGGGTTCCGTACCCAAAGGGTAAAAACGGGACCCTATTACTAAGACTTCGCTGTCTGTCCGTCTGTCCGTCTCTCTGTCACCAGGCTGTATCTTAAGAGCCGTGATAGCTAGACAGTTGAAATTTTCACAAATTATGTATTTCTGTTACCGCAATAACAACAAATACTAAAAACAAAACAAAATAAATATTTAAGGGGGGCTCCCATACAACCCGTTTTTTTTTTTGCCGTTTTGGTACGGAACCCTTCGTGCGCGAGTCCGACTCGCATTTGGCCGGTTTTTATCTTACTATGTCATTTTAAATGCGACAATTGGATAGATGCTTCCTACTCAATCACAGTAGAACGGCATAATGGATCGAGATGAAATTTGGCACGGAGTTAGATCATAGGCTGGATTAGCACGTTCTGTATCCCGGGATAATACGTATTCCTCGGATATAAAGTGTTGTATCCCGTAAAATTTTACGGTTTTCCACGCGTATAAAGCAGCGTAAAACAGAAAGTTTAATGTTAATCTTTTGACTGTTCTTTAAGCAGTGAAATTACATTTGTAATCAAAAATTGGAATTCCCATAACGAGCATTTTTATACGTATAAGATAAGATAAGATAAATACTTTTTATTGCACACCATACAGGATTTTGTCACATAAAATACATTTTAAGCCTTACAATTTATGCGGTCTTATCACACAAGCAGCGATCTTTTCCTAATGTTATAATATTTAAGACACGCCTCTACTTAATAAAGCTACTATTAAGTACCCTGTCGTATGGGGTACTGGACAATCGATAAACTTACTTATATACCTACTTTTTTTTTGTAAATACTTACTTAAAATACATAGAAAATACCCAGACCAGTACAAACAGACATGTTCATGCACACAAATATTTGTACTGTGCGGGGATCGAACCCGCGACCCATGGCTCAGAAGCAGAGTTTACTACCGCTGATCCAACTGGTCGTCAATTATTGTCTACCTACCTTATTAAAGGACAGTTGAATTGGAAAAGATTGGAGAAGGCGGCGAAGAGTTCTTAGAGTACATAAATATGTATTAAATATGTAAGTAAAAAAAAATACAAACCGTATGTTCAATTCTCAGATACAAAATCATTGGTGAGACTCTGCTAACTTATAGCGTAAAGCCTTGATAATACATCGACACTAAATACCTTGGTAACTCAATGGTTAGAAGAACACTTAGAACAGACACTCAGTAAGCAGAAGTTTGTAGCTTCAAGCCCCACCTAATGCAATCGAAGTTTTTTTCTAGAAAAACCTATTTTCTTGCTCATAAAATAACAGTTTTTTTTTTGAATAAATTTATCATTTATTTAATTAAGGAGATTAATATTGTTCGCTACCACAGATAAGAATACCTTTTATTTTCAAAGATGCTAACAACAACCTTTAAAATGTTTTATTAATATACAAGGTGCATTTTCAACTATGTAACCATTATGTATTACACTTTGGCAGTGTTATTTTAATTTTTTACCAAAATATTAATTATTGGTTCAGCTATTTATTTTAAAACACGCTGTGACGCGCACAGATGTAGCTGTGTAAGGTATATCCAACCGAGACCCCGCCGCAGCAAAATAATACGTCTGTGCGCGTCACAGCGTGTTACAAAATTAAGTCTGAATAAAAACTTAATATTTTTCAAAAAACATTTTTACTTAAAATAAATAACACTGCCATGATGTTAAACATAATGGTCCAATAATCTGGGCTTCGTTTTCCAGGTGGTTTAAAAGGAACAGTCTATAAGTATATTTCTAGACTAGTTCTGAGATTTGAAATATATTGCTTCAGGTCCGAAGCAGAACCAGGACCAGACGAATAAAATCAACATTACGCTCATTGATGTTCGAAGAGAAGCCTCAGAAAGAATACACGAGTTGATTGGTGCTGAAAGAAGTCGTGCTAACTCACACGTATGTATTAAAAATCTAATGCCCCGTAGGTCTAGTGGTTTAAAAACCGGGCCAAGGTCACGGGGTCCCGGGTTCGATCCCCGGCTCGGGCAACAAAGTTTCGAATTTTCGAACATTGCTGTTTGGGATTACGCATTTGGCAAGCGTGGTGATTATGCCTGTACCCATCATTGCTGTGCTGTTTTAGCTAATTGCGGTTTGGTGATAACACACCCGAGCAATGTTCGAAGTTTCGAAACTCTTGTTGCCCGACCCGTGCATCGAACCCGGGACCCCGAGACCTTGGGCACTTGGACCTTGGACCCCGAGCACTAAAACAACTAGACCAATGGGGCATTAAATAATGAGTAGACAGTGAACAGTCGCTGTATGGAATACAGTTCATTGTGTTGTTAACGGCCGGTTCCAATAATCTATCTATCGCTAGTTTTGACATATCGGAGATAGGAAACAGTTTCTGTCTTTGTTTCTCTGGACGGCAAAAACAGAGATAGAAACTGTTTCCTATCTCCGATATGCCAAAACTGAAGATATATAGGTTATTGGAACCGGCCGTAAATCGTCTAGTTAATTGAACGTCAGCGCTGCCAGTGAGTGACGTGTAAAGAATCCATTCGCACCAGATCGCACATCTGGCAGACATGTTTACATGGCTACTGTTGTATTAGTTAAGCTACGAAAGCTTCGTGTAAATTCAAACATGTATCGGGGGTTGCCAACTTTTTATAAAAATGTATTGAAATTACCAAATTTGTACCTACGCTCCTGATTGCCAGTGACTTTTTTGGAACTGACTTAAAATTGATGTCTTATTTTATATTATGTTTCTTCTATTTTTTTTAAATAAGTATACATGTTTTAACTGTCAACCCTACCTTATTGTCTTTAGGGCTTGATATTTTTTACATTTAAATGGCCCTACCATTGCGCTCTAAAAATAACATACATGCAAATTTAGTTAAGTCTAGTAGAAAGTTCGTAAGTATTAAAATAATAAAATAAATTAAAAAAAATACACATCGATAATGACAATGATTAAAAGCGGCGCCGAGGCGTAAGTCTGCCGACTGCGGGTGCGGTCGAAAGCGCTTACTGATATTGAATTCCACCTAGTATTTTTACCATTGAGAATTATCAACAAACATTAATCTATTTAATACCTGCAGATTATTTAACACTACAGCCAACGTTTGTATATAAAAAAAAACAAATCGGTTAACCCTCCTTAGAGTACCTACCTAATCCATTATACTATGACCTAATCGGTGAACATCCATAAAAAAATTAAAAAAACATGAACGTATTCGTCGAATTTAGAACCTCTTCCTTTTTACCCGACGACGGTAAAATCAACAAGAAGGGTAATGATTTTAGCAGTGTATGTATATATGTATGTTAGTATTTATCTATGTGGGTTCTACTCGTACATTTGCAGCTAAACCACTGAGCTGATTTTGTTGAATGAGGTATCAATCGATTTCTTATTATAGTCCGGGTAATATAGGCTACTTTTTGTTAGAAAAAAGCTACATGGCGAATGCTACAACACTATATTGGGGTACTATAACAAAAAATGCAGTCGTAACTAGTGGGGTATCAAATGAAATAAGAATCTCAGTACAAAAATGTTTAAACTTTACACCAAAAATACCTACAGGGTTACCTCTTTGAAATCATTGCATTTTTGTAGTCGGGTAACAGTTTTTAAAACTATTTATACTTGTTTGAAGTTAACAAAATATTATTAGTTCATCGCTATCAATGCTTGTCAAATACCAATCTTCTTCTTCACCGTGTATATGACAAATAGTTTTTTTAAGCCAGTAGGTATGCTATGTTTATGGGATCAGAACAATATTTGTAATTTCATCTCCATTAATTCATTTAATTTAAAAATACAAAGTCTACTTAGCATTATGTAGCGTCACATTGAATGAGGATTATCTGCAATACTGTGAAATAATTTTATAAGAGCAAAAGACAAACCAAACTGAAAGTATTTTTACGGTTTTCAGAATGTCACCGACCTGTTGATACTCATACAGAACAACCTGGAGCAGTACGAGGCGAACTACACAGACTTCGTGGATAAAGAGAAAAATAAAAGGACGTGGACTTTTTGGAATTGCATGTTCTATGCTGGCACTATTTATACTACTATTGGTGAGTTGAATTTACCTTTCCTGCAATTTTAATTCCTATTTTTTAGATATTACAATTACAATTTAATTTATTGAATAACGTAACAATAACTTAAAATTAATGTAAAAACAAGCTAAATACAATATATTCTGCAATATGAACTGGAAAATCGTAGGTACTTTTAAGTATAAACAGGAAAATAGCAGGTTCTGCTCCAAAAGAAAATACTTACCATCCTTGAAGGTATAAGGACGAAATAAGCAACCAATTAGAGTCAGTGTGTCAGTATAATTATGATGAAGTCTGGTTTTTCATGTTATTGCTATAATATACTTTTTTTAATAATTGGGTATTATAAATACTACTTAAATTAGAAAGTGATGACATTCAGACACATCATAATACAGGTTTAAAGGTAATTTATTTTATCATTGTCATAAAATTTTTCTAAAACTTATAACATGCATTTTAGATTATAGTATATTCACATTTAACTTCGCACGACGCAGTAAACCGCAACACAATTAAATTAAACGCCTAACGTTTAACAGCGGCAATGTTGTTGAACAGATTTTATTGCTCAATAAATCGTATCAGGCGTTCCCCTAAGTGCAACCGTCAACCAACACTTTAAAACAATCTTATAGAACAAATCTAATTATCTCTGTTTGTCTCAAAGAGTCGCTGTTGACACGTTCAAAGCTTTAAACGGAGCAATATTTATTTATTTTCGTTTCAAAAGTAAATACGGCGGCAATCCTTTGTTTTTCTCCTTGCGGGCTTACAAAGTGGTTCAGACACATTTGAAATAAAGAATTTATTCAAAGCTAAACCTTTTGTAAGGCTCAAATGAGTAACCCATATTGTTTTTAACTTGTCTGCGAGCTCCACCTTTTCATAAATTCTTTTCGTTAAATACTCAATACTGACACGACCGAATGAAAATTCAATCCATGTTCAAGGAAAATGGACACAATAAAATGAAGTCTATTGAGTGATTTTGTTTTCGGGATAGAATGTTAAAACATTGAATTTTGTAGACATAAGAGTGCTAACTAGTATTATATTATTATAAAAAATTTGACGCTGCCCCATTCTGAAAAGAAAATTAAAATTTTACCTAAATATGATTTTATAATATGCATTCAATGTTTACTGCTTTCAGCTTTTTACTAAAAAATTAAAGTTGTTTCCAGATAAAGGTAACTATTTGGATTTATATTGATGATAAATTTCAATTTTTTTATTCAATTGGAATTGTAGAAAAGTACAAAAAAAAAACATTCATAGAATGTCTACGGCAAAAATACTGTATTTATTTATCTCGACAACAACAATTATTCTAACCAAATAAAACAACCTCTTCACATTATCCTTAAAACCACAATATACTTGAAGACAACTTTCTTAACCTTTTGCGTGTTTATTCGCGTATTTTTATTTATTTTAGTGTCCTTGGAAATACAACTTGGACGTTTTTAGGTATAATAATATATGGGTGCATGAGATAATAAAATAATATTTCCCTGCTATACTAGTGAATAGAGTCTAGTAAAAAATCCAAGTAGAGTTGATCTCTCCTATTGTTGCAAAACATGTTTATACATTTGAATGGTTTTTACATAAGTAAAATCGAGATATGTCTGAATAAATCGGACGTATTATTATTTTCGGTGCAGGCATACGCAACTATATGAACCGATGTGAATGTAGGTGTAGTTGTTTTAAATTTGGCCCACTGCCCAGTGCGTTTGGCGCTTCAGCTCAGTCACAAGTCGACCAATCCGTCGAGTGTTTATTTAGGAAATTTGCGACACCCAATTTGATCAGAGGAATTCGTCAAATCATAGTTATCGCCCACCATGAACGAATAAACCATCTCCAGTGTCAGATTAGTGCCGAAAATGGATAACAGCGCGATTTGTTACGTTTTGTTTATATCCGGATTGTTGGACGTCCAAAATAGATTCTTTTCTTAGATATCTGCGTTGTCCCGGTTAGTTAAGGAGTTTGTTATCGGCTGTGATTTATCAGAGGTAAGTTTATATTGCAAGCTCTTAATTCTTCGTTTATTTTTATATCGCATCGGCTATTGGCAGGCGATGTATCATCTATTGCCAAATTAAAAAAAGCCTATTAATTATATTGTCTTTAGTGTATTACTAGCTGCGTTATCTAATAAACGCGTTTGTTTTTTACAGTTACTGTGGTAAAGAAGTGTGGTGATGAGTGAAGAAGGAAATGAATCGGAAAAGAGATTAACCCTTCAAATCCCAATTATTAAAGCCGAATCCGAAACCCAAACCTCAGGCCTTTTAGTATCCAGATCCCCAGAAAAGACCGATTTACAAGAGATGGATACGGAAGAAAAACAGACTATGTCCATTAGGAAAAGACGAAACCTATCCAAAAATAGAGGTCAAGCAGCTAGACAGAGAGAAAAGACTCCGGAACCTGGAAGGACTCCTATTCCACATGAAGATACAACTACCTCAGATGATGAAGATGAAAAACCACCGAGAAATTCTAGAGAGCTAGAAGCTGAGACAACATATTTAGAAATGAAAAGACTAGTGCAAGAAAGAGCAAATGTTAAAGATCCAGTGTACGATATAAATACGGAAGAAATACTTGAAGCTAGAGTATTTGCAGCAAACGAAAGAAGACGCCGTAGTATTTCTCCGTTTGCTATACCAGATAAAGAAGAACTCAGTAAATTAGAAAGGAAAGGCAGTTTTATGGATCCTGCAAATAAACTACTAAGCACAAATTATACTTTAAGCCCTAAAGATGAAGATTCTAGCAGGCGAAATTCTCTAACTATTGAACCACCTAGTGAAAAGAGAAGCTCTCTCTCACCACCCACACCACAGAGTACATCACCCAAAGAAAAAAACTTTCCATATCCTTTACCTTCAACTCCAAAAAAAATTGAAGAAATGGTATATACTGATGAAAAGAAAGAAAAATCCGGTGAAAAAGCATTAAAAACTCCCGTAAAACAAGAGGCTGAAGTATTTAAATTTGAAGATAAAGATGTGAAACAGCCAGAAAAAAAAGTTACTCCTAAATCACCTGACACACTTACACCTGCTACGCCAGGTGATGTTGTTACAAAGGTCATTCAAATAGAGAGAACGCCGAGCAAAAAATTGATATCCGATAAAAAACCAAATGTTGAAATAAGGGAGAGAATTGTTAGAACTCCAAGCAGGAAAATGTCAGCTGATGTAAAGCCCATTGTTTTAAAACAATCGGTAAAACAAGCTAAAGATGAACCACAAAGCAAGCTGCCTCCAGTAAAACCAGCTAGAAGTAAATCTGCTACAAGATTTGGGGTCAGTTTTTATGTAAAATTACTTTCGATTCTATTTATTGCTTTGTTAATAACGCTGTATTTTCAATTGGCCTAAATACAAAAAAACAAGGATTGATTATTTAAATTGTTTGCCATAATCACGTAGTAACTATAAGAAGAAACTAATATTTTATCCATAATGACATTTACAGAGTAAAAATAGTGAGAGTGAGATGAGTGAGGATCAAGGAATTCCTCAAGTTGGAAATGTTACCGGCTCTACAAGGAAGGTAGTACCCACGCCTCGACGTTTTACTAAAAATCGATCTCCACGAGCTAAAAGATCACAATCAGTTAACAGAGTGGAAGAAACAACCCCCAAAATTATAGACCGAACAGTTACAGGAATGAGCCAAACCAGCAGGGAAATTATAGAACTAATGCAGAAAGCCCGAGCCAGAAGTCTTTCTATTCCTAAAGACGATCCTAGACTTCTAGCTGAGTATAAAAAAACCGTCAAAACTACAGCACAACTAAAAACACCAAACAAAACACCATCAACAACACCAAGAAATACAAGAGGAATATCATGCCCGAAAACAATTCAAATAATTAGCGACAAAGTCATCTTATCCAGTTTAACTACAAATCAAAGAGTAGAACTAGAATATGCGAAACGAAGTAGTAGACAAAGTTCTGGGTATGTGGATGCTAGCCAGTCAGAATACACTTCCAGTTGTTATTCCACATCTCCAAGTGAAAATGAATACGAATTTGATTTATCCGAACGAACAGCTGAGTTAGCCCGCAAACTGAACCTTTTATCGCAAGAGACAGATAGTACAGACACAAAAAGTGTTAATGCTTTGACTCGACTACATACAGAGTCCAACAGAGATTTCCAAATAGAAAATCCAGTTTTGAGGAAAAGGACCGTACCAGCTAAAAATGGTGTACATAAAACTAGCACTAAACAGGATATTGGTGATAAGCAGGAAGAAATACCAGAAGAAAAAGAAGTTACAGTTAAATCTAAATGGAAAATCATTGCTAATTGGCATCAATTTAAAGAAGAACGCAAATCAGACTGTGAAAAAATTCGATTACTTCGTAATAGGTGTATCTGCGATATTTTGCTGTTGATTATATTTTGTGGCTTAGGTGGTATGATGTTCAAAAGTTTTGAAGGATCATTTGAAAACGCTTACAAATGTAGCACGAGGAGTGTTAAGCGAGACTTTATTGAAGCGTTATGGCGTGGGAGTCACTATTTGCGTGAAGAAGATTGGAAATCAATGGCTCGCAACAAGTTGTTTGAATTCGAGAATCAACTACATACGGCATTCGAGCAAGGCATAACTTCTTACAGCGGACTTAGATCTTGGAGCTTCATGAATTCATTTGTCTATTGTCTGACAGTAATAACAACTATTGGTAAGACATCTGATTTGTTCACTATTTGTTATAGTATCAGTATCACCATGTGTATTTTGGTTTTGTAGAATAATTGTATTTTTATTTATGTACCTACCTGCCTAATTGAAATATATTTGTTCGTCTATTTTTATAATGATTAGTAGTTCGTATCACCATAAGTGTAACAATTGCATTGCTTGTTTATGTTTACCTACCTTTATGTATTTGCTTTGATGTATCCACTAGTTTTATCAAGTTAAAGTTTCGTATTCTTTATCACTGGCTGACAATTATAAGACGGTTTTTGCACTCCCAAATTCACTGTTCCATCAAGATAAATTAACTACATAATATTTTTATCTTTCCTGTATTGTTAAATTTAAACATATTTTTAAGTTTATTATAATATTATTAAATTAAAATTGTAAGTATCGTTAATATCATATATCTATAATTTCAGGGTACGGTCACATAGCGCCAAAGACAACGTACGGCCGTGTTGCGACCATCGCATATGCCATAGTCGGCATACCTCTTTTCTTGATCGTCCTTGCTGACTTCGGAAAGTTATTCACAAGAAACATCAAGTTCTTTTGGTCTTTCATCCGAAGGTTCTACTACACAAGAAGCTGTAGAAAGGTCAGAAGAACTGTACCAATGCAGGTATGTCAATGATGCATTTTTTTCCAACTTCGGTCCTTTTTAAACTTAAAATTTTGTGTCATTGGCAAATCAGAGTTTGCTTACCCAATGCTGTTTTTAAGAATTACTGTGCACTCTGACCCAAAGAAACGACCAATGGTGATTTAGTTTTTGATTTGAAATTAAGATGTATTTTGTTAAAAATTCTCGCTTAAATTGTAATTGGTACTGTCTCCGTCAGGAACATGAAATGCAACATACCTATTATCATTATATTACCTAACTTTAATAGTCATCACAAAAGGCTATTGCCATGGTTTTTGGCGCTATGATATAACCCTGAGTCGCTATACGTTTGGTTTTGTATGATGCTATTATCTTTTTTATTAATGTGATATGAGCTAAATAAAATTTGGTCCATTAAATTCTGTTTGATTTTTATAACCATATTATTACATTATAATAAGAATGGAAATGTTTTAAGCGTGGCGTATGGACGGTAACCTTAACTGTTAATCTGTCTGTTCTAAGCAGGCGCTTGGACAGTAAACACAGTTTGCTCAAAGAGAGAGAAGACACTGATGCTCTTCCCATTCACTTCTTACAACAACCATAAAAAGAGTATAGCTGCTAGTCTTCTTTTAGCAGTCCTTTGGCCGCCGATACGAAAACCATTGGAACAGTACAGATGATATTTTGTAAAGGCACTACACAGTATAAAATGTAATGACATATTTTACTAAAGTATTGTAGCAGTGTATTGTAGGTATCTAATATGAAATTATTCGTCGTCTTGTTCCTTAAAAAATGTGAAGGAAACAATACGATTTTCTTCTTACACAGCAATGTGAATAATGATTATGCTCCGGGCTGTATGTTGTCTTATATTCTGGGCCTTTGTTTGCTCACAAAGCAATCGCATTGTGAAGATTAAAGAAAAATAAATAGGCAAGTGGAAGCTTGTTGCATAATGAGGATCCTGTATCTGAATGTTAATATAAATAAATGAAGAGCTTCTTAGCTGTACAAATGTTAGATGCGGGATGCGATTTAATTTGATCGTTGACCCTTGAGTTAATCACTAGAAAAAAAACACTTACCCCCGTATTTATAAAGAAGTAATTACTCATTGCTTAAGAAAGTCATAACTTAAAGTGTTCATACCTAGTGCTTAAGTAAAAGAAATTGGTCACTATTAATAGTCATATTATTTGACTGAAAATGCAAACTTTTGGTAGTTTCTTGTAATTTCTTGTAACTTCTAGTAATTTCTTGATTAAGGCATACAAATTGCCTCTCAAGTAATTACTTGTAGTCAAGTAATTACTTTTACTTGTTTATAAACACGGGGGTAAGATCAGTAAGAAAAATCAGAAAACAATTTAAAAAAAAACAATTTTCCGACATACTCATTGAAATCTTCTCTTATTATAAAAAAAAAACAGTTCCAAAATGTAAACTATGTCAACGAAAATATACTATACTAACAATTTTTTTGGCTTTAATGTTACTACATTTGTTTTACTACTGTGTTTTATGTAGCTGTTGGTCTTCCTTTAAAAAAAAATAAAAAAAATAAAATAAAAAATAAAACAAAACTATTTGTGTAACCTCAAACAAACATGAATGAGAGCTATCGAAAATATAAAAAAAAAATCGGTGGAGATATTTTTGAGTTTGCACTTAACAACACATGTGGCGATTCTTTTTTTGTGTCTATTGATTTATGTTGTTGCAGCAACTTTGTTCGCTTGGTTTTTGATTAAATTCAGGGATGCTAATCAGACGATCAGGCTTTTACAATCAATGGTTTTGGTTAACTTTTACTTTTCCTTCATTTAGTAGATAAAACATTAACTCGTAAGAGATTTTTGATTCCTTTTGTTTAAGAAACAGTTAGGCCAAGTAACAGAAAAGCAAAAAAAAGGCGATTAAGCCTTACTAAAGTTACATAGTTTTGTATTCAGAGTTGAGTGAATTTAGTGTTACCTATGTTTTAACTTATAATGCATTATATTGTTTCCAATCCTATTATTTTATTACAGAACCCAACTAATACGACAAATTTCCTTTTTAGGAGGTAATGAAAGGCCTCAACATCGTCTACGACGTCGTCCGTCGACCCTCCCAGATCTTCAACGAGGAGGACCCTGAAAACCAGCCCAACCCACCCCCAGTTGAAAGGAGGCCGAGCGACATCCCACCTCCCTTGCCTCCCAAACCTGGGACGCTGCCGAGAGATATTGAAAATGAAACGGATCCAGGGACACCAGCTCCGTCCGTCTTTGAAATTGATGATGAGTTCAATCTCCCCATATCAGTTGCCATTATTATTCTAGTTATATACATACTTATTGGTGCCTTTGTTTACCACACTTGGGAGAACTGGAGCTTCTTTGAGTCTTTTTACTTCGTCTTCATATCCATGTCCACTATCGGTCTTGGAGATTTGGTGCCAGATCATCCACATAGAATGATGGGCTCAATTTTGTATTTGGTCTTTGGACTGGCGTTGACTTCTATGTGCATTAACGTTGTGCAACTCAAATTGAATGATACCTTTAAACAAGCCAGTGCTAAGCTCGGTGCTACTATTGGTCTGCAAGTGGCCGAAGAAGATGGCAGTCTAGTCAACAAAACAACACCAACAGAAATCGTTCCTGTACACAAGCCGAAAGTTGAGATTGATCTTAGTAAAACTATAGAAATTGATGATAGTGTTAGTAAAGAAACAGAAAGTGAATCTAACAACAAAAATAGATAAGGAAAACGCTTAAAGTAATTGGTGCTTTAATTATAAGTTTATTGAAAATAAGTGATATTGTTACTAACTTGAAAATTTTATATTTTACATTGTGTACTGTCTCTGTTGTCGTGTGTAAATATTTTGTTTTGTAATTAAAATAAACATGCCATTTTGTATTACTAGATGTCTCTATTTCTTTAGCTCTTAGTCTCTACCTACGTAAGACCAAAAATTGCAGCATCCAGAATTCAGTAAAATAACTACAATAATACTATAAATACTAGCCGGGTGTGTCATGACGGGTAGGACGCACTGATTGAAGACTTTCGTCTTGAGGCATTGTGGGATTGACGATGAGAAGACTCGACGTTTAAATCTAAGATGACTGATTTACAAACCAATCATTTATAGATACATAGCTGACCCGGCAAACGTTGTTTTGCCATAAAAATGATTAAATTACTAAAATGGCTAACAAAAAATAGGGGTTGGTGGTAAAAGGGTAAAAATTTAGGGTTGTATATATTTTATAAAATTTTAATATTTTACTACCCTACCCCTACCCTACCCCTACGCTACCCCTACGCTACCCCTACGCTACCCCTACGCTACCCCTACCCTACCCCTACCCTACCCCTACCCTACCCCTACCCCTACCCTATCCCTACCCTACCCCTACCCTACCCCTACCCTACCCCTACCCTACCCCTACCCCTACCCTACCCCTACCCTACCCCTAACCTACCCTACCCTACCCTACACATACCCTACCCCCTACCCTACCCCCACCCCTACCCTAAACCCTTCCCTACCCCTACCCTACATTATCCCCGACAAAATTGTGAATCTAAACCATTCCCAGATCCCCTTGATCACACACAAAAAATTTCATCAAAATCGGTCCAGTCGTTTGAGAGAAGTTCAGTGACATACACACTCACAGAAGAATTATATATACAGGATGAAATTTTAACCACTTTCCAAAATGTTTATAGGCGTTCAGTATCGTATTTAGAGTCCATTTATGAAGCAAAAAATGCAAATCAAGCTTTCACCCGAAAATATTTTTCGCAATATAATTTTCAATTTTTACGGTCCCCGGCCTGATAAGGTATAAAGGGAAAATCAAAAACATATGAATAGTATCGTAATGAATGCATAAGATGCAAATCGCGTTAAAAAAGTGTTGCTAGGCAGCCGTATCAAAAAATTTAGATTTTTTGCGGACATTTTCTAAGTGCTTTATCTTGACATTTTTGTACTGGGCTATACCAAAAGAAAAAATACGTCATTTGTTTTTTGATTTGTAGATTGATATATTAAAATTTGGAAAGTGGTTAAAATTTCATCCTGTATAAAGATTACACCCACAAGGTTGTCACTCACGCCAATCACTCTGATTGCGTTCCATAGTACACTTTTGGAGTAAATAACATAAGTTGAGATACATTATTATGTCTGAGCGATGTTCTGAAATCTCTGCGTGATAGAATAAGAAAAGAAAAAATATGTAGAAGACATTGCCCAAAAAAATGCTGTGTAAAAGTAGTAGTGGGCGGGACACATAGCATCAAAAACTGATGGCTGCTATGGATAACAGCGAGTGTTGTTTGACCGATACGATGATGATGATGATGATGATGATATGTAACATTGAGCAGTTAACGTTAAGTTGCATAATCACAAAGATTAGCCAAGCACTTTTGAAGCTACTAAAATCAGAGATAGCCTGAAACAGGACACCTCTGTAAATTCCAAAATTTAGATGTTAGTACTATGATCTCAATTTAGAACTTATGACCTTCGGACGATAAAAAGCGAGATTCTGTAGGATTGAAATCTAAATCTTGCATTGTTTGGACTATCAACGCTACACTAGCGCCAAATCGTATATACTATATTTTTATTGGAACTAAATGAATTCGAAATTGAGATTATATTTTTAGTAATGAGTTCGAAATTGAGAATGCATTGAATCGGGTCATTGCTGGTAATTAGCCTAATACTGACAAACTTTTAACCAATATTTGCCAAATTAGTGAAAATTTATTAAACATTGATACGTATCGTTGCATGCTGATAAACAAAAACCATTTTCATTGTGAACAAGAATAAAACTTGAACAAATTTCGTTATTTTAATAGTATCGTAAGCGCCTTACTAGTACAAATAAAGCGCGATCAAACGGTTCAAAGAATTTAATTATGCACGTAAATCCAGCTTCGGCGGTTTGCGGCAACTGTTTTGTAAAAAAAGGATCACTTGAATGCTTTCAGTTCATTCTGTTACGTAGCCGTCTATCACGATATTCCCTTGATATTTCTACATGAACCAAGCTTTCACAACGATGGAGCATCGCAGGCTTCTGTCTTGAGAAAACAAACAAAAATCTCAAAATGAATAAGGGGAATACATTCTCTTAGCTGAAACTGCGTGGATTATCCATGCAGTTGTTACCTCTTCAATTAGTGTCCATAATTATTACCTACCTAGTTTTAACTGTGAGAGACCAAATAAAAATAAGCATACTTTATCTATGTAATTCGCTTCCGGATATTACTACATAATCCGTTAACCCGTACCACCGGGGTAATAAATCAAGTGCATGAACGGGTTGATATTTTTAACTGTTCTTTGAGTGAATTCCAACTAGTTGTATTAAAATTTTTAAGTTATAATATTTTTTAAATTAGACTACTTATTTATAATTAAGATACAATATCGCATTAGGAACCTCCTGTCATGAATATGTATGTATGAAATAAATAAATAAATAAAAAATTATATTACTTATACACCTAATTGAAATAGTTATAAAAGGTTGAATTGAGAGCTACAGAATCGTACCGGAACATTTGGTGTTTAACTAAGTACAAATCAAGTAGCTTAGGTAAAAAAAAACACTTGACACGAGGTTGAAAAAATTCAAGAGGCCTTAACATGGCAAATAAAATAATGACGTGGCTTTCCATTAATAATATATTTACATATTTAACTTCAGAGCGTTTTCCTGGTTAGGTTAGGGAAAAGAGAAGAAAAAAATCAAATAAATGTCCATTGTAAAATGTTTCTTCTTAACTTCCAAGATATTAAAATGTACCCAGAGAAAATTCAGTTCACATAATTTTGTAAAATCTTATTTTACTCAATATCAATAAAAGCTATCATTTATAAAAGTCTTTTGAAAATAAATGCGAAGCCACGTTTTAAGGTTTCTATCAGGAAAACTCTACACAAGCTTTATTGTATTCACCTTATAAATGAACCAAAGAGGTAGCACATGCCATGGCGAGCTATTTATCTTTCGGAATTTCGCTCAGATAATGAGTTAAATATACTGCTATAAGCTAACGTAGTCACTATAGGGAATACTTTCCCTACGCATTGCTAGAGTTAAGTGATCCAGGGTTTATAATATTTACTTATGGCGACTATTAGAGCTAAAATGTGCTGCCCCCAATTTATTATTTTATTCTAAACAAAATTAATTCTCGAAACTAGAAAGTATCATTATAGCAAATTACCTTACGCTCCGTTGGTCTAGTGGTTTAAATACCGGGCCAAGATTTTGGGGACCCAGGTTCGATCCCCTGGGCGGGCAACAAAAAAAGTTCGAATTTTCAAAGTTGCTCGGGTTTGTGATCGATCACCAACCCACATTTGGCAAGCGTGGTGATAATGCCAGTTCCCATCATTGCTGTGGTAACTTGAATTCAATGATTGAGGCTTTTTCCCTGCAGTGAGATGATTATAGGCTGTAATTTTACTTATTTTTTTTCTCTAGTATTGATTGAATCACTGTTAACTGCTTTTCATTTTCGCATTCTTTCGTATTGTACATTATTGCTAAAAGCGGCCGCTTTTAGCGTTAGCGACAAATTCGACTTATAAACAACTTTTTTGGGGTGGTGGGATCTACCTCCTAGTGGTCCAGCCTGGGCAACGGCATCTTTGGATTTCTAACCAATGATGACGGCTAACAGATCCCCCTGCTGTGGTAGGCTTCGTAAGAGGCTGCCTGGATGCTTCCACCCTCCTGCCGGAGTCCAGAGCGCCGAACAGTTTTTCTGTGTTCCGCTGGTGTGTGGGAGAACCAGTTCCTCTGGGTAAGCTCGCTCTATCTTAGGCTGCTTCGTATAGCTAAGTATGTAGTCAAGAGCAAGCCCACTAAATATTAAAAAAAAAACTTATATGAAAGTGTGATTCACTAAATACGAGGTAATTTTGTTGAATAATACTGTTCCTAATTGAGAATTGATTTTGTTTAGAAGTAATAAAATTAAATCAATTAGGGGTAGCACTTAGCTCTAGTAGTCCTTTTATCTTGTTTTCATAAAGTTTGGATGAACTGTACAGTCATCAATCATCATGGCACTTATAACAGTGCCGAAATAGCCCTAATTGGTCTGCTGCTGGAAACAGACCTCTTCAAAATAAGGTCTTCTTCTGGCAGCTCTCCTTTAGTCGCCTCTTACTACACCCAGAGGAGGAGATGGGGAGGTGCAATTATTTAATGCCGTATAATTATTTTATGGGGAGGTGACGGCACCACACGACACATGGTATAAACTTCGAATCAATTAAATCTAGTATACAAATCAGCTTTGATATAATTACGTCGTACAAAGTAATAGGACACTAATAAATTACTTTTATAAGTTTCCTATTACTTTGTACGTCCAATATTTTAACAGGCTGCGGCTGCTGGCGGTGCCACGCGGGAGAACCCATCTGCAGAATAAGTCAGCGCTGACGCTACACTGCACACACTTATTAAAATTTCCGATAAGATTGATATAGGTATTTCACTGTTCTCTGAGCGAATTCACTAGGGTAACACTGTATATTTTGTGTTATTGTATGTAAATGTAAATGGTGTCGTAATTTTATATGAATGTGTGTTGCTGCTCTATTGTATTAGGCTCCCTGTAAAAATAGATGTAAGCTTAGAAATAGACAAATAAATGTGGGATGTGAGGAATGGAACGCAAGATATGAAAGGGAAGGAAGACGGAATGAGAGAGATGAATGATATTTAAATTTTTAACGATATTCTAGAAGATGTCATAGTTTTGTTTTGAGATTAATTTTGGAGTTTGAAGTTGCAAGACGAAGACGTAAGGCGAATAAAATTGTGCAGCGAAGAAAAATAGTTTCCTTTATTCCTACATATATAAAAAAAATATTTACTCTGACATGGTAGTATTAGTATCACAAATAACATTATAAGTAAAGTAGTAACAAGCTATTGTATCTATACCTCTATAAGGGAGTGTTAATTGTATAAATGCGTCTCTTATTTCTAATGTGTGAGCAAACTAGCACAGCCTCAACAAACAGAACACGTCACTCTCTTCCTAGAAATAGACACGTCGAAAATCTTCTGTGTAAAAAAAACTTGAGAGGTGTCAAGGGACACCCGGATGGAACGAAGTTCATTTTCAGTGTAGGAATTGTAATAAAATTTTATTTTATTTTAATTTTATTTTTAATTCTCTCTCTCTCTCCCTCTCCCGCTCCCTCTCCCCTTCTCCCTCTCCCTCTCCCTCTCACTCACGCGCACGCCGCACGGCTTACAACTAATATAGCAAAAACTGTCGTTACTATTTTTTCCGTCTTTCGCAACGCGCGATAAGGAACTTCGTTCCAATATATTAAGTTAAAAGTTATCATGAAGTTTTGCCCCACATATTATTAAAAACGTTTTGACAAACGATTTAACCAATGAAAAGCGTAAATAAGCCACCACTTCGAGTCGGTGCATGATCATAGCTTTATTATAATTAATTGTCACCGACTCATACTTGGTGACTTATTGCACGTTTTTAGTAAGTTACATTTTTGTAGATATAGAATTTTTACATTACTAGATGACCGGTCAAACTTCCTATCACCTATCCTAACGATATAAATGAGTGAAAATTTTGATGTAGAACATTTTATATGAGATAATTAAATTGTTGTTTTTACTATCTTCCTTCCTATTTTTTCATATTTTCTAACCTTTTAACTTTCCCTGGACTACTACAAACATTTGAAAACCAATATAAGCTAAATCGGCCCAGCCGTTATCGAGTTTTAGCGACACTAACGAACAACAATTGATTTTTATATTTAAGAGGAAATACAACAGCCGTTTTTCCATACAAACGTAGTCCCCTGTTTCCTCCCTGGATAATGCCAGTAGAGTAATAATGTTTATTATAAAAATCTATAGCCACTATTAGCATGTTTCTATGTTATCTCTTTTTTTACAAATTAATTAATAAATAACCGGCCATTTGCGAGTCGGACTCGCGCACGAAGGGTTCCGTACCAAAAAGGCCCAAAAATGGGAGCCCCCCTTAAATAGACAGACGGACAGACGGACAGACAGCGAAGTCTTAGTAATAGGGTCCCGTTTTTACCCTTTGGGTACGGAACCCTAAAAAGAAATGAGCCCTCAAAAATCGAAAAAATTAGACAGATTTTCCTCTGTGTTTAAACATCCAGAAAAAAATTTGGCTAAATTTTAGAATAAAAGGAAAACATACGAACACGGCCAAAGCCTTTTTTAATTTTTAATGAAAAAAAGTATTTACATCGGTTTAATTTTGGAAAAGAAATCGGGGGTCTACGAAACGTTGATTTGGTGTGCTTTTAGTAGGTATTTTCGGTTCAAGAAGCAGTTGTCTCTATCACACTCTGCGGTGAATGCGTTTGGCACTGCGTGACAGCAATAGATTTTACAAATACCTATTTTCCGATTCTCTCGGCCGTAGTGTTTCCTCTTAAAGATGTTGTTAACCCTATTTTTGTCCCCTTGGAGACCTTTTACGTCGGAGTTTAGCAGATCTAAGGTTGAAAAAATAAGGGAACTTGCATTGTTTATGTAAGAAATAGTGGGCAACTTTATATGGAGTCGTCCGATTTAATTCACGCAAACTTTATAGTTTAATGCTTATGCATTAAATTAAATTTTATCATCACCAGCACAAATTAGTACACTGCTGGACAAGCATAGATAAGACATAAGTCTCTCTAAAAAGAGGGTTCGTTATTAATGCCACGCATAGCAGGCGGGTTGGCGATGGTAGAAGGGCCAACAGTGGAGAAAAATCGCTGCTGCAAGTCTAGCAGTACCTACTCATGAAGTCTCTTACATATGACACAAATAGTACGAAGGGGTGGTAGTTGATGTATTTTTAGAATAATTCATTTTAATCCCTCAACCCCCAGGAGGCAGGCGCGTGCCGCGATAACAATTGATTTCAATTGTGTCTGGAAAACTCACGATCGAGGGATTAATTTAAAAAATCATGTTACCTGTCTTATTTTTATTTGCTGTAACAATAAATGACATCTAGCCTCATTGTTCTGAACTCGACGCGCCGCAGACAACACTCTGGGGGAAATATTACAGAAACCGACATTCTTTGTGTTGTGTTTTTTATATACAAATATGTATTATGTTTAATAAGAAAATAAGGTTTTCATACTGTTTTCTTGAGTTTACGCGAACACTATACATTGACACAGACAGCATAATATGCGGGTAGTCTGCCCGTGACGCTATAAAGTGTTCGAAACGTCGGGTAAAACCAAAATAAATGCGAATTAAATATTTTTTAAACGAATTAAACATATATTTTATTGCAAATTAAGGTTCTGTTTACGCAATTGTTTTATTCAGTTATTTAATGCGCATATAGGAGCGTTAAAACATTTTGGCACTTAAGGAACCTTATTTTGTTGTATTAAGAGTCAACGTTTATCAAAAGTGTGTAGGTACATAATAATATGTTTGAAGATCTGTTTGCACGTGTCGCTTGTACAGACAACAGCACGTCAACCTACCACAAAACGTCAATTAATGTAGATCTCTACTTGTTGGACTTAAAGTTGAAAATCAATTGAATGAACTTTAACTTTTTATGTAGGTTGACCTGCCGTTGTCGTACTTCAAAAACACTTAATACAAGATAATACGGCTGCGTGTATTTGCCGGTTTAAAATAGAAAAACACCATACCTTTTCCTTCTGAAAGTGTCGTAAGAGGCGTTCTTTGGTCGTCTGTTGTCAGAACATGAACTGCAGTTCATTTTCACTATTGGCTGAAATGCGATTCCTAACCCGACTGCCAACCGTGGCGATTATGGATAAATCTTGATTTTGAAGAGGGTATGCTTCCTAGAGAAGCATACCTTCTTCGTAGACTGATATAACCAAGGGGTAACAAATAAAGACTCATGCAATAATGTACTCATTCCTCTAGGTTATACTGCTGGTAATACTAGTTTATCATCGGAGACTTTATGCCTTATGGTAACACCATGTGCACCATGGTAGAAATGAATTGTCAATGATTGTCGACGTATTTCCGTACCTAATGATAAACTAAATTTTTCCTACTGATCCGACCAGTAGCAGCACCAACATTTACCACACCGAGTGTTAAGTTTCACAATTAATCTGCAAAAACAGTAGCAGAATTATTGAATACCGTAAAACATATCTATACTAATATTATAAAGCTGAAGAGTTTGTTTGTTTGTTTGTTTGAACGCGCTAATCTCAGGAAGTAATGGTCCGATTTAAAAAAATCTTTTTGTGTTGGATAGTTCATTAGTCGAGGAAGGCTTTAGGCTAATGTAATAACATCACGCTGCGACCAATAGGAGCGAAGCATGAGTGAAAAATGTTGCAAAAATAATCGCGATCATAATAACGGACATTGACGCGGTCGAAGTCGCGGGGAACAGCTAGTTTAAGATATTCATGAATACCGTAAAACAAATTTGTCAACGAACGTCGAAAATCTATCAAAATTTAAATCTTTGACAAAAATCAAAAGAACAAAATGCGTTACTTTATTAGGATTTAAGATAGATTTTCATTGTTTATTGCGTTGGAAATTGTTACGTCTATTCTATTCCTTCTTTATAACCTTTAATTGACAAGCTGTGTTCGCCGGCCGTCGCCATCCACTCACTAAGTAATCAATCAGGAGTAGAAACATACCAAATTCACTGTCGGAAAGATACAAACATTGTAGGTACTACAGACACACAATGTACGAAGTTGAAAAGAAACAAGAGTTAATGTTCTGTGCTTTATTGTGAGGTTATGTGAAACTATTAGTCGAGAAGCTAATTTGTCTTTTAATAACAATTTTTTTTCACCTAATTCATTTTACATCCATTCATTTCATTTTTACCATACCATTCCATTAAACTTGAGGAAATTCTGAAATTCAGAACGTTTACGACTTCATCGATTAGGATTATTTTTAAATCGATCTTTGTACCGCGGGACCCTGTTGGTAGCGCTGCTGTCGGTATGTTACCTACTAAACGTCTTGACCGATTGGGTTGAAATTTTGTATGTGTATTTCCATGGTTTTACAGACACGAATGTATTAGGCCTACCTAATCTATCTTTCTATATGCCACCGGTAGGCACAGGTTTCCGACAGCGCGATATGACGTGGAGTTCACGAGGGCAGAGCCGCGGGCGAAGAGCTGGTTTATTGATAAAAAGTTATATAAAATATTTTGTTTTATGTCATCATCCACGCTTTCCGAGTCGCGGTCTCCACTCAAGAACTCGATTGCCTTACCTCCATAATACTTCGACAGATATAATTATTATGGCCGGCCACAGTCACTTCTGCTTACAATTTTACAATATGTGTAAAGTAACATATTTTATCGGCTGATATTAATATATCAAAATAACAGCAGTTGCTAAGCAACAAAACCAAAATAGGCACACTAAGAAACGGTTATTACATAATATCGACCGTTTATGGATGCAAATTACTTTCGCCTTGTTACTTCACTGGTTAGCTTGTATAATTAGCAACAGTATTAAGTAAGTAGTGGAAACAGGCACCAGATTAAACTCTCAGGTACAAGATGAAGATTTGCTAGCCGCTAGTTTACTCCAAAGTAACGGCAAACTTCGTAGACACACAAATCAGATCAGTTGAACTGCTTTGCGAGATGTCTAACTTTATTTGAATTACTAAACTGTTGTTTACGTGGAGGTGTTAAAAAAGGGAGATATAGTGCAGTGTAGCATACATTATACCTTCCCTCCGAAGTGATTCTTTATAACAATAACTGATCTTATTTAACACATATGCAATATTTTTGTTGTACTGAGTAATATTTTGCTGAAACCCCGTACCATATACGTAAAATATTGATATCGCGATGAGACAGTCGAAACTGTATGTTTTAGGAACAAGAAAAAATGGAATACAATTGAATATCCTCTATATTTTGACACAACAAATACAATTAAACTTAAAATATGATTATAAAAAAAATGTTATAAAACAGATGCACCAAGAATTTTGTGACTCTGATATGATTTCTTTTTTAATGATGGCGGCAAAGTTTTTATTCATTATATACCAATGAAAATACCAGAACAACTAATTGACTAATGTGAGCAGGGCTAAATTATATTAAATGAAACAAAACTTGGAAAACTCGGAAACTTGAATATGTTCTAACTGTAAAAGACTCGTATGTCACTTATATTTATTTTAAATTTAAAATAGTTTTTGTTGGTGTATTAACAATTTTTGTTAATTAATCAATATTAATCAAAATTAGTATTTCTGCATACGAATCTTGATCATTCATTGACATATTCTTAGTTCGCCATACTACTGAGAAAATAAAACTAATATTATTTAGTAATTTACTGTATTCATTAGCGTATAAAACATGTCCTAAAATCACAGGAAAAATTAAAATTAATGTAATCTAAGCTTTATGTTCCGAATCGTTCACAAAACGAGTAAATGGAAAGAACGATATGGTGATTCCGAATATTATACAGAAGACTCGAAAGGGGATTCATTAACAATGGGGGCTATCGCTAGTGAATTTGCCACTAGAGGCGCTAGTGTCGCGTGAGGTCCAAAATCATTCACTTTGTACTGGTTTTAGCGGAATTTGTTGCATAAATTATAATTTCTTTAATTTACCTGCTGGAAAGTGATCTCCTTCGTGAAATATTGCAAATATGGATATTTGGCGATTAATGTAAACGCTTTAAAAGCGGAATTAAGAAAAATCGCAAAAATAGGCGGCCTCAAGAGCAACTATTTCAGAAGTTAGTTTGTTGATATCAAGATAGTTATTTATAAACAATATAACCTTAATTAGATTCAAGATATAACACTTTGTTTCGGCGCCAATCGCCTTTGATAGCTATACTTCCGGACCTCAGTCTACAGTGGCGCCAACTGGTGAGCAAAGAAACGGTAGTCCCCATTATACGATTCGAATGAACGGCCGATAAAATTATATTGTCAAATATTTGCGAATACTGTTAGTATAAATAAGGCTTACTCGTAATCTTTCTCTGCGAATTCGTTAATTCGGCTGGGTCGGTCCATGCGGGCCTAATTACTATTTGCCAAGTCGGTTTATTGTCCTAAACATGGCGGACAAAAATTAGATTGTTTTATTTATTTTCTGTTATTATAAATGCACCTAATACCAAATATTTGGTACTTTGGAAGAGATGTCGGAAATATGTGGTCGGTAAATATATTATTACTCGGCAACAGTCATAAAATAAAGTCAGTAGCAGTACAAGTAGGTCAGCAAATTAATGTATTATTACTGAGCGAGATCAGATCACTGCGTATGAGATATCTGGTGAGGTCATTAAAAGTACCGATTCACTAATTAACGAAAATTCTTGAATGTAGCCAATAACAGTATATTTTTAGTAAAGACAGCGTGAGTACAGAATTTTGTAATAGGCCAGTTACTACGCTTCTTATCTTCGTCTCAATAAAGTAGGTATGATCTTCGTCTAGGTTTCACGGGTTTGGAATTCTTAAAAAATGTGCCTTTGTAATATTGTCCTTTTTTAAATACACTAATAGAGTTGTATAAGGTTCACAATAAAATAACTACACCAATAAAATTAAAAATGAAATACTTAAACAACACACTATCAGTCGGCGCATGATCATCTCCGTTAAAAATTTGTTTCAGATATTTATTTTCTTATTTTCGCTTTTCCGAAAATGAATCAAAATTTTTATACAAAAGTTTTACTATCGATAGTTAAACTCAATGTGACGCATTTGGCTTGGGGAAACTTCGTTTAAACAAAAAAAAAGCTATCGTATAGGTAGCTACTGCAATAAAAATACTTCTCTCTCATGACACGGGTCTGTTTCACAATCATTAAGTAAAGGTTTAAGTAGTTACTCAACGAGTTAATTACATAGAGGTTAAATCCTTTCGTTAACTTTCTTTGCGTTTCACAATCATCCAATTAGTAAATTAAAGTGAAGATTATATTTTATAATTAATACTTACAAGTTACGTTTCGTTTCAAGGTAAGAATAATTTATGTGTTTCTATAAAGTATAGTAATCACAGAATTATCATTAAAAATATTTTTTGTTATGATTATAAGTAATAAAAATAATAAATTCGTACAAAAATGTTTACACTGTAATGTAATTGAAACATTTCACCTTTTCCAAAATCAATGTTTCTGTAAGAATGGAACGCATCGAGGTTTCAACCAAATGTCTATGACAAGTCAACGTCAGCGTGTCAGTAAATGACAAATGTCAAATTTGCCGGCGTTTGGTACTTTTCGTGTGGTGATTTTGTTTGCATTGAATTTATCATTACGAACCAATGTTCGTAATGTTATTTTATAATGACTGCAAAAATGACCATTTAATAGAATAATTTGTTGCTGATGAAAATTTGGAAATGACGTATTTGAGGTTATCTTTTCTTAAATTTACTTGTCAAGTAAAAGGCTACTTGGCAGTGCATCCGGTGATTAACTTAACGAGCAGGTAAAGTGGTGATTAGCCCTACTCAGGGATTGTGAAACGTAAAAAATAGTTTACTGAGCAGATAGGGTCGAAGTAGCTTACCCAGAACTTTACTCAGCGATTGTGAAACAGGCCCTAAGTAAGTACCTACTTTCAACTCGGATTCTGATTGGAGTTTTATTGCTCTTACAACGAATATTTTATTGTAAGCATTATTACAAGGAACAAGAGTACAAAAAAATCACTCGCCTAAAATAAAATCAGCTTAACATCCATGTCAGCAACTTACTTCGAAACTATTCTAATAAAAATAATTTTCAAACATCTGTGGCATTTTGCGGAGTTTGGCGGTTACAAGAAAAAAGTTCAGCGCAAAATTCTCTAAATTGTTCGTGTTTTATCCTTAAGTTTATTCTCGAATTGCAATTTTAGATTGGAAATAGGAATAGAAAAGTTTAATATTACGAGTAGGTACTATATTACATTTAATATCCTGACACGCAAAACAGCTAGCCAATCTAATTTATTTAAAACACAATTTATACATACCTTGTTTTTGAAGTATATCCAAATATATTATAACCAATCCTCTGTTAAGGTTTTATGCTTTGTTCTAGAGAAAAATCAATTTATTTTGATAGGTAGCTATGCCAGAACTCATCTTTAATACGGTAACTAGCCGACTGTACAAAGAATCAATCGGTTTCATTAACTTATTCATAGCAGATTATTTAATTTCTTTGTAAACTTTTTCGGATTAAGTAATGATTACCTTCGTTCGACCCTTAATTACGTTTTTTTAGAAAACACCGATTTATGTTCCAACTTTATTTTACCTTACAAGAAAGGCCACTGCTTACTGCAATATTAAATAACCATAATAACTAAACAAATTAATTCAAATTTTAGGAACAAATATCTGAGCAACAGAATTGCGCCTAAAGATAAGGTAATACGTTAGAAAAATAAATCAAAGTGGTTAAAGCAATAACAGTTTGAAATACATGGATATTTAAAAAAAATAAAGGTTATCAATTTACGACCTCATGTAACGTTGAAGTAACTGATATTTTTTGATCTCCGCTGCCAAGTGCTTACATTATTATAAGTTTGGTAAATATATTGCAGTTTTTTTAGTTTCTTTTTCATATAAAATGTCTTGTAATTTACATATTCAGTTACAAAATCACTTTCATAGTACATAGACATTGCTCTTGCTACTCTATTTTCAAAATCAACTATTTCTTTAATGTTTTTTTCGATTAGTTTTAAATTATTTGGTATTGTATTCTTGCTTATTAAATGAAGCTTTGAATAGAATTCGGCAAATTTCAAACCATGTTTGTCATCATTAAATAAATCATCCAAGTCATTGAAAATAAGAGTGAATGATTTTAAAATATCATAAAGTTCTTTACCATCAAAACTGCACTCGGAATTATCAAAATCATCAATGTCAACGACACAGTTCATGCTTTTGACCATTTCGGCACTTAGGTACTTATTCAAAAAATCTTCTAAGTAATCATGGTCACCATTAGAAACATCGCTGACGCCAGATTTAAACTTTTGGATGACCATAAGACTAAGAATTAGACTAGGCATCGAAACAGGAAGAAGTTCACATGGAGGATCCATATGACTATATCTTGACCATCCGGTTAAGATGACACCTTTAAAATTATACACTTTGCTCTCTCCTCCAAACTTGTAGTTTGATATCAGACTCATCCAATTGTATAAATTCTGATACCGCTCTCTGAGATCAGGGAAAGTGGCTGTCACTCCATCAGCACCTTTGTAGGCGGATGCTATCCAGATTTGTTTGAATTTCATGTGATATTTAAAGAGGTTAGCATGTGAAACTTGCAGTTCGGCTTTGTAATCCCAGTATACTGGTTGTACGTTGGTGAATTCATCGATATAGTTCCATTTGTTGGGCTTGATCCCTCTGAGCATGTCGTCCCATATGAGTACAGTCGTGTAGGCGTACTGGGATTTTATAACGTCGGAGAAGGTTTTTACGTGATGTAGGAAGATATCCCTGGGAATGTAAGCAAGGAATAAAGTCAGCGAGATAGCTTTGTGAACAAATGGCGGAAGGTTTTATTTCGTTTTCAAATAGTCCTAATCGTAAAACACGCATTTGGTGCTTGAAATAGAAAGGAATGTGTACTGAACAAGAAGACTATTTGCAAATTTACATGTTTGAAAAAGCGAACACTAAGGTACCTGCTACTTTTACAATGTGTAAATCCTTTTTTGTCACTTTTAATGCAGTTAAATCATATTCAATTGTAAGGTATATTCTATTGCTTTTATTGTCAATAATTAATAGGCTGTAAATATATACTGAAGCTTTTTTAACACCAGAAACACATCAGCAGTTGTACCTATGTCTTTAGGCAGCTTTTAATACGGGTCTGTCTATTTCATCGCATCATACCTACGACTATGTTTTTGTACAAATGTAAGGAGTTCACGTAGAATAAAATGCGATAATGTGGTTTGGTGATAGATAAGAAGAAATAATTAGATTGTTTGACTTACGTGTTTGTCATGGCTCGCTTTTTGCAGTGTTGACATTTATTAAGATGGAACACTTCATCGCAACCGATATGAATATACTTCAGCGGTCTTATTGAATTGTGCAAATCAAATATCTGAAACAATTTTATATACGTTAAATGTGGAGTCATGAACAACATCTGTGCTTATAATCTTTACGTGTTTTCTATACAGTTTGTTAAAAAAACTATTTTCACAAAATAATTACCCACGAAAAGCGCAAGATAATTTTGAGTTCATTTTGAGTCGATGCTTGCAGTTATCGGTGATTTTGTTTTTTAAAATTCAAATGGTAGAAACTTTGAGCTATTCCCTATAATAAAACTAATCGGCATCATATTCCTGGTTAAAAGTTAAGCTTGTTTTTTTTAATTCTGTTTGTTTTGGCAAGTTACAAAAACAAGTGAACGAGTTGTTTTTTTAACTTCCGTGTGACCACGAGAAATGAACGAAACAAAATACTTAAATTATGCTACGTAAAAAAAATGCCTTAATTCTTTTTAATAACATTTTCACTTAGGGTAGTTATTATGCAATCACAAACATACGTAAATTTTGTAAATAGGTATTAAAAATATACCTGTTCCAGCATGTGTCGGATGAAAGCCATACTCTCCAATTTGCTTGGACATATAGAGTCAGGGTACAAATGCTCTTCTCTTAAGTGCTGGAACTCTGGAAGCTTTAGGGCGTACTCAAGATGGCCAAATGTCTGCACAAGAGGTATCACCTCAAATCCAGATCTTACTGCAGTAGATAGAAAACGCTTAAGCTGAAAAATTTGCAAACATACGCTATCATCATCATCAGCAGCCTACTGCTGAATATGGGCTTCTCTAAAAGGAGGTTTTAGCCATCTATTTGTCTTTTTCTGGCGGCATTACATCTGTGACCTCTTATAGGAAGAGAAGGGGTAATAAGTTCTTATTTATTGCTGGTACCTCACGACACAAAGTGATTAGACTTCATTAATTTCAAATAGCTTTTAGTTGGGTGAGGATAAAACGGTACCACGATCGGGCCTCGAGATTCAATCTATACTAATATTATAAAGCTGAAGAGTTTGTTTGTTTGAACGCGCTAATCTCTGGAAGTACTGGTTTGAATTGAAAAAATATTTTTGTGTTGGATAGTCCATGTATCGAGGAAGGCTTTAGGCTATATTACATCACGCTGCGACCAATAGGAGCGAAGCATCAGTGAAAAATGTTGCAAAAATAAACGCGATCATAAGCGCGGGGAACAGCTATTAATTAATGATAAATTTAAAAAAAAATTAAGTTGTGTCGATGCACCAGACACAACTTACTTCAATTTATTATTTATTCATTTGTTTGTTTAAAATCATTCTCGGTTCAAACTATTTAACAATATTTTTAGAGGATCTGTAATATTTTACAAATTTTGAATTACGGCTGAACTCAAATCTGAGTGTGCAGAATATTCAATTTAGTTTTACATACACGATAAGTAACAATGAGTAGCTTACTCACCTCTGGTTTCTTGTAACAATTTTCTGCGCTTAAATTCATCAATTTTCCACTGTAGGGGAACATATCTTCATACTCTATTAGCAAACTATTTACTCCGTTCTCCTTTAACAACGGTAAAAGAGACTCCAAATATGAGAGTTTTAATGGGGTCCCTTTCAGATCAATATGCATCACTACATACGTTAAACTCACAGATACACTTGATGCTACGTTAGTTTTGCTCTTCACAAACCACACTTCTAGTAAGACATAGGAGATGAACATGTACAAACTGAGAATCACGATAATTAATACGAAGAATTTCATTTTTAAAGCCCTCACTTTGCAGAAGTAACGCATTTTTTATCTTAGCTGAGAAGCAAAGTAGACTTTGACATTGATTGTTGTTGATTGAATTTGTTGTTTTGTAAATGTCAATGAACTTTTAAAATTAATCTTTTTGATTTGTTAGATGAAAAGGTTCACTAGTCTATGCTACATTGCGATTATAATTACGCGGGAGTTGGGAGGGATTACTGTTGTGATTGGAGGTTGATAATATCAGACAAATCGTTGAGTGGAAACGTGATTTAGGTTTCATGTCTAAAGTCAACCTATTAGGAAGGCAGCGGATAGAAATTTCTTAATAATATAGGCTGATTTTACAGAAATATTAACACCGTTACACACACTTTACTATTATCTTTTCCTGATTTAGTTATAACTTATTTCACTCCACATATTACGAGACAGCAGATATACTGTTGTTTTCTTTCTTACTTAACTGTGTTTAGTTTTTATGCTTGTAGTATGTTTGTTTCAGTAATAGCTTTAGCACATGTATGGCTTCGGCCTACATCGAGACTCGTCTTTAAGGTAGGTAGCTCAAATCATTTACTTTTCAAAATTGTTTACGTAGAAAAAGTGTTTTTCTAGCCATGTAGGTAATATTTGTAACATCTAATTAAAAATGACGAACACTGAAAGCTATTTAAACTAAAAGTGTGAATTAATAAATGTAGGACTAATAATAATAGAATATCATAGCACATTAAATATAATCATAGCGGTTCCACGGCTAGGCAAGGGTCCTACTTAACGTAGAAACGATCAAGGATAGCCAGAGATTCCAACATTCTTTACTTTTTTTAAATAATTTTCCATTTTCTATGTAGGCGATACGCTTTACTTATTAATATCTACTATCTATAGCAACTTAAAATCACCAAAACGCTCATACCCTTGATGCCGCGACTTAGTGCCGCGATAATGTAGATAATTATTAGGTGGATATAAATACAATGTCTTTAATTTGCATTGATGAGTGAAAATATAATGAATAAGAGAATTTTAACAGGCACATGATCTTTATATCATTTGCCAAAGTAAATCGAATGACGGAGCAGACATCATATAAATAAATAAATAAATGTGGACAACATAACATACATTGTTCTGATCCCAATTTGAATAACTATTTAAAGCACTCGTATTTTTAAAACCAGAAACAACGAAGGTACCACAAACACCCAGACCCGAGAAAATGTAGAAAAGCACTTTTTCTACATTGACCCGTCCGGGAATCGAACCCGGGACCTCGGAGAGGGCGACACCTTGAAAACCGGTGTGTACGTCACTCCGCCACGGAGGCCGTCGTTAAAAATTATTTTTTATTAAAAATATATTTAAGAAAGAATAAAAACATAAGTTAATCCTGTGTGGCCGAGAAAGTTTTCGGGACCGAAGAGATCTGAAAACTTCTTATCATCGGATTTAATTTTCAGTGCATCAAACATCCTTTATCCTACCCTAAAATAGAAAAGCCAACGCTTTCGAAAGGGATTCCAATTATAAACCCCTATTAAGGACTCAACCCAAGTCAAATTAATGAAAGGTACACCTCTGAAACTCCGTATTATGATTGAGGTGAGGTAAGTTACCTCACAATCCATCATCGTAGACAATAAAACAGTTCAGCTTAGGCGCAAATCGCTATAAATTATGAACACGGAACAATCAACAAGTCAGACCTCTGAATGATCAATTCAGAAAGGCACTTCACTGGTAGACTGATAAGAAAAGCCAGTTCAACAAAGAATAAAAATAATTATTACATACATACATACATACATATTATCACGCCTCCTTCCCAACGGGGTAGGCAGAGACCAAGGCCTTCCACTTACTACGATCCTGGCATACATCTTTCGCTTCTTCCACATTCATCAATCTTTTCATGCATGCTCGTCGGTTTAGAGTACTCTTGACCTGACCTTTCTTCAGAACATCCCCGATTTGATCGTGATAGGTTTTGTTTAGGCCTTCCTCTTCCAACGTTCCCTTTCACACTCGTCTTGTAGATCTGTCTAGTCATTCTTCTCTCATTCATCCTCTCTGCAGGTCCAAACCATCTAAGCATCTCTTTCTCAATCCTTGTGACAATATCTTCTTTCACACCACAATGTTCTCTTATCACACTATTTTTTATCCTGTAGCCTCTTTTGGCGCTGGGTACACCAGACCAATACGCCGTGTAGGGTCCATGCTTTGTGGTGTCACATTCCTTTCGCTTCGTCTCATTCACGCACAGAACATCAATTCTCCTGTCATCCATCATCTGACATACTTCATTTATTTTAACATTCAATCCTCCTCTAACATTCAAAGTAGCAAAGCGGCTTTCCTCAACCCGCTTTCCGCCCCCGTTGGAAACGAGACGTGATGGGTTGCGAACCGCACCGCCGCCTATTTGGGTATCAAAATTCGTCGAGTCCATTGCGTTCCCACGAGAAGCTAGAGAAATATACTCGAGCCTGGCAGAGCCCCGCGTACCAGACAAGGGTAAGCCTTATTCTGGGGTCACCAGGCCCCAGGGCACCTTGGCACGCTATTGACTAGGCTCGCCCCTAGCCACGCATCCATCGGCACGGCAGACCTTGGATTGGCGGAGAGGATAGGAAAGGGAAACCCTGAAAGGAATCATTTGACAGGAAGAAGGTGTAAAGGATACTACTGTCTCGGATGGCTAGGGATAATTCAGTAGTAGCTCGGGGGGCCGGGGTCGCGTACCCGTATACCATAACAGAATTTCCGGAAAGGAAAATCAGTATGTATACCCCTGACCAAAAATAATTATTGTCCAATGATATTTTAGATTTTGGACCCAAAAGTCCATTTAGGCATTTACAACTAAACACCGAAATTCTCGAACCGTTGGTCTAGTGGTTTAAATACAGAACCAAGGTCTCAGAGTCCTGGGTTCGCTCTCCGGGGCGGGCAATAAGAATTTCGAGTTTAAAATTTTTGAAATGTTCAAATTTTTTGAGAAATGTAAAGAGTTTTCCTAACAACTTAACAGAATTCCATCAAATAAGCTATAGCTTGGCTTTGTTTCTCTAATTTCCTTACACGCTTGATCTCTCAGAAGCTATCTGAATAATTGTAACATTATCGTTATAAGCAAATACTAAACAAACAAATCTCTTATGTGTATTTCCATCTGTTTGTATTTGCTGTTTACTTTTGACTGCTTATGAGTTTACTCGAACCTTTGAGCATCGGTTACAATTTCCGTATTTCAATCAAGCTATTGAATTTGGAACCTTCTTCCAAAGTGTTAAGAACTAACGAAGTTTCTCGACATAACGATACAAGTTCTAATAGTTTGGTAGCAAGTTTCTTGACTGATTTATATTATTAATAGAACTAGTCAATGTGTATTGTATATTATAATTCAAAAGGAAATGAATAATTTAACTATGAACAAATCAAATCAAACTTGGTTATTCATTACAGTATCAATCTAATCATGGGTCTCATAATATTAAGAAGGCTCAATATAGCGTGGAATAGAGATAGTGATATTTGGTATTTCCCTGCGCAATAGGATTAAATATGAGTAAATCTAAAAATGAAATCTGAGGAGATTTAAGATAACCGATGTTCTTAAAACTCACTCAGTTGTATCCTTACCACTACCACAGTATGTCCAGACCACGGATATATTCTATATTTAAGAGTAGGCCAGGTGGTCTGACGATCTGATGAAGGTAGGTGTAGGCAATTTTGGAGGAGCTGTTTGACTGAAAGAATTCAACTATGTAGTAGGTTGGCCCTGAAGTGACACTTCTTGACAACAGTATTTCTTTATAATTCAATGATAATGGATTCATTTACGTAATGGACATTGTGTTGTGTATTAATGATTATGTTGATTTTTTAACATAACAGCGTTGACTGACTGACACTGACATATCGATAGACAGCTTTCCAATAAATTAAATTCCATGCGTTGAATAATTACGCACACAACGCATATTCTATATTAATAAATTATTCCCAGCGAGCTTTGCTGAAAGTGATGACCTTCAACCCATATAGATTCCCTAAAGCTCAGCTATATGATCTGTGTGATGTGCTAACAGTAAGGAAACTGTTTATTGTTGACACTGTTATGACACAGCATAAAAAACTTAACTAAGACATTAATTATTCTCGATCTCGAAGGAAATACAAAGTTTGTACAACCGTCTCTTGTAGATCATTTTTCATGCCTAAAGGACCTAATATTGTTGTAGTTGTATTGTTAGTTTATAATAAGAAGATACAAAATATAAACTTAATTTTGTATCAGAATCCTTAAAAACTGTTTTTAGGGTTCCGTTGCCAAATGGCAAAAAACGGAACCCTTATAGATTCGTCAAGTCTGTCTGTCTGTCTGTCCGTCCGTCCGTATGTCACAGCCAATTTATTCTGAAAGTATTAGCATGACACAATTGAAACTTGGTAGGTGTATCCTGCTAACCGCTTAACGATTCTCATACAAAAATTAAAAATTAATGATATTTACCCCTTAAATTCTTCCATTACATAGAACATACATACATAGAACTAAAACAATTTTTTTTTTTACTCAAACCTATACCTACATATGGGGTATCTATAGATAGGTCTTCTTAAATGACATAGAGGTTCCTAAAACCATTTTTTCCAAAAGTCTAACATTTGGAAGATAGACGCTTCCAAAGTGGTAAAATGAGTGTCCCCCCTAACTTTTAAAATAAGCAAGTGAAAATTTTGGAAAAAATACGTAATGTAGATCTTAACAAATACTTTTAACGAAAATTGGTTCAAACGAGAACGAAACTGTAGTTTTGAAAATCTAGCACATTTTCAACAACAGCAAACATAACTTTGTCCTCCATACAAACACTATGAAACACAAAGTTATTTTTTCAGTCATCAAAATATTGTGATATTTTTGTTAAACTTGGTACGGAACCCTTAGTGCGCGAGTCCGACTCGCACTTGGCCGGTTTTTTTAACATTTGCTAAAATGAGGTTACTTACAACAACAAAGGTGAGCCTCGATCAACAAATCAGCGAGATTTGTTAACAAAGCGTCAGAGTCGTTGGAAGTAGAAATATCAGAGCCCGTACTAAGAAAACCAAGTCTTCGATTCAGAATTTACAAAAAACACTCACGATATAAATAAATAAATAAATAAATAAATGTGGACAACATCACATACATTGTTCTGATCCCAATTTGAATAACTATATAAAGCATTCGTATTTTGGAAACCAGAAACAACGAAGGTACCACAAACACCCAGACCCGAGAAAATGTAGAAAAACACATTTTTCCTACATTGAACCGTCCGGGAATCGAACCCGGGACCTCGGAGCAGGCGACACATTGAAAACCGGTGTGTACGCCACTCCGCCACGGAGGTCGTCGTTATAAAAATACAAAGCGAATGACAGTTTGACATTTAACTTTTTTTTTGCTTTGTGCTGTCCACACACACATATTCATAAAACAGAGAATGAACGATGAATAATCGATTGCATAATCTTATTTTTAATATTTTTTACTGTAAAAATAAATTAACCACTTGGCTAAAGACACAATCTTACGACGATATTGAAAATATATTTTCAATACAAAGGTGAGTTGAGTACCAAACAATTAATAAAATGCATATATGAAGTACCTATAATAGGGAAATAATAATAATAATAATAATAAAAACGGCGTCGGGAAGTGACGACCCCATCGCCCACTGGTTGGACAACTATGTGACAGGTAGTTGTTCAACGAGCGCAGTCAGTCAGTACCCTAGCGACTGGTGTGAGAGCCGTGCCAGTCGCATAACCCAGGGAAATGGGTCTTTGTAACGGCTTCCTCGGGGGGAGTGAGCGAGACCCCGAGGTTCGCACGCTCAACAAAGATGATGAGCCAAAGAAATAGAATGCGTATAGGACCGCTGCCTGGGGGTAATCGCCAGGGCACGTCTGGAGCTGGCGCTGGGCGTGGCAGCATGCGGGCCGCCAGCACTACCCGACTGGGCCGACAACCTGCCCAGTCACCGCCATCATCTCCTCCAGTGAGCTTGGCACCAGCAGGGGCTTCTCAACCCCAGCAATTGATGCCCGCCACTGGAGGTACAAGGCGCATGAGGTGGACCAGGGATATGAATCAGAACCTCATGCGCGCTTACTACGGAGCGAGAGGGAGAGAAACCGGCAGGACAGGCTATCGAGCACGGATGCATCGAGTATTTCTGCAGCTGGAGCCAACAGTATCAGTCGCCGAACAAAACCTGTCGGATAGAGCCCGGTGGATATTGCGCTCGAACATCTTTAGCGCCACTGAGCTCGAGCAATTGCAAAGCGAGGCTGTTTCTGCGCCTCCCGCAACCACTGAGCGGACTACCACTCCTGAGCCTTCTGGCGGTGAGGATGAGGTAGCTGATCATGTGCCGGTGGAGGCGGTTGAGGCGCCAGATATAGTCGCCCAGGAGTTAGAGCGAATGAAGAGGATTCTAAAGGAGGCGATTTTGGAGTACCGTAATACTCCCCTGGAAGAGAGACCTAGGCTTCCGAGGCTACCACTCAGCGTTCGGATTCGGGATGTCGTTGAGGCCGTAAACCAGATGCTGCCCCAATATTTGGAGAGCAGCTCTGGCCTGGCTCATACGGGTGCGATTCTCTTCAATGCAGCAATGACGGTGTGTCAGTTCACATGCACCCGAGTTGCACCAAGTCCAAGTGCTGCGCGTGCTACTCGTAGGAGTAATACTGTTCCAGCCTGGAAGAGGAGAATCGAGCAACGTATCGAGCGGGCCAGAGTCCTCATCGGCAAACTGACGTGCTTCCGCTCGGGCAATACTAGGCCAAGGATTGTGCGCTTTGTTAGGAGAGAGTTTTCTGGGATGGCCATTAATCTGACTAACCCAGAATTTACTCGGAAACTGACAGAGCGCATCGACGAGCTGAAGCAGAAGATCGCTGCGTGGGCGAAGCGTATCAGAAGGTACTCCGAAAGGGTTGAGAGATACGAACAAAATCGCCTCTTCCTGAGTGACCAGAGAAAGTTCTATAAATCACTGGAGAGTTCTGAGTCTTGCAACACTGGTGAAAGACCAAACAAGGCCGACGTCGTAAGCTTCTGGCGTGGCCTCTGGTCTACACCGGTGGAGCACAGCGAAGGTCCCTGGATTGGTGCGATAGAGGAGGCATGTGCATCGGTACCCCCGATGAGCCCGGTCCTTATCACTGATGAGGACGTAGCCACTGCAGTGCGTAGAGCCCCGAACTGGAAAAGTCCGGGACTAGACGGCCTGCAGAATTATTGGCTAAAAGGGTTCTCGGCATGCCATGCTACCTTGGCCCGCCAATTCCAGGAAGCGCTAGAGACAGGAGCTCTCCCGAACTTTCTCACTACTGGGGTTACTCATCTAGCTCCTAAAACACATGACACCGCGGATCCCAGTAAATACCGCCCGATCACGTGTCTACCTACCATCTACAAGACACTAACATCCATTCTGAGCGTCAAAATTCGTGATCATATAGACACGAATCGTCTTATGTCTGATGCCCAGAATGGATGTCGGGCCGGTAGCCGCGGTTCAAAGGAGCTCCTCTTCATTGATACTGTTGCTGGCCAACTGGTCAAACGCAATCGTCGGAACTTCTCTGCTGCCTGGATTGACTACAAAAAGGCATTTGACTCGGTCCCCCATACATGGCTTAAGAGGGTCCTCGAGCTGTATAAAATTGATTATACAGTTCGACACTTCCTCGAGCAGTGTATGGAGCAATGGAGCACAATGCTTAGTCTCCAGGGCGAGAGAATGACGGATGTGGAAGACCGAATAAATATCAGGAGGGGTATATACCAGGGTGATTGTCTGAGTCCACTTTGGTTCTGCCTGGCCCTGAACCCTCTTAGCAGATTGCTGGACAGTTCGGGGACGGGATTTCAGTTTCGGAGAGTGAGTGATCGCGTATCGCACCTCTTTTACATGGATGACCTGAAGCTGTTAGCCCCAACGGCTGCAAAGCTGAGGGAGCTACTAAACATTGTTGTCGATTTTAGTGGCTCCATCAGAATGGAGCTGGGAGTTGACAAGTGCGCGGTTATCCATGTAACAAGGGGGAAGATTACTCGGTCTCAGGAGGTTGATCTTGGTGCCGTCCAACTGCGAACATTTTCCGAAACTGATACATACCGGTATCTGGGTATGTCACAGAATTTAGGTGTGAAGGAATCGGACGTAAAACAGTCTGTTGGTGAAGCCTTCTTCGACCGCCTTACAAAGGTACTTAATAGTTCTTTGTCGGGTGTCAATAAGGTGAAAGCCTATAACGGGTGGGTTATGCCTATTCTTTTGTACACCTTTGGCATACTCAGATGGACTCAGACCGAATTGAACGCCGTGGATCGGAAGGTCCGCACTACTATGACACTCCATAGAATGCACCACCCTAGATCGTCGGTCATGAGGCTGTATATCCCAAGGAAACGTGGTGGTAGAGGCCTTTTAAATGTTAAAACCATGCACGACCGCAAAATATCTATCCTCAGAGCCTATTTTTTGGCAAAGACCGACACGGTTATGCACCGAGATGTCATAGAATGTGATAAAGGACTCACCCCTCTTGATTTGGCCAACGAGTCATGGCAGTCACCGGTGGTACTAAGCGTCTCGGATCGTGAGACCGTATGGAAAGGGAAAGAGCTGCACGGACGCTTTTTCAAGGCTCTATATGAGCTATAGCAGCCAAAATTCTCCACCAAGAGCTCGCCCTAAAGTACGGTCTCATCGAACAGAGACTGCCATATTATCAGTACTTACCGGAGCCAGTACTCGAAAGCGACAGTATCCGACTTTACTGGGACCGGCCCATCATCACTGACAGGACTATTCTTGCGAATAAGCCTGATATAGTGCTGATGGACCGGGCGCAATCGAGGGTGTTTTTGGTGGATGTCACTATCCCCCATGACGAGAACCTTGTGAAGGCCGAGACCGAAAAACAGCGAAAGTACTTGGACCTAGCACACGAGGTTACCGAAATGTGGGAAGTGACGTCCACCGAAATCATCCCAATTGTTATATCCGCAAACGGGTTAATTCCAGCTACTTTGGGTGCACACCTGAAAAGGCTGGGATTCATCGGCGGCTCGCTTCCAGCAAAGATGCAGAAGGCGGTGGTGCTTGATACCGCACGTATTGTCCGCCGATTTCTCTCTCTCTTGCCCTGATTCCGGCCAACTGTGCCATTGCCGGTTTTAACCGCCTATAAGGCGAGTGCTTTTGACCATGCATTAGAATAATAATAATTAATATAAAAGAGCATGCGTATAGATATTATCACCAATTTAAATTTAAAATGGTTACACATTTACAGTGTATAATTTACAGTATCTATTTATTAACAGCATAATTATCTATATCCAAGTAATTATTAATAATGTGTGTGAACACAATCATAGATTCACGTCAATGTAAGTGTGTGGTATCTAAAATTCAGGCTAGGCCTAGTTTAGGTATCGATAATATGTATTCTTTAAGTGCACAATATTTTACGTTACTAATATACTTAAGTTCTCAGTTTTAGTGGTCTAACCAATACATTGCAACTAGTAGCAACGATTTTACGCTGTAATCTAAATCTACCTCCATTTATTGTGTATACAAGATATTTAATATTGTGTAATTCACTTGTTATCAATAAAGTTAATTTAATTTTTTACGGTGACCTTGTCAGACTGATGTCTGTATGTACATACAAAAAAAGGATATTGATTGACTATTCTTTATTAGAGAAACAGAAGTTTAAAAAATAAGCAGTTCAAGATACTTTGTTCATCTGTATGTTTGTGCCTGCACCAGAGTGCCATCTAGTTTTTATAATGCAAAGTTTTTTATATAAATTAATATCCGTTGAAAATATAGGTAATTAAAATTATTTGATTTTGACTACTAAAAACTAATTTCTGGCCTTTTATTACAAATAATTTTACCGAGAAAAGTATCTTTTGAAATGGTTATAAGGGCGTTGAAAGTTTGTAAAGAGAAACATTAATTAATTAACATTTCCTTAAGTAAGTTTTTAATAAATATAAACTATTACATAAAGCGTGATATAAATCATGAATAATCCATGTCATATTTTCCTGATATAATGGCAATCCATTATTATATAATAATTGTATCCTCCCCACTCTCGTTTGTATTACTTGCATGGAGTTGAATGCAATTTCCTTCGAAGTGGATGACGTTTTGTTAATATTTTTACAAGGTAAGATAAACACGGCTTATTTGGAATAAGTATCATTTTACATGTGAGTATCAAATGTAAGACAGTATGTATGAATAAATGCTATTACATATTTATTGGTAAGTAAATTAGAAAGTTTTGAAGATTTCTACTTCTTTTTTCCTCTTATAGAAAAACGGACAGAATGAGAATTAAAGTCGAAAAAATAAATCTTCTATTAATATTATTCCGTTTTTCTCATTGCACTTTCTGTACGCTCGTCACTGTCACCGAACTCTTACGCCGCCTTACAAAGATCATTGCTCCATTTGGATATTGTTCAGTACTTAGTCAAGGATCCTAGTTCAATACTTGCTTAGTGTTGCCAATAAAAGTGCGAAGTACTTTTAATTAGTAAAGTAAATCAACATTTTATATACCTTTACCAACACAATAGAAAATTAATACATAATCTTGCTGCATCTTACAGCCCTCTAACTATTAGGGCCTTTGTAACAAAACTTGGTAACTTTGAATATTCAAAGGTAATTTGTACAAACAAATTTTACTTGAACAATTTGTATCGAACAGTAGTCTAAAGTTTCAAACATTCGGGTAATTGCGTTGTGAAATCGGACTCTTGAATTGGTAACGTTCTTGATTGTTAGTTTGGCTTTGGGACAACACATCACTGAGGGTCAATCGAGCCGTGTAAATGGCCGGCTTGGAACCAACTAACTAGTTATTCTGATTTGGCGTGCTGGAGTTTCAATTGGAATTTGAAATGAAATTAGTAATCAAGTTCAAAGTTGTAATAATATATCAAAAACCATGTGACGAGGTTCTTGTCTAGTCATCATCATCATGAATGAATGAATGAACGAATGAATGAATGAATAAACACTTTATTGCACAAGACACATGAACATAAATTAATACAGACGAGATATAATTGTAGGTACAATAAGGCGGCCTTATCGCTAAAAAGAGATTTCTTCCAGACAACCTTTTAGTATAGGAAATCTTATATTAGCGTAGAAGGGGTAATGCAGTGCAAAACAAATTGTACGAAAAGATAGTCAATCAAAATTATTTTAAAATAGTTTGAATATTTACCGTAAAAATAATAAATATACGAGTACCTTTATAATACATAATATATCAATTATTAAATAAAAAGAATATATATATATATATACATACACATTTATAAATACAATACATACACACAATACATATAATATTATATATACAGTACAGTAAGAATATAAAAACAACTGTCTACACACACCCTAACCGATACGAAGCATTACCGAGACGGATACAGTGCCTTCACTCTAGTCTTGAAAATGGGAAGTGACTCTGATTGTCTGACGTTTAAGGGAAGAGAATTCCATAAACGGACAGATTGAACACTGAATGATTGTGAGTAGAATTGTGAAGAATGGGAAGGAAAAGAGAGTTGTAGTTTTCGAGACGACCGCAGATTATCCTGACCCTCAGTGGACTGCAGAAAATCGAAACGCTCTTTGAGGTAAAATGGAGTGCGCGGATCAAATAAAACAGAGTAAAGTAAAGAGAGGATATGAAGGTTACGGCGAAGACGAATGGGAAGCCAGTTAAGCTGTGCGCGGAACTTCGAAACGTGGTCGTACTTCCGTAGACCGAAGATAATTCGGATACAAAAATTTTGTAGGCGCTCAAGCGCGCATCATCATGATCTTAGCTAAACAAATCCCGCTGCTTATAAGATTATTCAGTTGCGGGCTGTCAGCGGATTACTTCATCTTTCTTCTCACAAGATTGTTCACCTTATAGTACCTATATAGGTAATAGGCAAGAGGACGGTTAGCAAGTATAGCATTATTAAATTTTTACACTAAAACAAAAAAGAAAAATTACAAGGCGCCCGTACTAAACGGGGCGGGTAACTTGTTTATCAGCCATAAACCTGAACAACTTTTGCTATACAACTTCACGAAACCCAAAAAAATATATTTAAATTTTCATACAAAATGATGAGCTGACCGAGTTAATTTGTATAAAAATCCTTGTTTTATTTTGGCCATTTTGGGAATATTGTAGAACAAAATTTGCTCAGTTTCATGAGATAAGCTACCATCTAACGGCCTGTCCTAATAACCTATCTATCTTCAGTTTTGGCATATCGGAGATAGAAAACCACTTCTGTCTTTGTTTCTCTGGACGGCTAAAATAGAGATAGAAACTGTTTCCTATCTCCGATATACCAAAACTGAAGATAGGTTATTGGAACCGGCCGTAAGAGGTTTTGCGTTATTTCATTAACACGTATATTATCTGAACTTACATTTTTAGAACTGTCACCAGTTACAGCCAGTATAGAGAGTTTGAAACTACACTTATTTTTAAGCTATTGTATAGCTTCTATCGCGGGCCTTGAGCGTGGAGACCGAATCCAGAAATTCCGTAACGAAAATAATCTAACACCCCCACTCCGACCGGCACAGCGGTGATACTTTTTAGTTTTATAATTGCATAAGTTGATAAAAAATGCTATGTAAGGCTATGCAATAGCTTTACCGCGGCGGTCTCTGAGTGCCACACGTCTTTTTTTTTCATATTCAGATATTTTTATTTAATTTGTTACAAGCAATTCTAAGAAAAAGTTTATCCAAAAATAATTCTTCATACTCTTATTATTAAAATATAACGTCGATTAACAACTTGCACTTTGAACCCCCTGACTAACGAAGCCGATGTTATGAAATCACCGTATATAACATCTTGGCAGTGTTTTTTCATTTGTTATCAAAACAATAATTTAGAAAAAGGTAAAATATACCTTCAGATCATCTATTCATTTAAAAATACGCTGTGGCGCACACGGACGTATGCGTAAGGTTCATTCATCCAGGACCACCGAAGCAAAATAATACGACCGAGCGCGTCACAGCATGATTCAAAATTCATTCATTCATTCATTCATTCAATAATACTGCCTGTGCCTGTCAGGGTGCATATGAACGTTAGAGTTATATACTTATCAATGTTATGTATTTAGCATCTAAGTCATGTGCAATGCAATAAATAAATAATAATAATAAGATGAGATACATAATGTTTACATAACGTTCGGCTTCGTTTGTAAGGTGGTCAAAAATACATGGTGTATAAAAAAAAAATTCGTTTTGATTCCTTAAAGTATTACTGCGCAGGTGTTTGTGTTTTAATAGTTAAGTACTATTAAAAAAAAAATAGGTTGTTTGCAAAATAATCAAGTATCACATTTAAAAAAAATGCCTATGAAGCTAACTCAATAAGAATAATTATATTTTTCATCCCACCATCTCGGAAAGAGTATTTTTGCTCTTCGATATTATCTGAGTGCAAAAGCGGTTTTTATTCGCTAGAGGATAAAGTAAATTTGAATTTAGAACATCGCGTGCACTAGGTATTTGATTTCAAAACATCATTAAACCTATTTACTTTCATTTCCATGGTGCCGTATTTATCATACAACTTTTTTTTTATTTGTTGAAAACTCAGACTCTTAACCTCCTTAGTGTACTTTTGTTTTCAATTTGCTTTGCGCTCGCCATTTTGTTTTAAATTCGTATTGTTTTAAATAAGAAACTTGAAAACAAGTAAAAAAAAAACGAAAATGAGTGATTCCAGCGACGAAGAAGTTTATTTTAATACTTACATATCATAATGTTGTAGTAAATACCTATGTACCTAAACTAAAATAAAAGTATCTTGTGATTGTAAATGTTTTATTTTGCATTTAGTCATTTTCTCGCTAAGGGGGGATGAAGAGTTACGTTTTGCACTCTTGTATAACAAATAACTATTACTTACGTCACAGAATAATGTCAATATTCTGTGACGTAATTCACAATTCACAACGAGCAGGAGTATTATAAGAATGAAATGCTTAAAAGGGTCAGGTCGTCCGGCCTTTTTTACCAAAAAAGCCTAGTGTTACTTACATCGACCTAAAGTGGCACGCGCCATATTTCGCGGTCGCAATGAACCAGCCCGTTAGCTATCTGTTTAACGTCGTACTTTATCGAGAGTGGACCATTTTAGTGATGTGACGAGAAACTGTGAATCGAGTTGATGATTGAGTTAAAGATTTTAAATCTGAAACAAAAAAGCTAACTGACAATCAACATGTTGCTTACTGACATAGTACCTATGTGATGGATTTTTTAACTTTTCAATCCTATCTAAGTAGCAGTTTCTTTTCTAATATAAATGGGACCAACGCTTTTTTTATATCTGCGTATCTAATCGTCAGCTCCAAGATAAGTTTGGCGAGATACAAACATGATCTAATTTTGTTATACTTATTATTATTAACTAATATATTTAAAACGTATAATACAAATACTTTATTTGATATTTTAGCAACTTAATTGTTTTTTTTTTTTTTTTTTTTTTTTTTTAAAGGACCTATGCTGTGGCAGAAGGCCGTTACAGCTTCACCGGGCGGGTTTTAGGCGAGTGCGGAAGGCACTCAGCCCAAAAGCGGCCTGCCAGCGGGTACCTCGAGCGCGAGGCGAGTCCTAGGCTTCGCGTAGCGAAGTCTAGGGCTCGCCCGCGCAGGGGCCCCGTACTAGCGGCGCGATCGGACCGTGCCGGGTGCTGAAGGCACCCGGCCAAGAGGTCAACCCGACTAGTGGTTGCATCGCGTAGCTCGGCGCTGCAACACAGACTGGTCTGTGCATACAGACCGATCTACGCGAGCCCCGTTCTAGTGGGCCCGATCGAGGGGGGCAGACTAGGCCTCAAGGGCGCCTCTGTAGGCTCGGACCTCGGCTTGGGCCGTCGTCCGAAGGGCGGACTGGTGAGAAGCGGCCAGGTACATGTCTGTACCTGCCAAAATGATGCAAGGGTCCTCGCACTCGCCGGCGAGTGCGCTGATTCGATCTAGTGCTTGTCGGGTGTGTACTGTTGTGAGTGGTGAATTGTTTTACGAACGATGTGATTTTGTCGTCGGGATCTTCGAGAACGTTCCTCGGTCGGCGGAAACGGGCTTCGACATCTTTTTGGCACGAGTAGGTGGCAGCTTTGACTATAAGAGGATTCGTATGATTGACGGCTTTATCAAAGAAGTGTTGAGACGCTTCTTTCATAAAGCTGGCAATCGACGGAATGTTAAGGTCGCGATGCAAATTATCGTTACGCACATACCACGGGGCGTCCGAGGCAGAGCGTAAGAATTTGTTTTGGAGGATTTGGAGTCTTTCTAGTTCTGAGGGGCTGGCATGAGCGAACACTGGACTAGCGTAAGTCATCACGGGTCGAATACAGGCTTTGTAAATTGTCAACTTATTTCTAAGTGACATTTTACTCTTCCTGCCGATATAGTAGTAGAGCCTTGAAAAGTAAAAGGCTGCAGTCTGACGGACGCGTTTTATGTGAGGTTTAAAGCTCATTCTACGGTCTAAGGTGACACCTAGGTATTTGACTGTCTTCTCCCAAGGGATCGGACGGTCGTATAGGGTGATAGGTGTGAGACATCGTTTAGGATGTTTTGAAGCGAAGAAACCTCGAGTAAAGTACACTGCTGCACTTTTCTCGGGGTTTACCTCTATTCGCCACATCCTAAACCAGTCACCTAGGGATTGGGCTGCACGTTGTAGTGCCTTAATGATGTAACCGGCATGGTAGCCAGAGTGATAGAGGGCTGTGTCGTCCGCAAATAGAGCTAGCTCTACTTGCGGTGACCTGGGAATGTCGTTAATGAAAATTGAAAAGAGAAGAGGGGATAGCACGGAGCCCTGAGGGACTCCAGCCCTGATGGGGCGGGGAGATGAATAGGACCCCTCTACGCGGTAGCGAAAGGTACGATTTGACAGAAAGTCTCGAAGGATGAGCACGAGACTGTCGGGCACTTTGAGTTGGTACAGCTTGTAGATCAAGCCGTTGTGCCAGACTTTGTCAAATGCTTTCGCTACATCGAAGAAGAGTGCACCGGTTACCATCGGTTTGGATCTGTTGAGGCCGTCGAGAATGTGCTCCGTTAGGCGGTGCACCTGTTCGACACAAGAGTGGGAGGCTCTGAAGCCAAACTGTTCGTTGATTAAGAGATTGTTCGAGAAAATGTAATCTCTTAGGCGGGAGACGAGAACACGCTCGTATAATTTGCCCATAGTCTTGAGGAGACTGATGGGCCTGTAGTTGGCGGGCTTGGAGCGGTCCTTGCCGGGCTTAGGGATACCTATGACGTCTGCTTCTTTCCACGCGGTTGGAAAGATGCAGTTTGCCATGGCACTATTGAAGATAGCAACCAATAGGCAAATCAGTTGGGCGGGGAGGACTCGTAAGACTCTGTTGGAGATCCGGTCCGGACCGGGAGCCTTGTTTGGACGGAAACCTTTGATGATGGTTTGCACCTCGTCGGCGGTGGTGGGTGCAAGGGGGCAGGTTGGAGGGAGGGCCGAGAGACGTTCGACTTCGCTGTCCACCATACTAAGGTGGGCAGCGTCTATGGGAAGCGTGCTAGGAGAGCACTGGGCCTCTAGGCTGTCGGCCAGACATTCGGCTTTCTCTTCGTCGTCGAATACGACGGAGTTGTCGGGTCTAGAGAGAGGAGGCATAGATGTGACTATATCTGACTTGAAGGATCTCGCCAACTTCCAATAGGCTTGGTGAGATGGTGAGATCGTTTCAAGTAGGCTATCCCACTGACTTTCCCGAAGAGCCTTAATACGTTCCTTTACAGATGTCCGTAAGGTGCGTAGAAGGGTTCGGTTATATTCGGTGGGATAGGAGTCATAAGCTCTGGTCGCAGCTCTCTTTGCCCTCAACAGCTCTCTCACGTCATCCGGCAAGTTCAATCTATGCCTAGGCATATCTGGAACTTGCCTAGACGAATCGCTAATAGCGGTCGTGATGTGGCTAGTGAGGGCATCGATCGCTTGGTTAGTCTCGTGAGGCGATCCTAACCTGTCTGGGATTGAGTTCAATACTGAATCGGGACTAGGTCCGAGATTGCTCTCGAGCCTGTGCCAGTCCAGTATTGTTTTCATGGATATCTGTTGGTCAGAGGGACCTAATTGGAGGACAACTGGGCGATGGTCAGAATCTAGGTCATGGTGGACTTCTATTGAACGAAGGCGCAGGCCTACATTCTTTAGAACCGCCATGTCCAAGATATCGGGTCTGTGGTTTACGTTAAAAGGATAGTGGGTCGGAGAAAGGGGGGCGATGATGTCAAAATTGAGGACTTCAGCGAGATCTGCTAACTCTCTACCATTGCTGGAGGTTGTTAAACAGTTCCACTGAGTATTTTTGCTATTGAAATCTCCGCCGAGAATGACGGAGGGTCCCATAGCAAAAAGAGCCTCATAGTCGCTCCTTAAGGGAGTCTTGTCGCCAGGTTGATAAATGGAAGCTATTATGACTGGTTGATGGCCGGTCATGGCTAGCCGACAGACAGAAGCTTCAACGTTTGTGAGCGTGGGAGGGTCGAGGGGAACGCAATGCAAGGAGCGTTTGTAATAAATTAGAGTGCCGCCACCTCTAGTGGGCCTATCGTTGCGAACTACGTTATAGTTGGCAATCATAGCACTACGAGGGAGGATGGAGGGTTTTAATAAGGTTTCTTGTACCAAAAAGATGTCGACTTGGTGCTTCATAAGGAAGAGTGATATCTCTACCTTTTGTTTTTGAAGACCAAAGGCATTAAAAAATGCGATGGTAAGGGACCGGGGTTTCGTTCTAGAGGGTGTATTATTCATGGTGAGGAAATGTTTCTAACTTTTTGGAGGAGGTCGGCGTGCTTATCTAAAAGACAAAGCATTGCGCATGGGTCTTTTTGATGCGCACGGATTTGAGCTGCTACATATCTAATTTCAGCCGGGTTGATTTGGCTGAGATTATATATGAGCATGGCATCCTGCTCGTACGGGACAGTTGGCGAAGCCTTAGGGGCATTAGAGCGCGGGTCACGGAGGGTGACCGGGGCATTTGTAGCCTGCAGTGCCTGAGGGGCCTTTGGGACTACTGGCGGTGCCTGAGGGGCAATAGTGGTGGCCTTAGGGGCCATAGTGGGGGCATTAGGGGCCACAGATTGGGCCGTAGGGGCCATATTTGGGGCCTTAGGGGCCGTCGGGACTGCTGTAATTTGGCTTAAGGCCGGGACAGGGGCGTAGGCATTCCTTGCCCAGGATAGTGGTCGAGACCACGCGTTGTGTCCGTAAGGACGCAACTCTGGGAAGGCTGCGGGTTGAGCCTGAAACTGGCGAAACGAAGGGGCTGGGAAGTGCGCGGCCTTTGGTGCCTGCACCCGTGAGTTTACTCGCGGAGCACGGGGGCAACCGCGATAATTCGCGGTGTGTCCCTGCTCTCCGCAGAGTACACACGCGGGCGGGGTAGTCGCCGTGTCCTTACAACGAGGACAGTCGGCGGTACCATGGTCGCCCAGGCATTTCACGCAGCGCGGGCGTGCGTGACAATTACGGGCAGAGTGCCCGTACAACTGGCAGCGATGACACTGGCCAGGGGTGAGTTTTTTATGAGGGGTCTCGATACGGAGGCCGGAGATATGGCATATAGATTTTATATTAAAAATCTTTTTGCCTTCAGGGGTATTTTCTAGTACGATTTGTACTAAATCGTAAGGGGCTTTGCCACGCGCTTTAAATAAGCGGTGGACTTCCAGAGCTGGAAGCTGTTTCGACTGAAGGTCGGTGAGTATGAAGTCTGTGTCGACTTCTTTCGGAATTCCGCGTACAACCACGCGGAGCTTCTTCTCCTCGACGGGAGTGTACGTATGGAAGTAGATCTTCCTTACGTTGAGGTAATGTTGGAGCTGCCTGTAGGAGGCGATGTCCGGCGTTTGCACGCGGATTCCGTCGGAAGCCGACTTTGCGTGTGAAAACGCAATGTGGCGCTCATTGAGAGCAGCCGAAATATTTGTCCAGGCAGACTTGTCCTGGACTACGATGGGCGGGGGAAGGGGGGCCTTTTTTGTCTGTGAAGCAGACTGCGAGGTTGGGGCTGGGGCAGGGGCGGAGCTGGCGGCGGATGCCTTGGCCGGTCTGGGTTGCCCGTGGGAGATTTTGGCGGTTTTCGCCGGGGGTTCGGAACGCGCGGGTTTACGCGCTCGCTTTCCGTGGGTCACTGGAGTGAACCCTTCGGAATCTGACTCCTCGGTTTGAGACGTTTCCTCCGAAGAGGAGGAGCCGTCACTAACGGGGGACTCATTACTATCCTCTGATGAGGAGCTGGAGGGTGTGGGAGGAGAGGAGGAGCCTGAAGGGCTTTCCTCTTCCTCCATGGGAACGGGCTCTGGGTCTGGGGAGGCGGGCGAGTCCTCGGAGGCTTCGCGAGCGCGACGAAAGGCATTAAAGCCTTTCAACGCGTCGCCTCCTAACGATCGGAGGTACTCTAATAAGAGTACCTCCATCGTGGAGGGAGGACTTTAGTGAGTAATTTTTATTTACCACCGATTCGGAACGCGCCTTCACCGAGAAGAATCGGCAAGAAACTCGGTGACGGTGAGTGATGGGTGTCTGTGTGGTCCAACCTGCCACAGGAAGGTTGGTTGAGTCGGGTGTGCCTAAAAAGGATGTGAGGTCCCTAACACTGGGTGGTCCCACGACGATGTGATGTCGCCGCGGGGTGAGTGGCCTACGCCTAGCAGTCCTTCGGGAAGGACCGAGCCACCGAAATGGCCCGGGATACGCTCCCTAAGGGATGGAATATAAGGATGGGTAGGGTGGGTCTCGCCCGGCAGGGAAAGGACTGCAGTTTCTAGTGTCTCTAGGGCGAGGAGGAACGCCTCACCCTCTCAAACGTGCCTTCCAGGAGGCCTAGACTTACAGCCCGATATACCGGCGGCGGAGGGAAATTTCAGCGCCTTGAAAAAGGCACTGTCTGTCGCTCCCTATCGAACAGAACCGCTTTGAAAAAAGCGTTTAACTCAACAAAGGTCAGTTGACACCGTTAGGTTAACCTTTGGAGAGCCGCGGGCGAAACCACGTAGAAAGAAATAAGATAGAAATGCTGCGAACAGCGAGACGGATCGACAGCGGATCGACAGCGGAGCGAGCGTCCGACCTGTGCGAGCGCTGAGAGCGGAATGCTGAGTGGTCGAGGTTAACAACTTAATTGCACTTATAATATCAGTATATAAACTTGAAATTTTTTTTTTTTTTCCCGCCTGAGACAAAATTTTTCAAGTTTATATACTGATACGTATAATACAAATTACGTATCATTAAATATAACTAAATTATTATTTTAACAGTAATAGCAATGATGGATGTTATTGGTGTGGAAACTTGAATTCAATAAGGGAGGCCTTTGCCTTGTAGTGGGATTTTTATAAGCCTTTACTTTTACTTTAACGGTAACATACAGTGCCATGATTAATTATGTTGTAAGCGATTAATGAACAGAAAAGTTGTTGCACAGCGGACAATGGAGCAATGCTTGGTATTTCCATGCGCGATAGAATCGAAAATAAGGAAAACCGTAAGAGAGAGACCGTACTGAGAAAACGACATAGCTTGACGATTTGCTGATTTGAAGTGGCAGTGGGCGGGAAAGAATAGCTAGGAAGAAGAACCGTTGACTGATAGTTCTAAATCAGCCATGCACTTGATAAAACATCGTTTTCGCGGTCGCGGGTAGTCGATGTATGTCGACACGGCACCGACCTTCAAGGAGATCTAAGACCTGGTTAGGGTCGGGGGAGTTGGTTAAAGGAGGCCTATGCCCAGTAGGAGGCGTTGTATGGCATATTATGTCCATTTTTACACGTACACCTTGTATTCAATACAAACGCAGCATTGTATTTACACTGATTAATAAATAATAAAATAAATAAATGTAGACAACATCACATACATTGTTCTGATCCCAATTTGAATAACTATTTAAAGCATTCGTATTTTGGCAACCAGAAACAACGAAGGTACCACAAACACCCAGACCCGAGAAAATGTAGAAAAACACTTTTTTTTTATACACTGACCCGTCCGGGAATCGAACCCGGGACCTCGGAGCAGGCGACACCTTGAAAACCGGTGTGTACGCCACTCCGCCACGGAGGTCGTCAATAACCAATATTACCAGCTTATTACGTATGTATTCAAACATGTTTTTTCATTATAAATTGTTAACAAATATCGAGTGAAGCAGTCAAAGAGAACAAGTATCGAGTGATCAGTTTAGGAGCTTGGACATTGCTAGCCCTCAGATATATAGCCCTTTTATTGGCTAAAGAAATTGCTTCTTTTACGGCCACCCGGCAAATTTAAACTTGCAAATAAATTAGGTTACTGTGTTAAGGTTTATTCTTTTTGTACTTAAAGCAAACATTGTGGGCCTTATTAAAAACAATAATTAACTGCTAACGACACGAAGAAAGCATTAGAATCACTGTAAGTTAAAAAATGTGATTATTAACTCATGGACTATAAAAAATGAGGTTTTTGTATTATAAATTCCGTCCCCGAAACTATATAAGTTTTAAAGAATAATATTAGGGGTTAAAGTATGAAATTGCCGATTTTATTTTGTTTATAGCTTTTAAGTATAATCATATTATTGCGTAATTCTTTTTGTATTGTATCAAAAACTAAATAAACTAACTTTTGACTAAAAAAAAATTTTTTCTTATTATAAGATAAACAAAATTTTTTTCCTAATATTTTGACTAGAGTAGGCTTAGTTGTGACACATCTATATAAGTTATGGTGAAAAAAAGTCTAATGAACTAAATTTAGTTCAATGGAATTAGGTACATGAAGATGAGATGATGATGAAGAAACAAACTTGTTATCAATTTGTTTAACATTCATCTTTTTAATGTATTCATCTCGATTCCTCCACGCGTCCGCAAGATACGGGCTTGACTGACAGACGGACGGACGAACTACCAATGATGGGGAGAAACCACAGCGGCTCATCTTCTGGCAATACCATCTTATTCACCTTTTGCATAAACTGGCTCCTCACGGCAAAACAATTAAAAAATTATCGCAAGTTTTCAAGTAAATACAACGTGGCAACTGTTCGGTCTAATGAAGCGCATCGGCTAACTCCCATTGCGGCTGCACTAAATAATTTTACCACTTTATTTGTAGTCAAAGACAAATTATAATAATAGAGTCCGCTGTTTCTACATGACTTCACCAATTTCAATTCAGAGTAGGTACATTGTGTTTGTGGTATATTTTCTGTTTTTCGTTTTTACCAAAACAAGCAAAAGTACTAAATTTAATATCTATCTACGTAATTGGGATCAAAACAAAGTAAAATTGTTAGGAATTAACCAATGTTTTATCTTAGGAGAGGCTTAGAATATTCTTACACCAAATCATATTTGAAGAGCAAATCATACTATAAAAAATAAAGAGACAGTTTTAAAACACCACAATTAATAAGCTGGCTGTAAGAATGACTTAAAATTATAATTATCACGTTATCTAAAAACAGAGAACATGAGTCAAATTGTCTATTAAAAGACGAGGTTCTAGCATAGTGTGTGCTTTATTAACTGATTTATCTGTATATTCTGAACTAATACAAAAGTACAGTTAAATGCTCAGTGGCCTGAACTTAAGACTATATTTTTGTTGTAAAATCGAACCTATTTCAACTAGATAAGACTTCCCAGTCTTAGCCTGATGTGCTGTCAAATGAAATTGTAACCAACTGTAGTTTTAAGTACACATCTTTATATATATAATCGTAATGTAACGTAACGACTAACAGCTCAATGATGGTTGACAATAAAAAAAATACAAAAAAAAAAAAACACTTCATTACGTAGATAGTTAATCATTTTAAATTGGCATGGCTCCGTTTAAAATGGACAGTGTTATGAATTTTGGTTCGAGAGTAAATCACATTTATACGGATCATAATTTTCTTTTACGACAAAAATATTTTATCCTTTAATGGATACGATGTGAACATAGAGGAAAGAAATAAATGCAAATTGAGAAATAAAATTCACTCTCTCATGAAATTGTATCAACTACCCCAGTTATTGATTTCTATCATACTTACATTTTTAAAATACTTTAGACAGGATCTGAGCTCAGAACCTAAAACTTATCTACTGGATTTAAATCGAGCACTGATGATGATATTTGAATTTACTGTTACACGTGCATCGCTGTTGTAACAGTCAAAACATAAGTTGTTTGTTAAGAGGAAACACAAGGGCCGTTTTTCCATACTAACGTAGTCTCCTGTTTCCTCCCTGGATAATGCCAGTAGAGCAATAATTTTTATTACAAAAATCTATGACTACTATTAGCATGTTTCTATGTTTTCCTTTTTTTCATAAATCAAATAATAACAGAGATATGAGCGTCCAAAAATCTAAAAAATTCGCTGGATTTTCCGCTGTGCTTAAACATCCAGAAAACAAATTCGGCTAAATTTTAGAAAAAAAAGAAAAACATTCGAACACGGCCAAAGCCTTTCTTTATTTTTTAATAAAAAAATTATTTAAATCGGTCTAGTTTTGAAAAAGGAATCGGGGGACTACGAAACGTTGATTTTGTGTGCTTTTAGTAGGTATTTTTGGTCCAAAATGCAGTTGTCTCTATCGCGCTCTGCGGTGGAGGCGTTCGGGACTGCGCGACAGCAATAGATTTTACAAATACCTATTTTTCAATTCTCTCGACCGTAGTGTTTCCTCTTATTATTTGGTTATTTTAAGTATTTAAAAACCTACTTTTGTTTTTTTTAAGAAAAGTTACAGAGTCAATACTAGACATAAAGACAAACTTGTATTTGTTTATGTGCATATCAATAAGTATATTATCAAGCAGCTAACTGTTACCTGCAATGAATAATGACAATGCGTTTAGGCTGAAATTATAATGATACGAAATTCTAGATGTACCTTTTGACTTGTAACTCTTTGTCAGTTTGCAAGTGTAAATGGAATCCAGGTTCCTATTCAAGTACAAAGGTATGTTCTATTAGTTGTCGTAAAGTCACAAAGTAGAAGTGAACATTAAAATGTCTTGCAAGTTTCTCGCCTTGAATTTACATTTAGATGGAATTTCTTAACGGGATGTTTGAGTAGACTAGCTAAAACCTATAGTTGCTATTTAATTTACTGTAACAAAGTCTTTCTGTATGTCCGAAAAAATATCGCTACAAACACCAAATGCACTAAAGTTATGTATTTTTGAAAATATTTTTTTTTAGGTGACACTGGACATTAAAGATGGTCATTCCTTATAATTTTATTTTAACACTTTTTAGACAGGCGGTTGGTACCCCGCCTGTCGACGTGATAACAATAAAACGTCTATTGTGTCAAGCATTGTGTCCTTCATCATCATCATCATCATCATCAGCCTATCACAGTCCACTGCTGGACATAGGCCTCTCCAATTGCACGCCACTTAGGTCGATCCTCGGCTTCTCGCATCCAGCTCCTGCCAACCACCTTGCGCAAATCATCACTCCACCTGGCCTGAGGGCCTTGAATTGTGTCCTTGAATGTGTTAAAAACAAAAAAGCGTCGTTCGGCTGAGAACATGAAGTAGTTAAGTTTTGAAGGTTCTTGTCATCATAATCAACTCAACCAAACGACGCGGCCTACTGCTGGATTATATTCGCCAAGGATCCAACGGCTTCCCGCGATCTTCACCAGGTCATCAGTCCACCTAGTGGGGGGCCTACCCATAGATCGTTGTCCGGTACGCGGTCGCCATTCCAAAACCTTTCCACCCCAGCGGCCATCGGTTCTTCTTAGTACTATGTCACCCGCCCACTGACACTTCAGTTCCGCGATTCTCCGAGCGATGTCGGTTATCTTGGTTCTTGTCAAAGGTCGTAATTTTTAAAAATACGCATCAAGTCATGAGTTTTATTTATGACTGTACCTACAAAAAAAACTTTGCCCTTGTACTATATTAAAACTTATTACTAAAATGGAAGCCAAAGAGAACTTTTATTAAGTCCTTGTTTACTCTCAAACCGCTTCCCTTCAAGGAAGGTCCTGAACTGAAAAGTAAATAAGCTCAGTTGGGGCGTAAAAGCCTTTCTAGGTAGATGCTGTTTATGTTTCGGCTTGAAAATGAGAGCGAGTCTTCTCTAGTTGCTGCTCTTGGCTTTGTTCGCCTTTCTGAGTTATTTTAGTTACAAGATTAATACAGGTATTATAGATAGACAGAGTGTATGACTATTCGAAATCCATTCCTTTGAAGTTATACTTTATTAAATGCCTAGAAATCCAGACTCATGTCATCAATTCGTTGAATAACATTTTAATTACTTATTTGAGTAGGTACTGTAATCGTGACGTCATATTTTTATTTTATTTTCTATAATCAATGAAGAAGAGTTAAGAAAAAGCCTAAGATGGAGCGAGCTTACACAGAAAGTAGCACTGGTTCTCGTGCACACCAGCGGAACACAGAAAAAATGTTTGGCGCTGGACTCCGGCAGGAGAGAGGTAGCATCCAGGCAGCTTCTTACGAAGCTTACCACCGCAGAGGGATCTGTTAGCCGTCATCATAGGTTAGAAAACCAAAGATGCCGTTGCCAGGGTGCCCAGGGTGGACCACTAGGAGGTAGATCCCACCACCCTAAAAGTTTACTACTGCCATTCTAAACCTTTGGCGAGATTTCGTTTCGACAGATCATAATAACCGGCCAAGTGCGAGTCGGACTCGCGCACGAAGGGTTTCGTACCAAAAAGACCCCAAAAACGGGTTTGTTGTATGGGAGCCCCCCTTAAATATTTATTTTATTTTGTTTTTAGTATTTGTTGTTATTGCGGTAACAGAAATACATAATTTGTGAACATTTCAACTGTCTAGCTATCGCGGCTCTTGAGATACAGCCTGGTGACAGAGCGACGGACAGACGAACAGACGGACAGACGGACAAACGGACAGACAGCGAAGTCTTAGTAATAGGGTCCCGTTTTTATCCTTTGGGTACGGAACCCTAAAAATGATGTCATCTGATTAAAAGCCTAATTTAATAAATTCATCGTCATCATCTACATCAGTCTTCAACAGAACGCAGATATTTTGGTAGACGGTCACAGTTAGGCCAATGGGGAAGAAGAGAAGTTGTCTTCGTATTGCAGTAAGTAGAAGACTCTTAATAAGTTTCAGCGGTACTATACTGGATTATTACGGTGAGATTGTTGATACACACTTTTAGTACAGCATACCCGTACTCTTATATGCAATATTAGTCACCAAGGAATGAGCTAGTTAAGGGGTGTAGTTTTATATGCAATTTTAGCAGTGGCGGATCGTGTGTTTGTGAAGCCCTGGGTTAATTAAGAAAGTCTTTGGGTTCGACTTCCGCCTAAGGCAGTAGTTATTTTTTATATCGTATTTTCAATATTTTTTTCCTTACTATATTGTCTCTCATTTTCAATGTAAGCCGTGGCGGACTGGCGTACATACATGTTTTAAGGTGTCGCCTGCTCCGAGGATCCGGGTTTGACTCCCGGACGGGTCAATGTATAGAAAAAAGTTTTGCTACATTTTCTCGGGTCTGGGTGTTTGTGGTACCTGCGTTGTTCCTGATTTCCACAATACGAGTGCAATAAATAAGTTACTTACTTTGGGATAAGGATGTGATTTTGTCAACATTTTAATGGAGACTGGGGGCCTTCTGTACCCACGGGGCCCTGGGCTGTAGCCCAAAAAGCCTTAGTTATAAATGTGGACAACATCACATACATTATTCTGATTCCAATTGAATAACTATTAGAAGCATTCGTATTTTGGAAACCAGAAACAACGAAGGTACCACAAACACCCAGACCCGAGAAAATGTAGAAAAACACATTTTTTCTACATTGACCCGTCCGGGAATCGAACCCGGGACCTCGGAGCAGGCGAAACCTTGAAAACCGGTGTGTACGCCACTCCGCCACGGAGGTCGACGGAGTTAGACCCGCTTTTAGTCACCATGAAATTATATAGTAAGTGAAGGGTGTACTCTTATAAGCAATTTAAGTGACCAATAAATTGGTAAGTAAAGGTCTACTTATAAATGCAATATTAGTTATTCACCAAGAAATCAGCTAGTTTAGTGATGAACCTACTCTTATACGCAATGTTTGTCACCGAGAAATTAGTTAGTCAAAGGGTTCGCTGTCATCTGGTAACATTGACAGAGGTTCGCGGGCCCAAAAGTTTGAGAAACAAAGCTATTGCAAACATTTTAAGTGATATCCAGAAGTGTGATGTAGCCTACGCGATATAATCCAACCCACGAACGAAATTATGGTCGGGAAGCAGATTTTTTTGAAATTCATTAAAACAAATACACATTTTTAGTAGGTTTTCCCAGTTTACTCGTAGCAACACATTTTTTTAGATATAAATACTACATAATAATATTTTGATGTGAAAACATCAAATTCGTAGGAATCCATCGGGATACTCCATGTTCTGTGGGGACACCCCACACCGTGACGATTGAGTGTAAACAATCATGTTATGTCAAACGCACTTCAATTTTTGTATCATTAAGTTAGACTTTGTTACAGCATAGATGTAACAGCCAGCTATTACTTATATAACTTACTGTTTTAGATCGAAAGAAATATTTTTATGTGTTCTTCTCGAAACATATGATGTGTAATTTAAAAGAACTGTGTTTAATGTATAAGAAGAATAGTTTCAAAATTACCAAACTATTTTTGCATCTATTTGTAGGTGAAAGTATGTAATATAGTAATTTTAATTTTTTTTCTGTTAACAGTTTTCGCTAGAAATAGTGTGCAAAAGTGATCTATCAAGTTTTTTTAATGATGAAGGAAAATATGGTTGGAATATTGGAACTACTTAATATTGGTTGGAGTGTTACTTAGAGAATAACAATTCGTGGGTCCTTACTCAAAAATATATTATTTGTCAACAAAAATTTTCTCGGATTTAGAAAGTACTAAGCAAACAGCAGTGCGTTCATCTTAGCGCAAATGTCATAACAGCTTTGATTACAGCTCTGTAACAGCAATGAACGAATGATTGGTATTCTTCTTTAACGCTAGTAATATAAAACATGACATGGCTACCAAATAAAAAACAAAAGGCCGTGACAACAGCAGCTGATTTGACGGCTGAGACATCCGTGATCACAACACAATTTTTTTTTATGATAGGACCTATTCTTTGGCTGAAGGCCGTTAGAAAGATTGATAGATAGATAGATAACTCATTTATTTGCATTTCATACATCTACAACACATACAAACAGTTATAGTTACAGCTTCACCGGGCGTGTTTTAGCCGAGTGCTAGCGGCGCGATCGGACCGTGAACAGCCACAAGCGCAGCGACGAATCGTATTTGGGAGTGCGGGGCTGCGGGCTGGCTCACCTGTTTTGGCTTAGCGAATCGTAAGAGTGTTATTATTACGAAAACATAACGTTATGTAGGGGTGAAACTGTCGGCACTTATAGAGCTCCCGAGGGATTGACACCCGATATAGGGACGATTGGAAGTAAACAATTGACGGGTATTTCCTAGCCCGGGTGCAGGATTTTTGTATTGGGAATTTCGGTTCGGTTTCTATTGAATGGTGTTTTACAAAAAAATAAATGACTATACAAACGTATAGGTACACTAGCCTTTTCCCGCAGCTTTGCTCGCGTTAAATTCGGCATAACAATAAAGTTTCACCGCCTCTTTTAAGAAATTGGAAGCAAAATTAAAAAAACAATTATGCACGATTTTTTCGTAAGTCACAAATAGTCCGCATACCAATTATTAGCTTTCTACTTTAAAAATTGCGGAATGCTCCATACAAACATTTTATGGAAGTGGGGGGTTAAAAAGAGATAAAAAGCAGCCTATCTCCACTTAAAAAATCACGTCAATTAGTAGCTCTGTTTTGCCGTGAAAGACGGACAAACAAACAGATACACACACTTTTCCATTTATAATATTATTATGGATATATGTATTGCATCAATAAACACAATTCCTTTAAAAAATGATCGTTTTAATTGCCTTAAAACAGGTGCTTTTAGTACCGGGTCAAGATCGCGGGGATCGATGGTTTCGATCTCTGGGTCAAAGTAACAAGAGTTAGGAGCTTCCGAACATTGCTTGGGTTTGCGATCAGTAACCCGTATTTGGCAAGCGTGGTGATTACATCATTGCTGTAATGGCTTGTAACTTGAATTTAATGATTGAGGCCTTTGCCCTGCAGTGTGGAGATAATAAGCTTTGGATATAATATCATTTGAAATAAAAGAAAGTCTTACTTTTTCTGTAGTGATGAAGTATTCAAAAAGTAATCAGCTTTAAGTCTGCAAATAACGATAATCCTATGTTTCTTGTTTGACATTGTGTAAAATTTTGTTTTTTATTAAGGTTTGTTATACTGAAGTATGTAAGTTAAAAAATAACACCACCTTAACTGACAGAAAACGTTGAAGGATTAATCCCGTGACAAAAAAAAATATACATTTAACATTTTTCAAGTACCAAAATAAGTAGTCCGACTATGTTTAGTGTTGCGTAGTCGGTGCAGACTGCAAACACATCACTCCGACACGACCCAGGTGGGCGTCACGCTATCGGCCGCATATAGCAATGAATTAAACTGCCAATACGTGACGATTCTTTGACATTTCTTGTTTCATCATCATAACCACCAGAATAAATAAGTTCATACAGTCCTGGAAAAGGGCCTTACTAAAAAGAGGTTTTTTTTCATAATCGACATTCTTGGCAGGAATATAACGAATAGGATTTTATATGCCTTCACTACACGGAAACTTATTTCTTGTTTAGCACGGAATTAAGATTGCTTCGATATCAATTAATGCAACATAACAAGGAAAAAAAGTATCAAAAATACTCGTTTAACATTTTCCAAGTACCAAAACAAGTAGTCCAAATATGTTTAGTGTTGCGTAGTCGTTGCAAACTGCAAACACATCACTTCGACACGACCCAGGCGGGCGTCACGCTATCGGCCTAGCTACTATGAGGCACACAAACTGCTCTAATCACGGCTAGGAAACTAATTGAAAATTCTTTATCTAAGGTAAAGAGCATCACAGCATGACGCTATAAGTTGAATTTAAAAACACACTGTTTGATATTAGAATAGGACGAAGGAGGCTTTTTCTATGCTAGGCGTTTAGTTAATGGTTTTTTGAGTTTTTTCTGTAATAAAATTAGTAATTTTGTAAGTAACAGAAGAAGACAACGAATTGAGCTGCTAATGCCTGAAAATGCTCAGATATTTCTTGTTTAATGATCACCAGCCTATAAAAGTCTACTGCTAAGCAGGTTTCCGGCATAATCGGGTGATTGTCATATTGTCATGTGGATATGGTATGATTTTCATTTCAAAATACGAGTAAAACAACTAAAAGCAACTCAATCTACTGAAACCGAGACAAGTGCGTGTCGGGTTCCGTACATTTAATTGACATACATTTAACGGCCTCCATGGCGGAGTGGCGTACACACCGGGTTTCAAGGTGTCGCCTGCTCCGAGGTCCCGGGGTCGATTCCCGGACGGGTCAATGTAGAAAAAAAGTGTTTTTCTACATTTTCTCGGGTCTGGGTGTTTGTGGTACCTTCGTTGTTTCTGGTTTCCGAAATACGAATGCTTTAAATAGTTATTTAAATTGGGATCAGAACGATGTATGTGATGTTGTCCACATTTATGTAAAAAAAAAAAAAAAAATATTGTAGATACACGGGCAAAACCTTATAAATTTTGATTTCCTTGAGAATATTGAAGCAAAATATTTTTCGACGTGAACATATGTATCTAACTTTGAAGTTTGATGTTTTTACAGATGCACGGAGTATACTCGTAATTTGGTTTTGAGTAAATATATGGATTTTATTTCAACTTGATACCTGATAGACAAATGAACGGACAGCAAAGTAATAATAATAATAATAAATTTATTTATTTTGCCTTTTCACAACATATTATAACAGAAAAGTGTTAAAAGATATAAACGGTGTATGACTCAGTGATTGCGGAGATAGTCCACAAACTCTGTTATTCTGTCCATACCCTTTCTTTACAGATATATGATTTTAGATTTAATTCATTAGCACTTAACACAAATTTTAGCCCTGTGTGGACACCATGGATTGCCTCTCAAAGAGCCACCCGCGACATTTTATACAAAATGTGGCAAGTGATCGACTGAGAGTCTTGCAAAGGGGTGGAGGCAAGTCATTCCAAGTTTTGGCAGCAGCATATTTGAAGCAATCCACGCAATTTTATAGTAGGTACAGTGTTCCTATAAGGGTTTTTTTTCTTTTTAGTTGCGGCTAAAATGTATGCTTCTAACCAAACGCTGTTCAGCGTTGCGTAGAGTAATCGGTGCAAACTGCAAACACGTCACTCCGTAGCACGCCAAACGACAAATAGGTACCGAAGTCAATCTACATACAAAGTGCGCTAGAGCAACACAAACACAGACACCGCTCATGGACACGAAAACTCGGACCAGTTCGGACCACTGCGAGCGTGAGTGTCAACTATATGTGTCATAATTGTCATCTTAAGTTACGCGTGTGTGGTTTCTAGCTAAGTTTTGATTAGTAGTTTACTGTAAATAATTGTACATAAGAATGCGAGTTTATTACACTATAAAATATAGTAATCGTGCATTTCGTAAATGTCAAAATCGTCGCAAGATCGTATTTTCCGAGACAAAATTTATACATTGGTTTATATTTCCGATCTTACTGTTACATTCTATGCAATAAATCAAACAACTAGGTACGAGTGGTAGTGATACCACAAATAGTTTTTGTGCATAATCCCAAGTTGACGACTGGTGGCTCAGCAGTTTAAAGAATACAAGGTATTTGAAGATAGTAGTTTACTGTAATAATGAATGTAATAAATACAAGCAGTGATTGCCGCGACATTGTTATCGGATTGATTCGCGAAAGAGAGCGCTCGCGAGGCGCGCACGAGCTTAATAGGGCCGCCGCTCGTGTCCCCACCACCGTCCAGGGAGCTGATGCGACAGGCGGGCGCGACCAACGACCCTAGCGTGACCGGCTGACCGCCGATTGTAGGTATGAAATGTGAAGCACATTTGAGATTGGCTTCTGTACCTATTTGCCCTTTGTAGAAGCACCAAGCCGAGTGTCGCTCCATCTCCTAGTATTAGGCACACAAACTGCCCGTTAATCACTGCTACGGCTGGGACACTAATTAAATTTTCAATACGATGTTTTACCGTGAACATTGAATAATTTTAGACCACTAGAACATTGATAGCTTTTTGCCCTCGGATTGATCCGTTTGAACTACACGCTATAAGATGCAGTTTGAAACGTATGCCCAGCAGTGGTATACAAAACAGCCTACGTCCTTTCTCAAAGTCACATTTATCTTTGTAGTTTTAAATTGGTTCAGTAGTTTAGCCGTGAAAGCGTTAAATACATACAGAAAAACAACAGACAGACATAATTTTGCAATTAAAATATTTGTGATGCCTGATCAAAATTCCCTTTTACATTTTCAGACGTTTTGACAGTTATAGTTACTTCATAGTTTCTGTTGAAAAAATAATTCACTGTAAGGAAGTAATGATGATGATGATGCGACACCAATTGTGTTGCGTTTCTTAGCATCAGAGACAGAATTTAGGAAAAACAAGTAAAGTAACAGCCTTAATCATCCCACTGCAGGGCAAATGCCTCCATCATTGAATTCAAGTTACCACAGCAATGATTGGTACAGGCATAATCACGACGCTTGTCAAATTCGGATTGATGATGACAAACCCGAGCATTGTTCGAAAATTCGAAAATTTTGTAGCCCGACCCGGGAATCGAAACCGGGACCCCGAGATTTAGGCCCGGCATTTTAACCACTAGACTAACGGGGTATCTCTAGAAAATGTTATTTGTATTACCTATTTATAAAAATCTTGCAACTTCCGAGATGATGCTCTGATCTGATTATACTCCTGCACAGATACGCAGATTAAATCTGACGCTGCGGGCTCTTAATCTACTCGGCCCTCTCATCTGTGGCTACTGGCAGATGACGTTTTAAGGCCAAGGCTTGAGCCTTTGATAATATTGCACACCTAAAATTCGTAGTTATAAGAATTGCTAGAGAAGTTAAACTATAGGAAGAGGTTGACTAGTTAGTCTTACAATATTGAAGTGTTATACATCAGAAAACTATTTCCTTTCCCCCTTTGAGACACTGAGTATGCAGAATTGCATGTTCTGCAACTATTTGAATGATGGAACACTTACAAAATCAGTAAAATTTTCGTCATTGTATTCACCCGTCATCTAGTTGACTATAGGAGTCAAGTATCATCGATCTCCTTCTTTTATTTTAATAGTTTAACAATAAAAAGTAACAAGTGCATTTACAGCCACTCAATAAGATTTAATTTATTTTGCTATTGTGCTAAGATGAGATGTGAATCAATAGCGCGATTTATGCTGGTTTTACAGTCGCGCTGACCATCGTCGAAATGCATAAATCGGCGGTCAAGTTCCAATGCTAAGCATCGATGCTAATCATCATTTTAGAGGTCAGCGCCGATGCTTAGCGTGACTGTAAAACCAGCCTTAGGTGTGCGATATGCTACCTAGGTTTCACGTGGTGCTTAACTTAAATATACGGGCACCCTTCTTCTCATTTGATTCATAAGAGATGAATAAAAGAGTAAGTAATGCCAAACGAAGACGGCAGCAGCGTCTTCTTACTATTTGCCAAACTGCTGCAATAATTTTCTTGTGGTAACTACCAAAAGATCAGAGTCGGATCTCTCTGACAAAATTTAGCTAAGTTTTCATATAAACTGGATCTTCTAATTGGGTACCCCGTGATTCCATTCGTCGAAACCGTAGAATATAACATACTTTTCAGATTTCGCTTTGAGTCAAGAGTTTGCTCTGGCTCACCCATTTATAAATGTTCCATGTGTTAAATTCAGAAGAAAAGTCGAATAATGTCTTGCTGAAGGTAACTAAGGGAATGGATTGCATCGTCGAGCAAGTAGAATAAATCTATTACCAACAGCAGCGATAAAATAGCTCCCGAAACAATTTCATTTTGTTGATTGTCAATCCGCCGGCGTGCCACGTTTCAAAGGTTTTGAAATAAAATCTATTCGGAAAATTTACGCATAAAGCAATGCTGGCTGGATTAAATGATACTAGTAAAAATCTTACTTTCATTCAGTAACGTACACGGATTTGTAACGTACAGATAATAAAGTCGTTTTTGTTTTAATCGACAAAAATAGAGATGTTCACTTCATTATAGAAGCATTCTGAATAAAATGTATTTATTGACTTCTTTTCTATTTGATTTGAATTTAATTTAATTTTTGACAATAACTAATTTTAATCGAGTTGGTCGATTTGGTTGCTTAGGGTTGTTAGCCTAAAAGTTGGTCTGATCCATAGACATACTATGTCTGTGGTCTGATATAAATTGGAAAATTAAAGTTTTATTAAAAAGCAAAGTCATGTTATACCTACACCTCAATGTTTTTGTATGGTTGAAACGAATAATTTAAAACCTATTGTTTTAGTAAAATTATGTATAGAAATAAATGTAATTGCTTGAATCGAAATTTCGACTATCTTAGGTTAGACCACTTTACCACGACCTTTCACTTACTGGGCGACTGCTTTAAACAATGGGGACTACCGTTTCTTTGCTCACCAGTTGGCGCCACTGTAGACTGAGGTCCGGAGGTATAGCTGTCAAAGGCGATTGGCGCCGAAACAAAGTGTTATATCTTGAATCTAATTAAGGTTATATTGTTTATAAATAACTATCTTGATATCAACAAACTAACTTCTGAAATAGTTGCTCTTGAGGCCGCCTATTTTTGCGCTTTTTCTTAATTCCGCTTTTAAAGCGTTCACATTAATCGCCAAATAATCCATATTTGCGATATTTTACGAAGGAGATCACTTTCCAGCAGGTAAATTAAAGAAATTAAATTTTTATGCAACAAATTCCGCTAAAACCAGTACAAAGTGAATGATATTGGACCTCACGCGACACTAGCGCCTCTAGTGGCAAATTCACTAGCGATACCATTTAGCGATACGATAGCCATACCATTCACCATTGAGCTAACAACACATTCCTCGTTAAATGGACTATCCAACACAAAAATAATTTTTCAATTCGAACCAGTAGGTACTTCTTGAGATTAGCGTAGTAGTACAAACATAGTATAGATAAGCTAGCCGAGTTTAATCAATGTTTTTGGTTATGTATGTACCTCCAACATTCGAGAAAAATATTTTTACAAATATTTTACAATTTTTTAATCAAGGAATGGTATTTTGAAGTTGTACTAGTTTTTTTTTTAAATTTATTTAAAACATGTTTTTTTTATATCATTTATTATTTTTTGAAGAAGTGAAAAAGGGGGTGTAAGTTTGCATGGGGAATCAAAATCGATTTATATGCGTATGGAAATACTCATGCCGAACTCATCCCCTTAAACGAGTTGAAAGGAGGCGTAGAATTGTACCAACATTTTCATTATTACTTGATATAAAAAATATATATAGAAAAGACAGCGATTTCATAAAATTAAAGTAATTTTTAAGAAGGATTATACATTCGATGTGCTATTTTATCTGATACTAGCTGTTTCCCGCGACTTCGTCCGCGTCAATTTCTGTTATTATGATCGCGACTATTTTTGTAACATTATTCACTCATACTTCGCTCCTATTTAATTGGTTGCAGCGTGATGTTATATAGCTTAAAACCTTCCTCGATAAATGGACTATCCAAAAAAAAAAATTTTTTTTAATTCGAACCAGTACTCCTGATATTAGCGCGTTCAAACAAACAAAAAAACAAACTTTTTAGCTTTATAATGTGCGATATAGCCGAACGAACGAGTCGAAAGCTAAGCGCTTGGATCTTTTTGATTAGAATATGATATCTGTCGAGTCTTCGCTTTAACCTAATTCCATCCCACTTCCATCTCCATGTCCGTAAGTCTCCGAGGTTAGGTGGCGGTAGTTACACTTAGCGTAGCATAGTTTCTAACCTACTGCACAGTCCATTTACGTAGGGCTATTAACTATACTAAAACTAGCTGACCCCGTGAACTTCGTTACGCCTCAGAATAATTAATATTGATGTTCTAAATGTCATTGTCATCAAAAATAGTAGTTGGAGAAAAAAATAATGTAATTTATTTTTATGTATGTTTGTATGTTTTTATGTATGGAAATGTGTCATAGCGTCGCTGATAAGCGGATTGTGGGCTCGAGTCAAACCGCATGCAAATTTTCATTCAAGGTATTGTCTTTCTAATTCACGATAACAATATATTTGCCCAAAAACCAGTTTAAAAAAAAAATTGACAATATATTTACAATCGATTTTCGATTATTGAACTACAAAATCAAGTACGTCGGCATTTGCGATGTGCAATAATAATTATAGAACCCTGTGGGACTCGTATTGAACCACTTTATTTTTGGTTGAAAATTTTAAAAAAAAAGAAAATAAATCGGTGCCATAAGAAAAAAACTACCGACAATCGTCATGCACTGACTTCTATTTAGTGGCTACTTTCATTATTTTGATATTAATATTTTATGTAGGTAGGAAAAGTTTTTTTTAGGTAAATAAAGAACACTGTTTTACACAAAACGGTAACGTAAAAAACCTCAACGAGCGGCCGCCTCGGACTCAAACCTATTTCACAGAAATTCAAATTGATGTTGATTTAAAACTGTAACATAAACTGTTCAAAAATCAATCTTGTCAGAATCGCAGCTTCCACTGAAGATGGGATTCCGAAGTTTAGTGCAGACAAGCGAAATTTACCTCCCCCGATTTACATAAACGTCTGGAACTACTTTATTATGAAAAGTCGGCCAATATCTGAAACGAAGCTATTATAAGGCTGGAACCTAGAACGATTCCGCTCGCTGCTTCCAATTTAGAATGGAAAATGCTGTTTATATTAAGATTCTGTTGAAATTTTCCATCTTCAGGAATAGTCACTGTCTTACTAAATTGTCAATGCTTTAGGGATGTAATGGCTTAAAACGGACCAACAGCTTTTCCTGCCCTACCTATAAGATTATTGCCAGTAGAACATGGGCAGATTATTTTTTCCGTTAAACACCGATCGCCCGATCACTGTTAAGGGTAACGATTACTGCAAAGTCTACATAAGCTGATCTGTTGATAAGGATGGAGAAAATATCATCACCTCTTCCCTTTCTATTATTCCTTCTATTCCTATATAGATTTAATGATTTCACCACTTGGAATATTATTAATAAAGAGACATGTAGAGTAAAACCAAATAATCCTACTTACTCTCCCAAGTTAGGGGATAAGCTAATAAACACGAACACAGAGGTTGCAAACACATTTGAAACATTTTTTTCAAATATAGCTCCCTCTTCTACTGAAGGGCTAGCTTCTTCTGCTGATCTAGCTGAATCCCTTCTCAAGTCTGTTGTCGAAGAGTGCAATTCTTCATTTAATTTTAGACATATAAACCCTGATATAATTACAAAAACTTTTAGAGAATTTAATATGAAAAAAACAGAGGATCTTTGGGGAATTTCTGTCAATATTATCAATACAATCATAAGTTCATTAGCCCCTCAACTCGCTATTATTTTTAACAAATGTCTTGATGATAGATAGTTTCCAACTTTAATGAAGTTTAGCAAAATCATTCCTTTATTTAAGTCTGGCGAAAAATGTGACCCCTCCAATTTTCGACCTATATCTATATTGCCAGGGCTAAGTAAAATTTACGAGAAAATAATGTTTAATCAGCTTTTATCTCACTTTAGTGTAAATAAATTATTAAATAGCAACCAATATGGCTTCAGAAAAGGTAGAAATACTCCCGTCTTGGAGTTGCTCTCCTACAACATGTGTTTAAGGCTTGGGAGAGTAAGCTAGATGCGTTGGGTGTATTTTGTGACCTTTCAAAGGCCTTCGATTGTGTAGACCATGAAATATTACTTAAAAAACTTAAACATTATGGTGCATCGAATGATTCCTTGGATCTAATAAGTTCTTACCTTAAAGGCAGAACACAAAAGGTTTGCATACATGGAGCTGAGTCTTCAGGGTCGGCCCTTGTTATGGGTATCCCACAGGGATCAGTATTAGGACCCCTGCTATTTTTAATTTATATAAATGACCTTCCCTGTTACTTACATAATCTTTGTGAGATGGTATTGTTTGCAGATGATACATCAATGATTTTTAAAACCAAGAGGGGCAAATCTTCATTTGACGATGTTAACAATACCCTCTCTAAATTATTGCATTGGTTTATAACAAATAAACTCTTACTAAATGCAAATAAAACAAAATGTGTTAAATTTACGATGCCAAACGTAAGGTTAGCTGCCCCTCACATAATTGTTAAAGATGAACCACTAAACTCTGTAGATTTTACTACCTTTTTGGGTATAACTGCAGACTCTCATTTGCAATGGGGTGCTCATATTAGGGGGCTGTCTGGAAGACGTAGTTCTGCTGCGTATGCTGTGAGAAAGATAAGGCAATTGACTGATGTTGGAACGGCAAGATTGGTATATTTTAGCTACTTTCATAGCATAATGTCATACGGAATTCTGTTGTGGGGCTCAGCGGCAGATATTGAGTCAATTTTTATATTGCAAAAACGTGCTGTACGGGCTATTTACGGCTTTCGACCCCGTGACTCGCTGAAAGAGCTCTTCAAAGACATTAATATACTTACAGTGTCTTCTCAATATATTCTCGAGAATATTATTTACGTTCGTAAGAACATACATTTATTTCTTAAGAAAAGTAACGTACACAATTTTAATACGAGAAATAAAGATAAACTCGCCGTTCCAGGCTTCAGACTGCGAAAAGTAGGAAGATCGTTTATGGGAAATTGTATCCGTATTTTTAACAAATTACCAAAGGATATTGCTGAACTCCCTGTATATAAACTTAAATCGTATGTTAAAGTTATTTTAATGAAAAAGGGCTATTACACTGTTAATGATTATTTAAATGATAGAAATGTATGGCATTAAGTTGTCCCAGCTCGTACTTGCTTAAACCTTGTAAAAATTACCTTACCTTGTAAAAATTTATTTAAAAAGAGGCTGACAATAGTGACCGAGTTTCTTGCGCTGCTTCTTCTCGGCACTAGCCCAGACTTGTCCCGAAGCAGTGGTAGGTTTAAATATTGGGACGTGTAAAAGCGCCTTCTGGGGCCTATTTGCAGAAATAAAACTGATTTTAACTGATTTTAAAAGGTGACTAAAGGAGTGCCGAGCCGGCTTAAAAGAGACCATCAAGATTTTCTGTCCTACCCATAAGAGTATTACTGCCGGTGGAAAATGGGCAGTTTATCCTTTTCATTAAACTGCCTGTATATTGTTGCGGATATCACAAAGACCTCGTTTTGGAGAGGCCTATCAGATGGCAAAAATAAAGTCACAAGAGAACAGCCATAAGTAAACGGAAAGCAGCGTCTTCTCCACCATTGGCAAAACTGCGAAGTTCAACCTATCTGTCAAAATCTTCCTTTTGGAAAGGCTGTGTGTGTGTGTGAAATGATGACGTTGATGAGAAAGTAATTGATAGCGAAGTTAAGATAAATATATTAACGTAGGTATAAATGATACAGAAAGCATAAGATAATAAAGCATAGGATTAAGAATTTGAAAATGCTCTAATTAAAGTACTGTGTTCTTAACTGTATAGCTTTTTCCGGTATTCTCTATTCCTTGATGCTAATATAAAAAAAAATGCTCAAAGTGTGTCGTAGGTACTGGTGATATTTCACACTTAAGAATACCTACATGTTCTAACTTTAAAAGACGAAAGAAGTTTTAGTAACAATGTTTATCTATCTTATCCTTTTTTTTCGTTCACCACCAACACTACATCAAAGCTACATACACATATACATGATAGGTATTTTGTTGCAACATTTCTCCACTACAAGGAAATTTTATGCTTGACAGAAGTTTGAGAAAATAATTTCAAAAACAGTGTAGTTCCTTATGCAGTGCCGTTTCAGTAGTTTCTCGTGCACTCAGCAGAAATGCGGTTTGGAAGTGTGCAGTAAGTTTGAAATATTCTGTTGGCAGTTGCAGAATACGAAACGTGCATGCCTTTTGAATATTATTGCCGGCTTTTGCAGCAATCTTGAAATAAACTTAACAGCAAAGCGGGATTTAATGGAACCATAATAATTATTCAGAGGTACGAGTATTTCCAGATGTTGGTGTTTTATGGTCTTTACTACTACTCAAATCGCAGTAGGGTACCCCCAATGGTTTTGAGTGTCTGATACATCACAATCTTAATTATGAATATTTGTATAAGAAGGATTTTAATCTATATCTAAATAAATCCACAGCAAATGTTGTTATGAATAAAGACTATACTGAGCTATAATTATTTTTCGAGATCTAATATCTAAAAACCTCTTTCTTGTCGTTAATTCATCAACACATAATATGTCTGAAGTTCAGTTGGAATAATAATAGGGTTAATGAAATTGCCGATTATATTCCCACTTTTTATTTTGTTTATAGCTCTTAATTATAGTCATATTATTGCGTAATTCTTTTTGTATTGTATCAAAAACTAAATAAAGTAACTTTTGACTAAAAAAAAATGCAATACTAGTGCCTATTACTTCAAAGGAAGTCGTTGAAAAGACCCCTTACAATGTGTCAGCTGACCTTCTTGCTTCAATTAAGTATATTTGTATTATATACTTTGATTTTCAGAAATTTAAATACTATAATGCGTAGCTTTATAACCATCTAACTTTCACCTTTAATTGCATCGAAAACGGTTCAGGCGTTTTTTAAAAAACTAAAAATTTGTTAGTATGGAAAAATGACTTTTCTCGATTTCGTCCATACAAAACGGCAATTTCATACTTTAACCCCTAATTTATACAAAGCTAAATCCTATTTAACCTTTAAATAATCAACAGCATTAAATCCAATTTAACTGTAAAGTTTTATGTGTAACGCATCAAGATAGTTTAAAGCATAACATGTTTGATGTACATTTTGCTTCTTTTGAATAATACATTTTTGAATTATGGAGCACTGTAACAAAAAATGTTTTTTAGGTTAGGGATCCCTACAATACCTAAGGCCACTAATAATTGAGTGGTACTCGCAACACCGACAGCCTTCCAAAAGTTAGCCTCGAACTCCTGGATAACTAACTAAACCCTTGTAGACCCAATTCCGCCTATGGTGATCAGAAATTAGTTTGAATCAAAGATTCTAGTTACAAACTAAGCGATGTTTTAAAGCGATTACAGATCAGGGGCCCTACTCTGTAACACAATGTCCATTCGAATGCATCTGTCCCTTTCAGTCATACAGATGTCTTAAAGTATCTGGACCGTAGACAGATATATCCGTAAATACGAGCTTCGTGTTGCAGAGTAGGACATCTGATTAAGTGCAGGAAATCGTGATTTGTTTTGTTTATTCAGTAAGAGCCATTTAAACAAAATTTCAAATCAAACCAATGTGACCCGGAAAACGTTTTTGTTTTATATATGAGGAGTTGGTGGCATAAGAATTATTATTGTTTATTAATGAATGTCACATTTTCAACCGACTTCAAAAAAAGGAGGAGGTTCTCAATTAGACTGTATTTTTTTAATGTTTGTTACTCCTCAGTACTTTCGATTGGTTACACGGATTTTGATGATTTTTTTATTATTTGAAAGCTAGTGCTTCCCGTGTGGTCCCATTTCAACCAAGTCATGATCTGATGATGGGATCCGGGAGAAATCGAGGGAGACCCTCAAATTTTATAGGAACGTGTTACCTTTTTGCCTATCTTTCTTAAGTTGTTTCAGTATTGCGTCTGATACTTATCATCTCATGTTGATGAGCTGATGATGCAAGGTAGAACTCCTTGACGGTTAGGAGTAGGAGGATATTTCTTTAAATATCATAGTCGCGTATACTCAGATAGTTGGATTATAGCGTGGAGTTTTATAAATAAGTTATGTATTTCATATGAAAGTAAGTCGTTATCACTATAAATAAACTGAGCACTGAGCCACACAGAGTCATCTTGTCCCAAATTAAGCTACTATTAAGTATCCTGTCGTATGGGGTACTAGACAACTGATAAACTTACTTATATACTTTTTTTTTGTAAATACATACTTATAATACGTAGAAAACACCCAGACCAGTACAAACAGACATGTTCATGCACACAAATATTTGTACAGTGCGGGGATCGAACCCGCGACCCATGGCTCAGAAGCAGCGTTTACGCGCTGATCTAAATGGTCGTCTAATAAGCTTATAATCACCCTACTGTGGAGCAAAGGTCTTCATGATTGAACTTCAGTTACCACAGCATTGGTGGGTACAGGCATAATCACCACGCTTCCCAATGGAGGTTGGTGATCACAAAATATTCGAAAATTTAAAATTTGTTACCCGACCCGGGGATGAAACCCAGGCCCCCGAGATCTTGACCAAGAACTTAAACCAACACAATGGGGCGCTTGCTCATGAAATAAGTAGGACATATTTCCAATATTATAATAAGCTGTCGGCTATAATGAAATACTTATTCGTTAACCAATTTCATGATAAATTCAGTTTAAATATAACGGACCCTAGATGATACTGGTACCGTGAATTAAGCTTTGGAATTCGCTTTTATTGCTCGCATTTAAATATTTCGTAGCCGTATTGGAAACTCTGAAATATTCCGGAATACAAAAGTAGTAGTAGGTGAAAAAGCATTCGATGTTTATACCATTACATGAAAATTACTGTGGGCACCTAAGTTATTTCAACGATGAATATTTCATGGTTTATTTGTGGGATGAAACATACACAAAAATAAAAATAAAAAGAAATAGGATCTGAGGGCTAAAAAAATGGTTTTTTTTGGCTTATCTGTTTGTATTTTTTGGCGCCATTAGCTTGTTTTCTAACATAAAAGTGCGAGTTTTTTAAAAATAAAATATAAAATGATTCTAACTATGACCTATACTAAACAATATTTAAAATTGGTCAACGCCAAAAAACAATGTTTATTGACATGCATAAACTGAAAAGGAAAACCTATTTTTCGTCAGAAATAAAAATGTCGCACCCGAGTATATTCACAAAAGCCGCTTGGATAGTTAATGTTGCAATTAAAATGCAGCGAATGCAGCGCTGGAAATTAATTTACATCTGTCGACGCGATGTATTTTTAGCGGCTACATCTGGGGCCTTAGGCCGCGTCCATTGTGCACTTATATACCGTTTTACCGTATATAAAATAGAAAACTAGATACACAGTTAGAAACAGAGAAAACCTCTCTCCTTTATGTTATTAAACTAAGGTGGAATATATATTAGAGAACGTAGCTTGCAAATCTAATTTTTAATTCGCGGATATATTTGGAACCCTAAACTGAGTCCATGGCGGGTCAATAAGTCCGTGACTTTTTGAATTTCTGACCTCTTTACTGAAAAAGCAACACTACTCCTGTCAACAGGTATCTGTCAGTTGATTCCTATCAAAATTTGAACTTGCTGCGTCAGTTAGTTTGTGTTTGACAGCTATTTTTATCAGACTACCCAGTAATTTGAGGAAAAAATGGAAAAAGGTGAATTTCGTGTGCTTATTAAGCATTATTTTTTGCGAAAAAAAACCATTACCGAAACCAAGGCTAAGCTTGATAAATACTATGGGGACTCTGCACCATCGATTTCAATGGTAAAAAAGTGGTTTACTGAATTTCGTTGTGGCCGTAAAAGCACTGAAGATGCCGAACGTCCTGGACGCCCAGTTGAGGTCTCTACACCCGAAACAATCGAAAAAATTCACGATATGGTGTTGGCCGACCGAAGATTGAAAGTGCAAGAGATTGTGGAAGCCGTAGGGATCTCGCATGGCTCAGTAGTTTCAATTTTGAAAGATCAATTGGGCATGAGAAAGCTTTCCGCAAGATGGGTGCCGCGTTTGCTCACAGTCGACCACAAACGCAATCGTGTAACAACTTCACAGGAAGGTTTGGCGTTGTTTAATCGCAATATGGAGGAGTTTTTGCGCCGTTTTGTAACCGTGGACGAAACATGGATCCATCACAACACACCAGAGACCAAACAACTGTCAAAACAGTGGGTTTCTAAGGGTGAATCGGCGCCAAAGAAGGCCAAGGTGGGTTTGTCAGCCAATAAAGTTATGGCGACTGTTTTTTGGGATGCACGTGGGATAATCCACATTGACTACCTTCAAAAGGGAAGAACAATCAATGGGGAATATTATGCCAACTTATTGGACCGCTTCAATGACGATTTGAAAAAAAACCGACCTCATTTGGCCAAGAAAAAAGTTCTTTTCCACCAAGACAATGCAAGGGTGCACACATGTGCAGTTGCCATGGCAAAAATCCATGAATTGGGCTATGAATTGCTCCCTCATCCACCCTATTCTCCAGATTTGGCTCCGAGTGACTACTTTTTGTTCCCAAACCTGAAGAAATGGCTTGGTGGAAAAAGATTTGACTCCAATGATGAAGTCATCTCGCAAACAAAGGCCTATTTTGAGGACCTCGACAAATCATATTTTTTGGAAGGGATAAAAAAATTGAAGAAGCGTTGGACAAAGTGTATAGAGCTCAAGGGAGACTACGTTGAAAAATAAAATGATTTGTTTATCAAAAAATCTGTGTTTTATTCCAAAAGTCACGGACTTATTGACCCGCCCTCGTATATTGTTTAGTTTTACAGTTAATAAAATGGTTAACTAGATTATGTACACAATGAGAGACAGAGGAAAATCCTATCTGAATGAGATCCACTAAATGTGCTTGTGCAGGTACTCTTTTAATTCAGTATCATTAAACTTTATGTCATTTAATGTAGGTAGAATTTGCATTAGGGCACGTACGACAAATTGTTTCATACTAGAATCTCCTCTTTTTAGTGGGTTTGAAAATCATTACAAATAGGAAGCACATAGCTTACTTCCATACAGAATAAAAGAAAGAGGCCCTTTAAAACTACGTTTGGGTGCCACCTGTATCACAAATGTGGTTTAAAATATCATAATAATAACCACCAGGAGCCTTAACCACCGGTAGCTTGGACCCTGATCTCGATGCCGGTTGGGAACTATTTTTTATATTTATAAATGTGTTTATTTTTTATAAATATATTTAAAAATGTAATTTATATGTTTTAAGATTAAATAAAGGAGAATAATAATAATAATAATATTTTTTAAGACATGCCTCACTGGGCCACACAGAGCCATCTAGTCCCAAATTAAGCTACTATTAAGTACCCTGTCGTATGGGGTACTAGACAACCGATAAACTTACTTAAATACTTTTTTTTTTAAATACATACTTATAATACATAGAAAACACCCAGACCAGTACAAACAGATATGTTCATGCACACAAATATTTGTACTGTGCGGGGTTCGAACCCGCAACCCATGGTTCAGAAGCAGCGTTAACTACCGCTGATCCAAATGGTCGTCATTTAAAATATTAACCTTATAAACACAACAAGGATCTAATTAAATGGCACAAGGGTTCTTTTGACTTTATTTTCGCTATTCTTCTTAAAATGTTTGTTATCATTTCAAATATACAAGTATATACAATATTTACAAATCTGTTTATAACATTAGAGTAGATAATGAAATTAACACATTTATATTAATTTCTGTAGGTACATACATAACTTCCCATTATTTTCAAATACCACTTTTGCTAGGCACCCATTTTCCCAATATGTCTCTAAATTTCCGCTCCATTTGGGGTCAGTCTACAGGTGACTGTATTATTTAGCACAACGACCATGTGGCCAGTGAGCCCTGAATTTTGCAGGTCACCCCAACAGCGTTGCCAATTTGTGTGCCGGCGCGCACAATCGAGTTTCGTTTGCGGTCTAGCCTTAACTTTTCAATCTCTACCAGTAAACCGCATTTGGATGCACCAATTTGTCAACAACCTTTTATTTTTTATTTATTTGACTTGGATGTTCTTATGCTTGTAATTTCGAAGGGCTTTCTGTTGTGTAAATAACCCTAAATCACCTAACTATACGGCACTGCTTGACGTGAGACTTTTGTTTTTTTGTAAATAATGGGCTTGCTCTTGACTACGTATACTTAACTATACGGTTAAGAAGAAGCCTAAGATAGAGCGAGTTTACCCAGAGGTAATGGTTTTCCCACACACCAGCGGAATACAGAAAAACTGTTTAGCGCTGGACTCCGGTAGGAGGGTGGTAGCATCCAGGCAGCCTCTTACGAAGCCTACCATCGCAGAGGGATCTGTTAGCCGTCATCATTTGTTAGAAAACCAAAGATGCCGTTGCTTAGGGTGGACCACAAGCAGGTAGATTCCACCACCCTAAACTGAAGGGTTTGCCATAATCAACTATGCCTCTGCCCTTTCCTAGTACACTTGACATGTGTACTAGAATTGCCAGAATCGCCAGCTGTGACTGGCAATTGCAGTTTAGTCAATGTTGTAACAAAGACGCTACCGCCCGTCTTCTGGTTCTGAAAGAGTAACCCTATTAGTCGCCTCTTACGATAACCACAGAAAGAGAAAGGATGGTGCCGATGGGGACTACCGTTTCTTTGGTCACCAGCTGTTGGCGTCACTATTAACTGAGGTCCCGAGGTATAGCTGTCAAAGACGACTTTATAAGATCGGCGCCGAAACAAAGTTAAAAATCTTGAATCTAATTAAGTTATTTATTTATAAATAACTATCTTCATATCAATAAACTAACTTTCTGAAATAGTTGCATTTTAAATCCGCCCATTTTTGCGCTTTTTCTTAATTCCGTTTTCAAAAGGTTCACATTCGTCGCCGAATAATCCATATTTGCGATAATTTTACGAAAGAGATCACTTTCCTAAAGGTAAATTTAAAAAAATATAATTGATGTCACGAAGCCCGCAAAAACCAGTGAAAATTGAATGTTATTGGACCTCACGCGACACAAGCCCCTTTAGTGGCAAATTCACTAGCGATACATTGCCATGTTATTTTTGTGCCAGCACCATACACGGCACTTTCTGTCTGATCTACTGTTGTTCCTGCTTCACACAATTTTTTGTTGTGTGTTTAGATATTATAAATTGATCTTGCTAACAATCGTTCAAACGATGGTTTTGCTCTGAGCGAGCGCCTATGAAAATTACATTAGAATCTATACTTAAACGAAATTGAAATAACAGTTCCTAAGCCCTGCACCAAGCCGTGGTCATGAAAATCAAGTCCTTTAGCTTTTGTATCAGTCCCATTATGTAAACCATAACTGTTTTTAAAAGCTGATTAAAACAACTCTCAAAAGCTAATGAAACAATTTTAAAGATTTAGATGACGAAGAGTCTTGGTTTAAGCCCAAGCGAATAAAGATTATTTTATTGTAAAAGCGGTGTTTTAATATTTTAAATAGAATTACCAGATAATTTCAAGGTGTGAAATATAATATTGAGAGAGGTAAACCTCAATAATACAAGATATATTTTAAGCCTACTATCAAAATTATCTTCGTAAATAAATTTAATTCAAAACCGTTTATCGTAGCAATAATAATAATGTCTGAGGTAAAATTTTAATAGAGTTAACGAAAATACTTCGAAGAGCTTGTAATAAGATTCACATGGCAAGAACATCATACGTTAAGTACTTGGAGATGAAATTCAAGGGACTTTAGCGTACTAGATTTGCTCTTCGTATAAAGATCTTTATCGTATAGAAATCTTTGTCCATTACTAATAATGCATTGCTTTTATCAAATGCCAAAAGAATAAAGACTCGAAATAATTTCACAGTGGAAAAAGGTATTTCTATTTTTACAAACACAGCAGGCTTATTGAATGTGGTATGGTGTGTTAGCTCATAAAAAAACAATATAAAAACACTCAGGTCATAAAATAATCATTTTATTCAAATCAAATTGATCTTTGGTTCACATCGCTTTTATTTCGTTTGTGAATTGCTTGGGGATATAGATATACTTACACTAAAGCCACACGTTTATAAAAAAATATTATTTTGTGACTGAGATAGAATTCTGCTAGTCGCCTTAATAATGACTGAGATAAGACCCTCTGTAAGTGCGTTTAGAAATTTCTAATATATTTTATACAGTTAAATATTGAGAAACATATTGCGATCAAAAAAGCGGTTGTTTAGATATTATTTTGTAGTTTATTTTCTCTTACACTAATATAAAAAATATAAGAACATTAAAATACAACAACTACGTTTAGTAGTTACAACGGAAATCTGATCGACTTTTTTTAGACGACATTGTAAAATGTTGGCTGCATTGAAGAGATTATCTAATTCCATTAAATATCTAAATCGAGAACGTTGTAAAATTATGGTACGTAGCAATCACTTGCTAAACTTTGTTTAAACATATATATTTTTTTTTAATGAAATACTTTTAATAAACAACTTACACATAAATATTAAATACACATTGAAATTATACATAATTATGTCTTGTTTTTAAGTCAGTATTTAAATTCTTATGTTAGAGTTGCACCGACAAACGCATCATGTTGTAGGTACAATCATAGTGATTGCTATAGGTACAAGGCTATGCCTGTCCTGTAGACAATCAATCAATCATAATCATAATCATTTATTCAGACTAAGAGTTGGTACATTAATCCTTAAAGAACTTACAATATTAATTGTAGCAGATAACTGACAACAAAAAGTACTTAAAAAGTAATGAGAACAAAAGGCTTACGTCTACGATACACACTTTACCTATACATATTATTACAACCGTCGTTTATAGTTTAAAGTTATGATTGTGCAGGTATAAATAAAACGTAAACGTGCTTAATAATGTAAAAGGAAATACTACAAAATTATATAATTCAATTTATTGTGTACTACAAATATTCGTTCCCTCTCATTCAAAAAAAATATAGGGTGCACAAAAAATTCCTCTAAACTAAGCCTTAAGTCATTGATGTTATAAAATCTGGATGTAAGAAATTTAAACAACAAATATCTCTTGTTTTGCTTGTGTTTTATGTACTAATATAAGCTTGATGAGGTTGTGGTTAACACATATTGTTTACGCACATATTTACACACGGGTGTGTCGACTAACCCAAACGCGGCCTATATACACTGGAAGGCTAGAAAGTAAATACATTTATTCTTCCTTATTATCCCCTCCAAATAGGATACATTCATATCATCATCATAGTTTTGTGTTGAGAGTCAAATGGTCAATCATCTCTTAATTTGCTAAGAAACTAATTTGAAAATCTGAAAGTTCCCATCCAACTATGTTCTTCTTAAAATTCCGTAGATACCTGAAAAGGAAAAAACGGAAACCTCATTATTTCCTTGTTGGCCATCCATCCGTCTGTCTGTCAATACCATATCTCGGAAACGTGGAGATGTATCCAGTTTAAATTAAGATCAAAGTTGATATTTTTTTACAGTCCCTTGTACTGTAAAAAATCAAAACTTCAAATTATTTGTAATGTAACCTTAGCGCTTTTGACAATTCAAACTTTTTAAATGTAACATCATGGCGTTTGACATAACATTGACAGAATGCGTGCTGCAAACGGTTACAATTTCCAGTGCGGTTAGCATTTTGGTTAGCATTTGCAATGTCGATACATAAATGTGTATCAGAAATATTTTTTTAAATAACCAATTTGAAATCAATATTCATAGTTAAGACGGGACAACGTCTGTCGGGTCCGCTAGTTTGATATAAATTTGTTTGTTATACGCATAATTTCGTATATCTATTATTTGAGATAAAAACTTTTAAAATATTGATTGAAATGTTGTATTAAATGTTATATTAAACGGATAATATGCTAAATGATTTTATACCAACTGTTACTTATACGTTTTAAAATTATGTAGTTTAAATATATATCTTTCTATCATTATATTAAAAAAGTGTTATATTAAACAAAATTATATTATTTGATATGTTTTGATATTTATACCATATGTTGTTATACTATATATTACACACCCAAAAAAATCGGTATAAACAAAAAAAATATACGATGAGACTCGATTTCTTTACTATTTACAATAAAATGTATATAGAACTCTCAGTGGGCTAATCCGACTCCTACTAGTCAGTTTTTTACCCGACTGCGTCAGAAAGAGGGTTATTTATGTTTAGATTGATTACTATTCAGCCTCACTTCGTACGTGGCATATCGCTACGTATTTTTTTTTAAAGGCATGTTTGGCTTCACTTTTAGGCAACGGCCGCGCCAGTTTCTTTTTTACTTCATAACATTTTTGTTAGCTTACGTTGACAAAAGGAAATTTGATGAATTGGTACCAATCTACTCGCAAAGGAAATGTAAATTTAATAAATTATACTGTACCGCGTTTTATTTACTTATCACGCATGTAAAACCCACCGTATTTAGCTTTGATCTTACTTGTGCCATTTACTCTTACTACGGCAAAGGATATTTTACTAGTCTTTGTTTAATCAAATAAAGCTCTATTTTGTCCAATGTCAGTTTGTTTAACCAATACGTAAAAAGAAAAATATGTTTTTGATAGCTTTGCTCATTTATATTCTTTTTTCAAAAAATGCCTCGAAATGACTGTTAACTACTTCAACAATTTTTTTTTTGTTTGGGATAGGACCAATATTTGTGTTTCTGATCCGGTCAAATATTATGCCATACACAGATCATAAAGTATTCCAATTAAAACTCCATTCGAGACGATTAAAACAAATAAAACAATACAGTATTGGCGAAAGGAAGAGCCATACTTTTTGTCTCTTTAGGTTTCACAATCATTCGAATCGAGTAAAAGAGTCAAAAGTAAATTTCCTCTGCAGCCCCCGGTCTGATGCAAGAAGTTAATCCCTTTTGTTTATATGTTAAATAACCGACCCTGTGTTCGACGTGCGATGTACACTTTTTGAACCGATAAGAGTTGAAGGTATTGGGAACAGAGTTGAAAATGGAATCTATTTGAATTTCAAATGTTTTTTCTTTTATTGACTGCAGCTATGTACCAGTGCTAATTTTATTCAGAGAAGAAAGTATAAGGAGTTTTTAACGAATGAATGATGTTTTAGTAATAAAATTGTAGAACGTTATATCTTTACGATGGTTTCACTTAAAACTTTATTAAAAAAAACTTATTTTCAATGAACTGTTTTTGCACGCTGTATTTTTGGCAACACCATCAACAATAATTTAGTAGGTCACTTATACCTTGTTATCTTAATATTAAATGTCCTAGAGCTTGAGCTTTATTTTTAGGTTTCAGTTAAGTAAGTTGCAAGCAGGTATAGTATTCAGGCATTTATAATAGTAAAACAAAATATAGTCAGCGTATGGTTTTTTATATTCGATAAAATAGGATTTAGCTTCCAAACAATCTGGCTGACTTATGTAGAGTCAAAGCTTTTTAAGCTGTTACAATACCACTACTACTTGTACCCTCAAGTCTTAGTTTAAGCGGGCTGTGTAGATTTTAAGTAACCTAACGCCACTTAATGCTTTACCGTTAAATAATAATATCATGAAATAAAATAGCGTTCAATGTTAGAAGTATGTTTACCAAAATCTACGCTGAAAATTATATCAATCTACAATTGTTATCTCCAGCCAAAATTTTCAACAAAAGCTCGTAGTAACAATAAAATCTGTGGCTCGCCACATTATAGAGCGTAATGATATGTTGGCGGGTAAATAAAAGCGTTGGTTTAGGCTAGCAAGCAAATTACAACCGCCGATGGCGGCACGGAACACAGCAATCACAGCAACGGCGCTCCTATCGAGGCAGTATCAAGCTATAAACTGAAGCTGTTTAGCAATAGATGATAAACATCAGTTTTCATGGCTTTCTGGAGTTACTTGGTTGAAGTAGAAGACGGGGATCTCGTATAATGGTCCAATAGAGAAGCTAAGTGCGGACAAGGCCCAGTTAAACCAAACCAAACCAATCGCATCTGTATAAAAACTGTATAATGGGATTTAAATGCAAACATACCTTGCTTTACCTATTGCTTGACGTTTTGACCGAGTAACATCGGCCGTGGTCACAAGATGACTGGAACAGCGATGCACTCACTCCGTGTAGGTAGTAGGTAGATTCGTATGGATAAATACACTGGGGAAATTTTGTATGAATCTAATAGTCATAAAACGTGAAAGATCATCAATATTAGCCAGTTATTAGGCGACATAGAAGGAGAATTTAGCCATAATCACCACGATCAGCAGTCGATCACAGCTTGGTCTATGATGTAAAGATGACGCTGCTGCTTATCTTTTTTCTGCTTGTGTACACCTTTATTCGATTCTTATGACGCCTATAGGGCATACAAAGTGGTATGGTATTATAATTATATTGCAGACCGTTTCCACAAGATAATGAGCTAACAAGAGACCAGCCTTACGTCATTCCAATCTTTTCGCGACAATTTTACTGATTGTATATGACTTTTTTATTGTATACCAGGTCTTATTAACAATATAAAGGCTCGATTAGTATATTATAATGGTTGAAGAAATTCCAACCCAGTTCATAGTTTGTTTTAGAGCGGAAAATTTATTACACAGTTTTAAATGTAACGTCTCCAAATAGTAAAACCTCTTGACAAGCGAATTTTTGTCACTTGGACCATACACATCAATGTGCAGCGTTGTCTGCAATGCGGGGAATTATGGCCCTCGGTCATACCTAAATATAACCTATCGTTTGCTGACCTCTTTAGATGCAATCGCCACTAAATTGTTGCTTCCAAAAATAAGTTTTCATTTTTTGTAGAGTATGTTCGTTATGTATTGGAACGGGTAAAACTTATGTACATACACAAAACTTGAATATTAGAAGACACTAATTTTATTTATAATAAGCTCATCATCCTCATTATCAGTATATATCAGTCTACAACTGGGAATAACTTGCTCCAACAGGACTTGACAGTTTGACCAATAGAGGGAAGAAAACGCAGCTACTCGTTCGTTCTTCTTTTGGCAGTACTCCTCCTAATTCCAGTTTAACGGCACCTACTAGACCAATCATACGGGCCCACACATACAAATTAAAATTATCGCTTAAATTATTTAGATTAAAACAAACCAAACCAAAACAAATGAAAAAAACCTCTAGGCTACCATTATTTTAAATGAAAATTCATAAATGTATGATGTGATAAAGTAACCAAATAGCTCAATAAAAGCAGACAAATCTGACATTTAGACTACTATTTCAGCAACCAAAAAGGCTAATGCTTCTCGTAATTTTATAAAAAAAACTGAAACGCGATAACAGTAGCGGAAACTTGTTAACACAAATTCCACAAGAAGCAACTGATTGTACAGGTTAACCTTCGTTAAGTTTTCAATTAACTGTATTGCTTCAAAAGTGTCTATCCATATTAGTCGATACGTCAGAAGAAATGAATTCTTTTATAATAACCATTTAAATATTGAACAAATAGCACTCACCTCCACACGAACTGAAGTAAAAGCAGTTAAAACTTATAATGAGTTCCAGATAAATTGTTTATCTTCGGATGAAGAGATAAAAGAATGAAGACTTCCTTATCGTTCACTCATTTATTCGTTACAAAAAGTTGCCCATAATACTTTATATAATATTTTATGATATCATGTAAAGTATTATATAAGTAACGTGCCCGCTATGCATGGAAATGCGGGTTCGAGTCCCGTGTGAGACGTGATTTTTTTATGTTTAAATACTGATAGTATAATTGCAATTAAGTAATAAAATATCATATAAATTATTTAACAGCTGTTTCACCTGGCTGTCACACATCTGTAAAGATGTTTCTTTCGGGTGTTAAGAGTGCAAAACTCCTAACATTTGATAAAACTACGCCCGCTTACAGCGTTAAGAATATGCTTGAAAAATAGCCTTTATTGTCTGTATTATTTTATTATCTACAAGTTAAAAATAAATGTACTCGTTGTTAAGTTGATTTAAGTGGTAACTGTGTTATATCTAACAAGGAAGAGCTACTTAAACCTGCAATAAAATGTTAACACATTCTTTGACAGGGTTTTTTTAATAACGACTTACTACAGATCTAAATTCTCCTCTCTACCATACACCAAACTACGATCGCATTATCGATTTAGTAGTTTTCATGTTCAATAAATCCATATTGAATTTCCTCTAAGTCGGTTTAAAATTTTTTGTTTTCCTATACACACGTTAATATCTCTTTTTACCCCTTTAAAGTATGATTTCTAGGATAAAAACTTCTTTATGTCAAGGCCCGAGACTTTAACTATATTTTTATCAAATTATCCCAATATGCGTACTCGATTTATATAAAGGTATATTCGCTCCAAACATACTAATATACAAATCTTTCGTCTTTCGTTCGGGTCATAAAAGTCTTTTTTTCAAAATCTCAAATAAAAAGCTTTCGATTTAAGACTCTAATATGAAAGATTTTCAATCTCTCGTGTTGATCTCATATGATACGAAAAGCTTCGGATTAGAGAGCTTTAAAACTTTCTCGAACTTTTATTAAAAATGTTACTTGGCTCTCTTAATCACAAAAGTTCGATTTTGCTTTTAACCCTCCTAAATTGATGCAGGTAGAATGGAGGGGGGGGATTCAAAGTAAATATTTTTCATGAAAACCTATTGATTCTATTTAAATTGTTTTGTCAAGTAACGGTTAAAAATTGAGTTTTGTTTCGACTTAATCTATCTAAATATATAAAAATGAAAACTGATTTAATGACTGACTGACTGACTGACTGACAGACATATCAACGCACAGCCCAAACTACTGGGATTTATAATCTAAAAATTTTCACCGTGCTTCCTTTTATAGTGTAGGTGAGCACTAAGAAAGGAATTTTGGAAATTCCGCCTCTAAGGGGGTAAAAAGGGCCCCATAAGTTTGTATGAAACTCTGTCAGTTTTGAAGCTAAGTCAATGAAAATTGGTATCCAGCTACCTGATTGAAAATTAAGAATGACGTCTATCAGGATTTTTTAAAATTTAATCTTTAAGGGGATAAAAAATGGGGGCAAAGTTTGTTCGGTTCCGCGTCATACCCATACTCTTTAAATATTTGTACTCTCTGACTTTACTTAGTTTGTTATGACATTCAATGTGTCAATCAGAAAATAAATAGGTAATTTCTTACAAACAGGAATGGTATTAAAATCTATGAGAAATTTCTGATTATGAATTAATCTAAATATATAAAAATGAAAACTGATTTAATGACTGACTGACTGACTGACTGACAGACATATCAACGCACAGCCCAAACTACTGGGATTTAAAATCTAAAAATTTTCACCGTGCTTCCTTTTATAGTGTAGGTAAGCACTAAGAAAGGAATTTTGGAAATTCCGCCTCTAAGGGGGTAAAAAGGGCCCCATAAGTTTGTATGAAACTCTGTCAGTTTTGAAGCTAAGTCAATGAAAATTGGTATCCAGCTACCTGATTGAAAATTAAGAATGACGTCTTTCAGGATTTTTTAAAATTTAATCTTTAAGGGGATAAAAAATGGGGGCAAAGTTTGTTCGGTTCCGCGTCATATCCATACTCTTTACATATTTGTACTCTCTGACTTTACTTAGTTTGTTATGACATTCAATGTGTCAATCAGAAAATAAATAGGTAATTTCTTACAAACAGGAATGGTATTAAAATCTATGAGAAATTTCTGATTATGAATTAAAATTAGTGAGTGATCAGCTGGTGAAGTGACAAATGAACAAATTTACCCAGAATAATTTGGAAGAGATACGACTACAAATAATATTACTGATGACCCACAGTTGGAAACTGAGATTGAAGAAAAAAATAACCTTCAGGGTATTACAACACAGCTTAAACTAAAACTGCAGAGTTTGAATTCGATAGCACGAAACAATTCCATGTATGCAGAAGGTACTGAGGTGCAAAGGTCGGTCACAAACAAATCTTAGGACATCTAAATTGAACTCAGTACCATAAGACAAGGACGAAACATTCAAAAACATCATTAAACGGTTGGATACGTACTTAAAACTGAACAGATGTGATGATATCGATACAAGGAAATACACGTCAATCTTTGAGCCCAGAATTACATCAGAAAACGTATTATATTATATTTTTGTGCTCCACGGGATCCTTGTGAGTTAGAATTTGAAAAGTTGGATAAAATTCAGTTAGTAAATTATCAACAACTCAAAATTGGACGATTACTAGAAGATTTAACAATGGTGTTTGACGGAACTCTTGTTTGAATATCAAACTACAAAGCTCAGTTAGTGCTTCAAGGAAATGTGACACCAATTTTCATCTAGCCGCGACGTATTCCATATGCCCTGAAGGACAAAGTTGACGAAGAAATAAGGAGGCTATGTAACGAAAAGACAAAACTTGAAAATTCCTATTGGATGTCTTATCTATATGTATATTGGTACATATTCAGAAAATAAATATGGGTACTTACCATAAAAATGGTATTATTTAGAACTTAATCATTATTAGGGTTCCGTACCCAAAGGGTAAAAACGGAACCCTATTACTAAGACTTCGCTGTCTGTCCGTCTGTCCGTTAGCCTGTCACCAGGCTGTATCTCAAGAGCCGCGATAGCTAGACAGTTGAAACTTTCACAAATTATGTATTTTTGCTACCGCAATAACAACAAATACTAAAAACAAAATAAAACAAATATTGAAGGGACAAAAAAATTCTTTTTTGTTCGATATTAATAATGCCAACAGGTAGGCACTTGAAATATTCACAAAACACTCAGTTATATTTCTAACTTTAATAGTCAATAATTAAATTAATATTTAAGGGAGGTAACGCCCCGTTGGTCTAGTGGTTTAAATACCGGGCCAAGATCTCGGGGTCCCAGGTTCGATCCCCGGGTCGGGCAACAAAAAGTTTCGAAATTTCGAACGTTGCTCGGGTTTGTGATCAACAACCCGCATTTGGCAAGCGTGGTGATTATGCCAGTTCCCATCATTGCAGTGGTAACTTGAATTCAATGATGGAGGCCTTTTCCCTGCAGTGGGATGATTATAGGCTGTTACTTAAGGGAGGTTCCCACACAAAAAAATCAATTTTTTGCTTATTTTTGCTTGATATCAATAAATGGTAACAGGTAGGCACTACATTAACCAAATGTTGGGAAATCGAAAAAAGTGTATACATAGAATTACACTGTTGTACCTTATGACATTATCAACTATATTAAGCAGTACAAAAATAATTCCTAAACTGGGCATAGACCCGTATCTCAGACAGGAAAAGGTAACTGGTGTGTTGCAACAACACTAAGCAGCTGACTGGTGGATTAAATCAATATAGACTGGTAGATCATTTGACAAGCTTCCATTTAGAAGATAATTTGATAAACTTCCATTTAGTAACGATTTATTTTTTCTAGGACGCACCGCTTTTGGCCTGGCAAAGTTTGTTTAGTGAAACTGCCTTTCTAACGCATCCAAATTATCTTTTTATTTAATATCATCCATATTTAAAAAAATACACTTTTAAAACATGAAAATAAAACGTTGAAAAAAAATCACCTCACTTCATAATTCCGTGTTGTTTAACTTAGGAATAGCTACCACCACGCACCCACTAATGACCAAGCAGCAGTAATTAATAATGTTTTGCTGACATCATTTGAAGGTCCACAAGAAAAATGATAAAACAGATCCTAACAACTACCGGCCTATATCACTTTTACCCACCGCTTCAAAAATATTCGAAAAGGCAATGAGTGATCGTGTTTATAAATTTTGCGAAAAATATAACATTTTTAACGAAAACCAAAACGGTTTTCGCAAAAATAGATCTACAATATTGGCCGTGTACAAGTTTGTACAGGAAGTAAGCGGGATGTTAGATAGAAAAAAATATGCCATCAGTGTTTTATTGGATATGACGAAGGCCTACGACAAGGTCCAGCATAACATACTGCTAGATAAGTTGTACGGAGTAGGCATTCGCGGTAAGGCACATGATTGGTTCGCGTCGTACCTCAGAAATAGGGTACAATATGTCGAAATTGAACACCTTAACAATTCCTCTAAAGAAATGACACCTATTCGTTCCGATAGTAAGGTAATAAATGCGTCAATACCGCAGGGTAGCGTGACTGGATGTCTTCTGTTTTTGATCTATATCAACGACCTCCCTAAGATCATCAAGGAACCGTGTGTTTTGTTTGCGGACGACATCTCGCTGCTTACGCAATGCGAAAACAATAATACCCTAAAATTAAACGAAACACTTACCCTCCTTCTCTCGAAAGTTTCAAACTGGATGGATGATCATAATTTAGAAATAAACTTCCAAAAGACGAAAATTATGTCTTTTCATCCCTATCAAAAACAAGCACTTAACATTGATTTCACGCACAATGGCACTAAATTAGAACACGTTAGCACTTTTAAGTTACTAGGTTTAGAAATAGATACACATTTAAACTGGAAAGCGCACATCCAAAAGATAAAATCTAAATTATCAAGCTACGCGTATGCACTTTACGAGGTTAAAAAAAGTACTGACCTTGATGCGGCACTAACTACCTACTACGCCTATGCAAACGCGTGGCTTAACTATGGCATCATTCTATGGGGAAATAGCACCGATGCAGCCAGCCTTTTTATTTTGCAAAAAAAGCTAATTAGAATTCTCGCCTACACAAAACAGACAGAAAGTTGCAAACCATATTTTAGAAAATTTAACATACTTCCCCTTCCATGTATGTACATCTTGGAAATATGTAAATTCGTCCGAAAACACCCCGAATTTTATACAAAGCGATCGGATTTACCCTCGAACCATTCATTGAGAAGTGTTCGTAAGAACAAATTAATGTTACCGCCTGCCCATCTAAAGCTTCATTCATCAAGCCCACTATTCATGTCTATAAAAATTTACAATAAACTACCGGAATTTATAAAAGAAGAATCAAATAAAATTAAATATTCAAAATCAATAAAATCTATTCTTTTAAATAACTGCTACTATACAATAAATGAATACCTAAATGACAAAAATCTAATAAAATTAAAAAAATAATAATCAAATTAATTAATACAATGGCCACAAATATAACAATTTATTTCATTTATGTCAAATTCAAATTTATAAAAATGTTTAATAAGTAATACAATCTAATAAAAATATGAGATTAGCTGTTATTTTAATATAAATTTAATCGATATCTATAAATTGAATATAAAGTCAATTTTAGAAAGTATGTATACACTTATTATTTGTTATTTTGTACTGAAATATCATGTAATTATGGCGTCATCCTCTCTGTCTACTACTAATTGTATTGTTGTGCCCGAACAGGGTCTATAATGAACTGTTTTTATCATATTTTATAACATCCTTGTAACATTATAGAACGCAATAAAATATTTGAATTTGAATTTGAATTTGAAGCTGAAGAAATATAAAAATTTATAGACACAGTGGTCAGTACAGTCAAATCAGTTCTCTATCCTGTCAAGTTTCTGAACACTTTTTATCCTACTGATCATCCTCTACCATTCATGCCTCGACCCCACATCCCACATGAAAGTTTTGTGAAACTACGTCAGCTTTTTGGTATAAATTTTGTTATGTTGTTTATAAGGATTTTTTTATAATTAAATATTTGAGGGGGTGAAAAACGGTTGAAAATTTTGTGGTTAATTATTTGTGTTTAACATCATATTGAAGTACTTGAAACTTCGTTTATCGATCATGAAGGGAGAATGACATAGGACTGGCTTTTTCAGAGCTCTACACCGATGCTGGTACTACACCGGTCTTCTATCCAAACGTAGTATGCAAGCAAATTGTCTTTGTAAAATCGCCTTTTTAACGCTTATGGATCGAGAAAAATGGTAACCTACTTCGTTGGAAATTAAGAATGTGGTTTTTTACACAGGGCCACTTCTTCCAGTGCTCTACGCCAGTGTTGATCATATTCGAATAAAGCCTTGCAAGCTGCTTTGAATGGTTTGTTGTACTCATAGATTTAATTTAAATCTATGGTTGTACTACAGCGTTGACAGTTTTGAAAGTTTCAAATGATATTGTACTTCAGATTTCATGTAAATGCAAACAGATGTGGTGCGAGCTCGCTTGGACCACGGTTCGCTAGGAGAACTAACACCGGATCCCTAAATAGTTTAAATCGGCCCTTTTCATCCAACTATTGTATAAACGGGCCCCGGTAAGTCGGCAACGACGTATCGGCTCCCACTAAGTGCCCACCACCACCTCGCCCGAGATGGGCACCTTCGGCACCTTAGGCAAAGGAAGTGGAGGAAAAGAGTGGAGGAGAGGAGTCGTGACGAAAACTTTGTAACAGATCAAAACCCACGCGTGCGAAGCCGCGGGCATCAGCTAGTACGTACATATTTTTTGTGCAACCATGTAACAAAATCAAAATATTAGATAGGAGAAAAAAAAAGGTTTTAATTAAGTAAAATTATTTCGATAGTCCAAATTTTCTCATATGTAAAGGTATTAAATCATATTTTATAATATAAGCAAGTAACACGATTGCAAGAAAACACTTAGCAACTATTAGCGGGTCTTATCTAAATATATAAAAATGAAAACTGATTTAATGACTGACTGACTGACTGACTGACTGACTGACTGACTGACTGACTGACTGACTGACTGACTGACTGACATATCAACGCACAGCCCAAACTACTGGGATTAAAAATCTGAAAATTTTTACCGTGCTTCCTTTTATAGTGTAGGTGAGCACTAAGAAAGGAATTTTGGAAATTCCGCCTCTAAGGGGGGAAAAAGGGCCCCATAAGTTTGTATGAAACTCCGTCAGTTTTGAAGCTAAGTCGATGAAAATTGGTATCCAACTACCTAATTAAAAATTATGAATTATGTCTTTCAGGATTTTTGAAAATTTAATCTTTAAGGGGATAAAAAATGGGGGCAAAGTTTGTTCGGTTCCGCGTCATACCCATACTCTTTACATATTTGTACTCTCTGACTTCACTTAGTTTGTTATGACATTCAATGTGTCAATCAGAAAATAAATATCATTTCTTACAAAATTTGTATTGTATTTAATGATATGGTATTATTTTAGAATTTTATAATTGGCGCTGAAATGGGTGAATTTTTCTTAATTAAAACGTTTACGAACTTTAATTAAAGGCTGCATTACCAAATTCGGCAGCCAGATACAAACCCTACGAGAAAATTGGAATTTTTTGGAATTGGAGAATTTGGAAGAGATACGGACTACAAATAATATTACTGATACCCACAGTTGGAAAATGAGATTGGAGAAAAAGATGACCTTCAGGATATTACAACACAGCTTAAACTAAAACTGCAGAGTTTGAATTCGATAGCACGAAACAATTCCATGTATGCAGAAGGTACTGAGGAGCAAAGGTCGGTCACAAACAAATCTTAGGACATCTAAATTGAACTCAGTACCATTAGACAAGGACGAATCATTCAAAAATATCATTAAACGGTTGGATACTTACTTAAAATTGAACAGATGTGATGATATCGATACAAGGAAATACACGTTTCAACATCTTTGAGCTCAGAATTACACCAGAAAACGTATTATATTATATTTATGTGCTCCACGGGATTTTTGTGAGTTAGAATTTGAGGAGTTAGATAAAATTCAGTAAGTAAATTATCAACAACTCAAAATTGGACAGATTACTAGAAGATTTAACAATGGTGTTTGACGGAACTCTTGTTTGCATATCAAACTTTAAAGCTCAATGAGTGATTCAAGAAAATGTGACACCAATTTTCATCTAGCCGCTACGTATTCCATACGCCCTAAAGGACAAAGTTGACGAAGAAAATAAGGAGGCTATGTAACGAAAATTTGATAAAACTGAAAATTCGTATTGGCTATCTTATCTATATTTAGGTACATATTCAGAAAATAGAATCAGTACTTACTATATAATATGAATGGTATTCTCAATAATTTTTTAGGGTTGCGTACCCAAAGGGTAAAACGGGACCCTATTACTAAGACTTCGCTGTCTGTCCGTCTGTCCATCTGCCTGTCACCGAGCTGTATCTCAAGATCCACGAAAGCTAGACTGTTGTATTTTTGCTGCCGCAATAACAACAAATACTAAAAACAAGGGGGCTCCCATACAACAAACGCGATTTTTTTGTCCTTTTTGTTCGATACCTGTTGCCATTATTAATATAATGGCAACAGGTAGGCACTTGAAATATTCACAAAACACTCAGTTATATTTCTAAATTTAATAATAAAAATACTAAAAATGCAATTTTTTGCCTATTTTTGCTTGATATCAATAAATGGTAAAAGGTAGGCACTACATTAACTAAATCAATGTAGGTAGGTACCTACTGTTGTTTACGTAGTCAATGGTACGGAACCCTTCGTGCGCGATTCCGACTTGCACTTAGCCGATTTTTAGAGACAAATGTTGGGTAATCGTAAAAAGTGTATGGAATTACACTGATATCAACTGATATGACATTATCAACTATATTAAGCAGTACAAAAATACTTCCTAAACTGGACATAGACCCGTATCTCAGGCAGAAAAAGGTAACAGGTGTGTTGCAACAACAACAACTAAGCAGCTGACTGGTGGATTACATCAATATAGACTGATAGACCATTTGACAAGCTTCCATTTAGAAGATAATTGATAAGCTTCCATTTAGTAACGATTTATTTTTTCTAGGACGCACCGCTTTTGAGGGCCTGGCAAAGTTTGTTTAGTGAAACTGCCTATCTAACGCAACCAAATTATCTTTTAATTTAATTTCCTCCATATTTATAAATTTTTAAAACATGAAAATAAAACTTTGAGAAAAAAAATCACCTTACTTCATAATTCCATGTTGTTTAACTTAGGAATAGCTACCACCACCCACCCACTAATGACCAAGCAGCAGTAATTAATGATGATTCGCTGACATCATTTGAAGCTGAAGAAATAAATAACAATTTATAGACACAGTGGTCAGTACAGACGAATCCAGTTATCTATCCTGTCAAGTTTCTGAACATAATAATAATCCTGCTGATCATCCTCCATCCATCCATGCCTCGAACCCACATCCCACATGAAAGTTTTGTGAAACTACGTCAGCTTTATGCTATATGTTGCTTAAAGTTTGTAATGATGTTTATAAGGATTTTTTTATAATTTAATATTTGAGGGTGTGCAAAACGGTAGAAAATTGTGTGGTTACCTTAATTACACATCATATTGAAGTACTTGAAACTTTGTCTATCGATCATGAAGGGAGAATGACAATGATGGCCAGCCCCGGCACCGTAGGCAAAGGAAGTGGAGGAAATGGGGTTGAGTCATGACGTAAACTTTGTAACAGATCAAATACCACGCGCGCGAAGCCGCGGGCATCAGCTAGTGTTATATACGAGGAAACGGCAATAATCCTTAACTTACGACAGAAAATAATTATACACAACATACATAAATATCAATCAAGTTAAAACTATAAGAAGCGAAGCTTTCACAGAAATTGTTTCTTTAAAACCAATTAAATTTGTAGCTGTCAACACTATGCCCTAAAAAAAAGGTTTTTTTCTTAATTAAATTGAGCTGTTTTTAAATAGTAAACTTCAAAATATTTACCACTTCCCCAGATGTGATATGAAATTTCGCTAGCCTGTAAGTGCTTGTTTTGCCAACCGAGCAACTGATACATTATTGTATCCCCGTATTTATTCATGTGGTTTGCGCCGAATGCCAAAAATATTAAAAAAAAAATTACAACTGCAATGATGAGTACTGGCATAATCACCACGCTTGCCAAATGCGGGTTGGTGATCACAAACCCGAGTAACGTTCGAAAATTCGAAACTTTTTGTTGCCCGCCCCGGGGACCGAACCTGGGACGCCGAGATCTAGGCCCGGTATTTTAACCACTAAACCGGGGCATTTTCTTCCACTTTTAAATACCTATTTTAAAAAAATTCACGTTCTAGCGTTTGCCCACTTATTCCTGTTTATTTCGTATTAGACGATAATGCAACAATGGATTTTGATTGTTTTCACTGCGACCACTTTGATTTAGTTTTAATCTGACAAACAGATCTCGACAGAATAAACTAATCAAAGTCGTAGCAAATAAATGCTAAATGTAGTTAAAGTTAAGGTAAAAGCTATTTTTTTTTTAAATGCTGCCTGAAAGCCTGAAAAAAGTCACCAATGTTGAGTGTGTGCATGATGATTGCCAGTTATTTTTGGCTTCACACCAACTTTTTATGGGGGCTATCGCTAGTGAATTGGCCACTAGAGGCGCTAGTGTCGCGTGAGGTCCAATATCATTCACTTTGTACTGGATTTAGCGGAATTTGTTGCATAAATTATAATTTCTTTAATTTACCTGCTGGAAAGTGATCTCCTTCGTAAAATATCGCAAATATGGATTATTTGGCGATTAATGTGAACGCTTTAAAAGCGGAATTAAGAAAAAGCGCAAAAATAGGCGGCCTTAAGAGCAACTATTTCAGAAGTTAGTTTGTTGATATCAAGATAGTTATTTATAAACAATATAACCTTAATTAGATTCAAGTTGAAACACTTTGTTTCGGCGCTAATCGCCTTTGGCAGCTATACCTCCGGACCTCAGTCTACAGTGGCGCCAACTGGTGAGCAAAGAAACGGTAGTCCCCATTAGCGGCTTGTTTCACCCTATTCTACGGTTATATTATAGCTATTAAATAAAAAAGTTGTGCGTGTACTAGTGTACACGCGTAAGAAGTGAAACTTCTTTATGGCCTTATTTTTCGAAAAATGATCTACATGCAACTTTCCAGAAATTGGTTAAATTGGTTAAATTGGTTAAATTGGTTAAATTGGTTAAATTGGTTAAATTGGTTAAATTGGTTACATTGGTTAAATTGGTTAAATTGGTTAAATTGGTTAAATTGGTTAAATTGGTTAAGTTGGTTAAGTTGGTTAAGTTGGTTAAGTTGGTTAAGTTGGTTAAGTTGGTTAAGTTGGTTAAGTTGGTTAAATTGGTTAAATTGGTTAAAATGGTTAAATTGGTTAAATTGGTTAAATATTATTTCACTTTACCTTTTTGCTATCGTCTGAACCAACCGTGGTAGGGGCAAGAAAAAGATGGCGCGTAACCGAAAAATGTGACGAAAATTTGACGCAAATTTCCAGAAATTGGTTAAATTAGTTAAATTGGTTAAATTGGTTAAATTGGTTAAATTGGTTAAATTGGTTAAATTGGTTAAATTGGTTAAATTGGTTAAATTGGTTAAATTGGTTAAATTGGTTAAATTGGTTAAATTGGTTAATTGGTTAAATTGGTTAAATTGGTTAAATTGGTTAAATTGGTTAAATTGGTTAAATTGGTTAAATTGGTTAAATATTATTTCACTTTACCTTTTTGCTATCGTCTGAACCAACCGTGGTAGGGGCAAGAAAAAGATGGCGCGTAACCGAAAAATGTGACGAAAATTTTAAGCAAAACGTGACGGTAAATTTTTTCCAACGCCGATAAAGAAGTTTCACTTCAAAAATAATAGAAAACAGCACACTCAGGCACGGTAGAAAGAGTGGGAGATACTAGTTCCTCTGCCTTCCCCTCGATCTTACGCTTTTTCGATCAGCATCACGTGACCCTGACGCGAGTTTGGAAGTTTTTACCCATCCAACAAAAAGTGCTCAGCGCCGCTATAGAAGTATTCACTTCACAAAATATTACAGAATCATTCCACCTGGTTTGCATAAAATGTAAATAAAAAAGTCGAGTCAGGGTAAAATTGTGCATCGGAGGAGTCCAAATAGACTGCTACTGGCTAATTTTATTGTAATAGAGAAGGCAGTACCTATATTTAAATGTTTACGAGTATCAGTATTCCGCCCGACACTAAACACCAATTTTATGGAACAAGGGATTTTGGTTGCCTTTTGCTCTAAATAATAGGATTTAAATAACACTATTGCATTTAACTGTATATCATTGTCCAAGGTATTAATGTCTCACCGGCCAGTATCCTTTGTTATTTTAAGTCAAAGATTAAACTGTCACAGAAGGGTTGGTTACGGAATCACTTTAACATTAACATAGATTTGTAATCTTATCGAGTTAAGATATTAATTTATTCAGGTCAGGCATATTGTAACTGAGAGAGATGGTAATGAAATTGTAATCCTTTGGCTGTCAAGGTTTAGTTCCTTTGATGTGTAATTTGTAATTATGTTTACTTTTAATCTTTAAAAGAAGAAATGAGGTTCCTAATTTGAATGTATTTATTTGAGAACGATACAATTTTTCGAAAGAATTGATTTTGATCCAAGCAGGAGCTAGGAACTGGGTGTAAATAAAAAAAAAACAGTTAAGATTGTTAGCTAGTTAATACGGCGCGCATTAATGCGTAAGTTCTTGTGAAATTTTAGGTTTAAAGAATCTTTGTTTCTCATAAGAATACAATTCACTTCCTATGTGAGATAAATACAATAAAATTATAATAAATATCTACGAGCGTACTTAACAGCTATCGCAGAATAATAATTAAAAAAAAGAAACGTAGGGTAGTTACGCTTAGCAGTTGTAACCAGCTACCGGACACGCGTTAGCAACACAACTCAAAACTTGCTTGCCGTAGATCTAAAGCAGAAACAAGCTACAAACTAGAAGTGGTTTCGAGTTCAAATTTTAGTAATATACAAAGGAAATAAAACTATATCCGTAATATTTTATTAATCACAAAACGATAATTTATACCACAATATTAAAATTCTTAGTCTGGTGTACTTACGGGGCATATTTCCAAAGAACTAGGTATTTACCTGGCCCATAGATTACTCACACGATACACTCGTAATATGAGACATGAGACAAGCAATGTAATACACGAATATGACATTGCTTTTAAACTGCTTCAAAAATTCATAGTATAGGTACTTTTATACTTCTTCATACAAATAGTTTTATACATACTCGTATAGTAAAACACAATTATGCTTATTATTATTACTGGAATATTGGTTAATCTGATCAAGCAATGCTCATTTTAAAAATCTTTATGTATTTAATAAAGCTTTGAGCTTTACTGTTTCTGAACTTTTATTAAAACTTTCGTAGACCGTTGCCCTTTGCGAGACCATTTCAATACTTTTGTGGCCTTATTTTACAAAGAATTTAGAGTTCGTGTCAAAATTTTTTATTCTCTATTACCCTAATAATGAAGGGTAATACAAAAAAAGTAATAGTAAATAAGCTAATTTTAAGCTTATGATTCGGGCAAGTCAATTGGCATAAGATTGTTTGGGTAATTCAATATAACACACATACACACAAACACACACGCACGCACGCACGTACGAGCGAGGACGCACATACACACACACAATGTAGTATGAATAATTGAGAACAACTTCTATTACTTTAACATTTTATATTTTTAAGATTATATTACATGTTAAAGTATTTTGGAAACAGGTGTAATAATTTTTCAGTAACTTTTAAATTAAAATTATAAGAAATAGCGAAGTCTCCAAATATAATCTGTTTGCTTAAATAGAGACTCCATCTACATTATAATCAAGGTGAAAAGATTTTAAATGTAAACAAATATTTAATTTATTTATTTTATTTTTTATGTTATTACGAGTAGTGTTAAATAATTTCGTGCCACTTTAAATTTTCAGTAAAGTATCCTCCACAAACAACACCACCTTCCAGCTGTTTTTTCATATAGCGTAGAAGGTCATTTATATAAATTAAGAACAGCAGAGGTCCCAATGATGATCCCTGCGGGACACACATAATAAGAGGCGACCTTGAAGACTCAGTTCCATTTATGCAAATTTTTTGTAATCGGCCTATGAGGTAAAAGCATCTTAATTGTTAAGAATCATCTGAGACCACGGAATGTCTTACACCCGTATTTGTAAACAAGTAAAAGTAATTACTTGACTCAAAGTAATTACTTAAGTGATAATAAGTATTCCTTAATCAAGTTATTACTAGAAGGGAGAATTATCAAAAGTTAGCATTGTCAGCCAAATAATATGACTATTAATGGTCACCCATTTCCTTCACTTAAGCACTAGGTCTGAACACTTTAAGTTATGACTTTCTTCAGCAATAAGTAATTAATTCTTTTTAAATACAGGTGTTAATAGTATTGAAGTAAAGTTTGTGATGAAAAATGATCAAAGAAAATTTCTGTGACATCTTGGCTATCATTTGTAGACTGTTATTGCCAACTCACCTGCCAAGTGCAATGATTATGAAAAAAATATGTTTTGTAGATACCGATGTCCAGGAGTGTACTTATCCAGGCTATTGTTGAATGATGATTATTTTATGATCAAGTGTTGCAAACAAAAATGATCAAATTAATAGTTCTGGAGACCAACTGGAGAGTCACTTTTTAGGGTTCCGTACCCAAAGGGTAAAAACGGGACCCTATTACTAAGACATCGCTGTCTGTCCGTCTGTCCGTCGCTCTGTCACCAGACTGTATCTCAAGAGCCGGGATAGCTAGACTGTTTCCACAAATTATGTATTTCTTTTGCCGCAATAACAACAAATACTAAAAACAAAATAAAATAAATATTTAAGGGGGCTCCCATACAACAAACCCGATTTTTTGGCCTGTTTGGTACGGAACCCTTCGTGCGCGAGTCCGACTCGCACTTGGCCGGTTATTTTCTATAACTTAGGTTAAAAATGTATTGGCATAGCATCACACTTGTAATTTATTATCCTTACAATCAACAAACATTAACATTTGATTTTGATCAAATTTGCCAAAAAAGTCACGATTTTTAAACTTGTTTTGGATGCGCTATTTAAATGGCCTTAAAACTCTCAATAGAGCCCTTACTGTTAGACCAACCCCATTTCACCATGCAGCCTATTTAAGACACAAACTGATGCAACAGTTGTTTAATTAAAATTATCACCATGGTTACTGAGCCCCATGTTCTCAAACGGACGTATGGAAGAAATCGAGAAAAGTCATTTTTCCTAAATAACAATTTTTTAGTTTTTTTAACAACGCCTGAACCGTTTTCGATGCAATTAAAGGTGAAAGTTATAAATCTACGCATTATAGTATTTAAATTTCTGAAAATCAAAGTATACAATACAAATATACTTAATTGAAGCAAGAAGGTCAGCTGACACATTGTAAGGGGTCTTTTCAACGACTTCCTTTGAAGTAATAGGCACTAGTATTGCATTTTTTTTTAGTCAAAAGTTACTTTATTTAGCAATAAACGCAATAATACGACTATACTTAAGGGCTATAAACAAAATAAAAAGTGGGAAAATAATCGGCAATTTTATACTTTAACCCCTATTATAAATTAATTAGCTGTCCTAGTAAAGTTTTGCTCCGATAATTGGCATGTTAACTACGCCGTAGCTCGGCACTCGTAGCACTTGCTACGAAACAATATAATTAGGTATAGTATTAAACATGACCGACTTTGTTTCGTTTTGTACTGTGATGTTTAAATATAATATTATTATACTAGCTGTTGCCCGCAACTTCGTCCGCGTCAATTTCTGTTATTATGATCGCGATTATTTTTATAACATTTTTCACTGATGCACTTCGCTCCTATTGGTCGCAGCGTAATTTTATATAGCCTAAAGCCTTTCTGGATAAATGGACTACCCAACACAAAAATATTTTTTCAATACGAACCAGTAATTCCGGAGATTAACGCGTTCAAACAAACAAACAAAGAAACTCTTCAGCTTTATAATACTAGTATAGATAAAAAAAATAGTACGGTACGGTTGACCAAGAAAGAAGTATACTAGCTTTAACAAAATTTCACGTGTCAGTAAAATAGCAAAAGCGACTGTGACGTTTTAATATTATTTGCTGTCAGAATATATTTGCATGAGAAACTCGCCAATGACTTTCAACCTTAGAGTGCAGATAAACCACTTTCTTAGCCGACCGTACCTCAAACATGCAGACCCGTGAAATTTTAGAAAAACACTTTTTTCTATTTCTACACACGCCCCGTTGGTCTAGTAGTTTAAATACTGGGCAAAGATCTCGGGGTCCAGGGTTCGATCCCCGGTCAGGCAACAAACAGTTTCGAATTTTCGAACATTGCTCGGGTTTGTGATCATCAACCCGCATTTGGCAAGCGTGGTAATTATGCCAGCATCCATCATTGCTGTGGTAACTTGAATTCAATGATGAAGGCCTTTTCCCTGCAGTGGAATGATTATAGGCTGTTACTACTTTTTTCTACAATGACCCGTCCGGAAATCGATTCAATTCGATCCGATCAAAAATATTGTCCAATAGCACCACAGCTTCTCCTCCCATGGAACCCACGTGGGCTGATGATAATGATATTATCTATATACTAATATTATAAAGCTGAAGAGTTTGTTTGTTTGTTTGTTTGTTTGAACGCGCTAATCTCCGGAAGTACTGGTTCGATTTGAAAAATTCTTTTTGTGTTGGATAGTCCATTTATTGAGGAAGGTTTTAGGCTATATAACATCACGCTGTGACCAATAGGAGCGAAGCATCAGTGAAAAATGTTGCAAAAATAATCGCGTTCATAATATCAGAAATTGACGTGGACGAAGTCGCGGGGAACAGCTAGTGATATAATATGTTAACATGTATTAACTTAATCAAATCAAACTTGTCTCGGTTTCATGTTGATTGATAAGGCGCACATGTTTATTCTTGGTTAGAAGTGTAAACACATTATGTAAACAGTGGTGTTTGTTATCAATAATATTAATTTGCATGAATTTTGTTAACAGGTGAGTTAAAATAACGCAAATAGATAATTTAATTCTAATCTATACTAATATTATAAAGCTGAAGAGTTTGTTTGTTTGTTTGAACGCTCTAATTTCAGGAAGTACTGGTTCGAATTGAAAAAATATTTTTGTGTTGGATAGTTCATTTATCGAGAAAGGTTTTAGGCTATATAACATCACGCTTCGACCAATAGGAGCGAAGCATGAGTGAAAAATGTTGCAAAAATAGTCGCGATCATAATAACAGAAACTGACGCGGACGAAGTCGCGGGCAACAGCAAGTCTGAAATATTTATGTTGTCACTAAATATTATGTATGTATTTTTGTTCGCAGGTAACTGGAATAAAAACATTAACACAGCTGACCGAAATTGAGGATTTCTCCGAAATAAATTGAATCGCCCAGTGGAATTTGTGCCTACTCTGTATTAATTATTTATAAAATAATTTCAAACATCTAAGATTTTGATCTTAAATAAATTTGAATTGTGTTTCGATTTCAAATTAAAAGATAGAACACCTTCGTCAACAAGTTGTTTATGCACATACAAAATTGAACCATAAATGTTAAACTTAATCATACCAACATTAATCGATAAACCAAATATGGATCCATAATATTTCGTTTGTTATCAAACATAATACCTCTAGGCCGCCCGCCAGACAGATTCCGGTAATAATCATCAACATAAATATTCTGCAGCGGTAGCCATTTAAATATGGCGGTGAATTGTCGCCTAGTGATGGTCAGTGTCGATAATTGTATATAAACTATCGATAAGACTGTCTTACTTACGATTCGGAACTGGTATCTGTAAAGTGTTAGGTAAGGGGGAAAGATAACTGATCCCAATTTGAATGACTATTTAAAGCACACGTATTTTGAAAACTAGAAACAACGAACGGACCACAAATATCCAGACCCGAGAAATTTAGAAAAACACTTTCTACGTCGTCCATAACCAAATGATGTGGTTGCAAATATCACATATGAATACGAGTAGGACGGATGTATAATAAATATAACATTGACATAGAGTTGAATCATTACTTTTTAAAAATAAGTTAATAAGCTTTTTTTCAGTTTTTATTCATAGTATCAGTATTACTTAATAAAATCTTGTTACAATGTTTTATCAAATCGAACAGTTTGTTCTCTGAAAAATTTTGAAACAAACATGTGAAGTTTAGGTGAAAAAGACGCGCGTGTTTAAAACTAGTCATTGCTTATTAGTAATTGGATACATTTAACCTTCCACTGGTGACGTCAATACCTGTTACAGTATTGGTGATGTACCGTCATTTTGACGTACTGCTAAAAAGCCAAAATACGGGACACCAACTGCATGAAGAATGATATAAATTACTTTATTTATGAGTTTATGAGTTTATTTCGTAAATAAAACACATTTTATATTTTAATATACACATTTATTTGAACTATATTTTAAGGTAAGTTGGTATCAATTTTTGATCTATTCTTGTAGTCTAGAGATCAAACAACATAAAATTGAAAGAAATCACAAGAAACAAAAAAAAACTATTACTTTTTTTTCTTATACTTAAGTAATCAACAAAAATAATTCACCTGAGATGTTGGTCCAATAGAAAAAAATAAAGATAAATCATGGTAACAAATTACATAATTTCTTCTAGGCAATGGAGGCTTGCGGGTTTATTGCCCCCTTTATTTATGTATTATGTTCTTTTTTTCTTTTTTGCTGGGCATTTTGTACAAGTTTTTAGCTTCTCAGATGTTTGTGGAACAGGGTCTGTATCTTCTATAGTGTTTTGTTCTAGCAGTCCAGTGACAATACGTTCGAAATCTTTGTCGTTTGGATTCATTTTCAATTAAAAAGTGCAACTCACTAACAAAATAAAAAACTGACACTATTGGTGATGTTACGTCAAACTGACGTCGGGTACCCTGTATTTCCTCACATAAGCGTGTGTGACTTCCGGTTTGCGTAATGACGGACGCCAAACTGAAAAAGAAGCAGCTACTAAGGAGAGCGGGGACGGGGAACAAGCCGTTCGAATGATATTATGTGTTTTTTCTTGAGCGACGTCAAATTGACGGCACGTCACCAATTGAAGGTTAAACAAGACCAAAAAAATTATAATACTCAATCTTCTAATAAACAAAGCTGAATTCCTACTAAACAAAAATGAAACTATAATTGTAATAGAAAAATTAACCTATGATAAATACTCTCGATAAATATACATTTTAGGCCTAACATCACTACACCGGAGAATTTTCAGCCGCAAGCGCTCTCCCTATCAAAACCGTGTAACGACTGACTCCGCCGTCGGATATTTATTAAGCCCCTTCAATACTGCGATACGTGTACAATTAAGTATACTTCACATTTGTTTTGAGCCTCCACAAGTGTTTCAACCCTGTAATTAATCTGGCTACGAATTCTTTAAAAACTTTCTTTTATTTTTCACACTGCTGATGAAAGCGAAATCGATTTAACGAATACATGTTCAACTTTTGGAACGAAGTTCCTTATCGCGCGTTGCGAAAGGGCTAGACGAAAGGCTAGACGGAAAAAATTGTAACGACACTTTTTGAATGACACTTTTGACACTTTTTGCTATAGTTGTAAGCCGTGTGGCGTGCGAGTGTTTCTCTGTCTGAGAGAGAGAGAAAAAGGGAGAGGGAGAGAGAATTTAAAATACAATTTTATTACAACTCCTTTACTAAAAATGAACAACGTTGTTGGGTATCCCTCGACACCTCTCAAGTTTTTTTGAAGTGAAAACTTCTTTAGCGGCGCTGAGCACTTTTTGTTGGATGGGTAAAAACTTCCAAACTCGCGTCAGGGTCACGTGATGCTGATCGAAAAAGCGTAAGATCGAGGGGAAGGGAGAGGAACTAGTATCTCCCACTCTTTCTACCGTGCCTGAGTGTGCTGTTTTCTATTATTTTTGAAGTGAAACTTCTTTATCGGCGTTGGAAAAAATTTACCGTCACGTTTTGCGTCAAATTTTCGTCACTTTTTTCGGTTACGCGCCATCTTTTTCTTGCCCCTACCACGGTTGGTTCAGACGATAGCAAAAAGGTAAAGTGAAATAATATTTAACCAATTTAACCAATTTAACCAATTTAACCAACTTAACCAACTTAACCAACTTAACCAACTTAACCAACTTAACCAATTTAACCAATTTAACCAACTTAACCAACTTAACCAACTTAACCAACTTAACCAACTTAACCAACTTAACCAATTTAACCAATTTAACCAATTTAACCAATTAAACCGATTTAACCGATTTAACAGATTTAACCGATTTAACCGATTTTACCGATTTAACCGATTTAACCGATTTAACCGATTTAACCAATTTAACCAACTTAACCAACTTAACCAACTTAACCAACTTAACCAACTTAACCAACTTAACCAACTTAACCAACTTAACCAACTTAACCAACTTAACCAACTTAACCAACTTAACCAACTTAACCAATTTAACCAATTTAACCAATTTAACCAATTTAACCAATTTAACCAATTTAACCAATTTAACCAATTTAACCAATGTAACCAATTTAACCAATTTAACCAATCTAACCAATTTAACCAATTTCTGGAAAGTTGCATGTAGATCATTTTTCGAAAAATAAGGCCATAAAGAAGTTTCACTTCTTACGTGTGTACACTAGTACACGCACAACTTTTTTTTCTTTTAACGTTAACCATTAGCCGCCCGAGTCTCGCCGTAGATAGTCCCTAGGTTGTGAATTCATTTTTTTCTGTCTGCCTTATATTTTTAGAAGCTGTCGATTATGCTGTTCCAAGTACTGGTTCATATCAATTCGGAATAGCGTCTCGAGAAAACCAGAAAGTGTTGCTACTGTCGATATTATTAATGTTACTACGAATTACTCACACAATTACGAATTGACGACCCTATTAATGCAGTAGTTCGGAAAGGATCTTTCCTAAATGACACGTTAACTGTTGGGCCCGGGTTTTCACTGCAAATTGGAAGTCACAAAAAAAAGTAACGTCATAGGCCTGTTATAGGCCGTCTGGCGAACACCGATACCAGACTATTTTACCAGACTATAATAGAAATACGACTCTGTTGGTGAAGTGTGGTGGTGCACCTACTACGCAAGGGTCTTGTATTTTATTCCTGTTCCGCCCTGTTCCGGAAAATTAAGAAAACAGGTCACGTTACGTTTATAATACATTTCTTGGAAAATATGTTTTCAGATTTACAAATGTTGCATTTAAGTAACGTATGAGACCCATACAAAGCGACCACAAAAAGTCACCGAGATGTTAAGCGCATTAGATGTTTTCCAGTTTAGTGAGCACATGCCTTACCGTAATCCCGGTGAATACTGAAACACATTGATTGCCCGGAAAATAGACTCAATCAATTACGCAACTCGGAAATTATCATTTGACGGCGCGATTGTGAGTTACAGCGCGTTCACATTTAAGCTACTTCCATGTTTCATCTTTTGGCATACAAATTACGTAAACATTGATTGACTGAAAGATCACCTCTTTCTTTAGTAGTTCATGGTAATATTTGACAGGTATTTAATTAGTGGTGCATACTAACACCTATATCCTAACACTCTATATCAAAATGAACCGCCGACCGTGGTATCCCAAAGACGAGTGTGCCGGCGGGTCCGCGATGACGTCACAGCCCGTCGCCCACTCGTCTCCTCCCGCGCGTAGGAATATTGTTTATTTAACAGTGCACATTTTCAAACAAATTAATTGCAAATGTAAATTGAAAATACAATTCCTTAGACTCCGGTCAAATTCCATCTCGGAAGTAAATTGCATATCTGATGAAAAAATCTAACTCGCCAAACTGCGATGCTTATGGAAGAGTAGAGGATTTGGAGCGCTTATTAAATAACTGTATCAAAAATTAAATAGAGCGTCGGTCACTGATGAGTACTTTTCATTTGAATGCAATGTTTCAATCAATTCTTGCTAAACCCGTATCGAAAAAGGCAAAATTAATGTGTGACATAGTATGTTCTATCACTGACTGATGTCTGTTCGATGGCTTGGTTATTTACCAGTGCTCTCTTTTGGGAACTGATTTAGGTATTTTCTGTGAATTTCTAGGTTAGGGTATGGTTTGACTGACATAGCTCAAAGTCCCTAAATTAAAATAGATTAAAAAAACCTTGAACAGTCCAGCTACAGCCTTCCCCACAAAAAATCTGTAGTTGTGTCTTAAATCTTCGATACTATCCAAAATATGTTAAGGTGACTAGTTGAAAACATTACATGTGCACGCTCTTTGCTTTCAAATCATGAATCTATTACAACGAGGCTTATATTGACAATTGACTGTAACAATTTTGCGTTTTAATCGGTTTAGCGACTTTGGGCGGGCGGATTTAAGTAGGTTAGCGCCGGTGATGGAGTTGTGGTATTTGCCAAATGAGTACCTATTATCAACATTTTGGATGTGATGTATTGGCTAAATGTATATCCCACTGAAAGCCAGAGTGTATTTAAAGTAACCACTAAATATTAGCCTAATTATGATAGATACTATTAGAGGCATCGAGAAAATAAAAACTATTACAACACACATATTTATTAGCTTACAAATGTAATGTAGGTATAATTATTTGTAACATAAAAAACGAAAAGTATAAAGTAAGGGCAAAATACTTTGTGTAGTCTTTCTAATGACAAAAAAATGTGCCCTTATATTGCAGTGAATTTAACATTAGGGATTCTAAGTTGTTTTTTTTTCTATAAGACGTTTCGAAGGGCACCCAGCAAAATTGCAATGTAAGTAGGATTGTGAAAACATTATTAAATCAACGTAAAATTCCGGCAATTGAACCCGAGGCCTCAAAGCTGGGAACCCTTGAAAGCAGTATCTAAGCCACTCAACCACGGAGATCGACGATTTTGATAACCAAGACTGACAATTAGATTGAATTTAAACTGGAGTTGAAAGATAGGAGGTACTAGACACATTTTATGAGCAAGCTAAAAGAGCTATAGCTTCAAGACGATAAACTTAAAAGGTGTGTTACGTGACAAGTTGTTCGTTTTTTACTCATCAGTTTTGTAGGTCAAGGTCTGAATTGTAGTTCTTGTCTATATAGCACCCAAATTTGGGTTTCATTTTTCTTTATATACGCGTAACCCTGAAACTAAGTATAGACGCAAGTTTGATCTGAATTAAAGAAAAGTACTGACTATTTTAAACTCATACGCATATAACTAAGTAAGTATTGTGTATAGTATAAAATGCCGTATATTTATCGCTTATTTGGCTACTTTTAAACTAATGGTCATTACTAAAAGTTGATCACATACCTGCTGTTGTAGCTAATTATATTAAAATTACTTTATATAATTAGCTACAACATATATAAATTAATAAATTATATAAATATTACTTTTAGATTAAGAACCCATGCCAAATTTCAGCTTTGCTAGGATATTACAAAAAAAAACTAGTTTAAAAAATACGCTTCCTTAACGAAAATCTAAGCTTGGTTCTTGCTTTCATAGCGCGATATCCTAATAACGTAAATATTTATTACTATCATCCTATATACATTCAGAATGTGCCCTTAGCAATAACCATTTGGCTAATGCCTCATTATTTTCCCTAGATCAGTTACCTCTTGTCCTTTTATGGCAGTGACTTCACATAATGATCTGAGTATCTTCGCAGTAGGGTGACCATCTCTGTAAATGATAAACCAATTTGATTTATCTTAATTATTAATATTTTAAGCGATAAAACGTATTTTCAATATATGAAATAGTATAATAATATAAAAAACTTTAAACTCTTGTAAAAGTAAACAAGTAACTAGTTGAGAATCTATATAATTATATCAGATATAAAACTTAAACTATTCATTAATTAGTTGCGGATTAGCCGTTTCACCACAATCGAATCATTGATTTGCAATTATTTATTTGAAGCCTGAGTGATCTTACTATTATTATTTACTAGCTGTTCCCCGCGACTTCGTCTGCGTCAATTTCCGTTATTATGATCGCGATTATTTATGCAACATTTTTCACTCATGCTTTGCTCCTATCCTAATAATCCTAGCCTAAAGCCTTCCTCGATAAACGAACTATCTAACACAAAAAGATTTTTTCAAATCGGACCAGTACTTCCTGAGATTAGCGCGTTCAAACAAACAAACAAACTGTTCAGCTTTATAATATTAGTATAGATATATTTATTTCAGAACAAGGTTTACAAAAAGGTTTAACAGACATAATAGACCCACAAAGCCGACCAGTCGGCTTGACTGTGGGTTCTATGTATATCAGGGAATCAAATTAAAAATATGTAAAAGGATAATGAATTTACAATACAATTTTTAAAACATTCTCATTTATCTACATGTTAACTAAGTAATCTAAATAAATATCTAAACAGTCTCTAATCATTTTTTTTTTCTTGTTAGCTTCGAGTTTTATATCCTCCTAATAATACTAGTATTATAAATGCGTAAGTTTGGGCGGATGTTTCTTACTCAATCACGCCAGAGCGAAATTTGGCAAGGACATATTTTAGAAGTTAGTTTTTACATAAAGACTAGTTTTTATCAAAAAAAAGATGTGAGGGTTATTTAGATAGATTATCATTTATCATTAGGATAGATCTACAGAAACGGTCAACAGCTATCAGCTAATATGTATGTTTAAGGTGCAAGTTAACCCAAAAACTCAGGATGGACCTCCTAAAAAAAGGATGTAACGAATTGTAAGTACGATATCCTATTTTTCGTAATGGAGCGTTGGATTATTTTGATATTAAGTATGTGTATATATTTGTAACTAGCAGTTGCCCGCGACTTCGTCCGCGTCAATTCCTGTTATTACTTGGGTATTTATTTTTTGGGTAACTTGAACCGCTTACGCAGCGCACGCAACGGAAACCTTCAAATATGAATAATTTTCCCCGTTTTTGCAACAGCTTTTACTGATGCTTCGCTCTTATTTGTCGCAGCACGCATCTAAAGCCTTCCTCAATAAATGGACTATCCAACACAAAAATATTTTTTCAATTCGAACCAGTACTTCTTCAGATTAGCGCGTTCAAACAAACTTATTTTTTATTTATAATATTCGTATAGATAATACCCATTATGTTTTACATGTTACAGTACCTATTTTTATTTATTTTTTTGTTTTTAGAATTACGGACTTATATAAGACGTAATCCTTAATTACGTTCGATATAAATTCAGTTCAGTTCACGCAGTTGGATGAATGGTTCGGCATTTGGCCTACTACCTAAGGGTTCGATTTCTGGTCAGGTCACCTAAGGCGTGCTTCGGAAGGCACGTTAATTCGTTGGTCTGGTTCAGTCAAAAGCTTTTCACTGAAACTTAGGATCACTGGTGTTGAAGTTCCAAGTCTAGTTTTTTTGAAATATAATATCAGTTTGGTCACCCTAATTGAAATGCCAGTAACTGTTGGTTCTGTTCTTAAACCTCGAGAATCCTTAAGATTCTTGAGCCTTCCCCCATTGCATTACAGCCCATTTTCACATGATACTTTTATAAGAGCCTGCAGACTTCATTCATTTTGCACCTTCACACTTTGGCATAAGGTTAATTTTTAATTACTCCGTTCAAAAAAAGTGTCATGTTTCGATCTTGCACTTTCCTTGGTGGACCCTTTCACTGAAACTAAGCCATTGGGTTATTGTCTGATCACGCTAATGGACAGTATTAAGTAAATTGTGTTTGTAAGTAACCAATTAATTAAATAATAACCAAAAAAAGAAATTTAAATTTTCGGTCGTCAAAAGTAGAATAAGCCACTTACTACTACACTACATACACCACACATATACCGTTGCATTATGGTTGTCAGTGATTTTTGTTTGACACTAAATCTAAATTGGAGAATTGTTTCACGTAAGTAACTATTGTACCAACGCTATTTTGTGAAAATCAGAAAAAACGAAGGTACCAAAAACAAACAGTCAACGTTTAGGAAAATACTAAGTACTGTTTTCTTGAATTTACGCAAACACTACTTATACATTGAAATGAAAAATAGGTTTACGGATTTGAACTCGTGTATATTCTTACATTTTAACTTAGTTTATCCCGACTTTCGCCTTTTTCTCGGCAGAGACCACATATTTCCACTTGCTACGATCCTTACAGACTACTTTTGCTTCATCCACATTCATTAATCTTTTCATACACGCTCGCCGGATTAGGGTACTCCTGACCTGACCTTTCTTTAGAACTTACCCGATTTGATCAAGATAAGTTCGTCAAGGCCTTCCCCTTTCATCATTTCCATTCATACTCGCCATATATTAGGGGTTAAAGTATGAAATTACCGTTTTGTATGGACGAAATCGAGAAAAGTCATTTTTCCATACTAAAAATTTTTTAGTTTTTTTAAAAACGCCTGAACCGTTTTCGATGCAATTAAAGGTGAAAGTTAGATGGTTATAAAGCTACGCATTATAGTATTTAAATTTCTGAAAGTCAAAGTATATAATACAAATATACTTAATTGAAGCAAGAAGGTCAGCTGACACTTTGTAAGGGGTTTTTTAAAGACTTCCTTTGAAGTAATAGGCACTAGTATTGCATTTTTTTTAGTCAAAAGTTACTTCATTTAGTTTTTGATACAATACAAAAAGAATTACGCAAAATTATGACTATACTTAAGAGCTATAAACAAAATAAAAAGTGAGAAAATAATCGGCAATTTCATACTTTAACCCCTATTATATCTTTTTAGTCAACCTGCTTTCATTCATCCTCTCAATATATACTACTAGGTATATTATTATTAAAACACTACTAGTACTAGTGACAATGGAACTTTATTTTTAGCTAGATGACGCATTAAAAAGATTGATACTAATTTCTTAGTATCAATCTTTTTAATTCTTAGACCGCAAAAATAAAGGTAAAAAACATTTATAGGATTTCTTCGGAGAACCTTTTTTTTTTAATACCAATGAATTTATACATCTAACTGTTCAAAATACATAAAGTTACGTGAGACAAGTACAAACAAAACCTCCTTATGATAGATAACACAAAAAATATTAGCCGTACAGCTGATCAAACAAAATGTATAGGCTACTAGGCCGTAGTATTATTTTAAGATTTATACTATTAAATGATATTTTAATCAATTAAATTTTAATTATAGTATCAGTATTGAAACTTGAAAAATTATCTGAGACATAATTTTTCAAGTTTAAATATTGAAGGGTCTATCATTTAAAAAATATATAGTTTAAAAAACTAAAAAACCACGCTTTTAAAACAGATTGAACTAAAAAATTAAAAATAAAACTGTAGTAATCAATTGAAAAATTCATATTATTGTACAAAAAGCGTGGAGTGCTTGTTATGATATCCACAGATATAGTAAATTATTGATAAAATATTTACAACAATCTATATCAAGCCCACGGTTTTTGTACAATAATATGAATTTTTCAATTGATTACTACAGTTTTATTTTTAATTTTATAGTTTAATCTGTTTTAAAAGCGTGGTTTCTTAATTTTTTAAACTATAATTTATTTATTTCTTTTTAGTTTAGTTTATAAGATTTGATTCCTTCTTTATCGACTGTAAGTCCAAAGCTATGCAGGAATCTTAATTGATACAGATCGCGCGCTAGCTCTATCTTTTTTTACTCCCTCTTACAGAGGAAAACTGGGAAACTGTTATTAAATTATTGCATTGTCATCGGTCCTTGATACGTGTGCAAAGTTTCAAATTAATCAAACTTCTAGAAATTGGTGAAAAATATGCTTAAAGATTCCATTACATAGATACATTCATAAATAGATACAACCCAAGCTAATAAAAGCGTGGTAAAAAGGACTAATTTAGTGATATATTTAGATTTTATCTTATCTAAAATATACCGTTTTAACGATAAATAACGTTCGATCTTATCTAACTAACATTAAAAATGTGAGTGAAGATAAATTTATATTTCTCAATCAATTATGTCATTCGATGCACGCAGCACGTATCTGAGTAAAATTCATTTGAAGCAGAGATAATAATTATATGGCTAAATTAGCACAAGAGCTACATTGTATGTAATACAGTTTACGTAATATAGTTTCTAATTAAAATACCACGCTAAGCCACGCTTGCTGACGCTAAGTCAGTCACGCTTGCCGACGCTAAGTTACGATTACCAATCACACAAGTGAATTTAAAATTACTTAAATGACATAATATAACGAGTATAAAAGGGGCCAAAAACAGCGTCAGATATTCAACTAACAGGTCTGCGATAGATGACCTGAAAGCGAGCGGAGTGGAATCATGAAATTCATATCCGAATTCATCACTCGCTGTTCAGTCGAGTCAGTTAAGACCCTTCTGATGGCAATTAGAAATTGCATTGCCGGAGACTATACTAACCCGAAAAATCCACCCACTTGTGCGAGTCAAAAACGTACAGCGCCATCTCTTGGTGCAGTACAAACTTGTTTACTGATCGATCGAACACGTGCTATTTACAAACTACAGTGGAATGTCCATGAGTATTTCTCTTATCTATAGGTACTCGTATTTCTGAACAAAAGCCGAATTTATCTGTTCACGAGCTTAGTTAGTTATTACCATATTTAATTGTTTTTTTTTATTCGCACAATATTATATAAAAAAATATTTAATCTCACATGGTCACTATCATAATATGAGAGTGACCATTATGAGTAAATTGTTTCGATATTATTTGTATCAACTACTCGTAATTAGATACTCATATAACATACTCGTAAATTGTTTTGATCCCAAAATAAATTGATATTGAATCACTTAAGTACTTATTTTGTGTAAATAAACGCGGACGACACATGCCTTTTATTCGACAAATCCATTCACGACATTATAAAGGCACGATATTACTGTCAAATACACAAATATATATATACAACCTAAAATATAAACACATAACAATAATATATATATAAATAAAGATTAAAAAAAACTCTGCCAAAAATATACCAAGATCTAATACGCTATCCTTAGTATAAACAACAAAATCATAAAGCAAACTGACCTGGTGGACCTGAAATCTAAGCTTAGAGCTATAAACGAAGCATTACAAAAAACATTGTATCACTGCCGAAGTGCGAATTTTTTGCCAAAGTCACATTTAAATAATTAGATCAAGGTGTTAGGATCAGTCGCAATCAAAAATACACCCACTTCAGCGACCTCAAAATAAACTTATATAAGTACTGTATCATAATTTTCTTAAATCTACTTCAAACATTTACAAAAGTACTAAATTATTAAACCTAAAACAAATTTACAAACAATTTTATTAAAGTGGAATGTTTACTCAGCGAATTGTATATTCAACTTACGCCATTCCACCATGGAGGTCTTTAACAATAAATGTTACGATTGAATTGGTAATTTAATGAAATAAATGTAAAATTTTAGTATATTACATATTTTACTAATAAATTAGGTAATTAAATAAAAATGTATAGTTGATTCTAGTATACGGATTATACAGCTTCGAGGGACATTGTTCCCGATACTTACTAACAGTTTTGACAGACGGACGGACGTAAAACAATGTCAGCATAATAGTGTCTTAAACATACATTCATGAATAAATTTGGCGTAACATGATATTTCATATGATTCATGATTCAAACTTAATACATCTATACTAATATTATAAAGCTGAAGAGTTTGTTTGTTTGTTTGTTTGTTTGAACGCGCTAATCTCAGGAAGTACTGGTCCGATTCGAAAAATTATTTTTGTGTTGGATAGTCCATTTATCGAGGAAGGCTTTAAACTATATAACGTCACGCTGCGATCAATAGGAGCGAAGTATCAGTGAAAAATGTTGCATAAATAATCGCGTTCATAATAACAGAAATTGACGCGGACGAAGTCGCGGGCAACAGCTAGTACTTAATATAACTGGGCTACGTTAAAGTTTCCCACAAGAATGACAAAAGGCGAAGACTTGGCAAGTAATATAAGAAGAAATTTCATTACCCCGCGAAAAATGTTTCTCGGTGCACATTTTCAATTTTAAACTCTAAACTAATCTCATTTGTATGCGTCAAATTTGATTCGGTAGCTTTTTCTTTTCATCTTACTTCGTGAAAAAAGGTCATTTTTAATTTCTGTGCTCATATTTTATTTTATTTCTTGTGGTTCCGGCACATTAAGAGATATGCACCACACCTTTTCTTCAAATGGGTGTCGGAAAAAAAATGCCCATGCCTGCCATGCGTGGCAAAATTTACGGAAAAATTCTCCTTCAGAATAGTAGTGAAGTAAATGAAAAAAAGGAAGAATTAGAGCAGTCGAGTAATTATTGCCCTGTGCCCGCAACTTCAACCCTGCTTTTTTATTTATTTAAATAAATATAATTTAAATTGAGAAAAAATCTTGTCAAAATCGGTACAGCTGTTTCAGAGATTACCTAGGTCAAACAGACAAACAAATACATAGAAAAATAATTGTTTTTTTTATTTATTATGCACCGTATAAACTTTCACGTAAGCTGTTTTGGTATAACAAGCACTGCAATTTTATGTATTTGTATAAATTAGCAAGTAATTATAATACAACAGTAATATAGAACCTTAGTCAGTCGTCTTTATTTTATTGCAGTAAGAAGAGTTCTGAATTGAAATAAATACAACGCAAACGAAGACGCGGTCATCAAGTAGTGTCCCATAAAACTATCGCGCAAGATTTTTGTAAATAAATAATAAATAATAAATATTTTAGACATGCCTCACTAGGCCACACTGAGCCATCTAGTCCCAAATTAAGGTACTATTAAGTACCCTGTCGTATGGGGTACTAGACAACCGATAAACTTACTTATATATATTTTTTTTGTAAATACATACTTATAATACATAGGAAACACCCAGACCAGTACAAACAGACATGTTCATGCACACAAATATTTGTACTGTGCGGGGATCGAACCCGCGACCCATGGCTCAGAAGCAGCGTTAACTACCTAAAAACCTTTTGTAAAACTAGAAGAACCATATTTTTAAAATATCGTCAGAACTAACGTCTCCCGCTTTTTAAGTTGGATGGGGAGCATATTTTCATTCTTAGGACGCCTGCAAACTGCAGTCTTATTGCATCGAAGAATTAAAGTTTAGATTGGTGTAATAATTCAATGCATTTTTCTTATTAGAATGTTAATCTTATTATTGATTTAGGAAAGATAGTTTTCAAAATTGAATCTTAGACCTTTGTTCTAAAAGATGGATAACAGCACTAAAACTCGTGTTGACTGTTACTGATCTGTTATTTTATTGTTATATAGGAAATCCTATTTAACTAAGCTCCCGGAGTCCATTCGGTAAATATTCCTCTAAATTTTGTTTTGCTGGCTAAGGTCAATTATGCAGTAAAACAAAGTCTTTGGATAGAGAGATAGATACTCTTTATTGCACACTATATAACTGCCGGAGTCCAGCGCTAAACAGTTTTTCTGTATTCCACTGGTGTGTGGAAGAACCAGTTCCTCTGGGTAAGTTCGCTCCATCTTAGGCTTCATCTTAACCTTATAGTTAAGTATGTTGTCAAGAGCAAGCCCATTATTTATAAAAAAAACACCTTTAGTTTTGCTTCATGCCAATGTAATGTCTTATAAGGATTTCCATATTGTTTTCAGTCGTTCTATTATAGGTCCTCATTGTACTGTAACAAAACAATTAATAAACTTATTAAGAATCGAATAAAAGGTTTATTTAAGAGATATTTTAAACTTTAAATTTAATTGGGGTTGGTTGACTAGCTATTCAACCAGCCCCGAAAGAAATTAGTCTTTCAACCCCAGACGACATTTTAAGTTTCGATGGCATGGATATGGATGACATATGATTAATATGAACTCATGTAGTACACTCTGACTCATAGGCAAATGGTTCCCATAAAATATAAAATGCGTAGGTATCAGATCAAAAAATATGCAATGTGGAAATATTACTTACATGATATGAAAACAAATCATTTGCCACTGCTCGAAAACGGCGTACATCCGCGACTGCGGATGACTGAGTGATGCGTGGCTGCGCTGGGTTAACGTAATATTCATATCATAATGTAATGTAATATTATATATGTAATATTCATAATATATATATCATTGAAAACCGGTGTGTACGCCACTTCGCCACGGAGGTCGCTCCGTGGCGAAGTGGCGTACACACCGGTTTTCAAGGTGTCACCTGCTCCGAGGTCCCGGGTTCGATTACCGGACGGGTCAATGTAGAAAAAATGTATTTTTTACATTTTCTCGGGTCTGGGTGCTTGTGGTACCTTCGTTGTTTCTGGTTTCCAAAATACGAATGCTTTAAATAGTTATTCAAATTGGGATCAGGACAATGTATGTGATGTTGTCCACATTTATTAAAAAAAAAAAAAACGTTTGCGAGTTTTTGGCGATTAGTCTACCTACCCCTATAGTCAACCATCCCCGGTCTCCCCTACTATTATATATTTTTTTCTCTCCATGAGAAACGTAATGTATAATGAGAACATGAACAGAAAAGGCAAATTCGTCGACCTTATTTCGAGTCTTGCGCTTAGCAACACGTTTTTGATTATAAACAGCAATATAAAGAGGACAATAATGATAATAACATTTTATGCTTCGCAAGCTATTAGTATATTAACGATAATAATGTGTTTACTATTTCAGATTGCTTCAAAAACATTCTACAAAATAATTTTGAATACAGAAATAATTTCCACTTAACAAAGAGAGTTCTTTGAGCATTAGACTATGTTCTTGTTTATAATAAGTTTTAAACGATACATGTTTTGAAAAAGCTATCTCGGTACACACTCAAAGGCTTAGCCAGTGAGTAAAGGCTTTTCTCGCTTCCTTGCCCCACAGACACGAATTTATTTTAATCATATGTAGTAGAGGATCTTAATTTAATGTTTTGATATAAGAAAGAAAGAAAAAAAGGTTTATTTGGTACACCCATGAAACAATTATTACAAGTAATAATCTATATAAAAGAGGGTGCAAGTACCAAAATGGTATCCGCTCAGTATATGGTCACGACGACTAGAGTCGTCATAACCACTGGTATTCTGCGGATGCCAATTAAGAAAAGAGGGGACGCAGCCCACACATGGACATACCTAGTCTATAAGTAAAAACAATTTATATAAAACAAGAACATAATACAATTTGCAGTGAAAGTATATAATATAAACATAGATGTGAATATTAAAATAAATGATGTAAATGGTTGCGTAGGGCTTAAAATCTTTACTGTATATAATAAAATAGAATTAGTAAAGTTACAGTAGTATACATAGCTGCTTCTGAAACGATAAAATTAATTAAACGTCTTTTTGTGAGTTCAAAAGATATTTTTTGTACTTTAACCTAAAACAATTTAATGTAGGAAGTAGTTTGTAAGGTGGTGGTATGTTATTCCAGCATTTCGTAGCAGGATAGCGAAAACTCCCGCGAAATGCTGCAGTACTGTGAGTTGGACATCCTAGTCGTGAACTATCAGTAAACAACGTGTTCCTTTTGATATCCCATAACTCTAAGGTTATGTTCTATAGGTAAAAATAATATAAAACGCCCTAGAACATCTGGTTCAAAAATCAATAGTTTTGAATATAAAATCAATTTTAGTTAAATTTGTTAAAAAAATGTAACCAATGGCGAATCCTTAGTTTTTCGAGACGTTGGCAAACTTACACTAAAGTGTAGTAGTAAAGTAGCGGGAGAGTGTAACTTGTAAAAAACATTGACGTGTGTGGGTGTTTCATTGATTAGTAGGTACGAGTAAATCGTTTTCATTCATAACAAGGTAAGGGTATTTTACATAAACAGTCGTGACTTTTTAGAATTATTTTGTATGAAAAAATTGCACAAAAAAAAATAATTGAAAAATTTCATATGCAATTTGATTCTTTACCATGGTCTGTTTAATACCCTAGAGTTATGGGATATCAAATGGAACACGTTGTTATATAAACTTGAAAAATTATGTCTCAGGCGGGACTCGAACCCGCATCTCCTCCCATTTTGGCTTTCCCTTTTTTTAAGCCTCATTAATATTTAGAGGTATACTGAAAATGACTCAAATGTATTTCCTTTTCAAATTCTAAAATAATATTTAGTGCTAATAGTGGCCCATAGAAATAAAAATATAAAACAAATATATACTTACCAATGAAAAAAAAATGTCGGTGCCGAACATTTGTACTGAAAAAAATGTATAGAAGTATTCCTTCTTTTTTTTAGTTTTAATATAATTCACGGACTATCATACCAATAAAACTATGAACATGAAAACATAAAACAAAAGAATAGTCGATTTTTCTCTGAGTACTTTTTGTATTAATATTACCGTAGTAGTAATTTGTCAGTGAACAAAACGCTTTAGTTCCTATCCGCCTTTAAACACAGCAAGAATTATTACGCTCCCCGGCGAAGGCGACAGCATCGCTGCCGCGCTGGTGAATGCACCGGCATTAATAACGATAGGGAATTTTCCGTTGTCTCGTAAAGTTTGTGGAAGAACCAACAAACTGTGCGGGATAACAAACGATTATAACGGAAGTAAGAAGAAAATGTTTGGTCCTTTTGGAATATCCCAGAAGACTTTTGAATTGAATCAACGGAAAAACAAAACTGACAAACAATGCCTTTATAACTTTATTGTTACATACAGTCTTTTCCAGAAGGAGGAATTTCGCTTGGTGGGTTGGCCATAGCACTTTAGACTATGGTAGGCAGAAGGTATGCAGCTGCACGTTGCCCGCGTCGTCTTCTTGCAGAACTCTTTTAGTCGTCTCTTGCGACACTTATAGGAACGGAACGGGGTTTATTTAATAATTTAATTATTAGGCCGGCACCATACGACTCAAGTAAATACTTATGATAAGAAAAGTTTTTTTATCATTTTATTTGTGTTAAAATGATTCTGTGCCATGTCCTTGGTAAAAGGACATGGCAGCATTAAAAATATCGCGAGCATGCAACAAAGGATATGCAATCCATCCCTTAGTTTTTGCACTTACAACTTTTTAATTGAACGTATTCAAGTTTCTACAAGTTTTGAAACGAAATAAACTAATTTCAACGCCCCGTTGGTCTAGTGGTTTGAATACCGGACCAAGATCTCGGGGTTCTGCCCGACCCGGGAGGCAACCAAAAGTTTCGAATTTCCGAACATTGCTCGTGTTTGTGATCACTAACCCGCATTTGGCAAGCGTGGTGATTATGCCTGTACCCATCATGGCTGTGGTAACTTGAATTCAATGATGGAGGCCTTTGCCCTGCTGTGGGATGATTATAGGCTGTTACTAAACTAATTTCAACCATTCCCTAAACAATAGGGATCTTATTTCTAAGGCAACTTGCAGACAATAGACTAACAACGGTCAGTAAACTGTAACACGCAATAATAGACGATGCTATCTAGAAGGACCATTGCCTGACCTGAGTGGCTAGGATTATCTTATTGAACGTTAAACTCAACGTATACTAAGTCGTGACCAAGTTGGGTGTTGCCAATGTAATCGCTATTTTCAACGGACAAAAAAAGTTAAGGTTTTCTGTTTGAACGCATTATACATATTAAAACCCAGAATCAATTTTTGAACAGTAACCCGATTGTGATGTTTTTTTTCGTTGTCTTACATAGGTCAAAGTTCGATCTATTTTGAATAAAAAGAAGGTTTAGGAAAACAGGGTTGACAGCCTATAAAACAAAATAAAACATAAAACTTTTTTTACACAAATGAATACTAAAAAAACCGTATATGATATTTAAGCAATTTAATTGCAATTATATTACCAGTATTTAAATTTGAAATAATATGACTCAGGCGGGCATTTTGCTTGCGAGGAGATGAAGGTTTTTTATATGAGACCCGTTATAGTTCAAACTTCAAACAATATGGTTTTGGAACACAATCAACAAACAACTACTTTGTTAGTGTAAAATAATTAATAACATGATATTGTGTTAAGTAGAGTAAGTCTTAGAAGTGTTTGCTCGTCAGTAAATGTATGTTTCCACAATATGATCAAGAGAAAATACTACTATAATAACAGATTACAAATTTACTTTAGAGGTCTCTCTAATGAAAAACCAAAAACTCCCTTGTTTAAAGAAACATTTCTCAACTATTCGTGTCTACGCAGGGGCACACAGACTGCCGAAGGTACATGAAAAATGCACGGACGCATAATCAACCAATGGCGGCGGACAATACCGAACGATCGTTTGGTTTGCGACCAAACATCGATGCTCAGTCGAACACTCACTTCAATATCTTCCCAGAGTGCGGTCACTGTAATTGTTTGTAATCCCTAATTATACTCTTCTTCTTCTTCCTAGCAACTGTCCCGTCTGGTGACGGGTTCTGCTTTCCGACTATTCTTCCTCCACTTTGCCCTATCCTGGACGTCGTCCTCGGTTAAGTCACAGCTTTCTAGGTCTTTCTTTATGACACTCAGCCATCGCAGTTTTGTCCCTAATTATACTCAATCCGTATAAAATAAAGTTCGCTTTTTATTCCATTTAATCTGCTACCGAAGGCTCCAACTCTTCTCCCTTACAACTAGGTCACAAGTTTCACAATGCGGAACTTGTAAACTACTAATCATTCTAATAATAAGGTTGGAGGGCCCCCTTTTAGGTGCCTCACATAACTACCTACCTTCTGTCGTTGTTTAAGTGTACGTTAACCCTTAAGCTTAATACATAAGTCGTGTAACTAGATAGGCACTTGATAGAGTTTGCAGCATTTGAATCGGATTTGCTATACAAAACCGTTTGCTCTTAACTGTTATTTTTATTTCTTATTGACTTTTCTGCATTTATAAAATAAATTAGATCTCTCTACTATTTCTTTGCAATCAAGAGATCTAATTGGGTGCTCCAATAAAAAAGGTCAAGTGCGAATTAGACTCATCCACCGAGGGTTCCGTGCAAATTTTTAGGTTATTAGGTTTGCAGTAGCACATACCCATCAAAGTTTAACCTGTAGGTATGATTGATTACGTTCTTTAGTCAAAGACTATATTGTTAATGTTTTTATAACAAACTATAGCTGTTGCCCGCGACTTTGTCCGCGTCAATTATGATCGCGATTAAGAAGTTGCCTCTGTGGTTTATTCATTGTTACGGCAAAAGATAACTTAACGAGAAATAGAAATTCTTTTAAAAAATTAAAAGGTAATAACAATTATATAGCTTAAAGCCTTCCTCATCAAATGGACTATCCAATACAAAAACATTTTTTTCAATTTGCTCTAGCAGTTTCTGAAATCAGCGCGTTCAAACAAACAACAGAAGCCACTTTTGTTCCACATTATCCATTCATTCATAAATAAATAAATAAATAGCCTTCCTCGATAAATGGATCATCTAACAAAAAAAAATGTTTCAATTCGAACCCGTGGTTCCAGATATTAGCGCGTTCAAACAAACAAACAAACTCTTCAGTTTTAGAATATTAGACTAGCTGCTGCCAGCGACTTCGTCCGCGTCAATTTCTGTTATTATGATCGCAATTATTTTTGCAACATTTTTCACTGATGCTTCGCTCCTATTGGACGCAGCGTGATTTTATATAGTCTAAAACCTTCCTCGATAAATGGACTATCCAACACAAAAATATTTTTTTTAAATCGAACCATTAGTACCACCAACCATTAGTACCACGATTATAGATGTATGATTGTCAGATTATTCTCTATTCCTGTAGTATTAGGGGTTAAAGTATGAAATTGCCGTTTTGTATGGACGAAATCGAGAAAAGTCATTTTTGGTGAAAGTTAGATGGTTATAAAGCTACGCATTATAGTATTTAAATTTCTGAAAATCAAAGTATATAATACAAATATACTTAATTAAAGCAAGAAGGTCAGCTGGCACATTGTAAAGGGTCTTTTCAACGACTTCCTTTGAAGTAATGGGCACTAGTATTGCATTTTTTTTTAGTCAAAAGTTACTTTATTTAGTTTTTGATACAATACAAAAAGAATTACGCAATAATATGACTATACTTAAGAGCTATAAACAAAATAAAAAGTGGGAAAATAATCGGCAATTTCATACTTTAACCCCTATTATTACGTAGACGGCATTACTTGCAAAATGGCATAGTTCAAAGTAGTCTTGCACAAATGCACTTTGAATTTTCAGCATAGTATACGGGTCAGATTTTAGTATACGGTTAATTTCAGCTGGATAACGTTTAGCGTTCCCCAGAAAATTAACGGTCTTGATAGACGGACATGCAGACGGAAAGACGAATGGACGGACAGACGGATGGACAAAAAAGTTCAGTTTTTTTCCTTCCGTACATCTTATTTATTTCATATTTTATGTATCAAACATCTTTATTTACTGATTTTCATGGAACTTGTACGTTTTTTTTCTCTTTCATACCTTACTTCTTTATCACAGAACATAAAAAACGAGTAGAAGTAGCATCCACTCCTATTTGTATGAAAACCAGTGTAACCAAACTAATACGTTTGTGATTAAATCACATTATTACGCCCACTAAGAATGTCTTGTAGCGATTGGTTAACTTTAACTGTCAGATAGTTCCGCTACCCGACACTAGATGCCTCTTATTCACTATCAAATAGTTCCGCTACGCGACGATAGATACTACCTAAAACTATTGATAAATAGGGGTGGGATAGTTACGATAATCATAACAAAAATATCGACACCTGTAAGTGTCGATATTTATGTTATAACAACATAAGAGAGCCAGCGATATGTTTAACATTGTCTCTCTCATCTTTTTAATTATTACAACTTAACAACTTTTCTATAAAAAATATAAATTATTAATGACTTCTTCACTCTGAATGAAAAAAATACTTTCTTTGTTTCAAAATCGTTTTCCGGGACACCAATTTTGCCTACCGATTGCTTCAATCCATTTTCCGTATATGTTTGGATTGAATTAATTAAATACGAGTATTGATTTATTTAAACAAGTTATTACTTATATACAAAAAAAACAAACGACTACAAAATAAGATAAAAAAATTTAAAGCAGGAAACGATAGCAAAGGCTCTCGCTGCAAGTCATTTAAATTGGGCACACAATTAATTTTTTTTACAATTTTTTTTTGGTACATTTTCAATTTTTTTATTTACATTTATAAATAACAAAAAAAAACAAGCAATTTATAAATCTTTTTTATAAGCTGTACCTTTTTTAATGTGTCATACATTAAAATAATAATAATATATTAATAAATAATAAATAAATGTGGACAACATCACATACCTACATTGTTCTGATCCCAATTTGAATACCTATTTAAAGCATTCGTATTTTGGAAACCAGAAACAACGAAGGTACCACAAACACCCAGACACGAGAAATGTAGAAAAACACATTTTTTTCTACATTGACCCGTCAGGGAATTGAGCCCGGGACCTCGGAGCACCTTGAAAACCGGTGTGTACGCCATTCCGCCACGGAGGTCGTCGTCGGGTAATTATAAGTATCGATAACTAACTTCGATATTTTACCACATCCCTTTATGAATAGCGTTTTGAAACATTACAAAAATTAGTAATTACCAAAATATAGTTTCGACCTTATCTCTATGGACAGTGGAATGGTTTTAGGTTGTACTTTTTAAGGATTGTTAATTGCAAAATTTATAATTTCTATTAAAATAACGATATAATATTACTTACAAATAGTATGTCACGCCTCCTTTGGATAAACTCTTTTTAGTGCTTGTGTTTTTGCACTCTAATACTGTGCAGGTCGGCATATTTAAGGATTTTTGTCAGAATAGCACAACGTCAATACGTTCTAGCAACTGTGATCGTCTGAAGCGCGTAAAAGGGGGCGGAAACATGATATGCGCCATCCGTAGCCGATGTGTGGTACGCGGCTACGCGGGGCCCGCCTACTTACTACTTCTATCGTTTTTTATGTTCTGTGTTCTTTATGCTACTGCTGCGAATATTTTCTTAAATAACCAATAAAGGTACTATTGCACTTTTGTGACTGCTAATTTTATTTAAAAACCTATTTGTCTAGCAAAAACTTTTAAAGCAATAAGTGTTCGATTTATTATTATCAATCTTAACAATGATTGCGACTTATATTTTTAAATATCTACCAATACGCCCAGTTGTTCTGATGGTTTAAATACCGAGCCATGATCTTGGGGTTCTGGGTTCGATCCCCGGATCGGGAAACCAAAAGTTTCAAACTGTCGAGGTTTGTAATCACCGACCCGCATTTGGCAAGCGTGGTGATTATGCCAGTAGTGCCAGTACCTTTCATTGCTGTGGTAACTTGAATTCAATGATGGAGGCCTTTTCCGGCAGTGGGATTATAGAATGTTACTACCACTAGCTGACCCCGCAAACCTGGTTTTGCCATATATTTAGGTTAAGTAGTAGAAGAGAGATTATAATTAGGGGTTAAAGTATGAAATTGCCGTTTTGTATGGACGAAATCGAGAAAAGTCATTTTTCCATACTAACAATTTTTTAGTTTTTTTAAAAACGCCTGAACCGTTTTCGATGCAATTAAAGGTGAAAGTTAGATGGTTATTAAGCTACGCATTATAGTATTTAAATTTCTGAAAATCAAAGTTTATAATACAAATATACCTAATTGAAGCAAGGGTCTTTTCAACGACTTCCTTTGAAGTAATAGGCACTAGTATTGCATTTTTTTTTAGTCAAAAGTTACTTTATTTAGTTTTTGATACAATACAAAAAGAGTTACGCAATAATACGACTATACTTAAGAGCTATAAACAAAATAAAAAGTGGGAAAATAATCGGCAATTTCATACGTTAACCCCTATTATCCTATTCCAGTCGAATACAAATCCAAAAACCCTAAAATCATAATATTTGGTCCAGTCACTCTTGAGTTATTAATGGTGTAAATAACACGACTTTGTTTCTATAGTTACATACAGAAGCTAAGTAAGATATATTACAGAAAATGTTTCTAAGTCCTATAAAAAAGTATTGGGCCCTAAGTTCTCAAAATGTCGTAAAAAGCCACAAGACCCTGTTCGGATCCAAACGATTACGGAAACGATGCTCTTTTTCTCTAGTCGTCTTTGGCTCCACATGTTACACGTCTTCAATATGCAATATCTTAAAGTTCGATAAATCCGGCCTTAATGTCCGAGGGAATATTGGACAGCAGCAAAAAGGCTAGGTGTCGATGGAAATAGCAGAATCATGAATATTTATGAAAATAATTCGGAACCTTTTAGGTGCTGGCGATACGAAAATTTCTGGGAGAGACTTCATACGCGGAATGAAAACTAATAATGGTATTTATTAATGTGACGCAATAAATTTTATATTCCTAACGAACATAGACGACTCCTTTAAAGTATGTTAAGGAAATGTAGCCTTTATCAAAAAAAGGGAAAACTATACAATGATGATCGCAACTTTTAACAAAAATATTATTGTTCTTCACATTATTTTAATTTATTATAGTCTTAAGTGATACGTTTGCTGAGGAACAGAATTTATTTTTCAGGAAAAAAATCTTTAAGAATACGGTTTTTAAATTCGAGCTATGTCTTAATGAAAGGAAACGAGTTTATTACCAAACACTTTGAAAAAATTACCCTTACCCGAGAACTGTAATTGGGGAAAATTAACAAGCTTCAAGTTTTTATTAGACTTTTACTGACCAAGCTAGTGTTGCTCTAATATAGATATCGATAGAACAACATTCTACCTCAAAATAAACCTTACGTGCCTGCATACCTCCTTGCCTGCGTATTTATGGCATTTCGTACTCTTAAAGATTCGGAATATACCCTATGTGGTATCTTTAAATTGTGCATTCTAACGCCTTTGTATTAAGAAATCATTATCTGTTTTAAATGTTATATAAAAAGAGTGTTATCGTAAATGAACGTTATACTAAATGTTATCATACTAAATACAATTATTTGTTTTAATCAATATATCATGTAAATGTTATATAAATGGTTATTATGCTAAATAATTTTATACCAACTGTTACTTATACGTTTTAAAATTATGTAATTTAAATTTATATCTTTCCATCATTATAATAATATTAAAAAAGTGTTATATTAAACAAAATTATATTATTTGATTGTATATGTTTTCATATTTATACGATATGTTGTTATACTATATATATTACACACCCGTTAAAAATGAAGTGTGTTTTACTGAACGCAACAGTTTTTACAACACTTATTCCGAAATAAGTTTTAAGTTTGACCGCTATTATGTGTCCGTCTTATTTTACGCGCGCCGGTCAAACAATCAATGCATCTCAATGCATTAATAATAGGGGTTAAAGTATGAAATTGCCGACTATTTTCCCACTTTTTATTTTGTTTATAGCTATTAAGTGTAGTCATATAATTGCATAATTCTTTTTGTATTGTATCAAAAACTAAATAAAGTAACTTTTGACTAAAAAAAAAATGCAATACTAGTGCCTATTACTTCAAAGGAAGTCGTTGAAAAGACCCCTTACAATGTGTCAGCTGACCTTCTTGCTTCAATTAAGTATATTTGTATTATATACTTTGATTTTCAGAAATTTAAATACTATAATGTGTAGCTTTATAACCATCTAACTTTCACCTTTAATTGCATCGAAAACGGTTCAGGTGTTTTTAAAAAAAAACTAAAAAAATGTTAGTTTGGAAAAATGACTTTTCTCGATTTCGTCCATACAAAACGGCAATTTCATACTTTAACCCCTAATATTTATTTTATCTTATAGATAGATATAGATACAGATTATTATTTGGAATGATTGTATGCTGTACGCCCCGTTGGTCTAGTGGTTTAAATACCGGGCCGATATCTCGGGGTCCCAGGTTCGAATCCCGGGTGGGCAACAAAAAGTTTCGTATTTTCGAACGTTGCTTGGGTTTGTGATCACCAACCCGCATTTGGCAAGCGTGGTGATTATGATCATCATCAGTTTCAGACCATCAAACCTAATGAATAGTGTAAACATTGACGTGTGTGGGTGTTTCATTCATAAGTAGGTACGAGTAAATCGTTTTCATTCAAAAGTTAATTCATAACAAGGTAAGGGTGTTTTACATAAACAGTCTGTGACTTTTTAGAATTATTTTGTATGAAAAAATTTAACAAATTAAAATTAATAGTTGAAAATAATTCATATGCAATTTGATCCTTTACCATGGTCTGTTTAATACCCTAGAGTTATGGCATATCAAAAGGAACACGTTGTATATTTTATTTTCCCCCGGGGAAATGCAATATAATAGCGGTACAATCCTAGGCCCGTTAATCTTGTATCATTTGTGTAGTTGCACTGAAAAAAATAACCTTGGAAATAGAATTCCTAATAAAAATAAAAAAATAATAATTTACAATAGTAATTGAACAGTTCTAAATACACAATCTTGGAGCAACCAATACTTACCTCTTGCTACTTGTTACATCTTTCACAGATTTTTTTTATTGGATCCGTAGTCGGTACCTAATCAACATTATTTTATTCATTTTTCTGATTGGTAGTGAATAGTTTATTTATATACAAGTTATAAAAAAATAAAACGTTACTTACATTAAATATCGATACATTTTGTATCAGACAACCCTAGTCTCAATCAATTTCCGTTGAGGTAAGCAAAAACCTGTGAAAGGATCCTTAAAAATGTTATTTAGAAAGTTTAATAGTAAACGGTTCAGATAATATTTTTTTAGGAAATTACCTCTTTATCCTTATATACATAAGTATTATATTAATTTATTTGTGTTTTAATATTTTAAAGAAATACATTATCTTGGTCGACCTTCAACGGTTAAATTAAAACGTGTTTAATAAAGGAATATGTGAATTAAAACTAGGTGTTTGAGCTCACATCATTTGAGTAAAATAACTTGTAACTTTATAGTATCCGATTACCATAGAAAATTTATTTCAACCAAACTATTTATTTTTGAAGTCAATAAGAAATCTAAATGTTCTTTGAATATTCCAACCGCCTATCTGTTGCGGTGTGGAATCCTAAAAAGGACGCTTAATCCAATGATGGTAATTTATTGGAGTGTCGAGTAACTACCAATTGTTATATGATACTAATCTAAACTATAATAATATTATAAAGCTGAAGAGTTTGTTTGTCTGTTTGTCTGTTTGTTTGAACGCGCTTATCTCAGGAATTGAAAAAATATTTTGTGTTGGAAATTTATCGAGGAAGGCTTTAGGCTACATAAAATCACGATGCGACCAATAGGAGCGAAGCATCCGTGAAAAATGTTGCAAAAATAGGTAATCGCGATTATAGTAACAGAAATTGACGCGTACGAAACTACAAAGTCGCGGGAAACAGCTAGTTTCTTTTATAAATTTGCGTCATGGTAATAAGTCCCTAGCATAAGTTCCTACTATACCTACCAGTCGAATTCGATATCCGAACGGAAACAGATAAAATCTGAATTTCGTTCCGCCGAGTTTCCTATATGAAATTATCAGTTTCGTTTATGCTTATGTAGGTAGGTACTTGAAGAAAACGATTTTTCAGCTATTAATTGCTATGTAGGTAGTTTATTTCTTATATGTGGGTATACCTACATCTTTTAGGTAGGAAGCCTTTGCCATCTTTTTCGGTCAGTCACAAATTTACGTCTTACCGTGAACTCGTGTTTCATTTAAATACAAAACATTTATATAAAATATAAAATACATACATAAATCAATGCTGCACAGTCTCGTGCTCATCCTGCGAGACTTTCTGTCAAATCGTACCTTTCGCTACGTATCATCAGGGCCCCATCAGGGCTGGAGTCCCTCAGGGCTCCGTGCTATCTCCTCTTCTCTTTTCAATCTTCATTAACGACATTCCCAGGTCACCGCAAGTAGAGCTAGCTCTATTTGCGGACGACACAGCCCTCTATCACTCTGGCTACCATGCCGGTTACATCATTAAGGCACTACAACGTGCAGCCCAATCCCTAGGTGACTGGTTTAGGATGTGGCGAATAGAGGTCAACCCCGAGAAAAGTGCAGCAGTGTTCTTTACTCGGGGTGTCTTCGCTTTGAAACATCCTAAACGATGTCTCACACCAATCACCCTATACGACCGTCCGATCCCTTGGGAGAAGACGGTCAAATACCTAGGTGTCACCTTAGACCGGAGAATGAGTTTTGCACCTCACATCAAACGCGTCCGTCAGACTGCAGCCTTTTACTTTTCAAGGCTCTACTACTATATCGGCAGGAAGAGTAAAATGTCACTTAGAAATAAGTTGACAATTTACAAAGCCTGTATCCGACCCGTGATGACTTACGCTAGTCCAGTGTTCGCTCACGCCAGCCCCTCAGAATTAAAAAGACTCCAAATCCTCTAAAACAAATTCTTACGCTCTGCCTCGGACGCCCCGTGGTACGTGCGTAACGACAATTTTAAAAACATTTTATGCCTGATTAAATCAAATCAAATCGTTTTTAATTCAAACAGTTAAATTCCTATGAAAATAAAAATATTTACCTAATCTTATTAAAAATAGTATTCCTGGGATGTAAAAATACAAATACTTATAAATTTAAATGTGGTCAACAATACATACATTGTTCTAATTTCGATTTGAGTAACTATCTACATACTATATGTAGGTATGTAAATTGGTTTCGGTACCTACCTACCTGTTAGTGACTGTGCTACCATTTTGTTTTATCTATGTTATTTATCGCGTGGGCCGTTTTCCCATGAGCCCCATCCTCGTCAAATTGTATAATCTGTTTAGATAAACATAAATGTTCCTGGAAAATAACGTTTCACGTTAACGTGCACACATTATGAATGTTCACATAGAATATGAATATAGAAGAACGATATACTATGTTATCTAATTCTATGAATGACGAAAAACGTGGAAACTATAAATCTTGAGCAATATTTTCTTCAATAAAGTTGACCTATATTTTATTTGTTACACGACAGAAGCGGGTCTGCTATGTAACACTGTCCGCTGGTTCTACTAGAGCTGTTGACGGATAAACAAAATAAAAATAAATAAACTTAGAATACATTTTTATGATTAATCGAAGAAAAAAGTGAAAAATAATATTTAGTATAAAAAGAAAACGATGAACGAAAAATATAGGCGTGACGTGTGTTGCCAGCACATAAATAGCACCAGGACTTCTCCTCATACGGGTACGGTATGAGGTCATTTATACTTATATGTAAAAAAAACAATTTCCTAAGTAATTAAACATTTTAACCCCCAGAAAAGACGATTTAGGGATGAAACTATTCATTCCCAGGACTCCAAATATAATAATATACATTTTACTTGGTAAGTAGTATTTATTTGTTACAAACATACAGAAATACATATCTGTCTTCGATAAAATATTAGTGAAGATTTGTATACAAGGACAACAATCCCTAAGATTCATTGTTAACATTACCTATCCACAAAGTTTTATTATGATAAAAACATATAACTTATTTGTGAACAAAGGCTTGTTCGACCATGAAAAAAACTTTCATAGAATCTTTGCTCACTCCCTAGTTTACCCATGTCAAACTTGTACTTAGGTTTGTGTATTCAGGATTTATGATATAAATAATGCCGAAACTATAGTTCAACTACACGGAAATATGTTGTATAAGGAAAAGAAACAAAATTATGAGCATGAATAAATGATTATCATTGAAATACTTTTCATTTTTCTAAAAATTTACACGTCATGCTGTCTGTATAAATGCCGAATGATTCGATGTTATGATTGTGGTAATAGCTTCTGATTTTCAAGTAATATTTAATTTTGTTTTAATCTATGTATTAATAACCATTTCTGTTAAAATTTTGATATTTTTTGGAACATTTAAATCTCTAGGCTCAAGGCTAAAAATAATATTCGTTTTCCAAAGTTCTTTAAAAGCGGAATTTTAGACAGGTTTAATGGTCATACAACCTTTAATAACTTGAATATATATTATGATTTACTGGTCTGGCTAACTCTGACGGTAGTATAATAATGTATTAGTTCAATAAATAAAAAAAATAAAATCTCTATTAAAAATTATTAATAATGTAATAAAAAACACCTGTGTCTGTAAGAGAGTTTCCTGTATTTCAGGCGATAATACTTTAATAATAAACACTACCAGTATCCATGAGTATAATAAAGCTGATAATTGTTACAAACCTACTATGAATTAAGTATACCAAAAATATCTAAATCTAGATCGTTTTGGTATAATTTAAAGTTGGGAACATCTAAATCTTACGAAATTACTTACACTTATAAAAATCTTTTTAAGTCTAGACAGGTCATAAAAGTTACAACTTTCAACCAGTGTGATATGCAAATTACTGTTCTTTATCTGTGGTATCATAAAGTTCAAAATTTACTTAGATACTTCAGTGTCACTCGGTTAGGGTGGCCAAAAAACAAACAAATAAGCATAGTATAAAAAAAAAGCTAAAAAAAACTTAAGCTTTTGTTTTTATGTTTGCGCCAGTACTATTTACTTAAACTATACATGAAGGTCAATCCCATTGTTCTTTTATATTTTGAATAAGAACAACGATAAACATAAAATTAATGGTTGCGGTTTCAACATCCACTAACGGAAAATGTTTGTGTAAAGTAACATCTGTTGTTAAGCCATGCGTGTTCAAAAATATATAATATTTATAAATAATTACCCGTGATGGCTGATCCAAGAAACTAGTGAAGTGCTTAATAATAGGGGTTAAAGTATGAAATTGCCGATTTGTACTGAAAATCAAAATTGTTTATTTTTTAATTTTTAACAAATTTATTTAATTAAAATAGTTTCCATTATTATCTATACATTGCTGCCATCTAATAGGAAGGTCATTTATGCCTTTGTGATAGAACTCTGAGGATCTAGACTGCACAAACTGTGTGAAAGCATTTTGTAATTGTCCAAATCACGAAAAAAATGGTAGTCCGCTGGAGCAAGGTCTGGCGAATACGGAGGATGTCGAATGGTTTCGAATTGCAGTTCCTGAAGGGCCAAAACGGTTTCTCGTGCTGTATGAGGTCTCGCATTGTCATGGAGCAATAATGGTGAAGATCGATTCATGAGTCGGGGCTGTTTTACTGCTAGTTTTGCCAACATTGTTCGGAGTTCGGCACAATAGACATCTGCCGTTTTGATTTATTCGATTGATTGACCAGATCGGTGAAAACTATAGTGAATAACACCATGCTGAGACCACCAAACAGTTACCATTACCTTTTTATTGGTAAGTTTTGCTTTAGGACACTGTTGTGGCGTTTGACCTGGGGCATTTTTCTTTCACGGTTATCATAAAGAATCCACTTTTCATCACATGTCACAATTCGATTTAATATTCCTTCATTTCTGTAACGATTCAACAAGGCAACACAAGTTTTAACACGCGTTTCTTTCTGCACATCAGACAAATCATGAGGCACCCATTTTTCGTATTTTTTTATTTTATTGTATTGACGCAAATGAGTCAATATTGTGGGTAAGGTTACGTTAAACCATGCATCTAATTCCTGGGTAGTTTGACTAGGATCGGCTTCCACCATCTCTCTTAATTCATCGTTAATCACCTGTGTGGGCGGTCTTCCTCGTGGCTCGTTCTTCAAGTCGAAGTTTCCATCACGAAAGCGTTTAAACCAAAATCGCACGGTGCGTTCATTAGCAGATCCCTCTCCAAACGCAACATTAATATTGCGGGCTGTTTCTGCCGCGTTACTTCTGCGTCGGAACTCGTATTCAAAAATCACTCGAATTTTCGCAGTATCCATCTTTCTTGTCTAAGTTAAATAATAAAAACAATTCGAAGTCGATATTCAAATGTTTCACATTTTTTAAAAGAAGAACATCATAGAAACCATGTGAAAAAAGTTTCATTCGAAAACCTCAAACCATGAAGATTCTATGTCAATTCAAAGAACCTATTACAATAAAACGGCAATTTTATATTTTAACCCCTAATATTATCCATGTAACAGTTAGGAACAAGGTCCTATGAAAGACTACCGATCTCCTTTACGTTAACGTTAATTAGAATTGACCATAAATTTGGAGAATGACTGAGACTTATAATTATTTAAAAAACATCATGTATGTCCTATAAGTCCTGTAAAATTTCCATAGCATGGGAGCCCTACATTCGATAGACTGACGAGGGATTTTTTCAACTAATCAAAGTTGTAGATCTACATTAATTTAGAGGGAGTAAGGATAAGAATCTCTTTGGGAATGTAAATGGAAGGAAAGCTAATTTGATTCGTATCGCTTAGGGGCAGTGATAAATATTTTGTTGTATTTTTGTGACGATAATTTCAGACAAACACTATGTGAGCATTTTAAATTAAAGGACATAAGTAATATTGGTTTCACAAGTGAAAGTTGACATTATAAAACGATTAGTGGTGAATTCTTGTACAGTACCAAATATGTATCTATCTATTTTTTGCGTTGCAATTATAAATAGACAAACTGGTCGACTATGAATATACGAGTAGTTTTTTGACTCGACAAACGATAAATTTTTCTACGAGCCTACATATATGGCGTTCTGTGGGGAAGCCTATGCAAAGAAGTATATTTGTAAAGGCTTATGATGAAATTGATATTGTACATAACGGCGAGCATTTGAAGACGCTTATTATCATAATGTCTTTTAAAGATCTACTTATATGTATCAATGGACTTTCGTGTGCTAATTATGAGGATGTACACAAGAAACCCTTTATATTATAGTTCTAATAACTTCAAAGTCAAACCTCTCCGCAACTCCGTTGTCGCCGACCCATGCGCGTTATAAAGGCGAGTCCACATTTGTGACATTTTACCGAACATTATCATGTGACCGTATATGAGTAACACGTCGTGTTGGTATCGATAATGTGAACGTTTTCTTGCTGCGCGAACAATCGTCTCAAAATGCAGTACTATTCAATCCATTCCGAATACTGAAAGAAACAGCTGGACACAGAGTAAACAGCAGCACAATGTACGGAGTTAAGATTTACTAGCCGGGTCCAGTGTGGACGCCTGGTTTGTGTATTGTCATTCATCTAAGTAAGGGCCCGGTAGTACGGGATTTATGGATCGATATCCATCGATCGCCTATTACGGAGCGCCTATGCGCATCGTAAGCGCCAGCGCGTGACAGTGCGGGCCTGACGAGCCGCCGCGCTCATGTATTTTTTTCTATCGAGCCAAGCTAATCACATCGTGTAACCGATAACGACTGTAACTAGAATAGATCTTTAACTAATACATATATTTTTTTCAGACTTTAAAACGCTGTTTTTTAGTTCTCAGATGGGTTTTAAAAACTCAAGAACGCTGCATCGTAGAACTACGCTGCCTTTTATTTTGCGTCCATTCATTTGTATAGGCATAGAAGCCATGCCACACAATCTAGTTTGACACCGTGTGCAGACTTGTAACATTTCATCGTACATGGATTGTGACCACATCAGCGCAACTTAGAGCGACCGACGTGAAGTGGCGGTTGCGACAGTGCCAAAAAATGGGAAAGTCATAAGTACAAGGTACTTGGTAGAAATGTCGAAATAACAAGGCCTACAAAAAAAACTCGGTGGCTAAATTGGTAAAACACTGCGCCCGGTATGCATAAGTAGTGATACGAGTTCGAGTACCGCCTAAGACATATGTTTTTAAGTTGAAATACTGATATTATAATTGCTATAAAGTTGCTAAAATATCAAAAGTAACTCTAACAACCTAGACCATCCAGTTTTAGCGTAACATGTCCTGTAGCGACGCCACGATGGTCCGTCGTCATGTCACAAGTGTGGACCCACCTTAACACAGGAAACACAATTACGCATGCTAAGTTTGCTGAATAAATAATCCTAATGCGAGCATACATGTTCGTTTGTTGCGGTCTCGGTACGGACGCGTCGAGCGGATGCGGTCGTGGGATACGTAATATACAATTATAATTTTCCACTTGAAATTTTATGCAAAACAGACAAAATACGGGCACTCTTAAGCTTTTGCAACATAATTATTAACCGCGATTTAACTTTTAAATGGCGAGTGATGCCCATGTAGTGAATAAATGATTAAGAATATGAATATTAATAGGTATATATATTATATACGTGCAGCAGCGTTTTTATTCTTCAATTAGCAAAACTGCGATCATCAACCCGACTGCCAAGCGTTTTGATTACGGCAAAAGCCTCAGATTGTTGAGGCCTGGTTCTAGGCCTCTGGTGCTAGGTAGGCTGTTGGTGATAGTATTAAAATTTTTTAAACGTGATGGGAATAATATTGACGTGCAAACTCTAATTTTTATTGAGCTAGTTAATTTGCGTGACTGTCGTAAGACTTTATGTAATCTATCAAATTAAAAGATTTCCCTATATCAAACCTTAAGGTAACGGTAAGTAAGGGACTTATTGACACAACAAGTCAAATAAACACCCGCAATCTCATCTAGCTCCAAAACAACATTATATTCTATCCATTTTCAACCTAAAGTCATACGAATAGATTCCAATGTATTTAAGTTATAGTTTTTTGACGTTTTGCGCTAGATCGACGAGAATGGTTGTACATACAATTCGTTAAGTAAATGAGGGATAATGCGGGGTAAACAGAAACCGTTTGGTGCGGTCACCGAGCAGACACGCCGGATGTTTGTGGTCATGGATTCAGTACATGACGTGAACCTTTTTAACTATTTCTGCTGTATCGCAATGGCCTGGCGGTTTCAAGGGGCTCAACGGTTTCAGGGGAAGTTTGACAATCCCCGTGGTGGAGTCGTGAACATACCGGTTTTCAAAATGTAGCCGACTCCGAGTTCCCGGATGCGTTTCCGGATTAGTTCTTTAACCTAGAAAATAATCAGACAACCCTCGCATTAAACACGAAGCTTGATAGTAGTCAAAAGGTATGTAATTACGTCCTCGAAAAGTCGGTGGAAAATGGAAAAATGGTACCTTTTTTACCACGAGTACTACTATACTTATTTACTGCCCTATTGGAGTTCGTGTCATAAGAGGCGAATAAAAGAAAGACGAACAGCAGGATCTTCTTTCCACCACAGACAAGTCGCCTGACAAGAAATTATATGACTGGATCACCTCTGAGTGAGGCTCATGGTGATAGACATGACAAAAAAGAGAAGAAGTAAGTAATTCGTATACAACCAACCTGCTGGAAGATAGTTCAAAAATGGTTTATACTCAAGTTTCATGTAGTTAATCGAATACGTATCTCTAGGTGTAGACTAAAGATAGTGATCCTAAAGAACCTTTTAGCGAAACTAAATTAAAAAAAACCCTATTCAATTGCTAGATTTGCAGTGAAAATATTCTTAAGTAAACCTTGTACAGTAATATTGCAGTAATGAAAAATGACGTCGCAAACTCTTTTAGTTAACCAGTCTTAAAAAAGTAAAAATACTAAAAGCTACTCCCGAAACCGATCCGGTATTCGGTTAGACCGCATTTCATTCAACAAAACTAACCAACATTGGAAAACGGCAGTGAAAGAGAATTTCTTCGCCCACAAGATGGTTAGAAACGAGAAAACAGAGCTAAGAGATTAGGCTGTCTATACACGTTGAAAAATAAGTTCGTCGAAGATTTTCATTGTAACTATAAAATAAACGCCTCGTTGGTTTAGTGGTTTAAATACCGGGCCAAGATCTCGGGGTCCCAGGTTCGAATCCCGGGTCGGGAAACAAAAAAAAAAGTTTCGAATTTTCGAACGTTGCTCGGGTTTGTGATCACCAACCCGCATTTGGCAAGCGTGGTGACTATGCCAGTACACCCACCATTGCTGTGGTAACTTGAATTCAATGATGGAGGCCTTTTCCCTGCAGTGGGATGATTATAGGCTGTTACTTTACTTTTTTTATAAAATAAAACTGAACATGCAGGTATCGGATTCTACGGGCCTGCGAGTAAGTATGTTATTCGACACCACTGAAAAAGTCTTCTACTTTTCTTAACCTAAAAACAAAAATTTTCAGCCATTTTTTGTCTGCCTGTCAGAAAATCGACTTCCATCTTGTGATAAAACAGGACCAATGGATAAACGTGCCTTTAGAAGATTAGGCTTCTGTAATGGGTATATTTATATATGACATATGTTATAGTCCAGATTCCAGACCAAAGCCAGTTTAGAAGACGTTGTTTCCTAAATTGACCCGATCCGAACCCTGGCTTCCCTTAGTTGACCAGGGTAACTTAACTGTGTTTTTGTTAAGTAATTACATCTCATCACGATACTATAAATCAATCCTAAATACTTTCATAACATGCAGTCGTAAAGTGTTCAACTCGTATTCGATCGTAATTTTACACCGATGAATAAAGTTTAAGTTTGAACTTCGATAGGTTCCGATTTTTAGTTAGGTTTTATTTAAATTGTTTAGTGTAACTAATGAAAGGCACAGTTGTATATGTTTGTGTTATAATTTAATAACAATGAAAATATTTAATTAGGTTTTGTAAAAAAAAAATTGGGATTATTCAAGTTTATTCTACTATCATACTAGTTTATATCAGGCAATCACAGTTTGGCTAATGGTAAGTATAGAAAATTCGCTGTTGCCCGTCGAAAAATTTGTCTTCTCTTTAGGTTTTCATATCGGTACAACATTAAAGCTGACCTATAAAAACACTTCGACAGTTAAATTCTTCTATCATCATCATCATCATCATCATCAACTTCAAAGTCAGCAACTAGATATGACTCTACCTCATAGCAAGCTTCAAAACTCTGGCATTCACTTGCCCAATTCCCAGGTCATCTGTCGTCTACTCCCTTCGCCATCATATCTTTTCTGTCAGAATCCGTTCATCTTTTTTTATGTTGTCGTGGATAGGTAGAAGTCCTCCCATCAACCATCATTACAAGCTACAAAACTCTGTGCCGTTTCCTATGCATTCTTACCGAATCATCGGTCAATCGGCTGGAGTTTGTCCATGCTTGACACATTAGCTAGATAAACGAAGTGTGGGGTCTAAGCCTGCGTTGTATGCGGTTGACCTAAATGCACCAGAATTAAAGTCGGAACACAAAATGGCGTTCAGCCTGCGGTTTGGGATACGGCGAAACAGCTGGGTGTAATCTGGCTATTTTTGCAATAGTTTTCTACTGAAAGTGTACCATTTACATTTGCATTTGAATACATATTTTTTTTAAATGAATTTCTCTAAGTAAGCATACCATCTGTAATATTGCATTACAGATTATGTCATCCTTTAACAGACACTTAGTACAGTTTTCAGACATAAAAAAAAAATGGCAACTAAGTATTACACTGGAGCGAATTAGACTTGGAATTGAGAACACTTCTATGGTCGCACCTTTAGTGTTCCATCAGCCGGATAGATGGCGTTACCAGTAAATATCCTTAGCTGCGCACAAGCTGTTGAAACAAAATAAAGACAAAAAGGTAACGATGTGTTACATCACTACAACACGACTTTCCTGCTTTTATTAAAATACTAACATCTGATCGGCATGGGCTCTTAGATCAATTGGATGTGAGACTCTGCTGTGATTACAGTAGGTAACTAATATTATGTTCGTACTAACATCTCATTCTCAAATTAAATTTTCAACAGGATCTTCTAATTCAAACCCTGAAATGATCATACATGTGACTTACATGAATATTCTAGCTTATGTATCTTACAAAAGGCCTGAATAATTTCAGATAATCTGGCGTAGTAATTTATTAAGCATTCCACATTATGTTACAAGGGTATTGTATCAAATAACAAGGATTACTATAACGCTCTTAACATAGGTGAATATGTGAAATCAGGATTCATTACTCACTCGTATAGAAACTACGAAACGAGTGAATACCTACGGAGTTCGGAAAGATTATGTGTTTTGTTTGAAATAGCCCTTGAAAAGGTAATTACTTTAATGAAGTATTGTTGTTTTGTTAATGATCATTATCTATAAATATAAAATCCTATCTCCCATAGCAATCATTTTATAATTCTTATTTTTGTTCATTGGTGGTTGACTAAATAACGCACACGCCTATGGAGTCTTGCATACAATATAGCTGATATATTTCAGGTCTTTTAGAAATGACTTACTAGTTTATAATAGGTCCTATGCTAAGCGCTACCATGTCTGAGGTTTAATTTCCTGCTAATTACTATGTTGGGGATTTGCTCCCTTGTAAAGGACCTTTGGCCCTTAGTAGAACAAGGCCATATATTTACAATAACGACGTTAACGACCTGTGGTATACCAAAACCATTTTGTAGTAAGGTCAGTTTAAACAACATTACAAGTACAGCCTAATAATTTATCATCATCTCCGGAAAACCAAGTCCATCATTAGACCTAAGTGTTCTAGTCAAACCACTGCATCACCTTTTAGGCTATATTCAAGTCATATCAATAATCTGTATAGGTATTTTATGGTTGCTTTTACTTCTTTAAAGAAGAAAAAGCAAAAATCCATAAAATACTTACCTATTGCACCGTCTAAAACACTTCAATAAGCGCAATGGTGGACTGGTTCAGAATCTTTTATGGCTATCGTTCTCTCTCTCTCTCTCTCTCTCTCTTTTATGGTTAATATTCGTCTATAGTTTTTATTTTTATTCTTATCTAGAATACACTATGGTACAATACCTTTTTATCTTACGTATCACACGAGGTGACATCCTTCTAAAATAATCTTTTAGAAGGAAGGTTTCAGCAAACATGACTTGCTAGTTTCATATTTCACTACTCGGTCGTAAAATTAAGAATTTTATGATGCGCCTAGAAGGTCGTAAAGTATGAAGTAGATATCGATTTTGTAAATTAAGTTCGCTTGCCTTAGTGCCTTGGTTTTATATTCATGTAAATCTATGTAAAAAGATTCGAATAATGATTACCTAAATTGATCTCAGGCCGATTTTGGCTTCGGGGACATAAAACTCTGCTTGGTTGTTAACTTCAAATGGTAGGTACTGTAATGACACCGATATAAACCCAAATACCAATTCACTTATGGCATTAAATTATTTTAAACATAGCCGGGAGGCTATGCACGGGCTTACCATTGCAAGCAAATGGTCTGTTTATGATCATCTTTTACCCTTTAAACAATTTTCATAATATATATAAGGATAATAAAATTCTAAAACAGCTTTTTCCTATCCATTTTCTTTCGTAAAATCCGTCTCCTGACCTGGTAACCATAACCAAAACTTATCCAATTTTGTGCGATACAAGTATTTAGACTTGAAAAATTATGTCTCAAGCGGACACATCATTTTCCAAGTTTAAATACTGATATTGTAATTGCAATTTAATTGCTTAAAATCTATACTAATATTATAAAGCTGAAGAGTTTGTTTGTTTGTTTGTTTGAACGCGCTAATCTCTGGAAGTACTGGTTCGATTTGAAAAATTATTTTTGTGTTAGATAGTCCATTTATCGAGGAAGGCTTTAGGCTATATAAAATCACGCTGCGACAAATAGGAGCGAAGCATCAGTGAAAAATGTTGCAAAAATAATCGCGTTCATAATAACAGAAATTGACGCGGACGAAGTCGCGGGCAACAGCTAGTATCATATCAAACAATTTTGTGCAGTCTAACGGAAGTTATGTTATTTATACAGAAGCGTGGGGTTTCGGGTTTAAGAGGAAACACAAGGGCCGTTTTTCCATACAAACGTAGTCCCCTGTTTCCTCCCTGGATAAAGCCAGTAGAGCAATAATTTTTATTACAAAAATCTATGGCCACTATAAGCATGTTTCTATGTTTTCTTTTTTTTCATAAATTAATTAATAAAAAAGATATGAGCCCTCAAAAATCGAAAAAATTCGCCAGATTTTCCGCTGTGTTCAAACATCCAGAAAACAAATATGGCAAAATTTTAGAAAAAAAGGAAAACATACGAACACGGCTTTGGCCTTTCTTTAATGTTTAATGAAAAAATATTTAAATCGGTCTAGATTTGGAAAATTAATCGGGGGACTACGAAACGTTGATTTGGTGTGCTTTTAGTAGGTATTTTCGGTCCAAGAAGCAGTTGTCTCTATCACACTCTGCGGTGAAGGCGTTTGGCACTGCGCGACAGCAATAGATTTTACAAATACCTATTTTTCAATTCTCTCGCCCGTAGTATTTCAATTCTCGGACGTGATTAGGTACCTATGTTTTCACCTATCTTTGCTTTTGTAACTTGAATTCAATTATGAAGGTATTTTTCCTTAAATGGGATGATTATAGGTTGCTACTTTATTTTTACTTTAGATGTTAAAAATATTTTCCGCCTCAGGTGACGATTTGATTGATACGATTTAATAGGTCTTCAAACCCTCTCTCCACTTGTATGATGAATGAAGACACACTTGTTCAGAAACAGTCAAGAAACATCCATCTGTCATTCAGTTGACACCTTTTTGCCAAAATCAAAGTCAGGTAAAACAAGACGTGACGCAACACACCTGTTTTTGGCGGAAAAAAAATGAGTGAGTGATAAATTACCTTTGTAAGCTAAGCGACATTGAAGTGTCTTCTGTGCGGTGAAAATAACTTTTAAGACTTATAAGGACCGAAGAAAATAAAAATATTTCTTTATAACTAAACTTTTACCTGTAAAAATAAAAGCACAAAATATGTTTGAGGATTTAAGTCAAACGTTTTTGGATCCCATCAATAACCTAGGCTAAACATACGCCTCTTTTAAGACTTTGCAAAGGTTTTAAGACAAATCTTGCAAAAAAATATGTCGTGCGAAAAGCTTACTAAGGTCCCAGCAATAAAGCTCTGGGATTTCATTTACTGACGGCTTCTATTTATAAAGATTATGGGCGAGTCTAAAGATATATTGACTTAAGCGAATGGTCTGGAATTTACTTCCAAAAGGAAATTTTTGCTGCTTAAATTAGTGTTGTCTGTATGAAATCTATCAATAGTCGATGAAGTTATGTATTCTTTATATATTAACTTATACGTTGGGTGTTACGAATCGGTCGTCTAACCGGATTTTTTGTAAATACTTTTTTACTTATATTGTCTATTTCTAGTTTTCTTCTTTATATATTGCATGTTTTTGCTATGTCATTATTATTGGGGAGTCTTTGTCTGTTCTTCGGTTCTGCTGTTCTTCTTCGTTTGTGTGCTTTTGTAAGTTCTTAGTTTTCTCCGTTTTCTCTATATTATATTACTTATTACTTTACTTTGAGCGCTATTCTGTTTTACCCCTTCCCAGTAGTTTTTAATATTGGGGTTATTTGTGTTAGAAATAATCGATGGATTAAAAACACTACGTTGGGATGGCACAAGACTTTTATTCGAGACAAAACAACAACGAACAGAATCAAGCAGAGGGACAAAGAACTTTTGCATTTAGATATACCTAGTCAGGTCATAAGTTCTGTCACATGTGTAATATGAAATAATTAAGACATGTTTATTATTTATGTAACCATTTATATAGCAAAATGAACTTAATAAAACATAGATTCATCTGGTACTAAAGTTTATTCATAATTACCCCCGCGATTTTGAATACAGGCCTTCAATCTGCGCGGCCAGTCGTCTATCGCAGCACGAACGAGGTCCATGTCAATATAGGCGGCTGCCTTAATCAAGAATGCCTTGAGTGACTCCAAATCAGGATGAGGCTTTAAGCAGGCCTTTTCCTCCAAGTGCTGCCATATCTTGTAATCTAACGGACTCAAATCTGGACTGGAGAAGGGCCAGTCTTCGTGCTGGATGAAGTCGATTTCACGCGCCGCCAGCCAGTCTTGTGTGCTTTTCGCTCTATGAGCTGGCGCAGAATCTTGTTGGAATACCCAGTGCCTGTTATTAAACATGGTATGAGAAACGGGTTCCACAAGGTTCTTGAGGACTGTATTTTGATACAAAACTGCATTAGTTTTTACGCCTTTCGCACAAAAATGTACCTCAGTTAAGCCCCAAAAAGAGACCAAACCATGAGCGAGGATGGAAAATGACCTCGTTGGACACGCGGAATACGGTTGCTCGCTTCTTCACTGCTGTGTGCGTACACCTTAACATTTTGTTTGTTGTAGCTCTCTTCCACAGTGAAAATTTTTTCATCCGAAAAAAGAATTTCCCGATGCTTTTTTCCCGCGCACCACTTCAACAAAGCGCGGCATCTCTTCAGTCTCAGGTCCATTAAACGAGCGTCCAAACGATGTCCTGTTTTTCTTCGATATGCCCTAAGCCCTAAGTCTTCATTTAACACCCTTTTCACCGTGGTCCTGCTTAACCCCATCTGAAGGGCCAACAGTTTCTGCTTACATAAGGGATTTCTTTGAATTCGCGCCTTCACAGCTTTTATCACTGCTGGAGTCCTAACAGAGCGAGGGCGACCACTTCTTGTCAAATACACTAGAGTTTTCATTGTATCGTTTTATGGTACGATAAACGAATCTTTTGGTTATATTCAAATTTTTCAGTAAGTCGAAAATCTGAATTGGCGCGTAACCGCAACGATGCAACGCAATAACCGCGACACGGTCTTCTTTAAGTGTCCACTCCATATTTAAAAATGAGGAAAATTCTAAAAAGTACATATTTTTATTTTTATGAAAAATTCGAAATACGAATTCAATAAACTTTTTTGTGGCCAGCATTCTATATTCAAAAGTTTTATTATGTGACAGAACTTATGACCTGACTATGTATAATATTTTACATCAATTTGGACAGCATTCTGTCATTCATTAGAGCTTATAATTCAGGTGCCTTAACAGGACAAATTTTCCTGTAACCCAAAGGTTGTCTGGAAGATACTGTTTTTAGTTATGAGCAATTTATATCTTCTTGTAAAACCAATAGAATTGTGTACTTTGTTTGGGTCACAATAAAAAATATTCAATTTATTTATTCATGTAACAAAAATGTATATTTATTTCAACTGTACTAGTCGTAACAATTCAACAGTCCGCAAGTAGTACTGCCGTTGGCCATCCTCCATTGGCCAAAATACCAACTCGCCTTCCAAATGTGGGGATAGTGGCAAAATCCACCTTTTAGAGAAGCCTGTGTCCTGCAGTGGACTGATATATATAGGCTGTTGATATACGTAATATTTTAATTAAATGTATTTATCGATAATAAATGTATCGATAGGTCAACTACACCAGCCGAAATTAAATTAAGGAAACTTGGAAACACTTTGAGGATGATAACGTAATACTCGTAACTCGCGGAGTATTGGAAAACGATGTTTTTATTTGTCTAATGAAGTTAGTTGTTTTAGTTGGATTGTTTCGTAATAAAATGGAGGTTCAGCAGAATCCTATTGATATGGATTTTTCGCGTATGTCTGTATTTAGATTTGAAACCCTTTCGTAGAGCTTTTAGCGGAAAATTTGGATAAGACGTCGTACGCAATTTTGACAGCTACTCCCCGTTGGTCTAATGGTTTAAGATCTCGAGGTCCTAGATTCGATCCCCGGGTTGGGCAATTAGAGTTTCGAATTTTGGAACGTTACTAGGGTTTGTGATCACCAACCAGCATTTGGCGTGGTAACTATGCCTGTCCCCATCATAATAAAATTATGGTAACTTGAATTCAATGAATCAAATGAGGCCTTTTCATAGGCAGGCTGTAGGATAGTAGTTACTGTTACTTTACTTTGTTTTATTTATCATTGTAGATGATGAAGAAACTTATCAATTTTTATCAGTTACCAATAATAAAAAGACAAGCATATAACTATCAACGAGTGACAAAAGTCGATTTTTATAAAAATCACATTATGCTTCGACTATTCATTTTCATGGATCAATTCAAACTTGCAAAATTGGTCTAAAGTCGAGAAAACCTGAGCACCCATTCTTTCTTATTTATGTTATGGGCTACGCTATCTTCTTGATATTTTGTAAGGTTGTTCCGTGAAATAACTTAAAGGCTATCTTACACTACAAGCATTATCATTTTAGAAGACAGTTTGGAAAACACACATAAAAACTAAAATTTTTGACTTGCTTCATATAACTTAAAAAAAAAAACTACTCCTCAGTTGGACTTGTTTTTTGTATGATGACCACAAATAACTTTGACATAGTAGTCTGATTTAAATGGTACATATTTTATTATATAACTCGAAATTGGGACTTAAAATAAATAACGCCGCAAAATGAAATGATTCTCTTTTTTCTTTATTGTAAAACAAAGGATACGGGTAAGCATATTTTGCTTCAATTGTATATTTACCACCACTTTAATGTGTCGATGTCAATAAAATAAATGTCCTTTGTGAACGTGCCATTAAACATATCATATATCATTAAAAAACATAACATTTTCAAAAACATTTAAGTGTTTAACTGAATGATTTAATTTGCAGTAAGGGTTCAAATCAGTATCATCAAATACAACCAATCGCTAAGGTAGCTAATTTGGTGTACAGTTGCCTTTAGTTTCATTGCTAACCAAGTTTTCTAACTCAAAATTACAACCTTAAAATACCATGAAATTCCATAAAGAAGGTCTTTATTGTCTAAATGGGTGAGTTCATTTTAATATTCTTAGGTCCGAACTCGGTTTTAGTTATAGCTATTAAAAAGTAAGCGTAAAAACGTTATTGCTAATTGGTTAAGGAGCAAATAGGATGTTTATTAACTTTTTGCTGCGTTAATGGAATAATTTTGTTTTTTTTATTTTTATTAAAGACACGCTAAAGTGATTTTTTGACGCTAAACCTGTGACGATGATAAAGAATTATTAACGGATTATACGTTTGACAATCCCTAAAACTCGGATTCGATAAATATCTCATTGCTGAAAGAAATGTCTTTTACACATAAGTAGAATCATACGTAATAAAAAGATCGAAATTTTAAAATTTAAATTATAACTTTAATAAAATGTTAATTTGAAAACGTGTTTAAAGTAAAATGTTAAAGTAGAACAAAAGTTAATTTATTTTAATAAATAATAAATAACTTTTGTTTTATTTATCCAATATTCGTACGCTTTGTGACCTGTTAGGTATTCCAATTAGATAATTTCTTTTCTAATGTTTCCTCCTTTTTCTCTAAAAAGAAAAAGTTAACAGCGTAAAAAATGGAACACGTGTCGAATTCATGCGTGATTTCATGCAATCACGCATGAATTCGACACGTGTTCCATTTTTTATTATTTTCACCAGTCATGTTTTTCTCTATAATACTGGATTCCTTTGTCAGTCTTATCACAAAATGTGTTGTTAGGATATTGGTATGAAGAAACTCTCTAAGCTGTCTGTATATCACGTTCAATGGTTTGATTAAGAAATGCCTGTGTGCGTGCCGATCATTGCGAGCTCTATACGATAGTGATGGGAACAAAAAATAGTATTACTCGTAGAAAAATATCGAAACATTATGATACTGTTTTTAAAACTATTTTAATGTGAATAGATTGCTTAGTGTTGATTGATTATTGAGATTATAAATACGATTTCTTAATATTTTTTTAACTACATTGTAGAGATCCTGAAATAATGATGTTGGTGATAAACGTTTTGTGATCGGCTCATTATGCTTTTGTGCTATTTACGGCTAGTATATTTATACATTAAAGACTATTTATTTGTATGCTTTGCTAGCTGTAGTTGAAGTGGCCTTGATTGGACTGAGGAATATTTCTGCATGATCAATGGTTTAAAATCAATCATACAAAAGTTTTTCTTGCCTTCATAAGAACTATTGGGCTCCGTTCTTAAGTTTTGCACTTAGCAACACATTTGGTGATCAATTTTCATTTATAGATTTCAAATCCGTTTATCTGAGTTTTTAGACAAAAAAAAAGATTTATGGTTCTATTGTACGCCCTTAGCTTACGCCCGTACAAAGTAACACATATTTTTTCTTTGTGTAACACTAACAACTATCTATTATCATAGAATTGTTTGGAACTACTTAACAAATACATAACAAAACAGATGATTAGCGAAACTTATTGCTTATTTATTTAAACTCGATAAGTTACTACGTCAATCACTACTTTGCATCTTTCTATACAATGGAGTATGATTGAATGCATTTTCAGATAAAAAATTGAACCTTGCAACGTTGCATTTATTGTTCTGTCTATGAATACGGCAACAAAGCTGCTATTGTCCGGGCAAGGATTAAATATACAGTATGACTTTTTTATCATCTTCAAAATATTTTATAGGCGTTCAATATCGTATTTAGAGCCCATTTATGAAGTAAAAACAGCTGTAAATCAAGTTTTCACCCAAAAATATTTTTCGCACCATAGTTTTTAATTTTTACCGCCGTAAGCCTGTTAAGATATGAAGGGAAAATCAATAACTTATGAATAGTATCGTAATGATGAATGATATGCGCATCACGTAAAAAAAGTGTTGCTAGGAGGCCGTATCAAAAATTTTAGATTTTTGGCGGACATTTTCTAAGTGCTTTATCTTGAAATTTTTGTACTGGGCTATACCAAAAGAAAAAACCACGTCATTTCTTTTTTGTCTCGTAGATTGTCATATTAAAATTTGGAATGTGGTTAAAATTTCATCCTGTATATAGCAAAGATACAGTAGACTTCCTCAAGCGGTTTGCGCTGTGGACCTTCGATAGTTGAAAGAGATGTTTTACTATCAGTAATGATGGAGCAGCTTAGTTTCTTTGCAATTTAATTGCTGTTTCGAGAAGTGTCTTCTAGATCGGATTTAAGCTCACAAACATTTGTCTATTGGAGGTAAAATGCGGCTGTTTTCCTTAGTGAGCTATGAAGGCACTAGCTGCGTTAGCAAATCATCTCAAGTGACCCGTGTGAGCCAATGTTTAGTAGGTACTTTCAACACAAAAAAAAAACTTTTCGAGCAAATATTTAATTACCTATAATTATTAAACATCTTTCATATAGTAGGTATATGAATCTTTAAAAGCGACGAATCAGGAAAGTTTCTTAATTCGATGCGTACTTGTATAGGTACATTTTTGGCATGTTCCCGCGTATAAAATTTTTACTCGATAGATTTTAAATAGTTTTTCAAATTGTTCCATTAAACCCCCTTTTATTTTGAAAAGAAGAGTAGAAAAGTTACCAGCTTACTGTTTTCTTAGATTGACTTACATATACAAGAGTATTGTATATGAAGCTTAGATTGCCTTGGGTGGGTCCTGTACCCACAACTGAGCGACTGCTCTTTCCGTTATCTAAACATGTGATTGTCTTGTAGATAACGTCATCTTATTTCGAGCGATATCAGAATTAGTGTATTTAGTGTAGTGTAAAGGACAATTCCTTTAGTAACAAAATAGTGCCAGAACAAAGATCACGGAATCAATTGCGAGAGTTATAGTTTTAGCGCAACAGTTTAGGCTCACATCTGATATCGAGCGAGCTGTGCTCGGGTCAAAAGGATTTCAACTAGCTCGGAGAATACAGATAATAATAATTCGAAACTTGTTTTGAACTATTTAAAGCACTTTTATTTTGGAAACCAGAAACAACAAAGGTACCATAAATACACAGACCCGAAAAGTGTAGAAAAACACATTTTAACTCTTTTGTAACGATCTCTTTTCTCAGTCTGAGTCTCTTTTGTTACTTTCAGTCTTAAGCACATTAAGCCGTTGGTCTCGACTTCTGTTACGAGGTCGTTTATACAAGTCTCGTCAGAGAAAAGTAATTGCGCCTTTGAAAACTCTTACTTTAGCACGATTAGAAAAGGAGAATGAGTAATAATATCCTGGCGTAAATAAAAATTTGAAATGAGTTCGATAAAAAGTACTAAAAAGGGTATTGGAAGATTGCAGAAATAATTATCTTATAACCAGAAGAGCCATGCAAAAGTGATCATGGGATTTTTACCTAAATTTAATGACGAGCAATTATTCCGTGGTATTGCGTTTCTAAACCCTTTCTAGTTTTATTGACTTGGAAAATTTCAATGGACAATATCATAAGATAAACAAGGCTATCATAGAAATCAAGTTTGAAATTTCTAATTATTTTCATGTTTGTAAAACTGAACAACTGTATTCTCGTTCTCCACAATTCAAATTGAAAGGGTTGCTTCGGAGTTCGGCCGGTGTGATAGTGGCTGTAAGACATTCTCCCAGGCATTGTTGCTTGGTGAACTAACCTATAGTGTGGTAGTCAAAGGTAATTGCTAGAAATGCCGATATTCTATGCGATCTGTGCATACTAGATAGAGAGTAGAAACTTATTATCAGGATAGGCTAAGACAGTGGCGGATTTAGAATCTTGATTTGGAAGGGAATCGACCTGGTTAAGGAAAGGTTTTTATTTAGAATTTCCTAAATCGTAGATTTAGTTTCATATAGAGAAAATAAGCTAAAGATCATCCGATAAGCAGAGGTCATTTCAAAACTTCTTTGCCTCTATTGCTGTGTTTTGCCGACTGCCATTTCAGCTAAGCAATTCTACAAGTGAAGACGGTTTTCTTCGTTCTCTTACGATTCACGTCTCTGTGCCATTGATAGCTAGTTCGGTCCATCAAAATCATATTTGAGGATATCGAAGTTTGTTTTTCGAGGACAATTTTTTTAGAGGTGCTAAAAATAGTAAGAAGGGCTGTAATAGATCGAATCCCTCATGGCTATTTTTAACTAAATTCGTATCAATATGTATCCTTTAGTACCTACCTATTCTGAAACTTTTAACTAAACGTTTTCTAGTTCTGTTGAGTTGACGAAATTTCCAGGACCGATATTAATTTACAAGATAAAAACCGGCCAAGTGCGAGTCGGACACACGCACTGAGGGTTCCGTACCAACTTTGACAGAATTAGGGGTCCACAATACCACAATATTGAATTGACTGCAAAAATAACTTTGTTTTTCATAGTGTTTGTATGAAGGACAAAGTAATATTTGCGGTTGTTAAAAATGTGATATTTCTAATAAACTACCGGTTTGATCTCGTTCAAACCAATTTTCGTTGTGAGTTTTTGTTAAGATCTACATTATGTATTTTTTTCCAAATTTTCACTTGCTTAGTTTAAAAGTTAGAGGGGGGGGGGGACACCCATTTTACCACTTTGGAAGCGTTTATCTTCCAAACGTTAGACTTTTGGAAAAACCTATCCATAGATACCCCAAACGCGTAGGTTAGAGTAAATTTTTTTTGGTTTATTTCTATGTATGGGAAGCCCCTTAAATATCATATTTTTTATTTTTTTGTATGAGAATCGTAAAGCGGTCAACAGGAAACACCTACCTACTAAGTTTCAACTGTGTAATGCTAAAACTTTCAGAATAAAGTGGCTGTGACATACGGACGGACAGACAGACAGACAGACTTGACGAATCTATAAGGGTTCCGTTTTTTGCCATTCGGCTACGGAACCCTAAAAATGGTATCATAGAAATCACGTTTGAAGTTAAATAAGTAGTTTCATGTCTGTAAAACTGAACAACTGTATTCTCGTTCTCCACAATTCAAATTGAAAGGGTTGCCTCGGAGTTCAGCGGGCTTGATAGTGGCTGTAAGATATTCTCCCAGGCATTGTTGCTTCGTGAACTAACCTAAAGTGTGGTAGTCAAAGGTAATTGCTAGAAATGCCGATATGCTAGGCGGTCTATGCCTACTGAGAGTAGAAAGGGAAAAAAGTAAGGTCATTATTGGGTATGCTAAGTCATTGTCGGATTTAGGATTTGGGTATGGTTTGACCTGGTACTCACCAGGTCAAAGGTTTATCAGAGAAGTAGTTGTTTCCTCGCATATCCCGGTCGAATTCGCTTCCAAAATAGGGGAAAGGTCACATTCGCACAAAGCCGAAAATTGGCATGAATGTTGGAAACACTATTACAAACAATTTGTGAAAAATTCGTAACGATCGAACGTGTGGAAAAAAAATTCAAGGACAAATGTTGCAAGAATCGGTTTTTTGCATGGTTTAGCTTAACGGCACGTTTTATCATTATAATAGAAGATACAAAAAATATTCATCTTTACATATTGTTTTTACACTTTCTTCTTAAGAATCACCCGTTCGGAGATATAACGATGCAATAAGTTGACAATAAAGTAATTAATGTAACGTTGAATGTCTGTTTTGACCGGGCTATCAGTAGTGAAGTAATTTTGCCGGAATACGAATTGCCATGGGAGGATTAAGATGTTTTTGGGGGGGTTTGAAAACACTTCCTGTAGTTTTTCGCCGGTTGAAGAAAGATACTTTCGCCCGAGTTTCTTGCCTTGCTCGTAACATCCGACCATTACAAGTAGGTGTGATTTGCGAACCAACTTCCCAGTCATGGTTAGGCTCCCAAGTTTTCCAATATAACTTGTGTGAGCCGTGTAGGTTTCATTTATCTCAAGCCTCGTTACAGCCACATACGAGTAAGTTGGTTGGAATATTTTTTTCTTGCCACTTTGTTGATGGAAGATTGATTTGGAAATAAGTTGTTAGTCGAAACAACCAAAGTGGCTAATATTTATTTATAGACTATCGCTTCCCCCGCGACTTGTCTGATTAGAAACGTATATTGCGCTCTTTATGGCAGCCGTACACTCTCATCGAAGGATGAAGGGACCGCGAGGCTTCACAAGTGCATGAGCTTTTAATGACCTCCTTGACTAATTGGTAAGTACACGATGGTATTTAAGGTGTCACCTGCTCTTAGGTCCCAGATTCGAGTCCCGGAAATGTCAGTGTAGAATAAATATTGTTACATTTCCACAAAACGTGAGCGTTAAATGGTTAGTCACTTTGGGGCTACCTATAATAATAAATGCGATGTTGTCCATATTTATTTTTATTTAATCATGTGCTGCATTCGCTATCTTAAATTTTAATTTACCGACACTATTTATCGAACACAGCGTTCATGCTCACGAGCAGAATGTATATTATGCTTGTCTGTTCTAAGAACTTGGCGCTGCCTCGTATGCTTCTATTAAATGAAATCCGCATAGTCATTGGAATTAGACTTTGGAATCGGAATTGAATTTAAACAAACACAAAGATTAAAAGCTTTGACTTTATTGAATATCTATTCAATAAAGTCAAAGCTTTTAATCTTTGTTCAATCGGTTTTAAGATCCTTAGAGATGCCTAAAGTTTTTGAAATGACTATCTCTGTAACTAAATTAAGCAATTGTTGATTCGCCAGTTGATTGATTTCCAACCCCATTTTCACACCTTTAGAACCTTTTTTTTCTGGATGAAACTGAAACTACCCTTAGTTTTTGCAGGGTTGATATCAGATGGATAGATATTCTTTGAACCATTTTAAAGCATAGGGACCATGACTATAATTTGCAAGGTCTCAAGCTTACTTCTAACTAAACTTCAAATAAATCGATTTAGAAGTTATTGATTTCCTATTCAAAATTTTAACCTTCTTTTCATTCCCATTAGATCAGAGTATATTTTATTTATTTTCTTTAATTTCCGTTGTCTGCCTGTAGATACGGGAAGACGTAGCGACGAGAGCCTTTCACATTTTATGTTTCTAACGCAACAAAATAAGAATCTAAGTTGGTTGCTCCAATGCATTTGTGTCTAGTTAGTCCCCTGTTCCCAGCATTTTAACGGAAAAAAGATTTTCCCGTCCAACGGACACTTTCCGTTTCAAGCGATAACTATTGTATTTGTATAAAAGATTAGTTTCAACCTGTGGTTTCAGCTATCGCGTAAAACATTGCCATTTAATAAGTATTCAGAAAAAAAAACACAATTGATAAATATCCATATTGGCAGGTAATAGCCAAAACTATTGGAGAAAAATCTTATTGTATCGCTCAGTTCCCAAAAGCTCATTAGTCATATAAAAAAGGGACTATAGTCCCTTTTGGGAACTGAGGGGTAAGAAGGAACTTGTAATTTTGTTCAGATTTGAAAGTCACGTTTATAAGAGTGTTTTCAACTGTCACTTAGTAATTATTGAAAACAAAAAGTTTCATCATCACCATCGCCTCTATTCCACTGTTGGACACAGGCCCTTTAAAAGGTATGTTTATAGGTAGGTTTAATGCGGTCTGTTAAATGCTGTTTGGCTAATAGTACAGAGAAGATGCTTCTGCCCCTCGTCTTTCGGCAGTACTTAAGTCGCCTCTTACGACACCCATAGGAAGAGCAAGTGTTTTGCTATTCTTTTGATGCCTCTCCATACGACATGTAGGTGATTAGTTATGCTTATAGACACACTAATTTGAAAGTGCTCTAATCATTCCAAACATAAACTGTCTTTAAGCCAATCGCCTCACTGCATTTTTGCTGAGCTCAACTCTTATTAATAACAAATTTCCTGAAACGGATTTTTCTCATCACCGAGCGCTTTCCGCCCGGTTACCCTGCGTAACTAGTAAACTGGATTACTTTCCTTGGAAAGCGGTAGCTGTGATCGTCTCGAAGTATTCAGAGGCTCTTTAACGACAATTTAATTGTTTCAAAATATCTGACTCAACAAACTATGTTAAAAGAAATGGAGATGGTTTTTATCAGTTATGAGTTGCTTTGTTAATTATTACAACCACGATAAGCCTAGTATTTTATTAGAGATGAGCTATGATATCATTAACTTGTGTCAAATTGAAAAAAAAAATCATTTTTTGTGTAAAGTCAAAGAATGTAAACAGTCTGCTTGCGACCATAAATTATGGAAATAAATCTAATACATTTACAATTAAATTGAAATTAATAGAAGAATCTAATTAATGTGTTCAATGTAAAAGACTCAAATGATTCGTAGCATTATAACCCGGCAAAATTCAAGTGCATCAATGACTTCAATATGCTGACAACAAAAACCCGGCTAAGTGCGAGTCGGACTCACGCACTGAGGGTTCCGTACCAACTTTAACTGAATTAGAGGTCCACTTACATCCACTTATCCAAAATACCACAACATTTAATTGACTGCAAAAATAACTTTGTTTTTCATAGTGTTTGTAAGAAGGACATTATATTTGCGGTTGTTAAAAATGTGCTATTTCTCAAAAACTACCGGTTTGATCTCGTTCAAACTAATTTTGGTTGAAAGTATTTGTTAATATACATTATGTATTTTTTCTAAAATCTTCACTAGCTTAGTTGAAAAGTTAGAGGGACACCCATTTACCACTTTGGAAGCCAGCCACGTCTATCTTCCAAATGTTAGACTTTTGGAAAAATGGTTTGAGTAGAATTTTTTTTTGTTGTTTTAGTTCTATGTATGGGAAGCCCCCTTTGTATTTTTTGTATGAGAATCGTAAAGGGGTCAACAGGATATACCTATCTACCAAGTTTCAACTGTGTAATGCTAATACTTTCAGAATAAAGTGGCTGTGACATACGGACGGGCAGACAGACAATAAAGGTTCCGTTTTTTGCCATTCGGCTACGGAACCCTAAAAACTACCAGAGGTAATGAAGAATTCGCCTCTTCGCATGAAAAGTGTATAATTCCCGAAAATATTCGAAATTAAGTTATTACGTGTAAACAGTTGGTATCTCCAATATCTTTCTCTCAAACACTGACAAAACAGCGTAGTTCGACAAACTCTCGCTAGATGGCGTATTGTTTAGTTTTAAATTGGGCGGAGTGTGAATTTTTCTCGCGCAAATACGCTACAGTTTTTAGTTACGCTCAAGCGACCGAGCAGTGCATGTGTTGTGTCTCTTTAAAACTATACAAAAACGAAAATTTTCTCATCAGGTAAGAATTCTATTTCATTAGTACTATACAATCTCAAAATTGAATACTTATTGCCGTTAATGTGTAGTAAAGTTTGAATAAATTTTCTCTTTGAACTTGTATAATTCTGTAATTGTGCAGTTTTTGTGATAAAATATTATTAATACTTTCCGGATCTTTTTCATTAAAATGATGTTATTCCTAAATTGTATTATGTTTCTGATATTTTTTGTGCAAAGATATGTTTCTATTTAAAAATGTCTAGTTTTTCATAAATAATCAAGTCATAAATCTGATGTTAGAAACAGTTTAATCCCGAAAATGTTTACATTTTAATTAATAAATGTAAGATTATTTTGAGTTTTGTTAATATTGATTATTTTATTATGTACGATTTCACTGTGATTTTAAAACATACAGCGACATGTTTTAACGAGATTGGCTGTTTTTTTTAATACCGGGGGCGAGCGCGACGCGAACGGGTAGGTAACAGTCGCGGCTGTCTCATTGTGCACCGCGCGGTCCTCTCTATACCTACCTACAAAACGAGACAGCCGCGATACCTAGCTAATTATAGTGCCAGCTCTAATTGTATGTTTTTAAATGTTTTCTTTATTTATGCAGATTAAATTCAATATTTTGAAAATGGCACAAAGAAGTAAATTTTTAGAGAGCTTGAAAAACAATATAATTACTCGGAAAGAAGTAAATGTACGGGGAGCTATCGCCGATTCTGAAGCGGAATCGATGGATACACTACATGAAAATACAAAGTATAAATAAAATAAAATAAATAATTGATGAGTTCTTTATTATATTTAGGTACAAAAACAATGTGTACAAGAAATTAACGCATCAGGAAGGCAGTCACTTCAGAAAACTGGTAATATACCTATATCAATATTGTTTTTAATTTTTGGTTGGAGAACTAAGTGTATCTAAGTCTGACATTTATTTTAGGTAAAGGACAATCAAGGTTGCTTCTTTTATAAAACTTCGTATGCTTAAGAAGATTTTAAAATTGTCAAGGTTGGATCCACTGCTGCAAGAGGTCTTCGAGATAATTACCCTTTTAGTATACAAAGCAGATCAGAAAAAACAAGGTTTATTATGTTTAGTTAATAAGAACACTATTCCCGAAGATTATCGTCCATTTTATGAAAATCTGTAATTTTTATGAAATAGACGATAAATTGGAAATAAAAAATAATACAAATTGAACAGATTGTTATTGTAGGTATTATTTTTCATTAATTTTTCTTGTAGTTCATCATTTAATATTTTATTAAAACGATTAATAAGTAAAACTAAAGACTGGATCTAGTTCCTAATATTTACAAAGATAAAAAGTATTTTGTAGATTTTTTAGATTTCATAATTAGTAAGACTTAAATAACTTGTGCCATTTACTTAGTGATTAACGGGATTCCTTCCACTTAATTATATTTTATAATAATGGTTATCTTGGTTTTGGAGACATTTTTTAATTAGAAATTAGTTTTTTTTTATTTTCCCCAAACACGTTTAGTGTTACTAATTTTATTTGTACTGAAAGAAAATTATATTTCATTATATTATTGTTCTGCGGCCAAAAATATTATAAGTAATTTACTGTTAAAAAATAAAGACTGGATTCCTAATATTTACAAAGATAGATTTAGATTACATAATCAGTTAGACTGAAACAACTTTGCTTAAAAAGTTCCTAACTTAGTGCCATTTACTTTTCAACTTAATTGTTTTTATAATAATAATAATGTTGCTTTTGGAGAAATTTTGTTTTAGTTTTTTAAGTTATAATACATATTTAGTGTACTAATTTCACAATTGTACTGAAGGAAATAAATATTTCATAAAATGTTATTATTTTACTACCAAAAAAATAATTTTTTTTCCTTAATTTAATCGTATTTCATGAATTAAATATTCTTGTTCAAATTAAATCATAAAAAAATCATTAAATAAAAATTAAGAAACATTGTATCTAGAAAAGTATTCAAACGCAAAACGATTATTTTTTTGGCCTATGTTTCGGCTACTACATAATGATATAAATATATAATTTAATCTTACTTTGACAGACAGATAATGTAACTAGCTAAAATCACAAGAATGATGTTGATAAGATCATTATTATTAAAAATATTACACGTCAAACCTTAAAAATTCTCTTCTGTAAAATTTGTATTTATTTTGAGTTTATACAGTTTTAATGCGAGAAGGCGAATTATTCCACATTTTGTACATTATAATAGCTTTTGCTATAGATGTATGTCAAAACTATCAACAAAGTTTAAAACGTCATTAAGTTTAGAAACTTTTCAAAGGCAAACTAAACTGCCTACTTTGCCTTTCTAATTAAGACGCTGACTGCAGCCGATGACCTTGAGCAATGAACACGCCCACAAATTTATTCGTCTTTGAATTTCTTTGGAACGCGCCACAGCTATCACTGTCGATTCTCGTAGGAGTGACAGAGAAAAAAGCGCATGGAATAGAAGGGCCTAAGTGCCAAACAACAAAATTCGTTGTGCAATTTAAAATTGCCATTTTATTAAAAATCTAAATCAGCCATTTGCTTAAGCAACATGTAATATACTAAATAGCAAAATTTTATTATCATTGTTATACGGACTGCTGAGAAAAATGGTAATTTATGTATTTTCAGAGGCTACTTTGAGATTTTTTTCTATCGAGAAAAGTTTTTAGAATCGTGTTTTGGAAACAGCCACCTGGTCGAAAATATGATCAATTACAACTACATAGAATTTGGCAACAATACGAGCCAAAGGCTTAAAGCAAAACAATCTTCATTGAGCTCTATTTGGCTCATGTCAGTTGACTTTTTCATACTACAAATGCTTGCTCTTTATGCTACGGAGGTGTTGAGTTGTGAGCACTTCTACTACCAACTATTATCATACCATTTTCTCAAAACAGTTTACTGATAAGTTTTTAAGGAGTTATTATATTGGCAATTGCAATTCGACCAATGGTAGATAGAAGTCAATGCAGTGGTTTGTTAGTCCACATAACAAATAAAGGTTGGTGCTATTTTTGTATAAATTACAATAGAGGCCACAAAATATTTACCAAGAAAAACAATATTTTTATAAAAAAAACCGAAAAGTTTTCATGATTGGTTGAAATATAATAATAATATAACCAGTTAATTTTAGTGAATTATTCATATTTTACGTTTAGCAGCGTAGATATTCACTAGTATGAATTCAGCTTTAGTCTCATACAATGGGAAATTTGTTAATATGTCATTATATTTTAATTATAACGTACTCGTCAGAAATTGGGTCACGAACGAGGTAACGTGACCTTTTGTAGGGATCGATGATTCAAGTTAATAACGTGTTACATTAGCTAAATTCTAAGTAACTAAACAAATTTTTTGATAATAAGAAAACTGTGTTTTTAAACAAACACAACGTGATGTAGCTAGGCTCTCTCGTTTTACTATAGACAAGTTACAACCGAATTAGGTACAACTTAGTGACATAGAGAATATATTTTTAGTTCATAAAAAATCCCAAGAATACTTGATTGGTGCTAAATAATACATTTCAATCGTTAAGGCTCGGTAGTTTGGGATTTATGGATCGATATCCATCGATCGCCTATTACGGAGCGCTTATGCGCACCGTAAGCGCCAGCGCGCGACAGTACGGGCCTGACGAGCCGCCGCTCTCACGTATTTTGTAGTTATTTAAACATAGTAATTAAGTATATCATTTAATGAATTCAAACTCTCCGAATATGTCTATAAATATTAAGTAGCTTTAAACAAGCCTTATCATTTTATTTAAAATGTCCGTAGTTAAGTCGTCAAATTGAAAAAACATTTCGAAGAGATGTAGGTTCGTGATTTTTTTCTATCGAGTCAAGTTAATCAAATCGTGTAACCGATAACGACTGTGACTAGACTAGATCCTTGACTAATACATATATTTTTTTCATACTTTTAAACGCTGTTTATTAGTTCTCATATGGGTTTAAAAAACTCAAAAACGCTGCTTCAGAGAACTACGCCGCCTTAAGGACTTTCTCAAAATTCTCTACCAATTTTATGCTTTTCGTCGTTTTGCTTACCTCTGTTATTAAAAACAAACTGTATTAAAGTAGGTATGGACTAACAACTGCCTTATAACACTGTAACAGTGAAATAATACTATTAGGAGCAACATTTCAACAGGTTCACAGTCAAGAAGTAGACGCGACAAAGTTGCTTCAACTTTGTGCCCGTAATTTATGTGCTGTGCCTCCGTAAAGTTGGTTATTACTGCGAGTTATGTCTCGTACACAGTTTCAGAGGCAACAAGACGTTATTCTGGAATCGGTCGTCTTTTTAAAGATGTTTCCTTAAAAAACTATCAAAATCTTCGACGCAAATAATGTCTCCGGTGCAGTTGTATGAACCGTCTTTTAAAGATGTTTCCTTAAAAAAGGTATAAGTATAATTTTCTTCGACACAAGTAATGTCTCCGATGTATTTGTGTGAATAGCAAAAAGTTGAGACTTCAGTCGCATTTAAAGTTACCTAATGTTTTTTTTTAAATACACAAGGTTTTTTTTGTGACTGATAGGGTATAAAAAAAAATAAATGGAATGAAATATATATGTAGTTACTTACGGATTTAGTAAGTTGTGTACGGAGTGTTTGTGTAAATTGAAGAACACAATTTAAGGAAAAGCTGTTTTAGCTTTACGGATTGTTAAATATTAGTAAAAAAATATTTTTGATGTTACTAGTATGTACATAACCAAAAACATTGATGACACTACGCTGGATAACAGCTTAAGATTGTTATAGATATTATGAAACTGTAAGGTAACTAGCTCATCAAACAAAGCAGTGGTTCCGCAAAAGTTGTAGTTTCGAGTCCTCAGGCAGCGAAGTTTTTATTCAAAGAATCTTGTACTTTGAAATTAATATCGAGCAGATTCAGAATCCACCGTTTCTTCTTAATATTATTTTTACTCACCTGTTAGCGTTGTCCTGTTGTGATATGAAATTCTTAAACGTGTCGTCGTTGGCGTGATCACGCGCTATATTGGCTAGCGCTCCGTGGACCAGGCCGTAATATATTATTAATGTCACTTCGCTGTCAACATCGTAAACCTGTTCTAATAATGGCACTAAAATTAAGGTTTTTTGTTAAAAGCTGCGCTTCTTACCCATATTGCGGTTCATAAGTTGCTAAGTCTTTAGCCTGTCCTATCCTTACCAGGGTTTTAAACTATCTGTACAGGTATCATAGTCTCTAAATTAGTTCATCAGATACATCGTTATTTATTTAATTATATGATTTGACATGTGCATTGATTTTGTTTATACCTACCTGTAGACAAAATAAATAAATTTAGAAAACATCATAGAAGCAGATTCTAGTATTGCCCTGCGCGATAGAATATAAAAAGGCCTCATTTCTGATTAAACCAGAGTATTAGTCAGTATAACAACTAACCATCGACATCGTTAAAAGAATTGTTGTGCTGAAGAGGCAGTGGGCGGGACACAGTAAGAAAAACCAAAGGTCGTTGAGGCAATAAGGTTCTGGGATGGTGACCGCGCACCAGACGAGGTAAACTGACGATCAGGAGAATGAGAAGGAGGCTTCAGGATGCGGGTGGCACGGGAGCAAACGTCACGGAGAACCTTAAGCAGTGGTAAAATTAGGTTCGAAACAGATTTAAATACGTCTTATATTCAGAGACTGTTCACAAAAAATTACATTTGATTTGGATAATAAATTCAAAGTACACTATGTTGAACTAATAACGATATTGTAGTTTTATTTTTTCCCCTGGGCATAGTACATATAGTATCCTACATTATTGAATCTAAACGCGCAGACGCCGTACTTTAGGACGAAGAAAAACCCTGTAAAAGAAAAAAAGCATGGGTTAGGTACTTCCATTAAACTTGCTTGGCAAACAAAAGATTTATGTTTTGCTATCCTGACAACTGCTCCAACTATGCTAACGAAGATATTTAGTTATAATTTTTTCCAAGTGGTTTGCAGTATACTGCACAACGTATTTTCGTATTTTTTTATTTCTTGTGTTAACAAAAACAAAACGTGATATGTATCCGTACCCAGCATATTAACGGCACACAAATGTTTAAACTATCTAATTCAAAAAAGTATGGTTAATTAAAAAAGGTATAAAAATAGCGTTAGTAGACTAAAAGTAATTAAATTAAAAATGTTTTAAGTGAACGGAAAGAGTGAAATAAGGTACCAAATTTGAGTTAAAATCTAACAAGAAACTAACTAACTATCATCAAGCATTGAATCAAGATTAATCTTTTCCACAAATTTTGTTATTTAAAGCTTTTATGATAAATATTTACTTACAAATAAATTGCTTAAGCAAATTTTAAATCATTTTAAAGAATGACTTTTTTATGCAAAACTCAGGGAAACGCAGCAGCAAAGTGTTAAATATAATTGTCGACAAGGAATGTAATGTAACTTATTTAGTAAAAGTTTTGAAGGCTGTCAAAGTGCAATGTTGTTCAAAGAATGATTATCATCATCATCACCACCTTTTGTCGCCTCTTACGGCATACATAGTGTTCAGGCCACTTCCAACCTCTTTACAATTTTTAAATTGACGCGACCATTCGAATAAGAAAGCACCGAACGCGCGCAATTCAAAATTCGAATCTGGTGAAAAACAAATGAACGCAAGTTACGCACATTAAAAATTGTCGCTCCGCTATCACGTGCTATCACTGTCTGCTGCAGATGTTCCCGTTGTGTTTTTATATCTTTAATAAATTTGAAACATATTATAATAGGGGTTAAAGTATGAAATTGCCGATTATTTTCCCACTTTTTATTTTTATTATAGCTCTTAAGTATAGTCGTATTATTGCGTAATTCTTTTTGTATTGTATCAAAAACTAAAAGTAACATTTGACTAAAAAAAATGCAATACTAGTGCCTATTACTTCAAAGGAAGTCGTTGAAAAGACCCCTTACATTGTGTCAGCTGACCTTCTTACTTCAATTAAGTATATTTGTATTATATACTTTGATTTTCAGAAATTTAAATACTATGATGCGTAGCTTTATAACCATCTAACTTTCACCTTTAATTGCATCGAAAACGGTTTAGGCGTTTTTAAAAAAACTAAAAAATTGTTAGTATGGAAAAATGACTTTTCTCGATTTCGTCCATACAAAACGGCAATTTCATACTTTAACCCCTAATATAATAAGTCCAGGAATATTTAAGAGCTGCATTTCAAGATTAATCTTAAAAGAAGAACCCATAGACCAATCTATACTAATCTATACTAATATTATAAAGCTGAAGAGTTTGTTTGTTTGTTTGTTTGTTTGTTTGTTTGAACGCGCTAATCTCTGGAAGTACTGGTTCAAATTGAAAAAATCTTATTGTGTTGGATAGTCCATGTATCGAGGAAGGCTTTAGGCTATATAACATCACGCTGCGACCAATAGGAGCGAAGCATCAGTGAAAAATGTTGCAAAAATAATCGCGATCATAAAAACAGAAGTTGACGCGTACGAAATCGCGGGGAACAGCTAGTATTATATAGCTGAAGAGTTTGTTTGTTTGTTTGTTTGTTTGAACGCGCTAATCTCAAGAAGTACTGGTCCGATTTGAAAAAATATTTTGTGTTGGATAGTGCATTTATCGAGGAAGGCTTTAGGCTATATAACATCACGCTGCGACCAATAGAAAAGAAGCACCAGAGAAAAATGTTGCAAAAATAATCGCTCTCATAATAACAGAAATTGACGCGTACGAAGTCGCGGGGACCAGCTAGTCCTAAATAAAGGAAAGGTGGCCACCCGTCGAAGACGAATCAAAGATATCTAATAAGTACATGTAATATTGATACCGAAACCGCTGCAAGTAAGTGTTTTATCTGACTTCTTATGCTAGCGAATGTTTGAATTGTGTTAGAGATAGGAAGTGGTTTAATATACTTTCACCTTCCTTATATTTCTCCCTTGCAATATTTCGTTCCTTCTTTAACTATTACCTTTGTACACCTGCACCTTTGTACTGCTCAAAAACTGATTATGTCCAAACGCAATAGTTTGGCCCCCACACATAGAAATAGAAGAGTTCAAAGCAACGGCTTATAATCATCCCACTGCAGGGCAAAGGAATCCATCACTGAAATTAAGTTACCATAGCAATGATGGGTATAGGCATAAACACTATACTTGCCAAATGCGGGTTGGAGATCACAAACCCGAGCAATGTTCTAAAATTCGAAACTTTTGTTGCCCGACCCGGGAATCGAACCCGGAACCCCGGCTCTTGGCGAGGTAGTGCTTCTTTAAAAGTGCCAGCACCACACGACTCATTGTACTGACAATGAAAAGCATTATAAAAAAATATTGCTTTTAAACTTACTATACCCCCGACGGCAGTTGTACCAGTACATATCACAGACTGATGGCAAATTTTTATAACCTCCTTCAGATCTGTTTGGCCGATGCATGGCGCACACAGGTTGTAGGACATTTCTAGAATAAACAGTCACTTAATTTAGATAAAAATAAAGATAATATAAAATGTTGTCATTTTATTTTAATAAGATAATTTTGTTGTATTGTCTTTAAATTTTTTCAAGGTCAAGTTATTGTTTTATAAATAAACCATTCATGACAATGTCCCGAATTAAGATTTATAAAAACATTTTAATACTCATTGGATGTTTCGTCTTCTTTTCATCTTCAAAAGGATAATTTCGATAATCCTGAACGAGTCATTGCTGGAACATGGAGGGTTTTAGAGTTCTATAGCCAACTAGAAACCCCTTATGTGTTATACTTGGCGCATTCTTCAAAAATCTCTAACTAGTTTTTTTAATGAAAATTTGCCCCAAATACTGTTATGAATTTGATAAATAACTTTTTATGTGCTCTTATTAATTATCAATACCAATTCGTCAGCAAAATATGCAATGTGCAACTATGTAACCTTAAACAGCACGTGTTCGGACACGTGGCCGATTTTTAAATGGATATATTCCATAAAAATCTGTACATTTTAAATCGTTTATAAACGAGCATACGGTTATTAAATTTAAACATTGAGTTCTGTCACGAAGTGTGTTATTCGGTTATTAATAGCTTCTTCAAGTAAGTGACCATGGCGCTTGCAACAGTGCCGAAATATTGGAAACTCGTAAAAAACAAGGTAAAAGTAAAAAAGTAAAGTAACAGCCTATAAAATCAGTTAAAATCAGTTAAAATCAGTTTTATTTCTGCAAATAGGCCCCTGGAGGCGCTTTTACACGTCCCAATATTTAACCTACCACTGCTTCGGGACAAATGTGGGCTAGTGCCGAGAAGAAGCAGCGCAAGAAACTCGGTCACTATTGTCAGCCTCTTTTTAAATAAACATGTTTACATAAGATATATGCCAGTGCGAGCTGATACAATTTAAAGCCAAACGTTCCTATCATTTATATAATCATCAATAGTGTAATAGCCCTTTTTCATTAAAACAACTTTGATATATAATTTGAATTTATGTACAGGGAGGTCAGCAATTGATAGTGGTAATTTGTTGAAAATACGGATACAATTTCCCATGAACGAATTACCTACTTTTCGCAGTCTGAATCCTGGAACGGCAAGTTTATCTTTATTTCGGGTATTGAAATTGTGTACGTCACTATTTTTAACAAAAAATTCGAGGTTTTTACGGACGTACATAATGTTTTCGAAAATGTATTGAGATGCAACTGTTAGTATGTTGATCTCTTTGAATAGCTCTCTTAGAGAGTCACGGGGTCTAAGGCCGTAAATAGCCCGCACAGCACGTTTTTGCAATATAAAAATAGACTCAATATCTGCCGCTGAGCCCCATAACAAAATACCGTATGACATTATACTGTGAAAGTAGCTAAAATATACTAATCTTGCCGTTCCAACATCAGTCAATTGTCTTATCTTTCGCACAGCATAAGCAGCAGAACTAAGTCTTCCAGACAGAGACCTGATATGAGCACCCCATTGCAGTCGAGAGTCTACAGTTATACCTAAAAAGGTAGAGGAGTCTACTGTGTCTAATGGCTCATCTTTTACAATAACATTTGTGGCGGAAAACCTTACATTAGGCAAAGTAAATTTAACACATTTTGTTTTTCTTGCATTAAGCAAAAGATTATTCGTAGCAAACCAATGCAATAATTTAGAGAGGGTATTGTTAACATCGTCAAATGATAATTCGCCCCTCTTAATTTTAAAAATTATTGAAGTGTCATCTGCAAACAATACCATCTCACAAAGATTATACATATAATATGGAAGGTCGTTAATGTATATTAAAAATAGCAAGGGTCCTAATACTGATCCCTGAGGGACACCCATGATAAGGGCCGACCCTGAAGACTCAGTTCCATCAATGCAAACTTTTTGTGTTCTACCTGTGAGATATGAGTTAATTAAATCTAACGAATCATTCGAAACACCATAATGTCTGAGTTTTTTAATTAACGTTTTATGGTCCACACAATCAAATGCCTTTGACAGGTCACAAAAAACACCTATAGCATCTAACCTACTCTCCCAAGCATCGAATACGTGTTTTAGAAGTGCTACTCCCGCATCAGTGGTATTTCTACCTTTCCTGAATCCATATTGATTGTGATGTAATAATTTATTCATCCCAATGCAGGGAAAAGGCATCCATCATTGAATTCAAGTTACCACAGCAATGATGGGAACTGGCATAATCACCACGCTTGCCAAATGCGGGTTGGTGATCACAAGCCCGAGCAACGTTCGAAAATTCGAAACTTTTTGTTGTCCGACCCGGGGACCGAACCTGGGACCCCGAGATCTTGGCCCGGTATTTAAACCACTAGACCAAGGGGCGTTGTCACTAGACGTTGTAAAAACAAGGTACATGGTATAAACCCGTAATCAATGGGGGCTATCGCTAGTGAATTTGCCACTAGAGGCGCTTGTGTCGCGTGAGGTCCAATATAATTCACTATTCACTGGTTTTAGCGGGCTTTGTTGCTTAAATTATAATTTCTTTAATTTACCTGCTGGAAAGTGATCTCCTTCGTAAAATATCGCAAATACGGATTATTTGGCGATTAATGTGAATGCTTTGAAAACGGAATTTAAAAAAAAAGCAAAAATAGGCGGCCTCAAGAGCAACTATTTCAAGATAGTTATTATTTATAAATAATAAACCTAATTTGATTCAAGATATAACACTTTGTTTCGGCGCCGATCGCCTTTGACAGCTATACCTCCGGACCTCAGTCTACAGTGGCGCCAACTGGTGAGCAAAGAAACGGTAGTCCCCATTAATACGTTACTATACGTTAGAAGCTTACTACAAGTAAGGTCTTACCTTAGAAAGTTAATGTTGGTTTCCACGTTTGTGTTGTACTAACTACGACTCAAATTATACTTTGCGTGTCGGGTTCAAATTTGTTCAATCAAATACAGTCATAGCTACATACAATTTTTAAAGGGTGTAGTTAAAAGTTTGTTCCATTCAAGAAAAAGGGTATACAATAGGGTAAGACAAAACTTTCTTCACTGAAATTTATCTGACGATAAATATTATAGTCACATACACAACTTTTTTTTTACCGATATACAAACTTGAAAAATTATGTCTCAGGCGGGACTCGAACCCGCATCTCCTCGCATGACGGGCGGAAGCTATACCATTAAGCCACCGAAACACAGCGAGACGGCGCGAATTTTTCAAGCATATTCTTATTGCTGTATTCTTAATTAATATTCTTATGGCATGCGGGGAGATGCGGGTTCGATTCCCGCTTGAGACATAATTTTTCAAGTTTAAATACTGATATTATAATTATTGCAATTAAGTTGCTAAAATATCAAATTAAGTATCTTTTTACCGAAGCTTCGAAACGGCTCTACCAATTCTTATGATTTTTTTGTGTATCCACTTATAGGTCTGAGAGTAGGTCGTTATCTATTTTGAATTCGATAAAAGTACTGTTCCCGTAGAATAATATTCGATACATCATATAAAATTCTCGTGTCACAGTGTTTGATACAGAACTCTTACAAAACGGCTAGACCTCGATTTTTTTTGTGTAAATACTGTGTGTTATAAACTATTAATCCCAAAACAGGTACGATTCCCGTGGGATATCAGATTCACATCACAGGCAACATCAGGTTTATTTAATTTTCATCGAATTGAGAAACTTCTCTTATTTTTCGTAGGTTAATTAGTCAGGATGGTTCAAATACTTACTGGCTCAATATACATCTGATGTAGTTGTCGTGACACTCATAGGCGGAGTTAGGTTTGTCCCAATTCATGTATTGATCGTTGTTGTAAGAATAGGATATTGTTGAGAAATCTCCCACTTCTAGATGAACAGCATCATCAAACTCCGACTCAGGCATGTTGGTCGGTTCGTGGTCATCACGTTCAGTACTTCCAGCTGAAGAAATAAAATACAATTGACGACCATTTGGATCAGCGGTAGTAAACGCTGCTTCTGAGCCATGGGTCGCGGGTTCGATCCCCGCACAGTACAAATATTTGTGTGCATGAACATGTCTGTTTGTACTGGTCTGGGTGTTTTCTATGTATTATAAGTATGTATTTACAAAAAAAAAAGTATATAAGTAAGTTTATCGGTTGTCTAGTACCCCATACGACAGGGTACTTAATAGTAGCTTAATTTGGGACTCTGCTCTGGCTCTGTGTGGCCAAGTGAGGCATGTCTTAAAAAATATTATATTATATTACAATAAGAAATTTTGTCAACCAATTTCGACAAAAAAAGAAGAGTCTTTTGATTCGATGCGCATTATTTTTATGTAGGCCCGACACAGCGTAACTTTATATCAGGGTGACCGTCTTCAATGATGGTTTTGATGTACACACGACGGCAGATCAAGTTACCACAAAAGGTCACTTTGTCTCAACATAAACTAATCCCTAAGAGTTTTAGTTACGGTTGAAAATCATTTGGGGAAATTTGTCATTTATTAGGTTGATGTGCTGGCCACTGTACGTGGGTAACACTGAAAATGTTTAGGACTGGCCAGTTAGAAACATTGCTAATAAAATCTTTTTTAAATTTCAATTTTAGAACTCTTAGGTAACCTAATGTGGTATATTGCATTTATTTGTCATTTGTTTTTGTGAATTGGCGGCAAATCTAAAACTCTTGTTACACGTGAAAATGAACCTAACGCGAGAAAATTTTCGGTCAATGATTTCTTATGACTTTCGTTGTGGCTTACTCAACAACAAAGCTATGATAGGCTGCGATTAGCATTTCTTAATGAGGCCCCATCTCGTGCCACTATTTACAATTGGTTTCACGAGTTTAAGCGTGGACGTAGTAATCTCAATGATGTTCCGCGTAAGGGACGTCCATTAACAGCGACTACTAAAGATAACATCAGTGCTGTGCGACGCATGATAGAGGACGATAAGACACTCTCTTACCTATCAGCAGATACGGGCAAGCCTAGGCATTGGTATGAGTTAAGTTCAGAAAATATTACACGAACATTTAGGCGTCCGGAAGCTTTGTACCAGATGGGTTCCCCATACTTTCGACGACCAGAAACACCTTCGCATGGACTGGTGTCGCCAAATGTTAGATAAGTTCAACGACGGTGACTCAAATGCTGTATTTGACATCGTCACAGGTGATGAAAGCTGGATATATTGCTACGAACCTGAAACCAAAAGATAATCAGCTCAGTGGGTGTTTCCTTTTGAGGATCGGCCAACTAAGGTAAAGAAACGAAGAGGTCACGGAAAAAAGATGATTGCCTCATTCTTCGGTCGGAAAGGTTATTTCGCGACACTTGTGCTAAAAGATGGAAGGACGGTTACTGCATACTGGTATATCAATCGCTGTTTGACTGTTGTCTTGGAAAAAATTCGACAGCAGCGCCCTCGAAGCAGGGCGACCTCACCTCCTTCACCACGACAATGCTTCAGCGCAATCCGCAAAACGGACTGTTGAATATTTGACTATGGCAGGTGTCGAGATAATAAGTCATCCGCCATAGTCTTGACCTGGCACCCTGCTACTTTCATTGATTCCCAAGAACTAAAGATAAAATTCGCCTAACGAGCCCTGAAGATGCGGTGAAACCGTACGAAAATGCCATTAAAGAGACCCCTAAGGAGGAATGGGCCCACTGCTTTTCTCAGTGATTCCATCGAGTGCGACGATGTGTAGAGAGGAACGGAGATTACTTCGAAAAACAATCAAAGTATTGGCAACTTTCTACATTAAGTGGTCTTTCATTTTCTAAACATTTTCAGTGTAACCTTGATATATATGCTCAAAAATAAAAAAAACAACTGCCAAGTTTTGGAAAATAGATTTGACAGCCTTCAAAAACTTAAATTCAATTTTTAAAGTCTGATATTATTACATGAAGCCGATAACCTTTAATCGACACAATCCAGCAGAACACATTATAACAGGAACTTTTATTTGCTGCCAAAAAATTACTTTTTCCATTTCGAATTTTAACATAGTTCAAATGATTCCATTGTCCAAGCAACTGTTTTGGTTCTCGAGAAATTACGCATTTAATGATTCAACCTACTTGTCTCAGATTCGACTTGATCATCGCCTTTCCCGTTACTTTTTTCACTACCATCTCCACCACCACTTTCAGACCCAGTTCCACCGCCAGCACCTCCACTATCAGCAGAAGGGTTTGAATCAGCACCATCTTGAGCCAAAGATTCTGAATAAAGACTTACAATAAAGATAATTAACATCGTTTTTTTTGTCCTATCCATTTGGTTTGCTTTCGGTTTAACTCGCTAAAATATGAAAAACTAATAAAGGTGTACTTAACGGACTCTTTGAAGATAGTTCCACCATCAGCAATGTGATTAAAACTGTAATGAAGACATTAAAATGGAGTAATTAAGGTTGCAGCCCTACTGTGAGCGGTGCAAGTAAAGCAAGGTTCCTTGCACTCAATTAAGTTTCAGGCAATGATCAACTTTCAATTACCTGTTTTTTCGCTAGTCTTAAGCGATACTTTAAATCTAAAAATATAACTTAAGATGAAGAACACACATTTACTTATTGCTAAAATATTAATGGAAACTTCGCGGGGATACCCTACATCAAAAAGAACTCCAATTAATTCGTCTATACGAGTAGTAGACACATGAATAATATCTATGAGGTCGTAAGTTGAATCACGTCTAAAGCAATCAAACTTTGCCTATCCATTATCCAATCCCTACCTTAATACGAGTATTATAAATGCGAATGCGAGTTTATTTGTTATGCTTTCACTTAAAACTACCGAACGGTTTTAGTTAAAATTTGGTACAAAGATAATTTCGACCCAGAGAAATTTAGAATCCCACTGTTGGACGCAGGTGGAAATATGTACCTTAGGGGTGGTGGGATATACCTCCTAATGGTCCACCCTGGGCAACGGCATATGGTTTTCTAAACCAATGATGACGGCAAACAGATCCCCCTTTTGAAAATTTAAAAACTTATTTTTTTAGATGAAACGTCCTTTATTTTTGAAGAAATAAAAATCTGTGGGTTAACGCTCTTTACTAAACCCAAGCCATAGAGTGTTTAATCTTACAAAACTTGCTAATTGCCAATCAATCTTTTCATTAAACTAGAAATGTTTGACCCCTTCCTAAATAGAGCAATTTTTTAATCTTATCTGAATAGAAACGGAAACAACTTCAAATATTAATGAAAGAGGAATTTTTCATAATACTTTTTTTCATGGTATTTCTATAAGAGCTGACATTTATTGGGCCCCTCAGGCCTTTTTTTTATATCAACCAAAAAAAAAAACGATTATAAAATTACTTAAAAATTCTTTTTTAGACCCCGATTGTTTCAATAGTGATGAGTATGTAGGAACTATTAGATTAGAGTTTAGAGTTATAATTACCAAGGTGAGGTGACATGTGAACAGATTGAAACATTTAACAGTTTTGTTCAACCCGTTCAACATTTTCGAGTCATATATCCAGGCCGGTAATTTGTTTACCAGCCGTGAGAACTAGAGCGTAGAGTTGTAGACAAATCAATAAGTGGAAGTCGATATTGAAAAGGAAAAGCTAAATATAATGGTCGAAAACTGAAGAAGAATGAAGAGTATAATAATATACTAGTATCAAAATTTTTTTTTTTAAGTTTTTTCAAAAAAAAATTCAAGTTTATATACTGATATTATAAGTGCAATTAAGTTGCTAAAATATCAAATAACGTATATAAATAGCTGTTTCATCTTAACTGACTGTCAAACATCTGCAAAGATGTTTCTTTCGGGTGTTAAGGGTGCAAACTCCTAACATTTGATGAAACAACGCTGGTTTACAGCGTATGAATATGCTTGAAAAATTCGCGCCGTGTCGCAGTGTCTCGGTGGCCTAATGGCATGGCGCCCGCCCGGCATGCGAGGAGATGCGGGTTCGAGTCCCGCCTGAGACATAATTTTTCAAGTTTATATACTGATATTATAAGTGCAATTAAGTTGCTAAAATATCAAATAAAGTATGTTCGTTAAAGGACTTCATTTTAACAGAAATAGGTTAATACAACAAGATTTTATGTAAAAAAACTTAGTGAATAGATTCATAAAAAAATTTAACTTTGATCGTCCAACAGACAATTGAATCTTAAAAAAAGTTACATAAAGAAATTTATTAGCTTTTGTAAGATTTGCTTTATGAAAAGAAAGATAATTTCGATAGGTTTGACTGTTAAATATTTATAAAATGGAAATCCATGATTGCGAACAGTACGACTACTTACTAGATAGGTACTAACCTACAATGTTATCTAGGCTACCTAGGCTGCGAATTTAATAAAATTTTATGAAACTATCGATAAGTAGAAAACATTACTATAGACCGACCTGATTTCACCTTCACCTCCTGTCACTTCGCAACTTGATAGTTTGGATGGATATAATGACCCAAATTGATGTGTGGTTCGATCACTTACATTACAACGATGTACCAGCACGATACAATTAAATAACATAGGAATATGCGTGCAAAAGTAAGTAGGTAAGGAGTTATGCACAGCTATTTCATCAATCAATTAGTGTGAGAGAAACCATTCATAATATGAATTTGAATTGAATATGAAGTTTAATATTATTAAACATTTTTAAATAACAGTAATATTAACATGAAAGTTTTAAATGTAATAAAAATAAGTTTTACTAATAAAATAAAGACAAAAAGGTAGGCAATATTTTATCAAACATGTGTAGGTAGCTCATAACGGACTATAGTCTGTACCTTTATTTTAAACCAAAAGTTTTAATATGATCATAAATCAATGTTTCGCTCAACCATGACGAAAAATGGAAAAATCCTCAAAATGGTTCAATCTTGAAATGAAAATGCATCGAGAATTATTTCTTTATTACGTCTTGTAAAAACTATCAGCAATCAAAAACAATGTTCACATTGAAGTTTGTAAATGTGTTCTGTGTGTTATCAAATTGTATGGCCAAGAACAATTTGTTATCACACAGAACTTCAAATGATGTTTGTGTCCATCCATACCAACAATATAATATGCCTTGCCTATGTCATATTGAAAATACTGGCAGTAGGCCTGTTTTGGTGTTAGTGCAATCATTAGGAAATATACGGAAAACCAGTTTGATACGTTTTAACACCTGACTGATGAAGTAGTTTAAGAATATTTAATAGGCTGAAAGCAAAAAACCAAACCCTTTTTTTGCAATTAATGTATTTGAGTTCTGGCAAATTGTTATCGTATCACAGAGCATACTAGCGTACCATAATTTATGTAACTTTTAAAAGAACTTCTAGAGTCATAGGGCCCACATTGTTGGACAACTAAATTCTTCTTCTTTGTTTGATATTTTAGCAATTAAATTGCAATTTAATATCAGTATATAAACTTGAAAAATATTGTCTCAGGCGGGACTCGAAACCGCATCTCCTCGCATGCCGGGTGGGCGCGATGCGGGTTCGAGTTCCGCCTGAGACAAAATTTTTCAAGTTTATATACTGATATTAAATTCTTCTTAATTTTAATGTTGTTTTTCCTGTGTATCTAATAATAATAGTCTGTGAGGTGATTGATGTATTCTATTGAAATGGCTGTCCGATGGGTTAACCCTGTTTTTTATTCTTTTATGTATTGAATACTCAAAAAGGCTTACTGAAGCTTCTTACTCTATGGTTGCTCCTGTGTGTTTGTGTGCAGGAACAATAGAATTGTACGAGTCTTTATTTTTCCTGTCAGCGGAAATCGGTTGTGTAACTCGACAACGTCAGAGCCATCGCGCAATCAAGTCAAATTTTACAAGACTCCAAAGTTTATTAAAATGTTTACCATTGTCTCGTTTTAAAAGAGCAGATAAAAAAAAATATACTTTCGAAATATTTCCAAGTTTTCATTGCATATAAAGTATATAAAAGTAGGTACAACTACTTAACTGACTACTAACTATCAAAGACTCATTGATGTTCAGGTACTCACAAACAGAGAAGGGAAATGAAACCGCGTAGAACGGAGGTATTGATCATGTTGACAAAAATAAAACAGAAAATATTATATTAAAAATAGATAATTATAATAAAAAGTTTTTAAAGTAACTACTTACATAAAATCACAATTGTTACAAATTGCCACATGACACCAATTCGTAAACAATTAAATAACGGTAATTGAAGAAATATAATGATTTTTCCAGAAGTAGGCACACACGACAGCAAATTGGCTTTACACTGGGGCATCTTAACGTCGTTGAAATAGGTGCGAGATTGCAACAAAAACGCATAACTTAATTTGCGTGCCACTATACAATACTTAAGTGCCTAATGCGGCTCACTTGTAAACTGTAAATCAATTTGAACTCACTTTAATGCGGTGGACTAGTATTTTTATTTTTAGTAAAAATTATTCAAAAATTAGTATACTTAGGCGTTTCTTTGCGAAAATCCTTACATATGGATTTAGATTTTTTTTTATCTAGGCGGGTGTTAGCGAGCGGAAATCATTATATTATTATTATTAGAAAAATAATTTTCAAAATCATAAAATGAATCATACTAGCGATGGAAATAAACATAGCGATTATATTAAACGAGAATTGTAGTTTGTCCACATTGTTTATCAGAGGAGGCTTTCCACTGCGCGGGAGAAGTAATCCCCTGATCAGTTCATACAGACTAATTTGTTGCATAGATTCCACATGTGAAAAAATAATGCAAGAAGACAAGTAAACTGACTATGTACAGAAACTGTAGATCAGCCCTGGTTTAAGATATCATTATTTTTAATTATTATCCTATTCCTGACGAAGATAAATCCAAAAACACCAAAATCATAAAAATCGGTTCCGCCGTTCTCGAGTTATAAGTGATTAACTAACACGACTTTCTTTTATATAATAAAAGGAGATATTACAGTCAACAGTTTTCCTACTCTGAGGCCATTTAAAGAGATCTCATTTCAACAACATGTTTTTATACGATCATTGGCCTAGCAGTACACTGTTGAACAGAGGTCTTTCCTAATTTGTTTTTCCACCCTGGAAACAGATCACAGAATTTTCTGTAAAAAATGTTAGCTCTAAATGTAAAAAAAAATGCTCTACTGATAACAGAAAAATTCACAATCTTCTTTTAATTCCGTTGTGTGTATGTATACATCTAAAATGTATTTTTTTATAATATCTATTGATAAACCTGATGAATATTATAAAAAATCTTTATTATGCTAACGGTTTCCTTTTTTTATTATTTTAATATACTATTAGTTGATAATTTACTATCGAGCCGTAATTAACCGTAGATGCAGCGTCTATCGGTCATATTGTCTATATCACGTGACTTCATTGCGTCTGCATTATTCCTAGACCTAGATAAATAAAATATATCTACAACCTGATTCCTATGCCTTAAAAAAATATGAAGTGCATCTTTTGTTATTTACTATAAACCGTTATATCGGAATGAAAGATGTATGATATCGGATTTAATTCGCGGTTTCCGAAGTTATTATATTATTATTGCTATATATATCTTTAATTTCATTGGATAGTATCCGCGTAAGTCAACAAACCGAATTCAAATCACCATCAAGAAAAAAAATAATATGAAGAATAGACTCTGCAATGAATAACTTAAAAACAATTTGAGATAAATTTTTAGGGTTCCGTAGTCAAGGTCCTTGTCTATGTACTGTTGGGCAGTCCCGTCTGTCATTTTCTATCTGTCACCGGTTATTCTCAATATCTGTCAGTAACAGACGACTGTAATTTGACATGGCAAATTGTTGTATTTTTTTTGTCAAACTTTTTTATCGAAACAGTCACACAGTGATCGGTAGCGCCAGATCGCATGCTAGCGCCGCTATGACGTTTCTGCCTATTGACAAGTTAGACACTAAACAGTTTTGGATGTTCCAGTGGTTAACTGTTGATTTGGGTTAGTAGGGGTCGTTGGTTAAGTTTTTTTTAAATATATTTTGGGCTTGTGAAAACCATTTTTCGGTTCAAAATTCTCAATTTTAAAATAAATGTAAATATGGTAATACTTAAATACGTAAAAAAATATAAGAAAAGCATAAAATATCGTTCTAACGAAATTAACAGGAAAATTATCAAAGCTAAGTAGGATTTGAGAGTATGAGAGCACTTGACCGACATATAAAATGTATTTGAAGTAGGAAAATTTCTAAGAAATACGTTGAAAATCAGTCTAAAGTCGTTTACTTACTTAAAGTAGGTAAATATCTATAGATTACCGAACGACGTAAAGTTATAGAATATGAAGGGTTTTTAGATTTGTATAAAACTACAATATATTGAAAATTCAGTTAAAGAAATGTATTTATTTAAAAGTTAAAAGTATTTGCAATAAAATAATGAGAATTTTAGTCAACACACTACAATCAGACAAAACAAACTACAATCTACGAGTAGGTACATTCTTCATGATGACAAGACAAGTTTATTTTTGCTGTTTTTGAATTTCTTCATCGTTCCGAAGTCAGTACAAACGATAAAATTTAGTTGGTACGTCAGCATTAGCAACAACTACGGAACATATCCGAACACGCACTTGGCGGTTGTTCATTTTAATTAATCCCGAAAAAATACACGGTTCTAGTGGCATTAACCGTGTTCGTTTTTCGCATTGAAAAGGATCAAAACGATTTTTTGCATAGTGGTAGTGTACACTTAGGCTGATTTTAGAGTCGCGCTGATCGTACGCTGATATCGGAGCTGACCGTCAAAATATATGAAATTGAGCGCCGACTGACAGCGATTTCTTAGCGATACTTTGCGGTGCTTATGGTCAGCGTACAATCAGCGTGACTCTAAAATCAGCCCTAAGGTACAACAGAGAGTACATTTTATCCGCGGATAAACTCGCGAGCCACAACTAGTAAAAAATAAATCATCCCATCTCTGTAGTTACTACTACTTTTACATTTAGGCAGATTACTTTTAAGCCTTTTCCCGTCTGTCTATTTATTTATATGTATTTACACTTCTTACAGGCAATAAGCAGTACAAAATCAAACAGAGATATTATATCAGGCGATGCAAAGAAGAGAGAAGTAAGAAACATGAAATCAGTTAAAGAGCCTAGTTAAAGAAAATTGATGAAAATATAATAATAATTACTTACTTAATATTATACAGAATAACCTATCAGATAATCGTATAACTATAATTAAAATCAATTGATAGTAAGCGGGCACTAATCACCGTCGCCCCTAATCTCCGACTGATATTAAGACCGTTAAGCTTAATGAAGTGTCAACTCCTCCGAGTTTTCGTAAACACTTGATAATGCCATATTGGAGGCAGATTCAGAAGGTGTGATATCAGTACAATCACATAGGCATTCACTGCTTTAAAAAATATATTTTATCCAAATAACACAAACATATTATACAACGCCCCATTGGTTAAGTGGGTCCTGGGCTAGGTACCCAGGGGCCTAATTCGCGTAACCGAATCGCAGTTCGATCGTGATTGAATTGGACGATTTTGACACTTAGCCCATACTAGAACTGTCAAAAACCTGTCGTTCAATTACGATTGTGATACGATTCGGTTACGCGAATTAGGGGCCAGGTCAGGAAACAAGCACACAGTGCTTATAACTACCTTTTGGAACAATGTATGTGATGTTGTTTTTATTATTGTTACTATATTAATTATAAAAATATTTGGGACTGGTACCTTCCTGCTTGCTTGCCATTTGTTAAGCATTGATATACGTGTATGCATGAGGGTTTTCTTAACTACTATTACATTATTATTTACTTAAAACGGAATAAAAACGTATTTATTATACAACATTATTACCATTTTTTATACATTATTATACATTTTCACTCATATTATAACGAAGCGTTCATTGATGTAGCGAGCATTACTCTGACTGAGATAATCCCAAAATGTCTAATCCCTTCGCTAAAGTTTATAGGATGAATTAGGATGTCATTTTTACCCACACGCCGACCTCCACATTTCAATCTGACCCAACTATAATGCACGTCTACTGTGGCGTCAGGATTAGCCGCGAAGGTTCTGGATATTCCTGTGACGTCACACCCCAATGCATTTAAACGGGCACATTTAGAATCCACTCTCGCTAACGCGCTCGTATGTCAAGCGCGAGTCGCAATACGTATACCGAGTATACCGGAACCAAACCGGACTTAAATTCGTTTCACAAGCAAAATGATTAATTTTATTTGTCAGAGTTTACTGACATGAATTTCCAATAGATTTTGATACTACATGACACACAAAAAAACTAAGTTTAATTTTAATTAGCATTTGTAGGATAGGTACAGTCAGCACAGTCAACAATTCGTCAGTTTCTCTTAGTTAAATCTCGTGGAATAAAAAAAAACTTGTTACTTTGCCATAGGTAGTAGGTGCTAAATGAATGTATACGGAACTATATTTATCCCAGTGCAGGAGTCAGGCAATTGTGGTTTACACCCCATTCATTGGTCTAGTGTTTAGAGTACCGGGCCAAAATTTCAGGGCCCTAGGTTTGATCTCCGGGTCGGACTCAGATTTTCGAATGTTGTTCTGGTTTGTGATTATCGACCCGCATTTGGCAAGCGTGGTGATTATGCATGTAGCCATCCATCATTGTTGTGAAAAATTAATTTTGTTGGCATAAAACAGTACTATGTTCATTTGTCTAACTGAAAATAACTTTGCTTACTGTATACAGTAAGCAAAGTTACTAGTGTTTACCATTCAATCATTTACATTTACATTACATTTACATTATACAATAAATATGGTGTAATTTATAACTGATAATTATAATGTAATATTTGAATGTTACAACAATTATCTAATTATCAATGTATTATTATATAGAAAATATAATATTAATGTTAATAATATAATAGTATTTAAGAAATTGCTGAGCCCTTGCAGGGTCATGTTTGGGTCTAAACCTGTAACTAACATCTTGGAAACAACATGATGCAATAAATAACTTTGAACTTTGAACTTTGGCTTAGTCTAAAGACTGAACTGTCAAATAGACTCAAATCACTGAAGATAATAATCTAGTCCCAAATTCATCGAAGATTCAAGTGGCATATTCAGAACCCTCTGCCCAATCTGTCGGTACAATAACTAGTCAAGAAGACCGAATATCTTCCTCATGACTGAATGACTTTAGGACCCCAATTATCTGATACGAAGACAATCGTAGGTAATAAATCTGTGAAGTTTTGCTTAAGACATTATTCATGTAATGATTTTCATGAGCGGAAAAAACTCATGACTTGAACCAAAAATGAAATTATTTTTACTTTTCATTCGAAAACGAATCGCAGCATCAAATAAAATACTGCAGACACCGTGCAGGAAAATTTAAAAGTATTAAGATACTGGCTATTGCTAGCGTCTTTGTTCGCGCATTAAATGTAGCTTTTTTAAACCAGACTCATTTTTTATTTATATTTGCACGAAAAATGCAATACACCTACTGCTTCAGGGTTAAAAGTAGGTTATATGGACACTCTTGTCAGGTACCAGCAGTATTAACGATTGTTCGACCGATAAGCATACCCACTAAAAGACCTGTACCAAACAACGTATTTTAACGATTCATGGGAACCTGTGCAGAACGTCGTCCATGCGTCATCTTCGTATGGCTATGCCAAACCTCAGGCATAAAGAGTAGGACATCTTGTACTTCACCGCGTCATTAGAGCCGCGACGTTGCTCTGCAGGTTAACACTAGCGGGAAGATAATATGACTCTCCTACGATTCGCCATCTTAGCAGGATGCTACTCAAGGAGAACAAAGTTAGCTTGTAAGATAGCTTTAATAAACAGACCTGCATTTTTTTATGAAATAAAATAAAGCAAAAAAAGATAATACCTAAGAAACGTACCTAGTAACATCTCTTCAACTCTGGCATCTGTTTCTTATCTTGAAAATCGATGAACAATGGACGGGAGATTGTGTGAAATGAACCGAATTCAATATCTCAAAAGTGCTTGAGATCGCACATCCCTGCCGTTTTATTTATGGTACCCAAATGTACAGTCAGCGCAGAAAACGTTCATATTCTTAATCAAAAATTTAGTAACGCCGACAATGTGTTAAAAATATTTTTGGGCACTTCCAAGTGTTTAATGAGAAGATCTATTTTATTTTAATTACATTTAAAAATTAGTCAGGTGTTAAACATACCTATATTTTACGATCATGTCACATTATGGAAGGACAATAAACTTCATTAAGACGGCATTTAATTTTGCTTCATGCAACCACACGTGCTAGAAATATTCTATATTTTAAGATGCATTTATTGCTTTCGCCATATTAACTGTAATTAAAATAAGAAAACATTGAATGATTTATTTCCAATAAAAGTATTTTTTTCTCTTTCACACATCGATTGAAAGAGATTAAATGTTTTTTTTTTCGACTGAGTCATAAACGTAAATCACGTAAAAGCGCTAATGCGCTGGAAAAAAAATATTATAGTCGTACAAAAATGTTTGGTTAAATTAATAGAGTTGACTGTACACCCATTCTACCTGTTAATTTGGGCACTCTTACAGGGTGTTTACAAGGTAATAATGGACCCGTGGGGCGTATTACGGTCCGTTGTTGCTAAGGCCATTTAAACTACTCTAATGTTGACCCTTTTGTAACCTTGATACGACCCTGTTTACTGTTTGTATTTGGAAGGAACTCAACTGGAATCGGGTTTTGGCTGTTAAAAAAATAAGCATTTGTACCTCTACCTACAGAACCGCAGCATGAAAGACATGAAATAATATTTTATTTATAAAAAGGTACTCTTACTTTATTTGATATTTTAGCAACTTACTTGCAATTATAATATCAGTATATAAACTTCAAAAATTATGTCTCAGGCGGGACTCGAACCCGCATCTCCTCGCATGCCGGGCGGGCGCTATACCATTAATGGATAGCGCCCGCCCGGCATGCGAGGAGAGGAAAAGAGAAACATTTAACCACACATCCATCTTTTATCCATACCAACTTTCGTGTTCATAACACAACGATGCACAATACAAGAGGTCTACATTGACCCCTCCGAACATCCAGAACAGTCGCTATCTTCAAACTGTTGAGTATGCCATGCCGTCTGAAATCCTGAACGAAACGAACGAAACATTTTGTTATTTTACGATCTAATAGTTAAACTAGTTTATGAAACCTATGTTACAAAAAACATTCACGTTTATTAACCATTTTAAATTATTATGCGAAATGGTTCAAAGTGTGGTGGCAACATTTTTTTTCATTATTTGCAAGAGAAATCCATAAAGAACTGATCTAATTACTATGTAAATAAAATTTAATTTATTTAAATAACAAATGCTTATTTTAAGCAAATTAATTCTACATTAAACAATAAAAATCTTATAAAAACTTAATCAATTACGAATCCAAATGTAATGATGCGGGTCCGGCTTAAATCCAATCTAAACAAATTGTACTGTTTCAACCTTTTCGGTGACACCAACGCACCGCGAAATTAGTTCGTACCGACGCGTACAGTGGCCTGCCCATCATCTGTTGCAAAATCGCACTTATTTCAACTAAATAAGATTCTACAGTCATAGAATCAATTTGCGGTTGTCTGTACATAGACAAAATGGCTGATTTAGATACAGACGGAACATAATTAAAATATTAGTGAGCAAAGTGAAAATTCATGTTTACAAAAAAAAAGTTATTTTAATTATTCTTATTAAAATTCATCAAAAACAGCCATTAATTGTACGAGTAACTAGGTACCCTACTAATAACTGCCTCCTCCAATTCGTGCCACCACGTGAGATCATACCTTCTTCATCCAGCCAATGCCAGCACCTTCACCAAATCGTCTACCCAACGAGCCTCTGAGCGTTTTCTGCCAGGACTCTACTCCAGTGACTCAGACCTCAGACCAGACTCTTCTGCTCTATTGGTCATCGCTTCTGCTGCAGACATGGCCAACCCACTGCCACTTCAGTTTTGTTGATTATGTGAGCTATGTCTTTTGCTTTTTGGCGGATAATGAAAGTATTCACGCTAATTATTCTGTAATTATGATACGGTATTCAAGTTAACGGAGTAATACGCGTATGATTGAAGGAAATACAAAAGGAGACTGTCGTGCAGCACCCGAACCTCCACTCATAAAAAACAAAAGAGATATCTGCAGCTCGGACTAAAAATACATTTCATTAATTCTTTTTGTTAGTTAAAATTGAGTTTGTTTTTAATTTTGATATAATTTTGACAAATTTATTTGATGGATGTTTGCACAAGACTTAATATAGTTTTCAAGCATCTTATAAAAGTAATCAGTAGTAGTTAGTATCTCTTTTTAGAAAATATGTTATGATTACAAGAAAGATAACGAAATGCCAATCAATTCAGAATAAAAAAAACTCTGCTGGCATTATCTAGCAAGCACATACAGGGAAGTATTTGTAAGAAAAACGGCCCTTGATTTTCTTCTGTACTTCTGCCTATAGATAGACGGTTTAACGTCAAGGCCACTAATAAGTCACGATCTTGACATTTCACTGTTAATGGTGCAACCGTATAGAAAAAAGGTAGATGCATTAAGAAAATTCGTGTATTATTTTTGACATAGTAACATAACTTTTTTAGTTGAGAATTAAGTTATAATTGTTTTTATTACTAAACACTAATTTGCTTAGTTGTGTTGTAATACGAACCTACATAATTATAGTTATTATGAGCCGACTTTAAAATCAATACATATTGGGAAATAATGAAATAAAATTAATGATTAACTTGTGATGACTGGTGATGAGAAAAAATTCAAGCTAACTTAGTTTTTTTTCAGCCATAATCATCATTTTGAGCAAGAGTGCAAAGCATATTTTGACAGTAGTAGCAAGTAAATATATTTTATCGTGACCCTTCTTTAATTTTCTTCTATGCGTTTAGATGGTCTGAACTACCACACAACACCGAAATAAATTCCAAACGTTTACAAAATGGGTTTTCTTGTTGTGATTTAATTAAGGTAAAGGGATATGGTGAGTCTCTGGAAGTGGATTTGACCCAACTTTACTAGCGCTTGTAATTGAACGATATATCTATTGACAGTCATTTTAAACTCATTAAGGTTCGAGCGCGTTATGTTTAAATTTACTTAATGAATAAAAAAAATGTATTCTTCTTCAAGTTCTTAAAAAAATATAAAGATCCGGCGAAGTGCGAGGTGTTCCGTTCTTGTATTATCTGTGTCAAATAAATAATTATTTCTTTCTTTCTTTAATTTAATTATTTAATTTTATAGTGAATATATACAAATACATTATTTAAATATTTTAAGCGTATCGAGCAAAAACGACTAAAAAATATCACTATTATGGATTTTTTAGGCCCCTTTCATTATTTATTTAATTCTGATTTTTAGTATATTTTTTGTTATAGCGACAACAGAAATACATCATCTCTGAAAATGTCACCTGTCATACTATCACGGTTCACGAGGTACAGCCTAGTGACAGACGGACGGCTAGACGGACGGACAGCGGAGTCTGAGGCATAGGGTTCCGTAAAACCTTTTGGGTACGGAACCCTTAAAAAGAAAAAAAAACAGATGCGGTGAATTCCACCAAACTTAATCATCGTAATGGAACTTGCTCAGTTCGCCCACGTCATGATAATGACTGTGGAGACGTCTATTTAAAACCGAAAAAATCTTGACGAAAAGTAATTTGTTGAGAGCATCACATCGGAGACCGTACATCGGGATTATTATTAAGAAAATTACGAAGTTTTTTTGTTGCTGGTATCATAAATGATGTGTTACATATATAAAAAGTAGCACCACCCCTGCTAGTACCTAGAGGGCAGCACTGATAACATTTTAGTTAGACTTTATTACCAACTAGATGACCCGGTGTACTTCGTATCACCTATCATAATAACATTAAAACTGACCCTTCGATAACATGGCTGAACAATGTGTTTTAGATTTTTTTTATGGGAATATGATAATAACATTTTTACTATCTTCCTCGCAATTTTTCCATATTTTCTCATCGTTTAAACCTTCCCTGGACTACCACAAATATGCCAAGACCAAAATTAGCCAAATTGGTACAGCCGTTCTCGAGTTTAAGCGGAACTGACCAACAGTAATTCATTTTTATATTTATAGAAGAAGATAAAACACAAATTATACGTAACAACGCTTATCTTCTTATTGGTGTCAGGTAAGTATTTTTCGAAACTACTCGTATTACATTAATAAATTTTACTCTGGTCTTTACAGCCATACTGTCTAGATTCTACAGCTGTTTTTAGTTTGGACAATAGCGTGTCACTGTTATTTTTTACCTGATTATGGCGGAGCCAGAAGAAAGTGTTAAGATTTTAGCAGTCTATGTACTATGTATGTGGGTATTGTGGGTTCAACATTTATGGCTAAACTATTGAGCAGATTTTGGTGAATATCAATCGCTTACTTATTACAGTCCAGGTTACAAACGCTACCTTTTGTTAAAAAAAGCATCATGGCGAATGCTACAACAATACAGCAACACCCACGGCACGCACGCACACGGCATTTGTTACGATGGTAGCAATCGATACGATACTTTTTTCTCACTTTTTCTAATAAAATATATTTTATTAAGTATCAAAATTATTTTACAAAATTCCTTAACAATTTATTTTCCTTTAAGACATAGGGTAATTTTTTTTCTAAAATAATCGCTATAATAAATATTGAGAAACAAATATCAACCCTCAGGTATATTTCATTTTGACATCATTTTCACAGGATTTTAAAAAGGGTGTAAAAACGCTTATAACGCCCGGCATATCTTAATGAACTTAACCCGAGCTCGAGGCAGTTTTAAAAAAATATATTCTCTCCGCTTTTCCGGGGTAAAAATATTTTTTACCCAAAAATTATTCATTCTGACTGTAGTATTTACCCTTTTTGGCGAAAAGCTGTATTTTCAAATGATAAATTTAAGCAACCCTCTTTGTGGCCGTAACGACCCACGTAAACGAGATAAGACATGCGCGTTTATTGTAGGTTTTAGAAGGTTATAATTATCTTGTAATTCTATTGTGTAGCTAAAACATTTAACGTGTGTGATGTTATTAAACTTTAAAAGGGCATTTCACATCTGCGGCGAGCGGTACAGTCGTTAACCGAATTAATTAAAAGCAAGAAAACATAGCTGGTTGTACTGAAAGTTTGAAATAACGGAACGAAATTTTAGGCGCTGTACATACCCTTCCAATTAGAATTTTCTAGAAAAGTAGACATCTGATTTACATAATCAGAAATCGCGAGGTTCGAAATTTAAAAAAGGGAATATACGGCGCGTAAGCGCGTTGCGTGTCTGGCAAGTCAAGTCTGTAGGTCTGAATGCTTAAATACGTGCACTACGCAAATACGAATTTATGAAATTGAATGCAGTTTGAGCCGTGTTGGTAAAAATCATACTCAAAGAATATTTTCAATTTTATAAATTTAAATGTCACGCATGGGAAGTCGTAATAGAATCATATATAATTAGTTAAATCGGTATTATATTATATATTTAATTCAAAAGTGCCTGTCTGTCTGTCGGTTACGCTTACACCTAAACTAAAGAACAGCTTTTGGTAAAATTAAGTACCTACCTAAAAAGTTAGAAAAAACCTTAAGAAATAACATAGGCTATTTAGAATCCCACAGCTGTTTCCGTTCGCGCCATATAACATATAGTTCACGTTGGCAGAGCCGCGAGAAAGACGCTAGTAATATAAATATGATTAAATAATTTAACCCCATAAAACCATTCTCAAAAATGTTACATTCAAAAATATATCCTAAGCTCTCGTGTGGACAATACTTTATCCGTTTTAAAGTTTATCCACCGACGTTTGTACCTAAGTACTGAAATGATAATCCCACCGGATTAAATGTGTGAATACAAAAACGTATGGGACCAAAGACTGTTGGTAGAACAGACCGTTAATTAACGTTACTAATTTCAACCGTAGGTATATTTTGGGGAGCATTTTCTGTTTTATGAAAGTCTAGGTATTATTATTTCTATAGAAAAACGTTTATATCTGTGTGTTTATGCAAATATTATTTTTTGTCAAACATCAACTAGTTCAATAATTGATCTAAGTAGTGCAAAGCTTAATAGAGAAAAAAATAGGAGATCCTCAAATCCTAAGCATATTTTTTAAGGCTAGGTAGTCTTTAGAGGCAACGTTTTGAGTTTTTAAAACCCATCCGAGAACTATAAAACGGCGTAATAAGTCTGAAAAAATATATGTACTAGTTAAGAATCTAGTCTAGTCACATTCGTTATCGGTTACAAGATTAAATTATTAACTTGGCTTGACAGAAAAAAAATTATACAAATCTACATCTTTATGTAGGTAATGTTTTTACAATATGACGACTAAACTACGGACATTTTAAATAACATTTTTATGCTCGTTTAAAACGCATAGGCTCTCCGTAATAGACGATCGATAGATATCGATCCATATATGCCGAACTACCTGGCCTTAAACGAAGTTGCACTTCAGGAGCAATGATTATTTTTTTAAATATAATAAATTCTTCTAAACCTTATTCCGCTTCCTGCTGTGGACAGCATTAAAAAACTACAGTTTACTTTAAATCTAAATAATGTACAGTTTTTAAAGCTAATCATTAAAAAAAATGAAAAAAAAAATGAAAAGGAAGAGTTGACAGCCCGTTTTTTGGATTTATTTATTTATTTAATTTGGACTGCCAGGGATATTTACGTTGGTAAATTACTTATATATATTTTTATAGGTGATACGTATAAAATGTAAAAATCTTTTTAATTAGATTTAATTATATAAATTTATACATATTATCCCTATTTATTAAGTTAGCCGCATGGCACGCTACGCAAATAGTTCTTCTATTATTTCTTATTCCTGATCTACTATAATAACAACTTGGTCAATGCCAAGTAAATTCAATTCGGAAAGAGTAAATCTATTTCAATGTCACTCAAACTAGGACACCGCACCGTCTTGTACGAGCTTAAACTCCTTCAGTGTACCGAACCCTGAAATGTGTGAAGCAACTGTCTCCTATATTGCGAACTGTATAGTGCAGAGGCGCTCCCTAGTGGAAACTTATGGAACTAATCTGTGGTGTGACATAATGATGTATGAAATAACTTATCGATAGTAATACTGTATTTTTTAATTACAGTGGTAGTAAGCTATCAAGCAAAGGAATGAGACGTGCAATGCGTTAATTAAAAATGTATAATCCTGTATTTAGTTGATATTGTTGGAGATTAATCTTAATAAAGTTATGTATAGGTTAGTCGGTAAAGGTTGATTATGTAAACTATATGCTAATTATAAAAGAGTTTTGTAAAGAACTAAGTGTGTATTTAAGGTAAGACAGCAAATAAACATATCAAAAAGGCAAACTATATTTTTTAATACTGATCTTTAGCTGTTTTGCTCTAAGGCGGCGTAGTTCTCAGAAGCAGCGTTTTTGAGCTTTTACAACCTTTCTGAGAACTAGAAAACAGCGTTTTAAAGTCGGAAAACATACACCGTGAAATTTTAGTGGTTGTTTGCCCGCAACAGAACGATTTACCTTTAGAAGCACCATCGAATCTTACGAGTTATTTTTTGAAAATAAAGATATCGTTGTTCTCAACTAATCAAAAAAATAATCATCAACTCAAAAGCGAGAGATACGATAGTATCTTTACAAAATGTGACGTGTTTGGGTACTGCTTGCCGCACGAAATCAATGTTCGAAGCAAAAGAAGCTTTACGCACTAAGTAATACAGCATAATCTGTACCGCGCGAGGGGCAATGACCCCGGCCGGTGACCGGCCGCGGCGCGTCTGGTACCATTGGTTCGAGGTTGCTTTCGAGTTTCGTTTATCACAATCGTGAAACTGCTATTTTTTATTTGAATAAAAAAAAACTGCACAAATCTATTGTACTACTAAGATAGAATCATTTTACTGCGGGAAAAAAACCACTAAAATTTCACGGTGTATATGTTATAGTTGAGAATATAGTCTAGTTACAGTCACTATCGGTTACACGATTTGATTAACTTGGCTCGATAGAAAAAATCATACATCTCTTCGAAATGTTTTTTCAATTTCACGACTAAACTACAGACATTTTTTATGCTTGTTTAAAGCTACTAAATATTTATGGACATATTCGCTGAGTTTGAATTCATTAAATGATATACTTAATTACTATGTTTAAATAACTACAAAATACGTGAGCGCGGCGGCTCGTCATGCCCGTACTGTCGCGCGCTGGCGGTTACGATGATTAGGTGCTCCGTAATAGGCAATCGATGGATATCGATCCATAAATCCCGAACTACCGAGCCTTAAGTTAAAAATCGATTGAGGAAATTTAACATTCATAGGTAGATTGAGATGCTAGCCTCTGTACAAAATGGATCAGTTTTTTTATTGAGGAGTTTGAAAGGGTTGGCGGTTAACAGTTGGAATGGAAATTGAAAAAAAAAACTATCATAGCCACGTAGAGTTTGCAAGTTTAAAAGTTGTCAACCCATTAAAAAACGTACTTGGAAAAAGATAAATTTCGCACAAGCTCCATCAAAAATTTGTTTGCTGAAATTGTGAGTTATATCACGAAACATTATGGAATACCAAATTCAAATAGGTCAGCATTTGCAACGAGAATTAATATAGCACTACCAGTGTTCTGACAAGCACTTGATCGGTTTTTTGTGACAAAGAGCATTCAAATTGTCTAACAACAACATTTAACGTAGATAACAATTTTTAAAACAACAGAACATTTTTTTTAAAATTTTGTGCAACATCACATACTTACATTTTTCTGATGCCAATTTAAATAATTATTTAAACCATTCGTATTTTGGAAATCAGAAACAACGATGGTATCACAAACACCCAGACCCGAGAAAATGTAGAAAAACTTGAGAGGTGTCAAGGGACACCCGGATGGAACGAAGTTCATTTTTAGTGAACGAATTGTAATTTTTTTTTTTATTTTAAATTATTTTTTAATTCTCTCTCTCTCTTTCTCCCCCTCTCTCTCTCTACCCCCTCTCTCTCTCCCTCTCTTCCTCTCTCTCTCTCAAGCCTTAGCTTACAACTATAGCAAAAAGTGTCGGTCAAAAAGTGTCGTTACACTTTTTTCCGTCTAGCCCCCTTTCGCAACGCGCGATAAGGAAGTTCGTTCCAAAAACACTTTTTTTTTACACCGTCCGGGAATCGAACCCGGATCCTCGGAACAGGCGACACCTTGAACCGGTGTGTACGCCACTCCGCCACAGAGTTCGTCGAACTCTAATTCTCACGCCATTCCTTGATCCAAAGGCATCACATTTTCTATCGATATAGGTGGTTTTCTTATTGTTAGCCGACAGCCCTTGACGTAAGAACTTAGTTCAGACACTATCTGCGCTTGGCATGAGAGTTGTCCGTTCCTAATTTATGTTTAGCACAACTTCTAACTAATCTGTTTTTATATGGTTTTATGAGTTTCTTTCAGTCGGCAGCAATTATCGGGAGTAAAGATCAAGAAGGTAAGTACATGCTTTGTCAATTAATAAGAGATTATTATGTTTTCAAGACAAGATAGAGTAAACCGATGTTTTTAATTATTTTGATGTCATTTGTAATTTACATTGTTTTCCTATTCTTGTTTCCCCAATTGTGGACTATATGAATCTGCCGACAAAAACGTGTATGCTAATGTTTGTATGTATGCAAAATGTAAAAATAATATGCAAAACAATTAAAAACATATTAATTTTAAAATCTAGTTTTTATAAAAGTTTAAAACAAAATATTTCATTTTTATAACAGTTATAAAATGGAAATAATCCTAAAGTAAGTAGTTCAAACTCTGCATTTTTGAACCAGTACGTCTTGAAATGCCCCGTGGTTGGTATATTGGGTTAATAGCCAAATTTATCGATTACTTCCTAATCGATAAATTTTGACCTATAATAATAATAATGTAATATACTTTATTTGATATTTTAGCAACTTAATTGCACTTATAATATCAGTATATAAACTTGAAAAATTTTGTCTCAGGCGGGACTCGAACCCGCATCTCCGCCCGGCATGCGAGGAGATGCGGGTTCGAGTCCCGCCTGAGACAAAATTTTTCAAGTTTATATACTGATAATAATGTAATAATCAATGTTAATTTTCATAATATTATATTCAAATTAATAAAAATTTTGTTATATTGATAGGCTAATGTTAAATGAAATCTAACAAAGGAGATGTCCCAAATTGTATATAGGCTAGGCCCAGAACCTGTACACATTGCCAAAATATAGGGCAAAATGCCTACAACACTTTGTTATTATCCAAATTCTTTCAAATGGCTTTGTTTAATGGCTTAAACAAAAAGAAACTTATTAGAATAGCAATACTTAACAACAAAAACTATCATGGCGGAAGATGACACTTTGATGACATCTGTCAGTTTTGACAATTGCAAAATCGCTTAACTCGATTCGAACAAGTGATATTGTTTGCATATTAAAATTTGTGCTTGTTGTAAACAACAACAACAAACAAAACAAAGAGTTTTAACTTATGTAATATTAGCTTATAATTCATGTGAGAGTAAGACGAGTGACAAAACCTTGAAAAGAACAGTTACGCCAAATATTGACAAAGGAAATCTGACAGCTACTGACATTTAGAGTTTATGGTTTATCATTTTTTTTCGTCAAACGCCATTTTGTATGCCTAATTGAGAGGGATATTTATTAGATTGTTTTTATTTTTGACTCACCAAATTATACGTCGTATACTTATTTGTATTTTTCCCAAAGTCAATAGATTATTCTTAATTTTTTAGAATTATGTACAATGTCTGGGCCTGTTACGGGACATCTCTTTTAATACTATAAATTTTACACACCGAATATCGGTAAGGCATGTTGATACTAACGACACTAACACTAGTATATCTCTGCCCATGCAATGTATATTTCACACATGTTTTCGTTAATAAAATTATCTTATACTGTTTTAAACTTTCATGGTAACTATCGTAAGAGTTAGTTATTTCGAGATTTCTACCATGTACCTTGTTTTTTATGAGTTTCCGAGTTTCCGAAGAACTTGATCATGTGCAACGGGTGCTTCGGAGAAACGGCTACACCGGGAAACTTGTTTCTCGGAAAAAATCTAAAACCCAGAGAAACAAGGTAGATAGACAACCTGTGTATTTGCCATACATAAAGGGAGTGACAGATAAGATCTCTAATATACTTAAGAAATTCTCATTGAATACTGTCTTCACTCCCTTTAGAAAGATTGCGCAGTGTCTACGTTCCCCAAAGGATAACTTCCCGTTGGAGAAGCCTGGTGTCTACAAAATTGACTGTAGTTGTGGTAGCTCATATATCGGCCAAACCAAACGAACAGTAACGTGCCGCGTAAAGGAACACATAAAAGCGGTTAAAAACAACGATACGCAGAAATCGGCCATCGCGGAACATTTAATACATTCGGGTCCTAACCACTGGATTGAGTTTCACAACACACAGATAATTTCCACTGAACGCCATTACACACCAAGAATGGTTAGAGAAGCGATCGAAATCACCAAACATAAAAACTTTAATCGTGAAGATGGCTTTAAATTGTCGTGTGTCTGGAATCCAGTGGTTAAAATTTGTAATAACCAGAAAAATCCAAAAACTAATGTTTCGCGATCGGATACTGTGAGTGTTGTGTGTCGAGAACAGGTTCGAGTGAATAGTGAGTTTGAAAACAATAGTACCAGTGTCGAGTGCAATAAAAGACTACGACGGAGGGTAGATCGATATATCTACTCGTAACAACCACCCACCCGCAGTGACATCAGTTCTTCCGCGATCATGGCGCTTGCAACAGTGCCGAAATATCGGAAACTCATAAAAAACAAGGTACATGGTAGAAATCTCGAAATAACTAACTCTTAAAATTATCTTATCTTATCTTAAATACCGGGCCATCACGGGGTTCGTTCCCCGGATCGGGCAAAAAAGTTTTATCATTGCTGTGGTTACTTGAATTCAATGATGGAGGCCTTTTCCCTGCAGTGGGATGATTAAGGCTGTTACTTGAAAAGAGGCTGCATGTTACTTTTTTTAGCAAACTCATTTTATGAGTTTCTTAGCCGCGGCATAAGCGCAAAATTCCCTTGTCACGTTTCATCGCTACACTTAAGACTGCCCAAAAGTGGCATTTACAGCAAAATACAGCTAACTAAAGGTCACGCAATAACACTGTTATGTGTCCTGTCTTAGGAATAGAATACACGATATCTTTTTCATCAAGATTAAACATTTTAACCGGAGCTTGAGCTTCTTGTAATAGTAGTGTTCTTAAGAGGAGACAACTTTTTTATGTTTGTTAACTATTTATCTCGTAGTCCATAAACTTAGCTGTTTTGCACGGCTTCGTAGGCGTGGAATTTTCAGTTTGAAAATAGTCCGCCGTGGACTACTTTCAAAAAATGTAATACAAGTGTTCGTACAATACGAATGCCGTTTAAACTTTTAAATTAAGCAAAATCTCATCATCTCAAGTATTTTGAAAAAACACATAATGTAGATCTTTATAAATACTTTCAACGAAAATTGGTTTTAACGAGATCAAACCGGTAGTTCTTAAGATATAACACATTTTCGACAACCGCAAATATAACTTTGTCCTTGATACAAACACTATGAAAAACAAAGTTACTTTTGCAGTCAACAAAATATTGTGGTATTTTGGCTAAGTGGAAGTAAGTGGACCCCTAATTCAGTTAAAGTTGGTACGTAACCCTCAGTGCGCGAGTTCAACTTGCACTTTTTAGTTCAGTCCCATCGCATTGTTTGTGCGCAAGGCTTATCAATATTAGAATTCTCGGACAATAGGCACAAAGAGACCATGCAATATCATAAAACGTTATCCTTCATATAACGACGTAAATATCGAGTTTCTTTGTTCTACCTAAACGACAGTTCGGAAACCTAGTTGTCAGTCAGAATTATAGGTCAAAAGTTAGGCTATAAGATAATTTATATAGTTAACTATGATTAGAATTTCATTTGTCTTTGACAAATTTATAAATTGTTAACAGGTTTATACAGACGAAAACTCAGAAACCGCTGATTTATAAATTACTAGGTAACTATTGTCCGGGACTTCAGTTCGTGAAAATTGTAAACTATTCCATGGGACCGAACCTTTTTCCTGGATATAAGTCAGCCTATATGTTATTCCAGTAATCTATCTCCGTAACAAATTTCATAGAGATTATTTAAGCCATTTTAGCGTGATCGAGTAACGAACATTGAATCCAACCAAACGTTCACAATGGGGGCTATAGCTAGTGAATTTGCCACTAGAGGCGCTTGTGTCGCGTGAGGTCCAACAACATTCACATAGGTACTCTTTATTGCATGCAAAGACATTACATAAGATGTTTACAGAATTAAGAGACTTTTTAATGATGCAAACAGTGTCGTGTGGTGTCAGCACATTCAATGAATACAACCACCTCTTCTCTTTTTATGGGTGTCGTAAGAAGTAAACAAAAGATAACTGCCATAAGAAGACAGGTAGCAGCGTCTTTCCTCTACATCGGCCAAACTACGATAGCCAGGGGATTGCAATCGCCATGGCGACCTGTCAAGCGTTGTGATTATGGAAAAGTTGAAGTCACGTTGTGCATACGCAGCAGTAATGTGCAAACGGAAGGCACGAGCACTAAGACGAACACGCATTGGTTAAATTTGTTAATTGTAAATGTGATATTAAAAATATAAAGTCAGTTTTCCCTACAAAGTCTTCCCTTTGAAGAGGCCTCCAGCTGTGGACATAAATGGGCCGGTTATGACAATGATAATGGTCAAAAAATATTTTTTCTATACTATCTATACTAGGAAGTGAAGAAGGAGAATAAGCAAATTATAAATAGAAAGAAAAAACTATTTATAAGACACAACAACAGCAAACACAAGCACTAACATTTAAGAAAAAGGAAATAATTGCCAAAAAGGTTCCCGCTCAGCATTAGTCGTGAAAGCAAGAGGCTTATCTCAACGCTGGTTTTTAGCGGGAACCCTAAGCACAAGTTTCCTCCTTGCCAACGTAAAGATCAAGGAATTTTTATTCAAGATAAGCTTATTATTTCTTATAACACAGTGTTAAGAACAAAAATACAGGTGTTGAAGTAGTCCAACTCATTTTTAATTGTTTCGAAAGTTAACATAGATATTTATAAATTTTTACTGACGTTAAAAAAATATCGGAATCCTATACCTACATATAATATTTAAAGCCCCGTTAGACTTTATTTTATCATCAAAATATTAAAAATATAATATGATATTACGATATATATTTCTCATACTCAACTAACTGAATAAGTTGGACATATCGCTCATTTGCGACAAGAACGTGACAAAGTAAAAATCTCAATTTGTGATACAACGCATTTGAAAGTTTAATATTCCTGTAACTTTTTAAATTATGTTTAGACTATTCAGCTCAATACAACATAACTTCAAGGTTTTTGTTTTTTTGGATCAAATTTCATTCAGACGTTTAAGTCAGTTATTAAATTTATTATGATTATTTATTTAAAAAGGGGCCTCCTTGTTGCGTTATTCTTGTTAAAAAATTGCAGTATTGCATAACAAACAGATATGTACCGTTTTTCTTGAAAAAAAATTTAATAAAAAAATCTAAATTTTTACAAGTTATGTCGTATTGTTACGTTTTTATTGATAATCTGTAATCTAAATGTATGGAACATTTTAATTAAGACACGTTACTTTCGTAGAAACCTCTTTATTTTTGTATTTTGTTTTACAAAATGAAAGATATTTTAGCGAAGTTATTGTGTAACTTTCGCTGAAAGCTGATTTTTGACTCGTAGGACTGTCCTGCATTTCTTAACTGTTTATTAATGTTTTTTTTTCCATTTTTATTTATTTAGTGGTCTTTTTTTTCCTTTTTTTGTAGGTGTTGGGTCTTCATTTGTGCTAATCTGTACGTCTGCAGGCGGTAGTTGATTTTTAGGTGCAATTGCTTCATTAAATGGTCTTTTTTATGTTTTTTTTGCAGGTGTTGTTTCTCCATTAGTGCTCGTCTGTACGCCTGCAGGCGGTAGTTGATTTTTAGGTTCAATTTCTTCATTTAACGGTTTTTCTGATTCCTTTTTAACAAGTGTTGTTTCTTCATTGGTGCTCATCTGTAAGTCTGCAGTCGGATACAATTTTCAGATACAAATGTTGGTGTTTCTCTTCCTGTGGGCACGATGCTTGCAATGGCATCCAGCATTTCTTGTTTCATTCTATCGTTATTTCCTGTCATCATTTGTTTAGCTGTTTTATCTATTTCTTCATTTAAAATCGTTTCTTGCATTATATTTGTTGTGTTCTCGTTTTTTTGTTTGTCATCAGTCTGTATAGTATGTATATCAGTCATATTAGGATTTTCATTGTCGTCCATAATTATATCTTCATCTTCACTTTCACTAGAACTCTCAATTCTTCGTTGATCTTGAACTAATTCGTAGTCAGGATCCTTCACTGAGTCGTCTGCAGCAAAAGTTTATTAAATGTTTTTATTATTACAATACTGGGGGGCATAGCATAGCGCTATTATTAAAATATAGAAACTAACATTATCATCATAGGCAGAGAAAGAGAGAGAGAGAGAGAGAAAACTTTATTGTATACACCAGGAAATGATCATACAACATACTCATTCATAATCCCTCAACCCCAGGAGGCACTCGGGTGCCACGATAACAATTGATTTCAATTGTGTCTGGAATAACTCACGATCGAGGGATTAAATTTCATAAGTTATAATAATATTGTTGCTCATTGTGATTACCACAAACCTACTCTTTAAAAAAAAACTATACTTCGTGATTTATTAAATGAAACTTATTTGTGTGCACTGTGAATAAAAATACTGCTATATTGTTATTATAAGGGAACATACCCTCAATAATTGATGGTGTTGATGATGAAGAAGTGCTGCAGCTCAAAGAACAGTCGAGTCACAACGAGGCCGGTTACATTGCAGTTGTTGTTCTTCCGGTGCTGATTCACATGCTAAAAAATAAATTGATTGTTTAATTCATTTGTGTTTCGAGAATCGGTATTATCTTTTAATTTTTCTAACTTACGTGAATGTTCATTAATTCCTCGGACAATATTTACAATCTTTCTAGACCGTGATTCCATCTGAAAAATAAATTGTTATTAGACAATGTTATGATCATTTATAATGCAACATTGTAAGCTATTCGTTGTAAAAATTTATTATTTTTTATCAAGAATGTGTTAACTTGAGATAACCAACATTAACACAAAACATTTTGTACTTTATTATCAACTGTAACGGAACATCTTAAATTAACCAACAAAAAACATTGTTTATTTCAGCAACAACGGTACAATCCTATGTAAACTATAGCATGCGAATACTATTTTTACTACAATAATGGGCCACATACAAATGTCCCATTATAGCTGCAAAAATAAATCACTGAAAAAACAGAAAGCTGTATTTACCTTTTTATCAAAATCGTGACACCATGAGCTGTTACGTTTTTGCCGCAATCGGGCAGCACTTTTCTTCTCAAGCGAGCGGCGACAACTCACGTGAACCGATCTTGCATTAAACTTAGGGGCGGAAAGAGATGGCGCTAAACCGATAATCGCCGACCTTTTCCCACATTACTCGGTCATTTTTGGCGCTAGAAATATCGCGTTTTAGCAGCAAGTAGAGCGCGATGCGCCGGATTCTTCTGTATCATTATTCCATAACGATACATATTTGCGTTAACACGTTCTTGTCGCAAATGAGCGATATATTATGTATGAAACATGATATCGAAAAATGTTACATTTTCCCCTTCTCTCTTTGTTGTATCGACAGATTTGTTATCGTTGCTGGAAATATGTCAAATTAGTCTGTGCAAATTCTCGAAATAGTTATTTACAATATCAAGAAAAATATTTAAGTACCTACGTACTTACTATACTTAGAAAAACTTGACTATGACAACCAAGGCATTTTTTACGACGAAAGATACCCAAAAAATAACTTTTCTTGATACTGACAGATTTGTATCTTTTAACAGGTAAATGCTTGCCAGTCTAAAGAAAATTAAGAACTTTGTACTTAACTGTTTGGGCTGTCAGCCAGACTGCATAATAAAAACCTCTTTCTCTCTCTTCCAGCACCGTGGACCACCTGGGAGCCAAACTAAAAATCTATCAACATAAAAGAAACAATCAAGAAAGGTATCTTCAACGGAAAAGAGTTTTGTATTAAATTATTCACATATCAAAGAACTCAGTGCTGACCTATACAAATTTTTTGACATCCTACCCAATGATACAAAGAAAGGTATCATTGCATCCTACCACTTAAAAATTATAAAGAGCGACAGGGCTTAACAAATACCGCAAAAGACGAGTTGGGATGGTAAAACCGCTATTTCGGTCAAATTCCAAAACAAAGAGGATTTTAATAAACTTTGCAGGCATGAAGGACCAACTTCCCATGAACCTTTAAAAGTAAATGGGGGTAAAAATCGCCCGAAAACTGGCTCCGCGCAAAGTTGGAGCGATTGGTTCGTAACTTTCTGCCCTTTCAAGCCAAACATTTTAGGGTCCCACGAGCGTAATATTGAAAGGGATAGTTGATAAGTTCGTAATATTTTATATGGTTAATTCATTCGTGGTCACCACCGACGCTGTATGTGTGTTCGAAACATTGGGATAAACCAAAACATAATGTAAAACGCTAATACACGCAATAAAATACGTAAATATTTCTTCCTTTTCAATACAATTGTGTATGCAAAAATTATATGATATAAAACTTTTTGTTACTTTGATTAGTTTCTAAGGCAAAGCCACGTAGTTATGATTTTGACAGTGTATATTATAATGTTAGGTATTTTATGCGGGTTACACATTTTTAGCTATATTACTGAGCCGATTTTAGTAAATGAGGTTTCAATCGATTTCTTATTATAGTCCGGGTGACATTAATCTATATCTTTCGTTAAAAAAAACTACGTGGCGAATGCTAAAAAAATATATTGGAGTACTTTGAAAAAAAAAAATGCAGTTGTATCAAATGAAAGAAGGCCAAATTCTGAGTGCAAAAATTTTGAAACAATACAGCAAATATTCAGGGTGACTTGGAAACCATAGCATTTCCGTAGTAGGGTAACAGTTTTTTAAACTATTATAACTTCTTTTTTAATGTCGTTCATATATTTCAATACGTCATAACTTACGCAATCCGTGAAAACACTTACGATAAGATCGATAATACACTAAAAACTGTTATGTCTTATGTAGAGACATCGCCTGCCATGATTTTAATTTCAGTAAAGGTAGAGTTAAATTAAATAGATTAAATGAATAATTGTTTTAATGGTATCTAATATTTACAGAAAAATAAAATTAAATAAGTTACATTGTTATTGTACTCACGAATAAACACTTGAATGAACCAATAAAAAAAATATCTATAATAACTGAACCATCACCAAGCAATCCAATCGCACTGGCCTAGCGTTCAATTCACAAACCCTAATAGAAAAATGGGGTCAACTGGACACTCATTATGGCCCAAAATGAGCCATCCACACTTTTATGACCCGTTTCCTTTCTGAGAAAGGGAATGGTTGATTTTTCCTCCAAACTTTTTCCTTGTTTACAGATATTTGTTAGTTGTGTTCTTCGTTGTATTCAAACAACAAAACATAGAACATGTTTTGTTAGTTTTGCAATAAACATCACTTGTTTAAAAGATCCTACGTGAAAATAGAGTGTTTTTTTTTAAATTGTATCTATAAAAACAACAATAGACGCCTTAGTAGTTATCTTGATTTGCTGTCATCTGTAGATCCATCTCAGGATATTATCTTTTATATATTATCTTTACACATATTGATTCAAAAATTTGGAAGGTTTTCTGTTTTATTAATCACTACTTTAGTATCTTTTATTACTATTAATATTCGCTTAAAAGTAAGTATTCCTAATCCTAATCCTATTTTTTGATAGGCAAACCTGTTAAAATGGTCTCATGAATACAAAAAACAAACCAATTACCCAAAAACTCGATTTTAAAGTAAACGCTAGTAATCTTTTGATTATAATAAATTACGATTTTATAGCGAAGTATTAATTTCATACAAAATGGCTGTTACATCCTCGCGTCGTCAAGGGAAGAGTTATATTCATTTAATTCAACTTTAGCGTACGTTTTAACATGAACGATACGCAATTACCAGAATTAATAGCCTAATTTAGCTCCCTTCATTAGATACGCACGCCCCAAACACTTAGGTACGTAAGGTTCGAGTAGATACAGTGTAGGTTTGTAATAAATGATTATTACACTACTGAATATATTGATTCAATAAAAATGTATCACCACAATGTATTAAGGTATAATAAACAAGGGGAGACAAATTGAAAATAACTTGTTTTCTTTTCTATCTTTAATTAACTCTTTCTTGCTTCTGAGTTAAAGCAAGTAGCGCCCTCCACGGTTTCTTAGTACAGTTCTCCGAGCGCTGAAGAAGAACCCACGAGCTCACATATCTCTAAAAACACACCCAACATCTTAGCTTGTTTCATTGGCCAATGAAACAAGCTAAGATCTGTACTAAGAAACTGTGGAGGGTGCCACTTGCTTTAACTCAGAAGCAAGAAAGAGTTAATTAAAGATAGAAAAGAAAACAAGTTATTTTCAATTTGTCTCCCCTTGTTTATTTTATATATTTAATATAAAAGATCATAGATTGATACACATACATGAGCTTGGCAGTTAAATAATGAGCCACATACAATACAATACAAGGTACGCTCACATCTTTCCGATCAACTGCATCAAATTGGATTTGTTTGTTTGTTATGTTTGTACCGGTCAAGAGAATTTATGGATGTACAAGAGAACATGTTTAATATTAAACGAACCAAACTGTTTAAAAAATATGTATATAAAATGGGTAGAAATATGGTCAGAAAACAGTCAATTTGCTTACATTATCTTTTTCGGTAAACCCGTACAAAGCCGGGACGGACTACTAGTATAACATAAATGAGAATGATGACTGAATTTCAAAAACTATTAAGCGATCATTTCTGACATCCACTTTATGCCAATTAAATTTTATTTCTGTGAAACTCTGTATTTATCGGTAAAATTTACGTAAGAAGACTTTTTTTTGTAATCTACAATCCAATTTATGCATGTAAGAATGGTAAATAATAACTCGGGACTGGATCAATTGATTTGGCGAATTGTGTTCATCGTCAAAAAAAAGTTTACATAAAAAAAGATCAAATCTTTGTCAATTATCATAGAGACTTGGACCATTATGGTCCAAGAAGAATTCTATGTGGATTTGGTAGACAAAAGAAGGCTATTGTTTGTGATGTCTTGATGTCTATTACTCTTTTATACTAAAACGACTCAACGGATCGGAATTAAATGAAGCAATAATAATATGTTATTTGCTGGAGTTTATTGGCTGGAATAACTAAGCAACTTTTTATCCCGGCAAAAGACACAGTTTCCGTGAAATAATTTTAATACATAGTTTAAAATTGAATATTCCACGCGTTCGAAGTCGAGGGCAACAACTAATTTTTTTAAATCGTTAAAAATACTTCGGAGATTAATAGTCTCACGCGAAGCACAGTTCCAATACCAGTTCCGATACTAGTGGCGATCGTAAAAACCGCGTTAAATTGGAGAATAAATTTATCTTTAATTTCAACGAAGTCTCTTTAACCAACCTACCACATGACGCCAACTTGCATTTTCCGGGCAATTTTGCAGTGACACCACGTGGTCACGTCTGTCTGGTGCAGTTGCGTGTGTGTGTGATTTGTTACGATTACACTAACGAGATTTGAATTACAAGTATACGCGTGAGTAGGAACTAAAACATAACGTGTTCTCTCGAAAATATTGTATTGGTATGGGTACGTCAATCTGTTAAGCATAAGCAGAAAATCTAAAAACTGTTGCATATGAAACTTTTATGACTATATAAGCAATAATGTAAACTATTATAGTGTTCTGTAAACTGTAAATTTATTTGTGGATTCAATTTGTATATTTTTATGTGCTAAGATAAATTTAGACGTTTCGAAGGTCTAAGTCATCTCTATAACCTCCTTTTTTACCTGTAAAGCTGGCAATGAATATTAATATTAAAAAGTTAAGCAAATCTTCGTTTTTCGTATGTAAATAAGTTGAAGCAATTTATACAAATATAAAACTACGCACCTCGCAGGTTAAACGAGGTCATCAATCCGTATAATGTTTCGCATAAATTGGTTGCCAGTATTTCATGTTCCCTCGTTCTTCCATGTAATCGATATCTATGAAATATTTTACTCATATTTTATACATGACGTGAAAGTTTCTTTTTTTGGCTATTACGCTTCCAATGTTTTGGTGTAACGTGGGTCCCGAATTTCGTTCGACATAAATTATTGGGAATGTAAGTAAAAAGGTCGGATTTGTTTCGGCAATCCTCCTAATTAATTTAGTAAAGGTTGTTTTGTACTCATTCATAATAACAAAACGATGCATATACTTAAATAGACCTTTTTATCCTTTACGATGAAATAGGCTTAAAATATTTTATATTCAATCATGTCGTAATATTGAACTACGAATTTAAAGATGACTTTGTACAGACGTTTTTTATGCACGCACGGACAAAAAAATATAAATAAAACTCATTATAGTAAGGCTAGCTGTATCGTTCAATAACTTTTTAATCATTAAAGTATTTTATTTATTTATTGTTTGCCTTATAAATATGGCTGAATGTGAAAAAAAGACACACGCATGCGCATTTTGGGTTTGTGAAAAACAAGGCGCACGAGTCTTCGAATCGAAAGTTTGAACTTAATATCGCGCGCTTTATAGTTTCTTGTTTGCTTTTTTAATACCCGTTCTTATATGACTGTCGCATAAACTCTATAGTACACAGATTTATTTTATTTTAACTATCACAACACTAACAAGACACCCTGACCAAAAATATGGTTAACTTAATTTCGCAAAGAAACTTACGGATTTGTTTACCGTCTAAAAATCAAAGGAGTAAATAACTTTTAACGCACGTATTTATACCCAATGTGTTAGTATATTATCTTTCAAGAATCACCCTAGCCAAACCAAACAAGAATGAAAACAACAACATGCCTAAACTACCAATTTATTTTTAATTCAGAATAACAGCCGAAAGTCTAAGAAAATAGAGATGTAGTACCTCTTAACATGGAACTATACTGAGAGTCTGAGAGGAATACATTTCCCCTCAGGCGACATTAGTGTAATGTACTTGTTATGCTGGCTGCACACTTTCTCCAACATTTCGTGACATTTGCTTAGAATTTTAATCCTATTTTAGTCGATTTTGAGACATTGTTGGGTGCCGAATATTTTAGGTTGGACGAAGGTACTTTCTTATATTGTGAGGGACTTAGTAGGTTTTACTTAATATACCTATTATTCAAAGCAAGCAAATAAAAATTCGGCCGTCCTATTTTATTGACTAATTTAAGTAAAAGATTTAAACAGCTTATGCAATTGCGATTCCTTTGAGCCATTTGTAAATTAGCGGAATTGGGGCCCAGGATATTAAACCAGTAGCTATCTGGTAAACGTATAAAAAGTGAAAGTCCTTGTCTGGAATTAAAACTACACGCCACAGGTTTACCGAGAGTTTTGCGAGAACTAAATCGACAGTGTGCGGCCTTCATTATGTAGAAGGGTCGGCCCGAATGCACGTGGAATAAATTAAATCGAGAGCTCTGGGTACAACTCGTCTTTTAATCTGTACCCTAGAGGGACAAGAGAAGGTAAGTGAAAAGATGGCTGAAATAATCCTTGTTTGTTTATTTTGCGTTTCAATATTATAATTGGAAGCTTCTACTGATTGTACAGACAACGGCAGGTCAACCTACCTAAACAAGTAGAGATCGATATCAATTGAGAAAATATGACGTTTTGAGGTAGGTTGACGTATGGTTGAAATCTACATCGAACTGTATTTTGTATTTAGATCAACTAGCTATTCGTCCCGGCTTTGCATAGTTCTACTATTGAAGAAAATGCAAATAAATGATCTGTTTTTGCCCATTTTTATCCTAAACACACTATAAATGTGGATATTACTAAAACAGCTTTTCTCTTCACAATTAAACATTTTTTTTCCATACAAATCTTCTCCGGACCATCAGACAATTCAAAAAAAGGATTATCTAGTTTGGTGCAGTCCATCGTAAGTTATCTACGCGCGTGCTACATTTGGGTGATTCATTTTTATTTATATAGATCTATAAGTATAAAGTAAAACGAGCAGTCGATACTTATCTTTTGCGTTACTTTATCTATTGCGCATAAACTAAACCGATTTTCATTTTTTTAAAAATATTCTACTTTTTAGATCTCCACACGGGCATCCACATACACTTATCATCATTTAAAAATATTATTATATTAATTATATTTGAAGCTTCAAACTTTTTAAGAATATCAGCAGGCTTACTCTTGACAAATTCGAGTTACGATCAAAATCGAATCGACGTCGAGAATCAGTGATTTGGTACTCTGAAAAGTGAACCTAAACCTTTGAGTCGATGGTGATTACGTTATCAACCGAAAATGTTTAACGGATCGCCATTTTAGATCGATCTTGACTTGATTTTGATTTCGATTCGATTGAGTTTGTTCAGATTTTGGCTAGGTCGAATCGAGATCGAACTTAAATCAAATTCAAGAGTAAGGGGGCAGTTCTTAAGTTCGTCTCAAACAAGTATTGAATGTTTTAAAATGTAGAGTGTAAATACCTAATAACAAGAAATAAATATATACTTGATATTTTCAGAAGATGAAGAATTTCAGTTTCTCTGTTCAGATGATATTATTAAAAAGTTTAAATCAAATGAAGACGTGGGCACAGTTAGTAATGATATCCTTGTGTTCTGAAATCTAACATTTCAAAAATCAAGTTAGTAAACCGCCTCTTCTGACTGGGTGACATGTCCAAACTGCCTGAAGCAGACACTGTGGACAAAATAAATTAAACAAACCCAATTTATTTGTTTCAGTTCAAAGGTTACACAGAAATGGAATTAATAAAAAGATGCGTTAGAAACGTTTGATGGTAAAACATTACAAGTCTCTGGAGACTGGAGATTTTTAGTTGAAAAAACATTGATTTTGACCATATTGCTGGAGTTTTGATGTTTAAAACTTAATGGGGCTTTGTGATGGCCTGTTGTTGTATATTATACTAGCTGTTGCCCGCGACTTCGTACGCGGCAATTTCTGTTATTATAATCGCAATTATTTTTGCAACATTTTTCACTGATGCTTCGGTCCTATTGGTCGCAGCGTGATGTTATATGGTCAAAAGTTTTCCTCGATAAATGGACTATCCAACACAAAATAAAAAATCTCAATTCGAACCAGTATTTCTTGAGATTAGCGCGTTCAAACAAGCGCTTTATTTGATTTTAAGCAATGAGTTAAATTGGGTATCACAATAATTTTTGAAGCTATGATTTCATGCAAAAATGAAATGATAACTACAATAGTTGAATAAAAAAGGTGATTCTCAATTCAACGCGTTTATTTGTTTTACCTATAATTATTGTTACAATGTCTTTTTTTTTTCAAAGTTCAAACCAACCAATTTTTTTATAACACCTCGAAGGTTAGTAAAATAGGGTGTAGTCAGCCTCTAAAAATTTCACAAATAATTAAATGTAAATTTATTTCATTAAAATTTTATATTGCAGTCGGTGCCGAACAAGTTATTACTGACAACCACGCACCGACTTAGACAGTGTGGTTGATTTCGCACTTACAAAGGCTGTTTTAACTTGCTTTTAAAACCGATTTAAAGAACGTAAGTTCTATTTCTTGTATCAAGACTAAGTTCGATATGCTGTTTTATTATATTACAGTTTTATATAGCTAACGCAAGAAATAATAAATAAATAAATAAATATTTTAGACATAAATAAATATTTTAGACATGCCTCACTGGGCCACACTGAGCCATCTAGTCCTAAATTAAGGTACTATTAAGTACCCTGTCGTATGGGGTACTAGACAACCGATAAACTTACTTATATATTTTTTTTTTTTTTTTGTAAATACATACTTATAATACATAGAAAACACCCAGACCAGTACAAACAGACATGTTCATGCACACAGATATTTGTACTGTGCGGGGATCGAACCCGCGACCCATGGCTCAGAAGCAGCGTTAACTACCGCTGATCCAAATGGTCGTCTAAATCAAATGATCAAATTCTGAAAACCCAAAATATCTCGGTGAAGGTGACAAAATATTCCTTATTTAATCATATATTACACGTTGTTTAAGCACGTTGCAATTTCGCGAGGAACAAAACTCTCAACAGCTCGTCGCGAGTAATTAATTTTAGCTCGCGTCTGAGGAGCAGTTTGTGTATTTACCTTGCTTTAGTATGCTTTATCTTGTAAGTAAAATGCTATAGAGAAATGCTGCATGTTTACCTTTAAGGTTAAATTCGGTAATGTACGAGTATCTTGGTTAACGTATAAAGCAGATTAAAGCATCGATTTTTTAAGTAGATTCATTCGCACTATTTGAAATATAAACGTAATTGTGTTTAATGCCGATACGAAATAATAAGGGTTAAAGTATGAAATTGCCGTTTTGTATGGACAAAATCGAGAAAAGTCATTTTTCCATACTATCAATTTTTTAGTTTTTTAAAAACGCCTTAACCGTTTTCGATGCAATTAAAGGTGAAAGTTAGATGGTTATAAAGCTACGCATTATAGTATTTAAATTTCTAAAAAACAAAGTATATAATCACTTTCCATTTCCACTCCGTACGGTGCAGACGTCCGTCTGCCCGTGCGCCCCTTCCTTTCCTACCGGTGATAGGCGAAGGCCATACACCAGCGCTCGCACTTGCTACGTTTGCATCGTTGTGCACTAAATCTGTTATTTTTAGTTTCACTGTTTGTATTAAAACAGTGTTACTTTAAATAACTGATCGCGTTTGAGTTGGTTGATACCTTACGGTGGCTCTCTAGGGCCTCCAGGCCCTGGAAAAAACCGCAGTCCCGGACCCATTGCACTTGGGCCTAGTCCCAAGGGGAAGGGAAGAGCGGCTATCCATTAGGGATACCTGCTCACTCACCGCCCCCCCCCCTCTCCCCCCTGCCTCTGGCGGGGGGTGTCTCTTTGATCTCCCTTTTTGCCATCCCCTCAACCTCTCCGCGATGGATCCAGCGGAACTAGTAAATCTCCTTCTTAAAACTCCAGCCTTACTGGAGTTTATGCAAGACAACCTTTCGAGGTTTGTCTCCCCCTCAGCCATCCCAACCTCACCCGGCTATGTCACCCCCGCGGAAGTCCACTCCTCTGAAGAGATGGACTGTGCCCGCTCGCCTCCCCCACTTCCTCCCAGGAGTCTTCCGCTCCTGAGGACCCCTTCCTGCTCGTCACCAGCAGGAAGAAGAAGAACCGGAAGCGCGCCAAGAACAGGCGTTCGCCGGTTCTTGACTTCCCGGACTCCCCATCTCCAGTCCCATCCCCGGCTACTCAAGCCACCCCCATCAACATCCCCCTGCAGGGAACGGGGCCCGTTCTTACGGTGTCCTCCGCACCTGACTCGAACACCCAACCCCGTCCACACACGCGGTCAAACCCCGTACCCACCAAGCCCAAGCCACCACCCCCAGTATTTCTTCGACTTAAAGAAAAGTGGACCGAAGTGTCCCGACTTTGCTTTGAGTCAAAGATTGCATTCACCCGAGCGTCCAACACAGGGTCTGCGATCAAGATAGAGGTGCCAACCATCTCTGACTTCCGCAGACTCATCCGGGGCTCCTCACTACGCATAAATACGCGTACCACACATACGCTCTTCCGGAAGAGCGTAAAGTACGCGCGGTCCTCCGCGGAGTTCCCATTGAACTCCAGCCTGATGAGATCAAATCCGATCTCATTAAACAAGGCTTCCCAGCCGAATCCGTCCACCCTATGTTCGGCCATGGCGGTCGTCGATTCCCTCTTGTCTTGGTCGCAATGACCAACAGCCCCCGAGCTAGGGATCTGTTCAGATTCAAAGACATAACTGTCTGCGGTCTGTCCAAGATCCAAATTGAGCCCCCACGAAGCCGCGGAGTCCCCGCCCAATGCCACCGCTGCCAACTCTATGGGCACGCGGCGGCGAACTGCACAGCCCCGCCAAGGTGTGTTAAATGCCTTGGCTCTCACTTCACCAAGGAGTGTGAGCGCACGCGCGACTCCCCCGGTGAGCCGGCGTGCGTCAATTGTGGCCTTACTGGCCATCCCGCCAACTGGCGGGGGTGTGCACGCGCCCCGCGCCCGAAACCCCAGTCCTTTACGCAAGGAGGAGCCAATCAGCAACCTATTAAGAGGTCGCAGGCTGGCCCTCCTACTAGTGACGCTCTTAACTTCCCAGCCCTCCCGAAAGCGGTTGGCAAGCCAACAGCTCCGGTCACTAGACCGGCAGGAAGCTGGGCAAAGTCGCTCACAACCCCGACCCCCGCCCTCGCCCCGCGTGAGCGCTCCCAAACCCCACCGTCTTCGCCGTCTCAGGCAATAAACGCCTCTGGTGAGGGCGACATAGGCTTTCTCGGCAAACTCACAGCTGACATCGACTTTGACGATATCACTGTAGCTGCCATTAAAGTTAGGAATGCCCGCTGCCCCTTAGACATTATGAACGCACTAGATCAACATCAGAAAAGCCTAAGGGCTATTCAAAGGATCTATAAGTCTCAACAGGCATCCCTCTGCTAGGCAACCGATTAGTTACTCAACTAACTATTCGGTTGGTAGGCGATTAGGTTATTGATCAACTAAATAGTTGCCGAGTGCAACTGATTAGCTGATTAATATGTTAGGTTCTTCCTCCCCTATGGTGTACACCGGGGCTCTCAGTGCCGGTCGTGTCAAACCAAAAGGCTTATCGCTTGTGAGCTTTAACACTCGTTCCCTACGCTTACATATTCCCGAAATAAGGGACTTCGTAAGCAAAACGGGAGTTGACCTTCTTCTCCTCCAGGAAACGTGGCTTAAGCCACGCTTCCGGAAGGGACTAACAATCCCCTCGTACACTCTACTACGAAACGATAGGGTACCACCCCCCACTCCCAGCCGTACTAGAGAACCGCACGGAGGCGGTACAGCCATTTACTATAGGAGGAGTTTGCATTGCTCACCTATACCAACCCCTCCACTCTCCAACATGGAAGCCACGGTGTGTAGACTGGCTATGACTGGTCACCGCACCATTATCATAGTGTCAGTTTACATACCGTCTGGTACTACTCCCCTCCTGAGTGACTTCCAAACACTCCTATCCCTAGGCGAGTCAGTTATCTTCTTTGGTGACTTCAACTCAAAGCACACCGATTGGACGTGCCGCCAAACCAACACCTCTGGCAATAGGTTATTAGAAATCACCGAAGCCCTCGACCTATCCGTAATCTCACCTTACGAGCCCACTCACTACCCCGATCGACTAGATTGCGAACCCGATGTACTAGACTTTGCGCTAGTCAAAGACGTGTCCCTAGACCTTAGATCGATTGAAACACTCCACGACCTTGGCTCAGACCATAGGCCGGTGTCACTCGTCCTAGGGCACCGTGATCCTCCCCAGCCCCTTACTAAAACCATCACCGACTGGGACGGTTTTGAAAAGTCACTCAGGACGGCAATGGATGCCGAAAACTCCCCGTACGCTATTGAACCCGACTATCTTGATAGTAAGGAAAAGATAGACAGTGCGGTGAGCTCCCTCACCAATCTTATTCAAAAATCAATTGAGGAGAACGTAAAGTCTGTCCCAGCGAAACCTCGCAGTGACATTCCCGCGTCCCTCAGAAAGTTGATTACGAATAAAAACCGAGCCCTTAGAAGGGCAGCCCAATACCCCACTCCCGAGTATAGAGCCACTGCCAATCGCCTTCAGCGCCAAATCCAAACCCAGCTAAAGGAACTGAGGTCGAACCAGTTCAATTACCTCATGGCCGAGGTCTCCCCATCTCACAAAGCGTACTACCAAGTGGCGAGAGCCCTTCGTACTGACGCTATTACCTATACTCCCCCACTCGTCCGTCCCGATGGCTCCGTAGCCTTCGCGGATGACGAAAAAGCGGAATGCTTTGCTGACAGCATTGCTTCACAATGCTCTGTTAGTACACAACCCTGCGACCCAGCCCATATCCGGAAAATAGAGAAGGAGCTCAGTACTCTGAACTCCGCCCCCCTATCTCCTGACACTGACCCTATTTTGATCTCTACTGATGAAATTAAAACCTTCATCAGAGAGCTTAAAGTCAAAAAAGCCCCTGGAGCCGACGGTGTCTCCAACATGGCGCTGAAGTACTTCCCAACACAAGTCCTGACTTTCCTCTCTCTCATTTTCAATGCCTGTTTCAAGAACAGCTACTTTCCGGATTCCTGGAAAGAAGCTATTGTAATAGGCATACCAAAGCCAGGGAAACCCCTTAACCAACCGTCGAGCCACCGCCCCATCAGCCTCCTAAAGCCAATGGCAAAGCTCTTAGAAAAATGTATTCTGGCTCGTATGAAAGAGCACCTCCACGGTGAGGACCTAATCATTCCCCATCAATTTGGATTCAGAGCTAAACACTCGTGCCCCCAACAAGTACATCGCATTGTCGAGTTTATCCTGAACGGTTTCTGGCCACGCAAGTACAAGACCGTAGCAGTCTTCTTTGACGTTGCCAAAGCCTTCGACAAGGTCTGGCACACCGAACTTATAGTCAAACTGTACAGACTCAATCTGTCAGTTCGATTAGTCCGGCTGATCGCCTCCTTCCTACAAAATCGTACTTTTCAGTTTAGGCACGAAAAAACGCTCTCCTCTCCCAGGGCTATTACAGCTGGTGTCCCGCAGGGCTCGGTCCTGGCGCCACCGCTGTACACAGCCTACACTAATGACATCCCCATCCCGAACAAAAATGTTCAACTATCCCTTTTCGCTGATGACACGGCACTATACGCACGAGCGTCCTCCCTTAGTAAAATCCTACCGAGGCTCCAAACCTCAATAGACAAGCTAGGTGAATGGTTTTGCAAATGGCGAATCGAAGTAAACCCGGAAAAGTCTTCCGCGATTTACTTCGATTCCAAGCAACACATTCGACCTCCCAATCACCGCCCTCCGACCTTACTAGGCAAAGCCATCCCCTGGCAAAGTACAGTTAAATACCTAGGTGTCACATTAGATCAGAGATTCAGTTTTAAGCCTCACGTTCAAAATGTGACACGAAACGCCCGTTTTTATCTAAATAGACTGAGTCCAATGATAGGCGGATACAGTAAAATGTCCTTACAAAACAAGCGCACGCTTTACAAGGTTTGCATACGACCGGTACTGTCATACGCATCAGTCGTATTCGCCCATGCCAATCCAAACAAACTTGAAGAACTACAGCGAGTTCAAAACATCTTTTGCCGCCGTGCGGTCAATGCCCCCTACTATGTCCGCAATGCGGACTTACATAGGGACCTTCAGCTTCCCACACTCCAACAACACTTCCGAAAGGTCTCCGAGCGATTCTTCGAATCCGCAAAGAACCATTCTAACCCCCTAATCAAATCCGCGGCGGACTATGACCCACCCACCTCCTCTGACCCTCCGCTATCCCGCAAACCCAAATCTGTTCTAAACGACCCGCCCGACGAGCTCACGGCCGACCTAAACCGCCTATTGGAGGCTCAGGAAGCCGCAGAAGCCATCCTCTCCCAAGACCCTTCAGGTCAACCCCACTCACTTCCACAGGAACCTTCAGGTCAACCCCAGTCCTCTCAATCGGCAGTCACCCCTTCTGGGAGTCCGTCGAATTAAATTAAATTTATTCCATTCCGGCCCACGTCCACTCTGGACACAGGCCTATTTTTAAATTCAATTCAGCTGATCATTCCTTCTGAATGCCAGCCCTCTTCAGTGCGCACTTCGCCTAGGTGAGTGACGCCCTGCACCACCCCCCCCCCCCCTCCAGGGGGTGTGGTCGCTCAGATATGCTATAACACCCTTTGGTGATAGCGATTATAGGTGGTGTTTAGTGGGTAGGAGTCTCACATAACCTCACAGCCGGCTGTGAGGTATCCATGAGGATTCACCACCTCCTTCCCCCGTGGGAGGGTTGCCGGTCGAGCGATCGTTTCAATAGGAAACGACCGGTCGTACGTGTGCAAAAAAAAAAAAAAAAAGTATATAATACAAATATACTTAATTGAAGCAAGAAGGACAGCTGACACATTGTAAGGGGTCTTTTCATCGACTTCCTTTGAAGTAATAGGCACTAGCATTTCGTTTTTTTTTTAGTCAAAAGTTATTTTATTTAGTTTTTGATACAATACAAAAAGAATTACGCAATAATATGACTATACTTAAGAGCTATAAACAAAATAAAAAGTGGGAAAATAATCGGCAATTTCATACTTTAACCCCTATTATATGGACATAAAGAGAAGGTTTTGGTCTAACGACTGATGCATCTATTAACTGATGTATAAGAGGACTTAGAACAACATTACTAAAGGTGCAGTAAGGAGATCCGCAGGAGCTTTATTAAGACTTAGAATTAAAATCTGTCTATACGCCAAAACGGCTCAGCAAATCTGGTTGTGATATTTCAAAGAGAATGATAGTAGTTTGAAATATCACATACCTAGGTTATTTTTCATGCTCGATTAATTATGCGGTTCCTATGGGACATAATTACGTATTTGTTTTTCATAATAAAAGGGATCTATAAGATTTTTGGATAGTAGTAGATTACGAGTCCGGATAGGCTATATTCCGATTAGAGACTATGTTGTATCCACAAACAGCGTCACGGGCATCAGCTAGTATTTTATAAGCCGTACTCTTAAAGGGTAACAACCTTTAAGAGTACGGCTTATAAAATATATAGCTTGATTTTTTAAAATATCGATTATTTTGTATTACGCTACGCATATGCGCTTATGAGTTGGATTTCGTTAAATCTAACGCCCGTCCACACACTCCTCATTGTAACATTTACGCTTCGATAATATTTTCTGTCAGAGTTGTTCCAGTCTCTAACGATCTTGTGCTTACGATAAACTGACTTCGCCACGTCAAATCAGTGGACTGGATGAGAGTGTATGATGATTATAGTTAAAATAACATAATAAATGTTGCCCGTTCATCACTGCAGGGTACGCAAGAACCTACACTGTAACTTGTAATTTAATGGCGCAACTTTCAAAGTTTTAACAACAAAACAACCTAATTAAATAAATAAAATAAACTTGGGATATCTATAACAGTGCCAGACACTTACATTAGTGTAGATGGAATCAATATAAGTCCATCAGATGTGCGGCTAGCTCTTATTCTTCCTTTGATTAATAGTGTACGCCTGTTTTTGACACGAACTCCCAACCCTCAAGTTAACAGCCCTAACATATGTAGCATGATCTAGTTTATAAAATTTTTTTGTTACCAAACTCCTACGAAACGGCTAGACTTTTATATAGTTTTTGTGTGTATTCGGTTTTCCTGTGGTTTCAGTTTTGGGTCATAACTATTTTTATCCCGGAAATGTCAATTTCCATAGGATAATATTAAATTCCACGCGTTTCAAAGTCGCAGTCAACGTCTAGTAGTTTTAAGTAGTAGTTTTTTAAGTAGACGATGTCTGGTATCTCACCTACCTACTTTTTCTCAATAGACCGGATACGAAAGGTGTGTTTTAAATCATTTGCATATTAATTCATATTAGGAACGTTTTAGAAAGATTTGATAAAGTCCGATTCGTCGTGTTTTGCCTGCTCATTATTAGAATGATACCACTCCTTTGCAGGGCAGGGGGTGCTAAGAATCCCCGGGTAAGATCCGGCTGCCAACAACGACGACTCGACCTGGCAACATATAACACGTGCACACTGAGGCTTGACGCGAAGCTCGTAGAGTTGGAAGAGGCAATTGGTAAGTTACATTGGGATATCATTGGGCTATCTGAAGTCCGAAGAGAGGGGGAGGACTCGATAACCCTAAAATCCGGTAACTTACTATACTACCGGGAGGGCGACCAACAGTCCCTAGGTGGTGTCGGGTTCATCGTCCACAAGTCCCTTGTCAACAACGTGATTACTATCGGAAGTGTTTCGAGCAGGGTAGCGTACCTGATACTCAGAATATCGAAACGATATTCGCTGAATGTCATTCAGGTTTACGCTCCGACCTCAAAACACGACGATGTCGAAGTGGAGGCTATGTATGAGGAGATCTCTAAAGCCATGCATAGCTTTAAAACCCACTACACGGTTGTGATGGGGGATTTCAATGCGAAGTTGGGGCAACGTTGCGGTAATGAGTTGAGAATGGGGAAATTTGGATTTGGGCAACGGAACAAAAGGGGTCAGATGCTAGCGGACTTCATGGAGAGGGAGAACCTCTTTATGATGAACTCCTTCTTCAAGAAGCCCGTAAGCCGCAAATGGACCTGGATCAGCCCGGACGGTAAAGTCAAAAACGAGATCGATTTTATCATGTCAACGAAGAAGCACATATTCGATGATGTCGCTGTGATCAACGCTGTTAAGACAGGAAGCGATCACCGCATGGTCAGAGGCACATTGAATATCGACGTAAAGCTTGAAAGAGCGCGACTGATAAAATCCACGCTCCGACCAATACCGGCTCAAATTCAAAACCCCGAGTGCTTTCAGCTCGAGCTTCAAAACCGTTTCGAAGCCCTTGAGAACAGCATCGATGTGGACGATCTATACAACATGGTGGTGGATACTGTCCGTACGGTAGGGTCTAAGTACTTTAAAACCCGCCGTCCCAAATCAAAGAAACTCTCCAGTCAGACTCTCCTACTCATGGATCAGAGAAACGAAATGAGGCTACAGAACTCAGCGGATGCCCATCGCTATCGGCAACTCAATAGACAGATATCTAAGTCTTTGAAGAGCGACCTTCGTCAATTTAATACCCGACGTATTAAAGAGACCATTGAGCGGAACAAAGGCTCCAAAGTGTTCGCCAGAGATCTGTCTATTGGGCAAAGCCAATTGACGAGGCTGAAAACTGAGACAGGTAGCATCATTGCGTCAACACCTGAAATCCTGAGGGAGATTGAGAGTTTCTATGGACAGTTATACTCCACGAAAACACCTGTTGAAAGCAAGGCTAAAGACCCTAGAGCCAAGCTTACCCGACACTATTCTGAAGATATCCCGGACGTCAGCCTGTGCGAGATTAGAATGGCTCTCAAGCAGCTTAAAAACAACAAGGCGGTGGGTGATGACGGAATCACAACAGAGCTCCTTAGAGCGGGCGGTAAGCCGATACTTAAGGTCCTCCAGAAGCTCTTTAATTCTGTCATCCTCGAGGGCAAAACGCCAAAGTAATGGGGCAGAGGCGATGTGATGCTGTTCTTCAAGAAGGGTGACAAAACTCTCTTGAAGAACTACAGACCCATTTCGCTTCTGAGCCATATCTATAAGTTGTTTTCGAGAGTCATTACGAATCGTCTCACTCGCAGGTTCGACGACTTCCAACCTCCCGAACAAGCCGGGTTCCGAAAAGGCTATAGTACCATAGACCACATTCATACGCTGCGGCAAGTTATACAGAAGACCGAAGAGTATAACTTGCCACTTTGCTTAGCGTTCGTGGATTATGAGAAAGCCTTTGATTCGATTGAGACATGGGCAGTGCTGCAGTCTCTCCAAAGGTGCCAAATAGACTACAGGTACATCGAGGTACTAAAGTACTTATACCAAAACGCCACCATGTCGGTCCGATTACAGAACCAGAGCTCTAATCCGATCCAACTACAGCGAGGTGTGAGACAGGGAGACGTTATTTCTCCGAAACTGTTCACAGCTGCGTTGGAGGATATTTTCAAGCTTCTGGACTGGAAAGGACGCGGCATCAACATCAATGGCGAATACCTAACACACCTGCGATTTGCCGATGATGTAGTTCTTATGGCTGAGATCTTGGAAGACCTGAACATTATGCTCGAAGATCTCAGTAATGCTTCTCAAAGAGTAGGTCTTAGGATGAACATGGACAAGACGAAAATCATGTTAAATGCCCATGTTGCACCCGCTCCAGTTAACGTTGGGAACATTGCACTCGAAGTTGTTGACCACTATGTTTACCTGGGACAGATAGTCCAGTTAGGTAAGTCCAACTTCGAGAAAGAGATCTCTCGTCGAATCCAGCTCGGATGGGCAGCGTTCGGGAAGCTCCGGCATATTTTCGCGTCCGAAATACCTCAGTGTCTCAAGACGAAAGTCTTTGACCAGTGTGTGTTGCCAGTAATGACCTATGGGAGTGAGACGTGGTCGTTTACTATGGGTCTCATAAGAAGGCTCAAGATCACCCAGCGAGCAATGGGGAGAGCGATGCTTGGTATTTCCCTACTCGATCGAATCAGAAATGATGAGATCCGCAGGAGAACTAAAACAACCGACATCGCTCGAAGGATTGCATCGTTGAAGTGGCAGTGGGCGGGACACATAGCGCGGAGAACCGATGGCCGTTGGAGCGGAAAGGTTCTCGAATGGCGACCACGTACCGGACGACGTTCCGTGGGCAGGCCCCCCACAAGGTGGACCGACGATCTGATCAAGGTCGCGGGAAGCCGCTGGATGCGGACAGCACAGGACCGATCGTTGTGGAGATCCTTGGGGGAGGCCTATGCCCAGCAGTGGGCGTCGTTCGGCTGATATGATGATGATGATGATGATGACCACTCCTGTTTCAATGTGTGTCTTATAAGGCGACTAAAAGGAGTACTGCCAGAAGGCTGCAGCGTTCTTTTTTATATAAATGATGGGCTTGCTCTTGACTACATACTTAACTACACGGTTAAGAAGAAACCTAAGATCTCCCACACATAAGTGGAACACACAAAAACTGTTTGGCGCTGGACTCTGACCATTGGCCAAACTAAAATCGCCAACCCGCTTGCCAAGTGTGACGTTTATTGCTAAATTCACCTTTTGGAGTGGTCCGTGTCAACGGTAGAGAGAAGACCCTCTTACACGTCTTCTAGAAGTACTCTTAAAGTTGCCAATCACGGTACCCTTAGTACGAGAAGTATTGGTACCATTATATTTTAGGGTGCCGTGCCGTGAGGTGTCACATTAATAAAAATAAAAAGGTAGTAGGAAAATAATGTCTATTTGTAAATCAAACAAAACTCAACATTTTACCAAACCCGAAGCTCACTCAATTTTGATAAAATCTTTGACAGTTTGATTTCACTGATGTTATCTATGAACTTTCGGGTAGCAACTGGAGCACGAATTAGGAACCGAAATAATTTATTACGTTTGAAAAATTAACTTGACTCACATAAATATGTATTACAGTCAAAGTTACGATAGATTAAAAAGTTAAAAAAAGTTCAATACGTATTTTTACATTTTTTTGTCGGTATATTGAGAATGTGAGGAAATTCGGAAATAGTTTCGTTACAACTAAAAGTACGAGTAGGTTTTTATTTTATTGATTAGATTATCGAGTCTTTCATTTAATACCCCTTAGTTCTATCCTTTTGTCTAGGCTCTCAGATTTTTATTCGGGATGGGATAGTTTTATAACACCAACCCTGAGCTTATCGAAAAAAAAAACGATAAGGTTATAGGTCCGTAAAAAGTTATGTAGGTATTCATAAAAACATACACCTTATATGCTACCAATTTTTTATTTCTTTTTAAATCAACAAGCTCACTATTAAAAAGTTATTACATTGGGTAACATTTTCTCCAGAACTCCATATATTACTGTACTATGTAGCCACAACCAAAACGTGCCTATCTGTCTTTGTTTGACGATACCAGATACACTACTCAAGGATGGTCTGACCTTGAACCATCATTGTTGCCCTTCTCAGCCTTGTCATTGACAAATGATGCTCCCCAAACAAAGGGGAGGCCTTTATGGAGCGCTGCGGCTACATTGTTAGTCAGTGACCCTCAAAGTTTACAGAGAAGGTTTTAATTTTATTTATTCGTCGACCCGAACCCACGTCTCTTAGTATAGGTAATAATTATATTTCTCTATTCTTGAAAGAAGTCTCCACCCGCGTCCCGGACAAGATAATAATAAACCACGGTTTAAAAATAAAAAACTTGAAAGGTGTCAAGGGACACCCGGATGGAACGAAGTTCATTTTTAGTGAAGGAACTGTAATAAAATTTTATTTTATTTTTAATTTATTTTTAACTTTCTCTCTCTCTCTCTCTCTCTTTCTTCCCCTCTCTCCCTCTACCTCTCCCTCTCCCGCTCCCTCTCCCTATTCCTCTCCCTCTCCTTCTCCCTCTCCCTCTCTCCTTCCCTCCCTCCCTCTCTCCCTCTCTCTCTCTCTCTCTCTCGCCGCACGGCTTACAACTATAGCAAAAAGTGTCGGTCAAAAAGTGTCGGTCGAAAAGTGTCGTTACAATTTTTTCCGTCTAGCCCCCTTTCGCAACGCGCGATAAGTAACTTCGTTCCAAAAGGTTGCCCTCCCTCACTAGACTGCATAATATAATCCAGTTGGTGCTGTGGACATTTCCCGATTAGGTAAATAAAAAAAATTTTTTTTTTCTAAATTGGCATTCCTTTGAAAGAGTGAGAGGGTATAGTCGTACTTTGTAAGGTTTGCAAAGCAGTCCATTCTTATGCAACAAGAACACATATGTGTGCCAGTCGTGAAACAAGTAAATCGGAAACTATAGGCGGCTTAAAAAACTCTGACACTAGATTATCCTTAGACGACTATCATTTATGAAAGCAAAAATATTATGTGCCAAGTTACATGTAAAGCTTAGATCACATGAAAATATGCAGGATCTGATTTTTGCGGGATTAGTTACAATATGATTTTGTATGTGTGATATCAGTATTTAAACATGAAAAAATATTCGATTCGATTCGATTTATACTGTGACTAAACCGTACCTACCCTACAAATGTTCCGTATGCCTCCGTGTGAATGTAGCGTTAGTGTATAAAACAGCCTTTATCAAACAGGATAAAAATCGAAAATGTTGAGAACTTATGGTGTTACAGAATAATGAATTGTGATGTTTGTATGATAAAGTTCAATCAATGAACCGTAACGGATAGTCAAAAATAACTTCAGCTGTGTATTAGAATAACAAAAAACAATTTTAATAAAAACCCTTGCCGTTGTTCTTAGCTTTCGTAAAATCAGAACTGTGTAGATTATGATAATATTAACTCTCAAGAATATGGTTGTATACTATTTGAATATGTTTTGGAACATAATGTGAAAATGTTCTTATTATTGTAAAGCGAGTAGATTCTGTGAGAATAATGTTTTTGCACAAATCGTTTCTGTAACAGTTTGTAAAATTATGCAAATAGTTTACTTGTTTCTATGCTAACACAATTTAAGTAAAGAGGAATATTACATGTGGAAGTTTGCTTGAATAATATAATTTTATAACCTTCACCGATTGTATTTGATCATGCAAACTGTAATAAATTATTTTATGATCATCATGCTTGACAAAGGCTTCTCTAAAAGAAGGATTTGACATAATAAAGCGTAGGTGGGGTGGTGGGATCTACCGCCTAGTGGTCCACCCTGGGCAATCTTTGTTTTCTAATCAATGATGACGGCTTACAGATCCCTCTGCGGTGGTAGGCTTCGTAAGAGAAAGCCTGGATGCTACCACCCTCCTGCCGAATACGGCGCCAAACAATTTTTCTGTGTTCTGCTGCTGGTTTGTAGGAGAACCAGTGCTGTTTAGACGACCATTTGGATCAGCGGTAGTTAACGCTGCTTCTGAGCCATGGGTCGCGGGTTCGATCCCCGCACAGTAAAAATATTTGTGTGCATGAACACGTCTGTTTGTACTGGTCTGGGTGTTTTCTATGTATTATAAGTATGTATTTACAAAAAAATAAGTATATAAGTAAGTTTATCGGTTGTCTAGTACCCCATACGACAGGGTACTTAATAGTATCTTAATTTGGGACTAGATGGCTCTGTGTGGCCCAGTGAGGCATGTCTAAAATATTTATTTATTTATGTTTACCCAGTTACCTGAGCTTACCCAGTTTCTGGGTAAGCTCGCTCCATCTTAGGCTTCTTCTTAACCGTAGAGTTAAGTATGTAGTCAAGAGCAAGCCCATTTATTATAATAAAAAAAGTAGTCATCGCTTAGCTGGCTGATTTGGAGATTGCAGTTTGCCTGAATACCAAAAAAAATAATTAAGACGCTGCTCACCGTTTTTCTTCTGGCGGTTCTTCTTTCTGTTTTTCATAGGCACTAACGAGCGTTAAATGCAAAGATGGTCTTCTAAAATTAAGTAGGTAACAAAACAAAAAATAAAAAAGGCAAAAAAGGGGCTGTTGTGCCATATTTGCTATTTATATAAAAGTAAGACGTATTACATAGTAGTAGAACACGGACCTCTCCAACAGGAGGGCTTTGCCATAAGCACCACACTTGGGAGGTGTGTTGGAGATTGAATATTGCCCAATGGTAGAGGAGAAGACGCTCTCAATTCTACTATTTGATCATCAAGGATGAAATCAATCATTTCGACACATCGTTTCAAACAAAAAAAATAAACGCCACCCATAGGAAGAGTAGGGGTTGTTCATATCTATTTTAAGCCAGTCCCAAATAGTCTACGCATTCATAAATATACGGTATACACAAAAAAGATGCATGTCGTGTTTATTGTTCGTCCTAGGTATAATTTTATTTGTCTATGTTTTTGTAAGCATCCATCCCCAAAGTTAGGTAGTTAAACATTCGCTGTTTTACATTTTCACAAAATTCAAAGTAAATTGGGAATCCTCAAGGGGATACCGCTGAAAACTGGGCCTTAGCCACTTATAAATATATGAGCGGGACTTTGCTAAACTCGTTAATATACCAAACCTGCCGCAGAAGGTCCGTGTTTAGTTAGAGCTCACAAGCTCAATGTATAAGCATTATTTGTTACTTACACAGAGTCTGAGCCAATAAGTGAAACAAGTTTGGCAGTATGTGGATAATATAATTTTATCACTTATGTTTTGTACCAAAGTTTCAGTATAAAATAAAATAAAAATTATACTTTTTGCAAGTCTGGCTTCACATTATTTTGCCGTGTCTACCCAGGGAGTTATCACAGACAATCGTATTGGGTAGTCGCCAACCCGAAACAGGTGGTAGGTTGTAATTGAGGGACGTGTAAAAGCGCCTCCTGGGGCCTATGTGCAGAAATAAAACTGGTTTTAACGATTTTAAGCTCATAAACAAGTAATAAACAAATATTTGATATTTGAAAAAAAAAAACTTCGTTTCGCTACACATATATTGTTGCGTAAGTATTTACATCTGTTACTATGCCCCGTAATGTGAATTAGCATAAGCTTTTACAACTATGGCCTTCAAAAATAATTTTTATGCTGATGTGACTAGTGCCTATAAGACATAAAAAATCTAAATCATTCAAATTCCATTTTCAGGCTATCATATATATATTTTTTAAATAACTGTTTTAACCTCGTAAGACCTAATGGTCATATGTAGGAACAAAAATTTTAGAGTCAGTAAGACCGGGGCTTATAAAATAGCAAATTACAAGTAATGCCGGATGTGGATGTGAAGGAACAAAAAAATTATGGTCAAATTTGAGTTCGAAAATTTGCGCCTAATGAAAAAGTATTGTCATATTTTCTGGCGACGGATGTTCAAGTTTTGTAGTTGTTGAACGTTCTGCTAGTAAAAAAAGAATGTCACATGAAAAATTTCCGGCGGTAGGATGGTGCGCACGAGATGACGGGGTAAATTAATTATTTATTTTCAATTAGTAAACATTTGCACAATTTAAAACCAGTTACAATAGTGTTAGTTAAAATACTGGAAAATATAATGAAATGTTGATTTCACATATTTTTCTCAACTTTGTGATAATTTTAATCGGTTGAAAAATTACCGTTCCTTACAAAGAACATTCGGTTTTAATTAATTTGATATTTTTAAAATTAATATTATTTTATTTCTTCAACCCGCATATTTGCCAATCATGAGTAAAGATTACGAAGAAATACATTAGTTTGGTTTTTTTTTTATAAAAATAAAGACCTCGATTTTTTAATGTTATTATTTTAATAATTTATCCAATTTTTAAAAGTACAACTTCTTCATCAAAGTAGATCATTTTAATAATAAAAGCCGACTGTTCCTCTCAATGCACCAAATTTCAATATCAAATTAAAAAGGAACCGCTACACTGAAATAAATTATTATACTCCTGTACAAATACACAAATTAGTTTTACTGAATTATGATAGTACGAGTATTAACGGCAGTATTTCAATTTGTCGTGTTTTATCAGTATTTTAACTTTTCACTATATAGTCAGTAACGCCGATTGCCTTTTGAAAGAACAAAAGAAATATTTTTTTATTATAAGAATAGCTTCTATACTAAGTTATTTAATGCTCCTGTTAATATGACTTTGATGCAATATCTCTAACTTGGCGAAATTGTTAATTGAAGTGCTCGGCGTGACTGACTATAAAAAGTTAGTTCCTCAGAATGCACATTCGGTCTTAGTTATAGCTCTAAGCAATTATGCTCCCGGTCTTACGAGGTTAAGATAAACATAACCCTGCATTAATAACACCTGATCTCTACTCCAAAACCAGACTATCTTTGAAGCATAGTCATGCGATAAGCAGAAGAAAAAGGACATAATGAATTAGGCAACTAATAAAATAAATAACGAAGTTTGAGACGGTGCCTAACAACTACCTAATAATACCAAACTAATAGCATGCACATTATTTTTTATTCGTCTATCTTGCCTTTCTGCAAATGAAAAAAGAACTTAGATCCCTTCCTTCATCTTCACAAAAGAATATCTCAAATTTATGTTTACGTCTGACCATCAAAAGACTTTACCATCCGAAATATAAGTGACATCAAAGTAGTTTACTCAACACGTCTTATAATATACCAAAAATATATTCCTTTCGAGATACGAGTAGTAACAAAGGGGAAAATGTACTGGAACGAAATTAAATGTCACTAATATGTCACTCTTTACTTGATAGCTGGGGTAATAAGGTGTGGCGCTCCGAAGCTTTAAGGGGCTATCTAGCGATTCAGCGTTTTGTTAAAAAAGTTAAATCCAGATTTTTCTACTCCTGTAGCATGGCTTTTAATAATATAATAGGGGTTAAAGTATGAAATTGCCGATTATTTTCCCACTTTTTATTTTGTTTATAGCTCTTAAGTATAGTCATATTATTGCGAAATTTTTTTTGTATTGTATCAAAAACTAAATAAAGTAACTTTTGACTAAAAAAAAAAGGCAATACTAGTGCCTATTACTTCAAAGGAAGTCGTTGAAAAGACCCCTTACAATGTGTCAGCTGACCTTCTTGCTTCAATTAAGTATATTTGTACGAGTATTATGTACTTTGATTTTCAGAAATTTAAATACTATAATGCGTAGCTTTATAACCATCTAACTTTCACCTTTAATTGCATCGAAAACGGTTCAGGCGTTTTTAAAAAAACTAAAAAAATGTTAGTATAGAAAAATAACTTTTCTCGATTTCGTCCATACAAAACGGCAATTTCATACTTTATCCCCTAATATATAAGTGATAAATAATAATTAAATAGTTTAACAAAAACCAAAACATAATAATATTTTTTTCTTGATAGAAGAAATATTATTAACAGACCATTATAATTAAATATTTTTGTCGTTTTTCAAAATTATTAGGAATACGAGAAACACAAATTAGGTTTAAACAGATCATTGCTCTTCTTCTTCTGAGTACATATTTAATCTAATTATAATGTTATTTTTATTTCAATCTATTTTATTTGACACGAACATGATTCACAACCTAATATAAACATGCTTGAATTCACCTCTGTTAGTTCACATTAGTTTACTCCTGAAAAAGGGGTTTCCCCAAAAGAATGATGTTCCAATAATTGCCATACTTGGCAGATCAGCCAATGATGGAAAAAAGAAACTGCTGCTAGTCTTAAAAGAGAAGGGCTATAGTTTTAGAAAGAAAAATTACGCCTCTAGGTTTTTTTGCGCTCTTCCTATAGTCATATTACAAGGTGTCGCCTTAATAATATATTTATGGTCGTAGTTGCGATTCTAGAGTCATTGTACGATAAGGAAAAAATTATCGTTTGCCAAAAAAACTACATAAGCGCTTGTGTGTATTAATTAAATGATATATGTGTGAGTTTTTCATACTTCCTTTTAAGTTTAGCTGTCGACTGTCAGTGTTCAATTCTATTGATATTAACATAGATGTATTAAAGGAAGTCAGAACATTTTCGGTTTTATTACAAAAAAAATTAAACAATGTTTAAATCGTGTCTAATTATAAGACGGCCAAATAGAGTTGTTTGACATAATTATTACTGAACTAATGTCATGGATGCATTTTTTCAAATTAGTCGTCCTAAAATTAGACAAGGCTTAAACCTGTTTATCTTTTTTTGTAATAACACTGTTTGTTTTCAAAGAAAATGTTTATGGAAAAAAATAAAACAAATTTCCAAAAAATTAACCGACGGAAAGCGTGAAACAAGCAATGAAATTATTTACAGTAGGTGCTTGATAATTATCAGTATTTGTTTGTTTGGCACTTACTCAAAAATGATGACGTATCGACGAACTCCATGGAAGAATGGCGTACGCACTGGTTTTCAAGGTTGCGCCTGCTTTGAGGTTCCAGGTTGGATATATGTGGAAAAAAGTGCTCTTCTTTATTTTTTCGAGTCTGGGTGTTAATGGTCCCTTCGTTGCTTCTGATTTCACGAAACAAGTGATTTAAATAGTTATTTACTTTATTTTGTTGATAACGGATTAAATTATTTGAATACCTATACTTACTACGTCTTCTTCCTGGTTATTTCACATATTTTATAAACATTGGAACTGGCTATTTTTAGGGTCCCCTATCGGAAAAAACGGAACCCTTATAGAGTCACCTTGTTGTCCATCCGTCCGTTCGTCCGTTTGTCTGTCTGTCAAAACCGTTAACCACGGGAACGCGCTTGGGTATTGAGTTGAAATGAAGACCATATACTTACAGTCTACAGTCCCCTAAAGCTGAAAAAAATGTGAATAAGTCAACCATATTTGCGTTTAATTAGTAACGCAAAAAAAGGTCAAGGCCATTTATGGGCCAAATTAATAATACAAAAAACATAATTTCTTTGACCTAGAACTGTATAATAACGTAAGCAATACCGTGCAATGTGGGAACCGGGACGACCAATGAAAGAGAGGTGTTAACTGATGGAAGTCTGATTTATTACTACCACTTACAACTAATGACACACGTTTTATAAATCATATGCTAAGCTAATAGGGAGAAGTGTGACGTACACTACAACCGTCTTGTAGGTATTACAAGTTTAAGGAGAAACTAAAAGCTTTACATCAATAATTAAATTAAAAAACATTTGTACGGAACCCTTACGGTGCGAGTCCGACTCACACTTGTATTTTTTTTAGATCGTTACGATGAGCTGTCGATGACCTGTGTCAGTTCATTCGCGTCACATTGTTCATTCGCATTGGGATGGAAAATATGTCGATCGTCAGCTCGCATTTATATTGCATGGCGACGAGGCTTTAAACGACTGATTCGAAAAAGTACCTACTGAAATAATCCACATCAACGACTTGTGAAGTAACAGCCTATAACCATACCACTGTAGGGCAAAGGCCTTCATCATTGAATTCAAGTTATCACAGCAATTATGAGAACAGACGTAATCACTACGCTTGTCAAATGCGGGTTGGTGATCATAAACCCGAGCAATGTTCTAAAATTTGTAACTTAAATTGGCCGACCAGGGTATATGGATTCCAGAACCCCAAGATGGCCGATGGCCTTAAAAGAAGTAAAGTAACAGCCTATAATCATCCCACTGCAGGGAAAAGGCCTCCATCATTGAATTCAAGTTACCACTGCAATGATGGGAACTGGCATAGTCACCACGCTTGCCAAATGCGGGTTGGTGATCACAAACCCGAGCAACGTTCGAAAATTCGAATCTATTTGTTGCCCGACCCGGGGATCGAACCCGGGACCCCGAGATCTTGACCCGGTATTTAAACCACTAGACCAAAGGGGCGTTAAAAATAAAAATGTTTTTTTACTGAGGATTAATCATGAATTTATAAATAAGTGTTTTTGTTTTTATTATTGGTTAACATGCTTTAAATCAAAGATTCGTGTGAACAAATAACTAAAATTCGAAATATACTATGTAATGTGTGGGTTTAAATTCTAACACTCGAACTAAACTATGCTCGCAGAAGATCACGGCTATTGACAATTATGTAATGTTTACAACATTTTACAAAAAAAGACACAAACAATACAACTTTTCAAAGATTCAACAATATTAAAAAAACTTATTTGAACTGTTTTCCCGAATTGATGTTCTAAACATAAATAAATAAAAGCATCGACGGTAAATTTTCAGCTTACCGACTTTAATAATCGAACGTGTGAACGAGTGAATGATCACATTTCGATGTAAACCTCTTAAAAGTAGCTGCGTGCGTTTTCTCGCCGATGATTGATTGTATGTAATGGCGCGAACGGTAACCGCTCATTAATCAAACTTGTGGATGGAACACGGCAGCCGTTAACGATTATATTATAAGTAAAGCTAATGGGACTTAACTCTTTTAGGTTTGTCAAAAATATTATTTATGAAAGAAAAACCATGCCTTTGGTACACACGCAACTTTTAGCACATAGATACCCCCATAGAGACACTAACGTCTTTCGAGCGTCGACGTCGTGGCAGCATCCAATCAGGCCCCCAATTCCACTAATTTACAAATGGCTCAACAGCATCTCAATTGTATATTTTGACATTACTACCATAATAAATGTGTCAAAAAATATACAATTGAGATGCACTCAATTGTATATTTTTAATAATTAGTGGAATTGGGGCCCAGTGTTGACGCAACGCTTGCGCAGCTGCATTTACTTAACGCTGATTCAACACTGCTGCGACGTCGGTGCTCGAGAGACGCTAGTGTGGGTGGAGGCCTTAGTCTTCCAACGAGTTCTTATCGCACTTGAGAAAGATTTTAATTCATTTTTCTTCTTATTATTATCGAGTGACTATAGGGATAGTAAAGGATAGTGAAGCAGAGTTTTCCACGCCATCTATTGGCCTCTGTCCTGACTTATTTTTACGACTTCCATCCTACCACCGAAACCGAGACGAGCCTACCAAAGCACGTCTATAGCTACGACTATTACAAAATCAAGTAGATTAAAAGGCACGTAACCTATTTATAATTTCATAGATCTCTTAAGTGAAAATCTACAAAAAAGCTATCTTTTTTGTAGATTTACAAGTTAATACAAAACATTTCGGAAGTATCAGGAAGTAATTTTGCAAAGTAATATAAAAAGCGGAAACATATAAATTTACTGGAATGTAAATTCTGTAATGGATTCTCGTAGCAAGGGTCGCTTTAATATTTACTACGCCTGTACTACGATATAAGACTACAGAAAGCCCACTCATGAGTAAATATATTTATTCATGTGACTATAGTAAGAACTGTCTAAGTATCACTGTGCAAATATAAGCATTCTTAAGTTTTAAGATAAAATAAAATTACAAAATATTTATTTGGTATAAATTATGATACACATAAAAATATTCAAACATAATTCTATTGATGTTCTAAATTTCCCACATGTTATGTTGTTTTTATAGTGTTAGAGTTTGAGTATAGTGCTAATATTTAATTAGTTAGTAACCCAATTAAGGTTAGGTGCCATTAAAGTTGTTAAAATTTAACACTTAATTGAAATGCTTTGTACTTAATATATTTGTAACTACCACATCCAAAGCAATGGATTTAAATTAATTTTCATTTAATTGAAGTGAAACTTTATTATGGGCGTTGGAAAAAATTTACGTTTTGCGTCACACTGACGCGTCAGATTTTTCGGTTACGCGCCATCTTTTTCTTGCCCCTACCACGGTTGGTTCAGACGATAGCAAAAAGGTGAAATAATATTTAACCAATTTAACCAATTTAACCAATGTAACCAATTTAACCAATTTAACCAATTTAACCATTTTAACCAATTTAACCAATCTAACCAATTTAACCAATTTAACCAATTGGATATTTAACCAATTTAACCAATTTAACCAATTTAACCAATTTATTTAACCAATTTAACCAATTTAACCAATTTAACCAATTTAACCAATTTAACCAATTTAACCAATTGAACCAATTGAACCAATTTAACTAATTTAACTAATTTAACTAATTTAACCAATTTAAGCAATTTCTGGAAAGTTGCATGTAGATAATTTTTTGAAAAATAAGGCGATAAAGAAGTTTCACTTCTTACGTGTGTACACTAGTACACGCACAACTTTTTTAATTTTATTTCATTTAGTTATAAGCTTATCTATATTTTAATTTTAATTTTGACAAATGTTTTTCTTCGTGCGCCCTTACTGGTCGCATCTATCATGTGACCGTATGTTGTAGCATTTGCATATTTTTGCACGTATCCAAAACGATTGCACAGAAGAAGAAGTAACTACATGAATTTACATGAGATGTTAATGTGGTCACCTTTTTAGATAAATCATTTGCACTTCTAGAAGCTGTATAAGGAGCTGTTTCATGAAGCTAGGGCACGTATATACAATATGGTAAATTTTATTAATTTTATTTAAATATAGTATCAAAAACTACACCAACCAGTCCAGCCAAAACTCTTTTTCATATGGCACGAATGGTGGTATTATGTTTTTAGTAAGTAGGTAATGTTACCTATTTAAAAGCTGTTAAAAAAGTACAAAACTATCTAACTTCTGATGGAGGAACAAAAGATGCTGGGTTCTTAGTGAAGGCCTGGCTAGCAATGGGCATCGTTCGGCTAAAAAACGAAATATTTAAGATGGTCGTGTGCTAATAGTTTTGCTTAGCTTTCCCATAAGCGATCAGGCCCCTAATTCACGTAACCGAATCGTATCACAATCGTAATTGAAAGACAGGTTTTTGACAGTTCTAGTATGGGCTTAATGTTAAAATCGGCCAATTAAATCACGATCGAACTGCGATTCGGTTACGCGAATTAGGCCCAAGATCTGCATTAAGGGTTGTTACAAGAGAGCCAACTTTTAGTTTAGTCATGTCAAATTGATAATACCCAAACGGTAAATCATGTTAATATACATTATAGTAGGTACTTTTATTATAACTATAGCTGAATAACACTAATTAAATAAAATATTCATATTCATATTAATTTATTCACTTCATAATACAATTTTGAAGACAATACAGGCATAAAGATATTAATTTGATTATATTATGTGGCATGGTATTACATGGATTATTAACAATGAGATTTAATTAATATTCCAATTAGGCATGACTTGGTTGTATTCCTGAAGTCCCGAAATAAAGCACTATTGGGTAACAATAGATTAAATAATTTACTAACAATTCGCTTTGTTATAAAGTGAGTAAATCCCACAGCAGGGAAAAGGCCTCCATCATTGAATTCAAGTTACTACAGCAGTATATATAGGTACTGGAATATTTACCACGCTTGCCAAATGCGGGTTGGTGATCACAAACCCGAGCAATGTTCGAAAATTCGAAACTTTTTGTTGCCCGACCCGGGGATCGAACCCGGGACCGGTAGATCATGGTCCGGTATTTAAACCACTAGACAAACGGGGCATTGTAATAAATTGTTAGAGACCTCGTTTGAAGACTCAATTGGTGTTTTGGTATGGTGTCTGCCTAATTATGCCCGGGTTCGGTTCCAGAGCGTGTAAATCTAAGAAATTATATCTTTTAAATTAAAAGTGGATGTTATTTATCCTAAGTCATGCTTTATTTTATTTGTCGTCTTTTCTCTACATTGCATGCTCAGCTGCGACAGCAGTTTGCTTCCTCCTGATCCCGTGAAAATTGTCAGCACCAGCTTCATAGAACATTCTTGAAGCACTACAGTATCTAGGAAGGTCGTTGATCCCGACGCCTGTGGCTAGATGTAAGTCGAAAAAAATCACGTCAGAGGCTTGTAATAGCTTGGAAAACTTATAAACCAGATTATTCCTAACCCTTTCTGTACGGGCTCATAGAAACAGTGCGCCAATCAATTAGCAATGTCAAAATAATAGGGGTTAAAGTATGAAATTGCCGATTTGTACTGAAAATCAAAATTGTTAATTTTTTAATTTTTAACAAATTTATTTAATCAAAATAGTTACCATTATTATCTATACATTGCTGCCATCTAATAGGAAGGTCATTTATGCCTTTGTGATAGAACTCTGAGGATCTAGACTGCACAAACTGTGTGAAAGCATTTTGTACTGCCTCCTGGAAAGAAAACTTCTTGTCACGTAGATAATTGTCCAAATCACGAAAAAAATGGTAGTCCGTTGGAGCAAGGTCTGGCGAATACGGAGGATGTCGAATGGTTTCTAATTGCAGTTCCTGAGGGGTCAAAACGGTTTCTCGTGCTGTATGAGGTCTCGCGTTGTCATGGAGCAATAATGGTGAAGATCGATTCATGAGTCGGGGCTGTTTTACTGCTAGTTTTGCCAACATTGTTCGGAGTTCGGCACAATAGACATCTGCCGTTATTGATTGACCAGATTGGAGAAAACTATAGTGAATAACACCATGCTGAGACCACCAAACAGTTACCATTACCTTTTTATTGGTAAGTTTTGCTTTAGGACACTGTTGTGGCGTTTGACCTGATGTCAGCCATTGCATTTTTCTTTTACGGTTATTATAAAGAATCCACTTTTCATCACATGTCACAATTCGATTTAATATTCCTTCATTTCTGTACCGATTCAACAAGGCAACACAAGTTTCAACACGCGTTTCTTACTGCACATCAGTCAAATCATGAGGCACCCATTTTTCGTATTTTTTTATTTTATTGATTTGACGCAAATGAGTCAATATTTTGGGTAAGGTTACGTTAAACCATGCCGCTAATTCCTGGGTAGTTTGACTAGGATCGGCTTCCACCATCTCTCTTAATTCATCGTTAATCACCTGTGTGGGCGGTCTTCCTCGTGGCTCGTTCTTCAAGTTGAAGTTTCCATCACGAAAGCGTTTAAACCAAAATCGCACGGTGCGTTCATTAGCAGATCCCTCTCCAAACGCAACATTGATAATTATTGCGGGCTGTTTCTGCCGCGTTACTTCCGCGTCGGAACTCGTATTCAAAAATCACTCGAATTTTCGCAGTATCCATCTTTCTTGTCTAAGTTAAATAACAAAAACAATTGGAAGTCAATATTCAAATGTTTCACATTTTTTAAAAGAAGAACATCATAGAAACCATGTGAAAAAAGTTTCATTCGAAAACCTCAAACCATGAAGATTCTATGTCAATTCTAAAAACCTATTGCAATGAAACGGCAATTTCATATTTTAACCCCTAATATTTGTTCCACCCATAGACGTAGAGTTCCACTTTGTATTAAGACATTTTCAAAACTACACAACTTATGTCATAGTCATTTTAAACATATATTTTGCAACTAATTTTGATTAAGTATCTACTAATAATAGTTAACTTTGCAATTAATTAATAAAATAAAAATTTATTTAGACAGATATTCACTTCGTTAACTCGCATTGGCTTTTCCATACATCAATATATACCACCAGTATTAAAAAGTGGTTGTTTTTACTGGACTAAACTATATTTTATTCTATGACTACGCATCATTTAATGCATTCTTTACACATGCAGTTTAGATATAATCATAAAATAAGAAAAATAATAAAGTTTTACTGAAAATACGAACACTCACATTTTCTTTCACTTAAACAGTCACACGGCAAAATATATTCAGCATAGCGCCCTACCGAATAATTAAAACAATTAACGCTCGCATTAACTTCGTGGAAATAACGAGTGACGTCACAATGTACAATTTGAAATTCTAATCTCACGCCACGCTTATTAATTATGAAAATTCCAACACTGATTATTACAATGTCGGACAAATCGCTGGCAAAGTTACAGATTTTCCGAAGAAGTTTTGTTTGTTTTTGGGTCAGTATATATGTAGAACATCGCTTTTAGGGTTCCGTAGACAAGACATGGAACCCTCGACTACAAAACGCTATGATGTGTGTTACGTGACTTTATTTTTATGTGACCGAATGACACCGAAATATAATACCTGAAAAATTTTGCGAAAATTTTAAATGGCTATCAATCAATATACACATTATATTTTGACGACCATTTGGATCAGCGGTAATTAACGCTGCTTCTGAGCCATGGGTCGCGGGTTCGATCCCCGCACAGTACAAATATTTGTGTCCATGAACATGTCTGTTTGTACTGGTCTGGGTGTTTTCTATGTATTATAAGTATGTACTTACAAAAAAAAAAGTATATAAGTATGTTTATCGGTTGTCTAGTACCCCATACGACAGGGTACTTAATAGTAGCTTAATTTGGGACTAGATGACTCTGTGTGGCCCAGTGAGGCATGTCTTAAAATATTTATTATTTATTTATTTTATTATTTATTACTTATAAGTTCACGTTGATCTCAAAGTGAACTTTGAACCAATAAATATATTTTAAACAAAAAACATTGTATATTTTTACCATCTATAGGATATTTCATTTCTAAATTTGAGCACAAAACATATTGCTCGTATTCCACACCGCAAAAAATATAAGCCATGAATACTGTGCCTATTGGATGCTAAAAAAACACAACTGAAAATATAAAGATACATTTCCAAAGCACAATGGGTTTTTGCTATCTTGCTCGTTTTAACTGGATGTGGACATCATAAGATAGAAAGGGATGGTATGTCCGGTCCGGTACAGTGACCTGCACATTAGGTTTTTTTTATTTTTGTTGCAAATTCGCATCTATGTCAATGACATTAAGTTGTCCCAGTATATAGCCTGATGTGCTGTATGTACAGTAAAGTTCTTCGAATGTAGGTAACTGTTATTAACATTAACTCTGAATGTTTTAGTATTGACTGATACTTAGGTTATACTTTAAAGACTTAGGATTTATTTGTGTATGGCGAGCATTGAATAATTAAACTCTTTACATACGTATACCTATTGAATTGGTTAGTTCTTTTGACTGATGAAAATCTTGTTTAGAGTATGCTTTCATGTTATATAAATAATCGAATAACCTTATGTACACACGGCGGCACATCAGACTATACATGTTGACCTTGAGACCGCCTTTATGCCCTACGTAATAAAAGCTGTTATCGCAGTTCAACTGTTTAATTTGATGTGCTGTCGAGTGTACATTCCAATCTTTTTAGAGGTAATCTCTCTCAGCCTGTATCAGCCCAATGCTGGGTGTAGGCCTCTTCCATTTGTTTCCATAGCAAGCGATCCAGGGCTTTCTGCATCCATTCTCGTACTGCCACTCGTCTAAGGTCATCTGTCCATCTTGCTGGTTGCCTTCCTACGTTTCTGCGACCTGTCCGTGGTCTCCACTCAAGAACTTTTCGTCCCCATCTCCCATCATCTCGACGACATATATGGCCCGCCCACGACCACTTTCTTTTTGCAATGACTTCGGCTATGTCCGTTAGTTTCGTCCTCCTGCGTATTTCGGTGTTTCGAACCTGATCGCGAAGGGAAATCCCTAACATAGCTCTCTCCATTGATCTCTGGGTGACCTGTAGCGTGTGGATCATCAGTTTGGTGAGAGTCCAGGTCTCAGCTCCATAGACCATTACCGGCATAATGCACTGCTCATACACTTGGCGCTTTAGGTTCAGAGGTACTTGTCTTGATTTGAGCACATCTGACAACTTGCCAAAAGCACCCCACCCTAACTGGATGCGGCGCTTAATTTCGCGTTCTTGCCCTCTCCTTTCTAAACTCAAAACTTGACCCAAGTATATGTACTCTTCCACTCTCTTGATTTCGTGTCCACGAACAGTGATGAAGTCAATATCGGTGTTTCTGCACATGATTTTGGTTTTAGAGGTGTTCATTTTCAAGCCGACATTGAGTGATATTGAGTACAACTCCTCCACCATGGTCTGCAAATCATCTGTGTTGTTGGCGAATATTATGATGTCATCAGCGAAACGGAGATGAGACAGATATTCTCCGTTAATGTTTATGCCTCTTTCTGACCAATCTAGAAGCTTAAATTGGTCCTCCATGCATGACGTAAACATTTTGGGTGATATGGTGTCTCCTTGTCTCACTCCTCTTTCGACAGACACAGGCTTTGTTAAATCGTGCAGTTTAACTCTGAGTGTTGCCGCGTGATATACATCTTTTATTGCTTGCACATACCTATAATCAACTTGGCATCTCTGAAGAGACTGTACAACAGCCCAGTGTTCCACCGTATCAAATGCCTTTTCGTAATCTATAAAGGCTAGCGCTATAGACTGATTGTATTCGGTACACTTTTCTATTACTTGCTGAACTGTGTGTATGTGGTCAACCGTCGAATATCCACTTCTAAATCCTGCTTGCTCGACTGGTTGTTCAAAGTCGAGCCTAATGGTAAGTCGCAAAGTAATAACTTTAGTGAACAGCTTATATACATGGCTAAGTAAGGAAATGGGTCGGTAATTTGCAAGATTGGTGACATCTCCTTTTTTATGAAGTAAAATTACGACCGCATTTTTCCATGCTTCTGGAGCTATTCCTTCAAATAACACCTTATTAAACAGGAGCTGAAGCTGTTTCAAGACCGGTGTTCCACCATGCAAGAGATGTTCATAAGTGACCATGTCTTCTCCAGGCGTTTTTCCCTTTTTCATGAGCTTCAAGGCGTGTTCAATCTCATAAAGACTCACTTCTGGTAGATCTTCGGTTTTGTGTCTAGTGAGTTTGGCTCTGTGGTCATTTCCAGATGGTACAAAAGAGGCTGGCTCAGTTTTTTGGGATCTGTACAGCTCAGAGTAATATTTCTCCACTGCTACTAATATTTCCTCACGGTCTGATGTTATTCGGCCTTCATTTGTACAAATTTTGTGGATTTGATTGTTACCACGCTTGAGTTGTTTTCTAAACACTTTGGGGCCCCGATGTTTTTCTATAGTGTCTAAGATCAGTTTGTGTTTTTTCTGTCTTTGATCTTTCCTTAAAGCGTGTCTTATTTGGCTATTTAGTTTGTTTAAATCTTGCTGGTTAGACGATGATAACAAATGTTTTCGTTGTTCCAGAAGTAGAGCCACATCTCGAGACATCCTAGGTGTAGATCTAGACCTTGGTTTTAACTCCTTAACTGTATCTCTGATAGTTTGTACCAGATGGCTGTTAATATCATTAATATCCCACTGTTCTTGCAATACTAGTTTCTCACTGAGTCTATTTTGGTAATACTGTCTTTGAGTAATAAGAAACTCATTGTCATTTGGTGGTAAGATGGTATTCACAAGACGTCTTCTTTCCATAGACAAGTCAATAGAAAGTCGTGCTCTAACGATTCTGTGATCGCTTCCCGCACTAACTTTATTAATGACACTGACGTCTTTAACAATGTTTTTTCTATTGGTAAGGATGTAGTCAATCTGGTTCTTGGTCTTACCATCAGGGCTCTGCCACGTCCAAAGTCTTTGCTTTTGCTTTTTGAAGAACGTGTTCATAGCGTAGAGATTTTGTTGTTCTAAATAGCTCGCCAAGTAATATCCTCTGTTATTTCTTTGTCCGAGACCAAAGTTCCCAACATATTCCTCTTGAACAGAGCTTTTCCCTAGTTTAGCGTTAAAATCTCCCATGACTATTGAAAAGTGAGTAGGGTTCTCATTCAAAGCTTTACTGATTTCTTCGTAGAAGATCTCGGATTCTTCATCACTCTTTTCAGCTGTTGGTGCATAGACTTGAACTACCTTAAGTGGGTAACGCTTGTTTAATTTAAAGGTTGCATAGATGACCCTTGTCGATATTGCGCAGATGTTTTGTAATAACTTGGACATAGACGTGTTAATGACAAATCCCACACCTCCTTGAGACTTGTTGTCGTCGTTGCCCTTATAGTAGAACAGCTGGCCGGAGTTCAGTCTAATTAGCTGCTCACCTTTTCGCCTTGTTTCACTGAGACCAAGTATATCCCAGTTCATTTTATTGGAGGTAATGGGATGACAATATTATTTTCATACTTTAACAGTTTGTTAGTCGTTTTACTATACTTACCGATTATCAAGGTGTTCTCAAGGTGACCTGCTCCGAGATCAGTGGATCGATTCCCAGACGGGTCAATGTAGGAAAATAAGTTTTTCTACATTTTCTTGGGTCTAGGTGTTCGTTGTTTCTGGTTTCCTAAATACGAGTGCTTTAAATAGTTGTTCAAATTAGGATTAAAACCTTGATGTGATGTTGTCCACATTTATTTTAATTATTTATCTTTAATGGTTACAGTTACATAAAAATATCTTTTAAAATAAAAATAAAAGTTCAAAAAGTCGCATTTCGGACTTTCCTAATAATGTATTAAGTTTGAGGAAATTAACAATTATTAGGCTTGGCTATCTTAGCCAACCCAAAACAATGGATCTTACAAACAAAAATCAAACTGAAACATATCTAAACATATTGCTGAAAACGCAGAAGAACAATCCTGTCTACGCACGGGTGGCATCACTGATACCAGCATAGGAGACCCAAGGGATGTACAATCGCCAAACCAGGGCGAACAACACCGACTTTAGTATCTTCCTATTCACTGTTGTTATACTTGTCCCGAATTATACTCAAATCCTTTAAAATATAGTCCGCTTTTTACGAGCTTTTCTCCTTAACAATACCTAAATATTGGAACAAATCATAACAATGTTTCATAGCCAGATTTTTTACAAGCTTCTAGATGGGTCTCACCAGAATACCAGCGCTGCAGCGGCCCTCGTGTCGTTACAGCACATGCTGAGGCTGGGACCTAATTGGCCACTTTTAAATGTTGTTTAGTTATATTCTTGTGTCTTTGGTTCTGATAAATAAATATAAATAAATATTTTTAGGACATGCCTCACTGGGCCACACAGAGCCATCTAGTCCCAAATTAAGCTACTATTAAGTACCCTGTCGTATGGGGTACTAGACAACCGATAAACTTAATTATATACTTTTTTTTTTGTAAATACATACTTATAATATATAGAAAACACCCAGACCAGTACAAACAGACATGTTCATGTACACAAATATTTGTACTGTGCGGGGATCGAACCCGCGACCCGTGGCTCAGAAGCAGCGTTTACTACCGCTGATCCAAATGGTCGTCAAATGTTTGGTTCTGTAATTTTGGTCTTTGTTTTTTTTGTAACGTGCTTGTGGTCAATTAAATGTTTTCTTATTCTTATTCTTATTCTTAGATATAAATCGGTTGATCCAATCAAAGTAACCCTACTCTTCACGTTTGTTGTGTGTGGTCATATGCCTCGCAGTATTCCATTAAATTTTGACATGGGGTCTAGAGAAGATAAATATATTTCTGCAGGGGACTTTTGGAGACGGATATATTTCTACTTGAAGGGCTGTGCAATATTTTTTCCCAAGTGTTGTAAATCTTGTGTTAGACATTTTAATTTAAGTTTCCATTGTCGATATTTTATAAGAATTTAGTACTGGCTTTTATTATCTTTTCTTACAGAGTAAGACAATGACAGTTTCTGAATTACTAAACGGATTATTTTTAGTAAGTTATTAAAACACTTTTTTACTAGTTTAAAGCTAACATATATTTTAGCGGACTTAAAACGAAAGAGGTTCTGAATTCTTACTACATTTGTTTTTATGTATGATTATATTGTGAAAATAAAGAAATGGATGCTAAAATAAAAACAAAAAAAAACACAAACTAAAGGCTCTAGAAAATATTAATCCATCTTTTTTTTTATTGATGGCGAAAAAGCTATAAGCGCATTGTTTATGTTTTGCTTATCTTAGTTTATTTTTTCTCACTAAACAGATACAAAATCTTTTTGACAATACCTTAAATAAAGCTCTACTATAGGGTAAGCGGAAGTTGGAGTAGAGTGCTTAATGTAAACATTTAAGAATAATAGTCACAGATCAAAGGGTAGCTTGAAAGCTTTGAATAGTTACAAAGCTCATTCATTGTAGTTAATTTATTCGCGCTATCTTCAAAAGGGACTCCTGGTTCTACAAGCAAGTAGGGGGTTATAATGAGAACTATTTTAATATTCTTATAAAAAAGTTTGTGACCATTGCTATATACCTATTATGTTATTATAAAAAAACATAAGAGTGAAATCTTTTTTCCTGTTGGGAAATCACAATAGAAAATAACATTGTTATTTTATGCTGACATCAACATATCAGTATTAATAATGTAATTTCGCGTGAAACGTTTAGAAATTTCACACGCTGACTGGTTTTTGCTATTATTTGTAACCGTGTCATTAGTTCTGATTACTACTCCACCTTTACAGAGTGACGTTTTAATTACTGCGCATGATTCACTTTGATCGCTTGGGATAAATACGACAAATTGATTTTCACATTCAATTAGATGCCATCGAGAATCATAACAAGTGCATTGATTAGGATGACCATTTTGACCTTTATTTCTATAAACAGAAGATATGGGGGTTAATAAAAACGTCATTGAAGGACCAGCTAGTACCTACGTTCTCAAGAAATTTACGTATTTAGTAATCAAATGTAAAAACATTTGATACAGTAAAAATTTGTAATATATTCAATAGTGGGGACTTTGAAAGGAATATATTTTATGCTCACCAATTTAAATTTAATCACGATTTAAAACTTATTATTGTTGTCTTAAAAAAATACTGCTACTGTGGTCCTTATTTTACCGAAGGCAAATTTTAATTTAATTTTTTTCAATATCACCGTTTCATGTGTGAACTTTAGGATTTTATTTTTATAACCTTCGGTAACAGTAGAACGTTTACATGTTTAATATTTTTACAGTCTAACTCAATAAGCATTTTCACCTAGAAGTTTTCATCACATATTATGGTCCCTTGAATTCACATAAACACAATTTAAAATGAAATATTTACTGACGAATTAAGCGCGCGATTATTATTTATCATGTATGCTGGTGATGGAAGTGAAAAAAAAAATTTTGTGTCGTTTCTTAATACTTAGTTTCTTGTATTCATCACTATTGATCATTTTTGTTTTAATTCTATTCTGAATTCTAAATTCAAATCTTAATCTGTAGACAAATATTACTTTTCAATTGCTTCATTAATATCTCCCTATTTACATCAGCACAACTTTTCATCTTGCAAATTAACCCTACTTTTGGAAGTCACATGTTCAGCATTGGACTGAAGTGGGCTGATAGATGATTTATAATAATATACACAAATTCTCCAAATAATTTAAGCAAAAATTTTGTCGTCAAATATGCGAGCAACCAATATTGACTGCCTTGAGCACTATTCTTGTAAACGTGTCATTATTTTAAAAATTACCGTCTTTAAGTCATAATTACAACGCGACGTCCAATTATGCTTTACAAAACAGTATTACGTCATAGTTCCCGCGATTATTGCACAGAAGATACTGGCACAGTTGGTTCGGTCCGGGCACTTTTTATTTTTATCGTGTGAGTATTCTTTTAGTATGATTTGGTATCAGAGTTTTCCAAACCTACTAATATAAGCCTCTGACTTGTCTTGTCTTTACGACTGCCTGACCAACGGTTTATTAACGAACCTTATTTGTGTTTTGACATTGTTGATATGGTACGGTGCTCCACTTACTATGCAAGAATCTCGGGTTTGATTACCGGCGATTTTTTATAAATTGACTTGGGTCTAGAAGGGTAATGACCGTGCTTCGGAAAGTCGTTGGTCTCAAATCTGTCGCAAGACAGAAGCTGCTAAAACAAGTTACGTCAGAGACTTGTAAAAAGCGGCTTGGATATGGATACAAACTATCTTTGAAAGGTAAAGTTAAAACTAACAGCCTCAGGCTATATTTGAACCTATTTTTATGAAGGTACAGACAACGGCACGTCAACCTACCACAAAACGTCAAATTTTCTCAATTGATGATCTCTACTTGTTGGACTTAAAGTTGAAAATAAATTCTGACCTTTACCTTTTTGGGTAGGTTGACCTGCCGTTGGCTGTACATAACCTAATCATTAGTGAAACTACGCTGGCTCACAGCGAAAATCAATCGAGAAAATATGTCACAACATGTGAAGGGACACGTAACCAAGTTGGAAGAGCAGTTACCCGGAAGGCTAAAGGTGTGCTTGAAATACCTACTAGATTGAGTTAATTTTTCTATTTTAAAAGTCGATATTAGAATATATCCTTGTAAAATGTTGTGTAAAATACTGCAAATATGAATAAAATCATCTGAAAAACTTGACATGAGAATACCGTTTTCACACAGTGTATTGAAAATATGGTGTGTAATTGTTTGTTGTACCAAATAAATAAAAATAAAATAAAATAAAAATTTTTGTATTTAAGCTGATGATAAAGGTTGGATGTTGCAATATAATCTTTATTTATATTGAAGAAAGCATTTTTTTATAAGATTATTCGGATCTTCTGTGCAATCTTGTCTTGTGGAAGTCGGTAGGCATGCGATATTAACATAATACGTTCATTATGCTAACAATACCTATTTTGAGACAGGAAGGTCAATGGTGTACAGGGATAAGAAAGACTGTCCCATAGACTATCCGTATCTGCTACTTATGTTGTTTTTACATTTGCTTAGGATACTTACTTACATCTTAACGCCCCGTTGGTTCAGTGGTTAAAGTATCGGACGTAGGTCTCAAGGGCCTCGGGTTGGATCTACAGATCAGGCTACATTAGTTTCAAATTTTCGAACATTGCTTGGACTTGCGATCATTAAGCATATAGCACTACGATCGCTCGTCTTCTATTATGGAAATTAGAAAACTCTTCATTTCAGTTTGGAGAGTCTGATGCCTAACAGTGCATTCATCTGTAAGGGTCTTGAACCAACAACCTCCCGATTACTAGGCGAATGTTCCTATAGCTTAATTAGTTAGGGTACAAAAACACTTTCAGAAACCCCTCGTATTATCTTAAGATATTGTAGTAGTTAAAAAGAAGCTGAAAATAAATAACAACATCTACATCAAAATAAAATTTGGTCTCTGCAACAGTCTGCCGAGCAGGCAGTGTCTTTATGTCAAAGTGATTCAAACTCACTGAAAGCGACCCGTTAGATTTCAAAATACATTCTTAGAGAGCTGACTTGCTAGTTTGTTGTGAGTCAGAAGACCGCTCGGTCATTGTCATTGTGACAGCCGCCCGAACTGCCAAAGCTGCGTGACTCCGTGTTATTAGCGAACACGCAATTTGGCAGGGAGACAAGTTTAGAAAAGTATGGATTATGGCACGGTACTTCGCTTTAGCGGTTTAGGTCGTAAATTTTTTATACCTCCCTGTTTGATAAAAAGATCATAGAATGTAAATAACTCTTTAAAGCACTTAGTTTGTGAAAATTAGAAACAAAGCTGATACCGTAAATGCCCAAACCCAAGAAAATATAAAAATAAAAATTGTTTCAACTAAAAGAGCAGTGTGAAAAAAAGGTACGAGCTAAATTACTAAAAAGTTTTCATTAAAAGAATTTCCAAGTATCAATAAACAGCCAATTTATAATCATCATCCCACATTAGTCTACCGCTCGCCAAAAACCTCTTCAAAGGACGGATTTTGATGTAATAGCCATGGTTGGCAGTTAGGGATAGCGTTTTTCATCAATGGTGAAAACGATGCTGCTTATCCTCTTCTGTCGTCCCTTACTTACCTCTTATGACACCCACAAGAAATTGGTGATACTATTTTATTTATGTGTAGGCCACACACCGCCAAGAAATCACTAACAAAAAAATTATGTCATTGATAATTTTGCACTTTTTAAAATCGCTGCGCTTGTCATAGTGACCTTATGATGCCTTGTAATGCTAAATATTGAAAAAGCGTAGATGTCAAACAAAATTCAAGGTCATTAATGTCATTATAGTTCATTGTTTTATGCGTTTCTAATGGCGGAAAGATATTTTTGCATGCGTGAATAATACGCAGCTGGAAAATAATAGTTTTTTTTTACGAATTAATATTTATTTTAAAGAATTAGCCTTGATTAAAAAAAATACTTTACCTTGAGTTGATTCTTTCAGAGATCATACTGTGCATCTTGTTAATAATGAGCTTCCGGTCTACGGAACCTTCGGAATTGCTCCAACTATTGAGCTACTTAGACATTTATTGTTTTTGACCTAAAATAACTGTACTTATTGTTTGTCGTTCGTGGCTAGATCCAAGATCACTATTACTACCAAATAATCAGTGTCTTCTAAACAGTAGGTACGTAGGCATTCTTATTTATGATAACGATGAACTCTTTTCAACGTGTATCGTTACCATAACTTCTTACCAGTTTGACTGATTTGGATGATCTATTTTCTGGTCGTGTTTGGCCCAAAATTAAGAATCATTAACATTATCAGCTGGACATAGGCCTCCTCTATGGATCTCCACAACGATCGGTCCCGCGCCGCCCGCGTCCAGCGGCTTCCTGTGACCTTTGCTATATATTGGTCTATCTGCTATCTAGTGAGGGTCACTACAAGTTTATTTGATATTTCAGCAATTAAATTGCAATTATAATATCAGTATATAAACTTATATACTGTTTATTATTACTATCACTTGTTTATATTGATATTATAATTGCAATTTAATTGCTAAAATATCAAATAAAGTATATAAATAGCTGTTTCATCTTAACTGACTGTCAAACATCTGCAAAGATGTTTCTTTCGGGTGTTAAGAGGAAATACTACGGTCGTTTTTCCATACAAACGTAGTCCCCTGTTTCCTCCCTGGATAATGCCAGTAGAGCAATAATTTTTATTATAAAAATCTATGGCCACTATTAGCATGTTTCTATGTTTTCTATTTTTTCATAAATTAATTAATAAAAAAGATGTGAGTCCTCAAAAATCGAAAAAATTTGCCAGGTTTTCCGCTGTGTTCAAACATCCAGAAAACAAATTTGGCAAAATTTTAGAAAAAAAAGAAAACATACGAACACGGCCAAAGCCTTTCTTTAATTTTTAATGAAAAAAGTATTTAAATCGGTCTAGTTTTGGAAAAGTAATCGGGGGACTACGAAACGTTGATTTGGTGTGTTTTTAGTAGGTATTTTCGGTCCAAGAAGCACTTGTCTCTATCACACTCCGCGGTGAATGCGTTTGGCACTGCGCGACAGCAATAGATTTTACAAATACCTATTTTTCAATTCTCTCGCCCGTAGTGTTTCCTCTTAAGGGTGCAAACTCCTAACATTTGATGAGGCAACGCTGGCATACAGCGTTAAGAATATGCTTGAAAAATTCGCGCTGAGTCGCAGTGTCTCGGTGGCTTAATGGTATAGCGCCCGCCCGGCATGCGAGGAGATGCGGTTTCGAGTCCCGCCTGAGACAAAAATAAAAAATCAAGTTTACTCGTATATACTGTAACTACAAATTTTATTAGATAGTGAGAGCTTCTCAATGTCTAATGTGATAATATTAACTCACAGTCAAAAAATACAATTTAATAAGAAGTGGCACAGGTGTACCTTTATAACCCCAATTAATTTGTTATCTACAAAATTTATTGATAGTGTATCTCTACAGATTGTGTTGTGATCAATATGATTTCAGGCCCAATTCGTTTCTATAGAAACCGGGAAGGAAAAAAAACACAACATAGTCGAAGTTTATAAGTTTCTATTAGTCCTTTTTCATTTTGCATGGTTAAAAGCACGAACGTTATACCACAATTATGTATACTACACATTATGTATTGACATGACACAGACAGATGACACAGTAATCTGTGGTTTTCTTCTTTTGGAGAGGTCTGGATGGCCACAGGGCAGCTAGTGGCAAGTAGTTAGGTAGTAGCGACCCCACGGATCTGATTACTCCCAGGAGAAGCCCTGTTCCTCACCTCTGAGTTGCGTTAATTGGTCGGCTCAAGTGATAACTGGCGAATAACAGATCACCTACCACTTGCTTGCCTTCATTGGCTAGCTTGAGTGGAGATTCGCTAACGCAAAAATGCTCGGAGGAAGGAAGTATTACAGTAAGATGCTTGTGGGGATCTAGAATTCCGAGAGCCCGGTTTCGATTCCTGGTCAATATATAAAACTGTTTTTTATCAGCTTTGGGTGTTTGTGATATTTTCGTGGTGCCAATCTTTTTCACGCGCTTAACTAGCTCTGCTAGTCCCTTCTCTCTATACTTTACTCTAACAAAAATAAATCATAAAACTTAATAATCACACATAGATTTCTAAATCGTTAAATGGTGTAAACAGAACCACAATATTCTATGCAGACTAAACCCTTAAACCCGGTTAATAAAGGATTTATGGGAAACAATGCAACTCTACTTTACATGTAGGTTAAACCCAAAAAAAAATACTATTATTTCTGCGTGGTTGTTTACAAATCCATGTCAATCCACAGCTTTCAAGTAGGTACTAATAGTCTCTGAGATTAACCTCGGACGAATAGACAGACGGACAAACAACAAGGATATCTTGACTACATAAGTCTTGTCTTGAGTACGTAACCCCAAAACTTCCCATGTAAATAATCCGCTTTGTCTATTTGTTGTTTTATTCCATTTCATGTCCAACGTTTAAATGATCTTGTACTTTCAGGGATAATAAAATGAAGTACACTTTTGAAATCTATTTTTTATTTTGTCGCTCTTAGGACCCTACATAAGAAAAATACAATGCCAAAAAAGAATTCTGATTTGTTCGCTACTTATTTGTTAGAAGTTTTTTTTCTGTACAGACTCAGTACGTTATGGTTAGGTCTACAGTCCACTGGGTACGAGCGATAGCAATGCTGACATTAACAAAAAGCTAACTTCTAAAGAGCCAGCAGTAACTTTATTGACAGTAACTTTTAAGGTACTCGTAGTTACTGATCAACTGCGTTAAACTTAAATATTCTTTCAACAGTTCGAGACTGACGTAATGTAATTCTTATTGTAAAAGTCGATCGTCCTATTAAGGGGGTAAAAACCTACAAGAAATTGAATTTCCCAATTGTTTAATTTTTGACAAATTGACCTTAATAAACAGTCAGAGTTTTTTTTTCCGCCTTGTTAAACTTGCACAATTTGTAGGGCCGTGCATAGAGCACTCTACATCATATAGCAGTCATTTGCCGGGCACGGGCCTCTCCCAATACGTGCAAAATTTGGCATGCTTAATGTCGGGGATATAACGCAGTCGCATATCGTAGCTTTTCAAACCAGTAACACTGTTGCCCGTCACTTGTCTATGGCAATTGCGATAGGCCCATATCAACGATCATTTAACTTCTAATGACTGAGTTAAAGTTGTTTTTAAAAGATTATTCAATTTAATAAATGGACAATGCTCTTTTTGTTTATGTTTTAAACTTGCTAAAATAATTTATAAAAAAAAATAACGCGGTATTTATAGATACATGACTTTGTATAGTAAACTTGACTCTGAACGATCCCTTAAATTTGACTTGTGTTTCTAAGTTACATATAAGTTAAAGTTCTGTATGAATATACAGAAATTTGCAAATATAGCATTGCTATCGCTCTTACTTACATTTGCTATACTTATTGAACTAGACTTAATGTGTACATAGGATATTTACATAAAAATACTTCGGATTGTAATAAAACTGTGTTTTAAACTACTACTGACAAGCGAGAGAAAATTATTTATGTCATGTGCATTTGATGAAAGACTAATATGTATGTAAAGGTAAAGAAAGGTAAACAATTAACTAATTACACAATTTTTTGTATCAGTATATGTAGGTTGATATTATAATTTATTGCAAATCATACAAAATAATAACGGTTGGCATTGTTCTGATGGGAAGGCAAACTAAATAACCAAATGAAAAACAATGATAAACATATCTTACCATAGTCAATGGAAGACTACCCAACGGTCTGGGTTCTAACGAATTCATGCTTCAATTTTCATTGTAAGTAGACCTTTCAAAGTTCAAGTCGTGCGTTCAGTGATAGTCCAGCTTATACTGGAAATTTGATGCTTGACTGCAGGGGTGCGTACTCATTGAAGTAAAGTGAAAGTTCCAAGGAGTTTTTATCATTTGAAATTGGATTGAACTTAATGTTCAATCTTGGAACTTCGAATGATCAATTGAAAACTTTAGTATTTGTTTTATTGGGAATGCTGAATGTTTCTTATTTTAAGATATTTAAACGTTTTACATAACCCGAAGTATGTTTTATGTCTAGACACAGGAAAATGAAGGCATTGGACTAACTAGTAGAAATATTGTTGCGAAACATGGTCACAAATAATTAATATCCACACACAACCACATTATTATCTATGGAAAGAAACTACATCAAAGAAATTTAGTATTTCAATAAAACATCAATTTGTCAAATTATTTTTTTCCAAGCGTAGTTTCCCCACATGGTGTCTGCGTAATTCACCTACAATTTTATCATTAACTTAATTTATTTATAAACTAGTGTATTATTAACAATATTTACAAACACTGACATGATACTTCTAATCAATATTAATAAATCCTAAAGCAAATTTTCATTAGGCCGGTCAATAATGTTTGTTTGTCATTTAGGAAAGAAATTTAAAATTAAAATAAGCAAAAATGCAACAGTGGACTTTTAAATGTTATAGAGAATTTAAATGCAAAATCTGACCAGATTAAAAATAAAATTATGGCTATATTTTCAATTAAGTTGAAACAATGGATTAAATAAAAGCCGTGTGGTGCAAGCACAAAAATAAAATAGCACCGCCTTTTTCTTCCTATGGGTAACGTTAGAAATATAGAAGTACTGCCAAATATAGGCGGCAGAGTTTTCTTTCCACTTTAACTGTCTAAACGCGATCGCCAACCGTGGACAGATGAGTAGGTGACAATAATCATCACGATGATGATAACCAAGTGCGAGTCGGACTCGCGCACGAAGGGTTCCGTACGAAAACGGCCAAAAAAACGGGTTTGTTGTATGGGAGCCCCCCTTAAATATTTATTTTATTTTGTTTTTAGTATTTGTTGTTATTGCGGTAACAGAAATACATAATTTGTGAAAATTTCAACTGCTTAGCTATCGCGGCTCTTGAGATACAGCCTGGTGACAGAGCGACGGACAGACGGACAGACAGCAAAGTCTTAGTAATAGGGTCCCGTTTTTACCCTTTGTAAATTTATTGTGATTAATTGAAACAGCAAAAGCAAACAGTTTAATAAAACAATCATGTAGTTTTACAGATATCAAAAGAAGTTGAATATTCTCCTATCTGGACTTATGTGTGTAATGTTAATACCAAAAGATGAAATAAATGAATATGAATATGTTATCTCCTATCTGGAGTTATAATATATGAACAACCCTAAATATACAAAACTTTAATCGGTTTGCAACGTGAAAATCATAATCATTATTATCTAACGCTTTTATTAACCGACCTAAAGAATAATATTATTTCGTTTCTATGAAACATGAAAAAAACCAAAAGCGATATGCAGAAGTGATGTGTAGTTTATAATAGAAATAATGTTTTTTTTTTACATATTTTTGAAATATGTATTGTGAATATAATATCTTATGCAAAATATATCGTAACATTAAGACAGCAATATGTTATACATTTACACTTATTTTAACTTTTTGTGGCAGTGCCAATCGGAAAATTATTATATTCCTTTGAATACACTTACATGATTAGTACCGATACAAAATTTACTTCTTATAAAGCATAGAATATAAATTTAGACAAATGCGTAATATACATAATTAAGTTGTTTTAAACATAGAAAATAATATTGCCAAAATAAATTCCAGGATTATTGTACGGTAAAACCAATGGCCAATAAAAGCTGACATTAACGTAAAATAGACCTACATATTATCTACTATCACATGGATAAAAATACTTCTGACTTCTATATAAATTTCATAATTTACACCATTCACGTAACAACATAATACGATTTAATACTATAGTTACTAAATTCACAACAGCCTATATTATAAAACCATTATCACTAAAGTTAGACATTTCTTTGGTCATTCCAAAACACATCTTGAAATATTTTAGTCCGCATTCCTCACAAACTGAATTTATGCAGTTCCCAAAACAGTTGCTTAATTTATACGTAACATACGTTTTAAACAAGAACAATCTGACAAAATCTCTGAGGAATAAAAATATACTATAAATAAGTAACGACTAGGTTTGAAATAGCTTACATTTACCAACGTAAGTGAAAATCAACACAGTTAGACCGTGGTTTATATTAAAAAATCTTAATTAGATCACAGTATCGCGGTCTCGGGTGTCGACCTGAAGCATTGACAATCATAGAAAACTCTCAGACGCTCTGGTTTCCTCCCTGTCGACGGCTGACACGATTTCAACACCCTCGTCATAATTGTGCACTTTAGTCGTATTATTGACACAGTAGTGCTGATCAGGGTCTCCATACTGGGTGTGGTAGAACTCCTCACGCATCATATGGTTTAAATTAGAGCACCTGAAGAACAAAATTTCTTGGAAGGGTTTCCTAAAGTCTCTGTTAAGAGTCGCGTAAATTATGGGATTAAGCAAACTGTTTATGTAACCTAGCCACAGGAATAGTCCACTTATGGCATCTGGGATAGCACCTTCTTCTACGAAGGGTCTGATGAGAGCCAATACGAAGAATGGAAACCAACAAATGACGAATGCTGACATGATAATGCCGAGCGTCGTTGATGCTTTGCGTTCTTTAGCTAACTGGAAGCGAAGTTTCTTTTGGTGTGGCGAATGTGATGTATGCAGTAAGTCTTTGGCAATGTGGCTTTTTTGAGCAAAATTAGAAAGTGATGAGCGAATTCTGTTTGCTGTCAGCTTGTTACTACTTTCTGAAGACAGTCTTCGACGTTCTTTGACTTGCAGCTTGTTATTGTCGGGAGTTTGCCCCACTTGGGAAGTGGAGCGGTTAATAGTGTGAATAGGCTTTGTAGGTGTTTTTTGAGATAGCATTGGACACTGCGACTCGTTTGACTTACGCTGTCCACTGAAACATCTTCCTATGGTGCTCTCCGTTTTTTCTACACTGATCTGAAAGAACATAATATTTTAATTTTAGCTTCATATAGCATAAAATAAATTACAACTTCCATGCCTTCTAAGAAATATACTCGTATATTGTATACATAACGCTTTATTGACCTGTAAGGGGAATCATAAACTTTTTGATTATCATTTCATAAATTGCTATACTAATAACATGTTTTGTAATTATCACTTAATAATTGATTGTCAACTTGTTATGAAGAAAACAAAGACAATGCATGTGCAATTTTGTTTCCACGTAATAATTAAGACGCGTGTATTGCAAAAAGGTTAGGAAGTAATTACGATAATACTTACGGTAGTATTTGTACTAGCAGTAGAACCTCTAGCAGCTGGTTGGGTTGGCTGTGATCCCAGCAACCTTGCTTCAGCCGCACCACCGTTCTTGACATTGATTTCAAGATAGCAATGCGTTTCAAGATGCGACTGAGCTCGCCTCTCATCCTTCACAATCTTCCTAGCAGCGCTAAATATCTTGTAATAAACAACCATCATTACTGTGAGCGGTATGTAAAAAGAAACAAGAGTTGCATAAATTTGGTACACCTTATTCTGAGATACCAAACATGACGTGTCAGTCTTCTCATTGCCCAAAATTAGAACTGGCGGTAGCGATATAAAAGCGGCACTCATCCAAACTATGAAGACGCAAAAAAACATTCTCCTCGGCGTCCTTTTGACACCGTACTCCAATGGTTTCGTAATGGCATAGTATCGATCTACGGATATCATGCACAGATTAAGAATACTAGCAGCGCAGGAGAGCACGTCACTTGATACCCAGAAATCACAAATAACAGGTCCAAAAGGCCATGTTCCCATTATGTCATACACCATAGCTATTGGCATAACTATTATAGCCACACAAAGATCGCTCACTGCCAACGAGACGATCAGATAGTTGCTGGGTCTTCTCAGTTTTCTAACTAAACACACAGCGATGCAAACTAGAATGTTGCCAATGATAGTTCCTGTTATTACTATGAGGAATATAATGGAAAGCAGAATACTGAAGGCTGTAGAATACTTGTAATGCTTTATGTTGACGGGTTGGATCAAAGTCGAGTTGTCGTCGAGTAGAGTCCAGTTAACTGTTGAATTTAAGCTTGTGCTATTAAAATCAATGTCTAGCGACTCGTTGACTTCTACCGAGGCCACCACTGCGTTAAGTTGAAGCAATACTATAGATGTTAGTATGAGAAGACGCGAAGATAAAGTAACAAAGTTGGGCAGTGAACAGTAGTTATGACTTTGAGTCGCCATACGAATCCCTGGATTGGGTGTCGTTGAAGATCGTGCTATTGACTATGCCATACATTGGTTTTGATTTTGGTTGTCTTGTTATTTCTTCGCAATCAAAAATAAATTGCAGAAAATAATAAATGTTGCAGAGTCAGGTTTGAAAAACGACTTCGTCGTGTAGTTTTTTGAATTTTCGTACTTGATTACAATTGAAAATCAGTTCTAATTGACATATCGCTTGGATTGACTTTCCAATTCCAGGCATAGCCATTGGAATCCGGAGTTATTTTTGGGGTACTCGTTCTTATGCCTTTGGTGATACAGTTTGTTCTCGCTTGCAATGACTTTGGTACAAATTGGTAGGGGTGTGTTGTTTTATTGCTTGAAGGTGCTTCGAGTGGCTGCTAGTTCAATATCCCGTCCGGGGAAAGCTTCATTAGTGCCGTTGATTGGTAAGAAATTTTCCAATCTGAAAAGAAAAGAAAATGTGTTTTAGCTTCGGAAACAAAACGCTAGGGATTGTGGCAGAGCTAATATTGAGCTGATAGTCAGCAATTTAACCGACTGCCATTGTTTTATTAAAATAACCGACAAGTCGAGCTATAATTTTTATTTCATTTCGTGAAACCTACAAACACGGATGTGATTTGCTATGTTATTCTTGATAGATATTGTTGAAGTGTTTATTTTTATATCATTGCAAAATATCAGAATGTAATTTCATATTAATTAGGAGAGGAAATCTCTCACAACGCGACAAGAGATTCTCTAACTAGCATGTTATCGAAGTGTCTTCAACAGGAATGCAGTCTTCGTGGGCTATATTATGTAGGTCACGATTTCCCTTATGAAATATAGGCTTGCTCCTTATATTAAGGCTTGACTACACTTAGACAAATTTGTAATAATAACCGAAACAACTTCATTGGTTAACCTTAAAGTATTCACTTACGACCGGTTCCAATAATCTATCTATCGCCAGTTTTGACATTTCGGAGGTAGGAAACAGTTTCTATCTCTGATTTTGCCGTCCAGAGAAACAAAGACAGAAGTGGTTTTTCTATCTCCGATATGCGAAAACTGAAGATAGATAGGTTATTAGGACCGGCCGTTAGAGCGCTGTAATATATCCACTAATCATGGACAATTAGTTACTATAAAATAGAAACTCTCCGAAATCTGATGCTAACTCCAAAGTGATTTTAGACTTTGATTGCGATTGTTAAGTCCTTATTTTGTTGGCTTATTGTCGAAAAAGGTCATAAAAAAATTCCGTGTATATCATTAAACTAAAAAAAATTTCCTTGACTTCACTGGTTACTAAATTTGTTATTGAAGATGCTTAATCCCCTAGCAAGACAGTGCATACAGTTACAATTTATGTGTATTTTTGATTAATTGAAGGCATCTAATATAGCGTCAATTTTGTTACTGCCCGGTAATAAAAAAGTTTATATGCAATGAGTATTGCATAAAACTCCAACCACAGATCTCCATTTAATGAAACTATACATGTTTTTCTCTTTAATTTTAAGCCTTTCAACTGTATAACAGTTGAGTGTATAAACATTTGCAGCATCCACTACAAAAATAACGAATGAAATTTTATTAATACGTTCACATAGTGAAATCATATGAAAACCATACCAGCCATATTAATACCGCGCTGGGGCGTATGCGGTCAGGGATTCAATCAAGCGGGAACACGTATCTATTATCTAGGACATGCATCCCATTATGTCGATTTCACGGGAATATTATATGATACATAATATTCAATTATAATGCCCCGTTGGTCTAGTGGTTTGAGTACCGGGCCAAGATCTGCAACAAGAGTAACGAATTTTCTAACATTGCTAGAGTTAGTGATCATCAACCCGCATTTGGCGAGCATTGTGATAATGCCTGTACGCATCATAGCTGTGGTAACTTGAATTCAATGATAGAGGCCTTTGCTAATCGCATGATTGAAGGCTGTTATTATGCAATTATATCATCCTAAAAAAGGGTGGCTTTTGGTTTGCTCAATTTATCACTAAGTAAAAAGGACGACCTCCGTAGCGGAGTGGCGTACACACCGGTTTTCAAGGTGTCGCCTGCTCCGAGGTCCCGAGATCGATTCCCGGACGGGTCAATGTAAAAAAAAAGTGTTTTTCTACATTTTCTCGGGTCTGGGTGTTTGACCTTCGTTGTCTCTGGTTTCCAAAATACGAATGCTTTAAATAGTTATTCAAATTGGGGTCAAAACAATGTTTTTTAAAAGATGCGATCAGGGAAATCGAGGCAACCTTGAAACTTCAAAGCTACAAACGAGTTCCATTGGTTAACTTATTAGCTACTAAAAATAAACTAAAACCTCTTTTTAACCTTTCCCACAAATAATGACCAAAAAAATATTTAAAAAACAAACGATATTTTTATGAAGCAAGATTCGAATACATGTGAAGGAGCCTTATAGGCTTCTATTGAAGAAAATAAGTGACCGAGCCCACTATTCAACGTGCGATGGCGTGGATACAGCGCTAATGGAGTCTAAATAGAACACGCATAAACAGCTGTAGGTGCCATGTATAAGCTTACTGGGAAAGTTCAGATTCCCTTTAAATATAAGAAAATGTTCAATATCAGATCCTAAATTACTTGAATCTTCATCATTAACCTAGATCTTAGATTATGTTGTTGTATTAGTATTTAGTAATATATTCAGTGTCATGTGGTACCGCTATATAATTAGAATGGTAGGTACCTATCTTCCTATTTTCCGTTATTTATCGTTCCCATAGGTGTCGTAAGAGGCGAGTAAAAGAGAATTTCCAGAAGGTCATATTTAGGGTAGATATACACACACTAATTTAAAAAAAAAACACTTTTTAAATTGGCGCCACCATTCGAATAAGGAAGCACCAAACGCGCGCAGTTTAAAATTAGAATTTGTGAAAAAACAAATAAATGCAAGTTTACACACCGCTGTGGTCCACTGTTCCAGTTGTGTGTTTTTGTATTATCTATGTTAAGTTTGAAAAATATTTTATACAAATCCAGTAAAATTTAAGTACTGCATTTCAACATTCTGTTTGTAACACGAGATCCCTTGTATCAATACAAATTAAAGGAATGATGAGCCCACACGTTGGAAACTATTCAAAGAAGTAATCTTGTTAACAAAACCGCTGCAAGAAAGTATTTTTTTCTGAAATTTTAATTTAACAAACATGTTCACCAAAAATATTTAGTGGTCTAATCTATTTTTTCCCATCTATATTTCCCCTATCTTTAGTGCTTGGAATGAAAGATAATTACGAATTTAGCAAGTTACTAACTTTACCGTACCTACGCGTTTATATTTAATTTAACCTGACGTTTCGAACCCTTTACAGCATTCATGGTCACGGGCAGGCTAAGGAGGTGTTATTCTTATTAAAGTAGGTAATTTGTAAATTATTTAAAACTACCGCCTCTGATGCTTCTTTTCTCATTAGTGCATTTTTACCTTTGTATACTCGTACCTTGACTGTTCAAAACTTCCTATGTTCTAGAATTCTAGATAATATTGCACACTACCTAACTCTCATACCCACGTTACACATATATTTTCTGTGATCAGACGAGAAGTCTGTATTTTTTTATATATCATACATAATTAGTGATTCGTCTTGTTGCCAAATTAACTCTGCAAAGTGGTAGCATTATGAATTGCACTTTTTAATTTAACCATCATTTAAAAATACAATCTTGATTATGTGCCCAAATAAGTCTAATTGTTATACAGCCGACAATACTTCAGGATGAACACTTGAAAATCTTACTTAGTTAGAATAGTTGCTATTTTCCAACAAAATATCTAGTCTGATATGCGGGCCACTACTCATTACAACAATGAGTAATTCACTTAAAATAAACTCGAAACATATGTTCGAAGCTCCATAACTCACATTTAACTACTCATAACTAATCATATAAGGACACTTAATAATTAACCTGCATGATAACCATCTTCAATATTCCCGACAAATAAAATTCAAAGGAATTTGAACTCTACCACGTCAGCATTAAAGGCATTGACAATATGTACCACTGTGGAAAATGTTAAGGTACGTACACACTTAAGACAATCAAATGTGTTACTATATTAAAGCTAGTTTGGACAGAAAAACTATTTTTATTCTATCGAATAAACTACAAGGTTACAACATTGAATAGTAATTGATTAATAAAAGAGAGAGTTTTCAATTCGAAGCGTATATTATTTAACAATATGAATATGACTACTGCCAACCTATTGGAGAACGAGGTATTTTTTTGTTGACAGGGACCTAAAGCTAAAAAATAGATTTACGTATTTTTTATTTTAAGTTTCTGCTGCTCATCTTCCTCTGGCAATACTTTTAGTAGCATATCTAAATTGCCACCGGTTTAGTGCACTTTTAATTAAATTTTGTAAGTAAGTTTCGTTACACTGAATAAGTTACCTACGAAATATTTATTCAGAAGCTTTGCAGACAGAGAAATGAAAAATAAATACGTGCAAATTAGAAAATCATTGAAACAGCAACTCAAATATAAACTCACAAACATTGAAGGAGACATCATTCTGTGTAAATGGTTCTTTAGACAGCTTGACAGCCATAATTGGAAGTGATGACGTTTTGTGCCCGTATTAGCTTATAGATTATTATTTTACGACAAACAATGAATGATAATATCATTTAAGCACGAAACCATCGTGTTTTAAAGGTAACGATGTATTTAAGGTGGGAATAAGAGGCTATCAAATTTAAGTATCATTGCCGAGTTTCAAGTCAAGTCATCCATTTCCATTTTAAGCAGGACTTTTTATGTACTAGCGGTTGCCCTAGAAGGAGTTCAGCTTATAACAGTAATAATTTGACTTGTTTTTACCTCATTGTATAAAACCTAAAATGTTTGATTGGTGCTCAAGAAACAATTGCTTAGAAAGTTCTAAAACTTACCTTTTTATTGTTACGACGTGTTTTCGAACTGTTTTGTATAGGCCCTAACTGTTTGGCCTAAATTGGCATAAAAAGCTCAAAATGAGATGTTGAAAATTAGGCAGTTTTCATACTTTACGTCAGTAATAAATAAAATCAAAATATAATGTGAAAGTAAAATATTTTTTTTGAATTTCAAATTAATGATTATAATTTTAAAACTAATAATTGTGTTGATGATAGCGATAAGCCAATGCTGTAAAAACCAGAATCACGCAAAATTACTGTTTTCACGGCATTGGTATAAATTTTCTAAATAAATATAATTTTCTAAGTAAATCTTAAATACTCACTTACAATTTATTATTTTATTTTCTAACCCGGCTTTGCACGGGTGGTCATAAGATTTTTTCTAGCAATAAATATAGCTTATGTTACTCAAGGTGAATGCAGCTTTTTAATGGTAAAAGAATTATATGGATTGAGAAAATTATTTTACTAATGATTTCCGCAAAGTAACGCCTGTGTCTATTAATTTTTTTTTTGGTGAAAGAACTTTTGAAATCGGCACAGTAGTTTTAGAGTTTATTTATTACAAACATACATACACACAAAATACAAATCTTTTCTCTTTATAATATTAGCGTACTCGTATATGTACATATACGTATTCTTAATTTATTCAGCCACATGTTCTTACTGTTACTAAAGTTCTAAGCCCCTAATTTATCTGTCTCTTCTACACCAAAACAAGAAATTCCCGTCTTTCGGTCCGTTCATTCATCAATCTTTCCTGTTTCAGACATTCATTCCGGTCGTATCTAATCTCTCCATCGATCTCGGCCTGCTCCGGATTTCGTATCCTGAATATTCTACACTGCGGCTTCTGTAAAGGCTGAAAAAAGTAATTCCTTTGCCATAATTTAACAGTAAAACAGAATTATAAAAAAGAGAACTCAAAACGAAGTATTTGTTAAAAACAAGCTTGTTGTTAGATAGGTGAGTACCTATACATAGGTACTTACCTATGTAACAACAAAATATTGTCATTTTTATACTTACATAAAAAGAGGCTGATAAAAAGGAAACTAAAAAATAGCAACAAGGAGTGTGAAATAAGTCATGACTTTCAAATCTTTGCAATCTCGAAACCGACTCAAACTCGCTTTTGATCGATAGTTATTTGTCAAATGTTTTCTTTTTAAGTAGCATGTTTTTTCTGTAGTTTTTTTAACATAAATGGAATTTATTAAAATCAACTTTAAATTATACAACTAAAGACGTCCGAAAAGTCGATTTGCTAAAGCTTTGTAAGTATGTATTTACTTTATAATTAAATCAAACTAACGACTTAACTTATGAATTACTTTTACTTTATTGGTTGAAAAACATATCAGTCTACGGCCGATACAAAAAATTACTACATCCAATACAAAGAAGATTTATAATAATATGTTTTAGAAGTTCATGTGGAAGGAGAACCTTGAAGGATGTGTTTTGTCATTACAAAAGCCATACAAAATGTTATTTTGATTCAATTACCCGTTCTTCTAGGAGCATAAATTAAAACAACTCCACATCGCCAGGGGCTTAGCAAAAACTTGATGAGCCAAAAACCGGGTAACGTGTAGTGATGTCAATATATCGATGTTTTTCTTGTAGCATTTCGTCCCGTATACAATAAATCAAGATGGCTCTTTCATAGGGAAATTTATTGTAATAAAAACAAAATGTTATTTTTTTAATTTAATTGAACTAGTAAAGTTATTCAAATTTGTAAGCAAATATCGTTTATCAAATAAATAATACGGGGTGAAATTTTAACCACCTTCCAAATTTTAATATACCAATCTACGAGACAAATAACAAATGATGTATTTTTTCTTTTGGTATAGCCCAGTACCAAAAAGGTCAAGATAAAGCGCTTAGAAAATGTCCGCCGAAAATATAAAATTTTTGATACGGCCGCCTAGCAACACTTTTTTTACGCAATGCACATCACATGCATTCATTACGATACTAATCATAAGTTTTTGATTTTCCCTTTATACCTAAACAGGCCTAAAACTGTAAAAATTTAAAACTATATTGCGAAAAATATTTTCGGGTAAAAACTTGATTTACTTACATTTTTTACTTCATAAATGGGCTCTATATACGATACTGATTGCCTACAAAAATTTTGGAAAGTGGTTAAAATTTCAAAACATTTTAGCATAATTTATTCAAATATGATAGCAAATTAAACTTATTACTGTATCATAACATTCTGAAACCATGGTTAAATGCACTTAGTCGAAAAAACACATAACTTTCAATAAACTTAAATATTAGTTTCCAAGCGAGTAGGTACAGTTTTTTAAAATATGAAATTGCTTTCCTATGGACGAAATCGAGAAAAGTCATTTTTCCATACTATCAATTTTTTTTTTTTTTTAAAACGCCTGAACCGATTTCGGTGCAATTAAAGGTGAAAGTTAGATGGTTATAAAGCTACGCATTATACATACATACATACATACATACATATTATCACGCCTCCTTCCCAACGGGGTAGGCAGAGACCAAGGCCTTCCACTTACTACGATCCTGGCATACAACTTTCGCTTCTTCCACATTCATCAATCTCTTCATGCATGCTCGTCGGTGTAGAGTACTCTTGACCTGACCTTTCTTCAGAACATCCCCGATTTGATCGTGGTAAGTTCGTCTAGGCCTTCCTCTTCCAACTTTCCCTTTCACACTCGTCTTATAGATCTGTCTGGTCATTCTTCTCTCATTCATCCTCTCTACATGCCCAAACCATCTAAGCATCCCTTTCTCAATCCGTGTGACAATATCTTCTTTCACACCACAACGTTCTCTTATCACACTATTTCTTATCCTGTCACTCAATTTCACTCCTAACGTACTTCTTAGCGCTCTCATTTCTACTGCATTTATTCTACTTTCATGCTTTTTCTGCCATACCCAACTTTCACTTCCGTACATGAGTGTTGGAACCAACACCCCTCTATGCACAGCCAGACGAGCTTTCATAGAAATCTTCTGGCTATTTACAAAGGCGTGCAGCGCACCATTCACTCTGTTACCAGCATTTACTCTCCTTTCAATATCACTTTCATACTTTCCGTCCCTAGTAAACATCGACCCCAATTATACAAACTCATTCACTTGCTCCAGTTCATCACCACCAATCCGAATACATACTTCTGTCATGCTCTCTTCCTTTTCAAACACCATAACTTTCGTCTTTTTTGTATTGAAAAAATCTTTAGGGAATGAAAGTTCATTCCCTTTCTTTCCATACGCATTACGCTACGCATTATAGTATTTAAATTTCTGAAAATCAAAGTATATAATACAAATATACTTAATTGAAGCAAGAAGGTCAGCTGACACATTGTAAGGGGTCTTTTCAACGACTTCCTTTGAAGTAATAGGCACTAGTATTCCATTTTTTTTTAGTCAAAAGTTACTTTTTTTCGTTTTTGATACAATACAAAAAGAATTACGCAATAATATGACTATACTTAAGAGCTATAAACAAAATAAAAAGTGGGAAAATAATCGGCAATTTCATACTTTAACCCCTATTATATACATAAAACATAGTTTTGACGTAAGTACAGAAATATATTTGAGAATATGAATTTATATTCAATATCGATACAAAATTTAAATAATTTGACATCTCTAGTAACGTGGTTCACCGAAATAATATACGACCAGATTACTCTTAGGGTCCACACGTGGGATATTCATTCTAAATTGAACTTTACATCTTAATATATAAAGGCCAGGTATTACGGAAGATTATAATAGCGGGATCGAAGGATTACATACCAAATGAGGTCGGGATGTCAGTTTCCAATTGCTGGAATACACAAGGTATTTTTGAAATGGAAAATTGTTCGAAAAAAGTCAGGAATTACGAACATTTAAAAGATTAACACATGCTTCTATAAGGTAGGTAATGTATTATAAGTATTTTTAGTTTTTAAATTGCTTCTGCTTTTCATTAATGTGCAATAAATAAATCGTTTTTGATTGAAGCAACTCACTAAATATGTAGAACAATCGTTGATGAGTTTTTATTTAGTACTAGCTTTTGAGCGCAGCTTCGCTCGCGTTAAATTCGGGGTAATAATAAATTTTTAACCCATCTTTTAAGGGTTTGGGGCGGAATTCCAAAAAAAAAAATTGTTGCACGATTTTTTTGTTTGTCAGAAATAGTCAGCATACCAATTTTTAGCTTTCTATCCTTAAAATTGCGTAATGCTCCATACAAACTTCCACCCCCCATTTTAAAAATAAACAAACAGACACCCACTCTTTCCCATTTATAATACCTATTAAGTATGGATGTACACCTTAGAACTAGGTAAGTTATATGTTTTCTTTTTAAAACCAGCAAGTTTTAAGGTGTGAACTTTTTGTATAATTAAATGAACTTTTGTGTTGTATTTTCTTTCAAAAGTAATACTTCAAGTAACGAAACCTCCAGTCAAGTCTCACTTAAAATTATTCAATCCATTTTATTTTGTATAACAGTTTTAAATCATCAAATTTACATCAAAACACGCACTACTATTAGGGGCCACTGCCTTATTATTTTTTTCTATATATCATGTATATGTAACAAGCAATACAATGGAAGTTAAACACTTTTTAATGAATAAAAATTATAAATAAATAAATATGGACAACATATAACGACGACCTCCGTGGCGGAGTGGCGTACACACCGGTTTTCAAGGTGTCGCCCGCTCCGAGGTCCCGGGTTCGATTCCCGGACGGGTCAATGTAGAAAAAATGTGTTTTTCTACATTTTCTCGGGTCTGGGTGTTTGTGGTACCTTCGTTGTTTCTGGTTTCCAAAATACGAATGCTTTAAATAGTTATTCAAATTGGGATCAGAACAATGTATGTGATGTTGTCCACATTTATTTATTTATTTATTTATTTATTTATATAATCACATACATAGTTCTGATCCCGATTTGAGCTACTATTCAAAGCACTAGTATTTTGGAAATCAGAGTTAGGCACTGACAGTTCTATAACTACATATACTAATATTATACAAACCTAAACTTATCCCAGTTTTATGTTCACCCTGCACAAAGAAAGGATTATAATACTAAAAGCTTTGCACAACGATGCCTATAATAGGCTTGAGAATAACTGATTGATATAATCGGGGGAATTTGAATAATTTGCATTGTTTTATCTAATTTTGACATCTTTGAGGTACCAAACTAGTTGGATTAAGTCAAAGTGGCTTTTCTTGCAACTATTAAATCGTATTTTGAGCATTCTGAACGCCTGTAGGTAAAGGGAGAATTATGCAAAGTAACCTGATTATATTAAAGTGGCAAACAAGAATAGTAATGTAGAGGGGATGATGATAGCGTCTAGGGTAAGGCTCAGATTATTATCTGTTTGTGGATTTGCCAATTACTAGTTAGAAATAATGGCGGGGGATTTATTTATAAACAATTTAGTATATAGTTGTTTTAGTATTTAGTTTATATATTATAGATATGTGTAGTTTGTAGCTCTATAATAATGTTTTATCGTTATTATTTTGTAACTTTGTTTTTTTTTGTTGCACTGCTCACAAACTTCTGACTGTTGTTGGCTAGTAGAATTTTTTGTGTAATAATGTTTAAATAAGTTGAAATTAATACAAGTAACCTAACTCTGGCTCTGGGTTGCTTAGAGCTGTGACAAAATCAAATTTATTTAAGCCTATGTAATCATAGGATGTAGGTATTCGCAAACGGAATCAAAATTTATAGGGTACTTTTTGTTCACCTAGAACATGAAAATTGGTAAGAATATTTTGCATCACAAATTAAGTATAGGAAAAAATCGACCGATTTTGAAACCGTATTCTTATCAGTGGTACGGAACTATCAGTGCGTGAGCTCGACTCGCACTTGCCCTTCAAACGACGCCCACTGAACATAGACCTTTACTGTCTTTTTGAAGTCGAATTGCCATCCATCATTGAGATGGAGGCCTTTTCCCAGAAGTGAGATGATTATAGGCTGTTACTTTGCTTTTTAATTTGAAGTCAAATATCGCAATACGCGGCAGAAACATTATTCGCTATCGCGTTCAGCCATCACACAATAAAACCTTACGCTTCCGTAATCACGCAAAGATACACCCACGAACAGATGTAACACCAAATTCATTCGAATATCACTTCTCCGACTTTCAATTAAGAACCAAATTTCTTGACGCTTGTTTAAGTACAATAGGCATAACAAGACCAAAACAATGTTCCATTGAAGTCAGAATGACGTGGGTCTGACCAGCGGAAGAAAGAGACGGGTTAACAATACATCTGGATGGTACCCTCCTTGGCTCGGTCATTTTGGCCGAGAGGAAACGTCTTCTGACATAGGGTTGAACTTGAGTGGACAGCTGGCACAAATAGATAGATACATAAAACATTATGTTGGAAAATCAGCTGTTATTGGTTGAATCGGAATTTGTTTGAAGATCTTAGAAGCAGCTGAATCAAACTTTTTTTTATTGTCACTTGTAAATTTGCGATCGCTTTTGTATTTTCTACTCTGTAATTACCCTGTACCAAATTTATAAATTATTGACACCATTATAAACTTCTTACTTTAAAGGATGTTTTCAAAGAAGAAAATCTCCTTATATCTACATTTTATACAAAAATGGAGCTGTTTGGCTACAAAAAAGGAAAAAAAAACATCCAAGTGCGAGTCGGACTCGCGCACGAAGGGTTCCGTACCATTGACTAGGTAAACAACAGTAGGTACCCACATTAATTTAGGTAATATAGTGCCTACCTGTTACCATTTATTGATATCGAGCAAAAAATATACAACTGAGTGTTTTTTGAATATTTCAAGTGCCTCCCTGGTGCCATTATTAATAAAAAAGGACAAAAAAAATCGCGTTTGTTGTATGGGATAATTTATTATTTTATTTTGTTTTTAGTATTTGGTGTTATTGCGGTAACAGAAATACATAATTAGTGAAAATTTCAATTGTTTAGCTATTGCGGCTCTCGAGATACAGCCTGGTGACAAAGCGAAGGACGGACAGACGGACAGACAGCGAAGTCTTAGTAATAGGGTCCCGTTTTTACCCTTTGGGTGTGAAACCCTAAAAAGTAATAACAAAAATCTGATAAACACATATTTGGCCAGTTGGAAATAAACCGTCTCAATGCTTTTTCATTAATTCGTTTTTTTTTATTTGGACCTTTGTTATCAGATATTCAATTTTTCACATGCTGCGTTGTTAATCTTCCCGCAGAAAATTATTTAAAAAATATTCCTTCCATTTGGTTGCTATTGTCGCATCGATATTAAATTACTCATGAGAAATGATTCGTTATTTACCGATACCAAAGTTTGATGTCGGAACAATGATATTGTTTGAAATAAATTATTGAGATATTGCTATGAATAAAATTATGCATTGATAAAGGTGTGTGTTGTGTGATGCCGATACAAAAAAGGATAGCTACTCTCTTCTCTCCCGGATTTCGAAAGACCCAAGTGTGCTGCCATATGAAAACGAGAAGCAGAGTCCACTTCCTGCCATTGGCCAAAGCCAAACTCTGATTGCCAACCCGCCTGCCAAATGTAGCATTTATAGCAAAATTCTCCCTTTAAAGAGGTATGTTTCCGGCAATGACATGATAAGCCTCTAGCTGTCACGTCTAAAGGCTTGGCAATGGCTAACCTTGGCTTGTTGACACTTGTGGAAATATATCAAACGCTTTTGTTCTTTTATGCAATTTATTGTCACCAATATTTTTGTTACTCGTTCATGTTATGCCTTGAATGTTCTGCTAATCTTCACGTATGGTATCATATTGCCCAGAGATCGCGAAAACTTAGATAAGCTCATAAAAGTTTTAATGAAACCTACAGCTCGGTGGTGATTATCTAACGTAACTAAAAACTTATATTATAGCATTCGCTACTTCTAATGTTGCAACACCTACATTTAAAGCGACTTAACTCATAATTTATGTTTCATTTTTATTGACTGAAATGTTTTTTTGTCCTATAAGTTTGATAAACGGGAAAGAAATATACCTAATAAAACAATGAAAGATATTAAAATCATATAAGTTGTTTTAATATTTCGATTTCATATTCCATAATACCGGGAACTACTAAAAAAATCCAAAACATTGTATAGTATAAAAGATACACTTTTTGAAATCTGGTTGAATCAGATTAATTAAATTGGGATCAAAATGAAAATTAATATATTTTTCCACCTATTACTTCGTAATATTGAAAGCAACCAAAATATAAAAGGTAAGGCTTTTTACTCTCGATTTGAAATTGCAACCTTTCGCTAAACTAATCTAACTAACATATTTTATTTAATTGGAACTTACTTAAGTTCTGTTACAAATAAAATGCGTTTTTATTATGAAGTAATGTAATATATAGTAGTTGTTCATATAGTCGAATTTGTCGCTAACGCCAAAAGCGGCCGCTTTTAGCATTAATGTACAGTACGAAAAAATGCCGCAATGGAAATATGTTAACAGAGATTCAATAAATACTAGAGGTAATTTGCTAAAACCATACTGTTCTAGTTTTATGAGAATTGATTTTGTTTAGAACTAATAAAAACAAATAAATTGGGGGCAGCACTTAGCTCTAGTAGTCCCCTTAATTGATATGAAATATATATTTACGGATTTTATTTTGGTTCAAACCAGACGTTTCGAACACTTTACAGTGTTCATGGTCACGGGCAGACTAAATTGTTATTCGTCTTAAAGTAGGTAATTTGGAATAAGTGGAAACACCGTAGTTTTTTTTTTATTATTTGTATTAAAATCCGTAAACATATCTTTCATTTCAATTTAAAGTGTTCACGTAAATTCAAGAAAACAGTAGAAAAACTGTAATTCTTAATAAAGAGTTTGTCGCACCTATACAAGTAATACCGGAATAGACTGTGGTAATTTAATTAAAATGCGAGCGTAGACTCAAGCGTACTGTAATTTTTGCAGTACCAAATCTATTCTCAGATCGAAGATCGATTTTGATAAAATTAGCTGTGCGCCTGTTAGTCTAATAAAGAATGAAGTGCTCAAAACAAGGTCGTTCTACACGATAGCTCGTCAAAACACTCCCATATTAATTTAATTAAAGCTATTGATAATACATTGCCACGTTCGTCTGATAACAGCGATGCTAGATACATTTTTTATCAGCACGTAGGCTTATTTTCGCCTACGAAATAGATAAATTTAGATGGTAAAAACAAACACATTAGGCGTGACATAGAATCAAATTAGTTCACTGTTGGATTTAATATAGGAGCACTAATTGAAACTAATTCGTTCGATAGCATTTTGATTCACTATTACAAAAAAGATTAGTAACGTAAGTTTTAAGTCTACGTGAATCACCATTCCAAATAAATTAACTTTTTTGAAATAGTGAATCACGGAGACCAAATGTAAAAAGAACAATTAAAATGTTTCATAAAGAACTTAACTGGTGCTTGTAAGTTTGTAACTCGAGGCGAGCTACTCTGCAGTTTAATTTGACCACTTAACAGCGGTTTAAGCAACCCCCTAAGGTTGCGTCTGACGTGATGTATTCACTTAAAGCAATTTCGGTTGTAATTAGAGAAACATAATAATTTTGTCAATTGCCTTGATTGTAACGTTTTCGGATTTTGTATCTTAAACTTATTTTACTCCCAGAAGTAAATACGAGAGGATCAATTATTGTTTATTAATATATCTTTCATTAATATTTTCTGTGGATAAGAGATGATTGAAATATATTTGCCTAAAGAATAAATAATAATAATGTGGTTCGGATCCTCAGGGAAGAAGGTACGAGATTTTGTGAAATGCAGCGTAAGGGCAGGAAGTCAAAGCTTTCGGAAGGAACTTTAGGGCTGATTAAGGAACGACGTGAAAACCCACCTGTCACTTCGTCAGGAAAGCGCGCTCTAAACCGAGAGATCAGTAAGCTCGTACGACACGACCTCCATTGCTCCAATACTCTTGCGATTGAAAGAGCGATCGAGCAAAATCGGGGGTCGAAAGTGTTCGTACAATCTCTTGGAAGAAGCCACCTGACGAAACTGACCACAGCAAGTGGAGAAGTCGTTGCTTCGAAGCCAGCAGTCCTTTCCGAAGTAGAACGCTTCTATGGCCGGTTATACGCTTCGCATGCATCTCGACCTGATCTCGAAAATGAGGACCCTAGAGCCACGTTAACACGCCACTACACTCAAGACCTGCCAGAAGTCAGCATTGACGAAATCAGGATGGCTCTTAAACAGCTGAAAAATGGAAAAGCCCCTGGAGAGGATGGCGTTACAACAGAATTGCTAAAGGCTGGAGGTAAACCCGTACTGAGGGAGCTTCAAAAGCTTTTTAACGCTGTCCTGTTTGAAGGGAGAACTCCGAAGGCGTGGAGTAGGAGCGTTGTCGTCCTGTTCTTCAAAAAAGGAGATAAGACCCTGCTGAAGAACTATCGACCCATTTCCCTTCTAAGCCACGTCTATAAGCTGTTTTCAAGAGTCGTCATGAACCGCCTTGCGCGAAGACTTGACGAATTCCAACCACCGGAACAGGCTGGATTTCGGAGCGGATACGGCACCATAGACCACATCCACACAGTGCGGCAGATTATACAGAAGACCGAAGAGTACAATCAGCCCTTGTGTCTAGCATTCGTGGACTATGAGAAAGCCTTCGACTCGATAGAGATCTGGTCCGTTCTGGAGTCCCTGCAGCGTTGCCAAGTAGATTGGCGGTACGTGCAAGTGATGAGATGTCTCTACGAAGCCGCAACCATGTCCGTCCAAGTACAGAATCAGCAAACAAAACCTATACCGTTGCATCGAGGAGTGAGACAAGGGGACGTCATTTCCCCGAAATTGTTCACAAATGCAATGGAGGATATGTTCAAGACGCTGTACTGGAAAGGACGAGGCATCAACATCAATGGCGAATACATCTCTCACTTGCGATTTGCAGACGACATCGTCATTATGGCAGAAACGCTGCAGGACCTACAACAGATGCTGAATGACCTGGCTGACTCTTCTGTGCGCATCGGCTTGCGGATGAACCTGGATAAAACCAAGGTTATGTTCAATGAACATGTACTTTCGCAACCGATTGCGATGCACGGCGCTGTCCTCGAAGTTGTTCAGAAATACGTGTACCTCGGGCAGACATTGCAGTTGGGTAGAAACAACTTTGAGGATGAGGTGAACAGAAGAATTCAGTTGGGTTGGGCAGCATTTGGGAAACTACGTCGAGTCTTCTCATCGTCGATCCCACAATGCCTCAAGACGAAAGTCTTCAATCAGTGCGTCCTACCCGTCATGACATACGGAGCCGAAACGTGGACACTGACGGTACGGCTAGTCCACAAGTTCAAAGTCGCTCAGCGGGCTATGGAAAGAGCTATGCTCGGAGTTTCTCTTAGGGATAAAATATAAAATCAGAAATGAGGTGATCCGGCAGAGAACTAAAGTTACCGACATAGCCCACCGGATTAGCAAGCTGAAGTGGCAGTGGGCTGGCCATATTAGCCGCAGAACCGACAACCCCTGGGGTAAACGAGTTCTTGAGTGGAGACCGCGTCTCGGCAAACGTAGTGTAGGACGCCCTCAGGCTAGGTGGAGTGATGATTTGCGCAAGGTGGCTGGCAGGAGCTGGATGCGAGAAGCCGAGGATCGACCTAAGTGGCGTGCAATCGGAGAGGCCTATGTCCAGCAGTGGACTGTGATAGGCTGATGATGATGATGATGATGATGAAAGAATAAATTAAGTATTTATTATTTTCCAGAACCTAAGAATCTACCGATAATATTGAATTATTACACAATACTAATGCATATTAAATGCTACTCTAACTAGGTGCTGCCCAGTGCGAATGCAAACATGCACATAACATGCATGCATGCAAGTAAGCATGCAATCATGCATGCAGGCATGGAGCATGCACGCAGGCAAGCATCATGTATGCAGGCAAGCAGCTTGTATACAGGCTAGCAAGCATGGATACAGGCTAGCAAGCATACAGGCAAGCAAACACGCAATGCAGGCAAGCATGCATGCATTCAGGCAAGCATGCATGCATTCAGGCAAGCATGCATAATAGATAGATAGATAGATAAACACTTTTATTGCACTAATTACAAAATAACACAATATAACAAATCCGCTTTAAGCGATCTCTACCAGACAACCTTAGGGTAGATGAAATTATATTTTAGTGGAGTAAGGGTAGCACAGTGCAAAACAAGCGATGTATGACAGATTCAACAACATACATACCTATAACTAAAAAACAATACACATAATACATATACCTGCATAAGATACATAAACCTACCTAAACAATAGCACATTTATATACAAATATTAAAAATAATTAACAATAAATAAAATAAAATATGGTTATCTACACCAACAAAAACCGAAAAACCTAAACTAATGCCATTAGCGCGACAGTAAAAGTGCTTTGAGTCTGGTCTTAAAAATGGGAAGAGACTCAGATTCTCTAATAGTTATGGGTAAGGAGTTCCATAAACGGACAGACTGAACAGTGAAGGATTTTGAGTAGAACTGAGAAGAATGAGGAGGGAAAGAAAGTAACAATTTACGAGATGTGCGCAAATTGCCTTGACCACTGGTTGGCTGCAAGAATTCAAAACGTTCTTTAAGGTAACACGGAGTCCGCGGGTTAAATAATACAGAGTATAATAAAGAAAGGACATGAAAATCACGACGAAGCCGAATAGGAAGCCAGTTGAGCTGTGCTCGAAACTTTGAAACGTGATCATACTTTCTTAACCCAAAGATAATGCGAATGCAGAAATTTTGAAGTCGCGCAAGCTTATCGAGTGATTTTTCGTTAAGATCAAGATAGCAGCAATCAGCATAATCCAGAATAGGCAAAAGTAATGCCTGAACCAGAGCAACTTTGGTAGGTATAGGTAGAAAATTGCGTAATCTATTGATTGAACCAGCTGAAGCAAATATCCTCCTGCTTACTTCACTGACATGCTTGTCCCATGTCATTGAACCATCCAACAAAACTCCTAAGTTCTTTACAAGTTTGCTGTATGGAATATGGACGTCGTCAACTACAACCGGAGGCAGCAAACCCCAATCAATCTTTGAGATTAGCTGTGGACTACCAACAATAATTGCCTGTGTTTTATTTGGATTTACCTTGAGCCCGAATGACTTACTCCACTCCAAAATGCGGCGTAGGTCAAAGTTTACTGTGGAGATTAGTTTTTATAGGTCATGTAGGTTACCCTGACAATACAGTTGAAGATCGTCTGCATAAAGATGGTACGAAGAAGTTAGATTAAGAGTAATGGAATTTATAAAAATGGCAAAGAGGAGAGGAGACAAGACGCCACCCTGCGGTACACCAGCTTCGACGTTACACCATGACGAGAAAGAATCTTCAGCAATGATGCGCTGTCGACGCCCATGCAGGTAACTATGGAACCAGTCAGTCACCGTTGGAGATATGTTAAGAGAACGCAGTAAGCCAATCAAGATGTCGAAGTCCACAGTGCAAAACGCATTACTGAAATCCAGCAACGTCAGTACCGTGAGATGCCTATTGTCCATAGCATGGCGGATGTCGTCAGTAATCTTGACGAGAGCTGTAGTGGTGCTATGGCCAGGGCGAAAGCCAGATAGAAAAGAGTTGAGGAGATTACTTTGGTTTATATGTTGACTGAGTTGCTGGTGAACAATGCGAACCTTTGACAGAAAGGGGAGAATTGAGATGGGCCGATAATCGGTAAAAGAAGACGGATTCTGTTTTTTAGGGAGAGGAATTAGGTGAGCGTCCCTCCACGCAGCAGGAAAGGTGCTAGTGCTTAAGGAATAGTTAAATAATCGTGTGATAATGGGAGCAAGGATGTCAAGTAATGGAATAATCATTTTACGACTGACGTTATCACTGCCCACTGCATTTGAAGCGATGCTTAGTACGTTCTTCTTAACATCACAATCGGATAATTGACTAAAGACAAAAGGAGAAAAATCAGGAAAAGGAAGAGATGACAATTGATTTAATGTTTGTGCTTTTATTGCATCATCGATGACTACAGACGAGGAGAAGTGTTTATTTAAAGAGTCGAAGTTACTCGTAATATTTTTTGGGACAGAATCATTTCGAGATCTTCCAATTCCGATTGATTTAAGAAATTTCCAAACCTTTGCTGGATTACCATTTTCAACTGATTTGTGGATATGGCGTCGTTGAGCGTCCCTACACATCCTGTTGCAGCGATTTCTTAGCAGCTTGTATTTCTCGCGGTTTTTATCAGATGGATCCATTTTAAATTTACATTTAGCTGAATTCTTCATTCAGTCAAGCATGCATGCATTCAGGCAAGCAGGCTAGCATGCATGGATTCAGGCAAGCAGCATTTTTTCTATACTGTTTGCTTTTATGGGGAGTCTATACAAGCATAATCACCACGCTTGCTAAATGCGGGTTGGTGATCACAAACCCGAGCAATGTTCAAAAATCTTGTTGCCCTACCCATGGATCGAACCGAGAACCTCTAGATCTAGGTCTGGTACTTTAACTACTAGATCAAAGGGGCGTTTTATACCAAAGATGTACCATTTCCTAGCTTACCATCCATTATAATATTTCATGAAGCAGTAAACTTTTATTAAAATTATACTACCATTGTACCGAGTCCGAACGGGATGAAAATGAATAGATACTTACGTAAAAATTACGATAGAACATTCTAAGGAGTAATTTATTTTTCTATAGCACCTTTAGGCTATTTTCTTCGAATATCTCAACCAAACACTTCTTTGAATTGAGATATTCACAGTATGAGGCTATTTCAGGCTACTCCATTTCCGGCCTTGCCCCAAAAACAAATATCTTCATTTTACCATACTAAAGCCATAGGAACTGTATGTGGAGCTCATGAATAATAGATCAAGACCTATTGGGAGCGGTATTTGAAAACCAACTTCTAAGCCGCTGGAATTGTGAATCTTAAGCATAAAATATACTATCAAGTAGGTACTTAGTATTAGTTTATAGTTAAAAAATAATACAATACGAGAGATAATCAGTATGATTTTATTTACATACATTTTTTTTATCAGTGCATTTTCCTTCTCCTAATAATATAATATGAAATTTGACTAATTAATCATCAAATCGATGAGCTCCTATTCTAAAGGCAATAAATAATAAAAAGATGATTTTTACCACTAGAATATTACGCTAAAATCTGGTCATTTCATGAAAGTAAAATTTCCCAATTACTGTTAGTATGATATGTTAATATAAATGTTATTACCATTTGACGACCATTTGGATCAGCGGTAGTTAACGCTGCTTCTGATCCATGGGTCGCGGGTTCGATCCCCGCACAGTACAAATATTTGTGTGCATGAACATGTCTGTTTGTACTGGTCTGGGTGTTTTCTATGTATTATAAGTATGTATTTACAAAAAAAAAAGTATATAAGTAAGTTTATCGGTTGTCTAGTACCCCATACGACAGGGTACTTAATAGTACCTTAATTTGGGACTAGATGGCTCAGTGTGGCCCGGTGAGGCATGTCTTAAATATTTATTTATTTTATTTATTATTTTATTTATTTGTTTTCCTCTATGAGCTTCAAAATCAGTTATCAGATTGTAATGCACATTCAGTAAGTTTATAGTTCGATGCAGAAGCCCTACTATGCATTGCGATGCCCGCATACATTTCCATTTATCTATTTATCTCTTTCACACACTCAAATACATTGCTACGAATAACAGAGACAGATGGAGTCGAACATACGGACATTGTGTTGTGGAGGAAGGTATCAGGTTTTTAAAGCAATAATATATAAATCACGCAAACAAAATCGACGTTATCAACTAGTTTCTAAATAAATCATTAGGGGAAAAAGTCTACTTATTACCGGACCAACCATATAATGAAATTGACAAATTATTGTTTTTTTTTTATTGTCATATTTAAGTTAGTAAGTTCACTTAGTAAGCTTTAAAAAATACTATAGGTTATCAATCAACGTCAATAAGTATTGAATCTCTCTTTACTTTCATTCGTCTTAAAGATTTACAAACAATTTTAAATTAAGCAAGTTTAGGACTAAGAACCTTTACACCCTTTGACTTACTTTAGGTTTGCGCGGACTTACGCCCATACATATTTTAACTGTGTAAATAATTAACCTTTTCGACTATGTAGGTCAGGCTCATTTTGGATGAGCACGTGAAAAAAGGGTGGGAGATAATGTGGAAAATATGATAATTATATAGGTTATATGGAACTTAGATAAGTTTTTTCTATGACATATAGGTATTACCTAAATAAAACTAATGTGTTACAGTACATAATATACCAAAAAGGAGTAATCCAATCCTCTTCTTGTACAAGTATTATAAGTACGAGATTAACATAATATCTTTCCCAAGGCAAAAAATCATGAAGCATTTTTTCTTCGTGTTTTCTAGTCATTAAATAAAACGATTGTTGTGTCGGACTAACAATATCGCGCGACTTCGTGCGCGCAAAACAGCATTTTGTAGCACAGTTTCATATTTTAATTAGAAACTATTCCACAAAACACGTACTATTTTCCGAAATAAAAAGTAACCTATATGCTTTTCTAACCTATTTGTGTTTCAAGTTTTATCCCCATCCTGTCAGCCGTGCAGGCGTAATTGAGTAATAGAAGAGCCGGCCTATAAATCATCCCACTCCAGGGTGAAGGCCACCATCATTGAATTTAAGCTTCAGAAATTAACTAACAAATTATCAGCCAATCTACATATTCTGTTCAGTCTGTCCGTTCTGTTATGGAACTCCTTACCCACAACTGTTAGAGAATCTGAGTCTCTTCCCATTTTTAAGATCAGACTCAAAGCACTTTTCCTGTCGCGCTAATGGCATTAGTTTAGGTTTTTCGGTTTGTGTTGGAGTAGATGGTTACTTTTTTTTTATTTATTGTTACTTATTTTAAATATTTGTTTAAATGTGCTATTGTTTAGGTAGGTTTATGTATCTTATGTAGGTATATGTATTATGTGTATTGTTTTCTAGTTATATGTATGTTGTTTAATCTGTCATACATCGCTTGTTTTGCACTGTGCTACCCTTACTCCACTAAAATATAATTTCATCTACCCTAAGGTTGTCTGGTAGCGCTTAAAGTGATAAGACCGCCTAATTTGTACTTTCTGCTGGATTTGTTATATTGTGTTATTTTGTAACTAGTGCAATAAAAGTGTTTATCTATCTATCTATCTATTAATAATGTTAGATAATATTAATCTAATAATTTTACAACACCAGGCATTTTTCATAAAAACCTGCTTTACTCCAGGCGGGTTTTGCACCCACATTCTTTTCACCAAAGAAAATAATTTTCCTGTGGTAGTAAAAATAAAAATATACTTATTAGAATTCTTAGTAATATTTAATAATTTTCACACTGAATCTGTGGACGTATCTTAATGAATATCAAAATGTGAACGATAATCTTTAAAACATTTTCACAATAACATGTCACTCACGCGCAAGGCTGGTTAAGTCTTTGTATAATGTAGGTGAAAATTTTGAATAATAAACCTATGAATATTTATTAATCGTTCGCTATTCAATCGGGCACAATGACGTGGGTTCGATTTTAAACAAATAGCAATAATTGATGGAGGTTCAGTAAGTCCACTATAAGTAAGTGTTTTTAAATTACCGACACCAACCTATTATCTTTAGCATTTATTTCAACCTCCACTCGGTTTTGTAAGAGAAACAACTTGACAGTGTTCTCGTAGTAATAGTAAAATCAATTTTATTTCTGCAAATATTAAAAAATAACGATTTAAAATTGCTTCGGGACAATTGTGTCTTCGAGACAAGCAGCGCTAAAAACTCGGTCACTCTTGTCAGCCGCTTTTTAGCCGACTACGGCAAATCCAACAGGAAGGGTAATAATTATAGCAGTCTATGTATATATTATGTACATACAACAGCACGTCAACCTACCACAAAACGTCAAATTTTCTCAATCGATATTGATCTCTACTTGTTGGACTTAAAGTTGACAATAATTTCAATGACCTTTAACTTTTTGGGTAGGTTGACCTGCCGTTGTCTGTGCATATTTGTATTTAATATTGCCACTATGCCTGAACTAGCATTGAGCCTACCGTATTAGTAATCCTACTGTGTTACACAAATAGGTATGCGTGAAGCGAACCATTATAAATTACTTTTCATGTTATGAGAATACAGTGTGAGGGTAATACATTTTAATCGATATAATACTTAAATAGATTGACAGCTTTCATATAACCGATTGTCAAAATAACTTATGAATTAGATAGAGAGATAAATGAGTTCATCATTTAAAAAGGATATCACCTTTTTCGTTCTTTAAATGACGACAGACTAAAAAAACTTTGGACAGATTACGATGATGTCTTCTTTTTCAGAACTCTGAAGAAGAAGACAGCAGCGTAATCTGTCCATCATAATGTAAAGATAAATCTAAGCCATTTTAGATTAGTGGTAACTTATCTCCTCAACACGACAACGATGTATGATAATGATAATACAGTTATGCAACGAATAGTTTGGGACATGATATGAATAATAAATAAAACAATCAAAGCAATGTTTTGTTTTAATTCCATACAAATTTATAGTACAATATAAAATCGGTCTTGTTTATAAATTGTTGCACTTTGAATGTTCCATTTTACGTTAATTAATAAAAAAAAAAAAAAAACAAATACTTGGCCGTCTTAAAAATAATAGTGACGTCTATAAATAATGACAAATCTTTTCAGTGAGCAATCCCATACACGTGGGACTGCCGGAAAAAGTAGGTTAACCATCTTTGGTATCATTTTTTTCTTATTCCTTTTCAAAGGAAGACTTTCTATTATAAAAATTTAAATTATTCTCATAATTAGCTGAAATATACGATACAAGGAAGTTTTTCATAGAGCCCTTTCATACTGGAATTTCTCCAAAATGCTCGTCCAATGTAAGGCTGGTTTTCCAGAGATGTGCTACACAGCTGTGTGGGGATGTGACACCTACGTTCAGAAACTCTGTGAAAGTTTTCATCGAATATAAGCTATGCAGAGAAAATAGTGAGACGTGCTATTTGAATGATTTGGAATAATGATAGTAATTTTGATTATTTTAAGTGAAATGACATAGGTACTAGTATTTCTTTGATACGAGTCATAATCGGGTAAATAGAAATGTATCTTCCTTCCTGAGATTTATTTCACACATTGCGTGATGAGGACTATAATTCAAGCTATTTGCTGTCTATAAATCAAGCTATGTAAAATATAGCTTTGTCACCTTTCATATTCAAGTTTTTTTCATACAAACAGTAATATTGTCCAACACAAACTTTATACTACTAACTTCATACTTGAAACTTATATCAGAATATCATGGTCGATTTTCGTTGACATATCGACAAGCTCGCCTCGACCTTGCCGTATCATTACCTAAGGCTGGTTTTAGTATGACACTGACTGTCGGTACGGATTGCTCCGTACCGACCAATATGTATTAACTTCATATCGCGCGGGTCGTCGTCCACACGGTCAGCTTCACTCTAAAAAGTTAATACATATTAGTTGGTACGGAGCAATCCGTACCGACGGTCAGTGTCACACTAAAACCAGCCTAAATGTCTTCTCTCTAACGTCAAGTAAACATTAGCTAGTTTAATCAAAATTATTTGCGATTATAATCATTTGGCTATTTATGCGTAAAATCTTGGTAACTCATACAAACTTGGCATATAGGTACACTTTTTTGTACTGTTTCTTTTACCTTCTCCTTTGTGATTCCTTTTTGTCATTCTGTTTTTGACAACAATTTTACCCTAACACTGTGAGTCGAACTGAATTTATTATTTCTACAATATGTCATATTTATACACTCATATTTTCGTTTCTCCAGTCATATGCTACGTAGACCGAAGAATTTGATTGGCGGATATCAAACGCATTCATAAAAGCGTAAGCAGCGTAAGTAGCGTAGCACATCTGTACATGGATTCAGATGTTAAAACAACTACGCTTGAATAAACCGTAGTGTACGTGGGCTCTCAAAGATAATTTCCTGGAATTTGCCCAGCCAATTAATTATGAATAATATTTCTATAGCAAAAGAATCTCAATTTAAATAAAAGCGTGTCTCAGGTTTGTTTTTTTTAGCCCTCGAGGGTTAAGTATTTTTGGGATAAATATTTTTTGTTGTGTGTGAAGGGAATGCAAAATAGGAATGAAAAATGTAGGCTGATTTCAGAGTGGAATAATTACTAAAAAAAATGAGATATTTTTTTAATGTTTTCAAAACTTTTTAATAAAATTAAATGCCAAATAGTTAGTCAGGGCGGGACCATCGTCGTTTATAACTTACAAAATTAAATAGTAAAAAAAGTAAAGTTGTTACTTACAAAATTAAATAGTAAAAAAAGTAAGGCTGTTGCCTATAATCATCCCACTGTAGGAAAAAGGCCCTATCATTGAATTCAAGTTACCACAGCAATGATGTGTGTACTGGCATAATCACCACGCTTGCCAAATGTGGGTTGGTGATCACAAACCCGAGCAACGTTCGAAAATACGAAACTTTAAATTAAATAGTGATCGGATTAAAATAATGAATCCTTCTTTATATTGAAGAGTTAAGTTTTTTGTTGTGTAGATTTATTTTTATAATAATGCTCCATTGGTCGAGTGGTTATGTACCGGCCAATGATGGGTAGGGACAGGGATAATCATCACGCTTGCAAAATGCGGGATGGTAACGAATCCCCGAGCAATGTTTGAACATTCTAAATTTTTGTTGCTCGACCTGGGGTTCGAAAACGAGACCATTGAATAACAGGTGGATCTCTCCGTACCACCACACAATATCAAGACTCAAAATAGGTTTTTAATTGTGTGGCGACTCCATTGATTCCGGTTTTGTTTTTTTGTTGTGAATTGATTCGAAATATGTGAAAGTAAAATATAGAGATAACTTATCCCACGTCCACGGTTCCATATATCGTCCTATACACTCATAATAAAGTGTAAAAATTTTTTTTTTCCTGAAGCTACTGCATCTATCACGACTGTTATTTAGGCACATACGAGTAGTTTTAGTATCTCAAAGAGTTGTTCGGTTTTACGGCCTATAAAGTGTAGAGCTCACTTAGTGAGCAAGATTTTATCTGCCTACCTCATAAGTATGGGTGTACTATGCCGTAAATAGGTATGTAATGATCAAAATCTTTGCACAACACGCCAACTTGAGTGCCACGAGGAAACGAAATGTATACGGAAAAGAAAAATAATAATGCACTGAAAAACGTTAAATATTTTAACCGGCTAGGTAAATAAAGTTTCTCTAGTTGCTTAAGGGTGTCAGAAACATCCTATTAATATTATAAACATGAAAGTTAGTAAGAATGTTTGTGAACTATGACAAAAAAAACTCTTAAACTAAGATAATCATTGCCAAAACAGATTTCATGACTGTTTCGAACGGCAGTGGCAAATAATAGGGCTTAAAGTATGAAATTGCCGATTTGTACTGAAAATCAAAATTGTTTATTTTTTAATTTTTAACAAATTTATTTAATCGAACTAGAATAGAATAGAATAACATTTATTTGCAAGAATACATTTGAGATTGATGGTGTTGGGTGTATTTAACTAGACATCGTATTCAGTCTGTGAACAGACGTGCAAATTACCTTAAAAGCTAGCTACTTATTTATAAACTATAGTGCTTAGTTAAGCTAATAGTTAATAGTTAACAGAGGTCATCAAGGTACTCATTAACATTGTAAAAACATTTTTCAGCTAACCTTTTCGACAAAGTAACCTCAAATTTACGCCCCTCTAATAGTTTAATAGAGTCAGGCAGTTTATTATATATTAAGATGCACATATTATACACATTTTGTTTATAAATAAAAGCATGGGATGGTGGTTTATGCAGCATTAATCTATACTGACCTCTAAGTGGTCTAGTAGAAACGTCTGCATACTTTAAAAAATATTGCGGGTGCTGTTTCACAAAACAGCATATATCCTTTATATACATACATGGCAAGGGGAGGACGCGTAAATTATGAAATAAGGGTTTACAGCTGTCAGTATGCCATGCATTGGTGATGGCGCGAATACATTTTTTTTGTAATTTAAAAACCCTATTTACATCAACTGAGTTTCCCCAGATGATTAGGCCATACTTAAGGATGGATGTGACGTATCCATGATAGGCAGTCAACGCGGCTTCTTGTGATATAGTTTGCCTTAGTCGCTTCAAAGCATATACGTATCGCTCTAGCCTGCTACAGACTTTATCTACATGAGCTTTCCAATTTAGATATTGATCCACCGTTATACCTAAAAATATATATTTGTCTACTTTATCTATATTACAATTTAGGTATTTGATATTTAGTTGTAGTTCATTGCTATTGTAAGAACGATATTCCATTATTTTTGTTTTGGTTAAGTTAACATGTAAATTGTTATTTTTCAACCACTCTGTGTTCATTTTTGTGGCATTTGATCAGTAAGGTAGTATCATCTGCGAATAATATTGGCTTATGAATTGATGCATTGGGCAAGTCGTTTATATATGTCAGGAAAAGTAGAGGAGCAAGGACACCACCTTGGGGTACACCTGTGTTGTTATTCAGATATGCTGATCTAAACCTTTTTCTTATAAGAGAGCATCCATTTTGAGTAGTTACCATTATTATCTATACATTGCTGCCATCTAATAGGAAGGTCATTTATGCCTTTGTGATAGAACTCTGAGGATCTAGACTGCACAAACTGTGTGAAAGCATTTTGTACTGCCTCCTGGGAAGAAAACTTCTTGTCACGTAGATAATTGTCCAAATCACAAAAAAAATGGTAGTCCGTTGGAGCAAGGTCTGGCGAATACGGAGGATGTCAAATGGTTTCTATTTGCAGTTCCTGAAGGGTCGAAACGGTTTCTCGTGCTGTATGAGGTCTCGCGTTGTCATGGAGCAATAATGGTGAAGATCGATTCATGAGTCGGGGCTGTTTTACTGCTAGTTTTGCAAACATTGTTCGGAGTTCGGCACAATAGACATCTGCCGTTATTGATTGACCAGATCGGAGAAAACTATAGTGAATAACACCATGCTGAGACCACCAAACAGTTACCATTACCTTTTTATTGGTAAGTTTTGCTATAGGACACTGTTGTGGCGTTTGACCTGGGGTCAGCTATTGCATTTTTCTTTTACGGTTATCATAAAGAATCCACTTTTCATCTCATGTCACAATTCGATTTAATATTCCTTCATTTCTGTACTGATTCAACAAGGCAACACAGGTTTCAACACGCGTTTCTTTCTGCACATCAGTCAAATCATGAGGCACCCATTTTTCGTATTTTTTTTTATTGATTTGACGCAAATGAGTCAACATTGTGGGTAAGGTTACGTTAAACCATGCCGCTAATTCCTGGGTAGTTTGACTAGGATCGGCTTCCACCATCTCTCTTAATTCATCTTTAATCACCTGTGTGGGCGGTCTTCCTCGTGGCTCGTTCTTTAAGTCGAAATTTCCATCACGAAAGCGTTTAAACCAAAATCGCACGGTACGTTCATTAGCAGATCCCTCTCCAAATGCAACATTGATATTGCGGGCTGTTTCTGCCGCGTTACTTCCGCGTCGGAACTCGTATTCAAAAATTACTCGAATTTTCGCAGTATCCATCTTTCTTGTCTAAGTTAAATAACAAAAACAATTGAAAGTCGATATTCAAATGTTTCACATTTTTTAAAAGAAGAACATCATAGAAACCATGTGAAAAAAGTTTCATACGAAAACCTCAAACCATGAAGATTCTATGTCAATTCAAAGAACCTATTACAATAAAATGGCAATTTCATATTTTAACCCCTAATAATTTGCCATTAGTTATGATGCTAATCTGAGCAAGAAAATAAAAAAAATAGCTCCTAAAACTGAAGTTCCGATTAGCCAATATCCGACGCCATAGAGAAAAATGACTTCATACATTTTAAGTAGGAAACTGGCATAATAATGAATAAAAGAAGGTTGAATCAGGTATGCTAGGAGTTATTTGAGCGAAAATAATCTTCGAATTGAGAGGGATCGGTTCCATTCATAACATTCTTTGAAGTTTTTGAAATCGGAGGATAATAATGGGCCGTCAGTCACACCGTATTTAATTTCAAAATTTGTAAGGCTAGTTTCAAAATAGTTATTTAAGTTGATCGGTAGGTGATTCTTTGGATTTTTTGTTATGATTATAAATAAATAAATAAATAATAACTGTGGACAACATCACATACATTGTTCTGATCCCAATTTGAATAACTATTCAAAGCATTCATATTTTGGAAACCAGAAACAACGAAGGTACCTCGGAGCAGACGACACCTTGAAAACCGGTGTGTACGCCACTCCGCCACGGAGGTCGTCAATGCTTTTATTTAACGTGCCATAACCCTAATAAATAGGTGCACTAAGAAGCGACTTAACTAAAATCAAGCATCTTTTTTTCCAGCATTGGCCAGAATTTAATCGTCTATCTGCCTGAGCAGGCGTTTGGCAAAATGTTTTTTTGTTGGAGAGGCAAATGTCATTAACTGATGTTATTCAATGATAATAATGCATGATGAAATCTTTTAGGTAAAATACGTACATTATAAAAATATAATTTTGTTTTTAATTATGAACTGATTTTACGATTGTATAGCAATAACACCGTAAGTTGATAGAGTTTTACTTGAAATTGTTTCTTAATTTTGTAAATGAAATATACGCTGAAAAAATAGTTTGATAAAGTATGAGAAGTTACGAAAATTCCTATATTAAGATACCCAAAACTTCCATGGTCATTAAAATATGTAGGGTAAAACCCTGATAGATGCCCTAGTAGGATAGATGCCTCATTTTCAAAAAACCAAACTTCCCAAACTCGCGACTAAGGAACAATAGTATAACTAAGAGCCACAGTCACCCCACACCTAAATAAGCCATGGGCTGTCGTGCTTTGAAGACGCATTTTGCTTATATGTGAATTCATCACCACAGCGAACTTGACAAACACGTCAAAGTTTTAAAGGTTAGTGTTTGCTGTTGTATAACTTTGTAAGTAGTTATTAATTCCGTTATATTTTTAATTACATCAATATACTGATTCATCAAGTTTGCATCTAGATGGGAATAGTTGCTCTTTTGTTTTTTAATTATTTAGAAAATGCTTGGGCATCTATCCCTATCAAAAAGGATAGTTGCTCTGATTTTTTGAGGTATAGGTGCCCCAAGAGGCATAATCACCACGCTTGCCAAATACGGGTTGGTGATCACAAACCCGAGCAACGTTCGAAAATTCGAAACTTTATGTTGCCCGACCCGGGATTCGAACTCGGGACCCCGAGATCATGGCCCGGTATTTAAACCACTAGACCACATATGTGGTTTCGGTGTATATTTTGATCATACTTGTGTGTTGAATGATATTGATTATGCATATTAAAATTTAATAATTAATCTATATTAACTTTTTTTTTTATTAATTTATTAAAAGAAACATACTTATCTTTAAATTTGTAACTTAGTCTCTTCATGAATTTATTTTGAATTCTTTCTATTTGTTCAATGTACGTAGCATAAACAGGGTTCCACACCGTGGAGGCGTATTCTAAGTGGCTTCTGACTAATGAACTATACAACATTAGGTAGGTATTTATATTTTTGAAATCCTTACACTGTCGTAGGACGAAACCCAACATTTTGTAGGCTTTTGCGGTTACCCTATCTATGTGACAGGCAAAATTCAGTCCACCATCAAGGTACACTCCCAGGTCTCTCACCCCAGTCATTCTTTCAATAGGGACATTATTAAATTTATAACTGTAGTGAAAAGGTTGCTTTTTACGCGAAAAAGTTTTAGTATGAATTTTTTTTACATTTTATTATAAAGCTGAAGAGTTTGTTTGTTTGTTTGAACGTGCTAATCTCTGGAAGTACTAGTTCGAGTAGAAATATTTTTTTTGTGATTGACAGTCCTTTTATTGAGAAAGGCTTTAGGCTATATAACATCACGCTGCGACCAATAGGAGCCAAGCATCAGTGAAAAATGTTGCAAAATAATCGCGATTATAATAACAGAAATTGACGGAGACGAAGTAGCGGGCAACAGCTACTATTTTACAAAAATCATTTGAATTCCTATTTTTTTGATCAATTACTTTAAAATTTTTCTTATGGTTATTTAATTTGATGTCAAAGTAAAATTATATTCTAACGATGACAATTAAAACTACAAAATACTTTTAATTGTCAGGTCCATGTATTTTGGAGATAACTTCTGTTTTAGGAGTAGCGTTCTACTGCTAAAACACCAGTTGTCCTCAAAAACTCATAAAATTTTGGTTGAGTTTTTCGTTCCTGCAGCATGAAGGGCTTCTATCCCGCGCCGTAGGCATCTATCCTCAAAAAAAGAGTTCCACAAAAAGCTAAAATCTACAAAATCTTTAATTTATAGGTCCAAAACAACATTACATAGTTAAATATTAAGGAACAAACTAGCTAAATTCATAGACATTATTTATATAAAATTTATATTTTATAAATTAAGAGGATATTTCAAAAAGTCTGGCATCTATCCCGCCTTTACCCTAAACCACCCAACCAAAGAGTTGGATTAGTTTAAGATTAGGTTGCGTTAAGTTTATATTCGGTGGTATAAGTAAGAATTTATAGTAATTTATGGATTTATTAAGAATGACAGACATGTTTCAGACGGTTTTAGACCTTAGCCGGTTACTTATGGTACAAAACCACAAAAAATCGTCAGTTCTATCCTTTGGTATAACGGAACCCTACACCAGTCAAAATTTGGTAAACCAAGCGTTTACAATGTCAACTTATAATAAAATATACCCTATATATTTCTTGCGTTTATCACCATACTTCCGTCAGATTTCAATATAACGCCTCCTGTTAATTTATATCTGGTAAATTTCGTAATAAAATCTCAGCCCATTTTGCAAGAAATTACTTAAAGGTTAACCAGTAGTAAGCATCCAATTTATACAAATATTGACTGCTAACTTAATTTTCTCTACTCCGCGAGATTTCCTTTGGGAGCTCTGTGTTTTACGGGGCCTACGTAATTACGACCCATTAAAGGTCTATGAAAATAACAAAATATTTGTAATACTAAAATTTGTTCACTGGGTTATCTGTAACTTATTTTAATTTTGTTCTACTACAATCTCCATGGTTTGGATTAAGCCATCCAAGCCAAAACAACAGAATGCATTTTTTTTATAATCTGACTATTTGTTTGTACAATCATCACGCTTTAACAACTCCATGAAATCAATAAAATTTCCCAGATGTATAGGTTCTAATTAAAATTAAGGAATACATTTGATTCAAGAAATTTCACCAGTTACGAATTCACTAGCAAAAGCTAGCCTGAAACACAACTGCTTCGGTGTGATAAGTGCCAATTTTTACCGTTTCTCCTTTGCACAGCTATCTTCATTTCAATTGCTAATACACTCGTAAACTCTTCGAAGGAGACTGCTTGAACGGATAGCGATTGCGATTTTACGTAACCATTTTATAGCGTGAGCGAGATTATTGCGAAAGAATGGAGTAAATCAGGGAATCTTTTTCCATAAATAAACGAGTGTAAGTAGGTAGCACAGTAACGACCTTTTATTCATCCTACTGCAGGGCAAAGGCCTCCATCATTGAATTCAAGTTACCACATCAATGATGGATACAGGCATAATCACCACGCTTACCAAATGCGACTAAAATTCGAAACTTTTGTGGCCCGATCCGGGGATCAAACCCAGGGCCCCGTGATATAGGCCCGGTACTTCAAATACTAAACCAACGGGGCATTGTTATTTATAGGGATTATATTTGCTTTATGCAAAGGTATTGATCATGCTGCCTCATTTTTATATATTTTTTTTTTGAAAATTTGCTTTCTAAGCGATAAGGTAATGCATGTAATGAACAGTTAAGTTTTTAAAAAACCCATGTGACAACTATTTTCATATATTTACCTAAGGGAAGTTTTCGTAGGCTGTGTAGAGGTAACTCGATGTGTTCACCTGAAAAAAAAAAAGAAACGATTATAATAAATACAACATAAATAATTGTTGACAGCATTACATGTATTGTTTCGTTCTAAATTAAGTTTGTTTACGCCATGAAATTACAATAATTATATTAGTAGCATATCAATTGACTTTTTATAAAAATACATCAATTAAAATGTCTTATCGGCGTTTTTATTAGAATGATTTCATTCATTTTTAATGAAGAATAAGTATTCTTTCCCTCTCCTTCCCATACCCTCTTTACTGTGGAAAAGAGAACAGGCAAGGAAAGAGGAATGGAACATCGATCTCACATTTGTCAGAAGAGTGAAAATTTGTTGGTTTCTAAAGTCAGTTAGTAGTTTGAATGCGCCTACGCATAGATGCAGTTCGTCGCCACTCACCGCTTTTAATATTCAAAACTTCAGTTTTAATTCAGTGCCAATAAACATATTAAAGTGTATCAAAGAGCTCATGGACAGCTCGGCCAGCCGCAAATAGGAAAGCTAGCTCAAACAGTAAAAGTGCAGTGAATTGCATCCCTAGAATTGTATTCGTGTTTCGCCGCCATGTGCTCACAACAAGTTTAACCAAGTAAGTCTCAGCCTACAAATCACCTATCCCTATAACCTGTTGTCCTCCCTGAATTTACTCTTTATAATATACTAGCAAACCCCGCGAACTTCATACCGCCTCAGAATAGTATAAGTATTTGACTTTGACGTCTTAATGTCTTCGTCATCAAATATGGCGTGATTGGAAAAATTTATGAACAATTTTCTTAACACATTGAGCGCCATGGAGGTCACCGGTGATCTCCAAACAATAAAATTTGAATTGTGTCTAGTACTTCGGCAGTTAAATGCTTTATAATTGGCATTCCTGCGTTTTTAATATTCATTCCTATTCTCGACGAAGACAAATCCAATAACATAAAAATCATAAAAATGGTCTAGCTGGCTAGACCATTTCTAGTGGTGTAACTAACACGACTTTCTTTTATTTGAATAGATTTAGTACTTAATTTAGCTATACCAACCGCTATCCGCCATTTTTTAAATAGATATTGATTACACCTCCGCATTGGTCTAGTGGTTTAAAAACCGAGCCAAGAACTCGATGTCTGGGGTTTGATCCCCGGGTCGGGCAACCAAAAGTTACGAATTTTCGAACATTGCTCGGATTTGTGATCACCAACCCGCATTTGGCAAGCGTGGTGATCATGCCAGTACCCATGATTGCTGTAGTAACTTGAATTCAATGATGAAGGCCTTTTCCCTGCAGTGCGATGATTATAGGCTGTTACTTTACTTTACATCCCGCATCCCCAAAGATACTAAACTAGGATCAGAGGCCTTACTCTGCAACACAATGTCCGTATATTCGAATCCATCTGTCCCTATCACTCATACCGATGTCTTAAAATATCTGAAAGAGACAGATATATCCGTAAATACGAGCTTCGTGTTGCAGGGTAAGGCATCGGAAACAACAAAGATACCACAGAGATCCACACCCGCCAGGGCCCGATAAGCACTTGAAAATGGTGCTCTCAAGGAAGGAATAGTCTATGAATACTTTTTCGGCTCTTCAGATGTCCTTGGTAAACGTGCTTTATGTATTGTATAGTTACCAAATATTACTTAGGTGTTGTGCTAATTAAACAGTTTACTCGTATATATAATAATAACAAAACAAACTACCTAATACACTACTTTTCTCCGCTTCTAAAATACTTTTCATTTGACTACAAATTGGATACATTCCAATATTTGCATTAAATTTGTAAATATAATCAGTAGAATGTTTTTTTTTCACATCACACACTTCATTTGATTTGAAATTTGCTTTCGTAATACAGTCTTGACGGTTATAGAGCAAACATTTGCAAGAACTTATGCAACACTTTATATTCTGATATACAAGGTGAAATTTTAACCACCTTCCAAATTTTAATATATCATCAATCTACGAGACAAAAAACAAATGACGCATTTTTTCTTTTGGTATTGCCCAGTACATAAATGTCAAGATAGAGTACTTAGAAAATGTCTGCCAAAAATCAGCCATATCAAAAATTAAATTTTTGATATGGCTGCCTAGCAACACTTCTTTTACGCGATGCGCATCTCATTCATTCATTACGATACTATTCAAAAGTTTTTGATTTTTCTTTTATACCTTAACAGGCCTAGCCGTAAAAAGTTAAAACTATATTGCGAAAAGTATTTTCGGATGAAAACTTGGTTTACATTTCTTACTTCATAAATGGATTATAAATACGATACTAAAAGCATATAAAAATTTTGGAAAGTGGTTAAAATTTCATCCTGTATTTTTAAAGTGATGCGACGTCTTTCATTCCTCGCGTATGCCATGAATAATAAATATTGTATGTCATATTTGCTTGTGTAATATTTATAAATTCTTTGAATATTAAACAAAACAATGAATATTTACGTTAATCAACATCACTAGCTGTGGAGAGCATTTGGCAATTCTTTTTTTTTTATTATATTAATTTTAATGAACAGGCGTTGATGAAATGAACAGTTATGTTTCTACTTCTACTGTCGTTCTGTTTACCTGTAATGTAAGAGCTAAAAGAAATTTAAAAGTAAAATAGTGATTACTTGTTCATTTGTTAAATGAGCGTTTTATGCGAACCTTTTGTAAGCTATGAGGTGGTATAAAAGCCAACCTACTCGTTCTTTCTGAAAATAAATCTCCTCCAGCCGCAGCCAGACTATCAGTTTAGAGGGCTTCGGTTTTGGAAAACACTTGTTGGTTTTTCCAAAATTTTTAACTATCTTACTACTACTCGTAGAAAAACATTATAGATGCGCAGATAGTGTTTATCTGCTATAACTTTTGTTTTGCGGTAAAACTGCAGATCTAGTCTAACAGTTGAGAGTGAGATTTTACGAATCATTGAGCTACTAAGATTTTTGACATAGTCTAGTAATATCAGATATCCATACTTATTAAGACGACTATTAAAAATGTTGAACATGTATGTAATATTTCAATAGATAGTTTAATTATTTATTATTGCACATTGAAAATCAGAGGTCGATATGAACAACAAAATCATAAAAACTAAAATTATTAGAAAATTTGAACATTTCTCCACAATATCAGTATATAAACTTGAAAATTTTTGTCTCAGGCGGGACTCGAACCCGCATCTCCTCGCATGCCGGGCGGGTGTCTCGGTGGCCTAATGGTATGGCGCCCGCCCGGCATGCGAGGAGATGCGGGTTCGAGTCCCGCCTGAGACAAAATTTTTCAAGTTTATATACTGATATTATAAGTGCAATTAAGTTGCTAAAATATCAAATAAAGTATATTTCTGCACAAGTTGTGTGAATTATAGAACCAGGCATAATCATAAAAAACCTAAATTGTTCAAGGAAAAGAAAAATTGACTGATAATTACTAATTTATACTCGTATTTTTTATAGTTAGTAAAACTTTTGGCCTTAACGATAACCCGTTCCTGCTTATACAGCTTAAAGGTAATATGAAACTAAGTAGCTTAGAATTATAGTTCCTGAAAAAGACATGGAATAGTTTTGATCCCAGAAACAATTCTAATTTTGTAAACATATTTTCATTGAAGTAGCCATTATAATTGGTTTCGATATAACTCAGAACTAGATATAGCCGAATTCCAAACGGACGATCTTGAGGGTGAAGCTAGTAAATTATAAAACATATACCGACATAAGCCCCGGACTCTGTGAGGGCAAATATTTGAAGAGACAAGCCCCAGACTCTTTGATACAGATAGAAGTTTATACCATCATTCAATCTATCGTTTCATGTCGTCTGAATGGGCACTTGAATTTTTCAGGTCACCAGTTTTCAATGAATTACCTAGTGGTACCTTTTATGTTGCAAATCAAATTAATTTGGATATGAATGAAAAGAAATATATTACTAAAAGAGAAGTCCCTCAAAGAAAATCGGAGACAGATTAATAAATTACGCTCAATGACGTTTAATGTTGCTTAAAAACCTAATGGGCGAAAAAAAAATTAAAAATAATGATAAAAAAATTATTTTATTTATTTTAAAGTTGTTGATGCTTTGCGATAGTATGATTTAATTGTTCCCATCACATGACTTTAAATATACAATGTTGACGAACCAATTCAGTAAAGGACACAACTAATCAAGAAAAGTAAAACAAAATAGCTTAATATAAAATAAACCATCAATTATGAGACGGTGCCAAACGAGAAATAACCGCAACAGAGTTGGATTACTAATGTTTGGCCAAAAAACGTTTCCCAAAATATCACATCGCAAACTATTTTACGCAAATTTTTATTTGGCAAAAAACATTTGTCAAAACAACTTAACGCAAATTTTTAATTAGCAAATCTTTTTTTTGGCAAATTATTGTTTAACAAATAATTGTTTGGTCATGTTTCATTTTACCAAATGTAATTTCATCAAATGTTTCATTCGGCAAAACATACTCTTCCCAAAATATTGTGTATATATCAGAATAATATTTGAATCTAACCACATTTAACCATTAACGATAGAGGCGATCTGGCACTCGGCGGCCGCTGCCGCGGCGCAAACTACGCTCGCTTCGCTCGCTCCGATCACTCGCCTTCGCGCGTTTATGGTCACTGTTCTAACCTAACCTAACCTAGAGGATTTTACTGAGATGTACTTTTTGTTTTAGGAAAATTCAAGCCCTAAAATTTCTGTACTCCTATATCAGCAAAAATAATCATTTTCCTACACTATAATTTGAGTAAGTATGCGAAGGGATAATTTGACTAAAGATTTATTTGGAATATAAAATTTTCCAAAAAATCATTTGCTATATTAACATATTTCTAAATAAAACTTGTCAAAGTAAGATTTTGCCAAATGATAATTTAAACAAATGAATGAAGTGCGAAATGTACATTTGCTAAAGATTCATTTGGGAAATGAATCTTGGGCGTTTTTTGGGAAGTGAAATTTGACGAAAAATAGTTTGGCCAAACGGAGGGATCCCTGACAGAGTTAGTAGCTTATTTCTTGCATAAGAAGTTAATAATTTTTAATTTATAGGTTGTCAACTCTATTTTAAAGAAAAGAGAGTTATTAAAAAATAAGGTTCAACCAGCATTGAGCTTTACCCTACTGAAGAAGATTTACACAATTATCTAAATTTGAATAATTACTTCTTTAATACGATGCGATAATAGAATTTTTAGTTACCTAGATAATTCAGCGTTTTAACCAAAAAAAAAACAGAAAAGATAAATATAGCGTGCACTTAAAACTGTATAAAAAACACTTTAAAATCTACAATATAAGAAAGAAGAATGATACGGCTTACGTTAACATCGTTAAAGAATAACTTCCTCTCAGCCATTCCCCTCATTTAATGGTAAAAATATTGTTCCGTAATGTATCTAGCATATTCCGCCTATGTTCGTTATATGAAACAAGAGACGCCATAGTAAAATGAGGAGAGAAAGCACAAACGGTGGTGAAGTTTATACATAAAATGTATTGAATTCAATGTTGTGCTTATGATTATATGTACTATGATTAATAATAGGTATTATGATCTTTGAACAAAAATAATTGATTGCCTCAGGCTGAAGTAAGTAGTTTAATTTCTTCATAATTTTGGAGTAGTTTAATTTCTTCATATAGTTTTACGTTGCACCACTTTTTTTTACTAAGGCATTCTGATTTGGAAATGAAAAACAAAAAACAAACTTAATTTAATTTAAAGAAATGTCCGTATTTATCAGGGTTCATACATTATTGTAAAATTTTAATAAACTAGATACACTAAGCACTCGAGTGCTCTTTAACCTTAGATGGATGAATCTTTAGATTACGTATGTGAGGTTATTACGTTAGGCGAGTGACATTTTGTGTATTTTTTACAGGACTGTGAATTTATTTCTTATTCACAGAGATATCGTTATTCGTTTCAATGCTACAAACAATCCAATAGTCAAAAAACAAGTATTATGACTGAGTTACCCTGGCTGATCAGTGTGGTCTATGCCTTCAGAATACACGGTAATTCTTCGGCTTATAAGTTTGTTTGCTCGTGATGGCTTGTTAACGCTGAACCTAACTTCGTACCACAAATTAGCGGTAATTTCATTGAAAGAGTTCCGTGAGCGCTTCAGTGTATTTTATGGTAATTAGTCTTTAATTTAAGGGTAACTCCTTGGTTTTAACTTCGGTAAGTGACGGTTTACCCTGTTTACGTGCTATCGCTGATGTAGCGGTTTTGAAACGGTAGATTAGCTTTCGTTGTTTTAAATCTTATGTTACAAGTGTTTTAAAGCAGCAGACATTTTCTAATGTAGTGAAACAAGGGACAGACGAATTGTTAAAAAAACAACACTTTTATTTTTCAACAAAACCTATGTTGAATTGAAATATCTGTCTCTAGCTGTCAAACATTTGATGTTTTATCAAATCAGAACAAAGGTGCGCTAGGATTATTTATTTTATTTGAAGGCGACGGGCCGATACCTTTTGGCAGAGCGGCGTCTGTTGGGCTGCCCCAAAGTAGATGAAAAATCTTAAATTAAAAAACGAATTGCAAAGGAAATGATTGTATTTGACAACAGTCATCATTACCAATGAGACTGACTAATTTAAGCAGCTGCAGTCGTCATTACAAATTTGACTTACCAATTTAAGCAAAAATTGTTATATTATTAAGCTTAACTACTGAAAGCGAGAGATACGCGTCAGGCAGGCTTTGTGTAAATGCTACCGTCTTTAAGACCTGTCTAGTCTAGACTGCGCACAATAGATAGCTGCTTTCACTCATTGAGAGAAGCTATAGAGTATTTCTTAATTTAACCTTTGCAGGCAAAACTGCTTGAGGTAAAGAATAATCTTTTCAGAATCGTGTTTTATAACCACATTGCGATCGATCGAAACTTCCGTTCACATTATTTTTTATTTATTTATTTTAAAACAGGGTTTACAAGGATACAGAGCCTAACTAAGTTATTAATTTTGGATTTTTAATTAATCGCACGACCCGGTCGGTTATGTGCTTAGGTAACCAGTCCACCTACTAACGCGGATTCGGTACTCAGTCGGGTCAAATTAGGAAACTATCATTCCTTAAGTGGCTTGGGTTTATAAAAAGAGCCATGATCATGCTAAAAACAAGAAACTCCTCATTTTTATCGTTGGTTGGAAAATAAATTTGGCCACGATTGAACGAGCCTTACAAAATAAAATTAAAATGCGTTACCGCGAGAATTAATATATAATTTTGGAAAGAATTATAGCCTGGATCTTATTTTGATGTATGAGCTTTATTATTGTGAAGTTTCTTTAAAATTCATTGATCAGTTTTTGAGCAAAAGATTTACAAACATCCACAAATCCATACAAATTTTCGCTTTCAATTATTAGTGGGATTACATACTGCTTGAAATTTAATAAAACTAACATAAAATATTGAAATCAGCAGCTGATCCCGGGAAGTACTGTCATTTAATTTAGTAAATTATGTTTGGCATCTTCTCAATTCAAACATTTTGACATAATTTTAAAATTTTGTTCACACTCAGATTCACAGATTTATATTTCAGCGAGTTTCACTAAACATCTGAAAGCTTATAAAATTCCCGCCTCTCACTATTAGATAATACAATATTTCATCTGGATAATTATATGGCACTGCATTTAGCATTCGTTCGATATAAATATACAACTCGTCTATATTTTTAAGGAGACCTACTTACCTATTTTTGGTAAATTTTTATTAGGTACACGTATATGCATCAATCACCGGAATGTCTGTGCGTATCACTTTAGAATGACTGCAACGATTTACGGGACAAACAGTTAGTAAATTATAAAAACAGGCCAAATGCGTGTGGGACTCGCGCACAAAGTATAAAAACATCGAAATAATATCAATATCGAGCAAAAATTTCCCTTACGGGAATTCTATTTATTTTTGATGTGTTTCAAGCGTCTACCTGTTACCGTTATCATTATCGAGCAAAAAAGAAAAAAAAACTTTTGCTGTATGGGAGCCCCTTAAATAATTATTATATTCTGTTTTTAAATTTTTTGTTATTATTATAAGGCAACAGAAATATATAATCTCTGAAATTTTCACATTTTAACTATCACGGTTCATGGGATACAGCCCGGTGACAGACGGACGGACAGTCAAATGGACAGCGAAGTCTTTGTAATAGGGTCCCGTTTTACCCTAAAAACGGGACCCCAAAAACTAGATATACAGTGTCACTTGTCAGTTTAAATCAGAGCAGCGAATGTCATGTTTTTTATCTAACGAAATCAAATCAAACACTTTGCACAGGACATAAAGCTAAATGCTACCAAATTGAAAGAGCACCTAAACATTCAGCGGTCGCTCATTCAGTGACGTTTTTCTGTCACTTAATGTATGTTTATTTTTTTATTCTATACCAGCAAAATATTTGTTTATGCTTGACAGATAGGTTGGCGATCTCTGCTTTGTCAATAGTGCAATGGAGACGCAGTTGCCGTCTTCAATCTTTTTTTGATACGACACCCCGAAAAGTTGCTTAATCTATTTTAGACCAGCCCTTAAGGCGGTGTAGTTTTAAGCGGCAGCGTTTTTGAGTTTTTAAAACTTATCTGAGAACTAGAAAACAGCGTTTTAAAGTCTGAAAAAAAATTATGTATTAGTTAAGAATCTAGTCTAGTCACAGTCGCTATCGGTTACACGATTTGATTAACTTGGCTCGATAGAAAAAAATCACAAACCTACATCTTTTCGAAATGTTTTTTTCAATTTGACGACTAAACTACGGACATTTTAAATGAAAATTGTATGCTTGTTTAAAGCTGCTACATTTTTATGGACATATTCGCTGAGTTTGAATTCATTAAATGATATACTTAATTACTATGTTTAAATAACTACAAAAAAAACGTGAACGCGGCGGCTCGTCAGGTCCGTACTGTCGCGAGCTGACGCTTACCGTGCGCATAGGCGCTCCGTAATAGGCGATCGATGGATATCATCGATCCATAAATCACGAACTACTGGGCCTTAAAGGCTTTTTTTAACTTATTAATAACTTTTTACCTTATAAGGCCAGCACAAAATCGAATATTAAGCATAACCTTTTCTTGGGGTGTCGTTAGAGACGGGTAGACGGTACGGTTAGGGTTACGGGTAAAAAGAAGACGGGTAATAGCGATCCTGTGCAATCTTCTACCGCAAGCGAGGCGATTATGACAAAATTCGCATTGTCAAAAAAGCTTATGTTCATAAGTAGGTATCTATACTACGGTCTTGTAATAAAGTAATTTAATCACAAAATACATCGTAGCCATTTTCATTTCAAAGCTTTCAAAACTATTCGCACATAAAAAATACCGTTTGGGTTCATTTTGTTAGTGTTGCGAGCTGTCAACTTTTTAGAACAGAGCCGAAAAATAAAACTGTCCATCAAATATTTTGTGATCCCCTTTGACGAGGGAGCGATAGGCCAAATAAACCACTATTTTCGCTAGTATTTTACATTGTATTTTCGGGTGAAAGTATCTTGCTAATTTCGTTTTTTTTTTGTTCGTTTGCTAGGACAAACGTGTTATTACTTTTGCAGTCTTTTGTTTGTTTTATTATGTTCACTAATTCTTGGTATTTTGTACAACAGTATCAACTAACAATAATGTTAAACAGCAATTGATTTTAAACATAATGTTGAACACATATGGATCAATGTCAATAACTGAATATTTGACATTTTATGATTTAAGTAGATCACTGTTCTCGAAGAAAAACCTGATAGCGCAAAAGTAACACTCAATATGTTTTCAGGTTTGAAATACTTGAAGAGTCCATTGTTTAGGCTTAATACTGTGCTACTATTTTGTAAGTTGGCTATATTTTCTCACTATTGCAAGCGTTACGGAAAACCTCATAAGACCAAGATACCTACAAGAATTAACTCCGAAACAATTATCAAAGTCTTATGATACACTGAAAGGTTAAATCAGATTAACTACTTTGTTGTAACCAATGAACTAAAAACAAGTACAAAATATTCGTTAAATAAAGTTAATGAATCATAAACCAGTTTGTTTTCTTGTTTCAGTTCAAGGTTTTTTAACATATTTTTTTAAATTACAAGAAACATTTTCACATACAAACTAATTATGTTGCGTTTTAGTGATGATTACTGAATAAAGGTTTGATAATAAAGATTTGATTGATTACTATACTATATGTATACTACACCTATTTCAGATGAATAAAAACAAACAATTTGAGCGATTTACTATACAATTTCCAAAACGGCAAAACATCATATCCGCATGGTGACCAGTGAATTTATTGTAGGACAGGTCTGTATTATTTTAAAATAAATACAAATTCCGCTATTGATGACGTCAATTAAACATACCTACTTAAACTGGTCCCGCAAAATAAGACATTTTAATTATAAAATTATAATGTTTGTTGATTTACTTCGCTTGTTAATGTACTTAACTTTTTCCTTGTTAGGAACACATTTTGAGCTTCATTAAAAACTCTACGTGACATTTTAATATTAATATTTTGTCATAATGTTTTAATGTTATAATGATCAACACCTTTTTTTTAAAAAAGCAATAGGATTGCCTTGAGCGGATGTTTTAGATTTGATAGGAAACCACTATTGTATACTGTCTTTGGGCTGAATGTTTAGATCACCTTAGCGGCATGTTATTTTTTAGTTCATTAAACAAATATACTGACAACAAGCTTTTCAAAGCAGCTTCAGATTAAAACAACGCTAGACCACATCTAAAGAGATGTTGTCCACTTATATTAAAGTTTATTAGCTTTTCGCTATACCAAACGCCATAATCAAGTTTATATACTGAAGTCTATTTAAATTTGCTAACATAATTTTTGCTGTAAGTACAACCTTTATGAATAGCCAGAAGATTTCTACGAAAGCTCGTCTGGCTGTGCATAGAGGGGTGTTGGATCCAACACTCATGTACGGAAGTGAAAGTTGGGAATGGCAGAAAAAGCATGAAAGTAGAATAAATGCAGTAGAAATGAGAGCGCTAAGAAGTATGTTAAGAGTGAAATTGAGTGACAGGATAAGAAATAGTGTGATAAGAGAACGTTGTGGTGTGAAAGAAGATATTGTCACACGGATTGAGAAAGGGATGCTTAGATGGTTTGGGCATGTAGAGAGGATGAATGAGAGAAGAATGACTAGACAGATCTATAAGACGAGTGTGAAAGGGAACGTTGGAAGAGGAAGGCCTAGACGAACTTACCACGATCGAATCGGGGATGTTCTGAAGAAAGGTCAGGTCAAGAGTACTCTAAACCGACGAGCATGCATGAAAAGATTAATGAATGTGGAAGAAGCGAAAGATGTATGCCAGGATCGTAGTAAGTGAAAAGCCTTTGGTCTCTGCTTACCCCGTTGGGAAGGAGGCGTGATAATAGGTATGTATTTATGTAAGTACAACCTAGAAAATGCTAAACATTGTCATAAACTTGTGTTTAGGTAGAAATTCTGAATAACGTCAATGGCGTGATCATAACATTCACTTTGCTACAATTGAGTTGATACAAGGCTGACGTCATCATCTTAAGAGCGTTTACCCAGTAGCCGAATATTTACCGTAATATGATACGTCTTCATCCAATACTTTTAGTGCTATTGACTAATTTATTTAGCAATCCAATCTAGTGATAGTCTATCTTTAATTGATAAGAGTGGAGTTTTGTATGCCCAGAGAGTATCTTCACCATTAAATTTCCAGAAAGAAATCATGCTTTGAAGTATTACGACATTTTCGTTTTGTGTCTTTTTAAAGAAGTAGTACTTATCGAACATAAAACGTAACGAAAGGCTTTTCCTGTTAAAAATTAATCTTGGCTTGGCCAGAACTGCAGTAAGTTCTATACTAGAGCGAGTATCTAAAACTGCTTTAGCGGGTGCGTACCAGATTTGGCTGGGCAGGGAGAGAAACACGAGTAGGAAAGGTGAGTGTTGATGTACGTCGGAAAGGGGTCCCTTAAACCTACAGCTGTGTTACAAGTCCCGGGAGTTACTCGGAGTTTCTCTTTCTGCCACTCAATGGGCCCGACACCCGCATGGAACGCTAAGAAGTTTGTCTTTTTTTACGGTCGCTTTAGGCCCCCCACTGATCTGGTGAAGGTCGAGGTAATCCGTTGGATTCGGATGGCGCGGGATCGATCGTTGTGGAGGTCTTAGGGGAGTCGTTTGACTGAGATGCTGGTGAGATTGAGTATACAGGGTGAAATTTTAACCACTTTCCAAAATTTTTATAGGCGTTCAGTATCGTATTTTATGAAGTTTCATTAAGATTCATTTATGAAGTAAAAAATGTAAAACAAAGTTTTCACCCGAAAATATTTTTCGCAACATAGTTTTAAATTTTTACTGTCCCAAGCCTATTATGAATAGCATCGTAATGAACGAATGAGATGGGCATAGCGTAAAAAAAGTGTTGCTAGGAGGCCGTGATTTTTGGCGGACATTTTCTAAATGCTTTATATTGACATTTTTGTACTGGGCTATATCATACGTCATTTGTAATTGTCTCGTAGATTGTTATATTAAAATTTGGAAAGTGGTTAAAATTTCACCCTGTATAGTATCGACTTTAAGATAACGTCACCTTTTTTTGTCCTTAGGGTGTTAATAGGCTTATTTAATAAGAAGTTAACCCTAAAAATTAGGAAAATATTTTCTGTTTTAAGTCAACCATAGAAAAAGAAGAATTGGTGCCTTAATATTTTTGTGCCGCATCACACGGCTATTTTATACTTTAATTTTGAAGACCTCCGTGGCGGAGTGGCGTACACACCGGTTTTCAAGGTGTCGCCTACTCCGAGGTCCCGTTTCTACATTTTCTCGGGTCTGGGTGTTTGTGGTACCTTAGTTGTTTCCAAAATACGAATGCTTTAAATAGTTATTCAAATTGGGATCAGAACAATGTATGTGATGTTGTCCACATTTATTTATTTATTTATTTAAAAATAAATCTTTATATATATAATTCTTCTGTGAGTGTGTATGTCACTGAACTTCTCTCAAACGACTGGACCGATTTTGATGAAATTTTTTGTGTGTGTTCAAGGGGATCTAGGAATGGTTTAGATTCACAATTTTGTCGGGGATAATGTTAGGTGTAGTCCAACCCTAAATTTTATTTTTTATTTTTTAGACAAAATTTTTAATTTCTATTATTTTATGATACAACATACAAAAATACATACAATCCTAAATTTTTACCCTTTTATCACCAACCCCTATTTTTTAATAGCCATTTTAGTAATTTAATCATTTTTCATCCCGCTCGATAAATCAATTATCGTCTTTTTTGTAAGGGTAGGGAAAAGGGGTAGGGAAGGGTTTAGGGTAGGGGTGGGGGTAGGGTAGGGGTAGGGTATGTGTAGGGTAGGGTAGGGTAGGTTAGGGGTAGGGTAGGGGTAGGGTAGGGGTAGGGTAGGGGTAGGGTAGAGGTAGGGTAGGGGTAGGGGTAGGGGTAGGGTAGGGTAGGGGTAGGGTAGGGGTAGGGTAGGGGTGGCGTAGGGTAGGGGTAGGGTAGGGTAGGGGTAGGGTAGGGGTAGGGTAGGGTAGGGGAAGGGTAGGGGTAGGGTAGGGGTAGGGTAGGGGTAGGGTAGGGGTAGGGTAGGGGTAGGGTAGGGGTAGGGTAGTAAAATATTAAAATTTTATAAAATATATACAACCCAAAATTTTTACCCTTTTACCACCAACCCCTATTTTTTGTTAGCCATTTTAGTAATTTAATCATTTTTATGGCAAAACAACGTTTGCCGGGTCAGCTAGTAAATAAATAAAAATCGCTCAGTTCCCAAAAGCTCACTAGTCATATAAAAAAGGGACTATAGTCCCTTTTGGGAACTGAGGGATTAAAGTCAACTAAAGTTTTCTATTTTATCTTCGTAATTAGGTACTAACACCGTCTGTACACGCAGAAACGGAATCTCAAATGAGATTTTTGGCATTCATTATTAGAAAAACGGAAAAACCAACCGATAAATAAACGTACGTATTACCGTCACACGTCTCATTTGATCTGCCTAGTTCTTTCCCAATTATATTTAGATCAATTAGCATCCATGCACCATCTGTCTTCACAAACACCCACGTCCCACACAAATATCTATCTACAAAAAAGCAAAATACACAATTTTCATCTTTAACCCCCAAGAAATACGAGTTTTCAGCAATAATATTCCGAATGTCTATGAAATTTGATTTTAAAGGACAGGCACCAAATGTTATCTTTGAGTGAGTCCAATAATAGCCGTGTTAAAATTAATTTATGGGGTAACACTCTGTGTAATTAGAAAATGTTGCTAATGGTTTCTGAAATGTCAGACATTTCCCTGATATGAACAGAATGGAATATTTTTAGTAACGTTAATGTTGTTAAGATCATGGACATACCTATCTACCAATTAAAATATTAACTTTTTTTAATGGTTCTAAACTCAGCTGTCTATTATGTCTAACTATTAAGATTGACGCCCCGTTGGTCTAGTGGTTTAAATACCGGGCCAAGATCTCGGGGTCCCGGGTTCGATCCCCGGGTCGGGCAACAAATAGTATTGAATTTTCGAACGTTGCTCGGGTTTGTGATCACCAACCCGCATTTGGCAAGCGTGGTGATTAGGCCAGTTCCCATCATTGCAGTGGTAACTTGAATTCAATGATGGAGGCCTTTTCCCTGCAGTGGGATGGTTATAGGCTGTTACTTTTTTAAGATTGACACGCAAAATCATGTTGATCCTTATTTTTTAAATTTTTATTTGGTGTAAATACGTTATTCTCATGTTTAATGTTGTTTAAAAATTGTCCCTTTTAACACAGTATTTTTTTACGGCAAATGCGATAAATTGCGAAATAGGTAAATAGGTAGCTGGTAACATAATAAAGACACAGGTCTGAACTGTACAAAAATAAAAATTAGTATCTTACTACAAGTACCACTTTGATCGAAAAACCCTAATTTCCTTGATTGCCGCGACAGCCAGAGATAGGAGCCTATAAGTATTGCTGAGCCTTTCTTTTCCTAAACAAAGGATAATTACTTTTGATCAAACGTCAAAACCCTTTCCCGATAGCACTCCAACTTGTTTTTATACTATTTCAAACTATTCAAACTTCGTTTTAACTCTTAGCTAAACTAGAATATGTAATTTAAAAAAAAGTCAACATCACTTTCGCGTATCAGTTCACTACTGTTTAATGTTTCTTTCTTTCTTTTCTACTGGACACAGACCACGCCAAAAGCAGTTTGGCCAATGGCGAAGACGACTCTGCTATCTGCCCTTTTAGTGGTAATACTTTAATCGCATCTTAGTAATTAACAGCCATTCTCTGCTGAACATAGGCCTCCTTCAAGTCACGCCACAATTATCCATCCTGGGCTTTCCCCATCCAGCCTCTACCAACATTTATCCTAAGCTCATTAGTCCATCGAGTCGCAGGGCGTCCAATACTTACCCACTCTAGAATTCTTAATTGCATACGACACTTATAGTAAGAGATGTGCCATTTTTTTCACAAGTTATGTAAACGATTCTAAGCAGGTACGCGTATGTTGTACATTGTCTGAAGGCAGGTCAAGCTACCCAAAAAGCTAAAGGTCATTGAATTGATTCTCAACTTTAAGTCCAACAAGTAGAGATTTCATCCATTGAGAAAATTTGACGTTTTGTTGTTAACGTCCTGTTGTGTGTACCTACCTACTTTATGGTATGAAACCATCTCAAGTAATTAATATTTGGAATTTCTTTAAAGAATAAATGCCTTATCGACGCTTCATTTTTCTTTTTATAGTTTTTCCTTTTTGCATTTTTTCTATATGTTTAACACTTAATTGCAATAACTCCTAATGCTTGATTTTAATGTCTCCTTATATAAAATAGTATTAAAAGTATTAACTTTAAGTTATCCAATAAGAGGGAAATAACTGGCAGCCTGATACAAACGTCTTGCACCAAAATTATACCATATAACGCGATTTCTCGTCGCTTACTAAAATAGGGGCAAGATCGATATCACCATGCGAATCTAGTCATTTTACATCATAAACCATAAGTCTTCAAAGATAAAGCTCAAATTTCTGTAGCAACAAAAACTGCCGAAACGTCGTAAACTCAAGTTTCGTAATACACTATTATTTTGTTAGAGCGCAGTATGATTTGCAATTTTACGAGACCAAATATAGAGGCATTTGAATATCCCCATTTGATACCCTCAAAGGAATATTTTCTTCAATTCGCATCGGAAGGTCCGTTCTTTTTGAACTAATATGGGTTAGGCTATTTCATTACTTATTTGTTTCAATAAAAACAAAAAAAAAACTTACTCGAGTTAGTGCGAAACTGATCGCTACGAATTTGTCCCTTTGCAAAGAGATCTTAGCCCAAACTTTTCCGGGAAAAAAAGCACATTATTTTAACGTCGTTTTTCATCAGCCGTTCTCATTTTCCCTCATTGTTTAATTTATTAAGAAGTCTGTTAGTCAGCCGTTAATTACTTACAATTTGCTGGATGCTCTTTAAGCTTTCGACCCACTTTAAGGCAGCGACCCTTTGAGAGTAGCGAATTAACGTTCTGTAGAAATTTTGATATAGCACATTTGTATCGTTCTAACTACCCACTGTTTGCTAAATAGCCTATAGTTTATGTAAAAAACCCAATAATACGTTGGTAAAACAAAGCAGGAAAGGAGAACCGCGGTTAGTATAATACGTGTACAAACATACAAACAGACGAGAAAAATATTGTACAAACAGAAATGTTGCTTATAGAGACTAAACAACAGTTTTGTTAACAACGCCAACAAACTTAGCTATTTGAAGAAGCACTATGGAATGTTAACATTGCTTGCAACGGAAAAAAAAACTTTCTATGCCTACGATACAGGGGGTTGACACACGGAGAGTTCAGTCGACCTTGTCAAATGTCACCGATATAAATATAGACTAACAAATACAATAAGGAATGTAACGCATGTTTCTGATTTTTTTAGAAACGCAGCAGGATGAAATTTTAACCACTTTCCAAAATTTTTATAGGCGTTCAGTATCGTATTTAGAGCCCATTTATGAAGTAAAAAATGTAATTCAAGTCTTCACCCAAAAATATTTTTCGCAATATAGTTTTCAATTTTTACGGTCCTAAGCCTGTTAACGTTTAAGGGAATATCAAAAACTTATGAATAGTATCGTAATGAATGAATGAGATGCGAAACGCGTAAAAAAGTGATGCTAGGCGGTCGTATCAAAAATTTTAGATTTTTGGCGGACATTTTCTAAGTACTTTATCTTGACATTTTTATACTAGTCTATACCAAAAGAAAAAATACGTCATTTGTTTATTGTCTTGTAGATTGACATATTAAAATTTGGAAAGTGGTTAAAATTTTTATCCTGTATTTTTTAGTGGTGGCTCAAAATTACTGCTTACTGACAGTATCATTCTACCATCCAATTATATCAAGCAATGTAACTGATACACTAGGTATATGAGACGGCAATTAAAGCGCCATTTGTTCGTGCCCATGACAATGTCGTTATTGATGCAATGTCAGCCGTGTGCTCGAGGGCTGCCACCTTGCAGTTTATATTTAAATTGACAGCATTTCAATTTCATCATCATCATTAGCCCACATTAGTCTGCTGCTGCTACCTCTAAATTCTTCGCAAGCAAAGTTTCAAACAAAAACCTTGCCTACTTTAATAACTTGCTAGGTTCCTTTCTAGCATATTTCTGCCCCAATCTTATACTAAGACGCGCCATCACTGTGAAGCTAAGTCATAAAATACTAGTTAAAAACTCGAGTCAACGATTACTTCTTTTAAGCTGCTCAAGTCGGAACTTAGATTACAATACGTATTCAGTGAATAATAAACATCTAACGATAAACAGCACGGAAATGGGATCAGCATCGTGTTATAAAAATAAGCACTGAGGCTAGAGCGTAGAGCGCAGAGTCGACACGTTTAAAACTCATGAGTTAAAGACTCGAGTAACGATGCTTAAGTTGCGCGCTCAAGCGTAGAAGCGTTACCATGTTAACTGGAGTTAACTATCGAACTGATTTATTATTCATATAGGTAATTTGTGGGTAAACAGGCAGAAGCCCGAGTCGAGCGAGGGCGCTATAATCGAGTTATTTTTTTATTGTAACCCACGAGCTGCCGCTGAAGTGTTGTATTACCGACTCAAGTTCCGATTTGAGCGGCTAAAGTCTGCTCAAGCGTTGACTCGAGCGTTTCAGCCAGCCAGTTTTGTCCATAATTAATTTCTACAGAGTATATATAACAAATCCTGATCACTATCATGAAAATTATTTGTTTCGGGTTTTCTCCATGTTGTATTGTACAAGATACATCTCTTACAAAACATCATTGACATAATATTTTGTGCCATAATTTGTTTGCTGTCTAGTAAATAACTGTTCACTAGGTAAACTGCAAAATAGCTAGAATGTGACAGCCCTAAGATGTGCCATTGCCCAGCAATTGGTAGCTAATCCCCCTTCCGTGATCAAGCGGAGCGCTCATCGTCGCCTCTCAGCTGTTCACATGGTCGACCTTAGTATATCTGCTCAAATTAAAACCTTATTCTAATCATGATTTTAATGTGTTTACTTTGTATTTCTTGTACAGTTTAGCTTCTATTATACCTACAGATTAATAAACAAAATAATTAACGTACTAAATTAAATACTGATCTAATTATTCTGATGCCGTTTACTTGTATTAAAATTAAGAAAATTATTATTATAAGATCTATTGCAGTCTCAATCAATGGATGGATTAAGCTGAATTTTTGAATTGATATTCAGATTACTAAAGTATAGAGATAGCTTTAGTAAATACCTAAGGCATAGTCTTAATTTGATTGCAACTATTTTAATTTTAAAATCAAAATGTACATTAAGTCTAAGATCTGTTAACGTTGTTTTGAATTATTAATTAATACATTAATTTTACAGTAAATTTAAAATACATATAAAAAAAAACGATTACTACATATTACTATCATTTAAAATGTTTCGTGATTCAACCTTTAATACAATGTTTGCTATGGGTAATTTTAATTCTTTTTTAATTTTCTTAAACAGAAAAAAAATTGAAATAAGTTATGATATGAAGTAGATATGCTATAAATAATTATTTTGGTAATCCCTCTGGCTTACATTTATTCATCAAGCCATTTTGTTACTTTATCGTTAATAAAAATACACACCCTGTTATAATAATGCTATAGTTTATTAGCAATAAGTGTTACCATGATAACATTGTCGATTTACTATTACTATGATAGCCCCTATCAAAGTATATTTATGAGAATAGGCCAACAGGATGACTGGCCTTAATTCATTAGATAGGCAGTAACTCAAGTCTGGAGAATGATAGTAATCATAACCATTCATTGCTTTATTTGTTTGTTTACGTTATATATCTTAGTAAAAATATTATCTAGCAAAAGTAAATTTTAAAAGTAATAAAATTACAATTTTTATTCCTTATATGTGAGAAATAACTAATATCAGTATTGTCACTAACTTTAAGGCGTTTGCTAAAGGCATGAAGCAAAAACCCTTGGATATTAAAGTTATGCTTTAACATCCAAGGGTTTTTGCTTTTGTGACTACATTTTGTTAGTTATTTGTTTCTTTTTTTTAAAAAACTCAAACCTAAAAGAGGAATAAGATTATTAATGTAAATGTTGAAATAATAGACTTTTAAATTATAAAAGAATTATTACTTTCTTCGTAAATTCTAACCTTCTTTTTCATTAAAACCACGTACAAAATGTTTAAAAACTCGAACATAATTGTTTCTCTAGTTTTCAGGTTCTAACTGACATAACTATACTGTGTCCACAATTATACTTGCTCCGGACGATTTTATAGTCGTGTCGCAATACACTGGGGTCATAAACTTACTAAATTGCTTACAAAACGATTCAGTCTGATTATTTGCGGGAAGTGTTCATAAATTGAACTAAACACAAACGTTAACACTATAATTTGTATCAGAACATGGGTTTTGTCTACTTACTGTTTATAATTCAGGTTTCCGTGCATGGATATAATTATCAATGGATATGGTGATACGCATCGATATAGGAATTAGATACACACACAGTCCTATACAAAGATGATACCTATATCCTCATTTGAATGATTGACATTGTTTTTATGTCAGTGTCAACTTTATAACCTGGCAAAATTATGTCGACATGCAATAGTATGGAAATTTACGTCATGTTGCATCTATTTGATTGTTATAAGTTGTACTAAAAGTGCATTCTTATGTCAAATGGGTGCACATTCACTTGGAATACTTTTTTCATGCCGATTGTGTATCTAGGTTTTATATTAAGTACCTACATCAATAGTAATACTCAAAAGAAAGTTAACCTTCAAATGCACCAGCGCAGGCGCGCATTTTAAAACAAATTTCGTTTGAAGCCGCCATTGCGTAACATGACACCATGTCACGTATCCTTTATTATGAATGGTAGTTTCACTTTATTGATAAAGAAAATAAATGATGCTTCTTTTTATAACAAAATCCCGATTTCTTTATGGATAGGTACGAGTATGTAACTCTTTTTTTACATGAAACATAGTATGTAGTTTATATAGACATATATTTTTTGCAGCTGTTTATACTATGTAGTTTTGTTTTTTGAGTGAAACTTTATTATGGGCGTTGGAAAAAAATTTACCGTCACGTTTTGCGTCACATTGCGTCACATTTTCAGTCACATTTTTCGGTTACGCACCATCTTTTTCTTGCCCCTACCACGGTTGGTTCAGATGATAGCAAAAAGGTAAAGTGAAATAATATTTAACCAATTTAACCAATTTAACCAATTTAACAAATTTAACAAATTTAACCAATTTAACCAATTAACCAATTGAACCAATTTAACCAATTTAACCAATTTAACCAATTTAACCAATTTAACCAATTTAACCAATTTAACCAATTTAACCAATTTAACTAATTTAACCAATTTCTGGAAAGTTGCATGTAGATCATTTTTAGAAAAATAAGGCCATAAAGAAGTTTCACTTCTTACGTGTGTACACTAGTACACGCACAACTTTTTTTATTTGATTAAATCTCTTGATCAACTTTCTTTTTCTCTCTCTCTCAATGGTTAAATTTAGTTTTTGATGTTTTGATGTTGCGCCGTGCCACACCGTCTACAAAACATTTCTATTTAACCCAAAGGTTCACTATTATTAGGCATTAAGTCCACTTTTTGAAATTATTTTACTAATCTGTGCAATAATGTTTAAATAATTAACACAAAGTTTAAATTTATCAATTTAAATTTAAACTATGTGAATTTAGTATTCCAGGTCACAGGGACATTTATTTTATTATATTCCCTTTATACTGTCTGTATAATAAAAGTAAATACACATAGTTTAAAAGTAATAAACGATTTTAATTTAAATAGCTAGAAAGGACAAACGATGTATACAAAGGTACTATAGATATACATAAATATGATTACTGATATTTATATGATACTTGTTGATTTTTGCAAAGTATGATTGTGCACTTACTTGTATAAACAAAAATGATATATTTCATTCAAATGGATGCAATAACTCATGTAATAATTCATTTCAAATTCAAATAAATCATTTCTAACTCAAATAAAGCATTTCTCACCGTGTATTTTTGTTAGATAACAAGACGAATGTTACGTAACAGTGAACATTTTTCGATGAAACAAATTTCATTCTTGATTTACGCCAAACGATCTATCTCCCACCTCTGTTCAATATCAGGAATAAATTATTTGGCCAATCAGTTCTGGAAACAAACAAATCTATGGAACTTCCAGTTGAAAATATGCGTTAATCAGGATCGTCAGTAAAGATTAGAAATAGTTGATGCAATGCTATATAAGAGAGATATACAATTAAAAAGATACAAGAGAAGACAGTTTTTCGTTATGTCAGTTTTTAACGAGGTTTGACGAAGATAATATGGCGGCAATGTGTTTAACACTACGGGCGAGAGAATTGAAAAATAGGTATGTATTTGTAAAATCTATTGCTGTCGCGCAGTGCCAAACGCCTTCACCGCAGAGTGTAATAGAGACAACTGCTTCTTGGACCGAAAATACCTACTAAAAGCACACCAGATCAACGTTTCGTAGTCCCCCGATTACTTTCCAAAACTAGACCGATTTAAATACTTTTTTCATTAAAAATTAAAGAAAGGCTATAGCCGTGTTCGTATATTTTCCTTTTTTTCTAAAATATAGCCAAATTTGTTTTCTCGATGTTTGAACACAGCGGAAAATCAGACGAATTTTTTCGATTTTTGAGGGTTCATATCTTTTTTATTAATTAATTTATAAAATAACAGAAAACATAGAAACATGCACATAGTGGCCATAGATTTTTGTAGTAAAAACTATTGCTCTACTGGCTTTATGCAGGGAGGAAACAGGGGACTACTTTTGTATTGAAAAATGGCCCTTGTATTTGCTCTTAAGAATCTATAATTCTTTTTTGCTTTGTAATTTATTTAAAAGTTTTAAAACAAATTAAGGTTATGTTTTTTTAAGCTTACTTAAAAAACATAAAAACGATTGATTTGACTATGTTTTATCTTAATTATTATCATTTATTTTCGTAATACTGTGTACATTAATAGTTAATAAATAGATTATACCTACTTAAAAATCGTATCAAGAGTACTATAATATTACAATGTGCCTCATGTACCTACTCTTTAAAATAGAATGTGTTTTTTTTTTTTGACGTTTACAATTTTGGTATACCTATTATAAGTTTTAGATTATTTGATATTCGGTAAATACAAAATATAGCGTGTACTGTACGTGTTCTTAATAGAAATAGAAAGGAGATGATTAATCTACAGATTTCAACAGACACTTAAATTGATTACATTCAATATCTAGACTAGAACCACTTATTTTACACTCTGTGATTTGGATGTTTCTAAAAGCGTCTATTGGAACGTTTTAATATTCATAAGATTAAATTTAATTAGTGCACATTTAGAAGATAAATTGAAAACAACAACTTTGAACCACAAAAGCATAGCAGATATATTCACAAGTCATTATTACACCAATTGTGTAAATTTTTAGGAGTAGTCCTAAATATAATGGGCAAAAAAGAAAATATATCTGAACTGGCTAATACGAACAATATGTAGACAACGTCGCATACTTTTTTCTGATCCCAAATAAACTAACTATTTAAAGCACTTGTTTTACAGAAATCAGAAACATCGAAGGTTCAAGGCTTCAGACTGAGAAAACTTAGGAAAATCGTTCATGGGAAATTGTATTCGTATTTTCAACAAATTACTACAGGGTATTGCTGAACTCCCTGTACATAAACTTAAATCGTATGCCAAAGTTATTTTAATGAAAAAGAGCTATTACACTGTCAATGATTATTGAAATGATAGGAATGTATGGCATTAAATTGTCCTAGCTTGTACTTGCCTAAACCTTTTGTAAACATTTGTTTAAAAAGAGACTGACAATAGTGGCCGAGTATCTTGCGCTGCTTCTTCTCGGCACTAGCTCAGACTTGTCCCGAAGCAGTAGTAGGTTTAAATATTCGGACGTGTAAAAGCGCCTCCTGGGGCCTATTTGCAGAAATAAAACTGATTTTAACTGATTTTTTAACCCCAAACACCCGAACCCAATAATATATATATATATTTATTTTATTATTTATTTAAGACTTATAGTCGCTGTAAGGTCACTGCCGGCAAATAAAATATCAAAACATTATAGACTATACTTAATTCATAATACGATCTGGTTTTTTTTTGTAGGATTTTTTGATAAATATGTAGAGTTTATAATAAGAACTAGAGCAGTGTTGCCCGCGACTTCGTCCGCGTCAATTTCTTTTATTATGATTGCGATTATTTTTGCAACATTTTTCACTGATGCTTTGCTCCTATTGATCGCGGCGTGATGTTATATAGCCTAAAGCCTTCCTCGATAAATGCTATATCCAACACAAAAATAATTTTTAAATTCGAACCAGTACTTCCTGCGATTAGCGCGTTCAAACAAACAAACAAACTCTTCAACTTTATAATATTAGTATAGATAACCGACACGCTTGGCAGGCTGTTTGGCGATCGCACTTTCGCCAATGGTGGAAATAAGACCTGCTACCTATTCGGCCAGGGGCCTTATTCAGCTATTTCAATCGCATTTCGATCGTGATTGAATTGGACGATTTTGACATTTCGCCCATACTAGAACTGTCAAAAACCTGCTATTCAATTACGATTGTGATACGATTTGGTTACGCGAATTAGGGGACAGTATTCCTCTTTAGGCACCTAGGCTCTGACGATACCTATACAAAGAGAATGAGTTTTGCTATTCTATTTTTTTGTCGGTACCATACAACACACACACGCGTAGAATGATACAGGTACAGTAATAATGATGATAGAAATGGAAACTTACATTTTTTTATATTTGTAGGCGATTAAGTCACCGCAGTTCAAGGTCAAAGGATTGACAAACACATTGTCTGTTTAATGTGTTAGTGAGTCCAAGAATAGATTGTTTAATCAATACCTTTAAATAATGAAGTGGCCTTGATGCTTCTAACAAATAGGTGAAGACGATCCCTCAGTTGTTTACAGTGAAAAAATGCAAATTTATGTCGTTTTAACCTAACATCTTAATTTAGACCCGAGTTCACCAATTCTTAAACAGCCGGTAAACATAGATTGACGATTAATTTGACACAATTCCCACACAAAATATGTCAAATAATATTTTAAACGCTGTTTAAAAGTTAAACGTCTGTTGGTGAACTCTATCCAATTTCCAAGGTCCTTCTACTATCATAAGAGTTGATTGTTTCTCCCATGTACTTTGTGTTTTTAAAAGTTTTCAATATTCAGCGATGATGCAAGCGGCACGGAAGGATTTCGTCCAAAAACACGATACATGATAGAAAAGGCGAGGCTACTAATTTATTTTATCGTTAAATAGCCTTGTAGATACAGGCTGTGACTTTGTTCACGTAGGAAACAGCTAAATCTCACCCATCATTGCTGTGGCTAAGGCTAAATACAATACAATAATAATCATTATTTTATCGCTGTAGTGATCACTTAAAATTTTTGCATTTGTTATCTGTGATCTATTCCTTTCTAATACCAATAACGAATACCAATGGGATTTAAATATTGTCATAATAAATAATTAATAAATAATGAATGTGGACAACATCACATACATTGTTCAGATCCCAATTTGAATAACTATTTAAAGCATATTTTGGAAACCAGAAACAACGAAGGTACCACAAACACCCAGACCCAAGAAAATGTAGAAAAACGCATTTTTTCTACATTGACCCGTCCGGGAATCGAACCCGGGACCTCGGAGCAGGCGACACCTTGAAAACCGGTGTGTACGCTACGCCGCCACGGAGGTCGTCAAAATTAATTTACTATTCCGAACAAATACTTTGGGATTCATGGTATTCGTCTGGAATAGAAAATTAATAACGATTAAAAACAAATACCACTGGTATTAGTTTTTGGTATTAGAAAGGAATAGGTCTTATCTGTTAACAGAATTCAATTATTTAAATACCTTCAACTGAAAATCGTTTATTGAGGATTATTATGTTTTTTGGCGTAATATTTGTGCTCTTAACCTTCAAGGCAAAAAAGAAAGAGACATACGATTAATGCATAATTTAATTAATGAATTACGCAACAATCAATAATTGTTGTTAATTTCAATTAAGGAGATGTTTACATAATAGTTATACCAATGGTTTTTAGAAAACCTACAATATGATTGTAATTTCAGTCATTACAAAACCATCTCTATAATCACATCATGCACCATGTGCCATGAGACTCTAATGTTTAGTTTGATTGGTCATCTTAACTTTTTGAAACAGCAGAAATTATGTTCGTATTTTACTAGATACTGCAAGCCAACAAGCACTATTAGACATGCATACCTACACACGGATGTATAAACACACTCAAAGACTGTTACATTAATGATACATTACTTACATGAATATCATAATAGTAATACTTATAACCAAAGTTTTTAGAAAACCTACAATAGGATAATGTCAGATTGTCAGACATAACAAAACCAACTCTATAATCACTCATATATCATGAGATTCTGATGTTTAGTTTAATTGGTCATCTTAACTTTTTGAAACAGCAGAAATTATGTTCCTATTATATCAGATACTGCAAGCCAACAAGCACTATTAGACATGCATACCTACACACGGATGTATAAACACACACATGGACTGTTACATTAATAATACATTACATGAATAGCTATCTAAAAGCATTTTCTCTATCATAACTTATCCACATAATAAGTGCACCGCTAGACATGTTTGTCGTACACCTAGGGTCTATATTCATAACCTTTCTTGAGACAAGTCGACCAGAGATTGGTTGCTTTGTTTATTTTTACTAACATGCACAAATCCCCCACTGAAAATCAGCGTCGCAGCATGCCTTCGGCTGTTGCGTTTAATGCTGAGTCTAGCCTTTTAAAGCTGAGCCTTTTTGGCACATTCATTGTTATTATTTTTGTAAATTTAATATTTTTTTCTAAGTGACAAATAAACATAAACATATATTCTAATAACAACGGCTATCAGGCAAAAAACCAGAATAGGATGTCTATCTGATGATAGATAGGTCATTAATATCGGCCGCTAGTTTATATCGATCGGTACGGAAATACTCATAATAATCAATCTAAAATTTAGCACAATGATGATGATGATGGTGAACGTTTTCAAGCGTAAATATTTTTTTAAATTTTTTGGTGACAAGACAAATTGGAAACCACTTCACATGTTCAGTCTTTTTGTCTAGAAATTTTTCGGTTTGGTACAAGTTGAAAGATAAAGCGATTGTTATGAAGTATAATAAATACTCTTAGTAAAGTTTTGCTCCTCCGTGGCGATGGCGGAGTGACGAACACACTGGTTTTTAAGGTGTCGGTGCGATTCCCGGATGGGTCAATGTCCTGTTGTGTGTTTTCTACTGGGTGTTTGTGGTACCTACGTTCTTTCTGATTTCCAAAATACGGGTCCTTTAAATAGTTGCTCAAATTGGGATCGGAACAATGTAGTTGATATTGTTTATATTTACTTCACTTTACTTTCTTTACAATTACAAGACATTCGTTTGGTTCATTTCTAATTATTTGTTTGCAAATAAAATCAAGTTTTGCGTTTATACTACAAAATACAGGTGTTATTTGGCTCTAGATATTTTTAAGATATCCATACGTAAAATTTTTTTCAAGGTTTTTTTTTATTGAAAAAATGTCTATAAAATTCAATAACTAAAAAAAATATTATTTCATTTAAATAGGTGTGGTCACTTAATAATTTAGTTCTATGTGGCAGCAGTGTTTAGTTCAATTTACTGTCGTCCTATGATGATTATGACATTGGAAAAAAAGAAATTAAATACAGAGCTGTAAAGCCGCTGTAAAGTGCATGTATTTATTTAACACAATCACTAAACAAACAAACAAATGTCAAATATGGATTTTGAAAATTATTTTGCTAATGATTTCCGCTTGTTGACACCGGCCTAGGTACCTTCACCATACTACCCGTACCTACTAACACTGATTGAGCAAGCACTATTTCATTCAGGAAAACCGTCCGCCCTTCCTCAAAAATGAATGCAGTACAGTTACTGCTATTATTAGTACCCAACACTGGTATAAGAAAAACCTCGACGCGTTTCGCCACTTCATGTAGCATCCTCAGGAGATGTTGTCGCCTTCGCTGCGCTCCGACAACTAAGCGTCGTCGTCGGAGCGTAGCGAAAATGTCAACTAATTAATAACAAACTCATGCTGTCACTTAAGACTTTAGACACTTGTTTTACGGTTCTTCAATCTCTTTTTTAATATGGAAACGCTACCCCCTATGACATAATCCGCATCCATCTCTCAACGAAAGCTGCCGGTTCATATTGAGAAACATAAATAACTAGCCCTCGATCATCGCCGGCATTCTTCCAGAAGCGAGGTTATATTTAGCCAGTCGAGGTTAGATAAAAGCATTTCTGTAGTCTGTAATTCGTTGCTAGTATTTTTGTGATTTACGTCCGTAAGGGCGAGATTATAGAATTAATATTAGTATTGTGTTTTGATCCGAATCGTAAATAAAGGATGGTATGCCGCAAGAAATATCGGCGCATATTTTAGAGCGTACGAAGATAAACAATATGTCTCGTCTCGGTCGATGTAACACAAGTGAGTCGTGAGAGTTATTTTATCCTGAATTATAATTTAATGTATTTTTGTTTTTTATATTCGTGCATGTGAAAAAAAAAACATTTTGAGTTATACAATTTTTCAAATATCGTCTCTTTGAACCAATACATGGTAACGAAAAGTTCGTTCTATTTAATTCAAACTTGGCCAACCTTATGCGTAAAAAGGCATTTATTTGTTTAAACCCTCCAAATCAATTATCTAAATAGTTTCCTTGTAAAAGTTATATCACTATTTGCAGAAATTGTCATATTTATAAAAAGATAATTATTATCATCAGCACAAATCAGTCCACAGCTGGAATTTACAAAAGTAGGATTTTTTCACTATCGTCACGCTTGGCAAGCGAGTTGGTGATATGAGTTTGGCTGCTGCCTTAAAAAGCGACTGTTGAATGGTGGCGCCATAAAATTTTTGGCTGGCACTTCACTGTCTTAGCTTAATTAGTAGCTTTGTATTTCAATGTCTAATGACTGTTGGTGTCAAAAGATTCTAAAATAGGGCCTACGCAGCGGTCGAAGATCTGTGGGTACGCCCTCTACTAGGTGGACCGACAATCGGGGAAGGTTGCGGGAAGCTGCTAGCTGAGGGTATTGCGGGTGGCGCGGGACCGATCATAGTAGAGATCCTTAAGGGAGGCTGTTATGTCCAGCAGTGGCCGTCGTATGGCTGAGATGATGATGATGATGATGATGATGTACTTCAGCACAATAGATTTTACAAATAGTTTACTAATATCTTCATATTTGAAAATTGGGCAAATACCTCAAGTGAATTTAAGTAACCAAATGATGGGTACAGGCATAATTTTATGTGGGTCGTTGATCACAAACCCGAGCAATGTTCGGAAATTTGAAACTGGGATCGATCCCAGGACCCCGAGATTTTGACCCATAGCTGAGGGTATTGCGGGTGGCGCGGGACCGATCGTAGTAGAGATCCTTAGGGGAGCCTGTTACGTCCAGCTGTAGGCTTCGTTAGGCTAAGATGATGATGATGATGATGTACTTCAGCACAATAGATTTTACAAATAGTTTACTAATATCTTCATATTTGAAAATTGGGCAAATACCTCAAGTGAATTTAAGTAACCAAATGATGGGTACAGGCATAATTTTATGTGGGTCGTTGATCACAAACCCGAGCAATGTTCGGAAATTTGAAACTGGGATCGATCCCAGGACCCCGAGATTTTGACCCATAGCTGAGGGTATTGCGGGTGGCGCGGGACCGATCGTAGTAGAGATCCTTAGGGGAGGCTGTTATGTCCAGCTGTAGGCTTCGTTAGGCTAAGATGATGATGATGATGATGATGATGTACTTCAGCACAATAGATTTTACAAATAGTTTACTAATATCTTCATATTTGAAAATTGGGCAAAGACCTCAAGTGAATTTAAGTAACCAAATGATGGGTACAGGCATAATTTTATGTGGGTCGTTGATCACAAACCCGAGCAATGTTCGGAAATTTGAAACTGGGATCGATCCCAGGACCCCGAGATTTTGACCCATAGCTGAGGGTATTGCGGGTGGCGCGGGACCGATCGTAGTAGAGATCCTTAGGGGAGGCTGTTATGTCCAGCTGTAGGCTTCGTTAGGCTAAGATGATGATGATGATGATGTACTTCAGCACAATAGATTTACAAATAGTTTACTAACGTCTTCATATTTGAAAATTGGGCAAAGACCTCAAGTAAATTTAAGTAACCAAATGATGGGTACAGGCATTATTTAATGTGGGTCGTTGATCACAAACCCCGAGATTTTGGCCCATAGCTGAGGGTATTGCGGGTGGCGCGGGACCGATTGTAGTAGAGATCCTTAGGGTAGGCTGTTATGTCCAGCAGTGGGCGTCGTATGGCTGAGATGATGATGATAATGATGATGATGTACTTCAGCACAATAGATTTTACAACTAGTTTACTAACATTTTCATACTTATTTTTCTTTCCGATAAACCAATTGCTACTTTCCAATTCTTATTGTTTTGTGTTCCATAATTTCTTTAGAACTTGATCAAAACTTTATTCAATTTAGTCTTAAGACTTTTTTGTGTCTATTTTTCAACTCGGCTTCAAGATACAAATCGGATTTTGTTCTTCGCTTCTTTTAATTTTACTCATGATTAATTTCAGTGAGGATTCGAAGTCGAAGTTTCTTGTGAAAGAATTTTCCATTGGATTTCACTTGAGCTGGATATTTCACTTGAAGTTTTTTGTAATCAAGTATCTACAGAAATTGTAATATTACTGCTAAAAAATCGTGTATAAAATTTGTTTGGAAGCATAATGAAGTTAAAGATTTTTTTTATTAACGTAAGTATTGTGAGTTAGGTTCGCTCGAGTTCATATCTGCTATTCGAAACTAGTTTAAGCTAGAATGACACCACTTATTTTCTCAATATGGGTGTTGTGAGACAGAACCAGGAAAAAAATATATGAGAATCCGGCACTAGCGTCTCAACGTAAATTGATTTTACAACTACAATCTTTAGATTAAACACATGACGATTTCCAAACGCAAGCTTATTATAAAAAAAACTGACCCAACCCGGAATCAAACCTCTACACCGCAATGATTCTCACTGGTTTTCACTATTGAACCAATATAGGTTGAAGTAACTAAATAATAAATAAAAAATCTTTGCTGACCTAAACGGGAATTAAACCTGGGACACTTGCGTAAAATGCTTTACACCGGTCTTCTTCTTACTGGTCACTCATCATCATCATCAAGTACAGTGGCCTGCCTAACAGACTATACATTTTTCTTTCAATATTGTACCTAGGTATTTTAACCACATAAGATACTCCAGTGTTTATTAGGGTTCCGTACCCAAAGGGTAAAAACGGTACCCTATTACTAAGACTTCGCTGTCTGTCCGTCTGTCCGTCGCTCTGTCACCAGGCTGTATCTCAAGAACCGCGATAGCTAGACAGTTGAAATTTTCACAAATTATTTATTTATGTTAGCGCAATAACAACAAATACTAAAAAAAAAAAATTAAGGGGGGCTCCCATGCAACAAACCCGTTTTTTTGGCCTTTTTGGTACGGAACCCTTCGTGCGCGAGTCCGACTCGCACTTGGCCAGTTCTATTATATTTCTTAATGTAAGTAATCTTCGCTATAAACATAGATGGAATGCCCACTAGGACAGTTGGGTGCTCTGTCAACTTAGTATTATCAAAGGTATTATTTAACTTTGACATTACGTAGGGTTTAACTGGCACTTGAAATATTCTACGTAAGTCAAAAAGCGGACATTTCGAAGTGAACATTTTCTATCTTAAGGTTCTATGTATCTTTTTCTTACTTTATCTTAGACTATAAAACCACTGAATTGCATGTAGCACTCATAAGTTTTTATTTTTATGCATCACAGCGTGCTCCATAAAAGTGCACGGCATAATCTAATATGTTAGTAGAAAAAAGGATATCAAACTACAAATAAAGCAGTCACGGTCGCATCAAACTCATAAAATATGGCGCCTGGTGGCGGAACGCCTGATGCCGTGCTTTACTGCGGAAGAGTATGTTGATTTTATTTTAACCTTATCTATAATACGATTTTGTGCGACCAGTACAACTCGAGAGGAAATAATTTACATTAAAGTTTTAATACATTTTTGCTTTAAAAGTTTAAACAAATAGAAAAATTAAATGTTTCTTGCTATTTATATCCATACCATACTATACAGATTTGGACAAAAAAAAAAAAAACTTGGACTTGTGCACGCAGACTTTCATAAGTTAATTTAATTATTTATTTTTTTATTTGAATGTACAGACAACGGCAGGTCAACCTACCCAAAAAGCTAAAGGTCATTGAATGGTTTTCAACTTTAAGTCCAACAAGTAGAGATCAATATTAATTAAAATTTGACGTTTTGTGGTAGATTGACATGCTGCTGTCTGTACAACTTAATATTCTGTGAATATTTCAATCTGTTCTGTTCCAAAAATTTAGGTTTTTGATGATCTTTATGACAATCCAGCGGTTTTATTAGATCGTCGGTGGTGGTGCCACCTGGTAGTGGTCTACCCAGAGGACCGCAGTTGTTAAATAAAAATCTTTTCACCACCCCAACCACTGTTGAATATTCTTTTTTCGCAATTCTTCTGCAACGCTGATTATCTTGATTCTCCTCCACATTAAAGGGTTATCAAAAAGTACTTGAATACTTAGAAGAGTTAAAGTGTATTATTAAACTCCATCCGTTCCGAAGTTTGTTTAAAATCTTACCAAGAGATGTTCCACGTAAACGGTGTATAATATGAAGAAGGAAGCAATTTGTTATAGCTCGTATAACGTTTCAAGGGAAATAATGGAAGCGGTCAATACTAACGCGATCTTGACCGATGGCGGTTCGTAAAAGAAACTTCAGCGTGGGATACACAGCACACATTTATAAGACTAATCATATAATAAAAAAAATATCCGTAAATTTGTCCGTAAAAAATATATTTTTGTCCTATCATATCAGCATCAGCGTATGCCATTGACCAAACTATGCGATCGCCAATCCACATGCGATTGCCCCAAGAGTGGCGATTATGGCAGCAAAAAAACCTCCATGATTGAATTCAAGTTACCAAAGAATGATGGGTAAAGGCATAATCAACACGCTTACAAGTAAAGTAAGAAATATTTGGCTGAGATGATGATGATGACGACATATATTATTACTAAGTGAGATAATAAATGTAGTGTTTGATTTTTCTAAGCTACGTTACTTACTACGTAACTTTGCTGAGCAAATATAGTTCCCGCTGAGAAAATAGCGTGCTATTAGCGCGGTTTAACTGTTTTATTATTTACCGCTATTCTGTTTAGGAACGACGAATATCTAAGCACTTAATGTGTTACGTTATCGAATCGCTTTAACATCGGTTCGTGCACGTAATTCACAAGATTAAATAGCTTTAATGACTTAACTACACTCAAAATATGTAAACATAAGTCAGTTTTAATTAATAATTAGGTAGCTACTAGTAAGGATATTAAAAATTCAGTAAGTTAGCGGCTTTTGGAATATATTTTTATGTAACGGAATGATTAAGAGACGGAAAGTTGAAAGGATAGAATCGTAATTTGTAAACTGATAGTACACTGAAGTGTATTAAAAATTGCTCGTTATTTGAAAAAAATCTGTTTAAAATTATTCAGTTAAAAACTTTAGCAATTTAAAAACCTATAATTGGTTACTTGGAAATCATTTAACAGCATAAACAAAGCAAAACAACATTAATTATACATCTTCAGTCACATTTACTTTTATCAGTTTGAAACTATCCAACTTTAAAAATCGAATCATTTCTTATATTTGTGTTTGTTTCAAAGAACTATAGAACCTTTATTTTATTTAATGCCTCGATTTTGTGCTGGCCGCTAATACATAAGAAGAAAAAGAAATTATTTTAAACTGGAAAATTGTCATCGTGATACCAAGCAAAAAAATCTATTTGAATCAAGCAACATTCTACAGCTAGACAAGAGTCTCATATTGCTCTAGATTGAAGAATTTACTGGCAATAAATGCCAAGGCGTGCATCCCCCACTGAAACGGCACGTGACCTCCCGTGGGGGAGGGAAGTAATCTTTCCCACCTGAACTATGGATTCCGTTCGAACATAAAGCAAAGGTGAATAGCCGACACTAGTTTTTAAGTTGTCAACTGACTACCACCAGTGTAGCGATTAAAAGATAACCTTAGGTATCTTAACCCTTCGACTCTCGGAAAATCAATTGTTATCGCGACAGCCGGTTGTCACTTGAGCGTCGAAGCCTTAATATGTATTCTAACAAGCCTAATAAATACAGTCATACGCAAGAAATTCAAATTGAATTCCAAACTCAAGTTTTCGCGGAGATCTGGTGCAGTAGTGATGGAGACGATGCGGTTGGGTTAAAATCACGGAAGAATTAGTTGCTACGCGTCTGGTCTGGATGTTATTAATTCTTTATTTATCTTTGTCCATTACAAGTTAACCCAAAATGACCGAGACCACGTATTATTATTAATATTATGCTAAGTTAGTCGATAAAATTCTGCAGATAATATATCCCAGATATTAAATCTTTCAGCTCAGGAGTTGCATGTTTAAACAAAATATATTTCAATCGGTGGCAGGTTCATAATATAAGGTTCCAAGGTATTATTTATGACATTCAGTTTTTACCTCTGCAATCAAGCTGACTGCAAAAGTCTCGTTGTAAAATACTTTATCGTCAGCATTTACTTAAATGCAATCAGAAAGATAAAATACCACCAATTTCGTGGTTTGGGACAACTAACTGATAAATAAGAATTTAGACGTGTCTTTGGATAAAATCTTGTTTATTTTATATTATAAAATGCATTCTAAACGAAAGTATCTTTCATTGGAACCTAAAAAAATAAATACTTTTTTTATCTAAAAACTGCTAAGGCACATAGGACTAGCTCTAGCCTTTATCAATTAAATGTATCATTCCAACCCTCAAAAAATTTCTAAATAAGAAACTTATGGTTTTTATAACTGTTAATCTTACTAATTTCATAAATGTGTAGCTTTGTAGGTATGTCTGTTTGTTAAAAAAACACTCCAGAATGGCTAAATGCATTGGAATTTAATTTAACCTAGAGTGAGACTACACGTTTGAAAAGCACATATGTAGAGAAGTAATTTTTCCCATCTGAACTCTTACGGAAATATATACGGTTCTCAGTTACAAATTCAAATTCCGCGCGTATGAAGTCACGGAAAATAAGTAGATTACAAATAAACATTTTGATTACTCACTTTAGTTGTGCAGGCACTACTTTATTGCATATACCTGTAAACAAGTAAGAATCTCATTAATTTTTAATTTAATTTACACATTTTCGGTAAGTTTGTCATAGCAGTAAAGAAGGAATACACAAAACCACTGCAGTACAACGTGGGACTATTCCAAGGGTGCTGCTTACTTCCAATAGTATTTAATATAGTTATTAATATACTAGTTCATAAATTAATTAGCCATGAAAAGAAATGGGGCTACCGGTTTAAAATCAACAACAAGTACACTAAGTCAATATTAGCCTTTGCTGACGACCTTGCAATACTTACAAGTAATCCCAAACAGTGTCAGAATTTATTAAATGAGGTTGATGAGTTCTGTACGTGGACGTGCGGACCGAGGGCAAAACCAAGTTAATGTCATTATTTATGTCTGGGTAGAAGAAATACCAAGTATACTTCTTATGACCCGGAACTCTCTATAAGCGGCCAAAAAGTTGCCACTGTTGCAGAAGCAGTGCTTTTCAAATTTCTCGGTAGAAAGATAGACTACAAAGGACGCACACCATCATTAGGGGTGGTTGTCGAAAATTTCATGAATGACCTCAACAACACCAACTGCCAATCAATAATTATTTAAAAAGCGTAGACATAAAATCAGTTAAAATCAGTTTTATTTCTGCAAATAGGCCCCTGGAGGCGCTTTTACACGTCCCAATATTTAACCTACCACTGCTTCGGGACAAATGTGGGCTAGTGCCGAGAAGAAGCAGCGCAAGAAACTCGGTCACTATTGTCAGCCTCTTTTTAAATAAACATGTTTACATAAGATATATGCCAGTGCGAGCTGATACAATTTAAAGCCAAACGTTCCTATCATTTATATAATCATCAATAGTGTAATAGCCCTTTTTCATTAAAACAACTTTGATATATGATTTGAATTTATGTACAGGGAGGTCAGCAATTGACAGTGGTAATTTGTTGAAAATACGGATACAATTTCTCATGAACGAATTACCTACTTTTCGCAGTCTAAATCCTAGAACGGCAAGTTTATCTTTATTTCGGGTATTGAAATTGTGTACGTCACTATTTTTGACAAAAAATTCGAGGTTTTTACGGACGTACATAATGTTTTCGAAAATGTATTGAGATGCAACTGTTAGTATGTTGATCTCTTTGAATAACTCTCTTAGAGAGTCACGGGGTCTAAGGCCGTAAATAGCCCGCACAGCACGTTTTTGCAATATAAAAATAGACTCAATATCTGCCGCTGAGCCCCATAACAAAATTCCGTATGACATTATACTGTGAAAGTAGCAAAAATATACTAATCTTGCCGTTCCAACATCAGTCAATTGTCTTATCTTTCGCACAGCATAAGCAGAACTAAGTCTTCCAGACAGAGACCTGATATGAGCACCCCATTGCAGTCGAGAGTCTACAGTTATACCTAAAAAGGTAGAGGAGTCTACTGTGTCCAATGGCTCATCTTTTACAATAACATTTGTGGCGGAAAACCTTACATTAGGCAAAGTAAATTTAACACATTTTGTTTTTCTTGCATTAAGCAAAAGATTATTCGTAGCAAACCAATGCAATAATTTAGAAAGGGTATTGTTAACATCGTCAAATGATAATTCGCCCCTCTTAATTTTAAAAATTATTGAATTGTCATCTGCAAACAATACCATCTCACAAAGATTATACATATAATATGGAAGGTCATACGACAACTACCTCACATCGCGTCTCACTTGGCCTTTCCTAGTATATGATATCGGTAAAACCCTCTTGGCAAAGCTAGATGCTAATGTCATAAATATATTGAAGTCATGGTTTGGTCATTCGGCTGATCCCTCGACTCTAATTAGGGATCATAATAGTTTTGAGCTGAAATTAAAGAAACCATCCGAACTCTATAAACATCTCAGGGTTACAAAAACGTATGTTTTGGGGAAGTCACAAGACGAATTAATTTCTTGCCTCCCGAAAGACAACAAGGCCACAGAACTTGAATCAAGACTGCAATTCCACAAAAAAATTATGGCAAGTGCACAATCAAATAGAGCTGGGTTAGGTACGACAAAGAAAAAGGAAGACCGAGACATAGTAAAAAACTTTCTACGACAAGATAAAAACGACAGTTACAAAGTGCATGCTATGAATTTAGAAATGCAAAACGAGTGGATAACTATTGGTGAGTTTTGTATCCCGTTAGCTATGAAGTGGTGCACCTTGCTGTATGATTGGTCTCCTGCCTTATTAAAATTTTATCTAAATGCCTTCCAAATGACCCTCTCTGACCAGAGTAACTTAGTGAGGTAGGGCAAAGCCTCTGAAAAATATTATACCTACTTGTGGAGAGGTGATATGTACAGCAAGACACCTATTGGTGGGATGCAAGGTGCTCTTGAATAGGGGTCACTACTCACATCGCCATGACAGAGTACTTCATATCATACGTGAAGCTATAAGCCTTTCAGTGGCTAGGGCCCCAAAAGGATTGACCACAAACAAATTTAAAGACAGATTAACTTTATTAAAGAAGGCTCCATTGCGAATTCTAAGAACAAGCCTTACTCAATCCTGGGTACAGCATCTGACTGGACTATTTTAATGGACACGTATGAAAAGCACTATAAAATCCCAGAGGATGTGTGTGATTTATTTCAAAATAAAAATGTCACCCGACATTTTTATTTTTTCTAGAGCTACAAAACGGATTGTACTTGTAGAGCTAACCGTGCCGTAAGAAACTAACATACCTAAAAACCACGCAATGAAAAAAAGCAAATATTATGATCTCATAAATGAATTAACGAAAAACGGTCATATAGTTAGTCTATATGCTGTAGAAGTAGGAGCGAGAAGTATACCAGCAAAATCTCTCTATAACCTGTTGAAAGACCTTGGCTTGGCCAAAACTGCAGTAAGTTCTATACTAGAGCGAGTGTCTAAAGCTGCATTAGCAGGTTCGTACCAGATTTGGCTGGACAGGGAGAGAAACACGAGTAGTGGAGGTGAGTGTTGATGTACGTCGGAAAGGGGCCCCTTAAACCTACAACCGTGTCACAAGTCCCGGGAGCTACTCGGAGTTTCTGCTCTCGGAGCACGGTGAATCCATGGAACGCTAAGAAGTTTATCTCATATTGCCTTACTATTTTCTAATATGTAATGTTAAAAAGATGTTTAAAGTGCTTTGGAATAGGTGCATAATAAAATATTTATTTATATATACCTACTCTATATGTGATGCTGGGAAGAGTACTGCTCTTTTTCGTCCTATCATCATCTTAACTGGACATTGACTTATCCTAAGAATCTCTGCATCGATTACTCGCATCCGACAGCTTCCAGTGACCTTCTCCAGATTGTCGGTCCACCTGGTGAAGGGTCTACCCGCAGATCTTCATCCGTTACACGGTCACCATCCTAGAACCTGTCCGCCCCAACGGCCATCGGTTCTTCTCACTATGTGTCCCGTCCACTGCCTGCCACTTCAGCTGTGCAATTGTTCGAGCAATGTCGGTTATCCAAGTTCTCTTGTGGATGGGTATCGTTAAAGGCAGCTAAAACAGTAGTTCTAGAATAAGTCGAGCAGCAGCGTCTGCAACTTGGCCGATCTGTAATTGTGACACCGCTTGCCATGCGCAGTGGCGTGCACACCATAGATGACAATAAGCACTGCCCACCCTACAGTTTTTTTTTAAACTTAGTTAGTGTATACCCTAAACAGATTGCTCTGCACGCTCCTGGCCATGCGTCGTGATCATGGCATAATCCACCTTTTGCAGAGACCTGTGTCCAGCAGTGGGGATGGAAACTGATAATGATGAAGATATTAATCGTTTTTATAGTAAAAGTAAGGTGGCGTATTAATTAATTTTGGCATTGAAATACTTTTTACAATTTGAATTTCGTTTATTTCAGCAGCTGTTATCGAAATGAGTTGTCCTATTGTAAAAAAAATTTTTTTGGGTTATTTAAATCCCTATCAAAACAAATGAAATTGATAGAATATATCAATTTAAATCCAATTAGGAAATAACCTAACCAATAGAGCAATTGAAACTCGACTGTAATAAAATCTCCTTTATCAATACTACGCTGTTTTTCCTACTTAATAATTTTGTATTCGAATGAACGTTTTAAAAACTATATCTATACCTACTCATTTGATAATCGTATTTTGTAACTAAAAAGAAATATCAGAAGCTAATTAATTTTTTTTTCAATTAGATAATAAACCTGTAGCGTATATACTAATACTACTGAGCTATTATTTTAGTGATTAATGCATATTTAAAAGCTAGGTCGAAAATCGCTATGAACTACGTAAATTCATCAGTCTTATGGCTTATGGCTTATGGCTTATGCTTATGGCATGGTTATTCAATTTTATGTAAGTTTTGATACCTAAGTACTAAATTGACATATTTTTTAAAAAAATCTCCAAAACAGCGTTTTTATTAACAACCGTTACCGCGTACCCATTGCACGCGGCGCCATATAGTTATATCCGCCATTCCGTGTGCCAACTGTCAAGTCCGCCATTTTAAGAGAAAGCACAACAATTGATTGCAGTATATAAGGCACTATCACCAGCACAAATAATTCTATTTTTATCCTAAAGAATTAATGAAGTACATACAACCTACGAATTCGTACGCGGCACCGTCTCTTAAAATACGTCATTATAATATGCTTATTAATTTAATGAAGTCTTAATAGCGTATTCACGGCAGATTAATTAAAGTAATTAACGGGAAATATACATCAAAATGTATTTCTCTCGATCATTAAACGAAGATTAATGAGTGAGGCAATTTCAATGGATTAGGGCGAAATGGTTGCTGGTTGTTATTAAATAAAAAAAAACTAAATACAGTTCAATTCAGTTTGTTCACAGTTAATATAGCTCATTTTAGGCATCTCTTTGTGTCTAAGTGTTGTGTATTTGATTTTTTATTTTATTTAATCTGTTGTAAATTATTGCATGTATGTTTTGTTTTGCTAACAATTTTTTTTCTCTTTATCACCAGCTCACATCGGTTACTTGTCGGACAGTCTCTCCTAAAGGACGCGTGGGCGACAGATTGCATTGTCCAGTGGTGAAGAGAAGAAGTCATTGAGTTAGTTTCCCTCCAATAGATCGAAATCCAAAACGGTGATTGCAGAAGAGTTATCAAAATTTAACACAATTTTGATAAATCTATACTCTAACTTGCTTAATCTAAGCATAGTACCTAAGTAGTACCTAATAATAATTTTATTTCAGTTTTGTTTTTACTGTAGTTAATTCATTTATAGGCGGATGGCCATATCATCAGAGTTAGCCATCAGAAATGAGTGTAGAATCCAATGAAAGGAATAAGTCATTAGGGAATCAAATAGGCTATCGGTTTTAATAATTAACAAAGCAAAAAGGCTCAAGATAACTCGGAACAAAAGCGATTCGTCGTAGCATTGGTGCGATCACCGTTGAAAAGAAGGGTTATTCCCAAAGGACCACGACTCTATTGTTCTTATATTCCCACCGGGTCCACGAAGTTTTAAAATGTATTTTTAAAATTTCATATATGAATTCCTAATAGGTCAACGAGACTTTTTCAAAGTACAATCAGCAAAAACAGCACAAACTCTCTGGTATCGAGAGTTTGTGCTATTTAAATCGCCAGAACGACTCTTTTTTGGTGAATCGTTATCGTGACTGGTTATGTTGTAGAAAGGGTCGGTGAATGTAAGCTAATCAACTTAAATAATACGCGAAGATGCGACTTCAAACATGTTTAATTCAAGCAGTTCATCTGTTGCATAACAAATGTAAAAATAGTCTTATACATTAAAACACTATTATTGAAAATGTATATAATAATAAATAATAATCTATATGCTAGCGGCTATTTCCGGGGGCCCATTAAACGAGTGTGCCAGTCACCCCCTGCCATTTTATCCGTGTGAGTAACATAGGTCAGGCAGGGGCCATAGTCCTTCCATAGTTCCAGTTACCCAGTCCACTAGCACCCAAACCCATAGCCCAATATTCTTTGTTGTATCCACATTCAACAATAGTCCTGCTTTGACCGGGGGTTGTCCTTGGACGCATTTATATAGTGCGTACAGGAATAATTGTCGGTCGGTGTCACATCACATCGTAAAGATAAATGTTGCCTAACAGGCCTCTGCGAGTTGGCTTCGGCCCCTCGTACGCCTTCCAAATGTCCGGGACTCCATAGTCCCGTTATCGGAAACAGACCAACATAATACGAGTAGTAATAATAATAATGTGGACAACATCACATACATTGTTCTGATCCCAATTTGAATAACTATTTAAAGCATTCGTATTTTGGAAACCAGAAACAACGAAGGTACCACAAACACCCAGACCCGAGAAAATGTAGAAAAACCCTTTTTTTCTACATTGACCCGTCCGAGAATCGAACCCGGGACCTCGGAGCAGACGACACCTTGAAAACCGGTGTGTACGCCACTCCGCCACAGTTAAAAAAATCAGTTTTGGTATAATCATTGTAAATCCTCTTATCTTCGACTAAAGTAAACTTAAACATTAAAAAAATCACAGTATTGGTATTATCATATTAAATCATCTTACACTAAATTAGAATTATGCATTAAAAATCTCAGTTTCAGGAAATCACAACATTTAAAAAAATCATAATTTTACGCTGCTGTTCAGCCAGTACCTACTCGTACCTTCACGGTACGACCTCCGTGGTAGTGTGTACACACATATTTTAAAGGTGTCGCTTACACACGACCGCCGTGTCGGTTTCGCCGGGACCTCCGAGGTCCCGGGTTCGATTCCCGAACGAGATTGAAGAAAAAAGATTGTTTATTTATTCTCCGGTCTGGATGTTTCAGCATTTTTGTGGTTTCTAATAGTTAATTTTTACTTTTACGACAACCATAGGACTAGAATGGTAAATATTAGAAGGGCTTTGGGCTTAACAGGATTCAAGAAACATTTGTTTACTTACAGTACATTAACAATACTCTACTCTACATAAACATTAAATAAAACATTGGAATTTCAAAATAAGTTACGAGCAAACTTTGACGAAAACTAATCCGTCAAAAGTTTTCATCAAACCGAATTTACTCCTGATCTTGTTTGGGAAGGGTTCGAAACAAGACAGATACAATACTACCAAAGTTTTTGAAACTTGTATCTAATCTTAGGAAAGTTTGCAATATTATTGATTAATTAATTACACACATCACCTTTACCTACCTCTAAGGGTGTCATAATAATAACCTACGCATAAGCACTACCTTTGTCCTTGTCCTATGGGTATCATAAGAAGCAACTAAAGGATTTCCTACTGCGTCGTCTCATTCACATTGGACAAATCGAAATCGCCACCAGCATACCAAGCGAGACGATGCACACATGGGATGCAGGTTTGAGTCCCGCCTGTGACAGAATTCTTTTAGCTATATTACTTTTGTTGCTTTTTACGGCAGCCAAAGGACGCTAAGGGGTTTATTCTATTCTGTGCCCGCACAAAAAGGCACAATAAAATCACATAAAACTTCTTCAATTACACAAAATCAAATTGTTTCATTTTTAAATTTCACTTTATACTCTCTTCCTAAGTACCTTGTCGTATGTAATGTGGTGCCGGCACATTAAAAGATTAGGGCCATCCTTCACTTTTTATAGGAATAGTGCGAGCAGAAGACGGGCAGTAGCGTCATCTTTCTACCATTGTTCAAACAACGACCGCCAAACCACCTGCCAAAAGCATTGAACTAGGGTCAATGGTGACTTAGCGCATTTACACTTGCATTACTTTCACGTATTACTCGTTAAGGATGCTACAGTTAATTAGACGTTCGTAAGAACGTAAGACGTAAGTCCGTGGCGTCTAAACTGTAGAAGCCCTTGGGTATGCCGATTACGATTACGACAGCAATCCACTTTTTACAGACCAACGAAAACAACTTTGTAACGTTGTGTTTGGAAAACAGAAGCCATTAAATCGGCTTCCACTCCGGGAAAACAGTTGAACTCAGGGATTTGTACAATAAACACCTTTTTCCTACGTTTTCGTATTTTGACGTACCGTCATGTTTCTACTAATGATATTATTATTGCCGAGTAATATAAACTCGCGGCCTTTACTTTGTTTCGATTACAGTAATGTGTAAACAAGTCGAGTAAAGCATTTATTATAATAAAAAAACAACTGTTGAGAATTATGATTGAAAACATATCAAAATCTCTTATAAAATTAATATGTAAGTACTCTCCAGGAGTAACTAAGTCCAAAAATCTGATCGTTGACATATTTTTTTTAAATAAATAATGGGCTTGCTCTTGACTACTTACTTAACTATACGGTTAAGAAGAAGCCTAAGATGGAGCGAGCTTACCCAGAGGAACTGGTTCTCCCGCACACCAGCGGAACACAGATAAACTGTTTGGCGCTGGACTCCGGCAGGAGGGTGGTAGCATCCAGGCGGCCTCTTACGAAGCCTACCACGGCAGAGGGATCTGTTAGCCATGTTAGTCATCATTGGTTAGAAAACCAAAGATGCCGTTGGTGGACTACTAAGAGGTAAATCCCACCACCCGTAAGTTACAACATTGGAAATTCAAAAAAGGAAAGCACAGCGCGTTTAGCACATAACTTTCTTAAGCAGCCACATGTGTCAATAAGAATGTGTAAGGTATGTGATCTTGCTGTTATTGTGTTAGCTTCCTTCAAATACGAGTAGAACGAAATTTAAAACGGTAGTTGCAGAAGAGTTATCAATATTTAACATACATTTGATAAATCTGTACTCTAACATGCTTTTAATCTAAGCATAGTACCTACCTAAGTTCTACCTGTAATATTTTATTTCAATATTTTTATTTATTTATTGTAAGCTCCTGATAGCACCATAACAAACCGCAGTGATTTTAGGTGCTATCATATAAATAATTGTGTAATAAGTCTTTTTATAATGATAAATAAATAAAATAATAATTTTTGTTAGAAAATTTTTAGTTTCTTGCACCTTTGGCATAGTTTATCATGTCATTCACACGAACAATTATTATCACTTTACACCTGAACCTTAGCCTTACTTAAGGTCATACTTTGTTTATGTTACAAAGTACCTAACTAGGTAAAAAAGGAAATGTTACGCGTTCAGTATATTTTCATTCTCAATAAATGTACCTACGAGCCAAGATCATATTAGGTTAAATAATGGATCAATATTTGTCACTAATAAATAATACCACCTTTAAAATGTTTTGGATTGCAATCGTCTGAGTTTATCGAAAAGAACAAAACCATCCTGTTATATACAAAGGTATTTAAAAAACATCAGTTTGAATTTGAATACTGCATTATTAAAAGAAATTACATTTAATCTCAATATTATTTAATCCAAAATCACCTTCTTATCTAAAGGAGCGTTTTTAATTCTTGCGATCTGCTCCTGGTCACAATATGCGGTCTTCCAATAAACTCCGCCTTGTAACTCCTCTTCATTCTTCCCATTCGTATTCGCGGTATTCACTGTATAATCCATACGTCTATGGAACTCTCTTCTTTTTAACTTTAATATCATATTCTCTTGAAGTGTTTAACAAATACTGCGAGAATTGTAAATTTTAAAGCACGCGTAGTTCAGTAAAAAATTCGTATTCATACTTATACACGCGTTCACTTGAGTGAGTGTTATGGACCGCCAGGGCGTTCTGCTGAACCACGAGGTAAGGACTAATCTTACTCCACAACACACTGTGTGATGTGACTCCATCTGTCCCTCTTTCTCATACCATATTAGAGAATCTGAAAGGGACAGAAAGTTCTTCTACTTCTTTTTTTATTGGCGACGAACTTAAGTTGGTTACACTGCTCCGCCAGCATTATGCGTGCAGCTTTTACACGGAAAATTTTAATATATTAAAATGAACAATAACTAAGAGGCCTTATCCACTTATAACAAGTCAAATATTCGCCTTCGCTTTGCTTGGTAGGGCCTTTTTACGAGTACATCGGATTTGGAACACTTAGACCACATGAGTAGATAGTATTTGACAGTACCAAGGTTTTAAGTTCTTCAAGCCATCCGCTCTTTCCTAAACCACAGGTTTACCTAAGTTCCTGGCAATTCATGATGAGCGATCAATCATACTTATGTGACACCACACTACCCGCTGTGATGGATTCGACCTGGATATTACTTTCAGACTGAACGGGGTGAGTGACGTCATAATGAACGTCATTTTGATAATGTAAAATATTTCAAGGTACAAAATGCTATAACGTAGTTTGAAAGTCAAACATTTTGAAGAAGCATTTTGATTTAAAAAACTAAGCTACATCATTTCGTACAAGTATTTGAATTGCATTCAGTTTGACTATTGACTAACTAACACGTAACATGACTATACATTCTTCTGCGTAGATAGTACAGATAGTTAATCTCACCACTTTTTCTCTTCGCATGACCGTTCTTCAGAACGATCTGGTGTCAGAATTTTTCAAGCTTCCTATTACGGGCCACTCTCATAAGTTGTTTTTTATAACTTATTTATCTCGCGAGAGAAGAAGACTATAACGCCCCGATTCTTTTTAGACTCAATCAAATTTAATAAAGATCGTTTCCTAAATTGACCCGACCGGGAATCCATTGCGTAGAGTGTAGAAGATGGACCACTGAATCACTACACCAACTGGTTCAACTAACTAACAAATTATGTATCAGTGTAATTACATATCAAAATACATAAAATTAAATATTATGGTTCTCATCGCTTGACCAGCCATAAAATGGCGGCAGTTTTTTTCCATGAAACATTGGCTCCACGAGCGAATGGCGAAAAAATGCTGTGCGCAACGTTTATAATCGGTTCGGTACTATTTTCCCCACCACTACTTTAAGTTAGGCAACGACAAAGGAATAAAACGATAAACAGCCTTAAGTTTAATTGACTTTGTTGACAGATATGATTATAATATTATGACGAAGCAGACATATTACAACCGCGCGCGTCGTGAAGACTCAAATACGTCCCAATTATGGCGTTTTGTACATAGTCTGCGTCGAGCGCAATCACGAGCGGTAGTTAAAAAATATAGCCATCACCATGGACGGCCATCACTTTCATTTGCGTACTAGGTATTTCGCATCTTTTATTCTGCTTGTCAGTGAAACTTGTCAATGTGTGCAGTTTTGGATTGCTTGGAAAAGATATAATACGCGAATTACTATGAACGTAACATATCTATACCTTCTTTAAAATATCATTTAGGAAAAGTGTGACAATAATGACGAAATCCTCTTTGTGGAGAGGCATGTATCCAAAATAATGTAGCCTAATAATAATGTTAACATACACTGTATTTAAATGCTGAACTAAATGCAAATTATGCAGCTAATTACATGTTCAATCATTTCAAGCTTAACAACAATATTGGGTATTTAGATTTTGTTGTTGTTTAAAATTAACTGACAGGCGAATTACTATGCAATTATTATAAATTACAATACGGATTGACAACATTGTTGTTGATATTATCGTTAGTGGTTGGCAAATTAATCGACACTGTTTCATTACAATTTCCATGAATCGTAAAGGGAAATATTTTATTTATTGCAATTAAAATTCCTTTAATTCCATACGATACAACTCTTGGAATTACAGCATACATTTTTTTTCTTTACAAATTATCAAAATAAATAAATAATTTAATTGTTGTTTTTTTTTATATTATAAGCATTTCATCGAAATAAGATTGATGTTTTGTTTCCCATATGTTTGTTTCCATGTAGGTTTCAATTTGTATAATTTTCAGGTATTTTTTTTGGTAATTTAATATTTCCTGTCGTGACGAACGTCTGAAAGATTGCTTTCATGCATAAAAATGTAATATTTGTGTGTTTGAGTTATTTGTACTTTTTTTTACATAAACCAGATATTTGTTCTGCTTTTTTAGTTTCCTCTACATACACATTTTAGTTAAAACATGAACAATACAGCAAATATCAACCTTCTCTTCTGCGCTATGAATGGCGTATTAAAATAACCTTTGAATATACGACGTCAGTGTTCACTGCTGTGATAGAAAATCGCAACTATACTACAGTCGCGCGTCATGGCTTCACGATCCACCATTGTTTGCGAATATCTATGTCATAGACTAGATACAAACAGTCAGTGTTACAATTATGTACGTTTCACTGTCAGGCAAATAATATTGAATTGTATTTGTATGTAATTTGTACAATGAATTAAAGAACTTCGCGATTTTCTGCGAATGTGAACTATTAAGTATTATTTTTACATTGAGCCCGGAGCCAATTCTTCTATCAGTAATAGATTTTTCATTTCTTTCAATCACAATACACAAACACGCACATACACACACACACACACACATATATATATATACACACATCTGTGTAAAATAATTTATGTAAGAGCCTTGGCACTGCTAGAGGGTCATACCCAAAAACATTGATAAAACTGCCGTATCTTAAATTTTGGTCCAGCGTACCCTATCTTGGTACGGAAAGAAGTCACCATCATTATCAATAGAGATTATATTCAACTATTGACTAATCTAGTCATAGATCTTTCCAAAAGTAAAACTTTAACATAACTGTTACGCTTAGCTAGACGGGTTAGACGACGCTCCTGCTTATCATCTTCTGGCCGTGATCCTTTAGTCGTCTCTTACGGCACCCATAGAAAGAATAGAAGAAATAAAAAAACTAGGCTGTTCTTTCTGGGCTAGAAACTGTTCCTTCGACAACATAACTCACACCACGTTCACCAACAGTTGCATGTTTACCCAATCATTTCCGATTCGATGTTCGTGACGTGTTCGATTTATATTCAGCGATCGTGTGATTTAACAACGTTAAAGTGTTTCCTCAAAACTTTTCAGTTTATGTTTAAAATGATAATATTATCTTTTATTGACTATGAGGGTTCATCTGGTTTTAGATGGGTGCAATTGTAATCTTTAAAAAGCTAACTTACCTAACTTTATTTGATATTTTAGCAACTTAATTGCACTTATAATATCAGTATACAAACTTGAAAAATTTTGTCTCAGGCGGGACTCGAACCCGCATCTCCTCGCATAACGGGCGGGTGCCATACCATGGGGTTCGAGTCCCGCCTGAGACAAAATTTTTCAAGTTTATATACTAACTTACCTAAAATTACTGTTTTACGCTGTACAATTACTAAGACTTCGCTGTCTGTCCGTCTGTCCGTTTGCCTGTCACCAGGCTGTATCTCAAGAGCCGCGATAGTTAGACAGTTGAAATTTTCACAAATTATGTATTTCTGTTGCCATACAACATACACGTTTTGCTCGATATTAATAATGGCAACAAGTAGGCACTCGAAATATTCACAAAACATTCAGTTGTATTTTTAATTGAAAAATAAAATAAAATAAATATTTTAGGGGGCTCCCATACAAAAACCACCATTTATGACTATTTTTGCTCAATATCAATAAATGGTAACTACATTAACTAAATTTATGTACCTACTGTTGTTTACCTAGTCAATAGTACGGAACCCTTCGTGCGCGAGTCCGGCTCGCACTTGGCCGGTTTTTTTGTGAAGACCCACAAAATTTAAGTTTTATGTAGCTACTGTTGAATAAACTGGTGAAACGTCAGAAAAATAATCATACCTAGTATTAAATCTAATGTTTGTATTTTTTTATTTCAAATGTCAAGTTAAATTTGATTAGATTCTTGCAAGTATTAAAATATCTAAAGGTTCAAATAATATGTTTAATTGTGAGTTAAAATTGATAAGGGCAGTTTGACATTCGTAAATAGGTTTTTAAGACATACGCACGCTAGGCCACACAGAGCCATCTAGTCCTAAATTTTAAGCTACTATTAAGTAGCTTGGCGTATGGGGTACTAGACAACCGATAAACTTACTTACATATTTTTTATTAGTATATAAACTTGAAAAATTATGTCTCAGGCGGGACTCGAACCCGCATCTCCTGCGGGTTCGAGTCCCGCCTGAGACATAATTTTTCAAGTTTATATACTGATATTATAAGTGCAATTAAGTTGCTAAAATATCAAATAAAGTATATTTTTTATTATGTAATAGTTACTTATTATACATAGAAAAACACACAGACCAGTACAAATAGACATATTCATGCACAGAAATATTTGCAATGTGCGGAGATTAAACCCGCGACTACCACTGATCCAACTTGCTACAAATTGACGCACTGTTAACTATAAATTACCTCTGTTAATAAGTCACCTTTGAAGTCAAAGATTTTAAAATATGGACGGGCAATGATAGTCAAACACATTTCTTTTGCGTTAGTAGGTATAGGTAAATAATTTCTTTAAAATAATTAATTTATTAATTTTTTATTCCATTTGTAAAAATTCTGCATAGTTATGCCCCTACTTTTTCTTGCCACATTGTAACATAATCCAAGATGCTGGTGAAAGTGCTACAAACTTTTAACTCGGTTTTAAAATTACGAAAGCTCCTCTATACATCATACAAAGTTCCTTCATTAAGGACGCAAAGAACTTAAATTACGATTAAATTTCCTGTTTTTTGTTATACTCAGATTACTAACGAGTTCTTTTGTCTAACTTGGCTGCGACTGAATTGGACTTCTAGTTGTTTAAATATTGTGTTTTACTATAATTCAAATATTTAAATTATTTTGAACGAATTTTCCGTCCCGGATTCACTAGGGTCTACCAATAAACATACGAGTATTACAAGGAAATAGTTTATGAATAGAATATTTCACTTGTCAAACATTCTCTTTGACTTCCCGACTATTACAAATATGACAAAAAATATCCAATTTAGTGCAAACGATCGGATGTTGAGCACGTACATATATTTCGGTCATAATTTTTTATTTATATATATATTTGAATAAATTAACGCTTTGAACCGTAACAATAATATTCTAACGCTAAGGTATTTAGAGTTAAATTAGCGAATAGTTATTGCTACGTCACCAATTTACACAAATTAGAACTAATAACGAATTTGAAACCTAGAATACAGAACGATTATTATCCAGAAATTCTATAGGTAATTTTCATAAACAAAACAAATGATGTTGAGCATCGCGGCTTTTTAATTCCCTTTCTTGGAGTTAATTTTCTTCTCTATCACTTTACTTCAAGCAAAGTCTGGTGTCTTAGTTTTTCAATGAGAGAATTTTATTACTTCTATACTGAGAAAGTGTCCCTTTTCTACAGTTCCATCTATTCAATTTACCATAGATTATATTTATTTTGTAGAGAACGGCAGTAATTTTTTTACATAGACATAGTTATATGTAAGATTTAACATGAAATTGTATATTTCAAATAAAACATTTTGAATATTCGTAGACTACCTACATTTGTATGTTTATTGTAATCAATCAGATAGTGTAATAAAAACTAGTAGTTTAGTGTGTAAAAAAAAAGTACAAAAGTTCTTTAATGCATCATGTTGTTTACAAGATATTAGTTACAGATTTAGACTCAAACATGACCCTGCAAGGGCTCAGCAATTTCTTATATACTAGGTATTATTTGTATTATTTATATTATTATCTTTTTTTTTTTAATATACTAATATATTGTAATATATTATATTGATGAGTCGTAGAATGTAAACAAAACTGTGATTTTCACCTACAGACGTTTCCCTTGAACTCTAAACGTGTTACATCACGTTAGCAAACTCATATTGACACACTATTAATACTTACCATGCGATGATACAACATACAACATAAACCTACCACAAAACATTCAATCTGTCAACTGATAATAATCTTAATGTAGTGGACTTTAACTTGAAAATCGTTTGGAGATATTTAATATACCAAGCAGAAATATCTGTTTATTTCTGACTTTTTTGCTGTAATAGTTGTTGTTATTCCTCTTTGTTTATCAACTTTCTCGTTACGTAAAAATAAATTTAATTTTTTGAAAAGGATGTTCCTAACGGTAGAAAATTAGGTTGAAAATGTGTTTCAATTTTTTTGTATAAGAAATACCGTGTCATACAAAAATGCCCGCGATTAAATCAACGCAGCTGTTGTCAAACGTTATACCTGCAATAATGAAAATTTAACCGTATGTACATGACATAAGGTTGAATACTGTTGAATTGAAAAAACACCGAAATGTTTTAGTGGTACTCATTTGCAGAGGATTTGTTTTTAAATCATTGATTCTGTATCTACTTTTTAATTTATATCTATGGTTGAAAAGTTAAAAAAATCAAACGGCCAGCATTAATAGTTCATTCATAAATAGGTCATCAAAGAGTCAGTGCATAATGAAAGTTGGTAAAAGAAGTGTTGTTCGATAAAAGATCAAATAACCGTCCGTCTTGAACAGTTTCTTCTTCTTTTATCGTCAAATTAAAAACTGGTCAAGTGCCAGTCAGATTATTGGGTTCCTTACTTTAAGGTTTTAGGGTACCTTACTGTATTACAAGCCAGACTTCCATGCAAGGCTGGCTCTTTCATGTTTTTTTTTTTTTATTTCTTACTATAACTAACTGTTTGCTTACTATACGACGTGATAAATATAGTCATATTGTGTTTATTGCATCATGTTAGTTTAAAGATGTTAAGTTAATTATAGCACCTTATATGACTGTAAGGCCATTGATACTGCAAGATTAAGAATGTTGAATGATATTTGTTGTCAAAGTACAAGGCTTAACACGATATAATATTTAGGAAGAAAACCTATTGTACATTGAAACGAGAAATTTAGACAAAAAGGTCTAAGTACATAGCAGGAATTGTTAGTATTCTAGCATAATAATTCTAAAGCTATTTAGCAAAAATTAATATTTTTCAAAGTTAGAATTTACTTATGTTATTCTAGCAATGTAATTGCAATTATAATATTAGTATTCAAAGCAAAAAATATCCCTGAATTTTTTTTTAATGTATAAATTCTGAAGTCAGGATTTTAAATGAAATACGAGTACCCACCTATTTAGATATTTATAAAAAACAAGTCCGTAAATTCATTTTTAAAACGACAGAAGAAAGAAGCAGAATATCATGAAGGAGATTCAATTATCATCAAATTTAAGATTTTGAACTGTCTTGTTGCATTTTTTACACTTAAAACTTATACATTTCACTGAATTTACTTCAATCGAATTAATCTAAATTAGAAAAAGTATTTAAAGATAAATATTGTTTTACCTTCCCTATGTTTCGATTAGATTGGAAGAATTATGGTCGCGGGCGGACAGTCTGCCCTCGTTGGGATAGGATAACACTATTTACCTTTAAATAATTAATTTTACTAAATAGTTAAACGGCGTAACCATAAAACACGAGGGTTAAGTACCTACTTTAAATGATAGTACATACATTAAAGGTAATAGATACTATAGTTGATATCAGTGTGTTTAGTTTTGGGGAATCATAAAACATCGAATAAAAAAAAACTAAGTTACTGCAGATGAGGTACTGTTTTAATAACTTGAACGGTATGAATTTGAGTAAGCGGATAATTAACTAAAGTAACGACGAATATCGATTAACAATAAAATCCTATTTACTAAATAACTTACGTTATAAACTTATTTATTTATTTATTTATATATACGGTACACCAACAGCATTATATACAGAATGATATTTTAGCCACCTTCCAAATTTTAAATTAACAATCTACAAGGCATAAAACAAATGACATGTTTTTTCTTTTGGTATAGCCCAGTACAAAATTTTTAAAATAAAGCACTTTGAAAAGGTCCGCCAAAAATCTAAATTTTTTGATACGGCATCCTAGCAACACTTTTTATACGCGATGCGCATCTCATTCATTCATTACGATACTATTCATAAGTTTTTGATTTTCACTTCATACTTTAACAGACTTAGGACCGTAAATATTGAAAACTGTGTTGCAAAAAATAATTTTCGGGTGAAAACTTGACTTAAATTTTTTACTTCATAAATGAGCTCTAAATACGATACTGAACGCCTATAAAAAAATTGGAAAGTGACGAAAATGTCTCCCTGTATATAGGTAATATACGTATTATTTATTTGTATGTAAATTCACAAAAGTTTAAACAAAGGACTAAATAAATCTACTGAATGTACCAATTTTTTTATCGTTGCAATATAAAGTAACGGCCTAAATTCATCCAACTGCCTCTATCATTAAATTCAAGTTACCCCAACAATGATGGTTACCTACATAATCACCGCGTTTGCCAAATGCGGTTTGGTGATCACAAACCCGAGCAATGTTCGAAAACTCGAAACTCTAGTTGCCCAACCCGGGAATCGAAACCACCAAATAAATGGGGCGTTCGTTGAAGTATGGTAGGTATCATAGAATTACGAGTCGATATAGTTCAGTACTTCAACGGATTGGATTGTTTGACGACATGTTCATTGTTCAATCTTTACTAATCTATACTAATATTATAAAGCTGAAGAGTTTGTTTGTTTGAACGCGCTTATCTCAGGAATCTGGTATACTGGTTCGAATTGAAAAATATGTTTGTGTTGGATAGTCCATTTGTTGAGGAAGGCTTTAGGCTATATAACATCACGCTGCGACCAATAGGAGCGAAGCATCAGTAAAAAATGTTGCAAAAATAATTGACGCGGACGAAGTCGCGGGCAACAGCTAGGTAGTAATTTTACTATCGAAATTACCATTGTGATTACAATAAAACAAAAATAATCACTTAATAAGTGCCATGTTTTGTTGCAAAACGTTATGATGTTCAAAAAATAACATGATAACCTTCTTCAGTAAGTCATTTGCTTGATTTCTATTTAAAAAATAACTTTTAAAAAAGGAATCAACTTAATTATACCAATTTTATTTTAAAAATAGAATTTAGTGAACATGTCTAAACGGTACTTAACACCACAGTGCCCAGAAATAAAATAAGTAACTACCTACCTACATTAACATTTGCGGATAATGTTTAATGATCCGTAGAATATCTACTTTAATTAAAACTAATTGTTTTTCTAGCCAGTGATCTTCCTAACTAAATATCAGTAGGCTCGAATCTCGAAAAATGAAACAGCAAAACAAAAATAGAGCTATAGTCTCAGCACATGACTAAATAATATTTATTCATGTGGTCTCAGTATTAAAATTAATAAAAGGCCCTTTTCAACAGACTAAACTTATGAATAATAATTGTAAACCTTTTTTATGTTTTATTCGGCATTATGATTGTGTGAATGATTTTTGTTGGAAAACCTCAGCGCTGCTTCTAGGATTCAATTCAAGGTGTCCTACGTTGCCGGCACGTTACAATTTTCTTCAAATGGGTGTCGTACGTAAACCACCTAAGGGTTTAGGCGCATAATGTCAAAAACGCAAAATGTCAGATTCACAAAATGTCAGAAACGCAAAATGTCAGATGTCGTAAAAAGACAGATTCGCAAAATGACAGATTCTCAAAATGACAGATTTGCAATATGACAGATTCGCAAAACAAAAGAAGACAGATAGCAGCGTTCTCTTTCAAATATTGGCTTAGCTGTGATCTCATCAACAGGCCTGCCAAGCGTGGTGTTGAGGTTTTTGTTTGGTTGGTACTAGAGAGGTAATATGTTGTAGCAATTAGCACAACACTGGTTATTTCACAAAGGTTTATTCCTAGAGTTTCACAAAAAACTGTCACTGATATTATAATAATATATATTCTGATACAAGACTTATATGCATTAATTAGCAAGATCTTAATTAAATATTTGTAGGTTGAAACGTGAATTAAGGACGTGCCCTATAGTACGGTGGCCTACGTGGAGAGAACGAATGACCATATACGTATATTGTCATTCGCTCTCCCACGTACTGTTATTCACTCTCTTTTGCTGTAGGTACAGCAACTAGTGTTGGGTATCAAAAATAGTGATGTTGGATAGCGTGCCAACACGTTGTAATTGTGGTACAATCTGAAGAGGTCGTTGTCCAGCTGTGATCTGATAGTGATATAGACAGGTGACTATGTTTATGATTATTTTAGCTAGCTAGTTAGTCCCGTGGAGTGTGAACACTCTGTAATCATGCTCCATTATGCATTAATCTTCAATGTCTATTAGTTGCCAAATTACTTCCCCAGTTTACCATTTGGCAGACAAAACTGTTAATTCACTGATTCTAATGTATTGTTTCTAATTTCGTTGTGTTTATATTGCATGATAATTCTGGTTTTGTTGAAAGGTTTACTGTGGTGGGTTTCGAGTGCTTCGTGATCTGTGTGGTGCATAAAATCATAATAAAATAAACTTTTGGAAAAACAAGTTATTAACATGTTATGCGACGAAAATTTAGTTTACTTATAATATAATTGTATAGCTAAATATGAATATTTATTATGGCGTATTAGAAGTAGGAATATTCGTAATAAATTATTCTATAAAGTCTCTTATAATTCAAACCGAAAGTAAAATAAAACACACAACAACATTCTTAACATCAAGTTAATTAGGCCATGTATCTTAATGGCTTGTTATTCTTACTGCCTTCAAAATTTATTTTCTAAGGTATGTCGAAATTTCAGGGATTAACTAAACAAGCTAGTCATATAAAAAAATATTTTAGGGTTCCGTAGACGAATGGCAAAAAATGGAACCCTTATAGTTTCGTCAAGTCTGTCTGTCTATCCGTTCGTATATCAGTCTCTTTATTCTGAAAGTATTAGCATTACACAGTTAAAACTTGGTAAGTATTGACCGCTTTACGATTCTCATACAAAAAATAAAAAATAATGATATTTAATGGGGGCTTCCCATACATAGAACTAAAACAAAATATTTTTTTTACTCTAACCTATGCGTATGGGGTATCTATGGATAGGTCTTTTAAAATGACATGAGGTCCCTAGAACCATTTTTTCCAAAAGTCTAACATTTGGAAGATAGAGTAGATAAAGTGATAAAATGGTCCCCCCCCCTCCTAACTTTTAAACTAAGCAAGTGAAAATTTTGAAAAAAATACATAGTGTAAATCTTAACAAATACTTTTAAAGAAAATTGGTTTAAACGAGATCAAACGGGTAGTTTTTGAGAAATAGCACATTTTTAACAACCGCAAATAATACTCTGTCCTTCATAGAAACACTATGAAAAACAAAGTTATTTTTGCAGTTGATTCAATATTGTGGTATTTTGGCTAAGTGGAAGTAAGTGGACCCCTAATTCAGTTAAAGTTGGTACGGAACCCTCAGTGCGTGAGTCCGACTCGCACTTGGCCGGTTTTTTAATACTAATGATAGTTTTTTTTTTGTCTTACAGTGTTTAGCATACAAACCACATTCATCACCCACGCTGTATACCGTTTATAGTTATTATTAACACTTATTTGATTACTCTTCTGTAACTATTTTCTAGTAGCATTTGAGTAATACGATTCGAAATAATGTAATTTGAATAAATAACGTTTGAATTTAAATGTAGAACACTCAGATGCCAACGGCTTGTTCGATTTTAAAATACAAGTGCTGCCAAGACAGAGGTGATTGACGTGTAGACTCTACACTTCTAATAATAAATGAAATGATTTTGAGTTTGTTTACTTAAAACACCGTACAGTTTCTGTTTTGCATTCAAATGAACCAATGCAGTTTATTTTCGTACTCATGTCTGTCAATATAAATTTAAAAATTATTTAAGCCGCTTTGAACGTGGTTCTGCTTCCAGCAAGAAAACGAAAGTATTCTCGAATGGACGCGGAGGAACTTCATATTTTAACTTTTATTATGACGTATGACTTTAAACGAAGAGGTTATCTAATATTTTACAGTCATAATAATATTACGGAGGTGAAGGTGACTGTAAAATATTAAGGAGGTGAACATGGAAATCATTTCAGATAAAAAGAAATTTGAATTTATAATAAAAAACACTTTTGCAAAGACACAGTAGCATCTAATTCTAATCATAAACTACCCATACCAACACACAGCAGTAATTACACAACACGGATGCGTCAGATAATGATACTTGAGGTCAAAGGTCATTGTTAAGTTGCCAAAGATCTTCCGCCATCACTGTGTCCTATTACTAGGAAGCAAACAATCAAATCCAGTATACTGACTTTAAAAAATTGACTTTTATTATCAACGTAAACATTGACTAGGTATATATTTTTTCAGACATGCCACACTGGGCTACACAGAGCCATCTAGTCCCAAACTAAGCTACTACAAAGTAGCTTGTCGTATGGGGTACTATAAAACCGATAAACTTACATAAATATACAGAATGAAATTTTAATCACCTTCCTAATTTTTATACGAGACAAAAAACAATTGACGTATTTCTTCTTTTGTTATATCCTAGTACAAAAATGTCAAGATAGAGCATCTAGAAAATGTCCGCCAAAAGTCTAAAATTTTGGATACGGCCTCCACAGCACTTTTTTACGCGATGCGCATCTCATTCATTCATTACGATACTATTCATACGTTGTTGATTTTCTCTTTATACCTTCACAGGCTTAGGACCGTAAAATTTGAAACCGATGTTGCAAAAAATAGTTTCGGTTGAAAATTTTACCTACATTTTTAACTTCATAGATGGGCTATAAAAGTAAAAAATTTGGAAGGTGGTGAAAAAGTCATTTTTTTGTAAATGTATACTTACAATACATAGAGAACACCCAGACCAGTACAAACAGACAATATGTTCCATGCACACAAATATTTGTACTGTGCGGGGATCGAACCTGCCACCTACGGCTCGGAAGCAGCGTTTACTACCACTAATCCAAATGGTCGTCAAATTTACTGATGTTACACATTGAATAAATTCGTCGACACATACAATGTCTTGGTACTCGCTGTCCGATCCCCCTCCTAGATCGAGCCCGCCAGAATGGAGTCCGACCGTGATCCGGCATGCAACGGCATCTCCGGTTCCGGCGGCGCCACCACTGGTGGGTTTGCTATTTGGTAGGGTGCCTTTTGCACCCCACACCGGCCCGATCACGCACGCTAGTATGGGCCCTGGCACGAGTGAGCCTGAGGCCGTACTAACTGGGAGACCGCTAGCGCAGCGGACCTAGGCTGAGCGCCCTCAGCGCTCGCCAAATTTCTGCCCGGTTTATAACTGAAAAAAGGCTTCCATATAAGGTTTTAGTGATAGGTCCGTCCGAAAAATAAGTCTTGGTACCTCAATTGGTTAGGGCAGTCGCGCGGCAAGCCGAAGGTTCGGAGGCTAAGTTCTACCTAAGGCAGTCAAAATTTTTAGTTATGGCATTATACTTTACAATTTACTTCAGCAATTTGATATCCAAAAACTTAAGTTTCGGTACATAAATAGTTCTATTGTAATTAGTCTTTACAGGTTATTTTAGAAGCCAAAATATGCCATTGTTATCATAATAAAATATGCATTAGGGATAGATTCCAATTATCTGGGGGCACGCCAGTGCCCCCGCCAATTCGAGCAAAAAAAGCGGCACGGCCGTACCATCTTTTCTCGAAGCATTTCAGGCCATTTTCGACCTCCTACAACTTCGTTGGGAATGAAACTAGAAGTCTGAATTTTCAAGGACCAAGCAGGCATTGCATCAGTATACTATATTTCAAATTTCATTCAATTTGAGCAAGTAGCTTGAGAATAATAACTAGTCAAAGTTCATAATTTTTTCACTCACTGACTGACTGACATGGTAATCCAAATGTTAAGGCACTTCTAGCAGACATAGAAGCTTCAAATTTAGAACACAAGAAGTGTTTAACGTACAAACCAAGGAAAAACTAAAATATTTTCCAATTTCAGTCTAGTTTTTTAGATTCAATAACTGCATAAATAACTTTGTCATCCCATATAAACATATGAGGTTAAAAAGTTACATTTGCAGTTATTTAGTACGTGTACCTGTTTAAATGTATAATATAAATAATAGATATCTTGATATAATTATGCTAAAGGTAACTCGTTACATATTAAAAGAATGTAAAAAAAAACCTCTTACCAGAATACTGACTACGCTGTCGCGATCATGAGACCAGGCCCCCAATTCCGCTAATTTACAAATGGCTCAATAGAATCGCAATTGCATCGCAGTTGTATATTTTGACACATTTAGTATGGTAGTAATGTCAAAATATACGATTGCGATGCCATTGCGATTGTATTGAGCCATTTGTAAATTAGCAGAATTGGGGCCCAGCAAGCTTGCACTATCTTAATAGACTCGCACCAGCTGTGCGAGATCTTTTAACGAAACAACGTGAGTACAGGATAGTAGAACCTAAAATTGTTTAAGCTATAGCTTATAGGCTTTTTATGGACTAGCTCGATCCATCATAGGCTTCCTCTTAACACTAGGGTTCAGATTGAAACCAAGAGCATGCCCATCAAAAATAAAAAATGTGTTTATAAATCTGATTCTAAAGAACAATAATGAGTTGAGTAAAAACAATGCCATCAAAAACATAACTTGTAAAAAACCCAAGTCAAGTCAATTTATACATACAATTTATAAATACATACAAGTCAATTTATATATTTAAAACGTAAGACTTTTCTAATATTGATATGGTTTCTAAAAAATGTTGATAGGTTAGCTAATTACATTAAAGCTAACTTAAGACAAAGGTCCCTTAAGTAGGCATTGGCTAATAAATCGACTTGGTATTCCATAGATTGCACAACTTTTTAGGGCAGAAAATCTTAGTTGGTCGACTTAGGTTTTTTACAAGTTATGTTTTTGATGGCATTATTTTTACCATTACTATCATTCTTTTTTTTTTTCATTTTCATTTACACTACAAATAGTCGCAGTGTTAAAGACAGACATTTGTAAATTTCTCCGTCTGCGTTGGAAAATCAACACAAGTCCCATTGAACGACCATTAGAGTTTATTTTTATTACTTATTTATTTATTTAAAAACAAGGTTTCACAAAACGTTTTTTTTTATACACAAACCCGACTAGTCGGCTTGACTTGCTTGAATTCTTTGTATAACCGTAAATATTAAGTAAGTTTTAAAATATGACCTATATAATAATCGCCATATTTTTATGTGTGTCAAAGTGTAACATCAGTAAAATTTTTATCACATCGTTAAAATTGTTAGCGAAACCCATCGTTAAGGTTATCATCGTACAATGTATAAAGATAGCAGCAGAAAAACAAACCGGCTTATAAGCCGAATGCTAATTATGACTGCAAACTTATTTTTCTAAAGTACCCAATACAGTTGTAGCTTCGTTTTTTTAACAAAATTACCACTGTCAATTGCTGACCTCCCAGTACATAAATTCAAATCATACATCAAAGTTGTTTTAATGAAAAAGGGCTATTATACTATTAATGATTATATAAATGATAGGAACGTTTGGTTTTAAATTGTATCAGCTCGCACTGGCATATATCATAAGTTAACATGTTTATTTAAAAAGAGGCTGACAATAGTGACCGAGTTTCTTGCGCTGCTTCGTCTCGGCACTAGCCCACATTTGTCCCGAAGCAGTGGTAGGTTAAATATTGGGACGTGTAAATAAAACTGATTTTAACTGATTTTAACTTGCTTTTTTTAACAAAAGCATAATTATGTTACCCGAACTATAATAAGGCATCGATTGATACCTCATTCACCAAAGTAGTTTAGCCGCAAATGTGGAACTCATTTATATACCCACATACATAGATACATATTATAGACTGCTTAAATCATAACCCTTCCTTTTAGCTTTGCCGTAGTCGGGTAAAATATTTTACATTTCCGTCAAAGAAAAGGCGCGCCACGCGAGACTATGTTCGCATTCCGTTCATTCTGAAATTGTTAATTAAAGCACATTTTACAACAACAAACGTTTGGTACGAATTCTTTCTTGAAAATTTAAGAATAATGTTTGCGTAAAACTCATCGTGAGTTAGGGTGCGTTGACCATGTGTTTGCTTTAGTATACTTGTCCGTATCTACGCTTTCAAAAGAGATCCCCCTGGTAAACCTGCCAAAAGAATTTGCTATATTATCTTCTCTGTCCTTCAGGCATGTAATGCGTCAATAGAGTACGGTACTAGTTTATAAAAGAGTTTTTATTTGGACTAATGAAATAAAGTTATCCATTATTTTTTATTTCATTCAAGGGTAATACGCGGTTTTTTTATTTTTTTATTTACCGTTTGGCATTTTTTGTTTTTGACTAAAGTTTAAAAGTCATTTAAAATTTATATAAGAAGATAAATAAGAAAAAATATAAGAAAAATACTTAAAGCATGGTTAAAAATTGGAACCATTATACTTTGTCAGTGGTTTTTGTTGTCTAGCTTTATTTATCAACTACAATTTATGTTGGAAAGTACCTAGCAAAAAACAAACACAGTATCCAAATTTTTCAACTTAGAGTCAAACCAATAAATTTTAATAGAGATGTTAGCATGTGAAGTGGACTTTCTATACTTATTCTACATTGTGGCTATCATATTTACCAGCTATAAAATGGAACTATGATTCTTGTATTGTGTTTTAGTAACACTTATGTTATAGACTATAGAGTTGATAGTAAATAAGGACTCTCACAACAATTGCATTGGTTAATTCGATCGACCAAATCTAAATCCCTGATCGAGATGCTAGCATATCATCATAATGCTCAGCCTAAGCATTAACCCTTAACTGTACCTACACAGGCCTCTTCAAAAGGAGGATCTTGCCATAATCGCCATAATTGGAAAGAGAGTTGGCGAACGCAGTTTAACCAACCAGATTTAGAATCCAAACTGTACTTCCATGCGTTTCTTAGAAAAAAACATGAACATGTAGACATTAAAATTTAATCCCATCTCAACTAAAAGGTGTCTACTGAATGATAGACTTCCCCTAAGCAGCTCCATAATGTTTGGTGACGTGTCGTTTTGTAACCAATGCATTTTTTGCCTGATTTTATTAATGTAAAGAAGTAATTTTTGTCCAATAAATATAAAACTTTAAAGAATATAATAATTTTTATTGGATTTTTAACCAACGATAAAAAAAGACGTTGTCCAATCTACGATACATATTACTAAATGTACCTATAACCACGTACATATTTTTTACAAGATTGACTTACTTTGATGTTTGATTTGTTTGATTGTGTATATAGGTTAAAATTTGGCCATCCCGTATGAAAATAGGGTTAAATAAATTATATAAAAAAATGAGTGAAATAAACTACTTATTTTAAATCGTTTTAAAATAAGAAATTATTTTAAGTAACGACTCAGAATTGGTGTTTTTCGAACGTTATATTTATAATAATAATAATAATATTTTTAAGACATGCCTCACTTGGCCACACAGAGCCATCTAGTCCCAAATTAAGCTACTATTAAGTACCCTGTCGTATGGGGAACTAGACAACCGATAAACTTACTTATATACTTTTTTTTTGTAAATACATACTTATAATACATAGAAAACAGACATGTTCATGCACACAAATATTTGTACTGTGCGGGGATCGAACCCGCGACCCATGGCTCAGAAGAAGAAATTTAGACGACCATTTGGATCAGCGGTAGTAAACGCTAAGGCGTTTACTACCGCTGATCCAAATGGTCGTCTAAATTTTTTCAAAAATTTTTAAACAATTTTAATACGGGGTGGTTAAATTTAAATAGGCAATCGTGATAACCGGCTGCCAGGCGGTGTTTAATAAGTTAATTTTATAGTTATACTAGATTTTTATACCAAATCTCATAAAACTCGGTTCAGCAGTTTAGGTGTAAAAGCATAACAGATAAACGGACATTCAGATAGTGCTGCTGTCGCAATTATAACATTAGTATTATTACGTCTCGTTTTAATGAAATGAAATCCAAAATAAAACTTGGATTAACTGTTGAAAATAGATCCATTAATTAGAACTAAACCGTTATATTTACTGGCTTATAGTAATACGTCATCGTTTGCCTTCTCTCTACTTTTTATTTCTAGGGATTTATGTCTTTGAAAACTTTTGAAAAGGGGTCTGAGTTAACGAGTGAAGTTTTGTTTAAGCATAAAATTGTTTGGCGACAAACAATCTGCTCGCTCAGTTTTATAAGTTTCTACGGCTTGAATTATATTTTATAATTTTACGAGTTTTTACAATGTACGGTATTATGTTTTGTGTTTTGAAAGAAGTATATTAGATGTTAATATTAAATATATTACATTCATACAAGAAGATTTAAATCCATTTACTGGTGTGTAACCCAGTGTTCTTGATTTTATCTTATTCTGAACATTTTAGCAAGCTATTCTAGTATTTTGTTTGTCTAGGAATTAGAACACAATATTGAATAGGATTGTTGTACAGATTGTAGGCAAAATTTTTGTGTATGAACACGAATATTTTAAAATGAACCGTTACTAAGATATTTCTTATTTTAGAGGTCATTTAAGGGCCAAATATTATCCAGATTTATTAAGCCAATTTAACGTGCTGTATCAAACTTCCATCTAAACTTAAAAATGTATACAGGTAGGTAATTAGTAAGAATCAAGATTAGTTCGCATGACCGGTGTCGAGCAACTCAATCTATGTTCTTATTGAATCAACTTCAGAGATTCAAATATCACGAACCTAGTCAGTGATATTTTAATCAGGCGTACCAATTTAGAACATGTAGTTCATTCATCAAAACGCACTGTCATGCTGTGGATCCGTCACACGATGTATTACCGCAGTTCCTGTGTCATGCTATGTTTGACACAATTGTTCAGACGAGGCCAAAAGTTACAATTGCCTTTACATAAACTTTAACTTTTGTCCTGTAATGGCGTCTCTGAATATGTTACAAGTAAAAGACAATGGTTGGTATAGTAAAAGCGTGATCAACTTACTACGAATGGGTTCCGAGATTGAATCCTGGTCGGGAAACAGGAAAAGGTTTGCAACGGAAGTTACGGAAGGTATTCGTTTCTTGTATGGCACGTTATGACGTTTGTCCCATATTTCTAGTAAAGAGTCATAAAAATGTCACACTAGGAGCTAGATTATCTTTGAAGTATTCCTCATTTTGGTATGGGAGAAAATTTTTTTTGGAAAACTGATTCTTAGGAGGCAAAAATATAACTATAACCATAAAGCTAGTCTTTTCAAGCGACCTTGCCCCTAATTCGCGTAACCGAATCGTATCACAATCGTAATTGAACGACAGGTTTCTGACAGTTCTAGTATGGGCTAAATGTCAAAATCGTCCAATTCAATCACGATCGAACTACGATTCGGTTACGCGAATTAGGCCCCTTAACTTAGTAATAGTAGTAAACAATATTGTCATACGAAGATAAACTTACAACATCGATCAAAATGTATAAAGGTAATAAACAATTTAGAATTTTTGGTTTAAAATAAGCAAACTGAAGTGGCGGTGGGCCGCTTGTGTCTGCCGAAGCAGCGATGGCTCTTGAGGTCAAGAACCCTTTAAGGGGTGACCAAGAATTGGCAAAATTTGGATAGGACGTCATCCTCTAGGGGTACACAGAACAACAAAGATCTTATTGCAGCCAGTTTTTATTTATTTAAGTTTTTACAAAAAAATACGCATTTTGTTAATAGGAAATTTAGACTTATTATGGAACTTTTTATTTTGTGGTACCTTCGTTGTTTCTAATTTCCAAAATACGAGTTCTTTATAAATAAATAATAATAAATAAATAAATAAATATTTTAGACATGCCTCACTGGGCCACACTGAGCCATCTAGTCCCAAATTAAGGTACTATTAAGTACCCTGTCGTATGGGGTACTAGACAACCGATAAACTTACTTATATACTTTTTTTTTTGTTGTAAATACATACTTATAATACATAGAAAACACCCACACCAGTACAAACAGACATGTTCATGTACACAAATATTTGTACTGTGCGGGGATCGAACCCGCGACCCATGGCTCAGAAGCAGCGTTAATTACCGCTGATCCAAATGGTCGTCAAATGGTCAATGGTTCTTTAAATAGTCACTTAAATTGGGATCAGAACAATATGTATGATGTTGTCCACATTTACTTACCTATTTGCCAATGAAAAACGCAACCAGAGCAGCTGTATCCAATGGGGACTACCGTTTCTTTGCTCACCAGTTGGCGCTACTGTAGACTGAAGTCCGGAAGTATAGCAGTAAAAGGCGATTGGCGCCGAAACAAAGTGTTATATCTTGAATCTAATTGATCTAATAAAGGTTATATTGTTTATAAATAACTATCTTGATATCAACAAACTAACTTCTGAAATAGTTGCTCTTGAGGCCGCCCATTTTTACGCTTTTTCTTAATTCCGTTTTTAGAGCGTTCACATTAATCGCCAAATAATCCATATTTGCGATATTTTACGAAGGAGATCACTTTCCAGCAGGTAAATTAAAGAAATTATAACTTATGCAACAAATTCCGCTAAAACCAGTACAAAGTGAATGATATTGGACCTCACGCGACACTAGCGCCTCTAGTGGCAAATTCACTAGCGAAAAAAACAACTGCATTTCGCAATGGGGGCCATTGCGAAATGCAGTTGTTTTTTTTTATAACGGAAATATTCATTCATCACATTTTAATCGCTACATGTTATCAATATGGATCGTTTTGCAATGCTTTAAATTTTTTGTCAAAATAGACTTTTCAACTTTATTTATTCGTATCGATATGGTTACACAAAAACACGCATATATTTGAATCATAAACATGAAATGCACAATAACTTTTTTTTAAATAACCGGCCAAGTGCGAGTCGGACTCGCGCACGAAGGGTTCCGTACCAAAAAGGCCAAAAAAACGGGTTTGTTGTATGGATTTGTATGCCCCCCTTAAATATTTATTTTATTTTGTTTTTAGTATTTGTTGTTATTGCGGCAACAGAAATACACAATTTGTGAAAATTTCAACTGCCTAGCTATTGCGGCTCGTGAGATACAGCCTGGCGACAGAGCGGTCCCGTTTTTACCCTTTGGGTACGGAACCCTAAAAAGCAAAAGTGCCGCCTTTCAAAACAAATATTTACATCGTATTATATTAATCTATCGGCTTATTGAAAGAATATCATCCTTTGATTTTGAAACAATTTAATCAATTTTGTTGCCTATACATTTTTTGTAGTCGATTGGTTACAGAACTACCAAACAAGTCTTTTCTATTTCTAAAGACCAAAATAGGTAGCATTTGACTAGTTTGGATGGTATAAGTTTAATATCATGAAGTTGGGTTGTAATTTAAATTAAAAGTACCTAAGAAATAAGAATAGTATTGACTGGCAGCTGTTGACATCAAAAAGCAGTAAAGGAGTAGAACACAAAAACACTCTAGTGTAATATGTCTCAACTCTGTACAGATATAATGCCAACTTTTTGACTGACATAGACAAATTGCAAACAGTTTCTGCGTAAGCGCGTGACGTCATCAGCAACTAGTTTTCTAGTAAGCATAATTATTCATAATATTAATCAATAAAACCTACGCAAATGGATCTCCTTTCAAACATAGCTTCCTGGTTCTTTTAAAAAAGTGCAAATCATCATCTGATGACTTGTACTTTTTCCAAAACTCGCCAATAGAATGGAAAAATTTGGTTTATTCTGATATAAATACAGAGTGTATTAAAATATCTTGTCGTGAGAACAAATCCTAGTTGTTACGATGCTGCTGTACATTTTAAATGTTGTTTATGTAGTATGGTGTAAAATACAATAGCAGAAAACTCTTCCCTTTTTGCTTTGGAGTACTGTCAAAAGAAGACCGACAACAGCGTCTCCTTTACACAATTTGCTAAACTGAGCCGTCCAAAACTTTTGCCGAGATACCTATTATGTCAAGCATTAGACTAATCTAGGATGATGATGAAACATTAAGTAAAATTTTACACGTCTCTCCATTCGTTGCAGTATAATTTTCATTTTTATCTCACTTAAGGATAATCTGTATACCAATCTATGAAGATTACGGCATGACACGAAGAAGCCTATAAGCAAGGCTGTCCCATTTTGCTGAAAGGTCTCATTATAAATTCAACCAAGGTTTGAAGTCCGTCCCGAAGTTAAAGGGCCGGATCAAATATTCAGTGCAGGTTACGCCAAATATAGATCCAGAAATGCCCACTTGTTGAATAAAATACTAGCAGGTTTAGAAACTAAAGTTTGCGAAAAAACTTCTGTGACTTTTTGTAATGCCCTTGCCCTTATTTTTCTGTCATCTAAAATATTTACTCTGTAGAAAAAAAACACCATGTATGATTGGTAAACGAAAAAATATTACAGTAAATTTTTTAGGGCTTAAGAAGTTTCAGCACAGTTACTGGAGACCAATAACGTAATTATCAAAACGTAAACGAAACAATTGACGAAACGCAACTAAACGTCAACTTTTCGTATTCTAATAACAATATCGTACCTTATCGATCGATCCAAACTAAGTTGAACGATTTCCTAAATTCATATTCCACTATTGATTTGACGTTGCTGTCAGTCGAAGCGCGCGCAGCCGAAGACCAACGTTTCAACTGTCAAAATTACCGGTCGAGCAAACGCTAGTAAAAGGCTACTTTTGCTGGATCGATAGCTAGAGGTTCAGCTTACTTTTAGATTTCGTTTAGTAAAAATGGTAAGGGTAGAGTTCACCAACAGTTGTTTAAAATATTATTTGACATATTTTGTATGGGAATTGTGTCAAATTAATCGTCAATCCATGTTTACCATTGGTGAACTCGGGTCTAGAATACAGTCTTGTGTGACAAGTGTGACAACTGAAGTTGACATTTACGTGCGTTTCGTTAATTGTTACGTTTAAGTTTTGATAATTTACGAATTGGTCTCCTGGGACTTTAAAACCACTGAAAAAAATGGTCATGTATTGCCGGCATAAAATTAGAATAGTATCACACCATTTCTTCTTAATGGTGTCTACATAAAGGTGTTTTAAGAGAAGACGAAGGAAGAACTGACAAAATAAGATGGGCAACAGCGGTGGCTAAACTGAGATCGCCAACCCTCCTTCCTTGCGTGGCGATTATAGCCAAAATCATATTTTAGAGAGCACATGTCCAGTAGTGAATTGATGGCTGCTGATGATGACTAAGGTTAAAAGTGGTAATGTTTTAGAAGCTACGTTTTCATTACCATAGCTTTTTCGCCAAGGGAACATTTGCAGTAACATACGTACTACATCTCATTCGTTTTAAACTAAGAGTGAATATAGAGATATGTCTTAACGGTGAACATTTGTTTTGACGGAGCAGTAAAAGAGATGTGATCCATGATTACGTTTACGCTTTTTAATGATATTATGTATGGTTAGTTATTTTACTATCACTGTCAGGTGTATTCTTGTAGTCCACTGTTGGGTTTGGTTTGATAACAATTTCAGAGCATGTCTATGTATTATTTATAATTCATTCAAAGATGTTTTTCTCATTCAGTTCACATTAAAAAAAAGAATTATTTTAAATATTGGCACACACAACAGCACACGCTTAACTTAACTAACAACACGAATCTTGAGCTCACGAGATAATCATTGTATTAGATTCCCAAACAAATAACAGGGTAGTATATTGGTTGTATCTGAATCTTTCTTTTATTTTAAAATGAGCGAATCAAGTAAGAGATATTATATGTCGTATCGTAAGGTATAGAGTATCTGCGATGCGCGTACGTCGAGCAAGCAATGAAGTCACAGTGACGCATCGTGTCAAGTAGTCAATTACGTTATTAGAATAGACTAATCAGCATCAATTTTATTAGATGGTCATGAACTTGAGAAGGTAAATAAGTACATCTATCTAGTACATATAATAACTATGGACAAAAATCCCTTAAAAATAGAATATACCTACTTTAAAAACTGAACATGGTGTTCAAATCCAAGAACTTACAACAGTCACTAAAAACAAAAGTGCTCAACCGTTGCGTACTCCCAACGATGACGTATGCATGAGAAAGGATACTCATAGTAAGTAACGCACACCTGTAGGCTCAAAGTTAAACAGAGAGCCATGGAGCAAATTCTGCTTGGAACATCCTTACGAGACAAATTTCGCAACCCCATCATACGAAAATACCCAAAAAGTAGATGTGGGGTACGCGCTGTAAGACAAAAATAGGTGTAAGCCAGTTATGTGTACCAGCGACATGGAAAGAAGAGAAAAAATAATGCTCTATTGGAAACCAAGAGACGGATAGAGTCGAACTGCCAAAAGGTCGGACGATATAAAGGCTCTTGCTAGGGTAGTGTGGTCTAAGAAGGCTGGCGATTAAAGGCATGAAGAGAGAGAGTATAATGCATGCGAGTTGTGTGGCCGCCTGTATAAGTTGCGTTAAATAAGTACAACTTTAAGTATTAACTACACCTGTGCAACTCTTTGCAATACATTTTCTAAGCATTAACCAGATTCAAGAACATAATATACGCAGTAATTGAAAGAAAGAGTTAATGTCATGACGAATGAGTTGAATGAAGAAAAGAGCAGAACTCTTAAGTTTTGAATTAAGAATTAAGTATTAATAAAACCAATTCAAACACACTTATACAAAATGTACAAAAAATAGCATCTGCAAAAAGCAAGTTGCATCATTATTTAATTCTAATATTTTCACGCACTATATAATTCTAATAGTTCACTTGGTCGTGAACCTCTTGAATCGAAAATTCTAAATAAATTAGGAGTTTGATCTCATCACCTCAAAACGTTTAATTACATATCGATTCAACACTAGAAGCTACGTCGAGCTGATAGCAATGTAATTTTGACATTAATTAATTTGTCACCAGCCTTATCCGATGCGATATTGATAATGAGCAGCACACAGTAGCGGCGGCCAATTGTCAAAAAGATATGATAACGAATATTGCTTCATGGAAATTAACGATCAACGAACCGATGATTGTATTTATTGTTTTGCAAATCGATCTAGAATTCTAAGTATTTTATCAGTTTCAAAATGAATAGGCCAGTCTACTGTTGAACAAAGAACTCTTTTGAGCGGTGATCCTTCGCTATTATTTTTGCGAAAATGACAGCAGTTTTGCGCTTATCACTGCTAAACTATATTGAAGGGCAGAACACGGTACGAGTATCCACACAAAATCAGCTGAACCCAAAATGTTATGGTAAATATGACTAGCCGATACGACAACTAGAATAGACAAAACATGTCTATCCTTCAACAATAATTATAATTTTTGTTTTATGATTCTGATAAATTTTGCAACATTATCTAGACCCGGGCTTGAACTGTAGAAAAATCCTTAAGTAAAAAGTCATGTAAAATTGAAGATTATGGTGGTATATCAATATAAACAAATCCTTCAATTACTATAGCAATAAAAATATCTTTACTCCTTTTAGTAAAATAATAAAAGTAGTAAATCTAGTAACATGCACTGTACTGTACCTATAGTCAAGAATATAGCAGTCTAACAGATTAAAGCAACTTATTGCTGGAAAAAAACAATGAATCTGTTTTTTATTTGATTTTTATGTAAATAACAAATTTTAAAAACGTTGGTAATGGAGTATGTGTATGAATGTTTTACGTTGTGCGCCTCCATGTGAAAAACACGTACGTCAAAGCACATGCCGCATATCGTCGAATATTTGGAAATCCATTTAATGATAAATACATTTTATAGGTTAACATATTTTCACGAGATCATACAACTAATCACAATCTTATGCCATAAATGACTCATGAGTTTCATCGCCCGGCAAGATCAAAACGACTTGAATCTAAACAATTAAATTTCTTGACAGATTGGTTAGCAAATAATGGCTAGTCAATTTCTGTTTAATGACAATATGAATGAGGTTCAAAGTTGATCGTTTGCCAACTGTTAGTCGAACAATAGGCGAGTTGGAAGGTCATTAAAACTTCTTAGAGGAATTAACCGTCCAAGGCGATGCAAGTAGGTACGCCAGCTCCCTGAAGTTTCTGAGTAAAACTACTAATCTGGTAAATAGAGGTCCTACTTGATCGACTAAGTATTTGGTCTTTAGGATGTGCCAAAAAATATTAAATAAAGCAACCAAGTTTGCGTCGGTAATTTATTATTACCAAAATTCTTTTTTTTGGCACCGATTTAAATGTGGTGGGTTATGTCGTGCTTAGCGTCAGATTTTTTTTAAATTATAATGGGACTAGCTTTAAGTTATACCGTATTACAACAAAACATCGAACGCGATCCTCCTAGTAAAAAGATAAAAGCACAAAAATATACATAAACGTCATGTGGCGAATCTTCTCTTTTTGTGGACGTTGTTGGACGTGGTCATTAAGTCATAACAAAGTTAAGTTACACTAGCGCTAGTTTTCTATAAAATCGTAAGGTTAGAAAGGCCAATAAACAGTAAGAACAACGTAAGGGTTTTAGACCCGATCTTAAAACTATGAAACAAAATCACCAGAGATTGTCATAAATACCTATTTCATCGTATTCGTAATAAAATAACAAAAATTACAATTATAAAAATGAATCTTATTGAGATCAAAATAATTTAACAGGAATCATACATTTTTGCTTTTACAATAAGGAATGAGGATCCCTGACCTTCAAAGGTTACTCAAAGTCAAAGAAAATTGTTAATTGTAATTAACAATTTTCTTCCATCTCAAACCTACCATCAAGTATTTAAATAACTATAATTATATGTTCCTATGTTAAGTTTATCTCAGCTTTTGGTAAGGACTGACGTCCTTATAATTTATTTATTAGTAGATTAGCAATTTCTTCTTTAAATTATGAGTGCTAAGTACCTACATTGAATTGGAATAAGCTGCTAGAAATAGGTATGCATTTGTTAGAATTATAAATGGTTATGATTAAGTAAAAGAGATGTTAATATACAACTTAAGTTTGTGTCAACGAAATTATGAAATGTTAAAATTAAAAACCCACGTGACTTCCGACTGCCGGACGGTGTCATTAAATACGAAATTATAAAATAAACCCCACGTGACTTCCGTTTGTTAGAATTATAAATGGTTATGATTAAGTAAAAGAGATGTTAATATACAACTTAAGTTTGTGTCAACGAAATTATGAAATGTTTAAATTAAAAACCCACGTGACTTCCGACTGCCGGACGGTGTCATTAAATACGAAATTATAAAATAAACCCCACGTGACTTCCGTTTGCCAGACGGAAGCACAATATGACGTTTAAGAAATACAATGAAAAATATAAAATTAAAATCTAAGTCACTTCCGTCTGCCAGATGGCGCCAAACGCTTTTTTTAATACTACAAAATTGTAAAATTGAATCCCACGTGCTTTCCGTCTGTCAAACGGAAGTCACGTGGGGTTTATTTTATAATTTCGTATTTAATGACACCGTCCGGCAGTCGGAAGTCACGTGGGTTTTTAATTTTAACATTTCATAATTTCGTTGACACAAACTTAAGTTGTATATTAACATCTCTTTTACTTAATCATAACCATTTATAATTCTAACACATTCGATTTGGTCTGGTGTTATATAAGTTAGAAGTTTAGACTTCTGCGAAGCGCATAATAGAGGAATCCCACTTCATCCTATTAACAGACCAAGAAATACCAAGAACTGCAATATTCTTTTGCTAAAGCAAATGTCAAAAGCAGTATCAGGATCTTAACATATCTGTATATCTCTAACCAAGGGAAGAAGGAAGGGAAGGGAAGGTTAGCAAATAACTAACTGGATGGCTTAGATTAAAAGAAGGATAATTAGTTAAACTACATCTGGGTCGCAAGTACAGGCACTGCTTCATGTTCCGTACTTGCTTCATGACCCGTCACCTGCACGATGAATTCATCGATGATAAGTATTTGCCTTTCGCTTAATGATCGCACATCCTTATCCAGACCTCACTATATTATCCAAAATAAATTTCAACAGATTACTAAATACCACGTGGACTCTTGAAATATGTGGGTTATTCCGGTATAGAAAAGTATTTATTTGCACATGGCCACGTTAGCAGCTAATTCGTGATAGCAGTGTAGACCTAACAGTATAGTGCTTGCAATCATGGTTCGTTCAATGAATTGAATCGTTGTTGTGGAAAAACTATAGGCAATTAATTTAATTTCGTTGCATTGGTAAATTTATTTCAAATTCAAAGTTAAATCGTTAAGCCGCACGTAGTTCCAAACAAACAATAAAAATACTTGCAGAGAACACACGAATTGCTAACATTACAAGCGTTCCGATTTCGCACTCAACGCGAGGAAGCTTAAAAATGTAAACCACTCGGCTTTAAAATTTCAACATTCCAATATTCCCCACCTTAAACACAGTCCATTCAGAACAACCATATCTTTATATTTCTTTGAAATACAGATAATGTGGGTTCCATCACTGTGTAGGTGAAGATACATTTTATACACTTTTAGTTTTAAATACTCTTTAAATACTCTTTATTAAAATAAAAGACTTGTAGGCTTACAGATTGGATCCAACACGCATACAAGCTATTACATAGTCAGAGATTACAAAATCAGTCAGATTAATTATTATCAATTAATGTCAATACACTTATTTTATGAGAGGCTTTAGACTTTATAGAAAGTTTTCAAAACTGTTTTGATAATACTTTCTAGCAAGAGTTAGAACTAACATGACAGTGTATTCAATATAATGTATCTCCGTACTAATATACAGACTGGTCCAAAAGGTGACGTAAAAAAAAATTTTTGCATTTCTTACATCCAAATATACACTATGTATGTTAGCCGAATTTTTGTAGTATTAGAGATTTTTTTTTTGTTGGTATCGTAGTTTTCGAGATATTAATTAATTTTATAAGCAGTATTTGAAATTTCAAAAAAAAGTAACAAACCCTCTCTTTTTGAACATTTCTCAATATCTATTTGACAACCATTTTTCTAATTGTATTATTTTATACACACAATACAAGTTTATACACACATTACATACGCACAATTATTATTCCTAATATTAAACAAAATGCTTTTGATACAATATATAGAACATTCTAAATAAAAGAAGGAGTAAGATAATCACTTTGGCGTAAAAAATTCAATCACTATCTCTTGCACCTTACGACAAAAATGAGACCGAACATGTCTTAAAAAACATTATATTTACTCTCTATTAACTTTTAAAAAGCAAACGCAGTTTTGTGTGATGTTTCGAGGGAGTAAATTCCGAAGTCAAGTAGATTTCAGTAGAAAAATATGATAATAAATCCGGTGTCGTGAGATATGTCATGGTTATAAATTTTGTATTTAAAATAACTAAATATAAAGGTATCTAAGTAAGCACGTACAGTACAAGCTTAGGGGTAGGTAACTTAATATGAGACAAGATGGCACTGTGTGCCTAAGTGAGGCATGTCTTGAAATATTAATATTGTTAAATTATTATTTTGGTAAAACAGAAAGTAATATATTAGCAAAATATATTGCGAATTAGTATCTATATTTTTTTATGTAAATAGCTTGTTTGCTTGTTTATGAATACATCACTTATCATAACCGTTGATCCAAGCCTACGCAATAATATTGATATTAATTAATATCGTGGGCGGTTACGGGTCATTTCATAAACTGATCCTATTACTCTATAGAATGATGGAGCCACAATAGGCGAATAGTAAGAAGAGCCATGTCTAACTAAAGTAACGAATTTTATACAATTAGACAGTATATTTTTTTATCTATAGCTTTGCTATATATATTTATGAATATACGGACAAGAACTTAATACACAATAACAAAAAAACTTTAAGGCTATTTACTGCGTTTTCATAAAATTAAATGCTTTATACAAAAAACAAAGTATTTTTTTCTACACATTATTTTATGGGTAACATTTCTAGTTGAAAATAAATTGTGTAACTTTTCTGAGTAAATTGGACGTCAATGATTCTAATGACCCTAACTTTTGGTAATGAAAATAGAGTAGTATCGTTGAAGTATCTGATACCATTTTCATTTCAGATTCTTCTAACTAAAGTTTAACTGTGATTCTCTCACAAAGGTGTGGGTGGTTGCCAATTCACGCTCCCCAACGAAATTTATACAACGAAACTTTGCAAGATTGAATCTAAATCCAAAAGATTCGATACAAAACCCAAGATTGTAATTTGGTGTTGGTAATATCAGAAATTTTGCCTTAAACCCAAAAACCCTTCGCCTTATTCATTCCGATCTCTAAAAGGTTCAAGAGGTTATTAAAGCTTTTACCTTCAGTTAACTTTGGGAGTGATTTTAAACTTAACTTAATAATTAAAACATTATCTCAACTCAATATAAGTATAAAGTTAGAGACTGAGTAGATACTTGACTTAATGATTGGACTTTCGCCTCACACCTTCTGATGGAACGAGGTCTCTATCAGAAGGTCATGAGTTCGAATTATATGCATTTTCAGAATAAATTACAGATACACAGGATGATAAAAAAGTATTAGGTACTCAAATTCAAGGGGACTTTAAAAAGAGGGCACTAAACTATTTATCTCTGCGAGCATTCAAATAAAAAAAATCTCTAGTTCTTTAAATTCTAAGTTTTTTCATACATTTTTTAAAATTTAACAGTGTTCATTTACTTAGCACTTGTAAGCGTCACTTGTATAAATATTTATTTACATATCCATTTAATCACATTCATAAAGTAACCTTAGTTCACAAAGTATAAGTAATAAAATAACATCGCAACTTTTTTTGATACCTTGCAAAAGAAGCTAGCGTGTGTATTAACCAGTTTTTCCTCTGCACACGGAATATTCAATTGCACTGATATTTTAAGGGTTTTGATTTCAAAAATATTTCTTTTCAAAACGATCAAATATTTGCATTATAATTGAGTGAGAATGCAACTGTATTCCACTTACTCGTAATAGTAATACTTTTAAGGCAACCAGTTTATTCAGACATCACTCCACAAAAAACACATTTAAACCTCAGTTATAGGAACAAATATTGTAGAGATTTGTTGGTATCAGTCTTAGAATTACATATTAACTTAGTCAAGCATACCTCCATACTATCTGTAGACAAAGCTTTAGGAGGAGAAGTTGAGGAATTTTTAAGGAAATAGTTACTTACATTTCTTTCAAATTGCCGCATAATCTGAAAAAGAAAACAAATAATTGAAACATATTTAACGTCCTTTGCTTACTTTAGCAATACTTTATTGAATTATTATGTTCGCGATTATTTTTGCAACATTTTTTACTCATGCTTTGCTCTTATTAGTCGCAGCGTGATGTTATATAGCCTAAAGCCTTCCTCGATTAATGGACTATCCAACACAAAAATATTTTTTTAAATCGGACCAGTACTTCCTGAGATTAGCGCGTTCAAACAAACAAACAAACAAACAAACTCTTCAGCTTTATAATATTAGTATAGATTAATATTTTCATTTCATTTCTTTCCATCGTCAATGTGTAGCAGTTCTGGCGACAGATTGGTGCAATGGTGTCATGGAGCACCTGGTTTTGCACCCTTGTGTACCCTTCAAGCCAAGCCTTCGGCCAAGTCACACAACATTAACTACAATAATAAAGAAATCGCAGTAAGAGACCTTAGACTTGGCACGACTTTGTCTAGATTTCATTACTTTTTAGAGATAAACAAGCAGCTTCATCGAGACTTGGCTAGTTTATTACAGAATGTTTTTGGTGCACCAAAGAAAAGATCCTATGGGATTATAATTTCCTCCTATCAATTCCTATTCCGATCCAACCTGTATATGGATGCCTAGTGTTGTGTACAAAGACTTTATCCCAGCGGGATGCGGTTTCGTAAACACATTATTTAAAACGACTGGGTCAGGAAACAACTTCAGAATAACACTTCATACAAATTTATACCGACACATTTCCCCAATGGACATTTTCCAACACGTAGACGTAACAGACAACGGTACACTGAGCTACAAGTAAAAATATGAGTAAATTTATCCAACAATCACAGTGATAACTAGCCCCAAACTAAACAAAGGTAATACTCTGGCTAATAGATCTATACAAAATAAAATTAAACTATCGAAATGTATGTATGCGCATAATATCAGATCGACTGTACTAAGTTGGTTTTTTTTTTTTGTTACGTTTGTCATGGTCACAATAAAATGTAATATGCAGGAAAGTGTTTGATATTTGTATAAAAAAATGCTATAGATATATACACATGCAAAATGTGGTCATAGTCAATATACTATAATTATAATACGACTTGCTTGCATTATCTGCATTTGTTAACCTGTGCAAAGCCAGGGTGGACAGCTAGTAATTTATAAACATAATAACTAAATCAACATAAACATCCATAACTTAAGTATAGTACATTATTTATGACGACCATTTGGATCAGCGGTAGTTAACGCTGCTTCTGAGCCATGGGTCGCGGGTTCGATCCCCGCGCAGTACAAATATTTGTGTGCATGAACATGTCTGTTTGTACTGGTCTGGGTGTTTTCTATGTATTATAAGTATGTATTTACAAAAAAAAAAGTATATAAGTAAGTTTATCGGTTGTCTAGTACCCCATACGACAGGGTACTTAATAGTACCTTAATTTGGGACTAGATGGCTCAGTGTGGCCCAGTGAGGCATGTCTTAAATATTTATTATTATTATTATTATTATAGTACATGCAAGTCAAACTTTCCATTTTCTAACTACCACTACATTGTAATGTAATATTATCAAAACTATAAATTAATCCCCGCAAAGTTTCGACATAATCTGTTCACCGCTTAAAATCTTTTATTGATATATTTTAAATAATAAAAATCGTAGAAAAAACAAAAAAAAAACGGTTTAAATTAGTTTACCATATTAAAATCTATCGGTAATCGTTTAGGCGATGTACAACATTAAAATTGCATCGACTATTATATTCGAGGTCATATCATCGACATCGATTAGTTACGGCACAACGTGTAAAAGTAACATCAGCCACTCCATTACAAAATAGGACGTATAGTTGTGACTTAAAAAGTTAAACACAGATGTTACAAAATTATCTGGTAGCTAGAACATAATGATTTATTATGATGATGCTTTTTCACCTTAAAAAAAAAGTAAAATATATCGGTGGAAATATATTTTTCTTGTGAAAATTCGAAAAAATAATTTATTTTAAGAATAAACATTAGTTAATAAAAAAGGACTGTTATTACTAATAGGGGTTAAAGTATGAAATTGCCGATTATTTTCCCACTTTTTATTTTGGTTATAGCTCTTGTGTAGTCATATTATTATTATTGCGTATTTCTTTTTGTATTGTATCAAAAACTAAATAAAGTAAAATTGACTAAAAAAACAATGCAATACTAGTGCCTATTACTTCAAACGAAGTCGTTGAAAAGACCCCTTACAATGTGTCAGCTGTCCTTCTTGCTTCAATTAAGTATATTTGTATTATATACTTTGATTTTCAGAAATTTAAATACTAAAATGCGTAGTTTTATAACCAACTTTCACCTTTAATTTCATCGAAAACGGTTCAGGCGTTTTAAAAAAAACTAAAATATTCCTAGTATGGAAAAATTACTTTTCTCGATTTCGTCCATACAAAACGGCAATTTCATACTTTAACCCCTAATATTTATATTTCTTAAGTTCTGTTTCAAAACGATGGTAGCAGCAAGTGGGTTATTATTTGATTACCAAAGAAAAAAGACGCGTCAAAGAAATAACAAATCAATTATTTTCATCATAATGATCATTATCAGCCTATTGCAGTCCACTGCTAGACATAGGCCTCTCCAAATGGCGATGCGAGAAGCCGAGGATCTACCTAAGTGGCGAGCATTTGGAGAGGCCATGTCCAATTATTTCAGTGAGCTTGTAATTTACACAAACGTTTCATAACAACGTAACCGTAAATAATTATATGTATTAAAGTCCGTATTTCAGGTAATGGCAGTAATGGAGTTTAGTTGTGTAACTCTGAAATAATTATTTATGATTCATATCCTCAATCTAAGCGATGGATTTACCATAGCTGTGGCTACTATAATCGTACATGCTTAAAATCAATGGTTAAACATATTAATATCACATAAGGGGTCTACAAAAGCTATGTGCTGCCTCCAATCGATTTAAATTTATTACCTACTTCAATTTAAATTTATTACATTTTTAAAAAACTAGAACAGTATGATTTTAGAAAATTACCTCTATTATTTATTGAATCACTGTTAACTACTTTTTATTCTGGCATTCTTACGTATTGTACATTATTGCTAAAAGCAGCCGCTTTTGGCGTTAGCGACAAATGCGACTTTAAATACAACTAAATGAAAAGTTTACTGTGATTCAATAGATACTATAGGTAATTTGCTAAAATGACACTGTTCTAGTTTTTTGAGATTTTGTTTTGAAGTAATATAATTAAATTAATTGGGGACAGCACATAGCTCTCTAGTAGTCCCCTTAAGAGGGGTTACAAGGATATCTAAGACTGTCTGAGAAGGAATTACGAACAACGACTAAACTAGGAGCATGTCGGTAAATGTGTCTAGTATAACGTAATACCTATTATGAATTTGATATTCAGACTTGAAGCAATAAAATGTTATCTGGATTCATATCGTATTTTGTAGCTGTTGTAGAGTAGACTGAATACCGCCATTGTTTCACCATTACGATTGCCTACCCGCTTGCAAAGTGCAAAGGTTATGCCTGAATTCTCCTTGTGGAGGGCACGTATATTTAGAAGTGAAATAAATGTACTTTAATAAGTCAAGTCTTTTATTTGGGTGGCAGTATCTTATTTATTATCAAAGTTCTTGGGATATGTGTATTTACATGGCTGTACAAGAACCTTTAAAATTTTTAGAGTTTATTGTGAATTTTAATTTAATATAGTATGCTGTTGGTGAAAAAATACATCGTGTGACACCTTTACTGTGTACATTGTACATTTAGAAAACTCTTTTGTCTGGACTCTTACTTAAAGGTAGTTACTTACTTAATCATCGCTCTTAATATATAATTAGACCTCATAGTCAAGTCATAGTCAAATGACGTACGCTATAAAGAACGCTATCAAATAAACTTTGGGGTGGTGGGATCTACCTCCTAGTGGTCCACCCTGGGCAACGGCATCTTTATAGTTAAGTATGTAGTCAAGAGCAAGCCCATTATTTATTTTAAAAAAACTTTTGTTAGGGTAAGAAGAAACTGCTTGTTTTATTTGAGCTGTGTGGTAGCCCGATGCATGTGGGTCAGTTCTCATGTCTATTTTGATGTTGAATATTGAATAGGATAGTACGATTTCCAATCCAGTTGTCTGTGGGTTTAAATCTAAAATTGGAATACTATAATATCAGTATATAAACTTGAAAAATTTTGTCCCAGGCGGGACTCGAACCCGCATCTCCTGCGGGTTCGTGTCGAGACAAAATTTTTCAAGTTTATATACTGATATTAAAAGTGCAATTAAGTTGCTAAAATATCAAATAAAGTATGGAATACTATAGTTAGAGAACCTTTTTCTGTGTATCTTTTGTTAGACACAATTTACAACGACTAAATAGTACAAAGACTGTTTTTTTTTATAACTTAAATAAAATTTAAGGCACTGATATAAAAATACAGTTAGACACACTAAAAATGGATCCATAAAAGCTTTTATAAAAGTAACGCCCCGTTGGTCTAGTGGTTTAAATACCGGGCCAAGATCTTGGGGTCCCAGGTTCGATTCCCGGGTCGGGCAACAAAAAGTTTCGAATTTCTGAACGTTGCTCGGGTTTGTGATCACCAACCCGCATTTGGCAAGCGTGGTGATAATGCCAGTACCCATCATTGCTGTGGTAACTTGAATTAAAAAATGAATGCCTTTTCCCTGCAGTGGGATGATTATAGGCTGTTACTTTAAGCTTATATACCTATATATCTCCATTATTATATTGCGACAATATCGATAAAAAAAGTTGTAGATTAAGTTTTTTCTAGATTCTTAATAAAATAAAATAGATACTTACTTAATTGTTATAACAAAACATAACTTAGCTTACCTATACACACTAACATTTAATGACTCTTAAAGTACGTACTTAACAGATCCGCATGCATCACTTTTACAAGCATTAATCAATACACAAATTACTCGATAGTACCTATCTAAGTAATTATGTAAAAAAAGCGAATACATAAGCCGAAGTAAAGGTCAAGAGTATTGAAATTTATTCAAATGTATACGCGATTGTTTACAATCCACTTGGAAACAAGATTTATATTTGAAATAATATTAATTATGTAACATGTGTAAGATGAGTGTCAATATTGACCTTATAATACTGATTTAGTAAAAGAATTAAATTTGGGATCAAAACTATCAGTAAGTTAATATAAGAATTAATTAGTATTATACATTTTATATTTATATATTGTGCAGAAAACTTTTAAAATGTAACGACCACCGTAGCGGAGTGGCGAATACACCGGTTTTCAAGGTGTCACCTGCTCCGAGGTTCGATTTCCGGTCGGGTCAATGTAGAAAAAAAGCGTTGTTCTACATTTTCTCGGGTCAGGGTGTGTGTGGTACTTTCGTTGTTTCTGGTTTCCAAAATACGAGTGCTTTAAATAGTTATTCAAATTGAGATCAGATACATAATATATATATGATGTTGTCCACATTTATTATTTATTTATTGTGGCATAATTTATCCGGTGGACTCGATGAACCCGGCTCTGAGATTGCGGTTCTTCTTGGGTCACCGTGAGATTCACCGTGCAGGTCGGTCCATCGTGTATCAGAAAAATAAATTCCGAGTACTTAGATCCCGAGACTTGTGACTTGGGTATAGGTTTAAGGGGCCCCTTTCTGACGTACATCAACACTCACCTTTACTGCTCGTGTTTCTCTCTCTGCCCAGCCAATCAAAAACAACAAACGTATACCACAGAGACTTCTTGTCGTAGGACTATTCTTCAAAAATACTGGTGTCAGAGTTTCTTAAGCCACCTATTAGAGGCTTCAGACATGACTTTTATAATTACTTCTACCTTAAATTCATATTTAATTAAAAGGTACTAATAAATTTTATAAGTTACGTATAACTGGTTATTTATCATATAATAAAAAAACTAAAATAGGACAGCACTTGCAATGTTTAATAACGAAACTCTACACAGTGGGTTACACGACACTCATATCTTTTTCAATAAAAGGAACATGTATTAGATTTCTTTTTAATAAAATACTAAAGCTTTACTTACATTTTAATTAAATTATCTGGTTAAGAAACTCAACTCCTACACATGTTTACATTATGAGAAGTCAATTTGCCTACGATCACGAATCATGAATAATTCATGATATAAATGGAAATCAGGAAACATCTGGTCGAATATATTTGGGCAATGTACGATTTCCTTTTAAAAGTTGTGGTCTATTTGTGTTTTTACTGGTCACATAACATGTGGCATTTGAAACACATGTGAAACACAAAGAACAAAAAATATTGGTGAAATAAAACATTTGTAACAAAATAAAACCGGCCAAGTGCGAGTCGGACTCGCTCACGAAGGGTTCCGTACCAAAAAGGCCAAAAAACGGGTTTGTTGTATGGGAGCCCCCTTAAATATTTATTTTATTTTGTTTTTAGTATTTGTTGTTATTGCGGCAACAGAAATACATAATTTGTGGAAATTTCAACTGTGAAGCTTACGCGGCTCTTGAGATACAGCCTGGTGACAGAGCGACGGACAGACGGACAGACAGCGAAGTCTTAGTAATAGAGTCCCGTTTTTACCCTTTGGGTACGGAACCCTAAAAATTAAGTGACCGCGCGCGTTCATGTCCATGTCCATAACCATAAACGCTGTAAAGTGTTTGAAACGTCAGGTTAAATCAAAAACAAACGTTTACTAAATCCGTAAACAAATCTTTCATTTCAATGACCAAAATAAGCCGCTAATGAGTTAGTGTTTGAAAATCATCAGTAATTTCTTGTTCGGTGGCTCTAAATAAGCGATTTAATAGTTATACGCACTTCGCGGTTGATGTTGTCGACTTCGCTGCACTCCGACGACTCAGTCGTCTCCTGAGGATGCTACGTGAAGTGGCGAAACGCGTCGAGGTTTTTCTTATCGGTGTTAGGTACTAATAACTGCATTAACTGTAGGTACTGCATGCATTTTTGAGGGAGGGCGGGCGGTTTTCCTGTATGAAATAGTGCTTGCTCAATCAGAGTTAGTGCGGGTAGTATGGTGAAGGTACCTAGGCCAGTGTTAACAAGCGGAAGTCATTAGCAAAATAATTTTCAAAATCTTGTATGCTAACCCAGAATTTAAAAGAAAAGAAAAAAGGTTCTTTATTTTGATTAAATATAGTGTGAAGCAGAAACACGTAGGTAATGCTCGTGGTTCAAATTTAGAACTGACATTTTGAAAAGTTTTTTAAAGCTAGGCGCATGACCCAGCATTATAAGTCGCTAAACACTACGAGTAGCTCCACAGTAACAATTGGTATTGTTCTTCTTAGAAAAATCTTTAAGTTATGAAAGTTGTAAATTAAAACTTTAACATGGACTTAAATAAATGTGTACCGCCCATCGCATCTTCAGCTCCGCAATACTTCGAGCGATGTCGGTTATCTTAGTTCTCCTACGGATTTCCTCGTTTCTGATTCTATTAAGCAGGGAAAATTTTCATCTCTCTTTTTTCTGCTTAGCGACTTTCTGTCTTTTTATAAGACCCATTGAGTTAAACTTAAGATGACTCGAGGAACTGAAATGTTGACGTTTCATTTCCACAAGTCATCACTGCAAACAAACTGAGACAGAGACGAAGTGATGTCTTAATTCTATACAAAACTATAACAGTGTCGAGCATAAACCTAAGGTTGATGACAGTTTTTAAGAGCAATTCCGCAAAGCAAAAACCATTTGTGCAAACTCATTATGACTTACCAACGTGACTTGTTCTTCCAGACAACATTAACATGTAAATGAGCTGTAACATTTTGGACACAAATCGTTTTTGAATAATGTCCATGAACTATAAAGAGGTTCGTATAAGTTCGCACTTTTTCGAGTAAATTCACAAAAGAGTTCCATCATCATCAGCCAATATCAGTCCACTGCCGGACTAGGGCCTCACCAAAGAGGGGATTATGCCATTAACACTACTCTTGGTAACGTCCAGTTGCAGTGGTGTAAATACCCGGTCAGATCAAGGTTCTATTTTTGAGTTTAAAATTTTCGAACATTGCCCAGATTTGTGACCACGACAGGCATTTGTTGCATGGTCATGGTACTCATCATAGCTTTGGCAAATAACAAAAAAATATTAATAATATTCAAATCATTAAGGTTACAAAGGAATCACCTACCTATATTGTTTTACTTTTAAATACATTTTACTAGACTGATTGTGTAAATTGATTCGGTCTGCACTGCAATTAAAACAATAAATGATTATCATTATAAGACAAAAAAGTATTTGTTTCCTATTGTTTGTTTTTTTTCAAAGTAAACCTATATTGTCAAATAACAATAGCAGAACTGCAGTGCTTGTTTATTCGTCATCATTTATTTAAGAGTCATGCCCTTGACGACGGAGTTCATCGACATCTTTATTCAGGGTATTGATATATATAATTTCATAACAATTATTAAATGAGTTTAGTATTACAGGCCGAAACAGATAAATATATTACGATTTCTAAGTAACTGAGTTTCTTTTTGAGATAAAAAATTCTAAACGATAACTTCAAAAGTAATCTTATATTTTATATATTTATAGGATATGCAAACAAACAGCGTATTACTCAACGATTTCCGTTTTCAAAAGTTGTCATTATTTACTGTCATTTTCACTCGACCATTACATTTTTCCGGTGGACTCGATTGCTAATTCTTAATTTATATTTTACTGGTATAAACCAGATGAAAGCAGCCAGTCTTTCTTTATTTTTTTATGATTTATGTACGAGTAGAACAGTTACCTAGTCCCATACAAAATGTTACTGAACTGACACTTTCATTTTGCCATGTGTCATATTTACCGTAATGATAATTCAACCTTAAATATTTATCTAATGTAAAAGACCACCCAACTTTTCAGAGAGTGCTCATTTGACGAATTTTTTGTCAATTATCTGTCAATTATTTTGTATCTTATTTTTAGTACCCTAAACCGGCAAGCGTGTATGAAAATATTAATGAATGTGGATGAAGCGAAAGTAGTCTGTAAGGATCGTAGCAAGTGGAAAGATGTGGTCTCTGCCTACCCCTCCGGGAAAAAGGCGTGAGTGTATGTATGTATGTATGTTATTTTTTATTATTATTAATGTTCAGAACTTAAGAATGCATGAGGTACAATTATCAATTTGACCGATTTATAAGGTCTATTAAAGATACTAAAATGATCGATAATCACCACATACTAGTATAATGATAATGACGCACAAATAACAATGTCTCAATAAAATGATTATGGCCGGGGCGTGGCTGAAATAATAATAAACAACGGCCTCACTATTTGTACGATTAAATTGTTTTTTCTTGTAATCTAACGCTACTGACATGATGAACAAGGTAGGTACCGGATATGGTATTGTCATAGGCACAATAATTAGTTATTTATCAGTTGACTAGCGGCCCGTCCCGGCTTCGCACGGGTTGACCCGTTAAGTTTTAGAAAGGATGCCTAACCTTTTCTAGTAATAAATATACCCTATGTCATTTAAGGTGAATGTAAGCTACATTCCAATAGTGAAAGAATTTTTGAAATCGGCACCTTGGGTTTTGAGTTTATTCATTACAAACATACACACACAAAAATACAAATCTTTCCTCTTAATAATATTAGTGTAGATGCAGAAGAAGACTAGCTAATTCTTTAATATACATTCATTCATTCATTCGGTGATAGTGTATTTCCGTCTTTATAAAGACGACAAGTTTTTCTCGATTTTCCATTTTTTTTCCCATAAATTTCTAGTCGGCCTTCCACAAATATAAAATGAATACGAATCAGTTTGTAAATATTTCGCTTAGCTAACACATTTTAAGTTACCACAGCAATAATGGTTCCATGCATAAAAACTACACTTGCCAAATGCGGTTTGGTGATCACAAAACCGAGCAAAGATTGAAAATTGAAAATTCTTGATGCCCGACTGGGAATCGAATCCAGTACCCCGAGATAAACCACTAGACCAAACGGGGCGTTGGTCTTGGTTGCCATGATGGAGGCCTTTGTCCTGCAGTTATAATATGCCGTTTCTTTTTAACACATGTATTATGTATATATAAGTAAGTTTATCGGTTGTACCCCATACGACAGGGTACTTAATAGTACCTTAATTTGGGACTAGATGGCTCTGTGTGGCCCAGTGAGGCGAGTTTTAAATATTTATTTATTTATTTATTTATTTATCTAAAGACTATACCACGGTAACCGTTTAGTTTTTTTGATTAAAAAGCCTATAAATTTGCTACTTTACGATATTTATAACAATTTAACTGTAATTATAATATCAGTATTTAATTATAAGTTTTAAGCTATTGCATAGCTTCTATCGCGGGCCTTGAGCGTGGAGACCGAATCCAGAAATTCCGTAACGAAAATAATCTAGCATTGGGGCGAGGCACGATCGAACAATTTTGAATTTCCGAAATTTAAAAGAATTTAGAAGAAAATAAGGATTTTGACAGTATGGTTGCCTATGGTAACCATATCTGCCAAAATAACAGAAAAATTTAATTACAAAAGTCAAAATTAGAAAATACATAAAATTATAAAATTAAGCTATTGCATAGCTTCTATCGCGGGCCTTGAGCGTGGAGACCGAATCCAGAAATTCCGTAACGAAAATAACCTTACACCCCCCACTCCGACCGGCACAGCGGCGATACTTTTTAGTTTTATAATTGCATAATTTGATAAAAAATGCTATGCAATAGCTTTACCGCGGCAGTCTCCGAGTGCCACACGTCTTTTTTTTAACTTTAAACTATGTGCCTATGTGCTATTCTTGTCTATTTTCTGTCGGCGTTCCATATTTAACTTGTATTCAGAATTTGGAACGCAGACAGAAAATAGGCATCGCTATATTGCCGTGATTGAGTAACAATTATCTCTCTTCGCATTTATAATACTAGTTTGTCGCCCGCGGCTCCACCCGCGTGTACTATAATGTGTAATATCGCGCGGGCGGAAACCTATGCCCAGCATTGAAATATAAAATAGCTATGTCCTTTGTCCTATCTTTATAAATATAAATATTTTTTAGTTATGCCACACTGGGCCACATAGAGCCATCTAGTCCCAAACTAAGCTACTGCTAAGTAGCTTGTCGTATGGGGTACTACACAACCGATAAATTTACTTATATATTTTTTGGTTAATATTCTTATAATACATAGAAAACACCCAGACCAGTACAAACAAACATGTTCATGCACACAAATATTTGTACTGTGCAGGGATCGAACCCGCCCCATGGCTTAGAAGCAGCGTTTAAAAACACTGATCCAAATGGTCGTCAGTATGGGCACAGCAGATACTATGTATGGGTATCAATATTTGTACCTAATTTCATGAGAAACTTTTTTTTAGTTTAGACGTGAAAGCGTATTAGACAAACAATTAGAGTTTTTTTCGCATTTATAACATTAATGAGGATAAATAATAATAGGGGTTAAAGTACGAGTATGAAATTGCCGATTATTTTCCCACTTTTTATTTTGTTTATAGCTCTTAAGTATAGTCATATTATTGCGTAATTCTTTTTGTATTGTATCAAAAACTAAATAAAGTAACTTTTGACTGAAAAAAATGCAATACTAGTGCCCATTACTTCAAAGGAAGTTGTTGAAAAGACCCCTTACAATGTGTCAGCTGACCTTCTTGCTTAAATTAAGTGTATTTGTATTATATACTTTGATTTACAGAAATTTAAATACTATAATGCGTAGCTTTATAACCATCTAACTTTCACCTTTAATTGCATCGAAAACGGTTCAGGCGTTTTTAAAAAAACTCAAAAATTGTTAGTATGGAAAAATGACTTTTCTCGATTTCGTCCATACAAAACGGCAATTTCATACTTTGATCCCTAATAGTAAGATTGATTAAGTTAAAAACAAAAACAATCTCAAACACTACGCTATCACGCCATCACCAAACGCGTTATAAAATCTGTACCCACCTCAGTCGCACTAAATTTTAATATCAAGTCCTAAAACATTTCTAGTACCGTGACCTCTAGCGGGTTATGCTTGTCGTAAATTTTTATTAACGTCAATTTACTATGAGCAGTGGAGGGTTGGTTCGGGCCCGCGCACAAATTCTTATTAGCCGCCTAAACAGCTAGTTTTTGACCAAATTGATTTGTTTATGAACATTATTTCTTGAGTAATAAAGCAGTTATTAGAGAATAAAATAGTTAAGTAGTAATTCTACTTCGTTTTCGACTTTGAATTCCACCAGCCCAATAATACGACGTTATTCTTATTACCATCAGGATGAATTTCAACCTTTTTTTATTTTATTAATCAATTAATTAACGTGAACAATATAACACACATTTTTGTCAAGTAAGTAACTTTTAAAGCACTTTTTCGTAGAAATCGGAAACAACGAAGATACCACAAATACCAGTCTCAGACCCAGTACCGAAAAAATATAGGAAAAATACTTTTTTTCTACATAGACCCAACCAGGAATCGAATTAAGGACCTCAGAGCAGGTGACATCTTAAAAACCAGTGTTTAAACCAACCTACCAAGGAAGTCGTACAGATTTTCCAAAAAATATTTGCACAATATCTTTTAAAAAGTACAGACAACGGCAGGTCAACCTACTATAAAACCGGCCAAGTGCGAGTCGGACTCGCGCACGAAGGGTTCCGTACCAAAAAGGCCAAAAAAACGGGTTTGATGTATGGGAGTATTTATTTTATTTTGTTTTTAGTATTTGTTGTTATTGCGGTAGCAGAAATAAATAATTTGAGAAAATTTCAACTGTCTAGATATCGCGGTTCTTGAGATACAGCCTGGTGACAGAGCGACGGACAGACGGACAGACGGACAGACAGCGAAGTCTTAGTAATAGGGTCCCGTTTTTATCCTTTTGGTACGGAACCCTAAAAAAGGTTAAAAGTCATTGAATTGATTTTCAACTTTAAGTCCAACAAGTAGAGATCAATGTCAATTGAGATAATATGACGTTTTGTGGCAGGTTGACGTGTTGTTGTCTGTACACATGGTAGATTGCTGTAAAACGATTTTTTCATCCAACCTTTAGGAAATACAAAACTTTCAAAACGTGTGAAAAAATCGCTACTGGATTATTTTAGACATGTAATTATAGTATATTTAGATATCAAAGTTTATACCAATGACAAAAGAACAAACAATAACATACCTATGTTACTTTGAAAACGATAATTTTATTTTTTTCCGTTGCAAGTGTTATTCTTCGTTATAATTAACAATGTTTTGATGTAATAATTTTTCAATGTTTACCTGGTTTGAAACAGATGCCGAGTGTTTCAATAAATCTTTTATGATTTTAAATTTATGGGAATGAAAAAACAATTAATTCAAAACAATTGTTTTAAACATTGTTATCAAGTAACGTTAAAATAACAACATTCAGACAAAACATCTTTCATTGTATCAATATCAATAGTGCCGTGTGGGCGATTCGATTACTGCAGTGGTGCGGTCAAGGGGATCCTTGCATTTGATTTGATTCCCGGTCAGGTCAGTTTAGAAAGCAATATTTTCTAAATTGACTTGCTTTGGAAGGCACGTTAAGCCGTTACTCCCTTATTCATAATAACGCAAACAATAATCCTATTTTGACTATTACACTTTTAAATTTTGTCACTTTCTTCCAATGCATATACTTTTTACAGACATCGTGTTTGCTTACGGTAAAGTTTAAATGTTGACTGTGTTGTTATCTTTTTGTAAAAGTCATTTATACGAAAGCGTCCAACTTTAACAATTGATAATCAGAGAGAGTGCCAAGACAAGACAGACATCAGTCAGACATATTTATGTCCTGAAACGTGCAATCTATAAGCGTGTCTGGACTGTAATGATTGTGTCTAGACCGATTTAGTGATAGTGTTAAAACAAATCACAAAAATGCACAACTGCTAGTCACTCTTCAAGTGTTTGAAAAGGCCCAGTGGCCGCACTACTGCCAGAATAATTATGTATAACAGCAGAAAAACGTATCTTCCTTTAGTCTTATGGGTGTCTTATAATGTAGTATGTAGTCAGTTTTGGTTAACAAATTAAATCTCATCTTCATCATTATAGTCACGAAAAACAGCTAGTCAGTCTGATAATAATAATTGTCAATCTGACTTATGTGACAATCAGTAAAATCCAGTCTTGTTTCAGCAAATAAGCCCTTATTAGGAGGCGCTTTTACACGTTCCAATATTTTATCCTACCACTGATTCCGAAATATAGACTAGTTAGTGCCAATGAGGAGAAGCTCAAAAAACTCGGCCACTGTTGTCAAATTATTTTAAAATAAGTATGTTACCAGAAAATGTATGCCAGTCTGAGCTGGGATATGGTACCATAATTGCCACCGCATTACCGCCAACCACCAGAAAGGTTGCCGCTCAAGTTATGCCAATGGTAAAGAAAATATACTGCTACCAGTATTTTTCGTCAGTACTTACTAATTTAGACGCGGTCGGTTTATGCTAGGTAGGTTAGTAGTTCGTAATTGGCGCTAAAAGTTGTGTAATAGATTATTTTGCGAAGAAATTATTCCAAAATCAAATCAGTAGCGAATCAGGTGCTTCTGTATGACTTCAAAGATAGCCCGTGCAGAATATTCCAAGTGGCCTAATTGGGCCTCTAACGTGTCTTATTCTTAAGACTTCTATTTATCGACTGAGTCCGAGACCAACGACCAAACGTGCCTTCCGAAGCCAATTTACAAAAGATATTTTTTTAAGCTTTACCTATCGAGTTATCGAACCCGGGACCCATGGAAGGCAGGGGCCTACCATGGTACCGGGTACCGGTATTGTAGTACCGGCCCGGTACCGTAGTACCCGGGCCTTAATTAAATTGTTTTAAATGCTCTAATAATTTGTAATATTTGCTTACTTTAGATTGAACAACTGAGATAAGTAACCCAGAACATTCTAGACCATAAATCTTCGTTTTCACAACAATAATGGCCACTTCAGTAGGGTTTTGTAATGGTCTTCAAGGCTTACTGCTACTACATTTTAATAACTGAATATTAATTGCTCCAGTTGTCATTGCTATTAAGCGGCTGTTTGCGAAGTGAGTAATTGTATGTTACTGGATTTAATTATATATATTAAGTGATTAGTATCGCAAGGAAACTATAAAAAGTTAGTTGAATTCCTATTGTTTTCAGTTGGTAATTCAATTTATTATTATAATTATAATTATAATTTAGTATTAAAATGGTTTTTTAGAATAAATCATTTGGTGAAGGTTGTTAACGCTTTGAAAAAAATATGTAATAACCATTTTACAAGGATCAAAGAAAAAATCAAATAAAATCTGACCTTGTGTTATTGTATCATTGATTGTAAACATAACATAATTGATTCTAGAAATTAAATTTGGAAACAATATTTTATTTTCTTGAAGTCGATTTTCTCTTTCATGTATTATTATTTTTGAAATTGGCTTTTAAATAATACAAAACGTTTAAAACTATTTTCGCATCAATACCGAGTATTACTTCCGTCGCACTATTTGTTTTAAATTCAACCGTCCTTCCAACACTCGTTTTTGGATCTTCCAAGGGTTGGAGGGATGGAGTAGGGTAATTAAGTAAATGTTCTGATATTTTAGCTATGAAAGATAAAGTAAGGTAATTGTTCAATTTATTAATAGTTATTTAAAAATTTTTTTAACGATATTTAAAAAACAAATTTACTATTCATAACTGGCATCATACTATCAGTAACTGACTTTTACGATCACTAAGATTCTCAATTTAGTGTATATTTTACATGCTTACAAGTTGTAACACTAATGGCTTCACAATTTAGTTTTGCATCTGAATACATTCTAATGGTCTTCCTCGAACGTATTTCTATTACAATTATAATTGTCACAGTTTGTACTTGAGATGTATTTGCTATTGAAACAGCATTGCTATAGTTCGTAGCTGCTATAGTCAGCGTCACAAATATGCAAAAATTTTCGTCGTTTTGCAAACCTTCTACGAGTATGAACGTCATCTCTCAAAAGTGTAGGTACCTATAAAAACATCGACAGTTCTTTTTCTTCTTTTCGTTTGATTTTCTTTTAAGGACAACGTGGTGACAGTTTTTCAAATCGAATTACAATCAGGCTTTGCTAGATTTGTTGTTTTAAGCATATTTGATGCATCTTTTTGAATCTTATTGATGTTGAGAATAGGCTTTGCAATAAGAGTAATCAAAATTGATCTTCGTTAAAAACACGAATAAAAAGAAAATTTTTTAAATGAGTGATTTTTTTTATAAAATGATTTATAATCCTAGTCTGAGATTAAGTTTAAGTATCTATCTAATAATAATTGTGATGTCGACTGAGAAAGTTCCTAATGGCTTTAAAGGTAATTCACATGATATTGAAAATTGCTGGTTGGTGTCCTATAAAAATGTTTCAGTGGGTTAGTTTTAATTTCAAATTTTCATGCTTCCAAAATTACGAGAGAATTTTAAAAATTACATAAATTTAATACTTACAACAAAACATTTCATAAAGTAATTGAATTAAATTGGTTTCGTATTTTGTCATTTCTAGCCTGTATGGGTAGTAAAAAGTTTTAAAATCGGTCACATTCAATAAAAAAATTACACCATAAATATAAAAAAGACGCTGACTGCAGCCGATGACCTTGAGCAATGAACACGCCCACAAATTTATTCAACTTTGAATTTCTTTGGAACGCGCCACAGCTATCACTGTCGATTTTCGTAGGAGTGACAGAGAAAAAGCGCATGGAATAGAAGGGCATAAGTGCCAAACATCAAAATTCGTTGTGCAATTTAAAAATGCCATTTTATTAAAAATCTAAATCAGCCATTTGCTTAAGCAACATGTAATATACAATATAGCAAAATTTTATTATCATTGTTATACGGACTGCTGAGAAAAATGGTAATTTATGTATTTTCAGAGGCTACTTAGAGATTATTTTCTATCGAGAAAAGTTTTTAGAATCGTGTTTTGGAAACAACCACCTGGTCAAAAATATGATCAATTACAACTACATAGAATTTAGCAACAATACGAGCCATAGGCTTAAAGCAAAACAATCTTCATTGAGCTGAATTTGGCTCATGTCAGCGTCTTAACGAGTGACTTGGACTTCAAGTCCAGCAATTAAATTTTAGTTTTCAAAACTTTCTCAGTATAAAGTCTAGCCGCTCATTTTGACCGTGAGGTCGAGAGAGGAAGGTCCTAATGGCTTCAAAGGTAATTTACATGACAACGATGATTGCTGGTTACTTGAGACGCATTTGCCTTACGGACATGAGTTAGCGAACGATAATTTACCACTTAAGATATTATCACTAGTTGATTTATCAGTCTAACTACTAGACTGACATTTGTTATGATTGCATTGTTTGTTATTCTTTACAAATATTTCATAGGAATTCTTTTAAAAAGTAAGAAGAATTAAGTCCAAAAAAGATACGTAGTGCCGGCTTAAAATATGATAGCACCACTGTGCACTGCTTCTTGTACTTATGCTGAGGAGATTGAGAGTGTTGCTTTAAAAAGACGAGATGCTGCTTCAAATCTTGCTTCCAACATTTACCAAATTGCGACTGCTAGCCGGGAATGGCGAATAGCACCACTGCTTTTTCTTGCTGCTAGAGGTACCGTAAGAGGCGACTATAGGAGTGCTGCTTTAAGAAGACGAGATACGAGTGCCGCATCATTAACTTAGAGTATGTACTAAGTATTGACGACCTCCGTGGCGGAGTGGCGTACACACCGGTTTTCAAGGTGTCGCCTGCTCCGAGGTCCCGGGTTCGATTCCCGGACACCAATGTATCAAAAATGTGTTTTTCTACATTTTCACGGGTCCTTTGTGTTTGTGGTACCTTCGTTGTGTCTGATTTCCGAAATACGAGTGCTTTAAATAGTCACTCAAATTGGGATCAGAACAATGGATGTGATGTTGTCCACATTTATTTATTCATATATAAAGTCTATGTTAAGCATCTTGTTTTCAACGCTAAACAGCGACAGCCAGTCGAAGTGATTATGGCATTATCGTCCTATTAGACCGGCTATGTCCAGTAGTGAACTGTTAATATTGACGATGAAGTCACGATTAGGTAAAAAACTGTCGTTTAACCGTGGAATGATTCACATTTAAAGTGATTAAAAGTTTAAATAATCAATTGAAATTCATGAATGAACGACTAATTAATGACTTACTTCAAATTGAATATAATTCAAGCAAAAATTAATTAAAACTGGAGCAAAACTCTATAGTATGATTTTCTTCTTTTCAAGACATTCCTTCAAATATAATCTGGTCTCTCAATACAGGCCTTCTTAAGTTGTTCTTAAAACTTGGGAATTGAACGTTGTAAAATCGAAATAAACTGAAATAAAAAAAAAATGTTTTTTAATTTCTTCTTTCTTCTTCCTGTCATCTGCTGATTAGTATTAATTATTAAAGATTGACTTACTCTGTAGGTACTGCAGCGGTATCAAATATAATGTAACATTTAGGCAAACTTGTACCAAAGTTTGCCAGTGTGCTAAAAACTGCATAGTTTTGTACCACATTGAAGTAATGGGTTTGTTTTGCGCTAGCAAAAAAATTGCAGCGTTTAAGATAAACTGTGATGCGTCACAGCTTTAGCCTTTGCATAAATAATCATATATTGAGGTAAGTATTTTGCTGTGGGAACACTTTTTTTTATCTTATGCAGTGGAATTTTTTGTCAATGTTGTCTATTTTGTATTTTAGGTATTTTAGTTTGAAAAAACATTGCGCAGAGTATGACATAAAATATGTAGTAAATATCTTGGTATTACAATAACCCACATCATTCGTGGTGTATTAAGTATTTATCCTCCTATTAACTTCATGAAAAAACTCAATGCTAGTATATTTATGATTTTTTTTTAAATGGGAAACCTGCAATATATTTGTTTATTCAAGCCCCTTTAATTTTCCTAGTTAATTGGTCATTAGTGCTATTTGTTTGTGCTAAATATTTAAATTCTTTGACTTTATCTAGCGAATCTTTACCGTGAATTACAAACATACCTACTGTTTGTCTACTTCCAATATACTCGTATTATTTAATGGCACGTCTGCCCGGCAAAATACTGTTTTAAAATACACGTTATATTGAGAGCTATTCATAATTGCCGTCAACACATTGCCGAAGAAGGAATAATTTCAATTATTCTTATTTACAAACAAAGATTTTTCACCTATTCATAAGTTATAGGAGTTAATTTCTAGGTGATATAGTAATGCATATTGTGTTGGTAAACACCGGTCTAATTGTTTTAAAATATTCGTGCATTATTTTGTATGCGTATGCTTGTTCATAGTAAATTTATATGAACAGATTCACTCTCAAAAAGAGTAAACAATTGTTATAAATCAAACATGATTCATGGGACAGCGGATCGGTTAAGTTACAGGATACGTATGTCATATATACCTAAGTATGTCCCCCAATTCTCATTCGGTCACGCCACACGATCTGGTGAAGGTCGTGGGTAGCCGCTGAATCCTGTTGGCCCGGGACCGTCTAGCAGGGGGCTGGTTGAGATTATATTGATGATGAGAATTATGTATGTAAGAAGTTGTGAATGAGAGAAGAATAATTAATATGAGCCTTCTAATCTGTTGATTTAGCTAAACCTGTGATTTTATATACTTGGGTATATTTTATAGAAAGTGATTGCATTCGCTCATAAGTATTATTTCAAGTATTGGCATTTATCTTTTGATAATGATAAGAGTCCATATCACAGGAAGTCCTTGAATGATGCATATTAAATAGCTAGTTATGTTTTTAGAACAAAGAACTGGATGTAGTAAATAAAAACATCTTTTTATGAAGTCATATTATCACATTTGATACCACATATTATTACCTAAGTAAACGAAAGGTTTGGCGCTTGGATATAGACACGATATGTAGGTAGGTCCTTAAGTGGAGACCTAGAGGCGGAAAGAGAAGTGTGGGTGGACAATCTGCCAGATGGTTCCATCAAACAACAGCTCATATGGGGCAGGATGAAAGACCGGAGAGAGAAAGTCATGGAGAGACGTTGAAGAGGCATATAGTCGGAAGTAGGCAAATAATAATAATATTATCGACTGCCGCAACGTACAGTATGGAAACTGCAAAAACGCGTTTTTGATTTTATTTCAGCAATTGTTACATTTAGTCAATGTTTTTAAGCCACCGAAAATTTTTTTTTAGGACGTCAGTAGGTATTGAACAATATCGATAAGTACTACAAAGATTAAACATTAACATTATCGAATGCGTCACATTCGATCATCTTCTAGCCTAGTGAAGATCGACCGGCAGTCGAAACTGGCAGTATCGGTCGGTAGTGTTCGCCGTAATGTAACCGAGAGAGAACCATTTTTTGTATTTTTTGTTATTTGTATGATTCTGTAAATTAAAATGAATAGCCGAGGAAGAAAATTTAGTAAATCTGATTCAAACAGAAGATAAAAAATAAAAAGATAGTGAAGAGATTATTACTATCCAACCTGGTTAGTATTTACTCCGTGAAGTATTTTGTCAGTAAAATATCAGAATATTGTAAAATATAAATTTTTGTCCTAAGTCAGACTTAAGTGACCATAATATATTAAAACAATATCCATCTAACAGTGGCAATGTTACAGTACGTTGTCAAAATTTGAGGTTACCAAGCAACAACATCGAAAGTGGTAGATTCAATATTGTAAGTGTATACCAACGACAGTGTGTTGACTTTATAACAACATCGAAACTGGTACTTACGATGTTATTCTAGGTTGACCCAATATCGTCTTAAAATATTATTATTATATTATAAAAATAATATTTTGAGACATGCCACACAGAGCCATCTAGTCCCAAATTAAGCTACAACCAAGTAGCTTGGCGTATGGGGACATGGGGTACTAGACAACCGATAAACTTACTTATCTACTTTTTTTTTGTAAATATATACTTATTAAAAGAAAACACCCAGACCAGTACAAACAGACATGTTCATGCACACAAATATTTTTACTGTGCAGGGATCGAACCCGCGACTTATGGCTCAGAAGCAGCGTTTACAACCACTGATCCAACTGGTACATGCTGCTAAAGATGAAGACAAGGTAACCGTAAATAGTTATCACCAGGGAGGTTTTGATTGACTTGATAGAACTACAAGTGATGATTTTGGTGTATTAGATTAACAGTATTTTATTCCGATTTTCCGTTCTCTTTCTTTTATTTCAATAAAAGGTTACACAAAATTAAATATCCACTTTAATGAGAACCATACAATTTTTTACTTAATCAAGGTAGTCACCATCTGATTAGAACACAGGAGGCATGGTAAATAACAAACAAGTAGCGAAGTCTTTATCAAGTGTATTCGATTTGTTTGACGATGTTTGGTTTGTGTTTGATTATTTATTAAAGCAGCACGGACGTAATTCAATATAGACTTTTTCTCTTTTAGTCAAATTAAAGCATTTGGTCTGTTACAACAATATGAGGACTGCAATGTCTGAATGTTTGACATTTAAGTCGCAATATTCTACAGAGGGTGTTGTCAACTTTTAAATTTAAAATTAAAATTTAACAGCGTTTTTGTATAAGAAATAATTTTGTGAAACGAAATTAATTCTTTCTTAAAAAAGTGTGTGGCTGCTGTAGGAAAAAAACAGTGTTTTAAATAGGAACATAAATAAAATATAACTAGAAACATAAAAATAAACAAAAAAACTTTATTATACAATGTTTTACGTATCACCAGGATTACTTATTATGATCAGGACACATTAATTGGTTTTGTAGAAATACGAAAAAACTACGGTGTGTAATGTTTCTGGAGTATTCAAATTGTTTTAAAGGCTTTTTAATTTTATTTTACAAGTAAGTAACAGCCTATAATCATCCCACTGCAGGGAAAAGGCCTCCATCATTGAATTCAAGTTACCACAGCAATGATGGGTGTACTGGCAGAATCACCACGCTTACCAAATGCGGGTTGGTGATCACAAACCCGAGCAACGTTCGAAAATTCGAAACTTTTTTGTCGTCCGACCCGGGATTCGAACCTGGGACCCCGAGCTCATGGCGCGGTTTTTAAACCACTAGAGACCAACGGGACCAACCTTGTATTTTATAACAAATCATCATATTATTAAGGTCTATACAGATAAAAACGTCTACAAAAAATATGTTTACTGCCTGAATAAGGATTTACGTATTTTTTTTATTTGGAGGATGATTTTAAAATATTTTCTTTTGCCAACAATCTTAAAAATAAAGAAGAATATAGTTTCAGTATAAGTAGTAGATCTTGCCCTATCGTACCGTTCTCAAAGAGCTTGTTTGCCACAAGAGTATATGGCGTGGCAGCTCAATTTCGTCGAGAAATAGATTTAAGCGGTATAAAGGCAAAACTGCTTACGTAGGTAAAGAGGTTTTGTTGACCATACTGCACTTTTAACTGGATTCACTGTATTCTTCACTTTCAACAAACTTTACCGCCAAGGCTCAAATATATAGCTTTATTTACTATGGAACTTTACCGGGATATTAACAGTTTTTGATAAATAAACCGATTGATACTGCATCTAACTAAGTATGTTACGTTATAATTCAAGTAATTAAAAATTAATTATAATATTCAATCAAAACTATAAAAGAAGAAAGAAGCAAAGAAGACTAAGAAAGACGTATGCTCAGAAAATAGCAAAAGAAAGAAAATAATGGAAAAAAACTCCACCAAAAAGAGCAAAGCTCTTAGATGATGATGAAAATTGTCATTGTCATCAAATATTGCGCGATGGGGAAAATATATCAGGAAATACCTAAATCTTCTTAATGGTTTGTTGTTGTCAGTTTTTCTGATGTTTTATTCGATATTTTGCTATTCGGGGCAGAGACGAATAAAACAAATCGTATAACATAAAAAATGGACCTATGACACTTCTAAGTGGTGTATCTAGCACGACTTTGTTCTTTATACCTATACTCATAATCCAGATATGGCCCATGAGATAGCGAATCGGCTATTCATGTGACTAATTAGGAGAATCTATGCTAACTTATTTATATGCATTAGTAATTACACTAACATGTTAATGAAATGCTATTGTTAAACCAAATATGCAAAAAAGATAAATACATTCTAGTTCACACTTTACAATATTTTAATGTAAATATTAGTAATTATTGTATACTCTGAAAACCATGTGGAATTCTATATAGGTATCCCGTAGATATTTATATCTTTCAATTCGTCTATCCTCTTTGATTTTAGTAGTGAATCAGTGGATGATGAATGGATTGTGTTATTTTATCGAAGCTTGGTTTAGATCATGGTAGGTACTTTACTGATTGATGAACTAAACAATTTTGCTTTAGTGAATAGACAGACATTAAGATGAAACGTGTTAGAACAGTGAGTGGTGTATTTTTTAGGGTTCCGTACCCAAAGGGTAAAAACGGGACCCTATTACAAAGACTTCGCTGTCTGTCCGTCTGTCCGTCGCTCTGTCACCAGGCTGTATCTCAAGAGCCGCGATAGCTAGACTGTTGAAATTTTCACAACTTATGTATTTCTGTTGCCGCAATAACAACAAATACTAAAAACAAAATAAAATTAATATTTAAAGGGGGCTCCCATACAACAAACCCGATTTTTTGGCCTTTTTGGTACGAAACCCTTCGTGCGCGGGTCCGACTCGCACTTGGGCGGTTTTTTTTTTAATTATCACGTTGATGGACCGTGTAGATAGATGTGGAAACAATTTAAATTCTGTTGTTTTTTCAATGCTGTCACCAATGTGATATATTAATTTAATTTTAAGTATTTTTTAATCATCTACCTACTTAGATGCCGTAGCTTTGTCTATTGTAATGCATCAATTCTTCGTTATGGTTTGATTTTTTGGGGAAATGGCGTCAACATACGTAAGATGTTTTTGGCACAAAAGAAATGTATACGAGCAATATATGGTGTACCTCCATACGTATCATGTAAACCACTGTTTAAAGAACTTCGCCTTCTAACATTACCAAGCCTTTACATTTTTGAAATTTGTAAATTTGTAAATAATAATAACCCTAAATATTTCTACAAAGCTCGTGACATCTATCCCAGAAACACAAGGAACCCTGAAAGGTTGGTCTTACATTTTGCACCGAGAACCGCTTTGTATATGAGGAGTTGCTTGTACATGTGTATAGGAATATATAACAAGATACCTGTATGTATAAAAAATCTTAGAAAACCGCTATTTTTAAGCAAAATGTATGATTGGCTTCTTGAAAAAAATTTTTACAGTATAAATGAGCTTATTGTGTGACAAACCTAATGTAACTATTGACATATTGCTACTCGTATATTGCTGACATAAGTAGATATTACTATTGACATATTATTTTGACATATTGCTGTTTTGATTATTATTGCTACCTTTACTAATCAATATTAAAATTTTTACATGCCAATATAATGGCGAGACATGCTGACCTTTTTATACTCTTCTTATGATCTTATTGTACCATGTTTTCTTGTAAATAAATGAATTGAATTGAATTGAATTGAATTAATGCTATTTGACATTTTTTTTAGATTAACGCGAAAACGTCAACGTGGCGTAAAGTTTAATAGATTATTTACACAACTGATTTAGACTTTTTTTATTTACAACAACATTTGGGGATTCCTTATTTGCTATTTTAGCAATTAAATTGCAATAATAATATCAGTATATAAACTTGAAAAATTAAATTATGTCTCAGGCGGGACTGCGAGGAGATGCGGGTTCGAGTCCTGCCTGAGACATAATTTAATTTTTCAAGTTTATATACTGATAACATTTGGGGATTTACTTTAGATTTTTAACAAGACTGTTCCAACAATCTGTAGATAAAATTTATCTATTCTGATTTCGATGTATTTAATACTTCCTTTATAAATGTTGAATTTAGGTGTAAGAAAATTTGTACTCATATAATTTAGGATTTCCTGAATTTCAAATCATTATACACAAATCTTTGAAATAAAAGAATGTTTATGGATTCAAACTTTGAATTTGCTACTGATTTGCTATAAGAAGGTTAGGAATTTCTAAGAAAGAAGGAAACAAACTACATGAACATACCAACTGACTGATACCCAACAATAACATTTATTTAACTGATTTTGAGATAATAGACAACACTTTAAAAAAGTTATAAAGTAGTTCTTTCAGGAACAAGATTAAAAAATGCTATATACTTATCCTTATGCATTGCATACGTCTGTACCTAAATTTGCCAATAAAATAAACCCAAAAATTCAGAAACAGATTCTTTAAAAACTGTTCTGAAAACAAATTGCTAGTCTTCAATTCAAAATGCAATTCCTTAAATACAAATAATACTGCCTGAGGTGGGACTCGATCCTACACTTTCTAACGACTGCTCTGTCTTTTCGAGCTACCAAGATAATAAAATACGAAGCATATTGCGTCATAAGTACGAGTACATCTAGTGCAAATCGTATGGTGCGATGATAAAAATGCGGAGATTTAACGTAAATCTCTTAACTTTCATAATAGGACTGATAAGATTGTACACTAGATCTAGTTTCATAAGATATCTGATTTTGTTACTAGCGTACAATAGTAACGTACATTTAAGGACGTGTCATAGAAAATCATTTCACTCTTCATGATTTAACAAAATTTGTATTATCTATCAAGTTCGATGTCATTGTTAGCCTGTTTTTATCGTAAATCTTAAGAAATCTTACATATCTGACATTTACAGACAGTTTTATCACTAAACAAATAATTTTGTACAGCTACATTACATTTCCTTAACCACATAATACTGCGAGCGCAGATCTTGCGACCGCATCGCGTTTTGGCGTGATTTTTAGTGTTCCGTACCCAAAAACGGGAACCTATTTACTAAGACTTCGCTGTCCGTCTGTCACCAGGCTATAACTTAAGAACCATGATAGTAAGGCAGTTGAAATTTTCAGAGATAATGTATTTCTGTTTTCGCTATAACACCTAAGTATACTAAAAACAGAATAAAATAAATATAAAAAGAGGGTTCCAATATAACAAACGCAAATTGTTTTGCTCGTTTTTGCTCGATATTGTTAATGGAAAAAGATAGACGCTTGAAATATTCAAAGAATGTTAAAACATATTTTCACTTTAAAAACAAATGATGAAATTAAAATACAACAAATATTTACAAAAAACGTGATTTCCATAGATGGTTTTATAGATAATGGTACGGAACCCTTCGTGCGCGAGTTCGATTACCACTTGGCCTTGCTCTTTTTAATTTCTCGACGACTTCCATCATATGGCGTATGTACACATCGGTTTTCAAGGTGTCGGCAGCCCGAGGCTCCAAGTTCAATTTCCAAAAATCCATTTTTCTATATTGGAATTTGTTGTGCCTTTTTTATTTCCGATTTCTACAGTAACAAGTGCATTAATAGTTATTATTTAACTGGAGATCAGAACAATCTATGAGATTTTTAATCGCCAAGCCAGCCAGGCTTACCATGATTACAGTAGCTAACGCTGGGAGAATAAACTGCTGCCAATCTTCTTCTGGCAGTTTTTTTTATTCGCATCTTTTGACATTTGAAGAGAAGGGCAGAAGCATTTATTATGTTGCCGGCATCACACAAGTCATAGTCAAATGACGTACGCTATGAAGAACGTTATCAAATAAACTTTGGGGATCTACCTCCTAGTGGTCCACCTTGGGCAAAAGCATCTTTAGTTCTCTAAATAATGATGAGAGCTAACAGATCCCTCTGCGTTGGTAGGCTTCGTAAAGTCGTAAGAGGCCGCCTGGATGCTACCGCCCTCCTGCCGGAGTCCAGCGCCAAACAGTTTTTCTGTGTTCCGCTGGTGTGTGGGAGAACCAGTGCCACTTCCTGGGTAAGCTCATTCCATCTTAGGCTACTTCTTAACCGTAGAGTTAAGTATGTAGGTAAGAGCAAGCCCATTGATTTTTAAAAAAGCGGCATTAGTATAAATTCATAAGAAAGCACTTATGCAAGTGATATAGTCTTCTGTAAGAGTATATCTTCTGTGTAGTTCTCTCTTTTAATTGCAATTAATAGGTGCAATTGTCAGAACAATGTATTTATTACACGTTGTAATCCAACTATATGTCTCCAAGCGACAATTTTGATGAAAACGCGCAACTCCCGCGCAGTTACGCAGTGGCCGACCAATTCACTACATCTTAACAGACCAATTGCGGCTTCCTCTATTAGTTCGACTGTGTTGATCGGTGTATCTAGGAGTAGTTACGGTCAGATGTCACATAAATATGGAGGGCAGATGGAAGGTGAGACGCGTCAGACTCAGTGTGTGGAACCTGACAGTCAATAGACCGATATAAATGTTCGATGTTTTAGTTCAAGTTTTTTTTTTGTATACCGATGATCGTAGCGTTCGCAAAAATAACCGTATTATGTTGGAAATACGATTCACGGATTTAACTCGCTTTCATGAATTTCATTCCATTGTTTGAAATTGCCATTCAAAGGAGACAATTTTTTTTTGGCCCAGTAGCAACGGTACCGTATAAAGATGTCATTGTATCCTAAAATAATAACTTATTTTTTTAGACAATTAGACAAAAGATCGTGTTTAAATGAAACCGGAATCATAAAATCAATTTAAAAATGCGTTGTATTGACTTTTTTTATAACATTCCTCCATTTTAGAGTCAAGGCATAGAATAACTTATTGTGTCAAGGTCTTACAATTCGTGTAAAGGAACTACAAGGTTGTTATAAAAACAAAATCAACCATTTTAATTAGGAGATAATGTTTAGACCACATTTTATCTAAGAACTTTTATTTATTCTAAGTAATTGGAAACTCAGTAAAAAATGTTTTAATTCAATTTTTATAACACTTTTGCTAAAATGTTCATTCAGTAAAGCCGTGGAACGGAACGCAATTCCGTTTTGACGTTTGATAGTTATCACTGACATTATACCTTTCGTTTGTTTCGAACTGAGTGTTTATGTTCCAGGATTTTTCCTTATTTTTAACGAAAAAAAGAAGAAAATGGTATCAAGTACAGCTCCTTTCCTCTGAATCGTTATATCAGTGTGCAGTGGGATTTCAACGGAATATGCAAAAAAAATTACTTTCAGAAACGACTAAAAATATGCTTAAACTTATAGTGATACTGCAGACGCACTATCGGTTGTTGTGCATATGTGATGTCCATTGTGTGGCTTTTATCTTAAGCACGCTACCAGGATCAGGTCAAAATATCTACATCTTTCTTAGACGAGGAAGTACTGCTACTGAGAGACGATTCCGAAAATGATGATTCTCAGGAATAAACGTAGTTTGGTTTGATTTTTCGGTGGTTTTATTTTTATACTTCTCCTTCTTCAAGTTTAAGTGGTTAAACTGTAGGTACATAATATTATTGTTTGTTATTGATCACAAATCACAATGAACCTTCTAACCTCTATTTAGAATATAGCTATATTTTTTTAAACTTGAAAAAATATGATTAACCTTAGTCAGCTAAGGCCTGTGGGTTCGATTCCTAGCTAAGACATGTATATCTTTGATATAAATAGCATTTTGTATGCAAATAATCAAATAAAACTTGTAAGAAGTTTTTAGGTTATGTCATTTAGTTAGGATTATTTTCTGAATATTCCCGTTAGATAAAGAAATACTAATATTGCTAATGTTTTCTAGACATTATAAGGAACAATTTCATATATGTTTCATTACTATACGTCACAATTTTTTTATGGGCCCATTCGCCATACTAAAAAAAATTGTCTTCTTTAATTTTTATTGATGCTGCAGTAGTATCGAACACTTTTTCTTAAAAAAGGAATTTTGAAAAAAGTCGCCTTTAATAAATATCGTCAGTCTTAGCTCTACCTAATTGCATGAATGGAATAGGTTATTCCATTCATGCAATTAGAGCTAGGTATATCTTGTCTTTTTTAAATATTTGTGTGTAGTTTGGAACTGGCTTTTGTAATCCATAGTTTGTGAACCTTAAATATATTAGAAGGTTTGAAGGGTTCCATAAACAGTCGGTAATTTTGTTTTAATTATTTCAAGAAACTAAAATTTTGTATCTGATTTTTACGCCAACATTTTAAGTAGCGTCTGCTACATATTATTTTATGCTCGTGAGCATTTTTTTATACCGAAATATGTGTGATCTTTGATCATGTATCTTGTACTATGGACGAGAGTTTTATACCCCAACACGACTCGCAATATAGATGTAAATACCGCAAGAGCAGCTCAACCTACGCAAAAATTTCAAATTTCCTCAACTAAGTAGGTAATTTCCAACTTAAACTGTCACGCATAAAGTTTAAAATCAATTTAAAAATTTTGCCGTCAGGGATAAGTTGATGAGCTGTTCTACATGAAAATGCAAATCTTTAGAATTTCGTCAATACAGTCGTTCTGTTTCGCCTCATATAATGATCGTGGTTCTCAACACTGAGGGACTGAGAGGGCGACCCTTATAATTTCCACAAACGCACGTCTTGTACCAAGCTCCCTTTAATTTTACCGCATACAGTCCTGAGATTTGAAACGGAATAGGCAATAAGAAACTCTATAGCTATATACTGGAAGACGTTCCCAAAGCGTTCTGAAATTTTAGGATTTGTTAAAATGCTGCATAGACCATAAATGCTCAGTTCTATAAGCTGTAAAAATACAAATAAGTTAACGTAAAAAAATGATACGACCATTTATGTCTCAAGAAACGTATATTTCGACACACTCAAGGGAATCAAAATTTATGGGGCATTTTCGGTTGGCAATGAAATATGGCAAGTAGGTACCTTCAATACAATACACTTTTATGGCACAAAACACAGGTGACAAAATTTAAAAACAAAAATCAATGCTACAAGGCAGCTTAATTGCTAAAATCGATCTCTTCCAGACAACTTTAAGTAATACCGTCTGAAGCTATACAGACAGGTAAAAATCTCAAAACCCTACAATTTTTATTGAATCTTAAAAAATAAAGTCCATATTTAAAGTACCTACGTAATCATCGACATTAAAAGGTAGGTGAATCGTTAAACTAATATTAAGTAATTTAATTATTTGAATGTATATCAAGTTAGTTATGATTTGTCATCTAATACGAGTATTATTGGATGAAATGACATGTCGAACCATATTTCAATAATATACGTATCGATTACTTAACCTTTAAACTTAATTCTGGGTCAGTTTTATTAAATGTGCTTTATACTAAAAGGCTCATGAAGCAGGATCATAATAAAATTGTATTAAATACTAAATTCTAAGTTCTTAAAAAAATAAAAAGGTAATTGTTAATTTAAAAAGCTTTAAGAGGTCTGTTCTCAAACCTGCCAGTAAGCAATTATTTATTTAATGTTTGTATTCTAACTACTATAATTAAGCAGTATGGATACTTTGAAATGAATAAAAAAAAAACATCGACATTCACCTTCAGACTCGTATGAGGTTCGACTCCCACTTCTACGGTTTTTTTTTTCAATTTTAAAACAATCCTCAGCAAAAAAGTGAGCCATATTTTTGTATGGAAACTAAAGAAGTCGATATAACGTCATAAGCATTGTTGTGAGTTATTAATAAAAATGAAAATTCTTTACAACTCGAAAAAAACTAATTACACCAGCGTTTCCGATGAAAACATACTTAAACGTGTTTCTAAATGAAAACTATAATGACTTAAAATTAAAAGAATAAAGATCTGTATTGTGCACTTTAAATAGGAAAATATTATTGCAAATGTTTTTATTTCAATGTTTCAATTTTACAGGCAGTCCACGAACCATTTACCACTTTACAATAACTATTACTAAAGATAATTGGAGAATATACATGACATACACGCATCGAAAATAAAAGCAATTCATTCTTTTTTGTAGGTTGAAAATACATTGATGGTTCTTAAATTGTTTTATCCACTTGTTAATTTAATTATTTTCAAAAAAATATAAAGGTTTTGGAATGGCGACTGCGCACATGACGACGATCTGTGGTCTGATTCCCAACTCTGCAACACGAAGCTCGTATTTACGGATATATCCGTCTCATTCAGATACTTTAAGAAATCGGTATGAGTGATAGGTACATATGCATTCGAATATACGGACATTGTGTTACAGAGTAAGGCCTCAGGCCCTAGACCAAGTGAAACGACAATCTGTGTGTTCCTGGATGCGGGCAGCCCAGGACCGATCATCATGAAGATATTTAAGGGAAGCCTAATGCTCATCAGTAAGCAGAAGCAGCATCTTTAGGTTGAGGAGACTACATTGTCTCGTTTAAATATAGATTACATCCTTTCCTATGGCGCGTGGTACCAAGAAAGAGAATATCTATCTAAGGTTTCAGCACAAATTTTTTAACCAAATTTAATTGACATTTAACTAGTGAACTAACAAATTATTACCTGTGCAGCTAGGCCGTATTTTGTGGGTATATTAAAAAGCACCATCTTTTCTTTCCTAGAGAATGAGAAGAACTGTGTGTGAGAGAGAGAGATGGTCTTGTAATACTTGGGATATGTAAATAACAGGATTTACTCGTATTAAAACTGGTATTGCACGAATCATGTTTAGAATATGTATGGTTTGTTTTAACAAAGTTATCTGTGTAGTAAGTTATTGAACTGTTGACTGTACAAGATCATGACAATTGGTTAATTGTCTGGCGCATATTTAATTTTATATACTATCGACTTTACTTAACATTAACTAGCAACGGAATTTATATACAATATATACAATAATAATATGAAATTTAATAGATATACAATCATTCGACTGTGATAAGAACTATCATAAAAATGTGTTGTCGCTACATTGTATCTCGTGTAAATAAAATTTAATATTACTAGTTAATTCTGTCTATAGATTGGTTAGCAACTAATAATATCTTACATTGACTTTGACAAACCTTGAATCTTGAACTCAGTTGGATAATTTATCATTTAAAAATAGCTTCTTATCGGTGCGCCTGACCCCCTGAAAAATTGTATACCTGTTTTTAACGGTATTAAAGTAATTCAGTGTTTGTTCAGTTGTTAATTTAGTAGTCTTATGAACGTACGTACATCGTCACATCGTCATTAAAGGCTTTGGTATTTACGATGATATTATGTTTCGCATTACATTTACAAGATAACAGATAGAAGTATCTTAATTTTAAACAAAAAACACTTACGGAAGAGTGAATAACAAAATTGGAGATGGTCGTTGTCGATTACTGGTTGAGCACCGAATCAAAATTTTATATTTAGGTACTGAAAATTGAATAAATAAAAATGTCAACTGCCTTAGGTAGGATTTTAAAATATCTTAATTATAAACAAAAAAAACTAAGGGAGGAGTGGATAACCAATTTCGAGATGATCTTACTCGGTTACTTGTTTGGCACTATCAAAATTGGTAAAATCTGTATAAGGTTATGCGTATGTACTTATAAAAAACTAGCTTTTGCCCGCGGCTCCGCTCACGTTAAATTCGGGGTAACAATAAAATTTCAATCCCTCTTTTAAGGGGTTGGGGGCAGATTTCCAAAAACAATGATGCACTTTTTTTTTGTTTTCACAAATAGTCCGCATACCAATTTTTAGCTTTCTACCTTAAAAATTGCGGAATGCTCCATACAAACTTTCACCCCCCATTTTAGGGATGTGGGAGGTTAAAAGAGAAACAAAAAGTAGCCTATGTCACACTCCATGCCTTTAACTATCTCCACTTCAAAAATCACGTCAATTCGTTGCTCTGTTTTGCCGTGAAAGACGGACAAACAACCAGACACACACACTTTCCCGTATGTAATATTAGTAAGTAATAAGTAATAAGTATGGATATGTTATTTATGCCAGGTGCCATAATATGTTTATACAAGGTACCTACACATGTAAATACCAAAGAAATAACATTTTCACAATTATTTTGCTCAATGTCAATCGCGTTTCGTGACTTAGCTAAATATTATCAGTATTTTCCATTTTTATTTTATAATGTAATATTTCAGTCGCCTTTTGTAAAATTATTCAAACCTTTTTTACTCATTTAAAGTGGTTTTTTCAGTATATAAACTTGAAAAAAAATTTTTTTTGCGTGTAGATGCGCGTTCGAGTCCCGCCTGAGACAAAATTTTTCAAGATTATATACTGATATTATAAGTGCAATTAAGTTGCTAAAATATCAAATAAAGTGTTTTTTTTTTGTTTATACATAACCATTATCTTAGATAAGTAAGTTCTGACATCAAAATATGTTATTATTATTAACATGCGTTACGCAAATGATTTTGAATAGGTAGAAGTCGTTGCTAGGAAGGATGAATATATTCTTTTACCTAATATTATCAACCGACGAAAAAAATTAAGATGTAGTCAATTCTACGCGTACCTACATTTTTTTTAATGGCTGTACACCTTTTTTACAGGTTTATCGATTTCATTAATTTTTTTTGTTCGAATTCAAGAACTAACCTATATAAATATATAACCTAAATAACCTATATAACATATATAACTATAACCCTAACCCAAAGGGTAGGAAAACACAAAAATCACAATGTTGTGAAAATAATATTTTTAGTACGACTTGTGAGGTTTTATCATATTAAATGTGAGAAAAGTAGTTTTAAAGAGAATTTACTCCGGATATAAAGTTGATAAAGCAAACATATCTTTACAAAACCCACCATAATGTATACCAGTTTCATGGCAATAGGTATATCAAATTCATAAATTATGTACTTTATTTGGATTTGATTTTAATCCCTGTAGAGTCGACGTTCTTTTTTACTGTCAACTTTGAACCAGATAGTTCAGCTATAGATTGTATTCAGTTTTTTAGTGCTCATCACGACCTGATGCCTATGCATTTGCTTAATTTGCGTATGGGCTTATCCAGCATTGCGTACCCTACTCATAAGTCGTAATAAAAATAAACACAGTGGAGTTCTAGCAATATTATTGGAAAAAACATATTACTGAAACCGATTGAATAATGCGCCTACTTATAAGTTTCAATTATTACTTTTATTCGATAGAAACAGCAGGGCAATGCCACTTTATTAAATAAACGGTTTTATCATTTTATTCCTCTTGAAACGTTTTCGTTATATAAAATTATTAAGGAATTCAATCCCTTACATTGCTGTCATACCGACATTTACCCGACTTTTTCCACAAACGTGGGAATAATGCATGAGTAAATAAAATCTCACATATGTATTAAGCAAACATACAAATCTCGGCAAATACTAGCAAACAAACTAACGTCACACAAACCATAGTGTTTATTTAACTTTTCACACAATTTGCGTCACTACATAAATATAAAAAAAGATGAGCAAAAATACTTATACAAAAAAGAGTACCTACTTACCTATGTAATGTTATTGTAATATGGCGTCCTTGGTCGCCGTCTGGCAAATCCTAGTAAAAAGATATTTTTTAAATGGGTAGTGTTTTTTAACCGTGTAATCTAAAATAGGTTAGCACCACCTCCTCTCGGCCTATGGGTGTTGTAGGAGGCTCTCTACAATATTGGCCAAACTGAACTCCAACCCGCATGCCGAGCGTACGAGTAGCAATTACATATGTCAAAATCTCTATCTTAGTAGGCCATTGTCCAGTTGTGGGATGTTATGGGCTCATTATGATATTGTAGGTCTTTAACCGGTGAAAAGGTATATATTATTTAATATTGCTTTTATAAATCCATCTCTGTAGTCTTACAAGGGAGACAGTTTTTTTTACAATAAAATTATCTAGAAGTTTGAGCTATTATTACAAATTAGGGCAAGGTTTATGAACAAAATTTAGGGTGCCCTTCGGTTCGCCTAAAATTTAAACTCCTAATTTCATTTGGCCGAACCGTATTGGCCTAAACTTATAACGTATAATTATTGTCTAGTCTAATAGTTGTTTTCGCACTATTATAGATTGGTCTAAAAATTGAAAACCCTAATTTCAGTATGTCTAATATCGAAAACATTAAAATGTATTAGCATCTTTTTTTGGCATTACGCTCTATTTTTTTTAAACCGAAAAGTTTAAGAAACGAATCGCTCACAAACCGACCCCAACGCAGTCTTGTCTGCCCTACCCCTAGAGTGTAATTCAAAAGCGCGTAGGTGCGGAGGGGCGAGACGGCCCGCGGGCTGAGGAGCAGGAGGCTGTAAGCGAGGCGCCGTGGCTGAGGCTGGCCGGCGCAGCCGGCCAGAAAGCCGAAGCTGCGGTGGTGAGCGTAAGCCATCTGCGACGATAAGCACGCGTGGGACCGCCGGAGCCCCGCAGCGCCGAAGCCGTCACGGAAGTCTGATTGTTTGGATGCATGCATGATTGCTTGTTTGCATGCATGTCTGCTTGATTGCATGCATGATTGCTTGTTTGCATGCATGATTGCTTGTTTGCATACATGCTTGCTTGCTTACTTGCATGCATGCTTACTTCTTCGCATGCATGCTTACTTCTTTGCATGCATGCATGCTTGTTTGCATGCATTCATGCTTGCTTGCTTGCATGCATGCTTACTTCTTTGCAAGCATGCATGCATGCTGATAAAGTTTTTAACTTTATGCGAATAAAAATTTGGAACTGCAAAAGGGTAGGTGTTTTGATATATTCGGCTAAATGTCGCAATTGAGAAATTATAATACGGCGATATAAAGTTAAACGTAGTGAAAATAGGCTAAACACGTTTAGGACTAGTAAAAATGTGCGAAAAATTTTTAGGCTAATAGTTTGTGCGCCAATTACAATTAGGAGTACAAATTATTAGGCATCCCAATATATACCCCAAAATTTACCAGCGGAAAACATAAATTAAGTACCTACGAAGAGTGAGCCAAATTAACCAGGGGCCTTATTCAGCTATTTCAATCGCAGTTCGATCGTGATTGAATTGGAAGAATTTCACATTTAGCCCATACTAGAACTGTCAAAAACCTGCAATTTAATTACGATTGTGATACGATTTGTTTAAAACGAGAAAGATTTTATTATTTAACATGTTTTAAAAGTGTATTGGAAGCTTAGGTAATTGGAAAGAACAGTGACGTGGAAAGAGTAAATGTAAATACTTACAAAAGATTCCGGGTTCAAATACCATTTAATACAGTCTATATTGTTCTTGGAAGAACAAGCACAGAAGAGTACCTATTTGGTTATTTTTGATCGTCCTTTTTGTTACATTGTTAATATTCTTGATCTGATCCCCGCGACTTCGTCTGCGTCAATTTCCGTTATTATGATCGCGATTATTTTTGCAACATTTTTTACTCATGCTTCGCTCCTATTGGTCGCAGCGTGATGTTATATAGCCTAAAGCCTTCCTCAATAAATGGACTATCCAACAAAAAAAGATTTTTTCAATTCGAACCAGTACTTACTGAGATTAGCGCGTTCAAACAAACAAACAAACAAACAAACAAACAAACTCTTCAGCTTTATAATATTATTAGTAATTAGTATTAGTATAGATCAACATGAGAAACGTATAAAATTAATCATGAAATTGTATACAGTATGTTGATGATCGGATAATAATATTATTCGGTAAATAGAATAGTTGAAGAGTTAAATTTGTTCAGATTCCCATAATCTAATCCTAACTTGAAAATGAAAATTTTACTAACTGCGGACTATATACTTTGAAACAAAATAAAAATAATCTATTCAACTGTCCATAAGTGATCGGGCAATATATGTATTTGAAAGAAATAGATAATAACAAACTAATAATCACCCCTTCTTTATTACTAAAGACTTCCAAAATTAGTTGAAACGCTATCCTTTAAAATTCAGTTGATTTATTATGGAATACCTACATTTCATTTATTTTATCTTTTCTTTTTTTTTAAAAGTTCGTCATTTGATATAATAAAGACAATAACTTTGGATAGAGTATACAAGACGCGCAAGTGGAGATATCTCAGGATTTAAATGATATACATTGTATAATTTTTATCTTAATGACAACAAAATTAAGGCAGGTACATACGAGTACATAGTATGTAAACGTACCTACATATATGTGTAGGTACGAATAATAAGCGAAAAATTTTATAGATTTTGATAAATAATGTAACAACTTCCACAGTAAATAACGGGCAACAAAAAGTTTCGAATTTTCGAATATTGCTCGGGTTTGTGATCACCAACCTGCATCGGTAAGTGTGGTGATTTATGCCAGTGCCCATCATTGCTGTGGTAACTTGAATTAAATGATGGAGGCCATTTCCCTGCAGTGGGATGATGATACACAACACATTCATATGAAATATTTGTATCAATAAGTTATCGCTTTATTTTTAATATAGGTACTAAAATTATGTATTAACCTTTGAACAGCCTACATTAGTTACAGTGGGTTATTTCAGTAATTATTTGAGTTTCATGTTTTTTTTAAAAGATTCATATCTTATTGTTATAAATGACTTACTTTTCAAAAAACATTTTGCTATTTGTAAAATCTTGTGATTCAAACAATGCTTTAAAATTTTGCGATTTTAAAACACTTCTTTAAATATATTGATAATGGTTTCTTATCAATTCGATTTACGTAATTCAAAAATTGTAGGTATCGTTTTGGTTGTTTCCTAATAATAACATTAATCGAGTTGCGAATAAATTAAGGTAAACATAAATTTATCTTTTAATTCAAGGTTTTATCGTGCGACGCAATTTTAAACTTTTTTCAGCACAATCACACTATCTGTAACAATTATTACTCTAATACTTACATAAATTTATCGTGCGGATTCCAAAAAATAAAAAAACAAACAAACAACACAGTTCTTTTGGTTTTTCAGGAAGAAACATTCACTTTATAATCTTCGACTAAATCTTTAACACGACGCGTTATCAGTTTAAAATTTGACGCACTGTGATAAAGCAGAAAAATAGGTCACAGTTTTTAAAATCACTACACAGCACTAGGAATCTTTATTTCGGATTATTTTTCGAGTTTAGCGAATCACGGAACATCGGAGCGGGAGGCGAGAACACGTCCGACCGGCGACATGACCACGACACTACTGAATCTACGTTGTTCTTCGTAACTCGTCGCGACGCGCACCTGTAGTCGAAATTTTGATATTTTCGGCCAGTTATCAGATTATTCTGATTAATTATCTACAATAGTTATACAATTTGAGAATCGATCGCGAATTCGAGTGTCTCTGATTCAATTGAACAGAAGTTTGTTCAGAAGTTGGAAAGTTTCATGATGCGTAATTATCAAGTGATTCGCAATATTATTTCTATTTCCTACTCTAACTTTTCATTTTAGTTTTATTTATCTTTATTTCAGTAGATTGGTATTTAAACTTTTAAAAACGTTTTATTATGAACAAACTGTTTTTATACTATGCATGATGTAAACATTTAGGTAGGTAGGTACTTATATTCCGCTGTTAATTATATTTCCCAACTGTAGTTTTATTGTTTTTGTGTCCTCAATGGGTTGAATTAAAACTGCCGTATTACCTATATTGATAGCAGTACCTACTTGTTCTTTACAATGACGATCATTCAATTATACCTACTGGAGATATTGCACAAATATAAACTGTAAATAAATCCATTTTATTTTGCCGCCAGTTCAAACTCTTTTTTTATAACTATTTAAATACAATTCCGATTATTAAAAAAAAAATAGAGTCATTGTATTTTCAGTAATTAATTAGTATTGTTTGTAGAATAATAAATATTCGGCTTACAGCCATTAATCTTAAACTTGAATGTAAAGAATGAAAGATTGGTTCCTTCTTTAATGATTTTCATCGATAAACGCCACGCAATGTAGGTAAGAAGTTGCTCCCTTATCTTTCGGGGTACCTACTTACTTCATTATTCGACGACCTCCGTGGCGGAGTGGCGTACTCACTGGTTTTCAAAGTGTCGCCGGCTCCGTGGTCCCAGGTTTTCTATATTTTCTCGGGTCTGGGTGTTTGTTGGTACCTTCTTTGTTTCTGGTTTCCAAAATACGAGTGCTTTAAATAGTTAATCAAATTGGGATCAAAAAAATGTAGGTACCTATGTCATGTTGTCCTTATTTATTTATTTATACCTACTCGCCTCTTACAACTTTCACAGGACGATAAGGGATGGTGCTGTTCTATTTTGGACCGTCTCTAGGAGTGCATTAAGATCTTTTCATTCGCGATTTATTCTTGACTAGCTGTTGCCCGCGACCTTGAACGCGTGGAATATTGTATTTAAAACTACAATTAAAATTATCCCACGGGAACCGTTCCTTTTCCCGGTATAAAAAGTAGCCACCTAAATAGCGCTCCACCCGGAACTTCGTCTGAAAACTTTTTTGTGTTGCAAACTATCTGCATACTTAATTTCATCTACATTGGTCGAGAAATTATGGCTTCCCTAAATCAACTTCATTGCCTCTTTTGACCCCCTACAGGAAGTTTTTTGATAATAATATATCCTTTTCCTATTCTTTACTTTTTTTCCGGGACTAAATACAGAATGAAATTTTAACCACCTTCCAAATTTTAATATATCAATCTACGAACAAAAAACAAATGACGTATTTTTTCTTTTGGTATAGCCCAGTACAAACATGTCAAGATAAAGCACTTAGAAAATGTCCGCCAAAAATCAATAATTCTTGATACGGCCGCCTAGCAACACTTTTTTTATGCAATGCGCATCTCATTCATTCATAACGATACTAATCAAAATATGTTTTTGATTTTCCCTATACATCTTAACAGGCCTAGGACCGTCAAAATTGAAAACTATACTGCGAATAATATTTTCGGGTGAAAACTTGATTTACATTTGTTATTTTACAAATGAGCTCTAAATACGATACTGAACGCCTATTAAAATTTTGAAAAGTGGTCAAAATTTTATCCTTTATAATCTTAAACTAAATATTTACTAAAAGTTAAAAAAAAGTAGACACATAAGAAACCTTTTTTTCGTCTTTTTAAATAAAATAATCATAGCGGCATCAGAACGACAACAACAGCTGAGAGTGCCGCATTAGTATCTCTTCGCATTTCTGCTCTTAATATTAATGACGTTTTCGCATCAGTCTGTCAGACCATTTACTAGAACGTTCTTTTAAGCAGAACATTCGCGAAGGATCGAGAAACAATGCTAATAGATTATATCGATCTTCATTAGGATTAACTCTGTTGTTGGATGAGCAAGATTGCTCTTAACTTAATTTATTTACTTATTATTAAGGGCCACATGATTATGCTTTGGGAAGGTCGTAGATGAAACTAGTTAAACCTGCTGATAAATATTTTACCATTTGATCATATTTGGGGTGGTGGATCAACCTCCTAGTGGTCAACCTGGTCCACCCTGGGCAACGGCATCTTTGGTTTTCTAACCAATGATGACGGCTAACAGATCCCTCTGCGGTGGTAGGCTTCGTGAGAGGCCGCCTGGATGCTACCACCCTCCTGCCGGAGTCCAGCGCCAAACAGTTTTTCTGTGTTCCGCTGGTGTGTGGGAGAACCACTGCCACTTTCTGGGTAAGCTCGCTCCATCTTAGGCTTCTTCTTAACCGTTTAGTTAAGTATGTAGTCAAGAGCAAGCCCATTATTTATATTTAAAAAATATATATAATTAGATCAGCACATTTCTTCGGCAGTGGGCCATTTTCTACATCATTACATCATCACAAGGAAGATTTTGCCATAACTGCCATGCTTGGAAGATCGGCTGGTGATGGTAGTTTGACCATCGGTAGTGCTGTACGACTTTTATTCTTTAGTCACCTCTTGCGATCCATGGGAAGATAAGATGTGGTGCGTTCGGTTAATTAACCGGCTACTGCTCGAACTTCTTTTTAGTGAAAATAACCATAGATATCTAGCAAACTGAATTACCTAATAAAATTAATTTACTCAGGCGTTACTTTGCGCAAAACCATAACTAAATATGGATTTTGAAAATTATATTGCTAATGATTTCCGCTCGTTAACATCTAGGTACCTTCACCACACTACCCGCACTAACACTGAATGAGCAAGCACTATTGCATGCAGGAAAACCGCCCGCCCTCCCTACAAAAATACATGCAGTACAAATAATGCAATTATTAGTACCTGACACCGATATGAGAAAAGCCTTCGCTGCGCTCCAACGACTAAGTAAAAAAGAAAGTGGCTTAGTCGTCCATATTTATCTATATACGGCCGGTCCCAATAACCTCAATATCTTCAGTTTTGGCATATCGAAGATAGAAAACAACTTCTGTCTTTGTTTCTCTGGACGGCAAAATCAGAGACAGAAGATGTTTTCTATCTTCGATATGCCAAAACTGAAGATAGATAGATTATTGGGACCGGCCGTAAGACGACTACTAGAGTTATGTGCTGCCCCCAATCGATTTAATTTTATTACTTCTAAACAAAATCAATACTCAAAAAACTAGAACAGTATCATTTTAGTAATTTACCTCTAGTACTAATTGAATCACAGTAAACTTTTCATTTAGTTGTTTATAAATCGAATTTGTTGCTTAAGATATTATTTTTTTTAAAGGAACTCTGCTGTGGCAGAAGGCCGTTACAGCTTCACCGGACGGGTTTTAGGCGAGTGCGGAAGGCACTCAGCCCAAAGGCAGCCTGCTAGCGGGTACCTCGAGCGCGAGGCGAGACCTAGGCTTCGCACAAGCTTAAGCAAAAAGCGGCCGCTTTTAGCAATTATGTACAACAATACGAAAGAATGCCAGAAAGTCGTTAACAGTGATTCAATAAATACTATAGAGGTGATTTGCTAAAATGATACTGTTCTAGTTTTTTGAGAATTGATTTTATTTAGAAGTAATAAAATTAAATCAATTGGGGACATCACTTAGCTCTAGTAGTCCCCGTAAGTAGATTCCGTGTCGTGTCGTGTAGTGCCAGCACGTTAAATGATAGCACTGCTTCTTACTGTGGGTATCGTAAGGGGCGACGAAAGGAGTACTGCCAGAAGAAGAGGTACCTACTGTCGACTACTGTCCAAGCCGCGATCGTCGACCCGCCCACCAAGCTTGGACATCATAGCAAAGCCCTCCCTTTGGAGAGGTCCACGTCCAGCTGTGGACTGATATAGGCTTGCGATGAGATGGCGAAGGATTAGTCATTGTTTTTAAAATTTTGAGAGACCAGATTTCACCCCTAAGTTTTGCAAATCTGAAATGCCGGATCTCTCAACAAAGCGTACTTCGACACGCACTATAATTATATTTCGTCACTTCATTCTTCAGATATAGTATATTTATTACCAGGTAGTCCCTTTAACCTACAGGCAACATCGCACGTTTTTAGAGAAAATCGATATTCGATAATCGATCTTTTAACTTTATCGAATGGCCGCTCGCCCCTCTCTAGGCCGGCCATGTTCAAGTCATTCCTTTTTCGTGCGGCAACAAGTGCACACACTTTTCGTTAAAAATGCCTAAACGAAGTGCCCAGGAGAAGTTAAAACGATACGAACGTAAAATAAGGAGAATTCAAGAGCAGGAGAATAAAAAACGTCGAATACGACGTGTTTTTGACTCCTCAGATGACGAAAATATAACAGGTAAGCGAAGTATTAATTATTTGGTGATAATTATGAAGTGGTTTCGCCGATATTTATCGGGATAGGCCGCGAGTCTATTGCGATGGGGTGTAACTGCGAGTTACACGCCAATACTTAGCATTATGAATGTTAAAGTCGGGATCAACTGCGAGTTGATCACGATAACGTGGGTAATCGTGAATTAGCCACGAATGTACTATGCTACATATAATTAAGCCTAATAGGTGTTTAAATGCAATGATTTTGTCTGCGAGACAAAATTATTACTTTCGAAATACTATCACAATAAATTTTATGTGTGGTTTATGAACTACCCACATTTATTTTTACGTCCAAGTACTAAATCTAGACTTGCATTCTAGATATGGATAACGCTGAATTCGCGGTTATCATGGATGGACAAGCAGAGGCCCCGACTATCATGCCGGAATGCCAACCATATGAGCAGGACGAGCCACCACCTGCGATCTCGACCCCGCAACCGTCCGTGGCTGTCGACACGGCGCAACCTGATGACACGCAAGTACCAACCGCACCCTCCACAGAGGTCACACTCGAACCTGAACAGCCATTAGATGCTGAACTATTATCGGCCTTAGGTGCTTCGACGTCGGACATACCTGAATTTAGGAAAGCTGTACACGACAGCTTAGCTACTTTGTGGCTTCTTTTACTCCGGAAAGGATTGCCTAAAGACGATAAAGATAAACTAGCTAAGGACCATTTAATTCCTAGTAATTGCAAACTATTACAATCACCAAAATTAAATCCGGAGATTGCAGCTGCGGTCTCAGAGATCGTCAGAGGTCGTGATAAAAAGCTAGCTAGTTTCCAACAAATGCTCGGGATAGGTATCTCAGCAGTGAACCGAGCTATGGATACTTTACTTCGGTCTGATGATAAGATTAAATCTTTAAAATATCTAAGCGATAGCTGTCGTCTTTTATCCAACTTACACTAATCCTTTACAAAAGACCGAGTAAAACTTGTCACACCAAGTTTGGAAAAGAACGTTTTACACGTTATTCATGATGCGGAACGCGATGATACGCTTTTTGGTAGCTCATTGGTTGAGAAAATAAAAACAAATTAGAAAAATCAGAACAAATAGAGAACCGTTCCTCAGCCCTCAACAAGCCGCCCTGTCCACCAGGGAAATTGGACAGGACCTCCTCGTTACCCCTCAAACAGGGGGGGGCGGGGAAGTCAGCAGAGACCAGCTTCGAAAGTGATTCGTCGCCCATATCCCGCGACGACAACTCAACAAACGTCGTCGAAGAACTTCAATCAACCCAAGAACCGTGCCAACGCACAGCAATAGTGCAGGTACACGCTGGTAGACTAAATTTTTTTTATAATTGCTGGGAAAGTGTTACAAATAATGGCACGGACAAGGGGAATCCGACTGTCTAATTAAAACAAAGCATTGCGATGGCCCTCGCGGGTGTTGACGCAATGTGATTTCTGCCCAGTGCTCTGAAAGTACTATCTTGGATTGAGCAATAGCGCCTAAAGCTAATGGTGGCAAAAGATTCATACTAAATCTTAAGTCATTAAATGAATTTATTCCACATATGCATTTCAAGATAGAAGATTATAGGACTGTCTCTAAATTGATCCCTCAAAGTGGATTTTTAGCCACCATTGACCTTAAGGAAGCCTATCTTTTAGTTCCAATAGCAATTACTGACCGGAAATACTTAAGATTCGAATTCCAAGCGTTTAATTCAGTATAACCGACTATGTATGAATTTTCAGCAATGCCCTACGGTCTGTCAGTAGCTCCTAGAGTCTTTACTAAAATTATGAAGGAAGTTGTAACTTACCTAAGAAAACAGGGCTACAAGTCGGTTATATTCTTAGATGATTTATTATGCCTAGGAAATGATCTAGAAGAATGCCAAAACAATGTAAGAGCAACTTTAAATTTATTACAATGTTTAGGCTTTGTTATAAATTATGAAAAAAGTTCCTTGCATCCTGAACAAGTGAAAAAATTTCTAGGATTTTTATATGATTCAAAGAATCTTACATTGTCTTTGCCAATTGAAAAACGCAATATTATTGCTCAATTAGTTGATAAATATTCATACTTACCCAGGTGTACTATTCGAGAGTTTGCCCAGCTTATTGGAGTCCTCATTGCAGCATGTTCAGCATCTAAATACGGATTCCTATACACAAAGATTTTAGAGCGACAAAAATATATTGCCTTAATAGATCACAATAACAATTACGAAGCTAAAGTTTGTCTCCCAAACATTATTTTGAAAGATTTAAATTGGTGGAGAGATAGCATATTCACAACATTTTCCAACTTAAGAGAACCTTCATACAAATATGAAATATTTACAGACGCCTCCCTAACAGGTTGGGGGGCCGTTTGTAACGACAAGAAAGTGAATGGAAAATGGAAGTATTTGGAAAAACAATACCACATAAATCAGTTAGAATTACTGGCTGTATTCTTAGGACTTAAAAGTTTAGTTAACAACGAATCTAATTGTGCAATATTATTACGCATTGACAACACCACAGCGATAAGCTATGTTAATAGAATGGGAGGAATTCAATTTCCCCATTTAAACGATCTGGCTAGAGACATTTGGCAATGGTGCGAGAGTCGTAATATCTGGCTATTTGCTTCATACGTTAATACCAAAGAAAACTGCGCAGACGCCGAATCGAGAAAAAATAACCCAGATACGGAACGGGAGTTATCAAATAACGCGTTCACAGAAATGATTAATTTTTTCGGCTCTCCAGATATAGATCTTTTTGCCTCTCGCCACAATGCCAAATGTAATAAATTCATTTCTCGGTATCAGGATTCAGATGCTATTGCCGTTGATGCTTTCACTGTTAATTGGAAATCACAATTTTTTTTTTACGACTTTCCACCATTTTGCCTAATATTAAAATGTCTAAGAAAAATCATAGACGATCAAGCTATGGGCATATTAGTATTCCCCCACTGGCCTTCACAGCCATGGTTCCCAATCCTACAAAATCTTTTAGCGTCAAAAGTACATTACTTTACACCCAGTAAAAATCTCCTCCGTTCTTATTCCAGGGAATACCACCCCCTGCATAATACTCTTATCCTGGGTGCCGCGAAGCTCTGCGGACGGCGCTCGCACGCAGGGACGTCCCGCTTGACGCGTTTGACCTAATGCTGGCGTCGCTTTCCGACAATACGGTCAAACAGTATAGCGTATCGTTAAAACTCTGGTGGAATTTTTGTATGGTCAAAAACATAAATATTTTCGACAACTCCATTTCCTCTGTGTTGTCTTTCTTAACGGAGCAGTTTAACAAGGGGTGTTCCTATGGGACTCTTAACAGCCACCGTTCAGCACTGGCGCTCCTTTTAGGAGACAAGATCAGCTCTGACGATCGTATCAAACGTATTCTTAAGGGCGCCTACAAAATCAAACCTAATTGCCCTAAGTACCATTCTACTTGGGACCCACAAGTTGTACTTAATTATATATTTAATTGGCATCCAAATTTAGAATTGCCTCTGGAAAAAATCACAAAGAAATTAACCGTTCTTTTAGCACTGTGCACTGCGCACAGAGTTCAAACTATTTCATTGATTAGGACAGAGAATATCATAATAACAGACAGCGGCGTTAAGATACCCACCCATCACGGACACAATCAAGACCTCCGCGCCCGGTCGCAATCAACCGGTGCTATTTTTACCATACTTTTATGAAAACTTAAACATCTGTCCCGCTTCCGTCCTCAAGAACTATATTTTTTTTTTAACAAAAAATCTGAGAACAGAGAACGTGGGTAATCTTTTGTTGACCATAAAAAAGCCACACAAGGCCGCCGACACGCGCACCTTCAGCGCGCACAGCACGCGGCACGCGGCCACGTCCGCCGCTCGCTCCGCGGGACTTAGCGTATACGCGATTAGGAAGACAGCTGGCTGGACTTCCACGTCTCAATCTTTCGCGCGTTATTATAACAGACCTATAATTAATGCTGATGGTGATTTCGCAAGATCTGTTTTTAATCAAACTATTTAAAAATAGTTACATAATGTAGGTAACTACTATTTAGTTTCATATAATAAAAGACTGTTTGTTAATTTTGAATATTTTTGATTATTCATGAAAATGTAAAGTCAACACTTAACGGAAACAAAATATTTGATTACCAATATATTTGTTTTTTGTTTGATAAGCTTGTAAACATTATTTAAGCTAAATGTAAAATAACAAAACAAAACTTCTGTCTCTAAATATCTACCTGGTAATAAATATACTATATCTGAAGAATGAAGTGACGAAATATAATATATGATCAAACGAACTTCTGAGTGAAGTTCGATCATTATTATATGAGTCACTTCATTCGAAGATATAGTTACCCTAAACCCGCCCTAAGAAAAACACAACAAAGTATGTTTTTCAAACCCAAGATAAAGTTTTGTTTTGCTTAAACTCTAAAAAATGACTTGAACATGGCCGGCCTAGAGAGGGGCGAGCGGCCATTCGATAAAGTTAAAAGATCGATTATCGAATATCGATTTTCTCTAAAAACGTGCGATGTTGCCTGTAGGTTAAAGGGACTACCTGGTAATAAATATACTATATCTTCGAATGAAGTGACTCATATAATAATGATCGAACTTCACTCAGAAGTTCGTTTGATCATATATAAATAACGAATTATACTTAACCTATAATAACAGACTGAAAAAAGGCTTTCCCAAAAATAATTACATAATCCAACCCATTTGTCCTTCGTGTTTACATAAGCACGTTTTAATGTGTTTTTTAACAAAGTCTACACTGAATCCATTTTTCACGTTCAGCACTCCATTAATCCATGGTGGTTGGTAATCAAAACGTTGATTTCCATGGTACGTGTGATAATATCCATATTGCATGTGTATTATTACTTTTGATGTCAAGTTTATATAAAAACTAGCGACCCACCCTGGCTTCGCACGGGTGCAATGCTGATACTAAATAACTATATAACTACAGAATCAATCGACGACTATTTGGATCAGCGGTAGTTAACGCTGCTTCTGAGCCATGGGTCGCGGGTTCGATCCCCGCACAGTACAAATATTTGTGTGCATGAACATGTCTGTTTGTACTGGTCTGGGTGTTTTCTATGTATTATAAGTATGTATTTACAAAAAAAAAAAGTATATAAGTAAGTTTATCGGTTGTCTAGTACCCCATACGACAGGGTACTTAATAGTACCTTAATTTGGGACTAGATGGCTCAGTGTGGCCCAGTGAGGTATGTCTAAATATTTAGAATGTCTTTATACAACGTTCACAGCTTTATTGGGTTACGTATCATTACAACTAAACTTGCTACAACTATTTTCAAAATAACTACGGTCAAAAGACCTACTGTTTGAAATGCCTAAATATCGTTTCACATATTTTTATTTCAACTAATTGACGAAATCCCTAACGGACGATTCATATACGGTCAACTCACCTACGTTCATTCAACAACAATGAATGAAACTACAGTGGATGAGTGATAGTATTTTAATAAAACCGCCTAAATATGTGGCATGAGGTAAATAATTTTTACACCTTAAAGGTACCTTTATTACCTAGTAAGTAGTCGTTTTCTCATTAAAACCATTGTGTCATTCATTGCAACCGAATTCATTATTAATTTATAGGTGTAAGATTGTTTACTTTAACTTCTACTCCTACTATAAATCCCGTAAACTGTTTTAAGAGGTTCAATGTAACAAGGTTTCAAACCCTAAAAATGCAAATACCAACACATAAAAAAAATATCTTCAACGTTTTTCACAATGTTTTAAGAAGCTAATATATTTCTACGATTATCAAACGTAAACAGCTGATATTTATTGCTATTTTTCTTATAGCATCCATCACTCCTGGAGAAATAAGGATTCTTAGATAGATTTTCTTTTCAAACACATTAGGTATCATCGCTCTGTCTCGATTCTAGACAACGATATATTTATTCCACATTTGGCAACATACAGTCAAGGACACGATCAAATCTATCTAAATAAAGGCAGAAGTACATACAAAGATATTCTAGGTAAGCAATTTTTCCGGTTCGGCGGAACTGAAAAATAGCGCGCCCTCACTTTTGTTATGATATCGGAATGTTAGAACTCCTATTATTCATGGCGTTCCGTTTAATTCTGTGAAATTGAAGCCACTGTCAAAACAAGAACGCTGCGAAATTTACCGTCCCATATCTCAAAGACTTTGGAAAGTTGCATTGTCAAATTAAAGTTTACCGACCTTCACAGATGAATAGATGATATTATTATCTCAGTCACATGAGGTGAAAGAAAACTTCACACGTAAAAATTTAATTGAATAAAATCATCGTCATCATCTCAGCAAAACGACGCCTACTACTTGACAGTGACTTGATCATGAACTCCACAATGTCGTACCAAACGTATGGTGATTCTTGTAGTTTTATTTTTAATTATTTATCTTTTTCATTATTCCCAAACAGTCTAAGCGTTTTCCACTTCTCCTCTGTTTAAACTTTAACTTTACCTTTCATATTTCTCCTACCGCATATTTTTCTTGCTTCACGTATTGATGCATGATTATTAAAATTATTACTAACTAGCTTTTGTCCTCGACTTTGTCAACGTTGGATTTAGAAATTCAGAGGGAACAAATAGTGCTTATATAAAAAATAGGAATTATTTGCGTTTGTGTCACGTGACTTTATACAACTTTCCTGAGAGAACTACAAAGAGTTTTGAAATAAGATACAGCCAATATGTTATTCTGATGTCAAAACTACATTAGCATAATTTTTTTTTATCAAAATCCGTTAGGTTTTGCGTAAAAGAGTCACAAACATAATAATATATGGGCATCCATACACACGAACTTTCGAGTCTGTAATATTAGTAAGCATGTGTGCGTGTACATGTGTGATAGTTTGACTATAGAGTGAATAGTGCGGAGCAAAGAGGCCTCTTCAGGCCATCAATGCGAAGCCCCACAAAGTTTTACACAACTAATTTGAATTGACCCCAATGTTCAATACATGTTGAAGTACTTTTCCATCTATTCGGTTTATTGTGAACGAAAATTGAAAAGTTAAAGAGCCTCTCCTGACGTCAACGTGAATTTAGATAGCTTTTTGCATGGATTATTTTTTTCAGAGTTCTAAAACCATGGCGCGTATTCACAAACTAAGTGAGAGTGATAGTTTGAAACCTCCTTTTGTTTGTCCCAATATTGCAATGTTGGCAACTTTAAAAGTTTTATTTAAAGTAATAGGGGTTAAAGTACGAAATTGCCGATTATTTTCCCACTTTTTATTTTTATTATAGCTCTTAAGTATAGTCGTATTATTGCGTAATTCTTTTTGTATTGTATCAAAAACTAAATAAAGTAACTTTTGACTAAAAAAAAATGCAATACTAGTGCCTATTACTTCAAATGAAGTCGTTGAAAAGACCCCTTACAATGTGTCAGCTGACCTTCTTGCTTCAATTAAGTATATTTGTATTATATACATTGATTTTCAGAAATTGAAATACTATAATGCGTAGCTTTATAACCATCTAACTTTCACCTTTAATTGCATCGATAACGGTTCAGGCATTTTTAAAAAAATTAAAAAATTGTTAGTATGGAAAAATGACTTTTCTCGATTTCGTCCATACAAAACCGCTATTTCATACTTTAACCCCTAATACTATTATTATTAAATCAGACAGACAATATTTTTCAAACAGCTTAGATTGTATTTTTAATGTAACACCAGCAATCTAACTGTTTTAAACAGTCTTAAAAACATGAGTATAGCTTCGTTTTGATTATTATTAAAATAAAAAGAAATAATTAAAAAATCTTAGCCTTACATGGGGGCTTCTTCAGTCTTCTTAAAAACAGTACACTGGACAGTACAGTACAGTACAGTGGACTATATTTCATACTTTCTTAACTACTCGTATTTCAATGCCGAGGTATTCTAACAGTAAAATCAACTTATTTAGAATGTTTGAAGATTGAGAATAGAGCTATTTGAAGAAACCTAAAAGAATTATATTTATTTTAAAGTAACAGTCACTAAGCCTGACTACTAAACCGATTTTGATTGTAACAATTTTAGTGCCATACAATTTACGTTGACGCGTTCAATGTGATGAGGACTGAGTAAAACTCGCACTTAACACAAGTCCAAGGTGACAGACAATCCAAGAGGTGTCGTGGGAGTTGAACCTAATTTGTATTCTTTGTTTGTTTCTATTGTCTCATACATTACAAATTGCATAAATGTAAGCAGTTATCGAAACATGCTGATAATGTGCTTCCAAAGGCACCTTAAGTCGTTTTTTTTTTTTTGACGGACCTATCACTGAAACCCCATATGGGAGGCTTTAATCAGTTAAACCGGGCAGAGTGTGGCGGCGCTGAAGGCGATCAGCCTAGGTCCGCCACGCTAGCGGTACTCCGGTGCGGCCGAGGGTGAGGCTTCGCGAAGCAAAGCCTCAGGCTCGCTCGCACCGGGGCCCATACTAGCGGGCGTGATTGGGCCAGTGTGGGGTGCTACCAAATGGCGAACCCACCAGTGGTGACGCCGCCGGAACCGGAGATGCCGTGGCATGCCGGATCACGGTCGGGCTCCATTCTGGCGGGCCCGATCTGGGAGGGGGGATCGGACAGCGGCACCTTAAGTCGTTGGTCCCGGCTTTGAAATATAAGGCAGAGAAATGTATTACGTCTTGTATTCCTTTTTGTATGAATAGTCCTCATACAATGAAATTTTAGCCATGAAATTAAATAACTGAAAGTGCTAATAAGTATTTTATACTACTTTTTTTTATATGCCGAAATAGAATAGGTATACAATAGCAAATACCAATGACTTCTGTGATTTTGGTGCTTGCATCAGTGCCAAAATAAAGGTAACTCACAAAAAGGTACATGATAGAAATTTCGAAGCAACAAACTTATAGTTTTAATAAATGGCGAATAAAAAGTTACGTGTAGAGATCGACCAATAATTCGTGCAAAAAGTTACAGTTAAACCTCAATATTCAAAACGTAACATAGAAATTCGGAACTTACATTAATAGTTATTACAATCCTTGTTTTTCCAATTGCACAACATAAAAACAAGAAAACAAAATGCCTTTAAAAATAGCTGCATAATGCCTAACCTTATCCATGTTGGCAGAAATAAATCAAGAAATAAAACAAAACCTTTGGATAAGGCTATCCAAGGCGTACAATGTATTAAAGATCGAATCCACGACCAGATTGATATATTATCATTTGTTTTAGCATCGGAACTTTTACGCCTACCTCTGTCGAAAAGATTTATGCCTATAGAATCATTTAGGAAGCTACTTTATTCCATGTTTATTTGGACTCGTAGCAGAAATGATTCAACATCATCGACCCATATCAAAAATCGTACGCTTCAAAAGGAGGTTTTTGCTATGATCGCCATCTTTGACAGATGTGTTGGAGACCGCAACTTGGTCGCTGTTTGTTATGGCCATAGATTTAATATAGATGATTAAATCTATGGTTATGGCAGTCTTGCCTCTTACAACACCCATGGTTCGAGAAGATGCACAAATATATAGAGACGGTATCACACGTCATAGAATCATATTATAATGACTTATTTGATCGTGATAGTAAAGATGACTAGCAGTTTAAGAGAGAAAACAAAAAGTGATAAAATAGCTATGAATAAAAGCGTTCGAATTCTTCAGTAGTTAATAAAATAATAAATAAAATGTACTAAAATCCAGCTTGATTTTATATAATTTTAACTAAATGATTCCAATTCAAGTGCACGTTTTCATAATAGGAAACAAATGAGAAATAATAAGGCAATCAAATGGACATCACAATAAAAAACAGGACCCTTAAAAATAAAATAAGACAAAACTCATTTTTAAATAAGATACCTACAAAAAAGGTCTAACGCACTCAAAAATGCCTAAACAGTTTTGTTAAGTGCATTGCGAAACCTACATATGAGCCGTCATGATTTGTGCCACCTTGTGGTCAGAAAATGAAATGGTCCACTTTTCAGTTTTAAAAATGTTTCCGTGGGATAGAATGATTATTTCTCGATAAGAAGATTTTAACGGGAACGATGTCGCGGTCAACGGCTAATTAGTTTAATATCCAATAAATTATATTAGGACCAAATGACCCAATAAAACACTTCATTGGGTATTTAAAGTTACTTTAAAAGGTTTCTCTGTACGAACTAAGAATATTCCAATAGGCAACCGATGAAACCTTTCAACTACTCATAAACTTTCAGATTTCGCGTACCTATAATATTTATTTGAATAGTAGCGGGAAACGACTGGTCAGCCCGATCGGAACGGGCAAAGAACTTTTGTTATAAAAACATTTGCACAACTTTTATTCTGAAAACAGCCAGCAACAAATTTTGAATGCTCGTACATGCTTGCTTAATAATAATGCCGTTGATTTCTTGTTAGGCCCTGACTGACAATAGTGGCTTGTTATGTGGCACATACTCAAGTGTATATTCCATTGAAGATGTATAAAAAACTTCTTAATTAACGTAAATAAAAGATACGGCCAATTTAGTTAAAAAGCCTATATTTTGAAACTCAAAGTAATCGAAATTTATAGGGTATTTCCCGTTATATTACAAGAAAAAGAAATAGAGAAAAATTAAAAAAAACCACGATACCCAGTTTCTGAAATGTGTACCATGCCTACAAATGTGTACGGAAACTTCGGTGGGCGAGTCTAATTTTTTTACATATTTAACGCTAAACGTTCAATTTCGAAAGAAAAGTCAATATATTTTGAACTGAAATGGTGGGTTACTATACACGGTGCAATTATTTCAATTTTTGTACCTATGAATTTAAATAGTCTAAGAAAAATGTAAAAGAATAAGACTGTTCATTTTAAATAATATAATAAAAATAAAATTGTTTATTTCTCACCACAAACACAGTCACAGTGAACACAGTCAAAGGTTGTGGTTCTCTGGTTCCTGTATTGGGTAGTAAGAACCCGTTGTAACAGGACACCAGGTTCTACCTCTCATAACAGTATATTAGCGAATTATAGATGTGTTGTATGTGTGATGAAAAATTTAAAATAAAACCATGATCTTTTTTCTACAAAACTAACTAAACTAGAAAGACTACCACAAATGCACAAAGCGAAGAAAAGTGGACACATATTTATATGAAGTCTACCGAATTATTTTCAGTAAAGCCTCAGTTTCATCATAAGACTTTTCGAGAAGCCAATTGATAACATTACATTCTAAATTATAGTAGTTCATACCATAAATACTTAGCAGGGGTTAAAGTATGAAATTGCCGTTTTGTATGGACGAAATCGAGAAAAGTCATTTTTCCATACTAACAATTTTTTAGTTTTTTTAAAAACGCCTAAACCGTTTTCGATGCAATTAAAGGTGAAAGTTAGATGGTTATAGAGCTACGCATTATAGTATTTAAATTTCTGAAAATCAAAGTATATAATACAAATATACTTAATTGAAGCAAGAAGGTCAGCTGACTCATTGTAAGGGGTCTTTTCAACGACTTCATTTGAAGTAATAGGCACTAGTATTGCATTTTTTTTTAGTCAAAAGTTACTTTATTTAGTTTTTGATACAATACAATATGACTATACTTGAGCTATAAACAAAATAAAAAGTGGGAAAATAATCGGCAATTTCATACTTTAACCCCTATTATTATGCATCGGCCGGACCTGGATGAATGAACCTTACACAAATACGTCTGTGTGTGTCGCAGCGTGTTTCAAAATAAATAGCTAAATCAATATTTTATACCAGCTGTTGCCCGCGACTTCGTCCGCGTCAATTTCTCTTAATATGATCACGATTATTTTTGCAACATTTTTCACTGATGCTTCGCTCCTATTGGTCACAGCGTCGTTTATATAACCTAAAGCCTTTCTCGATAAATGGACCAACACAAAAATATTTTTTCAATTCGAACCAGTACTTACTGAGATTAGCGCGTTCAAACAAACAAACTCTTCAGCTTTATAGATTTATTTAAGTTATTTTTTTGCTAAAAATAAAAAAAAAACTCTGCCAAGATGTTATACATATTGGTTACATAACGTGGGCTTGGTTTTCCAGGAGTTTCAAAATGCACGGCGCAGGTACGATTAAAAGTTTTTAAACAAAAAAAAAACAAGGTAAAGACGTAAAAAGTAATGCGTTGGTTACACAATATAAATGAGTTAGATGGTTAATTAAAATTTTTTTTTTTTGTTCAATACTTCATAAAAGAAGGGGATTCGTTCCCGCTATACATTTAATATCCTCCTCCTCCTTGCGTCGTTACATTTAATATATTGAAGCAAAATCTGCTTGCAGATAAAAAAAGCTGATGAGAAATAAATACTTAAAAAAAACACTATACCTACCATAAATAGCTTTCTGAAATCATACCACAAAGTGGCCAAACATTTTACGAGATACCGTTACTCAAGGCGAGCCTAAACAAAGTCTAGCCAATTTATAAATAAGGCAAACTTTGATCTTATTTCATAAACTGCCAGGTAGTAGTACAATTTTTGTTTATGTTTGTAGTTTACTGATCGTATGTAAGTTATAAGAAAACCAACGCTTCGCCCGCGACTTTTCCACGTTTAATTGGGTTATGTCGTGGTCCTTAGTTAATAAATTAATAAATAAATGTGAACAACATCACATAGTTTTATTGCTCTGACCCCTTCGTATATAGGAACTATTGATAGCACTTTTTTAAGAAATCAGAAACAACGGTACAACAAACACATAGACTCGAGAAAATATCGGAAATTACTTTTTTATACATAGATACGTCCTGGCATCGATACCGGGACCTTGGAGTAAGTGACACATTGAAAACATTTCCGCCTAGCGTTTGTCCAACTACAACCCGACCCGACCGAAAATCGAACGGGTCGCTTGCGTAGTACACGGGCCACCTGCACCGCACTACTACATTGCTATTGACCTTCATGACAACAAGTAGACAATCATAGAACCGATTTCAGTAAATGGCTCTTTAGAACTCCTTGTTGCACCTTAGGGTAAAAGTTTATGAAGTTCGCCTAATGTACTCGCTTTCAGAACAGCGGATACGGAGAGCGGTAGAACTTTTATTAGAACATGATTGTACTGAACTCAAGACTTGGAACTATATTTTTAGAGAAGAGAAAGAATTGTATTCGGTTCATGTGTTCGTTTTACGCTGTTTGTATCGTATAATCGTTCGTTTCCAAATATATTTTTTTCTTGAGTTATGTTAAAGACTGTTTATAATCAGACTTCGAATTTTTAATAAAATTACTATGTAGTTGATATGCCTAGCTTGTTCTCTGGACGCAGGCCTCACCCAATTTAGGTCATTAATTCATGATTTCCGATCCTTGGCTATTATTTTTTTATCAGCTCACTACTGATTAAATAACGGCAGGGCGCCCTTATATTTAAAATTGCAAAATTAGCAGAGCGCCCTTGTATTTAAAATGTCAAAATGATTACGAATCTATAAAACAAAAAGTGACTTCTCCAAAAATAAGAAGTAAAGTCCGTAAGTCTGAAACCAGTTTTTATTATGTATATATATGTATATAGGTACACCGCAGAACAGAACGGTTTTTTGTGTTTGTGTCAAAAATTAACACATTTAAGTACATGATGAAACCCCGAAACAGCTATATGTCATAACAGTAACCATGAAATTTTAAATCAGCATGAAATAAATTAGTCTAATTCTCTGAAAAATGCATTCACCGAATCTTTAGCGAAGTTTACATTTCACTGCAGTTCTCAATTTAACGACCATCTAATGAGTCTGCTGTAAGTCCAATCTGGATTTTACCTTAGAGTATCTATTGGCAGAATTCCAAAAACCGTTGTATAATTTAATTGATACTCTCTCCTTTAATTCAGTTGTGAAACCCCGGAAATCGCTCTTGACGAAGATATCCCAAGTAGTACATCTTTCTGGATGCATTAACTATTTAGTTTGTTGGAACAAAAAAATAATAGCCTCAGTAAACGTTCAACTCTGTCATTTTTGTGTTTACTGTTCGCGTGATCTCAAGTAGATAGAATTATTCAAGTAGAATATAGAATAATTCGACTATTATATATTATTATATAAAGGCACTAATATCTAGATTCTGTAAATAAGTTTTAAATGAAAGAGAATAGGTAACATACAAATAGATTAACTTTGAAATCTAGGCAGTTATTCTGTTTAGGATCAATGTCTATCTGATCAAATTAAATGTTCGTATTTTTGTTATGTGGGTGAATACGCCGATTGTCTAGCTTAGGAAAATTAATCAAATAACTTCTCACAGAAAAGTATGCTAAAGTATGCTCTATGAAATAAATAATCTTCAACAAAACGATAAAAAAGATCTTTCACTCAGTATACCAACCTGATTCACTTGTCAGGAAGCCGGAGAAAACAAATGCCCTTAGACACATTGTAGGCGTTGTAGCATAAAGCTCTATCGCATCTCATCTCTCTATCTATCTATGCCAAGCATTGAAATTATCATAATGTAATAAAATAGTAATGATGTAATAGTAATGATAGTGTGGTGTCGGCATATTATGTATGCATTACTACTTCTCTTCTTATCAGTGTCGTAATAGGCGACTAAAGGATTACAGCCAGAAGAAGACGGGCATTAGCGTCTTTTCTCTATCAGTGGCTAAAATCTGATCGCCATTTGACTAGTATGTTAGCCCCTTGTCTAGTGTGTTAGTTATGGCTAAGCATTTCTTTTAAAGGGGTGTCCAGCAATAGACTGATATTGACTGGTTCTATTTAGGTGTAGTAAAAAAGGCCAGTGAAGAACACCGGCACATAATGCCATAGCAATATACTGAAAATTTGACAAATCAAACAACAACGGTATAAAAAACATATTTTGTCACGTGAGCTCTGCTTTTGAAAGGGATTTGATGGGAAAGCAATCAGATTCGTTTGCATATTGCATATAACAGATACAGTTCTCACATGCATCAGAAATAAAAATAGGCCTCATAGGTCAGATTTGCGTCAGAACCCTCTCAAAAGTGGATCAGAGTAAAAATGAATTAATGCAGTACTTTTTACCTGTGTCTAATGTAGTTTCTAGTAGGGCATCATCGAATTCTTGATATTTATATTTTTTAAAACAAAGATAGTGAAAGATTAATTACTGATAGGTGTTATTTCACTTCTTACCAGGTTTGATCTCCGGATGGGTCAGTGTAGCAAAAAACTTTATATATTTTCACAGGCATGGGTTCCTTTTATAGGTACCTACATAATTTTTTCCAATTTCCCAAAACGAGTAGTTCGGCTTAAAAACTTTGGGAACAATGTATGTGTAATGGTCCAGATTTATTTATTAATGTATTTTTTTAACACCAGGTTTTCTACGCTTATATTGACATCATCATGATAATCATAATGATAATGATGACATTAAAGGCGAAGCTAGTATGTTATTATTATTGTAATGTATTATGGTACACCACTTGAAAATATTAGTTAAAACAAGCAAATGCACATATTATCACTTTACATTCATTACGTTGCCTACTAGGTGAAAATCAAGTCAATATCTAAATGAGTCTTGAACGCTGATAAAACAGTTATCAACTAGTCATCGTGTGATACAACAACTATCATAATATTTAAAAAGGTAACCACATTCCAAAGATTTCAAAGATTAAAAAGGATCTTAGGAGTATTATGTGTATATACTCGTAGATATTGATAGAAAATTATTATTCCAACTTATGGAAACTATTATAGTATTATTTATATGATGAATAAAATCATAATATAGATTTACTTGATTATTTGATCGACTTCTTTCTTGCACCGCACTTCCTGCAAAACATATCTCAGTACTTCTGAGCAAATTTTTTATAACTTGTGCTTCACTTTGAATAATTTTTGGGATTAAAAATATTCTATGTCATTATCTGAATATTTTTTTTCCATAAATAGCTTCCTCCACTACTGAAGGGCTTGCTTTTTCCGCTGATCTAACTGAATCCCTTCAAAAGACGGTTGTCGATGAGTGCAAATCTTCATTTAATTTTAGACATGTAAACCCTGATTTAACTATAAAAACTTTTAGAGAATTGAATATGAAAAATACTGAAAATCTTTTGGGGAATTTCCCTTTATATTATCAATACAATTATAAATTCAGTAGCCCCTCATCTCGCAATAATTTTCAACAAATGTTTTAGACGACCATTTGGATCAGCGGTAGTTAAAAGCTGCTTCTGAGCCATGGGTCGCGGGTTCGATCCCCGCACAGTACAAATATTTGTGTGCATGAACATGTCTGTTTGTACTGGTCTGGGTGTTTTCTATGTATTATAAGTATATATTTACAAAAAAAAAGTATATAAGTAAGTTTATCGGTTGTCTAGTAAACCATACGACAGGGTACTTAATAGTACCTTAATTTGGGACTAGATGGCTCAGTGTGGCCCAGTGAGGCATGTCTTAAATATTTAATGTATTGATGATAGACAGTTTACAACTTTAATGAAGTTTAGCAAAATCATTCCATTATTTAAATCTGGCGAGAAATGTGATCACGCAAATTTTCGACCAATATCGGTCTTGTCAGTACTAAGTAAAGTATTTGAAAAAAATATGTTTAGCTAACTTTTATCGCACTTTAGTTTGAATCAATTATTACATCATAATCAATATGGATTCAGGAAAGGTAGAAATACCACTGATGCGGGAGTAGCTCTTCTAAAACACGTGTTTGATGCTTGGGAGAGTAGGTTAGATGCTACAGGTGTTTTTTGTGACCTGTCAAAGGCATTTGATTGTGTTGACCATAAAAACTTAAACTTAGACATTATGGTGCTTCAAATGATTCGTTAGATTTAATTAACTCTTATCTGACAGGTAGAAAACAAAAAGTTTGCATTGATGGAACTGAGTCTTCAGGGTCGGCCCTTATAATGGGTGTCCCTCAGGGATCAGTATTAGGACCCCTGCTATTTTTAATTTATATATATTACCTTCCCTGTTATTTACATAATCTTTGTGAGATGGTATTGTTTGCAGATGACACATCAATGATTTTTAAAACTAAGAGGGGCAATCTTGATTTGACAATGTTAACAATACCCTCTCTAAATTTTTGCATTGGTTTGCTACGAATAATCTTTTGCTCAATGCAAAAAAAACACAATGTGTTAAATTTACTTTCCCTAATGTAAGGTTTTCCGTGACAAATGTTATTGTAAAAGATAAGCCATTAGACACTGTAGACTAATCTACATTTTGAGGTATAACTGTAGAATTTCGACTGCAATGGGGTGCTCATGTTAGGTCTCTGTCTGGAAGACTTAGTTCTGCTGCTTATGCTGTGCGAAAGATAAGACAATTGACTGATGTTGGAACGGCAAGATTAGTATATTTTAGCTACTTTCACAGTATAATGTCATACGGAATTCTGTTATGGGGCTCAGCAGCAGATATTGAGTCTATTTTTATACTGCAAAAACGTGCTGTGTGGGCTATTTATGGCCTTCGAACCCGTGACTCTCTAAGAGAGCTATTCAAAGAGGTCAACATTCTTACAGTTGCATCTCAATACATTTTCGAAAACATTATGTACGTCAGTAAGAACCTAGAGTTATTTGTCAAAAATAGTGACGTACACAATTTCAATACCCGAAATAAGGATAAACTTGCCGTTCCAGGATTCAGACTGCGAAAAGTGGGTAATTCGTTCATGGGAAATTGTATTCGTATTTTCAATAAATTACCACTGTCAATTGCTGAACTCCCAGTACATAAACTAAAATCATATATCATATATCAAAGTAATTTTAATGAAAAAGGGCTATTATACTATTAATGATTATATAAATGATAGGAACGTGTGGCTTTAAATTGTCCCAGTTCGCACTGGCATATATCTTTCGTAACCATATTTATTTGAAAAGAGGCTGACAATAGTGTCTGAGTTTTTTGCGCTGCTTCTTCTCGGCACTAGCCCACATTTGTCCCGAAGTAGTGGTAGATTTTAATAATGGGACGTGTAAAAGTGCCTCCAGGGGCCTATTTGCAGAAATAAAACTGATTTTACTGATTTACTGAGACTCAAACTATCTTTCAACATAATTTCATTTCAACCGTGTCAATATTTAATTTTTTTTGCTTCAAATATAAAAAGTAAAAGTGAAGTGAATTCAAGCACAATAAGCCATAATTGATCATTCGACAACGGATGATCAAAGCTCAAGATCGAGTAAAGTAGCGTGCCTTGGAAGAGGCCTATATCCAGCAGAAGACTGCCGCAGGCTGATGATGATGACCATTTGTCAAGTATACACAGCATGGCTTTGACCAGGGCCAACTTTGATCATGATTTTATTAACCAAGTTAATACTTCTGACCGTCATCATTCATAGTTTACTCAGTTCACAACTGTACAGGCATCTCGAGAAGTAATTTTGCCATTATGGCTGAGTATAACTGGTAGATTGGCGATCACAGTTTGACCAGTGGTAGACGCTGCTGGTGTCCAAGCGAGCAAATTAAGTAGTATCACTAAAATAATAAGTATTTTGGAGGTACTCATTTAGCTATTTCTGTTGGCCATAGAATGAAAAGGGCGCCGTTCTATTTGAGGTCGGTACTACACTGCACACCTTTAAAGGCACACCTTCAAAGGTTACAAAACACTGTCGAACTCAGTTTTTTTTTTCATAAGTACGTCGGTGCTAGTCTGGGAACAGCATTCAGCTTCAAATAAATACCACCTGTTAAAATGTATGTCCCTAGTTCAACCCAGAACATAACCTGCCTCAATGCGAAACCAAATAAACATGAACGTTGAATACAAATTACAGAAAACTGCCCCCGAAATGTTACCTCAAAATGCGTTTGTAATATCCGGCGCAAGCTTTGAAATAAGCTAGTCCGTTCCGTGCGCATAAATTTGTGTAGCTCAAAATGTTCAGATGAAGGCTGAAATTACGAACCTAGACTATTTATAAAACCACTCTCGCCCGGTTGCAAATTAATGCTTCATTCCTAGGAAAACGAATTCAGCCAACAATCTGTAAATGCCATTGTTGAAAGTGAAACAAACATATTTCAAAATAAGTGTTGTAAGGTCAAAAGTCGTATCACGGAAAAAATGATGATATTAATAATAAATCTCTGGAAAAGTCAAACAACGCTAGCTTCACTTTTCGTGTCACTTTTGCATACAAACTTAGAAGAAGAAACTAATGACCTCTAATTACAAAATTCTACAGGTAATTAATTTACTAATAACGTGACTATTAATACACTGATGAAGTTGGCAAATTTACGGTGAAATATCTGATGCACGCCCCACTCACTACGGGTTCTATTTTATTGAACCATTTTGTTTTAATTGGCTTAGGTAAGGCTTGAAGCTACAACAATCGGCTAAATTGCCGTTATTGTTTATAAAATCAGTTTCTTTATCTAAAATTCTATATAAAAAACGTGCTTTTGCACGTTCTGATATTTAACCTACAACTATATCAGAATGATTGTGGGCTACTGTCTAGAAGAATTAGCCTCTGTTTTAATAGGTATACGTATGTTACAAGTACATAACTGTAATACTGAATGTTCCATGGAAAAGTAATTGGTGAGATGGTTGTTCTACTTTTACTGTGTTTAAACGGACAATGGCCAAAATAGTACCCGCTGGAATTTACTTAACCAAGTCTACTTAGATTTAAATTGTTATTTTGTTCATTTGTTAATTGCAACGTAAAGAGATACAGAGTTGCAAATCCTATTAATTACATGTAAGATGCTTGCAGTGACCCAATAGAGGTATATTAGGGTAGGTTCTCTCTTTATGTCATGCTATATTATGTCAGGTTCCAAAAACGTAATAACTTCTATTATGAGGGCACATAAAATAAAACATCTCTTCTCTTCTTCATGGTGTCTTAATAGGTGACTAAAGAAGTCTGACCAGAAGAAAATGGACAACTGTGTCTTCCCTTTACCATTGTTCAAACTGCGATCGCCTACGCATTTGCCTTGCCTGGCGATTATGGTAAAAGTCCTTCACATGGAGTCGCTGAGTTCAGCAGTGGCTGAATATAGGCTGATGAAGATGTTGAAGTACCTGCATATTTAGGTTGGGTCTTTGTTGCCTATAGTTTATGGCTGAATAGGTGAAACAATTTATTGTTATGTGAACTGTAATAACCTACTCGTATTTCAAAGACAAATAAATGATTTGATTTGATTGGATTAATATCGTAAATATAAAAAAAACTTCATGTTGTTAGATTTTCGAGTAAAACTCTTTTAACAAGATACCTTTGTGCATTCAATTTTCGAATCTCAATTGTTTTTTTTTTCTTATATTCAGCAATCAGCTTATGGGGAAAAAATGTTACGTCTCATTACATTCATAAAATGCAATCAACATTATAAACCTTGCTTCAAATAAATTAGTCGCTATCTGTATTTTTATTTATGTACGAGTACATAGTACTTTATTTGATTAGTTCTATTATTGCAGCTGTAGTTTATATCATGTATTTTGTAGTAAACTTTACCTGTTTACTGATCGTATTTTTTTTTGTTAAAATTTAGTCTTTTGGTTGTCGCACCACCAATGGGTATGACTGTATACAAATATAAAAATAAAAGATGGATACTTCGAAAATACGAGTCTCGTATTTTTTCATTAGCCGCATGCGCGTCGATTTTCTGACAGGTTACACAGACTTATAATTTTAATAATTTAATAATTTATTTATTTTATAAAGCCTTTTCTACAGTACAATGTTGCACTGCTAGAGTTAGCTACCGAGCTATTATAGTTGTGTTGTCTTACTCTGGAAATTCCTGAAAAATTCTGTTACTACATGGTAGGGATTATTTCATTATGTGTATGACCTGGCTCACTTGTTACAGGTATGGAAATGATGTACTCGAAAGACCTAGTTGTAGCATTTTTTCTAATAGCTAAACTGCTCTATGCCGCAGGGAAATACCATACCTTCATTGAGCTACCAAGACATTCACCAACAGTAGTAAAAGTCACAAAAAATAAGAAGTTAACAAATTTTGTATTGGCACCAACAAGCAATCAATTAACTATTGATTTGCACCATCTTAACATTTTGTTATTCATTTTTTCCTTTGGTTGATTTTGCACGGTTTTTCTGAGCATAGGTAACTAAAATAACTGACAATATTCACCCATTAAACATTTTAAAAGCGTATGTACATACCTATGTGCAAAAATAAATAGTTTTGCACAATGTACTGTGTATACAGTAATACACCGTGAAATTTTAGTGGTTGTTTTCCCGCAGTAAAATGATTCTATCTTAGTAGTACAATAGATTTGTGCAGTTTTTTTTTATTCAAATAAAAAATAGCGGTTTCACGATTGTAATAAACGAAACTCGAAAGCAACCTCGAACCAATGATACCAGCCGCGCCGCAGCCGGTCGCCGGCCGGGGTCATTGCCCCTCGCGCGGTACAGATTATGCTGTATTACTTAGTGGGTAGAGCTTCTTTTGCTTTGAACATTGATTTCGTGCGGCAAGCAGTACCTAAACACGTCACATTTTGTAAAGATACTATCGTATCTCACGCTTTTGAGTTGATGATTATTTTTTTGATTAGTTGAGAACAACGATATCTTTATTTTCAAAAAATAACTCGCACGATTCGATGGTGCTACTAAAGGTAAATCGTTCTGTTGCGGGAAAACAACCACTAAAATTTCACGGTGTATACAGCAAAGTGATTTAGAATTATTGTATAGGAAAAACACTAAAAATACTCGTATTATCTTATTAATAGTTTAAACTATAGGACCCAGAATACTTCGTACCACATATCATAAGGACATTCAAACTCTCCCTTCGCTAAATGGGTTAAAATTTTGATGTAGAACATGGAAAAATGAAATTGTTGTTTTAACTACTTATATTCCACGCAATGTTTCAATATTTTCTCGCCATTTAAACCTTTCCTTAACTACCTACGACAAACAAACATGTCATTCAACAACAACATTTCGATACAAAAATCACCTGAATCTACCCAACCGTTCTCGAGTTTTGGTAGGAAAAACGAATAGCAATTGATTTTTATGTAAATTTTAAATATATAACAATCACATCTATCGCACTAGAACGCTTGAACAGATCTAAATCTAATCTAAATAAAATAAAACACTCAGATAAATTACTATTGACTGAAGAAACACATAGACTGCTTTTCTTCCAGGATATAAAACTGTTCTGGATATGAACGAGTATGTATATGCATGAAAATAAAACGATGTTTTGGCACGTCGGGCAATGAAGTAAGGGATGCTTGGTGTTTCCCTGCGTGATAGAATCAGAAATGTAGAAATAGATAATCGACATCGAAGAATTGCGAAGCTGATAATGGCACTGATTAGGATAAGATAGTTGTGGCCGTTAGGGTGGAAAGATTCTGGAATGGTGACCGCGTAGTGGTCGACGGTCTGTGGGTAGGCTCCCGACCTGGTCGCGAGCTGGATAAGTTTTTAAGATGCTTGGTGCCAATGGCGCAGGTTCGATCGGCGTAAAGATCCACAAGGGACGCCTCCTCTACGGATCTCTATGACATCTAGCGGGGGTCATCGTTTGGCAAAGATTATAATGATGAATGACGTTATAATTTATTTCCCTGCAGCTGTTTTATAAAAAATAGGTAAAAAAACTTTTTAAGTTAAACGGTTTTATGTTAAACATACATTGCAATGTTTAAGATAAATGTACTAAAAACCAAAAAATAATAAAATAGATATAGTCGTGGGATTTATAAACATATGCATAGACTAGACTAAAATAAAACCGTGGGGCACGTCAATTGTCTACAAATTATCGACTTTTTATTTTAGACCCCACGGTTTTATTTTAGTCTAGTCTATGCATATGTTTATAATTCCCACCACTGTATCTATTTTATTATTTTTTGGTTTTTAGTACATTTATCTTAAACATTGCAATGTATGTTTAACATAAAACCGTTTAACTTAAAAAGTTGTTTTACCTATTTTTATTTTCTAGTATTTAGTTTTTATTTCGCATTCTGTTTAATTCATTTAGTGCTTCATTATTGCAAGGTTTCTTGTCCGTTAGTTTGTTGAGCACTTTCATTTGATACCCATATTGATGGGATCGATAAAACCTACGTTATCCGCCATTTTGTAGCGGCCGCCATCTTGTATTTCAATTTTTTATAGTATATTGTATTCTGCTTGTTGAGCCCTTTCATTTGATACCCATATTGATGGGATTGATAAAACCTACGTTATCCGCCATTTTGTAGCGGCCGCCATCTTGGATTTCAATTTTTAATAGTATATTGTATTCTGCTTGTTGAGCCCTTTCATTTGATACCCATATTAATGGGATTAATAAAACATAAATTATCCGCCATTTTGTAGCGGCGGCCATCTTGAATTTATAATGATAATGAATAAACATAATTGTATTGTCACCAAAATCCAAAGTGTATACAAAATTTCAGATTAATCGGTTGACAGGAAGAGGGTGAAATTTGAATTACTAAATTTGACCCAAGAATAAAACAAACGGGGTGAGCTAAATAAAACCGTTTAAAAACAGCACAAATTTGGTCAGGATATTCAGTAGTTAATGGTAAACATTGGTATGAACAATAGTAAACTACATGTTGGTATATTAGGATAAAATGAGTTTGTTACTCCTAAACATTGTGTTGGAATTGCAAAATTATGTTTTTATTTCATAAAAGTAATTACTGTAGGAAATGGAACTACTGTAACCGCTTATGTTATTTCCAATACGCTTGAGGCTTATGTTGAAAAGTCTTAAATTACTTTTTGAGCAATTTCTATAAATATTATTGTTGAAGCTGTTTTAGTGGTTTAGTATACTTATTTTTAACTGTTGCTATTTTAAACAAAATTATATAAACGATTACGACGCGACGTCCCAATGAATTTACTGATAAGTAAATAGATTGGTTTAGATTTAAGTCATGTTATCTGATTCTCATGCATGAATGAAAACGTTGTAATAATATATTTTTTATTAATTAATGTATTAAAATTTACTTACGGCCGGTTCCAATAACCTATCTTCAGTTTTGGCATATCGGAGATAGGAAACAGTTTCTATCTCTGTTTTTGCCGTCCAGAAAAACAAAGACAGAAGTTGTTTTCTATCTTCGATATGCTAAAACTGAAGATAGTTAGGTTATTGGAAATGGCCGTTAGTGCCTACAACCAATGTTATATTTAACGGGGTAATCTACAAAGTTTTAGTATCCAAACAATCAGTGTATTAATATTTTTAACCGTCTTCAAAAAATGAGGAGGTTCTTTGTTCGTCTGTATATTTTTTATTACAAATTGAGCATCGGAGCCTAAACGAACGAAAAATCTTCATACACCATTTCTAAATTGATAACACACTATCGTTTTCGTCAGTAAATGTTTAAACACAACATACTGTAACATGCTGAAAAACCTTATAGGTTTTTTTCATAATTACCGCTGAATTTACAAGACAAAGGGAACCGAAACAATTAATGATATATCCAGGCGTTTTATTTTAGTGTTATTGTAAACTGTATTCCAGTATACGATAAAAGTTCACATAATACATTTTAATTAGTACTCCATCCATCATTGGGGTGAAACGTACGGAGTTTTTGTTTCTGTGTTATTACAAGAATAAAATGAAGATTCTTTGTGATTTTAAAGACCGCTCTTAGTAACTTAAAACAACTAAAAATAAACAGTGAACTGTACGTAAATATGACGTGGACCGATTATAAAATAAGCAGTATGAGTTCCGAAAATGGTGGAATAGTTTTTATCCCAAAAATAGTTTATATGGGAAATCAATAATTTCTAAACCGATTTAGATTAAAGTGGATATGGAGTTTGAAACCCTAAATACCACTGTTAAAGAATCGTTTTTCTGTTGTACACAAAAATATATACTATTTACTTGTCAGGTCATTGTCAACCAAACATCAGCTCATTGCCGGAAAATGGGATTTCTTAAAGGAGGATTATGCCATGATTGCCTTACTTTGCAGGCGGTTTACGATGCGGGTCACATAGCAAGAAGGACCAAGTTGTCGGGCTGGAAAGGTTCTAGAATGACTGAAGGTAAGCCCCAGGGACCACCAAGTGATCTGGTGAAGAACGCAGGAACTGCAGGAGGCTGCTGGACACAGGTAGCGAGCTGTTTTAGCCAGTATTAAGAGGACATGCTGCTGGTCAATTCCAACTGGCAGTACACCTTATGAGTCACAAGTTACGAAACCTCTTACGACATCCGTATAGTAGGAAAAACGCTCAAAATGTTGTTTTTGAGATTTGAGAGAGAAATAAAAGACCTTTTATGCAGCAGTGTAATATTATTTAGACTGGTGTAAATGATGGTGATAAAACATTATTTTAAAAGTTATCATTAAAAATCTTAAGACAGTTTTATTTCGCCAATCAAGCCAATGAGATGCTTCCATACATTCCAATGTTTTACAATCGTACACTCACAAACACACTTTAATAAAGCAACATTCCTTTTTCGCAGAATGGAAAAAAAATAATGTAAATTAACCCACAAAAAACCAACTTTTTGAACATCAGATTAAATAAATTCAATTTTAATTCCTACAAAAAGCTAACATTTTGAACAGCAGATTAAATAAAACACGTAACAGTCATAATACAGCCCATACATTAGATCAATGTCCCTTTCGGGAGACTGCACCTCACCACAGCAACATCGCAAAGTTATAAGCCAGAACATTTATCTGAATATATTAAATGTAAAATTACTGATTTATTTATACTTTAAGTAATGGTCACTATCATAAAAGTTATTTAGTTATTAAGTTTGGTTATTTCGTTATTTTTGTTATTAAGTAGTTAATACGTTTCACGGGGTTTCCACATTGATTTTATGAGTTTCCGATAGAAAATAAAATAACACATACAAAGTTGCGAGCATAAACTAGCTCTATTCACCCATCTGTTAAACCACCGTTAAACAGTAGGGTTCCAAAAATGTTGTCGCCTTACAATCTTTACAAGCAAATGGCAAACCTTAGTTTGTAAATTTGTATGAAAATAAATCAACGCTGCAACGCTTACCGCTGTTTTTATTAGGCTTCCCCACAGTTAACAGTCCCACAATAAATAGAACCACACAGCCCACATTTTGCGCTGTCAACAAATCTTCAGTTCATCGGGAGAGGAACCTACTCACAGATAAACTTTAAGTGCACGGTTGCTATTCCAAAACCCTTCCGCCCTAAAAGCCATCGCATTTTTATTAAATGGTGATACAAAATTTTTTAGCGAAGTGGTTCACAAGATCTTCTTCGATTTGGTTTTCATTTTTTACACTGCGACTACAAGGAGGAGTCGGCCTTGAATTGACTACTAATTTATAAAATTTGTTGTTGTGTGTTTTTACAGGGTTAATACACAAAAAACAACTTATCATCGTATCTTATACAGCTTTCTTTGTATTACATTTGTAGGGATAGAAATGAGACCAGAGGTCTTAAATATAAGTAAAAAAATTACATTTAAACATAACGCAACACAAGCTTGCTATAAAGACAGCTTGATTCATTGAGTTGGTTGTTCTTACTACCCTTTCACACGTATCTCGGCCCGCTACCCTTTTCAATTTACGATATAATACACCCTCTGTGATTACAGACGAAACGGATGGAGAAATCGCATTTAGATTAAATACGGATTACTGTATTGTAATGTTTGTGGAACCATCATTTCAACGTCTTATTTTTTGAGTATTAAGAGCTTATCTTAACGTGGAAAACAAATATTCTGTATTGTATCAAACGAGAGAACCAGAAATGGTTATATAGTTAATTCTTATGCGGTGGAAGTAGGATGAGTCGTACTATCCACTGCTGAACACAGGCTTCTCCATAAAGAGAAAACACTACGGGCGAGAGAATTGAAAAATAGGTATTTGTAAAATCTATTCCTGTCGCGCAGTGCCAAACGCCTTCACCGCAGAGTGTGATAAAGACAACTGCTTCTTGGACCGAAAATACCTACTAAAATCACACAAATCAACGTTTCGTAGTCCCCCGATTCCTTTTCCAAAACTAGACCGATTTAAATACTTTTTTCATTAATAATTAAAGAAAGGCTTTGGCCGTGTTCGTATGCTTTCCTTTTTTTCTAAAAATTAGCCAAATTTGTTTTCTGGATGTTTGAACACAGCGGAAAATCTGGCGATTTTTTTCGGTTTTTGAGGGCTCATATCTTTTTTATTAATTAATTTATGAAAAAACAGAAAACATAGAAACATGCTAATAGTGGCCATAGATTTTTGTAATAAAAATTATTGCTCTACTGGTTTTATCCAGGGAGGAAACAGGGGACTACGTTCGTATGGAAAAACGGCCCTTGTGTTTCCTCTTAAAGCCCGGTAGGTCAGCATTTATGGATCGATATATCCTTTGATCGCCTATTACGAAGCGCCTATGCGCTCCGTAAGCGTCAGCGCGCGACAGTGCGGGCCTGACGAGCCGCCGCGCTCACGTATTTTGTAGTTATTTAAACGTAGTAATTTAGTATATCATTTAATGAAATCAAACTCATTTGTCTATAAACTTTTTGTAGCTTTTATGCTATGCTTAATTTTTTTAGTGATCGTTATAATTTAATTCGATATGGTACACCCGCCATTTTGACTCGCACCTCACAAGAGTTGGTGATATTCTATAAACGTGCCGACTGATGATTATATACCTAGTTAATTTTTATGCGATGAAAGTAAGATAGTTGTACTAGTATCCTATTTGACCTGCTCTAATGCATATCAGGAACTGCAAATTATTTCTAATAAATCTGCAGAAGGAAGGCCCAACTTGAGCATACACCTGGGTCGCAAGTGCCAGGCGTTGTATAAGCATTTTTATTTAGGCACGATAGACCCGGTACTCCCGTACGGTAAAATTCGAAATTAAATATGCTTTTGTTAAATATGTAAACATTATTGAAAAGGTATGTCTCCGGTATTTATTACCCGGGACATACCTTTTCAATATTGTATCCACGAGATCTGACTCCATTTTCGAGACCATTTGGCTCAAACTGACAAAAAGTTTGCATTTTGTACACTGAAAAAATGCATTGGAAGGCTTTCTAACACTTTTGTGCATTAAAACACTCACAATTGACGGACCCCAGACCCGTAGCTGACTTGTTAGGGACTGAAGCATAGTATGACACTTAGGCTAACTTGTGTATAACCTCGCCTGGAACGCGAGTGCCGTATCTTTTTATTGTAATCTAGCAGATGAAAATTGAACTCATGTTCTGTTCTTTTTCGTCGGTAAACAAAATATTCGAAATTACATACAACTAGTCGCGGTTCCTACGATAAGTAGGTGCACTCAAAGAATTGTGTAGGTTGTAATTCATAATTTTTTTTTTAAAGTTACACTTCCGGTTGAATCCGTAGCTTTTTGTTGAATATTTTTAATTGCATTGCAATTAATAAACAGTAAGTTATTTGACTAAGGAGGTAACTTGTGACGTCACAGTATACTACTATTGTACTAACCCTTAAAATACGTTTTGACAGATCACAAAAAGAATGTAAATTGATTGAAATGTCATCCACCCAATTTTTAAAGTAGATTTACGAAAACGTAATTTTGCCGGGTTATAAGAGATCATTCGGATACGACTTGACAAGCAAACGATTGACTCGTCAGTTTTATAACCCGTCAAAATGGAAGCGGCTTGAATCTGCGAGACAATTTGAATTCTTTGACTGTACTCGTACTTGGGTGTAGAAAGATTGATAGAAAGAGCGAGAAAACCAACATCAGCTCCACTGAACCGAGCGACAGCACCCACATCAGGCAGGGCCGTAATAAGGGGAAGTCGTGAGTATTTTCCGATACCCCACTTGTCTGGTTACAATGTGAGGGTCGCACTTGAAACACAATTGTCGACGGCTCTTTACAATTTCAACGGAATTATGTGAATAATATCAGTTAAACTTTTTTCGTGTCTGTCTGATTTATTTCAAGTATCTTTGTAAAACAAGCAAAAGCAAACCTTTGAACCGTATAACTTTCATAAAAGATGTGTCATATTTTTTTATTTGTGTATTGGTGTACTTAAGATAGTGTTTTAAGATAGAAGAGTGTTTTTTGTATAGGTATCATATTATAAAAAATAAAAACACTCGGGATTGCCTAAATTAGATTTGTTTTCGACTAAAAGAAACGCGTTAGAAGAAGAACAGATCTTGTTACGTATAAAATGTTTTTCAATAACTCTATACCTAAGTTATTTCCAATACAAACCAGTAAATAAGATAGGTTATCTCCTTAGATTATCGTTTATGACTGATAACGATTTATTCATAATAGATGAGTGTACTGACTTATCTACCTAGTGATATATTTTTGAACCCAATAATAATAAAAGTTAAAAATGAAATTGAAGAAGAAGAGAATGTTTGTTAATATCTGACGTTCAACAATTTCGATTCAAATAGGTCTTATGTGTCAAAAGACAAGTCCAGTCATTAATTAAGCTCCAAAAAAGCCGAGGTTTCCTAAAGGCATTACAAGCCTGAGCCTGTTGCATCACTTCTACAAAGGAAATATGTAAAACAAATAATACTGACAAAATACAAATTAAGGCTTTCGGGTAGTTTTAGCAGTTGAGTTCACAGTACAACAGTTTACAAAACGCACTTAACTCCGTCCATAAACATAATAGTTTTTTTTTATTATAAAGTTTTATGTCAATCTGAGACAAAGTAAAACATCCTTTAACTGTAGGTACACTCATTTTATTTAACTTTTTTGACAATCACAATATGACAAAGTAACAAGCATCTCCTCACAAACTTTCATGTGTAAGAAAATATACTTAGTAACAGTAAGAGTCAAATTTGCGAAACGATGTACCTAACTCATTCTTATCTACATTTCTCAAGCACATGTCTTGGCTTAAAGTTTAGGATATTAATCATATTATGTATAGAATTTGTACTATCCCAACTGTAAACTGTTTAGTGTTTAAATTAAAATAAAATAAAATATGAGACAGAATAAAACACCCCTTAAATTCTTTAATTGTAAATTATTTAAAAAATTTACTTTGCAGAAGTTAAACGCGATCTCTGCACTTATTTTCAAATCATAATCTTTCATTCAATTGATTAAACTAACTTTTAATGCTACTCAGCAAAAATAAACTTACCCGTTACGTACTTTGCTGTTTAAATTCAAAAGTTCCTTCGTAAAACACTCGGCGACTTAATTTGCTTACATTGTGTTTTCTTTCGCTTTAAGCTTTATCACACTTCAAATGACCTCTATATAAAACAAAGAATACTTAGTCTTAAAATACTTTGTGACATTGTCTTTCTTGCTGTTACAAATTAATTTGATTTATTCGTCTTTACTGATTTTAAATGGTTCTAAAGTATTATTTTAAATCATTCACATAAATTATATGTACCAGTGTTATAAATTGGCGTGAAAATAATAAAAAATGTAACATAATGCTAGATACGACTTCTATGAAATGAAATTCCTCTTAGGTTAAAACAAAATCTTAATGTTTTAACATGTTTCATTTATTTGTGCGGGTTACCTACATGTTGGTCGGACATTCTTGTGTTTTAGGGAGACAATCGAAGAGCAATGCAACGCCACCTACCGGGTTCAACTGTGTTTTGAAATCATTCAAAAAAAAAAACATCGAAATACAGGATAAAATTTTAACCACTTTCCAAAATTTATCAAATTTTAATCTTTCTTGTTGCATTTTTACACTAAACACTTAACACTTACGGGGTTTAATGCAACGAACCGTTGCGGTTCGTTGCGGTTGCACGAATCATGGTCGCGGGCAGACTCTCTGATCTCTGCCCGCGACCATGATTCGTGCAATCGGATCGAAACGTCGGGAAGGTAAATTACTGTTTACCTTTTAATAACGGTTCGTTGCATTAAACCCCGTAAGTGTTAAGTGTTTAAAAATTATCAAGTTTTCACTCGATTTTTTTTTTGTAATATAGTTTTTATTTTTACTGTTCTAAGCCTGTTAAGGTATCAAGGGAAAATCAAAAACTTATGAATAGTATCGTAATAAATCAGTGAGGTAGGCATCGCGTAAAAAAAGTGATGCTAGGAGGCCGTATCAAAGATTTTAGATTTTGGCGGACATTTTCTAAGTGCTTGGCATTTTTGTACTGGCCTATACCAAAAGAAAACATATACGTTATTTGTATTTTGTCTCTTAGATGGTTGTAATAAAATTTGAAAGGCGATATAAATTTCATCCTGTGTATTAAGATACACAAAACAACTTGATATTTTCTGCTTCTTATCATCCGTCTTATGCCATAAAAGAAAAGCGTTTAAACATGTTTTCATCAATCTAAATGCTGTAATTTTATACCTCATTGCTTTACTAAGATTATTCTGCTTGGTTGACTCAAATCAGTGTAATGATAAGATTATGACAATTTCCTTGGACCAGAATTTGTTAGGGCCATTGTGTTCTTTGCTCATCATCATATAATATATCTAAACTTACGCCATAATAATAAATGTCATTTTCACGTTTCAAGTTAATCATGTGGAAGCTTGGACGAATAAACCACTGGACGCGCAATGACAGGCAATTTTGCTTGTGCCCCCTTGGCAAGGAAGCGGGCTTTTTAGCCTCACTTATATGTGACGTCTTGTCAGTACGGTTTCAGAGCTCGGTGAGAAACATTGTCGAGGAAAATGGGTAAATGTGCCGTATTTTTGTGTAAAAATTATAGCGGCAAGACAAAAATATTTCTTTTCATCCGTAAGTATCTTTTTATCCCAATAAAGCTGTTAATTTTTCTATTTATTAGAGAAAAGTTACATTGCCATTAAAAAAAGTAGTGGTCAGTTACCACAAAATCAAAAATATTACGTATACTTCATTCGGTAGGATTATCCTATTGTTCATCATTCGTTCCCTAGTCAATTTAGTTTTAACTGTGCTTGGCAATTGTCGATAAATAATATCGATAAATGTACTAATAAATTTATTGTATAAATACTTTTGAAATAAAATGATAAATCTGTAAAATGATTAACTCTAGAGTAGATTAAAGTACCTACTTAAACTTAAAAATACAACAGTTTGCTTTAAAATTTTAAACTTCATATTTTATTACAATACCTCCAATTAATGTAATTTCAGATTTCCTGTAGATCCATTAAGTAAAACAAAGTGGGTCGAAGCCGTCCAAAGAGAGGCAAAATGGATCCCTACGAAACACCACCGAATATGTGGTATCCATTTTACACCAGAGTGTTTTAATGCTAACGCAAAAAATCATAAGCGACTATTCGTTTAATTGTTTGTGCTTACTTAAACATGCCCATACTGTAATTTCTGTTTTGGTAATAAAAATAAAAAACATTTTGCATAAGATTCGGTCATTCATTCGTTCAACACATATCGATAGAAAAATATCGACACTTTCACGCACTTAATGTCAATAATTGACACGACAATCTCCCCCCGCCCCGCAGATATTGATTGATGATGTTTTCATACATTCGCTCTTGCGTTTCATAGTGGTTAATTCATCCAAGTGTAGAAGACATTATCTCGTTAAATTGGTATTTTTTAGAATTTATATATGATATGACTTGCCCGCAAACTCGTACGTTTATATTTTGGATTTAAAATGTATCCCTAAGGCACTGTACCAATATTTTTGGGATAAGAATATGCTTGACAAAATGACGTCTGACGTAGTGTCTCTGTGGCTAAATTGGTAAAGTACCGAGCCCGGTATGCATGGAGATGCGGGTTCGAGTCCCACCTGAGGCATAATTTTTTAAGTTTTAATACTATAGTATAATTGCGATTAAGTTGCTAAAATATCATTAAAAATTTATAAAAAGTAGCTAATGTGCTAAATACTAATCAGTTTACGTATTCTAATCCAATGCTAGTCTACTAATTCTTACTAACATTACAAATGTGAAACTTTAGAAGAATATTCTTTACTTAATTCCCACGGCAAGGCTGAACAGATATGGATCTTTGCATAAAAGTTTATTACATCCTAGAATAAAATATGTATATTTAAGCTACTTTTATACTTTTTTGTGATATTTTATATCAGTACTTAAACTTGAAAAATTATAAGAGTTACTTATTTCGAGATTTCTACCATGTGTACCTTGTTTTTTATGAGTTTCCGATATTTCGGCACTGTTGTACATGGTAGAAATCTCGAAATAACTAACTCTTACGATAGTGACCATGAAAGTTTAAAACAGTATATTGAAAAATTATGTCTCAGGCGGGACTCAAACCCGCTTCTCCATGCAGGCAATCCTAGTGGTGTTGGCACAAAAATAGCGTTTTCTCTTCATCATCTTCAAACAGCTTACAGCATCCCATACGCAAAAAAAAATAAAATAAAATATAAGTAAACTGTTTTTAATTAGTATGATTTAAATTTTATATTGATATTATTAAATTAATTTTTTCACTATCCGTTAAACAGGATGACTTTTCATCACCTTCCAAATTTTTTATAGGCGTTCAGTATAGTACTTAATGCCAATATATGAAGTAAAAAACGTAGGTCAAGTTGTCACCCGAAAATATTTTTCGCAACATAGTTTTCAATTTATAAGGTCCTAAGCCTGATAAGGTAGGAAGAGAAAATAAAAAATGAATGTAATGAATGAATGAGATGCGCATCGCGTAAAAAAAGTGTTGCTAGGAGGCCGTATCAAAAATTTTCGATTTTTGCAGACATTTTCTAATTGCTATATCTTGACATTTTTGTACTGGGCTATATATACTAAAAGAAAAAATACGCGTTTGTATTTTGTCTCGTAGATTCTTGGATTAAAATTTAGAAGGTGGTTAAAATTTCATACTGTATATTTTACTATAATTGTTAACAAAAGGTTGAGGTAAAATATGCAACATCAGTTCCTTCGGAAAACTGACACAAATGGGTACTAGCCTTAAAAACAGGTTATGAAAGCGGAGTGCGCGAAGTGTAGGGTTCCGTAGTTTCAAATGCTGAATTGTTCGATTATGGTTTCAATGAGTTCAATATTTTGTATTTACCACACGTTTAAGGTTATTAACCACCCAACCAACCCACACTCTTAAATCTATAAAACACAGCATTTTAGGACTTAAAATGTTTTAAATAGACTCCAAAAGAAAACATCCTTACCTCTAAATGTAAGAGGTACCCTAAAAACATAGTTATCCAGATTTTAAAAACACTTTGCCGGCGAAAGCTACAGCTTTTAAGAAATGGGAGTCTCAAAACTAAACCGCTGTCGGATACAAACAGACAGACGGTTATGGCGAAACTTCAAGGGTTATTTGCTGACAGCAGAACCCTGAAAAGGTCTTGTTAATATTTGAATTATTTATGAGGTGCAGTCTCACTTAGGGTGCGGAAATGAATAATGAACCACGGCGACACGGTGCAACATATTATTGCATGCCAAACTTTTTTTTTATAAAAATTAGTTTTTGTTTCACATTATGTGACGATGCAAACGTCGTCGTCTTTGCATTTCATCGATAACGAGCTTATTAATTTAAGTGTTAACAATATTTTAAGTATGACAGATGAAATTAGCCCTTATGTTTAGACTTGGACAGCTCGAGTCGGCATTTTTGAATGAGACTATGTATACAGAATTTTAACCACTTTCCAAAATTTTTGTAGGCGTTCAGTATCTTATTTAGATCCCATTTATGAAGCAAAAAATGTAAATCAAGTTTTCACCCGAAAATATTTTTCGCAATATAGTTTAAATTTTTACACTTTTAGGCCTGTTTATGTATAAAGGGAAAATCAAAAACTTATGATTAGTATCATAATGAATGAATGTGATGTGCATTGCGTAAAAAAGTGTTGCTAGGCGGCCGTATCAAAAATTTTAGATTTTTGGCGGACATTTTCTAAGTGCTTTATCTTCACTTTTTTGTACTGGGCTATATCAAAAGAAAAAATACGTCATTGGTTTTTTGTCTCGTAGATTGATATATTAAAATTTGGAAGGTGGTTAAAACTTCACCCTGTATAAGTAGTTCTTATATTTTGTGAATTATGACATCAAACAATATTGTACTTAAAAGCGTGCTTCCCAGTGGGATTTTATATACATATAGCATATATAGGCTATACCACAGAACATGGAAGTAGGTTGGAAAGGCTGTCATGCGCCCTTTGTATAAGATGTCGATGTCGCCTCTTGCACCCCACTGCACATAAACGAGTTCAAATAACGCCAATCAAGCAAATTCTTTTGACAACGCGCAACCAATAGGGTAGCGCGACGTCAAATGAAACCAATCACAGCGCTCACCTCCAAGCATTTGGTCATAACCTCTGTGGCGCGCCCGCCCCGCCGAATTATCTGTTAATGTTGTTATGTTGCATTAGCTGTTGGTCTTCCGATTAATAAATAAATTAATAAATTAAAAAATATAGGATTACTAAGAATAAAGAATATCACTATTCTCGTGTTGTAATGAATATTATCAGGCGAAAACAGGCAGCAACGTCTAACCTAAACCATTTTCCAACTGGCGATTTTAAATTTTCTACAGAATTTGAACTTAAATTATTTTAGAAAATTGCAAAAAAATTGTTTTCTATTTCCAGCCAGATGTATGCCTTCATTTTTCAATGGTTGTAGATTGAGTTTATTAATTTTGCAAATTCTGTGCAATGAGATGTATGAAAAATTAAGCGATAGTCGGTCAATTTAATTTGCGTCATACGTACTGATATTTTTAGCATTTTGAACTTTAAATTCAAGGACAAAGGTACGTTTTATGTTTTTGATATTCAGGCGCTAGGCTCCTACGTACAAGTATTAGCAAGTTTAAAATAGATTTCCATTTTTCAGCGCCGTATGTCAAAACACATTTCCGTCTTCATACTAACGTACGTCAGAATGTGAATCAATACTGAATTTAAAAATGCTGCAAACTGAGCATAAATATTTGGGTATATATCGGGTTGCCTAATTATTTGTGCTCCTAATTGTCATTGGCGCACAAACTATTAGCCTAAAATTTTTTCGCACATCATTACTATTCCTAATCGTGTTTAGCCTATTTTTACTACGCTTAACTTTATATCGCCGTATTATAATTTCGCCGAATATATCATAACACCTACCCTTTTGCAGTTCCAAATTTTTATTCGCAGAAAGTTAAAAACTTTATCAGCATGCAATATGCATGCTTGCAAAGAAGTTATCATGCATGCAAGCAAGCAAGCAAGCAAGCATGAATGCATGCAAACAATCATGCATGCATGCAAAGAAGTAAGCATGCATGCAAGCAAGCAAGCAAGCATGTATGTATGCAAACAAGCAATCATGCATGCAAACAAGCAATCATGCATGCAATCAAGCACACATGCATGCAAACAAGCAATCATGCATGCATCCAAACAATCAGACTTCCGTGACGGCTTCGGCGCTGCGGGGCTCCGGCGGTCCCACGCGTGCTTATCGTCGCAGATGGCTTACGCTCACCACCGTAGCTTCGGCTTTCTGGCCGGCTGCGCCGGCCAGCCTCAGCCGCGTCGCCTCGCTTACAGCCTCCTGCTCCTCAGCCCGCGGGCCGCCTCGCCCCTCCGCGCCTACGCGCTTTTGAATTACACTCTAGGGGTAGGGCAGACAAGACTGCTTGGGGTCGGTTTGTGAGCGATTCGTTTCTTAAACTTTTCTGTTCAAAAAAATAAAGCGTAATGTCAAAAAAAGATGCTAATACATTTTAGTGCTTTCGATATTAGACACACTGAAATTAGGGTTTTCAATTTTTAGACCAATCTATAATAGTGCGAAATCAACTGTTAGACTAGACAATAATTATACGTTATAAGTTTAGGCCAATACGGTTCGGCCAAATGAAATTAGGACTTTAAATTTTAGGCGAACCGAAGGGCACCCTAAATATTTTCTACCTTTGCTTGCGCAAAATTTGTTTTTTTTTATCTGTTTAAGTACCCATTCTGCTGGTTTTGCCTTTGGTTATTGTTAATGACACGTAAAATCAAATGTGTGCAATTAATTGGTTTATAAATGATCGTTAACATTAAAAAAAAAATATTTTTATGAGATATTACGTAATTATTTTTATTATAATAAATACTTATAAATTTTAAATATTTATTATCTATATTATTTTGATTTTTTTCAACATCTCATATACTTTTCAGTGTTCAATGTAGGGAGTTAACTCAATACTTTTTTTTTAAGGATTTAACTTAATCGTTTATTCAAATTCAAATTTATTTATTTCGGATAACTTTAGATCCATAGTGTTAGTAACATAGTTCTTACGTCTAGTATTAGTAAAATTGCGATTCGAATAATTAGATAATAATAATAAATAAACCAATTTATGGTCATGGGTAGATCTGTAACAGGAATCAGAATAACGACGACAACAAACACCTGAACTCGAGAAAATATAGTTTTTTTTATTGACTCCTCGGTTAATCGAACCCAGGGCCCTTATTCAGCTATTTCAATTGCAGTTCTATCGCGATTGAATTGGGCGATTTTGACATTTAGCCCATACTAGAACTGTGAAAAACCTGCTATTCAATTACTATTGTAATACGGTTTGGTTAGCTGAAGCGACACCATGAAATTAGGTATAATCCACCACGGATGTTGCCAAATGGGTAAAAATGTATGAGTACTTATGTAATAGAGTATGAGACAAACAACATGAATTGTTGTTGTAGCGAGGCAATTTCAATTTATATACCAAATGTCAAGGTAAACTTATTTAAATTAACCTTTATTTAAATTTATGTGAATAGTTACCTACTGTATAATCAAATAGTTGATTTAGTTCAACAAATCAATCGCGGGAAACGTTAATGTAAACATTTTAGCTTTAATGTGTAGTACATGTCAGGCGAAATTCTAGCTAAAACTAATGATGACAAATTTCTAAAACTATAACTGTCTCGTGTGTACAAACCTTACTATTTTTTTGCATCTGTTCCACTCGTTTATACAACTTAAAAACATATATTTTACAATTCAAACAAGCTCAATTTTAAGCTGCACTGTTTCTAAATTAGTATACCTCGTATAAAAGTATTCGTAAAAAATATAAATATACTTTAAAAAGGGAGTAACAATTGTATGGTATTTGCCGTGTGATATCTGCTTTAAAAAAACATCACCTCTTTCTTTCTATGGTCGACTAAAGGAACTCCAAAGACGTCGGCAACAGTCAACTAAAACTAGTTTTTTTTTCTCTTTATTGTTTAAAGAACTTTGGTCGTTACATATAAGAATATGTAACGACCAAAGTCCTTTAAACAATAAAAAGAAAAAAAAAGATTCTTCTGACATAATAATGTTAGAAGAATCTTTTTCTTGGAACGGTCAGACAACAGCAACTTTGTCAACCACAGGGAATAAGGATATAGCCTCTTTTTGTAGACGGCTGTGTCCAGGTCTTTTTGGGCTGATGATGATTATGATTTTAAACTGTTTTTAGCGAATAGTTTACTGGTGTAATTAAATTGAAAAATACAATTTATCGAATAAAATTGATTGCCTTAGGTAGGTATGTTAGTGGGTTCAAGGTTCAAGCCCTACCTAAACCAGTCAAAATTTTTAACCATAGAATTGTTTTTCAATGATGATTCGTGTTCAAGAGTGAGTGATCTCTTTTTATTTTTCTCGTTTGTTTTTTTTTTTTTAATTTAACTCACTACCTACAAAACACAAGTGTAGGTAAAAAATCATCATCGATAAAGGCATTCAAAGATCTCTAATATTGGCGGATATGAGAGGACTGGATTTCAATTCGCTAGGAATGCCTATCATTTTATGCGTCTAGTAATAGGGAGGCCTCTCTTAAGAAAATGTTCCGAACTTCCGATTTCAGTTGTTTATTCTGTGAGCAAGTGATTGGTACTTAGAATCCTACCTGGTACAATCTTTAATTTTATGGATGGATAAAGTTTCCAGTGGCATAAGTAGTTAAAAAAACAAGATGCAAATTCAAACTTATTCGTATTCTTATCGTAAGACTATCCTTCAACAATATTCTGGTGTCAAAATTTCTTAGGTGTCTATTACAAGCCCCGTAAGTAAATCATTTTTACGATTTCCATTTTGGGACAGAAGCCTATCATGCCTTCCGAATAATACTCTACCACTTCCAGATCCAAGCCTAAAAAGATCATTTCCTAAATTAGTACGATCGGGAATCGAACCGTTGTGTAGAAGATGGTCCATCGCATCAATTGAGTCGTCAACTGAACCTTTCGAACATGACTTAAGAGTTGTACAAAACTTAACAAAAAATTATTTGAAGTTAACTGTACGTTCAAGTGGGTTCTCATTTGATAAAGATTTTTTTCTGTCATTGATTGTTTGTCTGGTGTTTTTCTTATATCATACAAACGTGTTCAAAATTCATGTTTCATTGTTTTCTGTTTTTTCCGTCATAACAATCTTTACAGAAAACAAAACAAGATCAGAAAGGTTTTTGTCCCTTCGAAAAGCAGCCAGCAACGTAGCAAAACATATGACATTGACAAATAGATCTGTGATGCAGGAGCGGCTGGGAAATGCATTCACTTTTAGTCCTTTATTTAAAAATTTTCTAGTCGAAACAAGAATTCCTTATAGTTTCTCCATCTGTTTGGTAATCCTAGACTTATCTCATATAATTACAATTAGTCCAAGAAAGTTGTATTGTTGGCACAGGTATATTAATCACGAGATATTTGTGCCTACAGATAATAAAATACATTATCGTGGCACTAGTTTGAGAAAAGTACTTTTCATTTTTTCAAATGTATGCGTCGCGTCGTTCTGAGATGATGATGACGATAATTTAGTTGAAATGAGGTCACTAACCGCTAGACAGGCAAACAAGATGGCCGACATAGACAAGTAAAGTTTCGAAATTGAAATCCACCCGCATTTGCCATGTGACCATTACAGCACTATCTGATATTGTGCATCAATAAAGTGAGAATTGAATTTAAATTATTTGAATTCACAAATTGAAATTGAAAAAACCTTATCAGAAGCAAAAGTAAATTAGGATTTTAGACTTTTTCGTTGCATTGAAACTGCTATTTATTAAAACGGGACTGAACACGGACTGAAACGTCAGAAATATACTATTTAAGCAATGAATATCGAAGGTGAAAATAATTGTCAGTCAGTTGTGTTGCATTTCACATAAAAAATCAGCTGTAAGCAATTAATACAGGTATTATTCTATAAGTTTTTTTTTTAAAGATATACTCCTGTAAAATTACAGAATTTTATTTAAAATTTAGCTTTAGCGTAATCGTCATCATCATCATCGCTAACCAATAGCAGACCAGCAGATGGACACAGACCTCTCCTTATGGAGGATTATGCCAAAACCGCTAATGACGCTGCGGCCTTTCTTTGACAGGAATTCTTTAGTCGCGTCTTATGTCACCCAAAGGAGTATAAGTGGTTGAGCTACTCTTTTTAGGTACCAACATAAACAAAACAAGGCTTCAATCTATCAAAATTTGAAATGGCTTTAACGTAATGTATAGGATTTAATTTACTTCGTTGCTGGTCCCAAAAAAGTCTTATTTTGACTAATTCTTCAGAAGACCATGAATACAATATGCATGTCTATTAATTTGTTTTATTCGAATGGGTATAAGTTGTTTTAAAGTTGGTTAAAGAAAATTTAAAAAGAAAAATCGACACCTCATGCAGGTGTCACGTGATAAAAAATAAAAAAACACGTTCTATAGTCAAGTTGCGCGAGTCCGACTAGCTCTTTACGGAATTCATACAAGACTTATTTTTTTATGTCCTTGGCCCACAATAACATGGCAGTAAAGAACAACTGAAAAAAAATCTGCATGAATAATAACTACCTACTTTCGTCATATTCCACTGTTTTATGTATGAATTATAACAACAAGCAATGTTGTTCGGAATATAAAATAAGAATAGATCGTTTTATCATGGTAATAAGATGCTGGCAATGTATATGAAAATCAACACCTCAGGGGCATGTAGTTTGTATGAAAGATGTCCCACGGGTACTATGAAATATTTGATGCGTGAAATCGGACGAAGCACTAGTGGAAAAAAAAGAATCTGAAAAATTTAGTATCCGTTTAGAAGTACCTTATATTTTATTTTAATGATAACTAAGTTTTTAATAATAAACACAACCTTAATCCCTCAACCCCCAGGCGGCACGCGCCTGCCGCGATAACAATTGATTTCAATTGTGTCTGGAATAACTCACGATCGAGGGATTAAACTTAAATCTTTGGTTCTAAATATTTAAATTCGTGTGAAAACAAAGAATTCCAACAAAATTTATAAAGTTTATTTGGTTACATTCATGCCAACTAATAATTAACTTTAAATGTAGGTAATTAGCATCTTTTAACAAACTTTTTTTGAATTAAAGACCAAAATCTTGTTAAAATTATATACTAATAAAATTGTTACATAGAAGTTAAGTACTATGAAGTAATTAGAGAAAAAGTTACTAGGTAATAAAGAAAACTTGAAATCTAATTTAGCTCTCTCCTTAGATATATGATTATATTTTGTGAGAATAGATTTGTAATTATTCAGACGATTTTCCCATTCGTAATTAGTAAAATCAGTGAAGAATTGTAAGCAGTTCTAATGAAATACAGTTAATGCTATAAGCTCTTGTTATTCGGGATACTATAATTATTTTTGCTATACCATAGTTTAATGTTGGCATCGTCTAAGTCTTGGTTATTACATTTGGGACAACTGCCATCTGGCCTCCTTAACCCTTGGGAGCTGTAACCATTGCCATTGGAATCAAGGCTACACTTCCACAGTTATGTTTTAGTAGCGCAGGCTTCCTGCATAAATCTGGTCAAATATTCTCAGAAATCCAGATGTTATCACGTACTTACAAAAGAACCCACGGGCGTGCGATTAGATAGATACCTATAATGTTTATTCCACTAGAATCGAGTCTTGGAATTGCCGAAGCTCCTTAAGGCAATTACTCGTAACTTAAACATATATTTTATTGAATCATAACAAAAAATGTTTTTAAGCATTTAAAAATTGATTGTGTATATTACATTTTCAAAAATATTGACTCTTAACGAATTGTATTGTCAACTACTTAACGCCAGAAATTTCAGTACTGATATTATAATTGCAATTTAATTTCAGTATATAAACTTGAATAATTTTGTCTCAGGCGGGACTCGAACCCGCATCTCCTCGCATGCCGGGCGGGCGCCATACCATTAGGCCACCGAGACACTGCGACACGACGCGAATTTTTCAAGCATATTCTTACGCTGTGAGCCAGCGTTGCTTCATCAAATGTTAGGAGTTTGCACCCTTAACACCCGAAAGAAACATCTTTGCAGATGTTTGACAGTCAGTTAAGATGAAACAGCTATTTATATACTTTATTTGATATTTCAGCAACTTAATTGCACTTATAATATCAGTATATAAACTTGAAAAATTTTGTCTCAGGCGGCGCCCGCCCGGCATGCGAGGAGATGCGGGTTCGAGTCCCGCCTGAGACAAAATTTTTCAAGTTTATATACTGATATTATAAGTGCAATTAAGTTGCTAAAATATCAAATAAAGTATGCAATTTAATTGTTTAAAATATAATATCAAAGTACTTATTTATAATGCTATTTTATCTCAACCGATTTTTAAATATCTATACTTAATTATAAATAAATTATTATAAAGCTGAAGAGTTTGTTTGTTTGAACGCGCTAATATCAGAAAGTACTGGTTCGAATTGATTTTTTTTTGTGTTGGATAGTCCATTTATCGAGGCAGGCTTTAGGCTATATAACATGACGCTGCAACCAATGGGAGCGAAGCATCAGTAAAAAAAGTTGCAAAAATAGTCGCGATCATAGTAACAGAAATTGTCGCGGACGAAGTCGCGGGCAACAGCTAGTTTATTATAAATATTTCTCTCGGATGTTGGTACGTAACTAAAAATATGGATGAAATGCCGATGGCGTAAATCCTAGAATAAATTCGACAACACAAACAATGTCTTGGTACCTCAATGGGGACTACCGTTTCTTTGCTCACCAGTTGGCGCCACTGTAGACTGAGGTCCGGAGGTATAGCTGTTAAAGGCGATTGACGCCGAAACAAAGTGTTATATCTTAAATCTAATTAAGGTTATATTGTTTATAAATAACTATCTTGATATCAACAAACTAACTTCTGAAATAGTTGCCGCCTATTTTTGAGCTTTTTCTTAATTCCGCTTTTAAAGCGTTCACATTAATCGCCAAATAATCCATATTTGCGGTATTTTACGAAGGAGATCACTTTCCAGCAGGAAAATTAAAGAAATTATAATTTATGCAACAAATTCCGCTAAAACCAGTACAAAGTGAATGATATTGGACCTCACGCGACACTAGCGCCTCTAGTGGCAAATTCACTAGCGATAGCCCCCATTGGTTAAAGCAGTCTGTTGTCCTTGTGGATTCATGTACGGTCGGCCAAGAATGAAGTTTATCTCCATAAGGTTGATACTCATTCGCGCGTCAGAGAACAACAGGGTTGATTTTCCAATACAAATATATTCTGCAGCTAAACTAAAGCGTCATAGTCCCTATCACTATTTTACTGACATTTGCAATTTAGAAACTGGTAAGTAGGTATACCACTTTTTTTGCCGACCGTATTACAGATAGTCGAAATTTTTATTCCTTTTTAAAATTTTCATTTGTGTTGTTTTACCTCCGTGACCACCGCGTTCTAAATAACAAAATTCCATAAATATAAACTCTTGATATAAGTATTTTAATCTGATCAATGTTTAAATAGGTAGCCAAAGCGTGGTCCTTCTCGATGCAAGGTACGTATAACGCCGTTGAGAGGGAAAAACCGGGTATTTCTTTGTCCCTCCGGGCGGAAATTAATTTCGGCCGAGTTAATCGAAAGATGTTTTGGCGTGCAAGCCCTGTGGACCAAAAGTTTTCTCCAATCCTGTAAATAAATAGAAATGTAATACTTTGACTTGTTGTAAAGGTATATTATTAACTAGATGGCCCGTCGTACCACCTTTGAATAAGTGCTTTGGTTGGATTCTGTTGTCCTGAATGTCTCTTTATTGTTTTAAGTTTTTTAGATGTCTTTAGAAACAAACCCTAGAATAAAAAATCATTCCACCTAAGTGATGTTACTAACACGACTTTGTTTGTACTCGTATATTTATAGATGAGTATAGAATATGTGCCTTAACGTTGATAAATGCTGAGTTATTTCTTTTACTGCGAAAAAAGTAAAATTGTTCACTCGTATTACGTACAAGGTAAGGTTTTTTGCAGAAAAGTGACTATTAAAGATCTGGGCATCATATTCAACGAGAAATTGACCTTTCGCCCTCATTATGATCACATAATAAACAGACTGTTGGGTTGATAATGAGAACCACAAAAGACTTTAAGGAACATCACAGCCACCCTTTCCCATTTTTACAGTCTGGTCAGAAGTGTTTTGGAGTACTGCAGTCCGATTTGGTCACCTTACTATATTAAATATATAGACAGTCTAGAGAGGATCCAGAAGTGATGCTTGCGTTACCTAACCCGTAAGCATAATTTAGACCGCACCCTAGAAGATTACGACGAACGCATGTCTAGGTTCGGGGCCATCTCGCTCTAAACCCGCCGCAAAAGGTACGACGGTCTACTGTATCTTCATAAAATCCTCCACTCTACCGTAGATGCCCCTAGTCTGCATTCTTCGCTAAATATTAACATAAGGCATAGATCTCGCAATCTGAATGTATTTGATATACAGGTCTTCAAAATCAACGCATCCTTTTATAACCCTCTTGTAAGAATGTGCTGCACATAAAATGAACTGGCTCATAGTGGCAAAAATATATATCCGACACCTTTAAGGCTAGAGCGACCTGAACAGACCCACTATATTGCACAAGTTCGTTTAATTTTATTTAGATATTTATAAGTAATTTTATCAATCATTCCTATTAGCATAAGGAAATCATGTTGTGTATACAATTTGTGGATTGCGATTTAGCTTTTTCATCTAAAAATTGTATATTATTTGAGAAAAGACTGTAATCTGTATGTGTACCTTAATTATATTTAAAAAATATATAAAAAAACTACTTTTATATCTTAAAATTTTTTAACTGTGGTCATTTTTTTTTATATGGTTGTTTTTATTATTTATAAAATAAAAATTACAACACTTTCATCGCTATAAATAGTGATAACTGCCATGTCTGTGTTACATAGGATTTAAGATACTACTAACTAAAAGCATGTCAAATATTAAGTGTTTTGAATAACTGAAATGAAAATGAAAATGAAATGAAAATATGATCTGCGCCCCCTACAAAACCCTTCCGAATAAATAAATAAAATAGGTTCGTAGGAACTTCAATCAATAGCAGCCCTCACTCACGGCTACTTTTAAGGTTTACATTTTCATTATAAGCTGAAATTTAATTGCATAGACGGTCTGTTTGGTTAGTTTAGCTAATGCACAACTAGAAGAGTAGGCTCATTTGACATTCTTCTTTTTTAATGTTGCTTAAAGTAGATTCAAATTTCACTTCTGCTTTATAGGTAACCGACAGAAGATTTAATAGAAAGCGAAACATAGGTACACAAAATCATTAAATTTTGTTCAATCAATTAATCAATCAATCATTTATTTGCTCTAAATAGGGTCAATTTCACATTTTGTGGGTGTGTATACATTTTTGGAAAGCACTTAAACCTATTTAGCTATTTTGATAGCATGCAAAATATACATTTACACATTATCCATAAAAATATTAATTAGCATTATAAAACATATACCTACTAAAAATTTGGTCAAAAACTTGTGTAGGCTATTTAATATTCAATTATATTATAATAACATTTATCTAATTAAAATTTCGTCTAAATATTATTAAATTAATACATTATTATTATAGCATGTAAATATATATATAATTATTAAATTAAAATTTATCTATAAAATACTCATTAACATCCTAATAACATTTATCCACTAAAAATTTCGTCAAAATATTTTTAAATTTATACAAATAATTTTAATTAATTAAAATTTTTGTAGTTGCTTGTGTGAAACTAGAAAACTCTACAGGAATAAGTTAGAATTTTTCTACAAAATATTTTTCAAGGTTCACGTTAAATTTCTTTTTACGAACCTCTAAAACAATACATAATTGCCGAAACCGACCACTATCTCCTATTGAATTATTGTATCTTATTTAACGAACGTGGGTTATTCCAGACACAATTAAAATTAATTGTTATCGCCACAGCCGGCTGTCGCGCGGGGTTCGAAGCAAAATTTGCTACTTATTAGGAGTCAACCTACCACACCTATCTACGTTTTGGCAAAACCCTTGGAAAATGTTAATCCTTTTTCCATTCAACTCGCCATTATTTAACCGTCGCTTGGTTTTGGGCACTTTTAATTTTCAAACAAAAGATTTCCGTTATTATCAAATCGGTGGTTTTTATTTAAATATTAATGATTTTATGGGAATTTGTTTTAGAAAATCGCGAAGAGTTTGAAACAAAGAGACTTTTTACAAGCACACGAATTTGGGTAATTGTATAAAATTTTTTTTTTTTTAATTCTGTGTAAATTTTTTTTTCTTGACAAATGAAATATATGAGAATGTACAAAAAGTACACAAAGGAAAATTTATTTATTCCAGAAATGCCCATACGCATTTCCTTGTAAAAACAATATCTCGAACAAAATTTACGATTCTCTTGCCGTTCCGTTATGATTGCAAGTGAGCAAAATCTTGTTCACTTAAGGCGTGCTCACACTTGGTGTAAGTTGACATGTGAAAATGAAAAAGTTTAAATTTCAACAGATTTATCGTCACTACAAAAAAAAAACAATTTGACAAATAAATTGTTTTTTTTTTGTAGTGACGATAAATCTGTTGAAATTGAAACTTTTTCATGACATATTATGACATATTATGACAATGCCTGCAACCTACCTCAGCGGCTTGATATTAATAGGTAATGACTTTGGCAATAACGCTGTACAGTTTTAATTCTAACCGATGTTGTTGTTTGATATTTAGGACGTGTGTGCTCTTTTGTCGCGTAGTGTGCGCGGTTCTAAGGCGTCCACACCTTGGAATTTTCGAAAATTGCACGGATTTGTGATCATTTGGCAAGCACGATGATTGTGCCTGTACTCATCATTGCAATGGTAACTTGAATTCAATGTTAGCCTTTGCCCTGCAGTAGGATGATTATAGATTATAAAAAAAATACAAAATAAAATAAAATAAAAATAATTTATTTCAGGCCCATATTATAGTGTTAAATAATTACACTAAGAACTAATAAAAAAATTAAAATAATTTATATAAGTGTCTTTGACTAGGTGGACGTGCGTCCAATGCTGCATTATAGCACTGTCAATTATAGGCCGTTACTTTTTATTTACCATGATAAATTTTTTTTATTTATTTAATCTGTATTGCACAGATTAAAAAAAAAGTACTAATGGCGGACTTAATGCCGTATGGCGACAAAGTATAAGCAAGGTTACAAGTAATTATTTAAAATTAGGTACAAACAATTAACATATCATACATATAAATAATAATTTACTTAATATATAAGCTTCAAACAGTAAACACATACGTAAATGGTTATACACAAATACAATTGCACAATACATACTTAAATATATTTGAAAATATGATAAATACATAAATAAGATGACTTACAGTGAAAAGTGAAACTAAGTAGAAGATGACAAAAACAATTTGCGGAAATGGGACCGAGCAAGTTTCTTAAATGAGTGTTTGCAGGGTGCTTGTTTAAGTTTTTCTGGAAGGGAATTCCAAAGACGAGAGGATTGAAGTAGAAAAGACTTGCATACGAAACCAGTGCGGTGAGAAGGAATGAAAAGGGTAAGTTCGTTTGAGGAGCGCAACTGCCGAGAATGTGTAGAACTGAGAAGAGTGAAACGAGATTTAAGATAAGAAGGGGAATGCGGATCGTTTAGTATAGAGAAGAGAGTAGATAGAATTCTAATGTTGCGCCGAAAGGATAAAGGCAGCCACTGAAGCTTCAAGCGAAACGCGGAGATATTTTCAAATTTCCGAAGACAATAAATAAAGCGAATGCCGTAGTTAATTAGACGATCCAATTTATTGAGTAGAACTTGGTTCAAGTCACAATAACACACATCAGCGTAATCAATGAGCGGAAGAACAAGAGATTGTACGAGAGAGATTTTAGTCCTAACAGGAAGAAAGTGCTTAAACCGACAGAGGGAGCGCAGTGTGGCAGTGACCTTACGACTAACCTCGGATACGTGTGTCGTCCAATTGAGCGTAGAGTCTAAGTGCAGACCAAGATTTTTGACACTCGATGAAAAAGGAACAACTACACCACCAAGATTAACCGGAGCAATAGAGGAAATGTCAATTTGGCAAATTTGTCGCTGACTACCGATCACAATGGCCTGGCATTTAGAAGGGTTCACAGCTATACCATAACGGTCAGACCAAGCCGAGATACGTCTAAGGTCACTATTGACCAGCTCAACGGCAAGAGCAATATCGCTATAGTGACAATGCTGGTACAACTGCAGGTCGTCAGCATACAGATGGTGAGAAGAGCCAATGTCAAGAGTAATGGAATCAATAAATATGGAAAAGAGAATTAGAGAAAGTATGCCACCCTAGGGTACGCCTGTGTGCAGATCACTCCAGTGGGAAAGAATCTGATCAACACGAACTGCCTGTTGACGGTTCCGGAGATAGGAGGCAAACCATTACAATACATCAGAAGAAAAATTAAGGTGGGATAATAAAGATATAAGGACATTATGGTCAACAGTATTAAACGCATTGGAGAAGTCAATAAGGACAAGAATGGTAACTTTGCCATGCTCCATGCCATCCCTGATGTCTTCAGTGACCTTAAGTAAAGCAGTGCTGGTGCTGCGGCCAGGGCGGAAGCCTGATTGAAAAGAGCTTAATAGCTTATTACAAAATATGAATTTTGAAATTTGGGAATGGACAACTGATTCAAGGACTTTGGATTGGAATGGGAGGATAGAGATGGGTCTAAAGTTATTAAGGGCACTAGGGTTCGAGATTTTCGGAATAGGAATTACAATGGATCTGCCCCACAGCTTGGGATATGTCCCGGAGCTGAGCGAAAAGTTGATGACGTGTGTGATCAAAGGCAGAATCTCATTGATAATCATAATGATCATAGAGCGGCTAACGTCATCAAACCCGACCACCTTGCATTTTATAGACATGATATTTTCCCAGACCACATCAACAGACACTGGCGAAAAGGAAAACTTCTTAGGAACAACAGGAGGTCTAGAGTCAATATGAGAAATAGTACGAAATTTTATGCTTTTGTCTAAAGTGGAGGCGGAGGTAAAATTAATATTGAAATCATTCGGTGAAAATGAGGAGGGAATCAGAGAGTGAGCTGCGTTTTTGCCGATACCAAACGTTCCAAGGAACTTCTACACGTCAGCTGAAGAGGAGTCAATAATGTTATCATGAATTTAACGACGCTTGGCTGATCTCACCACCTGGTTGCAGCGGTTTCTAGCATATTTAAATTTGCCCCAGTTGGTACGATTTGGACAGCAATTTCTTTCACTGCGTGTTACATTGAGTGTCATGTCGTCAGTCTGTACCCACCTTTACAATCGAGAAAAAGTGTATAATTTATTACTCATATATTTTGCAGAAATGGCACACCTAGGCATGTCCTGAATGAACGAAGGTAGGATCGTAAATTTTGCCCCTATGTTTTAGTAACAACGAAATGGCGCTTACAGTTTGTCCCTAGCAATGGGAATATGATTCAATTAGTTGCTGAATCAAAGAAAAGGCTTAGGGTGCTTAAGATATTGTTGCATGAGATAAGTATGCAATTACTCTTTGCTAAAATTTAAAATTCACAATAAGCGCATCTTTCTCGAGACTTTGTGCTCGTGAGAATTTAAATTTGCAACCATCCCACGGGAACCGTAAATTTTTCTGGGAGACAAACATGCCGATGTTTTAGTCCAGCTAGTTATAATCTATCTTCGTGTCAAATTTCATCCCGTTATATTCAGCTGATCTAGTGTCGTTGAGCTACAAGCAATCATCCAAATTTATTATAAGTTAAGATAATAATCTTGCTGTTACACGAGGAGGCGGCATTGACTACTGGCTATCAAGTTTACCAATACGATTAATTACTCATATTATTGGTCAAAGGTTGAAACACTTTACACCCATACAATTAAGTCTCAAATTGCGCCATTTACTCTGAAGGCTATCATTTGGGAGACCCTCGGCTTCGTCTCCTGGGGTGAGGTCAGGGATCCATTTTCTGACCTTACCCTATATTGAGGGGGCTATTTATAAAACCATCTATGATGGGAAACTAAACGCGTCCCTTGTGAGGTTTTGTATGAAAGGTTTTTCCTTCCGTATAAAAGGGTCTATTCAGAGGTTTAATAAAACTATTATTATTTGATGAAGCCTACCAAAATGTTAAAATAAATATTTTATCCTATAAGGTGTTTGAAAAACGAATAACCAAAACTTTTGACTGAACAAAAGTTAAAGTTAAGTTAGTTTATAAAACTGTTACCCAACTACGGCAACGCAATGATTTCAAAGTGTGTGTTTATGTATTGTTTGTACTCAGAATTTTGTCTTCTTTCATTTAGTACCCACTTGGTATAACTGCAACCTTTTTTTTAAGTATCCCCTATACTATTATTACATTGTTGTAGAATTCACCATGTAGTTTTTTATGAAAACAAAAGTAATACAGCTGCATTGAGTTTAAATTACTTCAAGAAACTTCTTAAAACACAATCAACGTATATTCGGTACATAAAATACGACGTATATGTTGTGGAATCTTAAATTTATACAAATTTGGTACGATCATTGTTTTGCTTAACAAAAATGAAAATTGAGAATATAATAAACATCATTTCGAAATTGATATATACCACGGCGATCATAAATATTTTCGTTCGCACCACAAACCAAATAATGACAAAACAGCACAAGTGTAAAAATCGCAGACATAATAAATGAACGAATATACAAATAATTTAGTAGAACATATTTTATGAACGCGAATCTATTGAACTTTAATACAATACAATACTGTTGTCCAAACAATAAAATGTTGGAACGGTTTTATCTACGCAATCATTTAGATAGCGATATCCAGTGAAATAAAAACAATAAAAGACATGTTGGGTGTAAGTATGTAATGAATCAGAACCTAAATAAAATAAATTAATAGCACAGACAACAGCACGTCAACCTACCACAAAACATCAAATTTTCTCAATTAATATTGTTGGACTTAAAGTTGAAAATAAATTCAATGACCTTTAACTTTTTGGGTAGGTTGAGCTGCCGTTGTCTGTACATGAACGCCCTGCTGGATAATGGTTTAAGTACCGAGCCAAGATCTCGGGTTTCTGGTTCGATCCCAGGGTCAGACAACCAAGAGTTCCGAATTTATTTGCTGGTGGGTGAAGCAAAGATGTCCTTCACTGGAGACCTAGAGACGGAATAAGAAGTGTGTGCGGACAATCTGCTAGATAGTCTGACGGCATAAAGGCGTTGCTTATCTTGACATTTTTGTACAGGGCTATACCAAAAGAAAAAAATACGTTATTTGTTTATTGTCTCGTAGATTGATATATTAAAATTTAGAAGGTGGTTAAAATTTCATCCTGTATACAATTCTATGTTGTATATGGAAAACAAGGTTACAAATGGCTTACAATTTCTTAACGTTTTAGAGGCGTATGCCTTGCTGTGGGCAAAAACATTTTGCTGAAGAAGTAGAGGAAGCAATTGGAGGTGTTTTATGACACACCTACCTAACTACGGTAACTAAGTTATCCAAATCACCCTGAATTGGACCTCTACACCTCTATTAGTAACGCTTACTTTGCCTTAAGCAGTTAAGTTAAATTCGTTATGGAGTCAACTGATACACCACAGCTCGTGAAAAGCAGCCACCATTGGATATGTCTTCTCAGTATTGAATAGCATTATCATTATCATCAATTCACAAAGGTCTGCTACTGGAACGCCTCTCAAAAAAAGGGATTCCACTTGGATTTAATTTTAAGGAAAATATTTGAAAATTGTATTTAAAAAGAGGGCATGAGAAATCCAAATGAAAAGGTATTTTAAGGGTACAGTCAGCTGCAAAAGTATGCATACACTTCTGACCACTGTTGACTCTTAATATATCGACATAAGGTTGGTAAAACCAAAAAGTGTTTACATAGTTTTGCATCTAACTGAACATGGTCATAAACAAACTATTGGCTTGCATTATCTTTATTGAAGTAAACCCGTGCAAAGCCGAGACGGACAGCTAGTGAAAGTTAATTTTGTAGGATTTCGGATCGCGTCAATTCAATAAATCATTGTAAACGATGGGCTTGCTCTTGACTACATACTTAACTCTACGGTTAAGAGGACGCCTAAGATGGAGCAAGCTTACCCAGACGCACTGGTTCTCCCACACACCAGTGGAATACAGAAAAACTGTTTGGCGCTGGACTCCGGCAGGAGGATGGAGCACCCAGGCAGCCTCTTACAAAGCCTGCCTACCACCGCAGAGGGATCTGTTAGCCGTGATCATTGGTTAGAAAACGAAAAATACCGTTGCTCAGGGTGGACCACTAGGAGGTAGATCCCACCACCCTGTGTAACTCTTAAGCAAACTGGCTTACTAATCTCTGCTACAACAGAATCCTAGTTCATTAGTAGCGTCAAACGTTTCAAACTCAGTTCTATTGGACTTGTTTTAATCAAATTACCAAGAGTTGAGCAAGGACCGTTTCAAGTATAATGCAATTTGTTTATCAATACTTAGAATATTCACTTGTATGAAAGATGTATGTTGTATGAAGAGTGAGTTGTTTATAACCAAGTTATTAAGGAGTTAAGTTTCGGAATTTGTATGAGATTTTGATGTTTCGGTAACATTGCAAGCTCACTTTTTAATCGAAATGAAACAGTTTTATTAAGCTATTAAATTGCTGATGTAAATTGAATACTTGAAGGATATGGGTTTAAGTTTACCACCAATTAAATCAATATTTTTATACCCACAAGGAATTGCAATTTGAGTACTTGATTGTTCATTTTTTACAGGCTGTTTAAAAGTATGTGTCCCATAGGTCTAAATAGGAAGTTTTAAAAACTGATAAAATGCTTAAGACAATTTAAAAAAAGCGAATGCAATTAGTACCTAGATACGGCAAACATTATTTTCATTAAACAACAAAGGAAGAATAATACTTCTATTCGATAAAATCACCAATTCTATGTCTGTGTGTGACACCACAGAACATGGAAAAGAGGAGGTGACACCGTGTATGCAAGTGTGAAAACTGTTTTTTAAACATGCTGTTAAATCATTCCTTTGGGTTCGGCTCGTTTTTTTCACATCCTGTTCATAACGACGCTGTGATATTTACTTATTTCGATATATTTTATTTTTAATTTCACTTAAAAATGTTTTTTTTTTTTCATTTTAAGAAAAAACTATGTAGTCCTTTCTTTGGTAAATTTAGATCCATCCGTCTAGAAACTTCTAAAGAAGATATTAAAAATATTCTTAATAAAAAAGTTAATGGACAATCTAATGGAAATATACTATGTATTTTAATTAATAGTATAAGATCCCACCATACAACGACCTTCACCGAGCTGGTTATTGGATGAAAAGTATTTTACATGCAATTAAATATGCCAATAAATATATATATTGCAAATGGGTGGACTAAAAATTTCAGTCCAGAGTAGAATTTTAAAATTTGATAACCGAATTTAAGGTCTGGTTTTTCGCATTCAACCCGCCGTGTTCATAATTAAATAGGTAATATTTATTTGTATTTCACTTTATTTTACAAACCAGACCGATGCAAGTTACTATTATCGATTTACCTGTTTATACCTGCCTACTCAAGGGTTGTGACGGGAAAAAACCAACCTAACGTTTGCATATTCTATGGGCTTCATCCTTTCGATTGGTATGGAATTTGTCTATTAACCAAACCAGTGAAAAGTTTAAAAATAAAAATAAAAAAATAAATTGTTAATTAATCATACTCTGGACTTATTTTTTTAGGCAACCCATTTGTAATATATTTATTGGCATATTTAATTGAATAGAAAATACTTTTCATCCAATAACCAGCTCGGTGAAGGTCGTTGTATGGTGGGAACTTACCCCCGTATTTATTAACAAGTAAAAGTAATTACTTGACTACAAGTAATTACTTGACAGATAATTTGTATGACTTAATCAAGAAATTACTAGAAGTTATAACTACCAAAAGTTAGCATTTTCAGTCAAATAATATGACTTTTAATGGTGACTAATTTCTTTCACTTAATCTCTAGGTATGAACACTTTAAGTTATGACTTTCTTAAGCAATAAGTAATTACTTGTTTATAAATACAGGGTTTAGACTATAAGTAAGGAGTTATTATCTTAATTTTCTTGATATCCGGATAAATAAAAGGCATTACTTTTTTTAACTTAACATTAAATATTCAAACATTTTTACTAACAACTACTGCATATATTGATTTAATTTAACTCTGACAATTCGTGAACAATACATAATTTACCATTTTTCTAAATGTTTTTAACTAAATCACTCCCTTTATGAATGTATAAGCACACTTTCATTCTTTCAACACTTGCAAATAACAGAACTCATAAAACACATTACTTCAATTGAATGTCAAATGTTTTCATAGCCTCTGCCGTCCTATCCAAACACCCCGAATTTATAGTGACGGCTCATGCAGGTACCTACCTCAAATCGTAAATTTTCCTCAATAGATATTGAACTCTAATAGTTGTACAATAAGTTGAAAATCGGTGATGGAACTTTTGAATTTTTGGGTAGAATGATGCCGTTGACTTTACAAATACTTGACATCGAAAATATTAAAATTGTATAAATTCTATTTACACTTGTGATTCGTGAGCGACATCAAACATTATCACTTAAAATGTTGATTCAATTTTAAGTTAAGTGGAGCTGCGAATAAATATTCAGAAATGGGATTCGGACTAGTATTCTGAAATGACAAGAGTTAATTTTTTTCACATTTTTACCATTTTAATGACTCTGAGATTTAGAATCTGAAATATTTCCGAAATATTGTTAGAAACCAGAAATCTAATCAGAATTTTAGCAGGATACGCAAGTTTAAGAGCAACTTAAACGTATTTCAATTGAAAAGTGGATAGTCAAGGTAGATTGGGACCAGAAGTAATAAAAGACAATTGTAATATAGGCCATATTTCTAACACAGGTATTATATAAGCTTTAAGACGCGCATGTCAAGTTCCTGCGTATATTCAAGCTTACGGACATACGCGTTAATGCTTTAGTAGAAGAAATATCGCCCACGTAAATTCTGTCACCAGTCTCCCCTATCTATGTAAAACCGATGATCTAGTAAGCCAGCATTTTCAACATAATATGAAACCCTGCACTGTGTATGGCCATTTGTGTTAACAATTTTCAGGACATCATGTATATTAAGAAATACTCTTGGGCACTGTTGCAAGCGCCGAAATCTCAGAAGAACTAATTTTTGCGGGCAGGCAGGTATTATGAGCAGAAAAAACAAGATAGGTGCTATGAACCCCGAATTAATTAACTTTTGTAATAATGACCATGAAAGTGTAAAACAGTACCTGCTATAAAACAGATTAGTTTCAGTTTGAACAACTAACTATAAAATGAAAATAATTATAAACAAATCCCATACTTTGTTACTAAATATAGCTTTCGAATATTGGCTACTAAATTTCCATGCTATTGCCTATTTAGCGGCTAATTGATAACGTAATCAAGCCGAAACGTTTATTTTCCCACCGAATCTCATTAACTGGAGTGTTTCGCTGAACTCATAGAAGTGATTGATAATAAATCTGAGGAGAAACATTTCACACATTGTGCCATTTTGAAGTACTTTTTGTATCACATTGAGTGTTAAATATTTACAAACATCAAGCTATTGCAATTGGTGTCAACCTAAAATGGGTAAGTACTACCTCTAGGCACCCTAGGCTACTTGCCAACCCGCTTTCCATCTGTGACAATTATGACGAAATAAGCTACTATACATTTAATGATAATATACATCATAGAAACGTATGACATTAAATAGTCCTAGTTCACACTGGCATCCATACTGATATTACAAATGGGAAAGTGTGTGTGTCGGTTTGTTTGTCCGTCTTTCACGGCGAAACGGAGCGACGAATTGACATGATTTTTAAGTGAAGATAGTTGAAGGGATGGAGAGTGACATAGGTTACATTTGTGCCTCTTTCAAATCCCCCACTTTCCTGAAATGGGGGGTGGAAGTTTGTATGGAGCATTCCGCAATTTTCAAGGTAGAAAGCTAAAAAAGGTATGCGGACTGTTCGTGACTAACAAAAAAATCGTGCATCATTTTTTTATTGGAAATCCACCCCCAACCCCTTAAAAGAGTGTGTGAAATTTTATTGTTACCCCGAATTTAACGCGAGCGAAGCCGCGGGCAAATGCTAGTATTTTTATATAATTGTCAGACGGTCTCTCGCAATGACAATAGCAACCGTGTTTCTTGCGCTGCTTCTTCTTGGCACCTTTGTCCTGAAGATAGATAGATAGATAGATAGATAGATGGAATACTCTTTATTGCACACCATAAAATTGAAAAATGCCATATGAAAAAAGACTTAGAATTGTACAATTTAGGCGGTCTTATCGCTTGCAGCGATCTCTACCAGACAACCTTTAGGAAGAGGAATGTTGAATCAGATGAAGTTGAAGTTGAAACTGTGGTTGGTTAAAATATTTGGCCTATTTACAGAAATAAAACTGATTTGCACCCATATGCTGTTTTACCATATGAAACCTGCGCCATAAAGCAAGACAAATAGTGTTTGATAAACCACTGAAATTCTCAAACTTGTTACAAAGGCCAAATTGATTATGATATGGTTCAGTAAATATACTTTACTTTCATTGGTACTTGTACTCTAATAAACTATGAGTGTTAATTCAAACCAGTTCATCCGTGCACCTGTTTAAATTAATGCAACTATAATTTCATAGGACGCAATTATTAATATAGTCATATATAATAATCCGAAACTAAATAGCGTAACTGAGTAATCGCCATTAATATTATGTCTTTCAGCGTAAACATAAACAAAAACAATAGTTTTAATTGCATTTTAGATTGTATCATAAGGGATTTGAGTCTATTTCAGGATTGCCGAGGCACAGTACAAAGTTTCCGAAGCCCATGGCGATATGCCAATAATGTGGTAAGCCAGATGCACCCACTCTGTTTCAAATTCTGATTACATTTAAAGGAATTTCGATCTTATTGTACTGACCATACGAGTGCTGAAGTGTAAAATTGACAACTTATCGTTGCCGTCTAATGATTAATTAGAGGAACTTTCAATGTCACTTATGTGACAAGAGCATGACAAATCTTGCTGTGAACCGTTGGTTATGTTTCCAATGTAATTTATTTACCTACCCTGTATTTATAGGATGATGTACTGTGTCATCGCTGTGTGTTTGCGAACCAATTTATCTTTATCATGTATATAAATCAGTCGCGGAAGATATTAAACCAATATTTTAATTGCTTGAAAAAAACAAAAATGTCTATTACACTTTCAACAACTTTTTTGATATCAGTGCCGTTAAATTGTCCTATCTGTTTCTGGCCAAGATTACAATTAATAACAGAGCTGATATAATTTTAAATTTTCAGTATAAAATTTAATGATTGTTGTGAAATATTTATAGTACCACTGCTATCATGAAATAATACGTTACCTGAGTTACATAAATTACTAGCGGACCCCACAGACTTTGTCATGTCTTATCTATAAATATTGATTTCGAAATGGTATACCTAATTAATAAAAAAATGTGTCAGATAGAAATTGTTATCCTTATGCTTTTTGACTCTTTATTCAAAATTCTTAGTTTTTTTTTCTGGCACTTAGTTTCTTGGTATTCTGAAACAGGCGACATATTATAACTGGCCATGTGAAAAATCTAGTATTTTTACATCCTATTTGACGATATTTACAGCACTTCTGTCAATGAAATATCAAATGCTTTAAGTTTACATTATATTATTCTGGTGATTAAGTATTCTTAAATTTTCAAATTTTTCACGCAGTTTTTTTAACCTTCTCTTGACAATAACTAAGAAAAAAAAATTGCGTAATCGGTCCACCCGTTCATGCGTGATGCCGTGACCAAGAGAAATAGGGATTAATTTTTATTTATATAGATTAATTATTAACTTAGGTAATGAATGATCAATGATCATAGGTTATAAATACCCTTAAATATAAATATAAACATTACAATCACCATCAGCCTATATAAGTGCACTGCTGGACACAAGCCTCTGTAAGAGGTGGTTAAAAAAAACAACGTACGACTTTTTTAAGAGGTTTACCTAAATAAAATTACAACCTATCTAAAATCAACAGCGGATGGACAGACAAACAGAGAAAGATAGACAGATATTGCAAAACTAGGTTTATTGTCTTGACTACGGAAACCTATTAACCTAGAGAGAAAACATAAGTGTATGTATATATACAGGGTGAAATTTTAACCACTTTCCAAAATTTTTATATGCGTTCAGTATCGTATTTAGAGCCTATTTATGAAGTGAAAAATGTAAGTCAAGTTGTCACCCGAAAATATTTTTCGTGATATAGCCTTAAATTTTTACGGTCCTAGACCTGTTAAGGTATAAAGGGAAATTCAAAAACTCATGAATACTATTGTAATAAATGAATGAGATGCACATCGCGTAAAAAAAGTGTTACTAGGATGCCATATCAAAAATTTTAGATTTTTGGCGGACATTTTCTAAGTGCTTTATCTTGACAATTATGTACTGGGCTGTACCAAAAGAAAAAATACGTCATTTGTTTTTTGCCTCATAGATTGCTATATTAAAATTTGGAAAGTGGTTAAAATTTCACCCTGTATTTACATACACTTATGTTTATATATAACGTATATATATATATATATATACAACGTGTCCCAAAATTCAACGATAACCCGGCGCCATAGGGTGGACATGATCATGACTACTACTTCAAGAAAAATAAGAAAAAAAATCCAATTCATTTTTTTTTATTACAAAATAAATTATGTAATTCTTCGAAAATCGACAATTTTATGATATTTTAAGCTACCACGGCCACATTTTTTCAAAAATGTTTTTTTTTTGTATCGGCAACCTAAGTAGTACTGCTGCCCATCACAACTCCTAAAACTCCCAGAATACTTACAGTTTTTACACAAAAAATAATCAAATTTTTTTTCCCCTTAAAATTCTGAAAGATTATTTTTAGTTATTTATTATATGTATATATATTTGTATATATTAGTTATATATATATATGTATATCTATGTGTGCAACATTAAATGAAGAATAGCACAGCAGATTTTTCTACATTAAAATTAATACAAGTTTTAAGTTTATGACTGTCATACGATATTAAAATGCCCTTATAACAAATCCTACTATATAGAACACTATCCGATTTAAACAAAACTACTTCTAAACTCAAAGCAACTTACACATCTCAAAATCTTTTATTATTACTGTTTGGAGTCACCCCTCTCTAAAGAAAATACGTTTTCAAACGCTGATCTCGAGGCAGCTGGTTAATAGGAAAAATGGGAATACTTGTCGGTAGTTATCAGGAGTGTCCTCTAGGCATCGGTGAATGCCGTGCGTTGTGAATGGCACAAAATCGCCTCCATTTCCTTTGGGAGCGCTGAGCCGAGGGAAATCTGGAGCGGAGTAGGGCTGCCAACCGGAAAATGTTTTGAAAAGGATTTCAACTAAATGAAAGATATTACGGTTTAAATTTGTGAGTTATGGAACTGAAACATGGTCGCTTAATATAAGGGTCATAAGAAGGCTCAAAGTCACATAACCTGCAATGGAAAGAGCAATGCTTGGTATATCCCAGCGCGACAAAATCAGAAATAAGAAAATCCGCAGGAGAAACAAGATGATTGACATCACTCAAAGAATTGCCGAGTTAAAGTGGTACTGGGCCGAAAAGGCTCTAAAAAGGCAACTATGCACCGCACGACGATCTGTGGGTAGACGATCAGTAGGGGATTATTGGGCATTCTAAAACAGTTTTTCACATCATCGATCTCACTATCGTTCGATCAATAATGCAAAAAACTTTTTTAGAATCCCCAATAATCCCTTCGCAAAGTTGAAATCTCACTGCCGATCAATCAACGTTTTAAACTTTTTAACGTAGTTTAGTACATAAAAATTTATACAAATTTGAAACTGGTTGGGTTGGGGAATAGAATACACCCAAAAGATAATATAACTTAAGCTGGATGGGGCTTCTTGGCCTGCCAAGACTAGATCCCCGAATAAGTTACACATCAAAAAGATGAAAATCCGTATCAGTAAAACTCATAAAAACATATTTGACTTTTTAGCGTAGTGAAGTACAAATGTGAATACAAATTTGAAACTGGTTGGGGCTTCCTGGCCTCCCAAGACTGTATCCCCGAATAAAATCTGTATCTACAACTTGCGCTAACACTTCGTTTCAAAGTAAGGAAACCTTATTCACTCTTATGATAATACAACTTAAGCTGGTTGGGGCTTCCTGGCCTCCCAGGACTGGATCCCCGAATAAGTTGCACATCAAAAACATGTAAATCGGTTTCACTGAAATTCATAAAAACATTTTTAACTTTTTAACGTTGTGCAGTACAAATGTGAATACAAATTTTAAACTGGTTGGGGCTTCCTGGCCTCCCAGGACTGGATCCCCGAATAAAATCTGTACAACTTGTTCTTACACTTCGTTTCAAAGTAAGAAAATAGAATACACCCAAAAGATGATATAACTTAAGCTGGATGGGGCTTCTTGGCCTGCCAAGACTGGATCCCCGAATAAGTTACACATCAAAAAGATGTAAATCCGTATCAGTAAAACTCATAAAAACATATTTGACTTTTCGACGTTGTGCAGTACAAATATGAATACAAATTTTAAACTGGTTGGGGCTTCCTGGCCTCCCAGGACTGGATCCCCGAATAAAATCTGTACAACTTGTTCTAACACTTCGTTTCAAAGTAAGAAAACAGAATACACCCAAAAGATAATACAACTTAAACTGGATGGGGCTTCCTGGCCTCCCAGGACTGGATCCCCGAATAAGTTGCACATCAAAAAGATGTAAATCGGTTTCACTGAAACTCATAAAACGTTTTTAACTTTTCGACGTTGTGCAGCACAAATATGAATATAGATTTTAAACTGGTTGGGGCTTCCTGGCCTCCCAGGACTGGATCCCCGAATAAAATCTGTACAACTTGCGCTAACACTTCGTTTCAAAGTAGGGAAACAGAATACGCCTATAGATAATACAACTTAAGCTGGATGGGGCTTCCTGGCCTCCCAGGACTGGATCCCCGAATAAGTTGCACATCATACAGAGGTACACATTGTTCTCCGATTTTAAATGTGAATGTTCAAACATTATATACCCGTTGTCGCTATGCGACAGCTACGTCACGCGCCACACATCAAGTTCGTAAGTAAAAATATTTATTAAAGTTCCATATGTTTTAACGCAACTAAAATTTGTCATAGTTAATTTACACACGGAAATAAAGCTTGTGTGTTGTGTGTGTTGTAAGTGTGTTGTTCTAACTATTATAATAAAAAAAAATACGCCTGTACAAAAAATGCCTGCAAAATACCTATATTGTAAAATATATTTACCTTACGTAATGAGGTACATAGACCATATGTCTCAAACGTTCAAATAGGTATCTACTTATAAGTTTCTACAAAAAAATTATTCTTTTTATTAGAAGTTAGTAATAATTTTATTTATTGGTTACTTATGAAACTATCAATCTAACTTTATATAATATTCTAAGTGCCTATCATTAATCTCGTTTGTATAACAATAAAATAACAAACCGAATACATTTTAAGCAAATTTAGGAAGCAACAATAGGAAAGTTATAGTTAAGTATTACTTAGTATCAAACGTGAATTATGAAAGTTATTTTTTTTTATACTTAAAAAACAACTGACGTTATAGTAGATCATTATGTTTAATTGAATCATAAAATAGTTTCCTCATTCTACTAAAGGTTTTATATAAGCTAAATGTACCCCAAATCAATAATATCAAATTAAATCAAGTCAAAATTAAATAAATACTGCTGAATTTTGTATTTGGTTTGCACAATATATTATTCGCAATACATCTTAATTAGGTTACGAGTTGTCTGACTAGGCATTAATACATGAAGGTTGGTTCATATGGTTATGAAAGAAGTTACAAAATGTTATCGGTATTACCTATCGTTATTGGATAAATAAATGAATTAAATTTTTATTACGCCTTTAAACTACTAATAACAGACTTAATGCCTTAACAAATTCTCTACCCGTTAGCCATGGGGTAATGCAAATATTTTAACCATGTTAATTGTTGTCTTTTCATATTTATATTTTAAACCGACTTCAAAAATGAGGGTTTTCCATTCGTGAGTGTGTTTTTTAAATGTGTATCCTGCGATTGTTCTGACTATTTTGATGATTTTTTTTCGTTGGATAAGACATACTACTTTAGAAGCGGTCCCATATGAACTTTGTTGAAATCGATTCAATACTTTTCGAGAAAATCTAAAATCTTTGAACACATAGTTCGCATTTTAGTATAGTTTAAGTACAAAACAGTTGTGCGTAGATGTAGTCTTGAAGTCAGTTTACGTTTATTTAAAAAAGATTCTAGTAGTTGTAAATATAAATGTATGTTTAATGCAATACTTATATATTTTTATTCGGTTGATATTTTAAAATATTTATGGAATTATTTTCATGTTCAGTGTAAACCGAGTTTTTTTCGCGTTGCGTAAGTCAGCGGATACAAATAATGCTTACAATTATTACAAATGGGGTTAGTTTCACAAGTATGAACAACTAAACAAATAATTATGCTGAATTTTGTAAAATTCAGAAGTAGTCAACTTTATGAAATTATGAATTATTCTATTAATATTATAGATACGAACTGAATCCTAACTTACCTAATTATTAATGTACATAAGTGCTATTCAAATACTTACAATGCCTTAGCAATTAATATGATTTAAACATGATAGTTATATTTGAGAGGTTTTATATAATAATAGCATTTGATTCTTCTACAAAATAATGTTTTTTGAAATAAGTTTACACATACTATTCTGAAAAACGATAAGTAAAAGAAACTAAAACGAAATTTTATTTATTCTATATTTATTATGTGGTGAATACCTATTTATTATATACATTTAACTATAAGTTAAATTAACACCATTATTGAACGGCTGATTGAAATTTTACACATTCTACTTAGAATTTTTTTTCAATTACTTTCCTATAGATGATAATAACATAATTTTAGGTTGACTACTTCTGAAAAATTATTGCTTGTTTTGCGTTTTTCTATAATAAAAACGTGAAAAATGCTTGGCATTGTATCAGTTCTCCGCAGTAAGGTACTGCTCGTAAATCTTCACAAGTAAATCACCAGGAACTTCAACGCTGCCCAAATAATGTTCGTAAGTTTTTTATCATATTAATTATTTTACTAACATACTCTTACCTTATTTTGTCTTTATTATTTGCATTTTATAGTATGTTTTACATATTTATGTATATATTCTTGTGAAAATTATCTTTTGGTACTCTAACAGTACTGGTGTGTCTATCTATTGCAGGGCTGAGAGCAAGCAAATTAAAAGGTCTGCAAAGAGCAGCAGTGAAAATCTTTACTTTGATTCAGATGAGGAAATTATAAGGTAATTTACAATTTACATTGATTATTATTACAAATTAACTTATGTTAAGTTATTACTTATTCTTAATATGTCTGTTAAAGATAGGTTAATGAAGTAAGTTTTTATCTTTTCAGTTCCAAGAAAACGAGTAAGCCTGCAAAATCAAGCAAGCGCCAAAAGACAGTCAAAAATCAACCATCAACGAGTAACGGCTCAGATTGGTTATTTGACTCGGAATCTGACGACGAGTTACCGCCACAACACACGACGGCTAACATCACAACAACCAGTTGCCTGACTCGTAGAGTTCCTGGTGGAGTGACACGTCGGACTGCACAGCTAGACGGAGGTTTGTTGGCGGAACTCCGTCTTTACAACGCGGACGAGGTACGAGCCTTAACAGGTCTGGACAGGTGTGAGAAGGCGATTGTTTGGGTCCGCTTGCAGGGCGAAGAGGACTCACCAGAATTTAATACGCTAAAAAAGTTTGTTAAATTAGCTAAAACAAAATTTAACGAAGACGGGGTTTATTTAGCTCACAAAAAGAAAAAATAAATCATTTTTTAATGATTTCCTTTTTTTTCGTTAAAATATGCTTTAGCTAGTTTAATAAATATCTTTTAATAAGGTAGATCTTACTTAATAATTTTAAACCGCTTTACTATCTACATTATTATCATGGTTAAGTCTACTTTCTGTTCAGTTTGCGATATATCCGTAAATAACAAAGTTTTCTCTGCCCACTTAAAAAGTATTTTACACAAGAATAATAGTTCGGTTGTTGAGAGCGAAGGCATTGAAAAGATTCATAGCGCTTTTCGCAGTCGTATCGCATCTTATCGTGTTCGAGGCGTGGACGTCGGCCAGGACAACAACTCTGTCACGAACCTACCCATTCAATTTTTATTGCACTTGCGCACACGCGTACGTCTATTACTTTCAGCACGAATAGAAACTTATACTAATGTTAAAGTTAACTTTGAGCTATTTTCTGAATTTTTTCAGCATAAGAATAATATGATTTCAATTAAATCTTTTGCAACTGAAAACATTATTTTGTATCAAAATTTTAATTTTGAAGATATGTTTTCAAACGTTATACGTTTGCTTTGTAAAAAAATTGAAGAATTTGAAGAGCGAGATAGCGGTTGGGCTTATTTGCGAAGCTTATATCTAGAAGTTAATATAAATAAATACAATCCCTTGAGAGCCTCGGGCTACGTAGATTTACCTGACACTATTAAATATAAACGCGCGTGTATAAACATACAAAATTCTGATAATTATTGCTTTTTGTGGTGTGTAGTGGCAGCCCTTTTTCCCGCAAAGAAAAACGCTCATCGAACATCAGCTTATCCACATTTTGAAAGTGTGCTTAACGTAAAAAACATGCGCTTCCCAGTGGGTTTCGCGGACATTAAAATTTTTGAGAAAAATAACCCTCGTCTAAGTATCAACGTTTACGGTCTTAAAAAAAACAAAGTTGTTGGCCCTTTATACCGAAGTGAATCGCGAAAAAAACATCACATAAACATGCTTTATCTTGAACATGGAAATCGTACTCATTACTGCCTTATTAAAGATTTATCTAAATTAATACGCAAGCAATTAACTAGGCATCACTCAAAAATATATTTTTGCGAGGATTGTATGATATTTTTCGATAACAATAAAAAATTAGAAGCTCATGTTTGCAGTGGTGTCGCAACCATTTTACCCAATGAAGGGGCTTATATACGTTTTAATCACTACGAACGAATGCAAGATATGCCTTTTGTCTTGTACGCAGACTTTGAGTCATTGTTACAGCCAACTGAATCCAATACTGGAACAACTTGCACAGTATCGTTGCAAAAACACATACCCGCTGCATTTGCTTATTATATTGTATGTTCCTATGATAACTCGCGGAATAAATACGTATCCTATCGAGGTCCTTACTGTGTAGATAAGTTTTTCGAAAGTTTGTTAGTTGATTTAACTGATATTCATAACATTTTGCAGTCAACAGTGCCAATATCTTTAACAGACGAAGATATTGTCAATTTTTCTCAAGCTAAAAATTGTTTTCTGTGTGATAAAATATTATTTGATGATAAAGTAAAAGATCATTGCCATCTCACTGGGCGGTATCGCGGTGCAGCTCATTCTTATTGCAATATAAAATACCGTTTGCCTAAATTCGTACCGATTTTTTTTCATAATTTAGCTGGTTATGACAGTCATCTTTTTATACGTCAGTTAGGAGAATTACCTGGTAGAATACAAGTGATCGCGAAAAATAAGGAAAATTATATATCGTTTACAAAATTTTTTCAAGTTAATGTAAAGGACATAATACCTGTTCGATTTGTCGATTCTTATAAATTTTTAGGTACCAGTTTAGAAAAACTGGTAGCAAACCTTATTAACGATGATTTCAAACATCTACCATATTTTTTTCCTTCTAATGAGCATTTGAATTTATTAAAACGCAAAGGAGTGTATCCTTATGAATACATGACTGCTTGGAGTTCATATGAAGAAGATAAACTTCCTTCCCAAGATTGTTTTTTTAGTAAATTACACAATTGCCAAATATCAGACATGGATTATGAACATGCGAGAAAAGTTTGGCAAACTTTTAAACTATCGAACCTTGGCGAATACACTGATTTGTATCTTAAATCTGACGTACTTTTACTAGCAGACGTTTTTGAAAGTTTCCGTCGAACTTGTAAGGCAAATTATAAATTAGATCCAACTTTTTACGTTACTGCTCCAAGTCTCAGCTTTGACGCGATGTTATTAAAGACGGGTGTTAATTTAGAGTTAATAAATGACTTGGAAATAATAAGAATGATTCAAAAAGGAATACGTGGTGGTATATGTTTGTGTTCCACAAGGTATTCAAAAGCTAATAACAAATACTTAAAGAATCATGACTCTAAAAAAATTAATAACTTTTTAATTTATATTGATTGTAATAATCTATATGGTTATGCAATGTGCGCTTATTTACCTCATTCAAATTTTAAGTTATTAAACAATTTAGAAATCGCTAGAATTGATTTCAAAAATATCTCGATAGACGGGGATACTGGTTACATACTAGAAGTAGACTTAGAGTATCCCGAACATCTGCATAATGTTCATAACGATTTTCCATTTTGTGTGCAAAAATTTACTCCACCAGGTTCTAAAACCTCAAAATTAATTCCAAATTTGTACGATAAATTTTTTTATGTCATTCATATTGCTCACCTGCAAACATGTCTTAAACATGGATTATTGTTAAAGAAAATACATAGAGTGATTCAATTCAAACAAAGTCCATATTTAAAACAATACATTGACATGAATACTGAATTACGTAAAAAGGCAAAATCTACATTTGAACAAGACTTCTTCAAACTTTTAAATAATAGTATATTTGGTAAAACTCTTGAAGACGTTGAAAAAAGAGTTAGTATTAAATTGGTAAATAAATGGAGTGATGATAAAAATAAAACGAAAAAAAGTTACTGTGCTGAGCAATTAATTGCTCGACCAAATTTCCATAGTGCTTCAATTTTTTCAGAAAATTTTGTAGCTATTCAAATGAAACCTGAAACTATTACTCTAGATAAACCTATATACATTGGTTTTACCGTTTTAGAAATATCTAAAAGTCATATGTTTGATTTTCACTATTCTATTATGAAACCTTTTTATGGGGAAAAGTTAAAACTTTGTTATACGGATACTGACAGTTTTCTTTATTCAATAGAATGTAATGACTTTTACAAAGATTTAAAGTCACATTTCCTTCCCTATTTTGACACTAGTAATTATCCTGATAACAACATCTTTAATATTCCACGTCTAAATAAAAAGGTACCAGGACTATTCAAAGATGAGCTAGGTGGGAATATAATTTCTGAATTTGTCGGATTAAGGTCGAAATTGTACTGTATCAAAACAACTCAGGATGAGTATAAAAAAGCAAAAGGTATACAGAAACAAGTTTTAAGAAATGTACACTTTAAAGATTATTACAGGATATTAAATGAAAATGTTTACTTAAGAAAGAAAAATGTTATATTTAAATCTCTAAAACATGAAATATTTACACAAGAACAGAACAAGATAGCTTTGTCAGCGAATGATGATAAACGTATTATTTTAAAAAACAAAATTTCCACTATGTCATGGGGTCATTGTGATACTATATACTAATGGTGATGGTATTAATAAAATAAAACATGGGTAGTAATATGATGTATAGTGGTTGAATTAATAGACAACTTTTGTATAACTAACATGTAGGAATACAATTTTAAATTGTCTATACTCAGTAGATACCTGATCACTTTTTGTAAATACGAAATTATTTAATCAGTGGTTTTAATAACTAATTTCCTGTACATAACAGATATTTCATCATATTTGTGATTGTGAAAATAAATATATTATTAGGCAGCAATATTGTATGAGTGGCTAAAGTAATAATGTACTAGTTTAATTAGGTTAAGAGCCTCAGATTTCATGTACTCGACAGATATTTATACTTATGAAAATAAATTACTTTACTGACTAATAAGCATTTTTATTTAAAAACTTGTAGAAACCTGTGACATGATGAAATCCAAATATTTGTTGCTGTATCAGCATTTAGAACACGTATATATAGCTATTAAAATTTGTTTATTTTATACTAGTTTCAATTTGAGTCAGCGATCTATAGACAACTGTCAACTTCCTGCAACTAGCAAAATGGTAAGTAAAAGTATGAATTTTTTATGATGACAACAACTTCACTTTTCCGGCAAAGTGTAGCAAAATGATTGTTGCTGAGACAAGTTTTGTAATACTTTCGTTGTCTTTTTGTTGTTGTTATCACAAGTGCTTTAAATCCATTTATGTGTTTTCTAAATTAGGTATGTGTTTTTTCTTTTAGAATACACAGCAAGTCAACACTCCTTACTACGGCATTTCCAGTGAAGAGGTACCTTTAAGGTATTTGCAAGATGCGCAAGACCCTCTGGAAGGGTTTGACCAAATGTACTCGTTGCAGCACAAAGTGCGGCGAGCAATCAATAAGAAGAAAACGAGTGAGAAAAAGACGTACATCCATCATCGAATCAACAAAAACACATCGTTTGTGGCTAAGAGCAAACCGGCTACTGGACGACGATTGATTCGAATAGAAATAATTAATTTAGAGTCAACTGGTGTGCAGGAGGAAGATGGAGACCGGCTTCGTGCACAGTACATAGTGACCGATGACATCGATCCAATATTGGATCAAACAGAAAATGTGGTAAATAACATTTCAAAAAAATTATGTGGTTACAGTTACGGATTTTAATAAAATGTCATATTTTATAAATTAAATAATTTTTCTCAGGTATTTAGTCACGCATAACCTACCGAAAAGTCTTTTTTTTTAATTTAAATAAATAATATTATGCATAATTTTTTATTAAGTAAGAAATCTGTTTTTTGTATTTATGTATTAGATAAGTTTGTTTTCTAAATAAATGTAAACTTTATATGAACACTTTGTTTTACTTCTAAAAGGAATCCTCATAATAAAAGAGTTTTTATTTGGCATGTATTTATTAGGTATCATTATTTATAACATAATAGTTTTCTTAAAAATCAAACAGTTACTTTATTTTCAGCACACCATTTCTTTATACATATTACATTTTTTAATGCACATATTTTCTTATGATTAAAACAGTTATATAATATAGGGTTGCTTAAACAATAAAGTTTACAAAGAGTATTTAAATTGGGAGCGCCTAAAGAAGTTATGTCTGAAATATCATTTTCGTTATCACATAGATCATGCACCCATTTAATTTTTTCATCTCCTTTTACAAAAATCTTTCTACCTTTTAAATAGGATTTAATAATTCTTTGAAATTCTCTATAGTCGACGTATCCTTCGCTCCACCGATAGCCTCTGTTCTTTTCGATCCAGCAAACCTGTTTCTTTTCTTCAGCACTCAATGAAGTAAAAGGGTATGGAGGCTTTATTAAAAATATGTGAGTATGCTCTTGAGTAGCTATAGCAAATTCTTTCACTATAAATTCATTCAGACTATTTTTAAATCCTTGCAGATCTACGATTATTGAATTTTTATTCATGATAGTTTCCTTACAATATTACTCAAAGGCTTGTACTCAAATATACAATCGTTTAAAATCAAGCAATAAGCAGCTGTCTGATCTGGAATTGCTTGATCTGTTTCGATTTCAACTCTAACATCGATCGATCCCTTTAAAGTTTCGTGCTGTCGTGAACAGTCGATAACAAATAAAGGAGCAACGTCTTTGAATTCTTTTAAACTCATCAATGGCTCTGGTCGACGTCCGTGATACGACTGTTGAAATCTTGCATACTGTTCGTATAATAAAGTAAATTTGTCTTCTGAAAAACTGACATTTAGTCCTTCATACGGATAGTATGATGAATTTAAAAAGACTCTTATATCTCGTACGTGACAATGATCAAACTCTGCCATTGACAATGCAGCGTTATGCTTGCGGTTGGTTTGTAAGCCAATGACAACAAATCGTGGTTTTTCTATTTGTGATGACGTTTTTATAGACCAAGTATGTTTACGTGTTTTAGGTAATAAAGGGTATTCGTACAGATCCCAATTACGAAACGCTAATGGAATAGCTCGATCTTTCTCTAAATGTTTTAATAGGTTAATTCTTTCTCTATCTGATACTTTAATGTGTGGGACTCGCCAAATGATTTTATTGATTATAATATCCTCTACGATTTCGCCTGCATTTAACTTGATTGCATTAAGATTTGTATTACTTCTTAATAACACTAGCTCGTGTTTACAGTTGATAATTATTTTTTCATAATCTTCTGCAAATCCCAATATCTTGTTTAACGGAATGGACGCGGAAAATGTTCCACCACTAACATTCTTTGTTCCTGCGGTTGACCAACCCCAAACTCGAGCACATTTGGATTCATTTTCATTTAAGGATAGGTAAGATTTCATTGTTGTAGTAATACCTGCATTCTTAGTTTTATCTATTTCTACTCCATTCAGTTCATATCTAATATCTTGAAAAAGAAATAGTGCTGGATTATTAACGAAATGTACATTGGATATTTTTTCTTTAGTGGTGCTGTTAAACACATTTACTTTGCCTTCGATATATAAACTACTAAGTGAAGGTAACACGTACAGGTCTTGTTGGTTGATAGGTATTCGTATTTCATCATTCTTGTTAAAACTTGTTACGTATGGTTTGTATGAATGATACTCGAAACTTTCAATGCTGTTATCATGTGATGTTTGTTGAGAAATATTTAAAATATTCATTTTATTAAACCAATTATCTTAAGAAATTCTTTATTGGTCTTAGTTAGCTTCTTTTTAAGCTGAAGCGATCTGTCTTTGTTCAATGTTCTGTTAGAACTGAGCAGAGTACATGATGAAGAAGGGCTTTTATTGAAATTAATCATATTTTTCTGAAATGTAAATACAGTTGTACTTCTTCTCCTCGTAAGTTTATCTCTTTGTTTTCAGCGTCCAACAGCCTTATATTAATAGCGCTTATAGAACTTTGGTTAACAGGAAAATAAATTAAATTTTTAGGTATTTCAATTATTCGATAACCAGGTGGTACATTAGGCACGAATTCATAAATTATATGGCTTGCCTTCCCGTTTACAAATGAACCACTAATTACATCGCATTCGATCCGCACTATGGTTGTAGATAGAATGCTTACAGGATACTGCGATTCGGTACTTATATTTGCATTTATTGTTTCCATTCCAAAACCTAAAATTTTACCAAGTGAGTCACTTTTTTCGAAATGAATGTCTTTGGAACAATAAATATTTGTTTTCAATGTGTTATTATTGCAGTTTAATTTCAATACAGTGTTCTTGATGCTATTTTTTAAAAAGTCACAAATATCCTGAAGCTCATAAGACCCTTCAGGAATTTCGATGATTTCATTTTCACCATAATAGAACTTGTTGTTTCTTTCATCAATGTTAGGAATGGAATTAAAGGTTGAAAAATATAGAAGACCACATTCATAGTCTCCTCGAAGTTCTAACGTTGGTGAATAATTTGTTGTTAGGGAGGCTCCTCTCCCGGTTATAGACACAGTGAAAGACATCATTATACTGACAATTTTATTAATTATTTTCATTTTATAAATGCTTTTTCCAATAATTCCTTAAAAATTTTAGACACAAATGACCACAGTTTACAGTACCAAAGGCTTGATGTCGTACATAATTATAGTATATAGGTATTTTACGCAAATACTTGACTAATTCCAGCGGTGGTTTTAAATTACCGAAACTGTCATAATATTCCACGTAATTATTTTGCTTTACAAAGGCTACCCAATGCGTACCAGGATTTTTGTTACTGTCCAAATTCATGATTGCACATTCCATCTTTTTAGGTTTCGAAGGTAATGTATCTCTCATGAATACACCACGAAAGAATGGAATGTTACTGGCATGTTCTAATATATCCAAATTAGTGAGCGCACGTCTAGGTAGCCGCTTAATTAGTTTTTTGAGGGATTCAGATATAAACCTGTCCCTTTTTTATGAGGTTTAATATATAACCCTTTTCCAAGAGCCACCGCTTCCATCATTCTGTTGTGTCTTTCAGATTCCTGAAGACTCTTTTGTGCGGCTTTAGAATCATTAACAGCTTTTGCTATACCTGCCGCTCCTCCAGCAAGAGAACCTAAAGCTGATAACCCCGCAAAAATGGGAATAAGTGGTAAAAGTCCTCCACATTTTGGAAGAGGAATAAATCGAGGTATACGTATTCCCTTTTTATCACCAAAAAGTTTCTTTGCAGCTGCATAGGCATATTTTATAGCAGAGTGGTTATCTTTGGATTTAATTTTTTTTAGTCCTGATTTTATTTTCTTTATCGCTTTCTTAAATGTTGTTATGCCATGACCTGCTCTGATTTTCGCTTTCATCGCATTTTTAACTATCCATGAAGCAATTTTTTCCCCTTTCCCAACATCTTTTGATTTAAGCCTTCTCTTAGCCATATTTAACAGTTCTAAGTCAGCCTTATGTCGAGCACCAGAATCTTTATTCAAGTAAGCAATATCGTGATGCATACAAGCTTCATCCAATTTGTTTATCCCTCGTTCACCTTGAAGTAATCGTTTCTGAAGTTTTGTACCAGGACCACAAAATTGGTACCCAGGTAAATGTAACTCAAACGGTAAATGATCTATCAAGCTATTAATTATACCACTGCCTTCCTTCATCGATAATCATAAAGTGAGTTTTAGAGGTTAATAATGTGCTACTTATATACCTACACCACTAATTTGCTTTTGTCAACCCAACTGTTTTCCTTATCACTTAAACCCAACCATTTTACAAAAAGTTTGTTTCCTTTTCTCTTTATAACTTTCTCAATAAGATAAAGGTCTGGCAATTTAGTTTTTTGTAATTCATATCCGTAAAAAGAACCAAGAATAATTTGATTATGTTTATCTTCAATTTGGTACGTTTCAGGAATTGTTTGATTGACTTTTATGATACGGAAAATTTCGGTAGACCAATTGGGTGTATAACCCTTATAAAAATCTCCTTTGTATTTACTTATACGAACAAAATCGTCAACTTGAAATGTTGTTCGTTGACGCGTTTTTTGCTTTTGGCTTTTAATAATATTAGATTTGACAACAGTCTCATTAGAACTATTAACATTTATTGGTTTGAATTTTGTAATACGATGCAAAGTGTTGTTATACTGCTGTACAGCGGTATCTAAATTATTTCTAAACCATTGATATCGACCGCATAAACTAAATAATTTGTAGAGCAGAGATTTTATCGTTCTTATTACTCGTTCCACAATAGCTGCTTTTTTAACCGAGTACGTTGAATAATGATTTATGTTATAATTGTTTGTTAACTGTTTAAAAGAATCGTTATAAAACTCTGTACCCAAATCAGTTTGCAAATGTTTAGGCTTTCGTGCTGATTCTATTAATATATTGTGCATTGCATTTGTGACACTCTGTTTGGATTTTGACTTCAATGGTCTAACCCATAAGTATTTTGATAAAGCATCAATTACAACTAAAACATATTTATATCCTTTATTAAATGATGAGTATTTTTGAAAATCCATTAGGTCCGCTTGCCATAAATCATCTATTCCTTTTATAATAGTATGCCTACGAGAGAAATTTCTTCTCGCTGCTTTGTGAAGCTCGTTTACGATGTCTTGTTTACTCATTTTTGAAAGGTTTCGCTGCAATCATGAGATCGATGTCCTTTTTAGTGTAATACAATGTACTCAGATTGATAGTAGTTAATTTTTCTAAATTGTTGAGGTATTTTTTGATATTACTTTGAATTGTTTTCATTTCATTCTTTAGTTCTTGAACACATTTATCTACGTATTCTTTATTCACAGCCTCATCGTTTTTCTCTGGAGATTGTAATCCTTTTAATCTTGATGATTTTAAATCAAAATCGCCTGCATCTGTTCTTACTAATGTATTTGTAAGAATATCTGTGAATTCAGACAATCGTAAACGCTTATGAACGTGATGCCCAAATTTATCTATATTCATTGCCGTCTTCTCTGTTTCTGTAGTGAAATGATACTGCCTAATCCTCCTGATGGAAGCTTTATATATTTTTTGTCTTTTATAATACCAGCTTCTTGCATTTCTTCGATTATTGCATAAATTTCATTGTGTACCCCGGTGTTACCAGCTGCCCAGGATCCAAGTAGTAGTTTTAATCGTTCCACTAACTCGTTTGGATCGTTCCAGTAGACTAAATCAGTATCTTTCTTAACTTCTTTTAAAACATCGATACCTTCTCCTCTTGGAAGACTTTCTAAGCTACTTGTATGATGTCTTGTAAACTTAAACAAAGGTTTAATAATATTCATATATTTAAATCCTTTGTTACTGTTTATTGGTTTGGATGGATCATAACTACGTTTATGTGCATTAGTATCCGTAAGTAACAATTTATAATTTTGTAAGTCTTCTTCTGTAATAATATCTAAATTAGGTACCTTTTTATACAATAATTCTTTTAAGCCTAGAGTTTTTTTCAAACTACGATTTCCAATTTTCAGGATGTGGTCATCATCATGAACACGGGTTTTGCCGAGCCAAAGTTTCCCTCGTTCATTTCTAACACCATAAGGTACATCTTTCATCACTTCAGATGAGACCGACCATGTTAAAGAGTCGTTGTTTATACTTGGTGAAGATTGAAGAGATTTAAATGAGTTTTCATGGACATCGTGATCCACCGAGGACGACGTGGTTAGGGTTTTGTTAGATGTTTTGTAAACATTAGTATCCGAGTTGATTTCATCATCACCAGATTCTTCAAAATCTTCAGTAGAAGTACTTAATGCTTCGCTTTCGTCGTATTTAGTTCTTTTAGGTTCAGTTTTAGGGTTTTGTTCCGATTCTTTATTTGTAACACGTTTATTATCAGTTTTGTTTGTCAACAATGTCAGTGGGTTAACGATAGGTTTAAATATTGTATCCAAAGTCATTTCATTTGTATTTTTTACGTCTTTAATCATTTCTACCTTTCTTTTTACAGCTGCAGCAGATTTTACAATTTGTTCTTTGAGGTTCCGTTCCATTGTTGAGAATTCCACTCTGTTTGACTTGTCTAATAAAACTGAATGGTTAGTAACTTATCAGCTTTATAAAGGGTTTAGTTAGTCCATTACTATGAATGTATCAAAGTTCATTCGATAACAGCCTTTGTTACGTTCACAATCCTTATTGATAACCACATAACTGTAAGGTTTACTCCATACAGTTGAACACATTTCACGAAACTGTGGCCATGTCATATCAGACCCAACGTGTTCATCGTAAGCATGTCTTAGATTTATATCGTCTTGCTTAAACAATATAATAAGATTAGCATTATCTCTTACTAGTTGCTTGGGTATTTTAGTATAAGTTTGATTCATATAAAAACAATCAATATTTTTATGTCGACCCATGGCGAAATAACTACGTATATTGTTTTGGTTTTCACAAGCAACATCGTCAAATATGATAATTGAGTCAGGCAACGCTTCATGTGGAGATAAAATTTCAGTATTATGATTATACTTGTTATATGATGTGCCTGCAACCTTCTCCAATACTTTTTCTAAGAATACGTACTTAGGTTGGTATAAAGACTTAGAGTAAACATAAAGATTACGAAAACGTGGTCCATCCTTATGTAACAAAAGACTGATAACCAAATTGGTCTTCCCACAGTTTGATGGACCACACACAATACTGCGTATAGTGTTTGGCAATAAATTCCCATGACGCTTAGCCTCGTTCAATGTCGTAGGACAGATGCATTCTAATTTAAGTGAATCTTTTTGTTTTAGAAATTTCATAACAGATTTTTTAACTTGACCGTCGTGAATAGTGGGTTTTAACGAACTGATTACAGTATTCTAGCGTCGATGATTAAAAAGTGTAGCTCAAAACATGATCAAATGCATTTACCTACTGCAAGCGCGATGTACTTTCATTTGTTTTATTGAGCAATCTATCGCACAGAGTGAGGTCTTGATCGGCAGTGAGATTTACGTATTTATCGCCATAATACGCTTATGCGTAGGGATTATTGGGGATTCTAAAAAAGTTTTTTTTAACATTATTGATCGAACGATAGTGAGATCGATGATGTGAAAAAACTGTTTTAGAATGCCCAATAATCCCCTACTACGATCAGGTGGACCGAAGTTGATTGGTATTACCAGATGGAGAACCTTGCAGAAAAAATTGGTGAGGTAGTTGCTCTGTCCCTGATATGGTATTTAGAATTGTATTTTAAATCAATGAAGAAGGATACAAAACAAGATGACCGTTTCATACTTTATGTCAGTGACTTAAATATCTACAGGATTGCATTGCTCTTAGTTTTGTAATTATTTTTGATTTGATGTCACCTTGATGCTAATTTGATAAGTTGCCAACTCATTAGCAATTTTCGGGGATTACGATGAGCTGATTGATGATTCCAACTAATGACTCCCAGATGACGTAAAAAAACGACGCGCGCCATCTACTGACATTCTACGGTTAATATTATAAAAATCATCATCATAATCATTAGCCTACAGCAGTCTATTGTTATAGTAACGGCCTTTAATCATCCCACTGCAGGGCAAAGGCCCCCATCATCGAATTTAAGTTACCATAACAATGATTTGTAAAGGCATAATCATCACGCTTACCAAATGCGGGCTGGTGATCAAAAACCTGAGCAATGTTTAGAAATTCAAAACTTTTGTTGCATGATCCGGCGATGGAATCTAGGACCCCGAGGGCTTGGCTCGGTATTTAAACCACTAGACTAGCGTTGTTGCATTCTTAGACATCTGTTACCACAAATGAAGGATTGAAAAGATGATTGTAGCATACAATTACCTCGCCTGGGAGGCGAGTTCTCGATCGCTGTTTGGTCAATGGTGAAGAAAAGGCGCTGGGGCAGCATCTTCTGACTAGACCTTTTACGATGCCCATAGAACTCAGGATGGTACTTTTAAAGTCCGTCAATAAACGAACATCCAAAACTGAATTCTAATAACATTTGGCAACACAACAATTACAACTAGAATCATATTTCGTTGACAATGTCATCGTGGCAACCCTGTCGAGAAAACTGAAGGCCCATTTACACTACAAGTCAGCTAAGTTCCATTTAATAACTTAAGTAGCTCGGGCCGGCACTTATTTTTTCCCTTTGAAGGGATTTATGTTAAGCTACAGATCAGGCCGGTACGTCATGTATTTTCGAGTTGTGTACAAGAACAGTTGTTTGAATGGTGCTAAGTTCATTTCAAAGATGATTGAAAGTTGTTTATATTTATGTAGATACTATAAGGAAAAGTATTTTAGGCCACCCTTTTAGTTTAGCTTTGCGATTATGAGAAAATCTCTTTTTGGATTTGCTTCTGTCCAGCTGTGAACTGAAATGATGATGAGCAGTGATGATGAATCAAAGAATTATACATGGCTATTTTGTGTACTAAAGGAAATACATTACTAATAAAAAATCCTTTACAAATGAACCAGATATTAAAAATGAAGGTTTATTTAGATTGTTACTTGTTGACGTAAACTACGATTAAACTATGTTGTAAACGTTTTGCACCAAATACATACTACAACCAATATACAAAAGAAGAAATCATTTTGTCTCCAAATGCCTTCAAACACTGCGAAAAGGAACTTTTGCAAATCTTTTGGCGAACGCATAGAGCACAGCACACTGATTTGAAATTTAATAAAACCAAAGAGCAAACTAGTAGATAGTGTTGTTGAACTAAAGTATCGATAGCAATGAAATATAATACACCGATAAAACTAATATTTTATAAACATCACCTAATGTTTGACAATATTGATATCAGCAGTTGAGTTTTGTCTTATTTTATTGATTCGCGTATAGAATGGTCAGGTTAATTTTCTAGTGAAGTGAAGATCTTAACCAATGTTTGGATATGATTGTAGAATGAAAAATTCATTTTTTTTTAAACTGTAGACGACGACCTTAAAGGGACGTCTTTTATACAGATGCAGATATTACAGACAGATCAAAAAAAAATTTCAAATCAGTTCAGCAGTAAAAAACGAAATCAAATGAAAATTCACAATGGTCTTCAACCCAAACTCTGTAACTTGATTTTCACATCAACCATAACTTGGGAACATTTAAGTTCTCAAGTTTTTGTTAATGTGTGACTTTAAATTAGAAAAGTTGAAATAAATATCTATTATGAATTCATGAGAGATGGTTGACACAAGCATGCAACCTGTGTAATATATATTACATTAAAGTCACAGTCTATTTAAGCAGTTAAATAAATAGAAAAAGCGATGGTTACCAAGCTGACCTAAAAACTCCAATAACTCCAACTTAAATTTCCTTAAAGTTGTTTCATATATTAAACAACAATAAGGTAAACCAGCCAGTTAATCATGAGAGAAACATGAAGTCGAATCTTCTCAATTTAACAATATGGTCTCTTTATACTAAGCTGGCGTAGGCTTAATTAAAAATAGCTCTTTACATTGAAGAGCAATCGAGCAACAGTCTAAAGTATATAGAGTAAAGCCATGATGAAAATAGACTACTGAAAAAAAGTAAAAAGCGCAATAAATTTGTCTACGCGACAATTGCCAAGCGGAAGTTCGGGTTCTACGAGTTAATTAAAAGGTTGGCCGCAGTTTTGCTACGTCGACCAATACTTTGAGTTGGTCAAAATGCTAATAAACGTCTGAGTAGGTATTACAAAAGTTTGTTTAAGTTTGTCGTAAGAAAATAAGCCCGTAACAATATCATCAAGTCATATTTTTGCGCTTATTTATCGTCTCCTTAAGTATGTAGTGACTTAAGATTGTAAAGGTAAATTCATATTATAAAAATGGCAGACAAAAGAGTCCCAAAAAGGATTACTCGAAACCTTTATGTCATTTAAAGTATAAATAAAAATAATTATTATAGGTTTACTGTTCTCTATATCGTGAATTTCTAAATGAAAGAGGAACATCACTATTTAGCCAAGCGGATTCTGCCATTCTATAGTTTGACGCGTGAAAAATATTCCATTGGAAATCGGGAGCCTTCAAAGCGATATTGTTCAATGGCATTTTACATTCGGATTTCATTTCGACTGAAATCGACTTTGTTACATGCAGATTGTTGGTGTATTTTTCTTGTGAACAAAGTGGTTATTTTTCTTTACAAGGCCGCAAGGAGATGAAATATGCTTTGGGATTCATTCACATTGATACTTTTGATTCTTATAGTGATCATTATCATCATTATAAGCAGCTTTTTGCTGTCCACTGATGAAGTAGAGCTCCAACAACGCACTCTTAAATTTATATGGAAAAACAAAAAAACTTTCTCATGAGTTAGAAACATAAAAATAATAGTTAAAAAAATTTTACCCGATTACGAAAATGCAATGATTTCAAATTTGCTAAATTGTTTAAACATTTTTGTACTCAGAATTTTGTCTTCTTTCACTTGATAACTGCAAACTTATTCTTCAAAATACCCCAATAACTATATGCTGTAGTAGATTTTTTTAACAAAAGATAGCCTTTATCACCCGGACTCTAATAAAGAATCGATTGATACCTCATTCACCAAAATAAATACCTACTTATACAGCTAAAATCATTACCCTTCCTGTTAGCTTTGCCGTAGTCGGGTAAAAGTACAGTCGTTAAAAGGTAACATCCAAAATTATATGTTTCTGAACAATTGACAGATAAACTCGTATACAAATTTTAAACTCATACTGCTCCGTATCACTCGATTCGTTCGAGGGATGTTCAATCGAACTATTTCGTTTATGAATTTCTGAGAATGTACAAACTGTGTGTGTGTGTTTCGTTCGAACGAAATTCGAATTTCATACTTTTTTCCGGATATAAACTTTTTTGCTACATGAAAATAGTGCCCCTGGCTTTTTCATACGTAGAAAAATAATTCTATCATTGATATATTTTACGTATTCTAGATAGACTGCCAATACTTCTGTAGAATTGTTGGGTACAGTATGGTATGAGCTGATTTCGATGGCTGATATTAATCACAATAGAAATTAGGGTAATTTAATAATAGGGGTTAAAGTATGGAATTGCCGATTATTTTTCCACTTTTTATTTTGTTTATAGCTCTTAAGTATAGTCATATTATTGCGTAATTCTTTTTGTATTGTATCAAAAACTAAATAAAGTAACTTTTGACTAAAAAAAATGCAATACTAGTTCCTATTACTTCAAAGGAAGTCGTTGAAAAGACCCCCCTTACAATGTGTCAGCTGACCTTCTTGCTTCAATTAAGTATATTCGTATTATATACATTGATTTTCAGAAATTGAAATACTATAATGCGTAGCTTTATAACCATCTAACTTTTACCTTTAATTGCATAGAAAACGGTTCAGGCGTTTTTAAAAAAACTAAAAAAATTTTAGTATGGAAAAATGACTTTTCTCGATTTCGTCCATACAAAACGGCAATTTCATACTTTAACCCCTAATACTAACTATTATAAGTAAGAGTCACTTTTCTAATTGGGAAGTAAACTTACGACCTTAGGTTGTCTGGGCCTTCCCTAATTGAACTAAATTAATTTTCTCTTATATCTTATTACAAATTTCTCGGAGACTTCGCATAAGCTATGATAACTGAAGAAATACCTGATATAAGTAAGAAATTAAAATATCATAACTATTATCCTCATGATATTTTTTTAATTAACAATGGACTAATTAAACTGGAATAAGCTATAAAATATTTTTTAAGTATCTAGTGAAGAAGAAAATATGAAAAGAAATATTGCAATTTGTATTTCAAGTGCTGCTTTGCTAAAGTGTTGAATCTTATCAGAGACAGGTTGTATTTAGGTACAAAGGAGACAATTTTTTTTAGTATGGCGAATGGGCCCATTAAAAAATTGTGACGTATAGTAATGAAACATATATCAAATTGTTCCTTATAATGTCTAGAAAACATTAGCAATATTAGTATTTCTTTATCTAACGGGAATATTCAGAAAATAATCCTAACTAAATGACATAACCTAAAAACTTCTTACAAGTTTTATTTGATTATTTGCATACACAATGCTATTTATATCAAAGATATACATGTCTTAGCTAGGAATCGAACCTTACCTTAGCTGATTAAGGTTAATCATATTTTTTCAAGTTTAAAAAAATATAGCGATATTCTAAATAGAGGTCAGAAGGTTCATTGTGATTTGTGATCAATAACAAACAATAATATTATGTACCTACAGTTTAACCACTTAAACGTGAAGAAGGAGAATTGAAAAAAAATAAAACCACCGAAAAATCAAACCAAAATACGTTTATTCCTGAGAATCATCATTTTCGGAATCGTCTATCAGTAGCAGTACTTCCTCGTCTAAGAAAGATGTAGGTATTTTGACCTGATCCTTGTAGTGTTCTTGATAAAAACCATACAATGGACATCACATGTGCACAACAACCGATAATGCGTCTGCAGTATTACTATAAGTTTAAGCATATTTTTAGTCAGTTTCTGAAAGTAATTTTGTTTGCATATTCCGTTGAAATCCCACTGTACACTGACACAACGATTCAGTGAAACAGGAGCTGTACTTGATACCATTTTCTTCTTTTTTTCGTTAAAAATAAGGAAAAATCATGGAACATAAACATGTCAGTGATAACTGTCAAACGTCAAAACGGAATTGCGTTCCGTTCCACGGCTTTACTGAATGAACACTTTAGCAAAAGTGTTATAAAAATTGAATTAAAACATATTTTACTGAGTTTCCAATTATTTAGAATAAATAAAAGTTCTTAGATAAAATGTCGTCTTAACATTATCTCCTAATTAAAATGGTTGATTTTATTTTATAACAACCTTGTAGTTCCTTTACACGAATTGTAAGACCTTGACACAATAAGTTATTCTATGCCTTAACTCTAAAATGGAGGAATGTTATAAAAAAAGTCAATACAACGCATTTTTAAATTGATTTTATGATTCCGGTTTCATTTAAACACGATATTTTGTCTAATTGTCTAAAAAAATAAGTATTTATTTTAGGATACAATGACATCTTTATACGGTACCGTTGCTACTGGGCCCAAAAAAAATTGTCTCCTTTCTTTTTTAAATGTAAGACAAGTATTAAACACAATCATACCTAGGTAATAATAATAATAATAATAATATAATCTTTATTTTTCTCAACACAAACAAACAAATAACAGTAAGGATACATTTTATAATGCATACAGTTGGAGTTTGTGTAAGACTGACGCCAGTGAGAGATATGAACTATACCCCGACGCCCCATTTTGGTAAACAAGTAAAAGTAAACATGAATAAAAGTAATTACTTTGGTGACAATTTTTATTACTTAATCAAGTAATTACTAGAAGTTAGAACTATGAAAAGTTAGACTTTGCAATATCCGTCCGAACGATAGCAGTCATAAAATACGTACCAGTCAAAAAACTCGGCGCAAATGGATCAACTCGACTTGTCTCGATACTGTCTATGGGCCGAAATCACGCGACATCGTGCAATTTGTTCCGGTACATTCGCGAAATCCAAGTTGTTTTATTTATTGCAGGGAATTTTCGTTTCAGAGGCTAGGTAACTTTTAGGGTAAAAATACGGTCGTCTATATTAAATCGATAAATTGGTAAGTTTTACTTAGCTGTGTCTCTTTGTATTGGTACTGTAACGAAATGAATTTCAATTCTTGTCAGCGTCAATATAAAAGTTTGAATTGGTAAGCAAATCAGCTGACCATTTATAAACTCACGCTTTTGTTTTTAAGGAAATGCCATTAATGTAAAATAAAAGACACACTTAGCGAATGTCCTAATCATCACGTAATTCATAATCCCTTCGCAGTAAAGAGTTACCTTTTTAAAGTACATATTGAAATAAATAATAAGGGGTTCCCGAATTTTTCTAAATCTGGTCATCAAAATGTTGTCTCTAACCCCCGTATTTAAACAAGTAAAAGTAATTACTTGACTACAAGTAATTACTTGAGAGACAATTTGTATGCCTTAATCCAGAAATTACTAGAAGTTAAAACTACCAAAAGTTTGCATTTTCAGTCAAATAATATAACTATTAATGGTGACCAATTTCTTTTACTTAAGCACTAGGTATGAACACTTTAAGTTATAACTTTCTTAAGCAATAAGTAATTACTTCTTTATAAATACGGGGGTAAGAGCTCGTTGCTTAAGAATGCAAGTTTGAAAACAGTTGGTGAACTGTCTTTTACAAATTTAATTTTTGAATAGTGTTTTTCGAATTTACCATTAGTCCGATTATTTACCTGTCTATGTAAAATATGTTCTAGTGGTTTGATTACCGGACTAAAATCCAATAGTACTGAGTTCGATCCTATAGTCAGCCAACAAGTGTTTCGAATTTTTGAACATTGCTCGGGTTTGTGACCCGCACACGCATTTGGCAATCGTGGTGATTATGCCTGTACCCATCATTGCTGAGGTAACTTGAATTCAATAATGGAGGCCTTTACCCTGCAGTAGGATGATTATAGGCCGTTATTTTACTTTTTTTTTGTATATTTCAAGCAGCTGTTTGAATATAATAGTGAGAAATCTCCTCAATAGTTTGCGGCTCTCTTATTTCCTTAAAGTATGCCTTCTATTCGCTGATAACGCGAAATTGGCTTCGCAGCTGCAGTGCATTCGCGGGTATAGATTCAATAATAGGTACTGTGCCGCTGAGTAGGTACGTTATATACAGACGGCAGCAAATCAGTCTATACACTAGGGCACCTTATCTACGTTGACATAGGGGTGAGTTTGCAACAAAAATGCCACTGCCACTGTGCTTTCAATGTTCAGAAATTTAAATCACATTACTGACATAGGCATTAGGCAGTTGATAAAATACATCAAAATAATTATATTTGCAATTTACACCAGCAGTTTAATCTTAACTAATTGTATAATTTTGTAAAATGTTTTTCTTTGATGTTGGAGATACAAAACCGAAGCCAGTGATGAAACTCTGTCCCCTAATTCGCGTAACCAAATCGTATCACAATCGTAATTGAATTGCAGGTTTTTGACAGTTCTAGTAAGGGCTAAATGTCAAAATCGTCCAGTTCAATCACGATCGAACTGCGATTGAAATAGCTGAATAAGGTCCCTGATGACCATAGATTTAATACAGCAGTATACACATCTATGCTAATGACTTACAATGGTTAGATCAGCCCTGTTAGCGAAGGTTTGGAAGGGTTCAAGTCTCACCTAAGACATTTTTTTTTTTAACTATTAATCGTGTTTTCAATTTGTAGAAAGTAAAATAAATCACTTCCAATTAACCTCAGATAATACTGATTGAACAATATAACGTTTGATAGCAAAAGCTTTATTAGACTGACAATCATGACAGCTAACAAATTTTCCAACAAGAAATTGAATCGACAAAAAGTAAGTAAAAACCAAACATTTTTGTTCAAGGAATTGTATTTATAATAACTAAACATTTAGTGCCAAACAAAAAATCTACAATAGTCATGCATCGTCAAAAGGTTCTTTTTTTTTATTTGTGGCTTCATGTGGTCCATTCAATTTTTCGCCTCCCGACTCGTAGTCACACCAGTATGACAAACAAGAACTTTTGAAAATACAAAAATCTTTTACACGAGCATTTATACGACAACAAACGCTGTAAAGAGTGTGAAAAGTTTCCAACATTTCCAACAAAACATAATAAGCACGAATCAAATCCGTAAATATATCTTTCATTTCAATGTAAAAAGTGTTTATGTTAATTGAAGCAACTAAATTAAATTTATTAGGATATATTATTAAGAATTAAACAGTTAGATACAAATGAAAACACAGCACTCAAAACCAGAAAACGAATTAAACTAACTCAAACTCGATTGATAAAGATAAAGATAAAGATTCATTTATTTGACGAGATCCAGAGAAAAAAAAAGCATTAAAAACGTGGTAAAAGCAAAAAAATAATAATAATAACAACATAAAAAGTATGTTACGGACGGCCTATTTACTTGTGTTAATAGTGTTACAGACGGCCTATTTACTTGTATAGTCTATTTACTTTATTATTATGTTGTGTGTTATAGTTGATTTAAAAGTGTTTAAAATTTGTAAATTACCTTTGTATTGAATAGTTAGTGTAAGATAGTGTTAGAAATTGTATAAGTGTCCTATTTGTTTATGTGTCTTATTTAAGTTTATCGTATGTTGTTATTACGTGTTGTAAAGTTTTATTAAATAAATAAAAGGCGAATAGGTACACTACACACCTTACACACATAAGAGGCTCTCCTTACGGTATTGCCGCGTAAGGAGGGTCTCATTTGCCATCTCGCTCGCACGATAGGGAGTTTCGCTCGCACAAAATATTGCTGACGCGTGCACTTGACGCTAAGCAGATATAGTCACTAATAGATTGCAGCGAAACTCCACATAACTGCGAGCGGGATTTGCAAAAAACACATTCGTCGGAACACATTCAGACTGAACAGTCTACATGAAGACTCAACTGGTGCAGCCTCAAGAAATCAACATACAGTCCACTATACACCATCAAGCTACTATCGCCTTATTAGCAAGAAAATCCGCGTTTTCATTATCTACCTACTGGCATCTCCCTAGTCCAGCGCAATCCAGCAACATATATGTACCGACGTCACAATAGAGTCACACATAGGGGCGTTCGGTACATTGTCTGGTCCATCGGAGCCGGATTCATCGTTGGACATTGCCAGGCTTATCCAAGCCAGGCCATCACGGAAAATAGAAGATATTCGTCAAAATGCCAGTAACAAGATCAACGTCGGGAAAATCGAGAACGGCTGCACCGGCCACACCCAGTACGCAGACTACGTCGACTGAGGGACAGTCGGACACCGAGCAATCGTCTGCGGTCACAGGGATCGACTTCAGTTCCGACGCCACAGCGTCCACAGCAAGAATAGAATCACCACAAAGAGGCCAACCTACGCCTGCAACGACGACCCAGGGTCGGGCACCGCAAGGCAACATCGAACCACCTCCAGTTATCGCTCAAACGTTCACGAGCCGGCCCGTTAGGCCGCCCGTGTCCAAAGCGTCCACATCGGCGTCGCGACGCGCCGCCCGACTTGTGAAAGCCCGAGAAGAATTACTCCGCCTCAAAGTCGAGTTAGCCGCCGCGAAGATAGCAGCCATAGAAGCCGAGTCGGACTCCGAAGACGAGAACGAGCACGATACAGTCATCGGTGATAAAGAAGTCAAAGAACGAGTCGACTCCTGGCTGAACAGTAGCGTCCAACCGCTGGCCATAGCCGGCGAACCCTACAATCAACCAGGCCCGCCGCCGCACGCGCCGCTACCTACAATAGCCGCAGCGGCACCGGCGGGAGAAGAAACGTCGAACATAGCGATGGCAGCGGTCAACAAGATAGACCTTTCAGAACTAGCCGCTGCCATAACACAAGCTGCCAGAACGGGACATAGCAGCCATTCAAGAATATTTCACGAGCTACCTGTCTTCACGGGGTGCCATCAAGAGTGGCTAGCCTTCAAAGCCGCGTATGAAGAATCGCAGGGCGGGTTCACCGAACTCGAAAACTTAGCCCGCCTGCGGAAGAGCCTACGCAACAAGGCACGAGAAGCAGTAGAATCCCTACTTATCTACGCATCGAAACCAAGGGACATCATGAAGATATTAGAAAGCCGCTTCGGGCGTACAGACGCCATCGCCATTGCAGAGGTCGACAAGATAAGAAGCCTGCCACGCCTGACAGACGCCCCTAGGGACGTGTGTATATTTGCCAGCAAAATCAACAACGTCGTGGCCACCCTGAGAGCTATCAACAAGCAACAATACCTCTGCAATCCCGAACTAGCGAAGGCAACCATCGAAAAATTACCGTCGACATTGAAGTATCGATGGTACGACTACAACGCTACGCAAAACGATCAAGCCGCCGAAATAGTGAAGATAGCACGTTTCCTGAATAAAGAAGCCGAAATATGCAGTCCGTACGCGCAACCAGAGAGCGACAGGAAGGGACAGAAGACTTACACCGTGGAAACCAGCCGGCAGCAAGAGAAAGACACACAGCGGTGCCCGGTGTGTGACAGAGAAGGACATAGTGCGACTTCGTGTAACGACTTTAAGAAAGCAGACACCCCAGCAAGATGGGACATAGCAAAAGAAAAACGACTCTGCTTTCGCTGTCTACGATTTCGCAACAAAACTCATCACTGCCGGAGCAACCAGTGCGAGAAGAACGGGTGTCAATACAAACACCATCCGATGCTGCATCATGACAAGCCCGCGGTCAAGAAAGAAAGCGAAGTCGTCAGCTCTACGTGGACCGGCAAGGGAAAACAAGCGTTTCTGAAAATAGTACCGATCAAGATCCATGGCCCCCGAAGAAGAATAAACACCTTCGCGCTGCTCGACGACGGATCAACAGTGACACTCATAGATGAAGACTTAGCGCATCAAGCCGGGCTGCGAGGAAAACGGGAGCCATTAGTGATAGAAGCCATCGGCGAAGCGAAGGTGGACACCTCCACTTCGCGAAGGCTCACCGTACTCATCGGCGGCTCAGGCGCACGTCACAGAATAGAAGCACGCACTATGAAGAACCTACGACTGTCGCCGCAGAGTATTCACACCGAAGATCTTGCGGGATGCAGCCACCTTAAAGACTTGCCAGATGTCATACGCTACGAAGGAGCACGACCGCAAGTACTAATAGGCCAGGACAACTGGCACCTACTGATGGCCGAGGACAAGAGAATAAGAAGCAGGCACCAACCAGTCGCATCGAAGACACCACTGGGCTGGGTATTACACGGCACCTGCACAAGAACCCTCGGACATCGCGTCAACTTCGTGCAAGATATAGAAGAAAGTAGGCACATCGATCAACAACTAAATAATTTCTTCTCATTAGAATCGCTCGCCGTAACACCTAGACGCCCACGAAACGATCCTGAAGAAAAAGCTCTGAAGATCCTGAAAGAGAAGACAAAGAGATTAGAAGATGGACGTTTTCAAACGGGACTACTATGGAAGGAAGACAACATTAAGCTGCCGAACAATAGACAATACGCAATGAAGAGATTAGAAGCCACAGAGAGAAAAATAGAAAAGAACCCGGAGCTCAAAGTCAAGGTGCTAGAACAGATGAAGGACTTAGTCAAGAAAGGATACGCCGAGCCTGCACCCACCGAGACGACGCCAGATCGGACGTGGTACCTGCCCTGCTTCCCTGTGCTCAACCCCATGAAGCCAGGCAAGGTACGCATGGTGCACGACGCCGCAGCTACAACAAAAGGCGTATCCCTCAATGACGCTCTTCTCACCGGCCCGGACCTTCTTCAGTCTCTGCCAGGCGTGCTCATGCGAATGCGGCAGCACAAAGTCGCAGTGTCGGCCGACATCGCTGAAATGTTTCTTCAAGTCAAGATAGCACCGGAAGACCGTGACGCGATACGCTACCTGTGGCGCGACGGCGACATAACAGCAGAAGTGCAAGAATACAGAATGACGTCACTAATATTCGGCGCAACGTCATCTCCGGCGACGGCGATCTATGTGAAAGACAAGAACGCAGAAGAATTTATAGACAAGTGCCCAGCGGCAGTGAAAGCAATTCAACGCAACCACTACATGGATGACTACATCCAGAGTTTCGAAGATGAAGACACCGCCATCAGAACAGCGTGCCAGGTGCGCGACATACACGAACAGGCGCACTTCATACTACGAAAATGGACTTCTAACTCGGGAAAAGTTCTTAACGCTTTAGAAGAAGAAGCGGAGACAACAGAACTCTGTATTGGCCCGAAAACAGAAAAAGTCCTCGGAATGGTGTGGGATACAGCAGGTGACTCGCTGCGATACAACCTGGATCTGTCAAGACTGCCAGAAGATGTGCTGCAAAAACAACGACCGACGAAAAGACAAGCCCTGCAAATAGTCATGTCTCTCTTCGATCCATTGGGCCTAGTCTCACCAGTGACAATCGGCGCAAAACAAATCCTGCAAGAAATATGGAGAAGAAGCACGAAGTGGGACGAACCCCTGGACGAAGACCTGGCCGAGCAGTGGGCCAAATGGACTCGTCATCTTGAAGCTCTACGGGAAATCGCAATACCACGATGCTATCACAACTATAGCAGCGGGCGCAACCTGCAACTCCACATCTTCGTCGACGCCAGCGAAGCAGCATATGCAGCAGCAGTATACTGGCGCGTGGAGGACGACCACGGGCAGGCGCACGTAACCTTAGCGCTAGCCAAAGCCAAGGTTGCGCCACTGAAGACGACATCGATCCCGCGCCTAGAACTACAAGCAGCCCTTATGGGCACTCGATTGGCCGACTGCGTAACGCAAGAGCATGACCTGGAGCCAACAGCGCGCACCTTCTGGACAGACAGCAAAACCGTCTTGACATGGCTAAGAACAGGCGCGCGGTCATACAAGCCTTTCGTCGCACACCGCATAGCTGAAATAGAAGAAAATACGAAAATAGAAGAATGGCGATGGGTCCCTACCAAGCTGAACGTTGCCGACGACGGGACGCGCGGAGTCCCTCAAGACTTCAACCAGCATCACCGCTGGTTCAAGGGCCCGAGCTTCCTACTACAAGACCCGTCGACCTGGCCTACAGAGAAGACGACAACTCAACAAGTCACCGGCGAAGAGAAAGTTATGAAAATACAAGAGAAGAAACCGTCAGTATATGAAGTTGTCCCAGATCCTTTCCGGTTCTCCAAGTGGGAAAGGCTCATCAGGACCACCGCCAGGGTACTGCAATTCGTGGCTGTCTGCAGAACGCGAGCCACAAAGATAGCGTACGCCAGAACGAAGGCGAACCTACAAGATGACCCCACCTGGAGCAACCGACGAGTCAAGAAAAATGAAAGTGAAAGGAAAATTGTCAGACAAGAAGACAAATATAGAAGAATACCGACGGAGCTCCTCATCGAAGCCGAGAAAATGATAGTCAAAGCGAGTCAAGCCGACAGCTTTGCCGAAGAAATAGAAGACTTGTCACGAGATCGTCGCGTTCGAAGAACCAGTAAACTACACAGAATATCATCAGAAATAATCAACGGTATAGTCGTCGTGAGAACAAGAATAGGAAAGGTGAAAGACGTTCCCGAAGAAACGAAGCGGCCACCCATCCTTGACGGGAAACACCACGTGGCGCGCCTATACATCGCACACATCCACCGGACCGGGCATCACCAGGGCGTAGAGGCGACTATCAACCAATGTCGCACCAGATACCACATCATCGGTCTACGCACCACAGCCAGAGGGGTGATCCACAACTGCGTCCCGTGCAGAAAAAGACGATTGGCGCCACCAGAACCACGAACCGGTGACCTCCCATTTGATCGGCTTGCTCATCATCAACGTCCATTCACTCACACCGGGGTGGACTACTTCGGCCCACTGCTTACGACGCAAGGAAGAGCAACCAAGAAGACCTACGTAGCGCTCTTCACGTGCCTCACAACCAGAGCCGTCCACCTCGAAGTAGCAGCCTCTCTCACGACTGATTCCGCTGTCATGGCATTACGGCGATTTATCGCCCGTCGAGGATGCCCACACACCATCTGGTCCGACAACGGAACGAACCTTCATGGCGCGGAGAAAGAAATCCGTCTAGCAGCCGACGCCGCCACCGAAGAAGAAGCGGCGAAAAGAAGAATCTCTTGGCGGTTCACTCCCCCGAGCGCCCCGTTCATGGGAGGTGCCTGGGAACGGCTCGTACGAACTGTCAAGACCGCCCTTACTGCTGTCCTGGACAAGCCCACGTCAACAGAAGTCCTCGCCACCGTCCTCGCCGAAGTAGAGATGACCGTGAACAGTCGTCCCCTAACCCACGTGAGCGTCGACCCTGAAGAACCGGAAGCGCTGACTCCGAACCACTTCCTCATGCTGGGGCCAGCGTACGATCCACCCACCGGGCCATCTTACCCTCAAGACCTCCATGGGAAGCACACCTGGAGGACGGCGCACCGACTGGCCGATTTATTCTGGGCCAGGTGGCTCAGAGAATACCTACCTGAGCTCCAGTACCGGCGGGAGCCCCACGGAAGAGGACCCTCGCTGCAGCAAGGCGACGTGGTGATCATCGCCGATAACACCTTGCCTCGAAACACGTGGCCCCTGGGACGAGTGAGCGCTACCTATCCGGGTCCTGACGGCGTGGTACGAGCAGCAGACGTGCAGACCAAGAACGGCATCCTACGAAGACCAACAAAGAAGCTGGTGATCATCGTGCCGGCAGAAGAGGCAGTAACAGCCGTCCATCCCAGTGAACTTCAAGTTGCGTCGGACTGAGCAAGCCCACACCCGACGCACGGCGGGAGAATGTTACGGACGGCCTATTTACTTGTGTTAATAGTGTTACAGACGGCCTATTTACTTGTATAGTCTATTTACTTTATTATTATGTTGTGTGTTATAGTTGATTTAAAAGTGTTTAAAATTTGTAAATTACCTTTGTATTGAATAGTTAGTGTAAGATAGTGTTAGAAATTGTATAAGTGTCCTATTTGTTTATGTGTCTTATTTAAGTTTATCGTATGTTGTTATTACGTGTTGTAAAGTTTTATTAAATAAATAAAAGGCGAATAGGTACACTACACACCTTACACACATAAGAGGCTCTCCTTACGGTATTGCCGCGTAAGGAGGGTCTCATTTGCCATCTCGCTCGCACGATAGGGAGTTTCGCTCGCACAAAATATTGCTGACGCGTGCACTTGACGCTAAGCAGATATAGTCACTAATAGATTGCAGCGAAACTCCACATAACTGCGAGCGGGATTTGCAAAAAACACATTCGTCGGAACACATTCAGACTGAACAGTCTACATGAAGACTCAACTGGTGCAGCCTCAAGAAATCAACATACAGTCCACTATACACCATCAAGCTACTATCGCCTTATTAGCAAGAAAATCCGCGTTTTCATTATCTACCTACTGGCATCTCCCTAGTCCAGCGCAATCCAGCAACATATATGTACCGACGTCACAATAGAGTCACACATAGGGGCGTTCGGTACAAAGTACTTACACACCAAAACAAGAACACAAACAAGTAGGACAAGTATACGAGTCTCAAGGTCCTGACGGAAAGGCATCCATCTCAGCGTATGTTGTGTGCACGGGCACACAACGCTGGTCTTCCGTTGGAGCCACAGAGTGAAGCACACAAGATTGGGCTACTTTGTTTTGATATTAATTTTATAGTTGCCATCATGCAGGAAAATACTGACTTAATAGGGCTACATCCAGATAATCAGTTTATAAATTTACCAGGAACATTGTTTTGTACATTTGACTAGGTACTTACTTGATAATTCATAAAATACATTCAAAAAACTATGGATTCACTTTCATAAAAACAAAGCACATTTTAAAAAGCCAATTCCATTTCTAAAATACCTTGTGTACAAACCGCCCTTGTAGTTTTTTGTAAACGCATTGTTCACAAACTCCAGAATCTTTTACAAAGGATCGTCATACTGGCACTATCAAAGCATCCAGTTATATTTTGAAAAGTGAAATTTCCTTTAGTGAAAAAGGTGGAAATTTTCTTATTTTCACACTCTCTTTCCAAGTATTTTCTGATATTCGGTTAACTGTAAACATACGTGGTGTAAATATTATGTTGAAAGGCAAAATTAAAGTTGATTATTTCAACGCAATTACAATATTGTGCCTTCAACAATTATAGATGAGAAAACTCGATATTATAATACAACAAACTAAACGACTTGTTTTATCAAACTTAATCGTAAGATGACAAAACGATTATTAAACATGTTCAATATCTTTTGAAGAAATTCCGTCACCTTCAGATGTCATTTGAACCCCCAATCTATTGTAATCTAGTTGATTGCTTTTCCTTTTACCAACTGAGACAATTTGTACGTTCATTTTTTTTGTGAGTCTGTTCAATTTGTGTAGAAAAATATAAGATATAATATAAAGAATAATTAGTCATCTCTAGGACACAGACCTCTTTAAAAGGAGTTTCGATAATCGCCACGGTTAGCAGGCGGGTTTGCTACCGTAGTCTGGCCAGTGGCTTAGCGAAGACGCTGCTGATTGTTTTCTTCTTGTATGGCGTTATTGTCCTAGCTCGTACTTACTTAAACCTCATATTAAACATTTATTTAAAAAGAGGCTTACAATAATGACCGAGTTTCTTGCGTTGATTTGTCTCGGCACTATAGCCCAGACTTGTCCCGAAGCAGTAATAGGTTTAAATATTGGGACGAGTAAAAGCGCCTTCTGGGGCCTATTTGCAGAAGTAAAACTGATTTTACTGATTTACTTCTGGCGGTAATCTGTTACCATGACAATCATTGGAAGATAAAGGGTCGTGTTATTTTATGTTAGTGTCGACACCATAAAAACTCACTTGAGGAATCGGAATTTATTTTCATACTCTTTTCTTAGATCTTTCAAATTTAAAACGGCAATGATTCAAAAAGTACCTGGCTGTAACAAACACAACAAACAAAATCCATTACTGGCAAAAAGACTTTAGCGTTTCAATATGAAAAATGTTTTAAAACATTTTTACACCCTTGGTAACGCCTAACTTTATTTGGGTGAGCTTTTAAATTTTAATGGCGACCGGAAAGTTACCGCTAGCTGATAAACCTGTTTACTTGATTTTGATCTGTAAGCCAAACAAAATAAAAGCCATTTGGATATGATGGTAATAAAGGATATGTGAAAACTAGTGTTACATTAATTTATCTTATTTTCCAAACATTGTTTTCAAATATTTAATCTTGTTTCGTACACGATGAGGTATAAAATAGTTTGCCTTAATTTGAAACGACTGAACGATATTAACTTTCTAAATTAATTATTATCCTCAATAAAACATGGTAAGCTATACCAATAATGTATTAAACATTTTTGATGGTTCAAAACTATGCGCTAAAAGTATTCATATTTTTCAGAGGTGCAATGTTACTGATTAATATGTATAGTCTGGTTACTATAGAAATATGCAGTACAACTGTGAAATATTTTTTTAACCTAAGAAAAGCATATTAAATCAAAATTTGGAGTGGGTGCATGATGGTTGTCGGTAATGCGTGAAGCTTGATTGGCCTCGACTCAAAATTATATAGAAACTTATTTTACGTTTTTCAACGGTTCTGTAAATATTTATGGTATTGACGTTATATAACATTACGGGGTGTTTTTAAAAATTTAATTGAGACAAACTTTGAGCTAAACCCTATCGATAAATTTAAAAAAATAATCAAATCTTTCAAAAATTACGCTTGGTTTTAGGATTTTCTTCTTTCTTCATCGCTTAAAAATATCTTATGTACGACATTTTGCTAAAACAACTTTTATGTGTATGTTGCAAATAAATGGCAGGTATGTGGAATAAAGTATTCACCAGTTTTGGACATTCAAATCGCAAGCAAAATTGGCTGTAACAGCATGTTCTGTGGTAACAGCTGTTCCGATTTTTATTGCATATTAATACATAGATGCTATGTAGTGTTCAAAAATAGGTGGCGTATGATACGAAAATACAAATACAACCAGTAGAATATGGGCAGCAACGTATTTTTTCCACCAGAGCGCTGGCTCTCCAATTCATAGACCTCTGTCCTAATCAAAGCCTCTGTCTATGTCCAAGTAATTGATCAAGTCGCCCTACATACCTACGCCTCAGGACCACTTGTAGAATCCCAACACCTCCCAGAAGTATTTTCGGTATTTCTCAAAATCAATTTATTTTGAATCACAAGTAAATTTAGAGGAACATAACCTTAAAATATTCAAATTCAATTTCAGCGCGACCTGTTTGGAAGAATTTTCTTCATTTCGTCACCGTCCCAATAGATTTTCCATTCAAATTGATGGAGAAAATGCCATCTATTCGAATTCCGTTATTATTGAGATTAATCGTTATTTCTTCCGAATATTTTGAATAAAATATTTATGACGTCGGTTTTGCATACAAACTTTTACTTTGTAATAGTTGCAGTCAATGTTTTATTTTTTAATTTATTCCGGAAAACAAACAGTTTCACAAAATGTATTGAAAAATAATTCCTATTAACTAATTATTTCTGTGTGTTATTATGTTAGTTATATTCCTATCCATGAATTGGCTGTGTGGGAGCTAGAATCATCGCGATACCTAATAAATAAATGTTGGCACGCTTTAACGATATGACCGCATAACTACAATATTGTTTTGTTTGTATTTCATTTTCGCGTTGTGTTTTTTTCCACGAAGCTTATCTATCCATTAAATGTAATACTTGCTACCCATATTCCAATTAAAAATGAGACCTCATTATGACGCGCGTTAAGAATTAATCCACTGCCCGAGTTACCTTCCTCTTTCCAATCTTTGGTGAGAACATAATATATGATCCGCGGCGACCTACGTGGCGGAGTGGTGTACACACCGGTTTTCAAGGGGTCGCTTGCTCCAAGGTCCCGGTTTCGATTCCCGGACGGGCCAATGTAGAAAAAAAGTGTTTACTACATTTTCTCGGGTCTGGGTGTTTGTGGTACCTTCGTTGTTTCTGGTTTCCAAAATACGAGTGCTTCAAATAGTTATTGTCCCCCCGTTTATTAGTACCATACGCCCCGTTTATTAGTACCATACGCCCCGTTTAGTCTAGTGGTTTAACTACCGGGCCAAGATCTCGGGGTCCCAGGTTCGATCCCCGGGTCGGACAACAAAAAGTTTCGAATTTCCGCACGTTGCTCGGGTTTGTGGTCACCAACCCGCATTTGGCAAGCGTGGTGATTACGCCAGTACCCATCATTGCTATGGTAACTTGAATTCAATGATGGAGGCCTTTTCCCTGCAGTGGGATGATTATAGGCTGTTACTTTACTTTTTTTAAATAGTTATTATAATTGGGATCAAAACAATGTATGTGATGTTGTCATTTATTTATATGATATGGCATATTATGCTGCTTTGTGCTAATTGCAGTTCTTACATACATATTTACATTTACGAAATATTATTTACGTCCATAAAAATCCTGTTTTATTTTACAACTTCACAATTTCAATAACAGAAAAATACAATACAATAAAAGGTTCTTAACGAAACCAATAAAAAGTAAAAAACAAGCAACTAAATTTTAATAGATAATTAACTTCGATGATTTTAATGATGACTTGTCTTAAATGACGGACTCCAATTTAAGTGGATTATTTCATAATTTTCAATTAATTTCTTTTTGTATATCATGTTTTTTATTGGTTTCATTTTGAGTTTAAAAATTACATAAATATCCTTAATTGCTCGTTTAGCACTACTAAATCTGACAAAACTGACAAACCGTACTTATCTCTAGTGTAATGTCACAGACAACAGCATTTTCACAACAATTTATCGCAGTGACAGAGAAAATAAATGTCGACACAGTGTTTACAGGAAACAGTGGCTAGAGCCGTGTAGTTTTTAAATTTATTTTCATGTAAAAATAAGCATTTCTAATTCACACTTCTGTGTATGTAATAAAACATTTTTTCAGGTCCATCAGTTTGTTATTTCCTATTCTTTTTTCAATTCATTGACTCATAATAAAAGTCACTGTAAAGTTTTTGTAGCAGACTTTGTGGTTTTTATTTAAAAAAGCACGAAAAACATACACAATTTAATTTATATATCTACCTAAGCTCTATATGTTGCGTAATAATCTTTATATCATTTAAAAAAGGATAAATCAACCAAAGAAATCATCAGTATGCTTACTATTTTCAAATATACAGTTTAGTGCATAGAAGAGGAAGCAGTGCAGGAAACTCATTCAGTGTCCATAAGCCTCCTGTTAAATTCTCCTTTAATTTAGTGCGAACATTTTAATCATGTCAATATAGAAATTTCCTCCATTATTGAATTAAAGTTATCACAACAATGATGGGCGTGGGCATAATCAAAACGCTTGCCAAATGCGGGTTGGTGATCACAAACCCGAGTTATGTTTGATTATTAAATGGATTTCACTGTCTTATAGGCTTTCAGTACTTACTTCATAAATGATTCAAGATTCAAGATTCAAGATTTAAGATTCATTTATTTGCATTAAATATGGTACATAGAAGATCTTTGATCAAAAAAGTTTCACATATTTAGCCATCTACATATAGCATGCAAATTTAAAATGGGTACAATTAATCAATACACTTAGAAGTCAAATACAATTAACCTACAAATAAACAATACAAATTCCAATCATAGTCAAGTTACTCAATACACAATTTATTATTAATGTCAATTTTGCACTCAAGTAATTTCTTGACTGAGTAAAAACATTACATGGCAACAAAATGATGAATAAATTTCACAGTTACAATTATTGACTTTCCACACTATCAGTTTACCATCAAGATTTTATCTTCTGCAACGATGCAAGGTGTCATTCTGGACCATGACGTCCGTGACGCGCCAGACGCTACCATACGCTACGACACTTCCTTTAGCTCTCATTAAGGCAGGATGCCTTACGGCCAGTCCCAATAATCTATCTATCTTCAGTTCTGGCATATCGGAGATAGAAAACATCTTCTGTCTTTGATATTGCCGTCCAGAGAAACAAAGACAAAAGTTGTTTTCTATCTCCGATATGCCAAAACTGAAGATAGATAGGTTATTGGGACCGGCCGTTAATGACCACCTATTACCTTAGCATATTACCTCTGGTATTTATTGAATCACTCTTAACTGCTTTTCATTCTGGCATTCTTTCGTATTGTACATTATTGCTAAAAGCGCTTTTGGCGTTAGCGACCAATTCGACTTTATAAACAACTTAATGAAAAGTTTACTATGATTCAATAAATACTAGAGGTAATTTTGTAAAGTTATACTGTTTTAGTTATTTGAGAATGGTTATGTTTAGAAGTAATTAAATTAGATCAATCAGAGGCATCACATAGCTCTAGTAGTCCCCTTAGTGTTAAATAGTGATGATTATAATGATGAAATCAGACCACCCGAAAGTATCGTTTTTGTTTCAATAACAAAACAAATCCATTGTTTTGAGAATGGAACTAATATCACGTCATATCACTCAGATACAAAATTATTCACCACGATTATACCGGCGTTGAATTCAGAGAAATTGATACTCAAATACACATTACTCAAGATACATAGACTCATAATTTAATACTCAAGAATATCGTTTAGTGCAAAATTATTATGCTGCAGAGTTTTTTATAAGCTATAATAGTAGTAGATATTCCTAAAATTTTCAATGAAATCAAATAGTGACAAGGTTAAATATTTCAATTTAAATGTTTGAATCCAACTTATTTATTTGGGTAGGTATTATTATATGTTTATGAAAACACCTTCGCAAACAATTCATTATCTAAATAAAATTTAACCATATAAGGTTAAGAAAGACAAAGTGAATCGGATTATTTTTCAATCTTTTGAAGGGGAACTATTCTGACGTAGGTAATGTTGTTTGTGAAAATTTAATCGTTACCGCGTATCGGAAGCAACGGGAGCTGTAAAAGGATTATATTTTTCTCGTTTTTGTAACATTTTTCATCGGTAGGTAGGTACTCCCGTCCTATCAGCCGTAGAGTGACGTTATATAGCGTTTTGCTTTCCTCAATAAATGGACTGTACATCACAAAAACCAAAAATATAGATTGATTATTCTTTTATTGCACAAAACAAAGGTAACATAAATTACAATGTGACACATATGTACAATAAGGCGGTCTTATTGCTAAAAAGCAATCTCTACCAGACAACCTTTGGGTAGAAAAAGAAAATTACGTCTCAGTGGAGTAGGGGTGACGTGCAAAGTAATAAGTGTGTATCTAACTTATTAAATATAAATAAACTGAAAATAAAAATATATACGACCATACATGTAAATCATACATAAATAAATACAGATATATATACATATATAATTTTAAATACATACATATTTATACAGATACATATACATAAACAAAATACAGTTATAATATCAGTATTTATCAACGCAATCCTGACCCGATGCACACCATCAGCGCGACAAAAAAAGTGCCTTGACTCTAGTCTTGAAAATAGAAATGGATTCTGATTCTCTTACAGTTTGTGGTAAAGAGTTCCACAGACGGACAGACTGGACAGTGAAAGATTGTGAATAAAATTGTGAAGAATGAGAAGGGAAAGAGAGTTGTAGTTTTTATTCGAAAAGTTACTTTCTATATCGAAATGACATTGGCTTAGCATGACATGGCATGGCATTAGCTAAAGTCATTTTCATACATTTGTTATTTTTCGTCTAGCGTATGCAATATTAAAAAGCAACTTGTCAAAGGCAGAAGATGGTCATTAATTTGGTTAAAATATTCCATATTATTCTGACTGTACATTCTGTGAACCAATTACACACAAACCGACGAATCATTTATATTAATCGTTATGTTGACAGTGCTATTAGTCAATGCTAAAGTTTTAAAAGTGTTGATCTATTAATTTACAGAGATCAAAATTAAAGTCTCATGTGATACGAGTCATTTTTATTTGTCGTCGTCAATAGGAACGCAATAGATTTTTTCTTTTGTCTTCATGTTTGACCTTGCTAAACGTTATATTGAAAGATATAAAATGATTCAAGGTTTTTAATAAAAAAAAACAAGTTAGGAAAAATTATATAAGCCACGGATCTGGTATCGGTCTAAAAACAGATCACTATCGTCATGAATCTGATTTGACTTGATGAATTGTTATGTTTTATTTAATTTGGAACAAATTTGGCTATTTAGCCTTGCCATACTAACCTCAACCTAAAAGAAACTCATTCAAAAAGCAGAACAAAGGTACTTAAATGAGTAACCTCTTTTTTTCGAAATTTAGCAGGAAAAAGAAAGTTAAGCTGTTTATTAGATAACAGTTGGATTCCAAAGCCACAAATATTAAATACAAGTAGTACTCGTATTAAGATTAGCACAATAACATTGTACTACTTTTTTTTTATCAGTTTGTGTATATGTGCCATATTCTCATTTCTTCACAAAATAGTAGATGACTGCAAAATGGTCAAACGTTTGAAATTACGGTTGTGCTTTATTTTTATGTTTTGTCCACAAAGACAAAACGTAGAGAGGAAATTACTCGTTTGTTCAGACGTCCGAGGGTAACTGTGGCCTTGATATTCGATACATTTTATGTCCTGTATTAAAACCACCTAATATTTATTATTGTTTGCTGCCAGCCTTGTATATGTAGGAGTAACGGGATGACAGAAAAAGACGGACAACAGCGTCTTGAAATGAGACGATTGTTTTCTGGTTGATTTTATTGTAAAAGTGCAAATTATTCTTTTGATTCTTCTGTTCAATTGTATACAGTGTGTAAGGTAATTGGTATAACAAGCTGATATCAGCCTGTGTTAAGAGGAAACACTACGGGCAAGAGAATTTAAAAATAGGTATTTGTAAAATCTATTGCTGTCGCGCAGTCCCGAACGCCTCCACCGCAGAGTGTGATAGAGACAACTGCTTCTTGGACCAAAAATACCTACTAAAAGCACACCGAATAAACGTTTCGTAGTCCCCCGATTACTTTTCCAAAACTAGACCGATTTAAATACTTTTTTCATTAAAAATTTAAGAAAGGCTATGGCCGTGTTCGTATGTTATCTTTTTTTTCTAAAATTTAGCCAAATTTATTTTCTGGATGTTTAAACACAGCGGAAAATCTGGCGAATTTTTTCGATTTTTGAGGGCTCATACCTTTTTTATTCATTAATTTATGAAAAAACAGAAAACAGAAACATGCTAAAAGTGACCATAGATTTTTATAATAAAAAATATTGCTCTACTGGCATTATCCAGGGAGGAAACAGGGGACTACGTTTGTATGGAAAAACGGCCGTTGTATTTCCTCTTAACCTATGTATATAAATACCGTGGTGAATTCAGAAATTTCATATCATCATTTTTGAAAAAAAACTTTCACTAATCGGAATCTCAAAATTTATTTTTGTATGAAATTAAAAAAAAAATGAAATATTGATATCAAATTTGTGACTTCACTATACTATTTACATGCGTATGTTAACATAGGCTGGTTTCGGCTTGTTATACCATTTACCTAACACCCTGTATAATATAGGAACAAAAACTTTACACTAGCACTAGGTATACAGGCTGAAATTTTAACCACTTTCCAAATTTTAATATAGCAATCTACGAGGCAAAAATCAAATGACGTATTTTTAAGCTATTGCATAGCTTCTATCGCGGGTCTTGAGCGTGGAGACCGAATCCAGAAATTCCATAACGAAAATAACCTAACACCCCCCACTCCGACCGGCACAGCGGTGATACTTTTTAGTTTTTCCATCTATCATCAGCAATAGCTTTACCGCGCCAGTCTCCGAGTGCCTCATTAGTTTTTTTTCTTTTGGTATAGCCCAGTACAAAAATGTCAAGATAAAGCACTTAGAAAATATCCGCCAAAAATCTAACATTTTTGATATGGCATCCTAGTAACACTTTTTTTACGCGATGTGCATCTCATTCATTCATTACAGTACAGAATAGAATAGAATAGAATAATTTATTTCGTTATCACAGGTACAGAAAAAGAAGATGTTACTCGTACATATAGGAAGTATCACTATGATTCTCCGTATAGGCATACGAAAATTGAAATTAATTTATACATTCGACAATAGCAACACATACAAACAATTGATTTGTTACATAATTTATATTAGCTTGTCATTAAAGTAATCGTTTAGTGTATAATAACATTTAGCCTCTAATAAATTGACTAGGGCACATCTAAATGGTTTGTTTTCCAGGCCTAGTATGGATGTTGGAAGTTTGTTGTAGAGTCGCGTTGCCATTGAAACAAAACTTTTTCTCAACAGGGCAGTTTTACATTTGTATCTTTCAATTGCAGGTTTACGGGGACGAAGACTAGCTAAAGACTCGACTTTTTAGTATTTACGAGTATCTAAGTTATATTTCACAAACAGACTACTATTCATAAGTTTTTGATTTTCCCTTTATACCTTAACAGGTCTAGGAAAGTAAAAATTGAAAACTATATCGCGAAAAATGTTTTCGGGTGACAACTTGATTTATATTTTTTACTTAATAAATAGGCTCTAAATACGATACTGAACACATATAAAAAATTTGGAAAGTGGTTACAGTTTCGTCCACTATGTTTTCTTGTGGATAGTTTAATATTAAATTTAACAAAATAAACTACATTATGTTGTTGTTGTTGTTTTCAAAGTGCGGCATGGAACGTGTATCATCAATCTACGCCAGTGATCAGTGCCTGTAGCACGAACAATTTAAGAATTCCTTACTCGAATAATGCACAAACTGAATGTTGTGAAAAAAAAGTAAACGCAATTAAAGGCAAAAATCACCAACGTTACTCATAAGTTTTTGATGTGAAACATCTATAGGCGCACGTGAGACCGATTTCTGACGTGGCGACGCGTCGCCACGCGCAATCGACTGTGCGTTTCTCTCTCACTCGATCCGGCGTTAAGCCATCTCTTTCGCTCCACTGAGCTCGCAACTTAACCAACTTAACCAACTTAACCAACTTAACCAACTTAACCAACTTAACCAACTTAACCAATTTAACCAATTTAACCAATTTAACCAATTTAACCAATTTAACCAACTTAACCAACTTAACCAACTTAACCAACTTAACCAACTTAACCAACTTAACCAACTTAACCAATTTAACCAATTTAACCAACTTAACCAATTTAACCAATTTAACCAACTTAACCAACTTAACCAACTTAACCAACTTAACCAACTTAACCAACTTAACCAATTGAACCAATTTAACCAATTTAACCAATTTAACCAATTTAACCAATTTAACCAACTTAACCAATTTAACCAACTTAACCAACTTAACCAACGTAACCAATTTAACCAACTTAACCAACTTAACCAACTTAACCAACTTAACCAATTTAACCAATTTAACCAATTTAACCAACTTAACCAACTTAACCAACTTAACCAACTTAACCAACTTAACCAATTTAACCAATTTAACCAATTTAACCAATTTAACCAACTTAACCAACTTAACCAACTTAACCAACTTAACCAACTTAACCAATTGAACCAATTTAACCAATTTAACCAATTTAACCAATTTAACCAATTTAACCAATTTAACCAATTTAACCAATTTAACCAATTTAACCAACTTAACCAACTTAACCAACTTAACCAACTTAACCAACTTAACCAACTTAACCAACGTAACCAATTTAACCAATTTAACCAACTTAACCAACTTAACCAACTTAACCAACTTAACCAATTTAACCAATTTAACCAATTTAACTAATTTTACCAATTTTACCAATTTAACTAATTTAACCAATTTCTGGAAAGTTGCATGTAGATCATTTTTCGAAAAATAAGGCCATAAAGAAGTTTCACTTCTTACGTGTGTACACTAGTACACGCACAACTTTTTTATTTTATTTTATTGACATTTTTAGTTCCTACCACAATCTGTTCTTTTCTGCATACTACTTTTACGAAATAACGTCGATGTTTCACATCTACCAGGCGTCCCGTGACGGCTCCATTTTTTATATAGTAAGGGGCTATTCTTGGAGTTATGAGAAACGCAATAAGAGTATTCGCAAAGAAATCAATGTGTGACATAAAAAGACAATTATTTATAAGATTCTCAACATAGATTTAAACTGACGACAAAACCAAAATAGGGCGCTAGTAATTCTTCTCTTTAATTACAGAGCCTTAAGTCACTATAATTACAAATTCAATTAGTCGATTACTCAAAGCTTCTTTTTAATAAGGCTTTACAAAAACAACAATGTCTATCTCGATTAGTGATCTGCCGTTCCTGGGAACGTTTTCCAAACTGAGAATATTGCCGGCAGCGTTTCTGGTAATGTTTTCAAAAAGTAAGAACGATTAAGGATGTTGGGAATATTGCCGGAAATGTTTCCAGTATGCCAGGAAGGTTTCCAGTGTGCTGAGAATATTTTTATTGGCAATATTTAATTTAGTTGCCGGCAATGATAATTTTCTCAGCAGCATATCGTAGTCACGATTCAACTATTAAAATCTTATTGATAAGCGACATTTTACAAAAAATTGTAGAGTCGAATCAAAAACCTTTTTTATTCTACTAAAATTTGCGATACCATTACAGTATTTCCTGAATGTTCGTGCTGTGCACACCGAGATGAATCACCGAGTGTTCGCCGCGACCACTGACGTGGGTAAGTAAAACAACGGTGTATGGATTTAATATAGCATCCTTTCACTCGTGTTTTACATTAAAACATTATTTTGTTTAACAGATCACTCCTTCTTTTATGCCTCGGTAATTTTGATAATTTTAAGAAGATTCATAACGCTTCCTGTTTTTTGGAAACATATAAAACATGAGTGTCAAGAGACAAAGGAACACTTTCAATCGATGTACAATCATACTATAAAGCGTTTGTCCTCTGAAGAAGTACCAATACAAAGAATAAGATCGGAAGATAAATACTTGCTCCATGTCAGACTTACTGAAAACATAACTAAATAGAATTACGTAATTACTATAACCAAAAATCTTCATCTTATCCGTATTAAAAGTATGAAAAATATATAGTATATGAAAAATTTACATAAAAATCTTGTGAATTCTATGGTTATGTTAGTCTCCTCCAACCATCCTCTACAGACAGATATGTTCGATTCCCACCCAAAACATGAATCCTCTTAACGATAACAACTCATCAATCACGATTTTTATATAAACATCAACTGCAATTAATTCAATTACTTTTACATAAGAACTCATCAACTTAAAGGATCTTAAAAGCTGATCAGTTTGAAATTTAGTTTGGTGTACATTACAATGATATGTCTAAAAAGAAAAGTAAGAGCCTATAATGATCCCACCGCAGGGAAAATGCCTTTATCATTCAATTCAAGTTACCACAGCATTGATTGGTACAGGCATAATCACCACGCTTGTCAAATTCAAATTCAAATCATTTATTTCAGACACACACGAGTCCACATGGCATAATTAATTATGAGAAAAGAAAAGCGAACTAAATAAAGTTGCATCAGTCACAAATTACAAAACAAATAACATTAAAAAGACACGGTTTTTTTTATCTATATATAAAAATAAAACAAATGCTGGTGGATGATTACAAACCCGAGAAATGTTCTTAAATTCGAAACCCTCGTTGCCTGACCCTGGGATCGACATCCAGGACCCCGTCATCTTAGTCCAATACTTAAACTAAACGAATGGGTGTTATAAATAGTCAATACATAGTGTGGATGTTTTTCTGTTTATCATCAATAATCTATTTATTTAAAAGACGGTGTTATGGGATTCTATGAATCTTAAGAACTAAAATCATTGTAGTTCTTATGATTCAACATACCAGTACACTATATATCATGTTGATAGAGATGTTTATAGACCTGTTGTACAGTCTCAACAAGCCAATTTATATTCAAATTGAGCACATGTAACGCCACAACGCGGCAACGTCGCGAGACAACAGCGGCTGTGAATCTTCTGAGTCATTTGATAAAGTCCAAATAGGTTTTTATGGTCCCATATCATTCAACTTTCTATTAGGAGTTTGAGTTATAATTTAAGTTATTACGTTGTTTAATATGACTACTTCTTCTTAGTAACAGTTTCGAAACCTTCTAGAGATTGCTTGTCTTTGAAATTTCATTTATAACGAGTTTGGAGATTACTCGTATTAAAATGCTTTTTATCTATAATAGAACCTAAGTTTTACATCATAATAAACATTTACAACAATATAAAGAGTATTCTATCTTTCGATGTTAATCTTTATATTTCTAATTTTAAGATGTTGGATGTACTCGTCCGTCAGGCTGACCAGACCCCAGAGAATCCTTCTTATATTATTTAATAAACGCGAAAGTTTGTATGGATGGATGATGTATGGGAGGAAGTCACTAGTCCACGCAATTTTTTATGAAACTTTACAATAATATAGCTAACATCGTGGCCTTATTCTAAAGTTAACACGTGTTTTGGCTTAAAGCGGCGATTTGCGTTTTACTCAAAAGGTTAATTGGGTTCGCTTTCCGGTTGTTCAATTTAAGCAACTATTTTTTTCTCAATTGGTCAGTAAAACCATTATATGGTTAAGTACATTCAATATTTATTCATTATTTTGATTCGATTTGTAAAAATACCTAACCTAAGCAAACACTTCAGATATTATCATTATCGCGAGTGAGTAGCTTATTTGCGAACTCTACTCAAATACTTATCCTTTTCGGTACCTTTCCACTACAATACGGCTATCAAACTATTGATAGGTGTACTTCACAAACGCCGTAATAACCTAAGTTTACATGATAACTATTAGTTATAGACTAGACGCGTCCCAATCGACTGATTGTGTTTAAACATTAAGCCTCGTTTGCGGCTGTGGCTTCAGGTAATTGCATTAGCGGCATTACTGTATTGTGTGGTATTTGTTATGAGAGGATGATCATCTTTGAATTTAATGTTCGGATTAACTAAGACTTTTAAATTTACTTGGAAAGTATATTCATAAAAGGCGACCAAAGAAGAACTGCCAGAAGAAAACGGGCAGCAGAACTGCAGTCAATGTCCTGCCCAGTGTGGAAATAATGACAAATTCCAAAATCCTCAATTTTGGGAAGCCCATGCATAACAGTTAACTATCTAGACTAGTTATAATTGACACAGTTGATGAACTCTATGATAGCAACCTGTGTTAGTAACCATTCTGGATATCTAAGATCATTAGAAGAAACAAAACTTTCAAACACTACAGTTCCCCATATAAGTATTGGTATTGTGGCATTCCTTATATAGATTTAAGCCTCTCCATATCAGGATTTTTTATTTTAAATTAGTGATTAAAGTTTGACATCTGTTGGAGATGCTGCGGCCCGTCTTCATCAAGCGATACTCTTTGACTCTTCTTGCAACCCCAACTAAAAGGTGTTAATTAAAAAGCGCAAAACCTCAGACATCGCAACTCATTTTTACTATAAAAGAATAACGTAAATTATCAAATTTACATTTCGCAGATTATTTGCGAAGATATTAGCTTTTTAGTTTTCTTGAGCTTGTTGCAAATTAAAAAGTTACTCCTATTATTTATTAGTGGAATCGATTCTACTCACGATTCTTAATATACTAATTTCAGGTTTTGCGCTTTTTCACTAACACATTGTAAAGAAAAAAGGAAATGCTGGCAACACACGACTCATACATTGGTCATAAAGGAAAAAAAGTTAAATTAATTGTAATTAAAGAACTAGGACTTGTGCTTACGCTAAACTTCCATAACTCAATAACATAACATTACTTGTTACAAAATGGGTTGCTGAAGCATCTAACGCCTTCAGACAGTATTTCCGTCTAGTTTGCCGTAACATGTCTATTATGTAAACTATTAAAACGCAATGGTTTATGTTAAATCGTCATACCCAGAACGTGCAGCAAATGTAAGATGAAATGTTGGTAGTACCATACAAATTACACTATCGTTGAATTATTTATAATTTGAATTCTTTTTCTAATGACTTATTTAATCTGGCCTACAATGTTTACGATACACAATATGTGTTAGTTAACCTCTATCTATTCTATTCTATTTTAATTATCTTTGTATTTTATATATCAACTAGCTGTTGCCCGCGACTAATTCCGCGTCAATTTCTGTTATTATGATAGCGATTATTTTTGTAACATTTTTCACTGATGCTTCGCGCCTATTGGTCGCAGCGTGATGTTATATATAACCTAAAGCCTTCCTCGATAAATGGACTAACCAACACAAAAATATTTTTCAATTCGAACCAATACTTTCTGAGATTAATGCCTTTAAACAAACAAACTCAGCTTTATAATATTAGTATAGATTGCAATAATTACATATATATTAAATAAGGATTTAATTTCAAGGTGTGGTGTGCATATTTGTGCATGTAGTTGTTTTTCTGTTCATATTTTATTTCTTTGTATTTAATTAAATTGTTTAGTTATGTTGTCGGTAGATATTATATATAATTTACAATTTGTCTCATAGTAATCTTGTTAATATTGTAAACATCTTTCAGTCTTGCTCTTTCTGCTCTCAGCAGAGAATATTCTTATATTTACATTACGTGGACAGTGTTGTTGGTCTTAGAATTAGTAACATTTATTAAGTATGACTCTAAATTAAGAATCATTGTAAGACTGTTTGTTGTCCTAAATAAAAGAAAAAAAAAAAAAAAAGACAGACCGCGCTTTTTTCTTACAGATTAGATTTGATAGACGTAGACAAGAACAGTAAAATTTATTAGTATAAAACAATTTTTATCAACAGTAAAAATAAAAGTATTATTAAAGTTTGTCCAAATGTTTTTTTTCCATTTGGTTATTTAACTTTGATTTACAACAAAGTTATTTAAATTGTTTTTTGTTAACATTTCTGTATTACACAAATGTATTGACAATATAGTCTAAACTTGTGACGAAAACTATATCATACGCGCACACACATACGTTCAAAAACAAAAGCTCCTATTCATTTTAGTGCTAGACTAGTCTAAAGAAAGAAGCAAGTCATACTCATTACGAGTATCTGTTATGATTCACTTGTTAAACACGGCAACATATTGTAACCCCGTCTATTATAGCAACCCACTGAAAATCAGCGTCGCAGTATGCCTTAGGCTGTTGCGACTAATGCTGAGTGGGGGCCTTTTTGGCACATTCATTGTACTTATTTTTTTGTAAACTTTTTTTTCGAAGGGCCAAATAAACATATATATATTCATTATTTTCAAGAAACCTTTTTTTTTAATAACAGTATTGATGAATTTCTCTAAGTTTTTACCCCAGTATGTGTAGTGCTGGCCTAAAGTAAATAGTACCACCCCTTTTCGTCCTAGTTTATGAATCCCAATAGAGGTGACTAAGAAAGTACATACAGGAGAAGATAGGCAGCAACGTCTTCTCAAAACTCCTCTTCTTTTAGCAGCACTCCTTTAGTCGCCCGTTACGACACTCATAAGAGAAAAGAGAAGGTACTATTATGGCCAGCATCACACGTAAATATAGTAGCTTCCGTTTTTACGTTTAACTTTTTATCAGTTTGATCAATTTAAATTTTTGTCCTATTTAGATATAAACAAAAATTTCAACCCCGAAATGTACACCTTTATTTTTACATTATGCAATAGTTATTTACTTTCTCATGGTGAAAGGTGTTTGAATCAACACTAGCGACTGTTCTGTGATCGCACTATTGGACACATGTCGGCTCCCAGGCGAATGAATTACGGCAATAGCCGTATTCTCCTCAGTGTGAGCAACAACGATCAATACGTGCTCTCCCCAGACGACATCGGCTATTGTCCAATAATATTCGCTGAGCGGTTGCACTGTTCATAGGGTGACTAACCTTTTGCTATTTGTATGACTGTAGATTACTCGTAAAATACAATTCCATGTTTTTTTTACTACTGGCTTAAGTAGGCCAAGGCAGTAGAAAAGAATGAAACACGCTTACTGGGCCTCTGTTCTAGTAATCGTTGAGCATCTAAGATATTATTTGTTTCCAAGAATTTATTCAAGTGATTGTACTTTTAATAGCACCAATAATTAGGTTTCTTAAAACAATTCGAAATTGTGTCATGTACGTATTTTCGGTCCTTATTTTATTTCAAGGGGTTCCTATTCGAGATCTGTTTATCTTTTATCAAAAAACCGGCCAAGTGCGAGTCGGACTCGCGCACCGAGGGTTCCGTACAAACCTGCAAGGTTTACAAAGTTCGTTCATTACGACAATCGAGTCATAACTATGGTATTTTTATTGCAAAATGAAATTCATAACATTACAATGGGGAAAGATGGAGGAGCATTAATGTAACTAAAAATTTAAGGTTTTCGGAATTTTTCCTTTATGTGTGCTATAAAACGTTGCTTCATGCCAAATTTCAAGATTCTAGGTCGACTGGAAGTACCCTTTAGGTTTTGATTCCCTTGCGAGTACTTGCGAGTTTCAAAATATGCAGCTTAAATTGCTGTTTCTTTTGATTGCGTTGACATAGAAGTTTGATTTTGTTACAGCTTAAAGGTATTATAGACCTGAGTATTTGGTATGAATTTCAATTTAATACCTCTACGCGTTTATGAGGAAATGGGTAGTAAGTTTAAAATTATTAAAAATATATATATTATGTGATGTAACTAAAAATTTATGGTTTTCGTAATTTTTCCTTTATCTATGCTATAAGACGTTGCTTCGTACCAAATTTCAAGATTCTGAGTTCACGGGAAGCACCCTGTAGGTTTTGATTCCCTTGCAAGTGTCGAAAATTTGCGGCATAAACGGCTGTATCTTTTGATTGCGTTGGCTTAGAAGTTTGATTTTTTCACAGCTTCAAGGGACAGTAGACTTGAGTAATTGATATAAATTTCAGCTTCATACCTCCACGCGTTCCTGAGAAAAAGGGTCTTGACAGACGGACGGACGGACGGACAGACGGACAACAAAGTGATCCTATAAGGGTTCCGTTTTTTCCTTTTGAGGTACGGAACCCTAAAAAACAGACTATTACTTTAAAGCTTATAACTTTTTACGATAATTCGTTGTTCTTCTTAATTAGTGTACTTTTACTTTAATAGCTCTAAGTAGGTTCTATTATAGAAGACACATTTCACCGTGGAAGCAGAAAAATAAGTTAGAGGTCTTACAAAATTTAAACATAGATCTTTCAGGATTATTTTTTTTTATTTAATAATTAAATTATATAGAAAAGTAAAAATTCTTGCTTTTTTAAATACTTTCTAATTTCCAGCATCGGTAAAAAAAAACAGTACCTATTGGTTAACTAATGTTTTCGGTGGTACAGACAAACACTACTTCAAGAAAGCTGTTTTGACTCTCATAATCGTGGTTTTAAAAAACGTAAATATGAAACAGGCTTAATTTTTTTGCATTATGTTTTATTTATTTAGGTACACCAACGACAGTTACATAATACAAATGAATTTTTAAAACGCATACTCTTAAGCTAATTGCACTATCATTTAAAGGTATACAAACAATTTCTACTCGATCATCTCTCTTAGCTTTGGTACTTTAGGCTTTTTACTAAGCACATAAACATCCCAGAATAGATATCGCATTGGTAACCCATAAAGGCGGTATTCTGGAAACAGGCACTCGTTAAAGTGAATAGAGTAAATTTATCACGCGACTGCACGGAACGGATTTATGTTCCCCGCTAGATAGTGATGGAGGTAGAAGATTGGTCGACTTATTTCTATTGACTTGAAGATAGCTGTCACTTGTCTTACTCAGAGATTAAATGCTTGTGACGCGCAAACCTCTTCATACTTATCTTTAGAATACAAACGAAGATTCATTCTTTGCTAAGTCCCAAATTATCGTAATATCCATAGTAACTGATATGGTGGGTACATACTAGCTAATTTTAACTAAATTTCTGTTATTTTTAAAAGTAACTAATATCAGAATAATCCTTTATCTGCTAATCCTACAGCAGTATAGGTAATTGTATGATTATGCTCACAAGGTAGAGACTACTTAACCCAATAGACGTCGCAATAGAAAGCATACTTACACAAAGTAAACGTTTTCATATGAAACTTCAAATGAATTTAACTAACTTTCTCGAAATTAAGAAATTAAATCCATTATGACGATTTAAATGCCTATGCGTGTTAACATAATGTGTAAATTACGATCAGTTGAAAGGGTTTCTGGATTATGGAATTCAATCCAGCAATTAACGTCGGAATTCAATAAATGTTCTGGATTTGTAAAGACAAGGGCAGGTGAACCTACCCAAAAAGTTAAAGGTCATTTGTATTGATTTTCAACTTTAAATCCAACGAGTAGAGCTCAATATCAATTCAGGTAATATGGCGTTTTGTTGTAGGTTGACGTGCTGTTGTCTGTACGTTTATCGATATTTAAAATACTAAGTTAATCAAATTCCATTGCAATACTTAATTTGTGTAAAAAATAACAAGTTTATGATCCTATTAAACTAAGTAACTAACCACAACATCATTTTTAAATATCTCTAAATCAAAATTATGATCTTGTACGAGTATATTTGTGTAAAATTTTTATGTGTCGCGAAGTCTATCACCTGCAATGTCCCGTATGTGGTTAGTATCACGACCAACACTTAGAGTGTACATATAATTAGCCTACTGTTTGTCTGTTTGCACTAGACTTAAAGGATTAGACTCTCACTGCTCTACCTACTAATAGTCTACCTACTTTGCAAGCGACTTCGCTTGTGAGAAATTCGTCTTATGAAATTATGTTTAATGCTTGTTTTGTATTTCATAAGTGGAAAAAGAATGACTGAATTTTTATAGAGCGGCTGGACTCTATACACAAGGCAATTAAATTTCGATTCTATTCTTAATTCATGACCAGTGCCGGATTAACCTATAAGCAAACTAAGCAATTGCTAAAGGCATTACGTATTGGGGGCAACAGAAAAGTTTTCATGCTTCACAAATTCTGTCTCAATTGGGTATGCATTTTGGGCGCGGTGCTTTGTATATTCAGATACCGAGACATTATGTCACTGCGTTTATTTTTAAAGTACGTTTTTAACGCTGAATTTATAAGCGCAATTAAATTGCTTAAATATCATCATAAAGTATTTATATAGCTGTTTCATTCAAACATCTGTTAAGATATTTTTTGGGTGTTACAAGTGCAAACTCCTAACATTGATGATACGAGTACTACGCTTACTTACAGCGATAAAAAAAATACTTGAAATCTATACTAATATTATAAAGCTGAAGAGTTTGTTTGTTTGTTTGTTTGTTTGAACGCGCTAATCTCCGGAAGTACTGGTTCGATTTGAAAAAATATTTTTGTGTTGGATAGTCAATTTAACGAGGAAGGCTTTAGGCTATATAACAACACGCTGTGACCAATAGGAGCGAAGCATCAGTGAAAAATGTTGCAAAAATAATAGCGTTCACAATAACAGAAATTGACGCGGATGAAGTCGAGGGGAACAGCTAGTATTATAATATATCGGTAGCTTATGTACTAATATAGTGGACTATGCATGGGGATGCGGGTTCGATTCCCGCTTGAGACAAAAATTTTCAAATTTATACACTGATTAGTCACTAAACCCTTTAATCGGTACGATTACATTATTATACCTACGTAACAATTCGTCAATACCCCTCCTAAATGTTTGCAAGCAAACAAACTTTACTTTACTTTGACATGGTACTAATATTTTCTGCGACTTACTATCTCGTTATGAAAAATACGTTCTTTTTTTTAAAACCAATCCAGTTTACTGAGAAATATAAGCGAAGGGGATCACCAAAGTCCAATGCTGGTAAGTCTTAGTTCGGCCTTGTTCACGACTAAATAATTTGACACAGTATGATTTAGACGTTTACACGTATAGAGTTACCGATATACAACACCTAGGTTCAATCAGATACACTGTTCGCATTATATTGGAAATCACAGATTATCTTTGCAAGATGAACAGATTGCATATGATTGAATCCGTGCGTAACATGACGTTCGCTGGTTTAGTTAACAAAGCTTAATCAACTGGCAGAGGAAAACTTCACTAAGTTACCACCAATAATGCCTCAACGAAGCAGTGTTTTTAAAAGGAATATTTTCTCAAAGATGTGCAATGTGGGCCGCCATACCAGTTGAATTTGAATTCTAAACACAGTTGGTTCAATTTAAATTAAGTGTTTTTGAACTGTCAACGTTCTGTTGGTGGAACGGAGGCAAGTCTTTACACCAAAGGCCAAACTAATATCACTGGCCCGTTACGTCCAGCTGGTTTTTTTAAGGCTGCTGAAGTGGCAAAGGTCTGGTCACGTCTGCCGTAAAACCAGCAACCGTTGGAGCAGATGAATTCTGAAGTGAAGACCGTCTTTAGGCAAGCGTACGTTGGAGCAGATGAATTCTGGAGTGAAGACCGCGTTCAGGCAAGCGTAATGTAGGACGGCCTGCGACTCGATGGACTGATATGTCCTTAGGAGAACTGTTGGCAGCGGCTGGATGGGGAGAGCCTAGAATCGAAATTTGAAGCGTGACATGAAGGGGGCCTACGTGAATGACTATTGATTGACAAATTAAATTTCATGTTTTTGAACTATCAACGTGCTGCCAGTAAAAGGCGGGCAATAAGTGTTTTTTTAAACCAAACTGTTATCACCATTGCAACCTGCTACGTCCAGCTATGGGTTTTTTTGACAAACTTAATAATCAAAGTCTTTTAATGAAATATGTACGAGTACATTGACCTACTTTAGGCTATTGTAAATGTTTGAACAAACTTCACTGACGCTCTTTGAAACCAAAACCAAGCACATAACGTTTGCTATGGGACCGATTCATTAAAAGTTCATGAAGTTTAGTTCTGCGAACAATATTAGATGTTACATTTTAGTAAATTCAAAGTGGCTTTTAGTTAATTAATAACATTATAAATGAAATATTTACAATGTATACTTAGTCTTGTTCAGGACACGTACTTATGAAGCTTACGTTTATACTGAACTAGCGCTCGGCCCGCGAATCTGTTCTCGTGGGAATCGGGTATTAGCACTCTCGGTTATTTATGCGATATAACTGGGAGTGCGATCACTCTCCTTAGATATCACTTAAACTATTTGCAGTCGCTATTTGTTATTCTATAAACCAAATTAACACATTTAATGCCTATTTAATACTGAGACGTAAGTTGGATTCCCACCTTCAGAGATGTTCGCGTAGGCCCAAATTATTTAAATATAGTTAATAGAAGGCACCCTAAGAAGGCTTATTAAAAAAAATTAGGAATAAATTTGTAAAAAAAAAGATAATCCACGGCGCCGTATAATCGGCGTTGATTAATTGTTTTACTTTATCCATAAACCTAATAATCTATACTAATATTATAAAGCTGAAGAGTTTGTTTGTTTGAACGCGCTAATCTCTGGAAGTACTGGTCCGAATTGAAAAAATATTTTTGTGTTGGATAGTCCATTTATCGAGGAAGGCTTTAGGCTATATAACATAACACTACGACCAATAGGAGCGAAGCATCAGTGAAAAATGTTACAAAAATAATCGTGATCACAATAACAGAAATTGACGCATACAAATTCGCGGGCACCAGCTAGTATAACAATATATTATAATCTCTCCTCCCCCCGGGCGCCGTGTGCTCGGCCCCCCGATCCCACACGGCGCCGAGCGTGGGAGTGGCCTTCTACGGCTCCACGACGCCGTGTATTAGGCACTCAATGTGTTAAGAGAATAATGATTCTTACACACTTCCACTCCTCTTAAAAACCAATTTAAAGGATGATTTTAAGGACAAAAACTATCTATTAAAATCAAGAGATCCTTATACCAAATTTCATGAATCGTTTAATAAATTATTGATATCCCATACAAACCTCAACCCCTTTTCATACACTTAAAGGACGTTTTCTAGAATAAAAACTTTTTTAAGTCCCATATACTTTTAAACAATTGAGTTGCGTAATTATTTAAGATGTAAGGGGATTTAATCGCGAACATAACTTATTTTATTGCCTGGTGTTTCGATCGAGTTGCATCGGCCATGGTCACAGGCTGACTAGAAACATCAGGCAATAAAATAGGGTATGTTCGCGAAAAAATCCCGTTACATCTTAAATATTATATAACTCAATTTTCCTTGTAAAAATTGTCATCAGGCGCCACTAAAGGAGTAGTGGCAAAAAAGACAGGCAGATGCGTCTTCTCTGCACTATCATTCAAACTTCGATAGCCATCCCGACATACATGACAAGTGATTATGGCAATGTCCTCCTTACACGGAGAAGCCTCTAGCAGAGTGGACTGATGATAGGAGATGGTGATAGTTAGTAGTAGAAAATGCATGAAAATAATAGATGGTATATATATACTGGCTGTTAGGTAAATGGTTAAACAAGCCGAAACCAGCCTAGGGCCCGAGTTCACCAACAGACGTTTAAGTTTAAACAGCGTTTAAACAGCGTTTAAAATATTATTTGACATATTTTGTACGGGAATTGTGTCAAATTAATCGTCACTCTTTGTTTACCGGCTGTTTAAATGTTGGTGAACTTGGGTCTAACTTGTTTTGGTTGTTATTCCCACTTAAATCCCTGTCTATTTTATATACGTATGTATGTATTAACAAATAATGTTATACAAATCAGACAGACCTACCGACCAAATGCTAGTGTGAAGCGGCTTGCTTATCAGACATTTTTGTAGTAGAATCGCATTCCAAGTGATGCCGACTGTACGCAGCCAACAATATTGAATAAATAAATTAAACGTCACTCATTCACTGACGCCGTCAATGTTCTATTACGATCGAGTTATTGAATTCCAGTCAAGATGTATTTGTGGAGCTTATACATTATTCTAGAAGTTGAGCTCAAAACAAACGATGGCATAAAGTGTTGAAATACAGATATTTTTTTAGAAGTTTTTTACGAAAGGACATAATTTGTTTTGGTACTTAAAATGAGTAAAAAATAACTAGGCAGCAAAGGACTGAATTCACTAATAACTAGGCAGCATGGACTCAGACCTTAGCCTGTTCCGAAATAAACAGAAAGTAAAAACAAATATTTTTCTGACAGCAACAAAACAATGAATGAACTATATTGATAATGCAAATATTATTATTGGTTGAGCTTTGATTTATTGCAATAATTTGCTCCAAAATACTGTGTCTAATATCATCGCTTGTGTGTAAGTACGAGTACAAATAGTAGAAATCAAGTTAACCTATTATAGTGCATTGAATGAGATATATTATTATATTATACTTATTTTCAACAAAATTTTAAAACTATGTTGATTATAGGTAATACATTGTTTTAAGCATAGATATATTAAGATATGTGTTTCATTTTACAATATTAGTCCACTGCCAGACAACTACACGACAATCATTTCACATGTTTTGGTATATAAATTCAAAATAGGACAAAGCTGTAGTTAAACATACAGCTTTTTGTATATTGGTTTAGAAACAGATAATAGGTACGGTCCCGCACACATTTTCCGGTCTTGAATATATTTCTTGCAGATTTTAAAGGTTTAAAATGCATTTGTTTATTGATTGTTTTCTGCCTCGATCGATATGCAAACAACAACAAAAATATAGGTACACAATTAATACAGTAAAATATAACAAAATAAATGCGAATCGTTTATCGTATGAATGATAGATTTGACCACAGAGTACTTGACGACAGACAACTGACAGGTTTTTCTTTTAAATCGCTGCTATCTCTAATAATGTTGCAATAAATGAACCTAAAACATATTTTTATTCTGAGAGAATTAATAAATAACGGAAATCTTTAAATTAGTAAATCAGGCATCAATGGGTTCGTAAAAAAATAATCTTTCACCTAGTAAATTACGTGCCAAGTTTAGTTTTAGTACCAAGCTCCATAGTAAAAAAATTATGTCCTTTAAGGAATAAATTTTCAAAAATATCGTAACATACTTATTAGAAATGTTATATCTGTACTTCAAGTATAATAAGAGCAACATTAGTCTAAAAAATGCTTTAGTAAACGATATCTGTGTGCATGATTGTACACGTATAATGCTAAAACCATAGATTAAGAAGTTTATGGCTAAAACTGCTGCATGGAAATGATCGCATTTTTAGATCGTAGACTTAAGCCTATAAATCTTAATAAAAATATAGGCTCCATTGTTTGATTCTAATTTCTACTCGTATGTAGGTATGTACATACATGCTGCTGTCAAGCTATACGCTTAAAATATTAGAATTGCTTTTTAACCGTCCCTTTCTAAAACAAATTTTATAATGATTAATGAATGGCGCACGCGTACTCTGACGTCATGATGTACCTACTATACTACTTATAACTATTTTAAGTATTTTTTACTTTATGCTTTGGACTTTAAGTTGAGAATCAATTGGGGAAATTCGACTGACGTTTATGGATAGTCTGACGTGCCAACGACATGTGTAGCAACTGTATAAAATAGATTAAATAGCATTTAAATGGCGACAGAAATAGTTAATCCCCTTTTTGTTTTATTACTTTTTTTTTATTTAGTGGAAATTTTGTCACGAGCTTTACAGAGTTCATTGTACTCACATGCACAGCTGATTTGTTTTTGTCAAAAAACCTATTCTACGGCTTCTTTTAGGTTAAACGTTAGGTAGGCACTATATTATTAACTAGCTATTGCCCGCGACTCAGTCCGCGTCAATTTCTGTTATTATGATCGCGATTATTTTTGCAACATTTTTCATTGATGCTTCGCTCCTATTTGTTGCAGCGTAATATTATATAGCCTAAAGCCTTCCTCGATAAATGGACTATCCAACACAAAAATAATTTTTCAATTCGAACTAGTACTTTCTGAGATTAGCGCGTTCAAACAAAGAAACAAAAAAACTCTTCAGCTTTATAATATTAAGTATGGATTTTTAAAGAAAACTGAAAACCGGACAAGTGCGAGTCGGGCCTTAAATTTAACCACCGAGGGTTCCGCCAAATTTATAGGTAAGTACCTATTTTAAATTGTTTAGGAAACGAGTCTCTCGAGTCTAAGAGTTCTTCGGTTTTTTTTTAATTTACATTTACTACGAAGTTTGATTTTTCCAAACCTCAAACCATAATTTCACTCAGGTCTACTCAACCTGAGTGAAATTATGGTTTTAATTTCAACTCCACTGTATTCACGGGTTCCGGAAATAAACAGTCTTGGCAGACAAACGGACGGACGGATGGACAGACAAAGTGATCCTATAAAGAATCGTTTTTTTCCTTTTGAGATACGGAACCCTGAAAACAATATAGTATAAAAATAAACTGCTAAGATAAGGCTAAAAAATAAGGATAAAAAGTAATAATATGTAAGCAATCTGTGTTTCTAGTCATAATATGCATAACGTTTTTGACTTTAGTTTGTGTCTGTTGCAGATAATATGAATGAACTACAAAACCTGCATTAATAGTATGTACGACTTCCTGAAGGGACGAGTGTTTTCGCTCAAATAAAAGTTTATTAAAAATTTTAAGCTTCCTACATGCAGATTAATTTCCTACCTTTAAACGTAGGGATGTTAAAATGTATTTTTGAATGTTTTCTTCTGTAATCATAAATTACGTCTTATTTCGCTAAAAATTATTTTAATAACTTTCTAGTCTATGTGTCGATAACTATACGACCTTCGATGATGGTCTGGTTTGTTTGGCAAGCTACTAGAAACCTGAGAAGGGACTTGTTTATAGAATTTCCTTCTAGAGGAAGAAGACAAAACCGATGGTTAACTCACCCCTACTTACTCAAGTCAATTTAGAAAATATAATTTCCTAAATTTTCCCGACCAAAAATCGAAGCAAAGGCAGGCAGACCAAAAATCGGACCACAGGACCAACCGAGTTACCCAATATTGGTATATCAGGTCGTAGTTAGCCTCTGGGCTTACTTACTATCGTCTGAATTTCGACCTTCAAAATTCGCATTGCTAGGCATTGAACAGACATGCATATAGCGTAATGTGAATAAAGCTTTGATGTCCGTGCCAAACGCAGCATCGGTCAGGGCTACGGATGTGTGACGTTTATCTGACACATCTACAATGTTCACAGCCCAGTCGTATAGTTAGCTAGCTAGGCGAATAATATAATACTGAGACTACAATAATCAGATCTCTCTTAGTTCAATTTTATGATGTCTTCGAAGTAGAATGTGAGTCACGAGCTTCTTGTAGGCCCACTTCGTAATTTATTGCTTGTTGCTTTTTTTTAGTCGCTTTTAAACTTTTTTTTATATATAATGGGCTTGCTCTTGACTTCATACGGTTAAGAAGAAGCCTAAGATGGAGCGAGCTTACCCAGAGGTACTGTAACTCTAGCACAAAAAACTATCGACTTCGAATCGTATGCGTATCGAAAGCAAACGACACAAAGTTCGTGCCTTGTTTTGTAGTTCTCGTTTTGACCGCGCGAGCGCTGTTTAAGTTTTCATACTAAATATTTCGATGGCGATAAGAACACGCAAACGATTCGAATTCGATAGTTTTTTGTGCTAGAGGTACTGGTTCTCTCACACACCAGCGGAACACAAAAAAACTGTTTGGCGCTGGACTCCGGCAGGAGGGTGGTAGCATCCAGGCGGCCTCTTACGAAGCCTACCAGCGTGCAGCGCAGAGGGATCTGTTAGCCGTCATCATTGATTAGAAAACTAAAGATGCCGTTGCCCAGGATGGACCACTAGAAGGTAGATCCCACCATCCCATAGGATTCACGTGAATTCAACCACCAAACAACATGTTCACAGAACCCCAGTTTTGTATTTCACTGATGGGCACAAGTTTCCGCCCTCGCCATAATATGATGTGGTAGTTCACGGGGGTGATTCGCGGACATAAAGCTAATAAGTTACAAATGTAAAAGTAACCCTGTCTGTCTGTTCACGTTTTGAACCGATTTTTATAAAATCTGGTGCAAAAATAATAAATAAATAAATTTGGAAAACATCACACACATTGTTCTGATCCCAATTTGAGTAACTATTTAAAGCACAAGTATTTTGGAAATCAGAAAAACAACCGAGAAAATGTAGAAACACATTTTTTTACTACATTGACGGCAATCGACATACGGGAATTGAACCCGGGACCTCGGAGCAGGTGACACCTTGAAAACTAATGTGTAAGCTACTCCGCCACGGAGGTCGACCAAAACTCCAAAGGTAGATAAGACGTTGAGAAAAGGCATTGACTACACGGTCAGCAGAGTCGCGGGCAAGCATCTAGTATCAAGTTAAAATCAGTTTTATTTCTGCAAATAGGCCCCAGGAGTCGCTTTTACACGTCCCAATATTTAAACCTACCACTGCTTCAGGACAAGCCTGGGCTAGTGCCGAGAATAAGCAGCGCAAGAAACTCGGTCACTATTGTCAGCCTCCTTTTAATAATGCTTACAAAAGGTTTAAGCAAGTACGAACTAGGACAATTTAATACCATACATTTCTATCATTTAAATAATTATTAACAGTGTAATAGCCCTTTTTCATTAAAATTATTTCTTTGACATACGATTTCAGTTTATGTTCAGCAATACCCTGTGCAAGTAATCGCGCCCCAGACATGTGATCTTGGGAGCAGTAAGGTAATATGCAACCTGGCCCAGGTTAATAATGACTACTTTACCTAGGTAGCCTGGGGCGTCATTATTATCCTGGGCCAGGTTGCATATTACCTTCCTGCTCCCAAGATCACGTGTCTTCGCTCTAATTTGACTTTGGACATCCGATCTTATAATCGCACGTAATGCCTAAACACCGCAATTAGACCTTGGCTCTGAACGGATCGCGCTGACAGTCGCTCCACGGTCGCTTAGGATTTCTGTGAACCGTCTCAATTTAGATAGCTGAATGGAATGGACTATACAAGGCTATAATCAAAGTGGGAACCATATTTCTGCATAGTTTTCTTTTGTGTTTTGAATCGGAGAAAAAAAGGAAGATCCTAATTTAAGAATATATATTTTTTTTTATATGACCACGCATAATATATTCCAATACAAGATACACTGGACAACACATAACCATATTCCAAAATTAAGCTGCTACCACTACTATACTATAAACATACTTTTTTTGTACCATAAATAAATGCCTGGCTAGATTTCAAAGCTCAGGGAAGTCGTAATTGATTCAACAAAATGATTCATTTTAAGTGTATGTATGTAACTTTTTTAACCTTTTAAACGTAATTGGATTAAAGTTAAGGACATAAACGTCTACTTATACAGTTTAGTTGCACTTTTGTGCAGGCGGCACGATGTAGGTACCTATTATAAATTCATATGTTATTATATCACTGTATACCTATTTGAAGTTAAAATTTATAGACCCATAACTAAATATAAATTAACAAATATTTTCAATTATCTTTTTGAGGGAAAGCGGCGGCCATCTTGCCTGTTACATAGTACTCGCTCACTCTGTGTCGGTACGGGTAGTGTAGTGTAGGTACTTAGGCCGGTGGTAATAATTGGAAAGCATACAAAATAATTTTAATAACTGTTTTCTTGAGTTTACGCAAACACTATAGGTACATTGAAATAATGATACGAGTATATTTACGGATTTTAAGTCGCATTAATTTTGGTTTAACCCGACGTTTCGATGGTCACGGGCTGTAGTGTTCCAAACGTGTAAAATCCGTTAATATATCATTATTTCAATGTATAGTGTTTGCGTAAACTGAAGAAAACAGAATGTTTAATATTGAAAGTCACAAAAACTAGAAATTGTAAAAATTGAGCGCAGAAAGTAAATATTACTTTTAGCGCGTGATTTTGCAACTTACAATATAGGTAGGAGAAGCATAATACCAGCAGCAGATTGATAGGGATTGATGATCATGATAATAAACATCATATAACAACTGTTGGTAAGAGAATAAGAAAACTTGTGTATATATTTCAGATGTTGCGATGTGTAGTAAATCCAAAGTTACTGTTGCAAACTTATAGGGCACTATGTGAATCAGTGATCGCTTATGGTATCTGTGCGTGGGGAGGCGCGTGTAAAACAATTCTACTGGGAGCAGAACGAGCCCAGCGTTGCATTCTAAAGGTTATGATGTCACTTCCCTACCGCTATTCAACAACACTGGTGTACGATAAAGCCCAGGTGCTGAGTGTGAGAAAACTGTTTATATACCAATGCATTCGAAGGTACCATCGAGTATCTGTGCCTGACATCAAAATTTCTAAAAAAAGAGTTTTCAGATATCCGACTCCTAGAACTCGTAGCGCCTTTGCAAAAAGACAATACGACTATCTTGCCCCACATTTGTACAATAAGTTACACAAAATTAGTAACTATTTACATACTTGCAGCAACCACCAAATAAAAGCTAAGATCAAGGAGTGGCTTAAGCTATTTGACTATAACAGTACAGAATCTCTTATGCTGTAGACAATTAGTACATTACATATTTATTTATCAATCAGAATCTATATTATATTTAACATATAAACACTTACACATACACACACACACGCACCCACACACACACACACACACACACACACACACACACACACACACACACACACACACACACACACACTTACGCACATTCCAAGGTAGTAATCAATAAAAAAACATGTATTAATTTTGATTGTTAACATTAACCTTTTGTATAGTAATATTTAAGGGAAAAAAACTGACTCCTGAAACACAGTTATACTAGCTCGGGAGTCAGTGCAACATTGTACTGTAGAAAAGGCTTTATAAAATAAATAAATTATTAAATTATTAATAATAATCTGTTAGTTAGTCATCAATTTGGAACATAATTTAAATATAATTCTAGCAACACATTATTGTGTTTCTAGATTTCTATTTCAATTATTTTCATTAACATAAAAATATGAACATTATACTGAGCTTTATTTTCAAGGAAATAAGCTAAAACTCTCTCGTGACTCGTGATTGACAACAATTTGAACTGGTGCCAGCATGTTAAGGAGGTTAGCAGAAAGGTTATTAGTACTTTAAGAGCACTCTATCGGTTCAAACACTTTCTCCCTTCTAGTACGAAAACCTTGCTTGTGCAGTCTTTGGTCTTGCCTATCATCGACTATGGTGATGTTTGCTGTACTAATCTCTCTCAAGACCTTCTCAATAAGTTGGAGCGCCTCCTCAATAGCTGTATCCGTTTCATTTTCGGCCTGCGCAAATTTGACCACATCTCCCAGTTCCGGTCCCAGCTTCACTGGCTTCCCATTAGACGCCGCAGGGATTTACGTACTCTCTGCGTTCTCTTTTCCGCGCTCTTTGATCCCAAATGTCCATCCTACCTTAAAGATAAATTCTCATTTCTTCACACTTCTCACGATAGAGATCTCCGTTCCATCGATACTCTTCAGTTGCTCACTCCACGACATACCCCTTCCTTTATGTCCAATTCTTTCTCTGTGACAGCTGTACGTCTCTGGAATGGACTACCACCCAAAATTAGAAAATCCACCACCAAATTTTCCTTTAAAAAAGCTTTGCTAACTGACCTTATCTTCTTCCTCTTTAGAATCATACTGGCATAATTTCTGTGTATTTACATATTATGTATGTGTATTTTTTTTGTATATGTTATGTATATATCTATTATTATTATATAATATGTATGTAGCTAGTTCGTATGTATATATAACATACACTTTTTTAAATTTTTTGTCTTTTGATACCTGTTTTGTAATTTATAATTTTTCTGCATTTGTTGATATTTTTACTTATCACTAAACTTGTTTGCACCGCCTGTAAAATCTCTGTTTGGTCTCATGGTTGACTGGTAGAGAATGCTTTTAGCATTAAGTCCGCCATTTGTACTATCTTTGTATAATGCAATAAAGTGTAAAAATAAATAAATAAATAAATAAAACTCTTGTTTCAATAAACCATTTTCTTTCGTATTGGCGATGAACTAGATTCAGAGAAAACGTACGTTATTTCAGTCTTAAATCATAATGCAGCCTGCAATTATTGTGCTTCATTTTTCATTCTGTTCATTGTTCTTGTATTGAATTACTGATAAAAGAACAAGTACTATTTCTGAAAACTAACAAAGTAATACATTAAATAAATTAATCTAAATACTGTTGAAAACTCTCAACGAAGGGGAAACAGGCAGGATAAATAGAATGAGAATCAAACGAAATCGAGTAGAAAAATAGGCTATGTCGAACACACGGTCGTTGGTTTAACGTCTTGATGAAATCACTGATAAAAAAAAACTTTTTATAAAGTTATAAAAAGGCAAAAAAGATACACACATTTGTATTGCAGCGACTATTTCGTTGGTTCTTGTCCAAAATGTCGTGATAATATTTTTCTGAAATTTTCGGGCTTCTAACTGAACGGATGTAGGTAACGGTAACTACTCAAACTATATTAATAAATTCGAAAAGAAACATCGAGTTATCTTTTTGTAGTATTATCTAACAAAAACTAAAATAATAAAACTGGTCTACATCATCAAGGATTCCGCATGAAAAAAAAATTCATTTTATCAGCAACCAATACTTTGGTTGCTACATTTCCATTTTTAAGTGTTTTAAAAGATGATTCCCGGGATCAAAACTATGTCTTAAACCATCTCCACAATATCTTATCGTCCAGCGGTTTAAGCGGGAAAACGTAAAAATACAGACAGAGATACAGAGACTAAAATCAGACAGATTTACTTTCGCCGTTACTTATATTATTTAGTTGACGACCTCCGTAGTCGAGTGGTTTTCAATCTTTCCTCCTTAAAATATAATTTTAGTACCTAGGTAACACTGAAAATGTTTAGAAAATGAAAAACGGCTTAATGTAGAAAGTTGCCAACAGTTTTATTATTTTTCGAAGTAATCTCCGTTCCTCTCTACACATCGTCGCATTCGATGGAACCACTGAAAAAAAACAGTGGGCCCATTCTTCCTTAGGGGTCTCTTCTATGGCTATTTTCGTACGCTTTCACCGCATCGTCAGGGCTCGTAAAGCGAATACCTCGAATTTTATCTTTAGTTCTTAGGAATAAATGAAAGTCGCAGGGTGCCAGGTCAAAACTGTGGTGGATGACTCATTATCTCGACACCTGCCATAGTCAAATATTCAACAGTCCGTTTTGCGGAGTGCGCTGAAGCATTGTCGTGGTGAATGAGGATCCTGCTTCGAGGGCGCTGCTGTCGAATTTTTTCCAAGACAACAGGCAAACAGCGATTGACATACCAGTCTGCAGTAACTGTCCTTTCATCTTCTAGCACAACTGTCGCGAAATTACCTTCCCGACCAAAGAATGAGGCAATCATCTTTTTTCCTTGACTTCTTTCTTTCTTTACGATCCTCGAAAGTAAACACCCACTGAGCTGATTGTCTTTTGGTTTCGGGTTCGTAGTAATATTAAGCTTTTATCACCTGTGACGATGTCAAATACAGCATTTAAGTCACCGCCGTTGAACTTATCTAACTTTTGGCGGCACCAGTCCATGCGAAGGTGTTTCTGGTCGTCGGTTAAAGTATGGGGAATCCATCTGGTACAAAGCTTCCTGACGCCTAAATGTTCGTGTAATATTTTTTTAACTTGACTCATACCGATGCCTAGGGTTGCCCGTATCTGCTGATAGGTCACTCTCTTATCTTCCTCTATCATGCATCGCACAGCACTGATGTTATCCTCAGTAGTTGCTGTTAAAGCACGTCCCTCACGCGGATCATCATTGAGATGGCTACGTCCACGCTTAAACTCGTTGAACCAATTGTAAATAGTGGCACGAGATGGGGCTTCATTATGAAATGCTAATCGCAGCCTATCACAGCTTTGTTGTTAAGTAAGCCCACAGGTGCTGCCGAACCCCCTCTGTCACCCCAAGTCAGTAGGACAGTGACCACGATGTTCTAGGAACACCCCTGAAGCCGCCAGCGTGCAGGTTTCAGACAAAGCCCGGTCTGCATCAGACCGAACCTCTCTACCTTGACCCATCGCCACGGGGCTTTGCAAAACTCGGAGTCCATCTATCAGAAGCAGTCAGGTGTGGAGGAGATATTTAGGTTTAAGCCCACAACGTAAGTCATGTCATAACAAATCATTGACCGAAAATTTTCTCGCGTTAGGTCAATTTTCACGTGTACAAGAGTTTTAGATTTGCCGCCAATTCACAAAAACAAAATAATGACAAATGAATGCAACATACTACATTAGGTTACCAAAGAGTTCTAAAATTGAAATTCAAAAAAAGTTTTCATTAGCAATGTTTCTAACTGGCCAGTTCTAAACATTTTCAGTGTTACCCAAGTATAATCTGTAATAGTTAAATCCATTGGATTGAAAAGCGTTCAGTCATGACTGTACATAACATGTAGCGATTTGTCCACGTCCTACTGACGGAGGGTCGTACCCGGGTATCCGGGTCGACTAAGGATATCATTACTTACATTGCTCCACACAAACCTGCAATGAGTGCTTCCGACAGCATCGCTATGAAATTATTTATTTACATAATTATAGTCTTTACGAATATTACGCAGACGGAAGACTAATAGTAAATTTCGCACACTTATAGTATATATAGAGAAAATAGGCAGAATGCTTTTTTATCAATAAAAATTTTGGTCTAATTTCGACCACTAGTAATAATACAATTTATTATTATTAATAACAATATTTAATCTCTGGTCCCCGCACTAGGCACTAGTCCTATGGGAAACGATAAATGAGTTACAATAAAAACCAGCACTTACATAGCATGAATAAAGAAGAGACATCGCTTAGCAATTGCTCGTAGAGTTAAGTAGAAGAGAACATGTATCAAAACAAAAAAAAAGTACTAGGGAACTTGTATCAAAACAAAATAAAAGCTACATGGACATATTGAACATTGCTATTGGTGTGTGAGGCTGAACGTGAAAGTGACTGTGTTAATATTGCAAATATTGTCAAATAGTTTACAACTAGCTTGTAATATAAACTTCTAGTTACTTCAGTAAAGGTACAAGTATGATGCTTGTTTCGAAGTTCGATGTTAAAGTTTAACGAGTTGCCAGGTTTCCTTTAGCAATACGGGTCAACACAGGCTTCTAGAGTAGCGTATCTATGCTAACTAGGCGAAATTGCGGGGAATGCCAATTAGAACCAAACTAGTGTTAATTGAGAGAATGTTATTACTGAGAGAATCATTCTTTAATTTTAGCTAATCTTAATAACGTACATATTTGACCTTAGCCGTTACCTAAAATATATGAAGAGTATACTTTTTGAAATTTTTATAATTGTTTTCACAGATTTGAACTGTTTTTTTTTTATTCTTCACTTAAAATAGGCACGTATTGCTCCAAAATGTTACCATGTTTTAATTAAATCAACATCAAATATTGGTGTTAACAGAAACTTGGCGAAACTGATTCTATTTACTACCAACGAATTCTTCAAAATTCGCTTTATTATGGCTTGAATCAAAAGTTATAAATCCATCTAATCCACCAGCCCCAAACACTGTAAAACTTATAAAAAAGCGACTAAACATATTTTAATGCAAACATCGAAGACTCAAATAAGTGCAATTATCCATAATAACAAATCATTTTAGATAATAATATTGTTTTAATGTGATTTGTAGCGAAGAAAGCGTTTTCTAATAATTAAGCTTGAATAAGTTTAGAATTTAAGTAGTATTTATTCGACTGAACGAAATCAATAGTATTAATATTTTAAAATTTTCAGGTAACAATACTACTTACACCGTTGGCTCAGCGACCCGAAGTGGATCTTGGCCTCCGATACGAGGGCCGCCATCGCATCGCGCCCTGTCTTGAGCGATCTCCTCCCAGTTTTCTGCATTCAGAGCAAGTAGGTCCTTGGCCACTTCATCCCTCCACCGGTATCGCGGTCGGCCAACCGGTCGACGACCTACAGGCTGCCCAATGTACGCCTTCCTTACCGCCCTGTCATCCGGCATTCTTTCTAGATGCCCGAGCCAACGGAGTCTTGTTTCTTCAGGACTCTTTCAGGTAACAATAAACGACACTAATATTACAGCAGAGAAAAACAAGATGGCAAATTAACAGATTTGAATGCTCTAAATTTTCAACAATTATTATTTTCAATTCAAAATGTGGTTATCATAATAAAATGTGTTTTAAAGAAAAACAAAACCTAATCTTTTAAACATTTGTTATCTACCCTAATTTTTTTTTATGTCCCTTAAACAACATAATTCGAAACGATCTGTCACAGGAGTGTATTGGCGAGCCGCCAAAGAAACCCTTTGCTAATCTGTACGAGACAAGCGAATGCTTTTAGCTGAGGATCGAACATCCGTCAATGTACACGTGCTTGAGGCAAATTGCCCAATAAATCTATACGTCTTAAGTAATATGAGTCGGTAATGGAGACCCGTCATGTATGTTACTATACAGAAAGTAGGAATGTGTGACAAAGTTGGGGCTCACGTTTCGGATTTTTACATTATATATTGGTTTAATCATTCCTGAAATGCACAACTGCCAGGTATCTATATTTACTTCATGTACAGACAACAGCACGTCAACCTACCACAAAGCGTTAAATTTTCTCAATTGCACGGAGAAAAAGGTCTAGTTTTACCAACCAGAATTTTGAGGAAGTTACTAGAACGCATAGTGCTTTACGTGACTACTATACATTTTGTAAATGATATTTTAAAAATCTAGTTTTTAGTAACGTGAATTTTCTGGTACATTGAACACATTTTTCGGTACACTTTACTATCAAATTTGTACTGCTAGCAATACTTAAACATAGTTGTGCCCAATACTAACTCATTGTTTTGATCTTTAAAAAGAAAGTAGTAACTGATACTATTTGACATGTTTCGTACACTTAACTTATTTACCAGTTTTTATTTTTTGTATTTGCAATTAAGCGACTATTTATCCTTAAAACTAATTCTGATAGCACTCGCAGTTTTTTTTGTAACTTTTAATAGATTTGTTTTTACAAGTCGTTCTGGTAGTATTGTAAACAATTTTTTTCTCCGTGTGACATTGATCTCTACTTGTTGGACATAAAGTTGAAAATCAATTCAAAATCAATTTAACTTTTTAAGTAGGTTGACCTGCCGTTGTCTGTGCATAAAACTGAAAAGCTCATTCAGTAACATGATCAGCTGTTGGTAAGACATAAAAGGAAATACATATTAGTACTGATAGTTCTAAGGATTTCAACTTATTTTATATAAAAAAAAAGTATAAATTAATCGAGGGTCTAAATTATAAACAAGCTTTTTCATGACATTCAACAAATTAGTTTTAGTTTCAATATCTATTTAATTGCTTTTGAATTATACTGGCAATAGCTATGTTGGGTAACTCCCTAACTTTGTAAATAGTAAAGGTAGGCACACACTAGCTAAGGCTAACTGAAACTTTTATTCCGTCGCTATGCATTTTGAATACTCAGAAAGATTGAATGGATTTTTGTAACTCAATTACGCCATAATTTTTCAAATTTTGGTATAACTTGGCGAAGAAATAGGTAATATGTTGGTATAGCTAATGTCCTATTTTAATTCCGGAAAAAGATCGGTTTTACGCTCTTAAAAATTTTAAAAAAGGTTTTTTGCATATTATTAATACACATTCTGTAAGTTGGTTCAAGATTTTCGTCAGCTTAAGTCTTAATTTACGATATTTTTATGAATTCCAAAAAGATATTTAAGAATGAGAATTCCCAGTGAGTCCTCTACTTCACCCTTAGTTCCATCTAGAAATTATTTTTGTTGCAGCAGTCTCATTTATATTCATAAGTCGCGTCTCGTCTATCACGATGTAAAGTAGATTTAGAACTAAATTACGGTAAACTGGAAAACATTTAGTCAACAGTATCTACGTAAATTATATGGTTATTAGAGAAAATCTCCAAAGATTTACTCAAACAAAACATTTGTTTCCATGTCCCTAGCAACAAAAAAAATAACAGTGCTGCCGCACGAACATTTAACTAATTAATACATTTAAAACAGAAACACCACGCGTTCTTGATCTATTGTACAGACAACAGCCCGTCAACCTACCACAAAACGTCGAATTTTCTCAATTGATATTGATCTCTACTTGTTGGACTTAAAGTGGAAAATCAATTCAATGACCTTCAACTTTTTGGGTAGGTTGACCTGCCGTTGTCTGTACCTTGGGTGTCGTAAAGGGCAACTAATAAATAATCGCCAAAAGAATCCGGATAGCAGCGTCTTTTTAATACCATTTATTTATTTATTTATTTATTTCCGCGATTTCCTCCAACGTGGTCGGAGCCTGTTTTATCATTAATTTTATTTATATATTCTTTCTTTTAAAACTAAAGGTCAAGCCTTCCACTATATCATCTATTCTATCTTTACTTTTTGCTCTTGGTTTACCTTCTTTTTCTTTGTATTCTACAGGGTCATAATAAACATAATTTTGCTATTTTTTTTATTCTAATACATATTCTAAAAAATACTTGTATTTCTCTCATAATAAGACTTTTATTTATTATTATAAACATTTATATTTATGCATTTCTACTAATATAGATTCAATATATATGACACAATACTTTTTACTTACTTTTGTTTCTCTCTATTACTTTACTCGCTAAGTTTTTGCAATATTCTATAAAAATGTCTTTTTCTGTACTTACTATTATTTCTTTTATGTAAACACTATTAACCAAAGTGAGTCAATCCGCGCAATCAAAGCTACAAGTAATTATATAATGAATTACTCATGTTACTAATACTGAATTAATTTAGGTACAAATAATAACCATAATAAAAATCTAAACAAATTACAATTTTACTACCGACTAATTTTACTTAAGAAGTTCACGTTACAATAGACTTATATATATTTCAAGTCGGAGTATATTCATTAAAAAAATTAGACCTTAAATATTGCCTGTAGGGAAAATAAAAAAAAACACTTTAACATTAATACCAGATTGTCTTCAAAAAAAACCGGACGTGCCAACAATATTAAACAAAAACCATTTTCCAAAGTAGGTAAAGTCAGCAAAATAATTACCCATCCATTAAATTTTCAATTCAAATTTGGACAGTTCGCGAAAAATGAGTTCATTATGAATGCTCATGAATAAGAATACGGAGAGACTGGCAGACATTTGAATAAAGATGGTTCGAACTGAAATAATGTTTTTATGAATAGATAACTAAATAACGCGTCACTGCTACATAATTTTCGCTTTTTGTTACCGAACATTGCCTAAACATTTTCTGATTTTTACAAAATAATGTATTTTTTCTGCCTTGGTTAGGATTTTAATCAACTAACGAGTTAAAGTAAACATACCCCATGTTTGTCTTTTTTGACTCGATTGTATTGAATATTGATTTTGTAATATTAATAGATCCATACGTTTCTTTCAACTCAACTTTAACATCCACCTTAAATTTAAAGGTGGCTTAGTATAAACCCCGAATCAATAAACTCTAATAGGGAATTCTTAATGCTGAGCAAATATGTTAATGAATCAATCACTGATAGCTTTGCATGGGGTTGACCGATTTTTATGTTGTTTTATTTGATCGGTTTTTTATGAGTTTTTGATATTTCGACCATGGTATTAACTTCGAATCAATCAACTATAGTGATAGTGAGCATTAAAGTTTAAATCAGTATAAGAATTTACTCTTCTTTCAATGGTAGAAAATCTATAACTATAACTACATAACGTTTATTTTATTATTTCATCTTCATCATCCATCTCAGCCAATCAACGCGACTTCCACTTTTGGAGATAGCCCTTTCCTAATAATCTTTACGGTCCCATGCCGCCTATTTTATTATCATTAGTGTCATCAAAACTGTATACCCAATGTCCCAAATCACGAGAGTGTACAAATGAGTGTGAATTCGTGCTCTTTCTTCAATCCAATACCATACTCATTCAAATTGAATTGTATTTGAGGCATTCATTTTAATAACAACTCCTAAAATCCGTATTAAATAAAGACAAAACATTTAACTTTCACACCTCAAACATTTCGTGGAAAGTTCCGACATTAGTTCCACGCTGTACTAATCGCACCAAATAACTAATGCAGAATGTGTAAACAACGTCGTATGTAAACATTTACACGAGACTTCAGCTGTCGCTTGTATTTATCGTAGTGGCCACCACAGAATAGGTGGTACCAGCAACCTCTTTGTCTTTAAGAATCACACTAATTATGTAGCTGAGCTTGTAGTATAGCAACCAGATAAAACGTGGAACATATATTATGTGCCATGATCAGAGATAGGTTAACACCTGGAAATTTACCCAAATTGCCCAAAATATCCGATGGGCTATTTATCAAGTATACCTAAAATGTCCACTCGTAAACCTATCTCCATATCGTATTGATTGATTCAGGTCTAGCTGTGACTATTACATAAACTTTTCCAAATTAAATCTACTGAGTCTTGAGCTCAAACTGCTCCACGAATATGGTAATAATTTAAAGGATTGTATTTTTTTTTCAAATGTAAATTGTTTAATTGTAGGCATTTTTCTAAATAAAAAAAGTATATTAATCAGGAAAGGTATTAAGCCTGAATGCGTTTGATTTACAGAATCAAACCTAGGTCCCTGTAAGCTTAAAGCAAATCCCTGCACTATTTTATCGACATGTGAATACGGAAGATGTCTATAGTGTGGGGCCTACTGTTCCTAGATATTTTATATTGCAAGTCTCCTTTATTTATTGTTCGTAGTCACTAAAGCTCGTAGCACTGAACGCGTCCGTAGCGAGGAATAATACTCGGCTATTTAGGTTATGGCGTTCGAACGGCAGTTATGGAGATATGTGATTTGCATGACGCTTTAACTAAGATATCAAGACATACTCTACGACAATGTTTATGCGTATTTGCTAAATGTCATATGGATTCTGCCATGTAATAATGATGACTAAAATCACGACTTTGTTATTAAAATTACTGTTATTATTTAATATTTACTAATAAACCTATCCTTGATTTAATTTCAAAATCAATCTTTCAAGTTCATACATATTATGAGAGACGTGGTGCCTTCTTTCAGGAACATGGAAAACGCTTAATATTAAATAGTGTTGTAAATAAGTAGGTAATCAGGTTGCAGTAATTAAATAAATAAATAAATATTAAAATAATTAGACGCACACACACGCCGAAAGACGTAACTTCTGCCTCATAACTTGCGACAAAATAAAATCCACTCAACCAAAGTAAATACAGGTAAAACTCCTGGCAGAAACAGCTAAACTTTTAACGTTAATTTCAGCAGTAAACATTAACACACCGCAAATGGTGCAGCGTAAACAATGCAAGCAATGGTAAACATTCATGTTGCTTTCTGTTTATTGTTCACTTGTCTACATTGGAGCGTAGCACTGAACGCATTCGTAGCAAAGTGCAAAATTTAACTATGGGGCTACAATGTTTTGTAGCATTAAAACGGGTCAAAGTATGCCACACCTTTGGTCACTGGGTCGCTAAATCTTTAGCGGCTAAGTTTTGGAATCAACTTTGTTGCCATAAATATGATTATTAAACACAAAACTTATCGAGGATAAACATTCGCTTTTTATATTGACGGTGCTTACTTGGAATCCCATAAATACTTTTATGACCTGGCTCAACCTACCAAATTAGAGGAACTAGTTAGCATACATTATTATTACGCTGGACGGACAGATAGCCAAACCGTGAATTTGAGAAATCACAGTCAAGGTAACTTTATTTTTTTAACAAGTACGTACCTACTACGTTTAAGTCAATAATTCGTCACTTTGTTTATTTTAAGGGTGTGTCTGATATTTATGTATGTAGGTAAGTAAGCATTTTTCGGATGACATTCTGAATGGAATTTTTATAACTTATTCATGTTATTTTTATATATCTCATTATTCAACTTTTTACCAAATTTATTGATGCTCAGTTTCAAAATCGTATTTCAAACGTGTTCGAACACGTAGTAGATAAAAAGTAGCATTACTAAACTCGTTCCCAATAATTTAGTGCAATTTTCGTACAAACCATATTAAACCAGTAGTTAGGCACGACTCAGGCAGAGAAGGTGACGTACATCGAAAAGATGGCCCTCAAAACCCAAGTGAGTCGCAAGTTCTAGACTCTATCCCGAGTAACTTTTTCGACAACGTGATGTGTCCTGATGCCGGCTGAATTCATGGGCGTTAAGAAGTTTCATTTCAAAGCATCCATTGGTAAAATTTGTTGTTTCTAAAAAAGGAATTATAATATTCATCGGGGTCGTCGATATATCGTAAAACACGTACACGTCTATTGGTTTAAATACCGAACTAAGACCTCGGGGTCCTGGATCCGATCCTTGAGTCAGGCAACAAGAATTTTCAATTTACAACTTTGCTCAGGTTTGTGATCACCGACCCGCGGTAGGCAAGCGTGTTGATTATGTCTGTTACCCATCATTGCCATGGTAATTTGAGTTCAATGAAGGAGGCTTTTGCAGTGGGTTGGTTATAGGCCGTTACGTTACTCTTTTTACAAATAGATACACTGTCTAGTGTCATAGTAAAATTTATCTATGTAGATACAGGTGAAATTTTCATTACCTTCCAAATTTTTTATAGGCATTTAGAGTCGTATTTAGAGTCCATTTATGAAGTAAAAAATATATTTTAAATTTTCACTGGAAAATATTTTTCGCAACATAAATTGTTTTCGATTTTTACGGCCCTAAGCCTGTGAAGGTATGAAGGGAAAATCAACAACTTAAGAATAGTATCATAATGAATGAATGAGATGCGCATCGCGTAAAAAAAGTGTTCCCAGGAGTGTGTATCAAAAATTTTAGATTTTTGGCGGACATTTTCTAGGTGGTACTGGGCTTTAACAAAAGAAAAAATACGTCATTTGTTTTTTGTCTCGTAGATTCTTGTCTTAAAATTTGGAAGGTGATTAAAATTTCAGGTACAGTCTTAGGGTCTGTTTCACAATCATTAAGTAAAGGCTTACTCAACGAGTTAATTACATAGAGGTTAAATCCTTTCGTTAACTTTCTTTGCATTTCACAATCATCCAATCAGTAAATTAAAGTGAAGATTATATAATTAATACTTACTTAAGTTAAGATTATATAAGTTACGTTTCGTTTCAAGGTAAGGTAATAATTTATGTGTTTCTTTAAAGTATAGTAATCACAGAATTATCATAAAAAATATTTTTTGTTATGATTATAAGTAATAAAAACAATAAATTCGTACAAAAAAAGTTTACACTGTAATGTAAATGAGTCATTTCACCTTTTCTAAAATCAATGTTTCTGTAAGAATGGAACGCAACGAGGTTTCAACAAAATGTCTATGTCGAGTCAAAGTCAGTTAGTGACAAATGACAAATGTCAAATTTGCCGACGTTTGGTACTTTTTGTGTGGTGATTTTGTTTGCATTGAATTTACCATTACGAACAATGTGTTATTTTACAATGACTGCAAAACTGTCCATTTAAATAATAAAATAACTTGTTGTTGATGAAAATTTGGAAATGACGTATTTGAGGTTGTCAAGTTACTTGGCAGTGCATCCGGTGGTTAACTTAACGAGCAGATAAAGTGGTGATTAACCCTACTCAGGGATTGTGAAACGTAAAAAATAATTTACTGAGCAGATAGGGTCGAAGTAGCTTACCCAGAACTTTACTCAGCGATTGTGAAACAGGCCCTTATAATAATAAATTACTGCAAGTCTGTTTTGTTTTCTGTGTATAGAGTACGACATAAAAACAACATTGTTGATACCTACACGTTGTTTGTTAGACCCTAACTGCACAGATGTGATTGAAGTCAAATACCTGTCGCTGCCGTTTCTTTATTAAATAAACAAATTTGCAAATGGGTGTAGCTTTACTACTCGCACATAGAGCGAACAAAGGGTACTCTTGTCAACTTCATTTCGTATTCACATAAATAATACTCTGAAAGCATACAATGTTTTGTTTTGTTATTGCAAATTAACTTTCATGCTACTGTAAATCAAATTATCAATAATATATCCACTGGAAGTATTTTCAAAGCTTTGAGGAGTTAATAGGTTTAAAAATCTTTAAGTTTTGTATCTAAATCTTTTCTATAACAACACGCTAACTTACTCATAAATGTAAAGCTCCAATTTGTGACGGATTCGTATTTTTTATACAATAAATGGCAGTTTTCCCTTCTTTAACGCTAACAAATTTGAAAAAAGCAACAAATTATTTCAGAATATAAAACACATTAACAAAAAAGTTGTTAATATCACAAACAGAGTCTCAGTAACAAACACCACATTTCTGACTAACAATGATCTATTAAGATAGAAGTGTATGAACAACTCATCTATAGTTTCCACATGAAACTCCATTTCGCGATTTATATCAGTCTTGTATCCACATCAGTTTCAATTAACATCTATCACCTTCTAACGTTTATTGTGGCATATCAAACAACGACACCTAATGCACAAATAGTGCAGGGAATAAACAAACCGGTCAAGTAAACATTCGCGTCGCAAACTGTTTATTGTTTACGCTTGCTTAATGAATACAAATCGGTTTTTGGAATCCAACACCCTAAGCCCTATTGTCGGGGCGTTCGCTGCAAAATTAAAACAATAGCTTGAAAACGCGTTTTAGAATACGGGGTATGAATTTTTATAAATGAGTGATGAGAGAATTTTTTGATTTACTTTTTGTATTTTCATTCATTGTTAGATAGGTTGTATTTATTTATTAACAAGCGCTCTACCCGTGACTCCTCAACATGATATCCGATTAAATTGCCTTCTCGATTGTATCGCGTAGTGACGCAAAAGTTGCTCAAATTCCATTTTATCCTTTTTACCCGACTAGAGCAAAAGGGTTATGATTTCTGTGTATATGTATAATGTATGTGGGTATTTATGTGGGTTCCACATTTGCGGCTAGATTCCTTATTATAGTCCGGGTAACATAGGCTACCTTGTGTTCAAAAAAAGCTACATGGCGAATGCTACGATAATATATTGGGGTTATTTAAAAAAAATTGCCGTTATATCGAGTCATTTCAAATGAAAGAAGTTGATCAGTTCAAAAAAGTTTCAACAATACTGTAAATGTACAGGGTGACCTTGAAAACAATGCAATTTTTGTAAACGGGTTACAGTTTTTCAATCTATTTATACTTGTTTATTTATCAATTCGTTTATTATCATTAAACGCATATAATTATAATATTAAATTACTCCCAATATCTACTTATGACTTTCTTTATGTTATTTATTAATTAAACGAAGAAACAAACTACCTTGTCACTGGCTCAAATGATATTGTCATGATAATATATTTGGCATTAATATAACTAGATCATACTCTTACGACGCGGAGACATCTACAAGACAATAGCGAACTAACGATTAGTTTGATAAATGACTTGTCTATGAATAGAGTGTTCATAGTCAAGAAGGATAAGCCATGTTGGTAGATGGCAAACAATGAAATATCTAACTGTTCTTTTACATAGTTAACTGCACTTAAAAGTAATTTTGAGAGTGAATGGAGTCTTATTAAGGATAAAATAGCCTCCTCTCATTGCATGGGTGCCGTAAGAGATGACTACATTTAGTCTTCTTAAGGGAGTAATCATTAGTACTGCCAGAAGAAGACGGGGCAGCGTCTTCACTCCACCGAACTGCCAACCCACATGCCAAGGATGGTGATTGTTGCATAATCCTTCTTTAAAAGAGATCTGGTGTCCTGCAGGAGACTAATGAAGGTGGTGATGACGATGAAAGTGGCTACCGAAAGAAAGGGCTTAATTAGGTTCCGTACCCAAAGGCTAAAAACGAGACCCTATCACTAAGACTCCGCTTTCTGTCCGTCTGGCCGTCTGTCTGTCACCAGGCTGTATCCCAAGAGCCGCGATAGCTAGACAGTTGAAATTTTCACAAATAATGTATTTCTATTGCCGCAATAACAACAGATACTAAAAACAAAACAAAATAAATATTTAAGGGGGGCAAGTCTCTTCTTCCAACAACTTCCCATACAACAAACGCGATTTTTTTTGCCATGTTTTGCTCGATATCAATAATAGCAACAGGTAGGTACTTGAAATATTCACAAAACACTCAGTTGTGTTTTTACTTTAATAACAAATAATAAAATTAAAATTAAATAAATATTTAAGAGGGCGTCCATTACAAAAACCTACCGCAATGTAAATTTAACCTTACATGATGACGTAAGATGAATAACAACTAAGGTTTTACATTAAAATGTTTTATAGGTGCTTATTGGTGAAGACGTTTTTCTATCACATTGTAAGTTAGTATATATATATCCACGCCGTATCCGACGACGGCGACTCCTTGCTGTCAAGTAACTGTCAGGTGATGCTATTAGGATGGAATGCTCTTAGGTGACTAGCAAAACCGAACTTCGTTTTGAAAATTCGGCTACATGGAACACAGAAAAGCTGCCCAGCTGCGTTAAATGTATATGCATAGGATGGCTTTGGTTGTGACTTCCGAATTTGACGTTTTGCGTCAAGGTTTTCTAGACGAACTTCCTCAAATTTGTCTACGTTCCTGTGAACTGTCCGACGCCACTCCGGTCTGAGACGTGCGCGTTCTTCCCAACTCTCAGCCGGAATACCGCTTGCTATCAGATTTCGCTTAATCACGTCCTTATAGCGAAGGTACTGCCCGCCCCGCCTACGCTTCCCGCATGAGAGCTCCGAGTAAAAAACCGCCTTTGGCAATCTTCTGTCGTCCATGCGTACCACGTGACCTGACCATCTTAGCTGTTGCTTCATAACAAGTGCCTCAATGCCCGACACCCCAGCCCTACGCAGAACTTCTGTGTTTGAAACACGATCATGCCATTTGATCCGCAATATAAATCGAAGACATTTCAGATGAAATATGTCAAGCCGCCTTAGATCGGCTTTGTAGGCGGACCAAGTCTCTGCGGCGTAAAGTAGCGTCGGGAGAACAATTGCTTTGTAAACTAATATTTTAGTATTAAGCTTAATGTCGTGAGAGTTCCAAACACGAGATCTGAGCCTGCCAAATGCTGCTGCAGCACCGGCCATTCGGGCTGGCAACTCCGATGCCAAGGTGTTATCATTTCTGATACGGCTACCTAAGTATTTGAAGCAATTTACTTCCTCTAGATTAGTACCATTGAGACCGATACCAGATGCATCAGCAGATCTCCCCCTCGGAGGCTGTTTAAGAATTTGGGTCTTACTAGCACTTATAATTAGCCCGAATCTACGACACGAGTCATTCAGCGAGTCAACATACCTTTGGAGGGAATGCAATGTCTCGGCCATAAGACATACATCATCAGCGTATAAAATGTCACAGATGGAGAGCTTAGAAACTCGGCGCTTGGCTCTGAAACGAGAGAGGTCAAAAACGCCTTTATCAGTCCTAGAGTTAATCTCGATTAAACCTTCACAAGTCTTAGCGGCATCGCGCATTACAGTGCCAAAGTAAAGCGAGAATAAAGTAGGAGCCAAAACACAACCCTGTTTTACGCCACTGGTAACTGGGAATGGCTCTGAGAAATCATTTTCATGTCGAACTTTCACCATCATGTTGTCATGAAATTGGCGTATCAAGTTTAATAACTTCTCAGGACAGCCAGTTTTTCTCAGCACAATCCACAGGGCATCACACGGAACTCTATCGAAGGCCTTTTCCAAATCCACCAAGCACATGTACAGAGGACGGCATTGTTCCAGGCTTTTTTCCTGGATTTGTTTGACAACAAAGATGGCATCAGCCGTACCTCGGCGTGGTCGGAACCCGCATTGGGTCTCCGGAAGTATCGTCTCCGCGTGATGAGACAGATGCGTGTTTATGATGTGAGCCAGGATCTTTCCTGCCGCAGAGAGAAGAGAGATACCTCTGTACGAGCTGCAATCGGCTATGTCACCTTTGCCCTTATACAATTTACAAATGGAGGCATCCCTCCAAGCCTGCGGGATGGTTTCACACTCCCAAATTTTCAACATGAGGTCAAATAGTTTGCTCTTTATGTACGGGCCGCCATACCTATAGATTTCAGACGGTAAGCAGTCTAACCCTGATGCTTTAGCATTCTTCAACCTCCTCAATGCAGCAACAAATTCGACGTAAGACGGAGGCTCCGCGAGATCCTCGCGTACTGGTAGGCTCTCCAGTGACTCTATATACAGTAGGTCAGTTGTTTGGGAGTCCGGATTCAGAACATCTCTAAAATGCTCCGCCCACCGTGCCAGAACATCGCCCCGTTCACATAGCCGTTGGGTCTTGTCCTTGCTGTATATTGGAGCTACCCTTCTGGTTCTTGGGCCAAAGACTGTTTGAAGAGACTCAAAGAATCTACCAGATTGGTTAGTGTCAGCAAAATGCTGAATTTCTTTGGCTTTCTCCATCCACCAACCATTCTTAAGGTCGCGAATTTTGGACTTAAGACTTTGATGAGCATAACGCCGCTCAGAGACAACAGATGAGCGAAGAGAACGCCTATGTTCCTCAACAAGTTTTTTGATCTCTATGTCAGAGTCGTCGAACCAATCTTGGTTTCTCCGTTTTATTGTGCCAATCACTCGTGAGGCGCAACTATGCAAATTCTCTGCGTATAGATGCCATGTATCTTCTACAGAAGTGGTGCCTGTTATCTCGGGCATGCAAGCATTAAAAGCTTCATCTAGGTCCTTAGCCAGTCCATCATCGTGAATAAGTTTCGCACAGTGTACTTTCGCTGGTATTCTACGTACTGCTCGAAGTGGTGCTTTTAGCTTCAGCCGTAGCTTGGATCGAACAAGTCGATGATCACTCCAGCCCTGGGCACCTCTCATTGCTCGGGTGATAAGGACATCTGCGAGATCTCTCTTTCGAACGATCACATAATCCAAGAGATGCCAGTGCTTAGATCTCGGGTGCATCCACGTGGTCTTGAATTTGTCAGGCAAACGAAAATAGGTATTCGTGATACAGAGTTCAAATTCTGAACAAAAGGTTAGAAGGTCTAAGCCATTGGCATTACATTTTCCAACTCCCTGGCGTCCCAGAACCCCCTCCCAAGCATCACAGTCATTGCCGACCCGGGCATTAAAATCGCCAAACAGAAGGATCTTATCTCCCACTGGTATTTTTGATAAAACTTCACGAAGATCATAATAGAAGTTATATTTCAGTTCATCCGAAGAAGGTAGAGTGGGTGCATATACACTAATCAGATGAATGAACCTACCAAAAGGCAGTTGGAGTCTAAGCGTAATTATTCTATCACTGATGCCCTTGGGCAGCTCCTGCAGAGACCTCGCCAACTGATTACGCACGGCGAAGCCCACGCCGCTAGCCTTCCTCTCGCTACCTGGTTTCCCGCTCCAGTAGTAAGTGTAACCCCCGAGTCTCTCACACAGCTCTCCCGTATCACTTAAATGTGTTTCGCTTATCGCGGCAATGTCAATATGATATCTAGCCAACTCTCTGGCGATCAGAGCTGTCTTTCTCTCTGGACATGCGTTCAAGTCGTTATCCAAAAGGGTACGAACGTTCCATGTTCCTATAACAAGATTCTCTATACATTTCCTTTGTTTCTTATTTCGACCGCATTTAGGTAGTGAACAGTTGGCCGCGGTTTGCCAATTGCGTGAATAAGAGACAGACTATTTTTGGACCACCTTTTCTAGGTCCCTCCTCGGAATGAGGAAAGCAGAGCGCTCCCTAAATAGGGCTGCTTTGTCGTCAACCGAGCTGCCGAACCGGACCCCCGTCTCAGTCGGGACACAGAACGACCATCACCAGAAGACCGCCCACGTGCAGATGCCAACTAAGGTTCGGACACACCAAATCCTCTCCCCACCATCGGCGCTCCATCGCCGTAGGACTTATGCTCGTAAACCGTTGAACATGCAGGAGTCATATGCGCGTGAGTATATTTAAGTGGACAAACAGTTGCGCAGGTGTAAATCCACTCTCTAGTCCCCAGTGATCTTGTGCTGATGGACCGGATAGCCGGTACGACCAGCCGAGCACAGAGGATGCAGGCAATTGACCGCACGTTGCTAGATTTTAAGGGTCCCGACATGCGCCCTTTAAGGTACATCACCAGGTACCTTGCCTAATCGCTGCAAAGACCGGATGCAAGTTAGTAAGTATGGTTTCTTTCTCAACAAAAATATATTTTTTCTAGTTTTTAATCTATACTTACTTAATATTATAAAGCTGAACAGTTTGTTTGTTTGTTTGAACGCGCTAATCTCAAGAAGTACTGGTTCGAATTGAAATAATCTTTTTGTGTTGAATATTCTAGTTATCGAGGAAGGCTTTAGGCTATATAACATTACGCTGCGACCAACAGGAGCGAAGCATTAGTGAAAAATGTTGCAAAAGTAGTCACGATCATAATAACAGAAATTGACGCGGACGAAGTCGCGGACAACAGCTAGTATTACAAAAATGGTTTGTAATGAAAGGCTGTTCTGTTTGCATTATTACAGCTATTGAATAGTGGAGTCATCACAGGCGTGATCCACGTATTGTGAAGAAATGGGACAAACGGCATACTGGTATGAGAATGAATAACAGCGCAATATTCTCAATATTCTCAGTTTTTATGGTCCGTTATTTGTATATTACTGCTATGTGTTGTCTATTAAACACATATACTAAATAATTGATTGTTTTTTAATGAGGCGTACGTTAAAATAATAACTCGGTTACTGCATACTTTATTTGTTTATTGAATGGAATTTGACTTGACGATTCGGTTGTTGCAGTTGTGCGCCTACTATTCAATGGTCCCGGTTTCGTTTCCCGTTAGAGTCTATTTAGGATAATATTTTTCTAAATTGGCTTGGCTTCTTGGTACAACAGTAAATGAACCATGAGTTAGTTAAAACAAAAAGTTTTGAATACTGAATGCACCTACGAGTAGGTACTAATGAAATAGAAATACTTTGCGCAATCATTAAACCCTCTAATTGACTTTAACTCAAAAGTTTAATTAATTCACAGGCTTCAGAGGACTGTAGAATTGATTTTTTTTTTCGTTTCAATTCAATTCGCATTTTCAAAACAAACGGACGATAAAGTGATCCTAAGGGTTCAGTTTCTTTCCTTTTTAGGAACCCATCAAAAGCTAAGCCACCAATTTTGAGTACATGTTATATAAGAAATTACCATCAGCTGCCATACAAATTGGTATTATTTTCTACTTTTCGCCTGTCAAAGTAATTGAAAAAAATTTTAAATGATAAACTATTGCAGTATTGCATACAAATTTACCTACCATAACAATAATGTTATGTTTCACTTTTATTTACTGGCACAGTCAAACTCAAGACTTTAACACAACAACTTTTGAAAATGTAATAAACCAACACTGTAAGTTAGCAAAGCGTTGTGTACTTTGATTAAGTAACGTGCTCGCAAACGCTTTCGCCCGCATACTCAAACGCCAAGTGCACATCTTCTGAATTAATTTTAAGTTAGTGCCGAGCTCAGTTAAAAATCAGTTAAAAATCAGTTAAAATCAGTTTTATTTCTGCAAATAGGTCCCAGGAGGCGCTTTTACACGTCCCAATTTAAACCTACCACTGCTTCGAGACAAGTCTGGGCTAGTGCCGAGAAGAAGCAGCGCAAGAAACTCGGTCACTATTGTCAGCCTCTTTTTAAATACATTTTTTCAAGGTAAGGTGATTTTTACAAGGTTTAAGCAAGTACGAGCTGGGACAATTTAATGCCATACATTTCTATCATTTAAATAATCATTGACAGTGTAATAGCCCTTTTTTCATTCAAATTAATTTGACATAAGATTTAAGTTTATGTACAGGGAGTTCAGCAATACCCTGGGGTAATTTGTTGAAAATTCGGATACAATTTCCCATAAACGATTTTCCTACTTTTCGCAGTCTGAAGCCTGGAACGGCAAGTTTATCTTTATTTCTGGTATTGAAATTGTGTACGTTACTTTTCTTAAGAAATAAATGTATGTTCTTACGAACGTAAACAATATTCTCGAGAATGTATTGAGAAGACACTGTAAGTAAATTAATCTCTTTGAAGAGCTCCTTCAGCGAGTCACGGGATCGAAGGCCGTAAATAGCCCGTACAGCACGTTTTTGTAATATAAAAATTGACTCAATATCTGCCGCTGAGCCCCACAACAGAATTCCGTATGACATTAAGCTATGAAAGTAGCTAAAATATACTAATCTTGCCGTTTCAACATCAGTCAATTGCCTTATCTTTCTCACAGCATAAGCAGCAGAACTAAGTCTTCCAGACAGCACCCTAATATGAGCACCCCATTGCAAATGAGAGTCTACAGTTATACCTAAAAAGGTAGTTAAGTGGTTCATCTTTAACAATTATATGAGTAGCAGCAAACCTTACATTGGGCATGGTAAATTTTACACATTTTGTTTTATTTGCATTTAGTAAAAGATTATTTGTTGTAAACCAATGTAATAATTTAGAGAGGGTATTGTTAATGGTCAGAGGCACATTGAATATCGACGTAAAGCTTGAAAGAGCGCGACTGATAAAATCCACGCTCCGACCAATACCGGCTCAAATTCAAAACCCCGAGTGCTTTCAGCTCGAGCTTCAAAACCGTTTCGAAGCCCTTGAGAACAGCATCGATGTGGACGATCTATACAACATGGTGGTGGATACTGTCCGTACGGTAGGGTCTAAGTACTTTAAAACCCGCCGTCCCAAATCAAAGAAACTCTCCAGTCAGACTCTCCTACTCATGGATCAGAGAAACGAAATGAGGCTACAGAACTCAGCGGATGCCCATCGCTATCGGCAACTCAATAGACAGATATCTAAGTCTTTGAAGAGCGACCTTCGTCAATTTAATACCCGACGTATTAAAGAGACCATTGAGCGGAACAAAGGCTCTAAAGTGTTCGCCAGAGATCTGTCTATTGGGCAAAGCCAATTGACGAGGCTGAAAACTGAGACAGGTAGCATCATTGCGTCAACACCTGAAATCCTGAGGGAGATTGAGAGTTTCTATGGACAGTTATACTCCACGAAAACACCTGTTGAAAGCAAGGCTAAAGACCCTAGAGCCAAGCTTACCCGACACTATTCTGAAGATATCCCGGACGTCAGCCTGTGCGAGATTAGAATGGCTCTCAAGCAGCTTAAAAACAACAAGGCGGCGGGTGATGACGGAATCACAACAGAGCTCCTTAGAGCGGGCGGTAAGCCGATACTTAAGGTCCTCCAAAAGCTCTTTAATTCTGTCATCCTCGAGGGCAAAACGCCAAAGGCATGGGGCAGAGGCGATGTGATGCTGTTCTTCAAGAAGGGTGACAAAACTCTCTTGAGGAACTACAGACCCATTTCGCTTCTGAGCCATATCTATAAGTTGTTTTCGAGAGTCATTACGAATCGTCTCACTCGCAGGTTCGACGACTTCCAACCTCCCGAACAAGCCGGGTTCCGAAAAGGCTATAGTACCATAGACCACATTCATACGCTGCGGCAAGTTATACAGAAGACCGAAGAGTATAACTTGCCACTTTGCTTAGCGTTCGTGGACTATGAGAAAGCCTTTGATTCGATTGAGACATGGGCAGTGCTGCAGTCTCTCCAAAGGTGCCAAATAGACTACAGGTACATCGAGGTACTAAAGTACTTATACCAAAACGCCACCATGTCGGTCCGATTACAGAACCAGAGCTCTAATCCGATCCAACTACAGCGAGGTGTGAGACAGGGAGACGTTATTTCTCCGAAACTGTTCACAGCTGCGTTGGAGGATATTTTCAAGCTTCTGGACTGGAAAGGACGCGGCATCAACATCAATGGCGAATACCTAACACACCTGCGATTTGCCGATGATGTAGTTCTTATGGCTGAGACCTTGGAAGACCTGAACATTATGCTCGAAGATCTCAGTAATGCTTCTCAAAGAGTGGGTCTTAGGATGAACATGGACAAGACGAAAATCATGTTAAATGCCCATGTTGCACCCGCTCCAGTTAACGTTGGGAACATTGCACTCGAAGTTGTTGACCACTATGTTTACCTGGGACAGATAGTCCAGTTAGGTAAGTCCAACTTCGAGAAAGAGATCTCTCGTCGAATCCAGCTCGGATGGGCAGCGTTCGGGAAGCTCCGGCATATTTTCGCGTCCGAAATACCTCAGTGTCTCAAGACGAGAGTCTTTGACCAGTGTGTGTTGCCAGTAATGACCTATGGGAGTGAGACGTGGTCGTTTACTATGGGTCTCATAAGAAGGCTCAAGATCACCCAGCGAGCAATGGAGAGAGCGATGCTTGGTATTTCCCTACTCGATCGAATCAGAAATGATGAGATCCGCAGGAGAACTAAAACTACCGACATCGCTCGAAGGATTGCATCGTTGAAGTGGCAGTGGGCGGGACACATAGCGCGGAGAACCGATGGCCGTTGGGGCGGAAAGGTTCTCGAATGGCGACCACGTACCGGACGACGTTCCGTGGGCAGGCCCCCCACAAGGTGGACCGACGATCTGATCAAGGTCGCGGGAAGCCGCTGGATGCGGACAGCACAGGACCGATCGTTGTGGAGATCCTTGGGGGAGGCCTATGCCCAGCAGTGGGCGTCGTTCGGCTGATATGATGATGATGATGATGATGATTGTTAACATCATCAAATGAACATTTGCCCCTCTTAGTTTTAAAAATCATTGATGTATCATCTGCAAACAATACCATCTCACAAAGATTATGTAAATAACACGGAAGGTCATTTATATAAATTAAAAATAGCAGGGGTCCTAATACTGATCCCTGAGGGACACCCATAATAAGGGCAGACCCTGAAAACTCAGCTCCATTTATGCTAACCTTTTGTGTTCTGTCCTTAAGGTAAGAACTTATTAGATCCAAGGAATCATTCGATGCACCATAATGTTTCAGTTTTTTAAGTAATGTTACATGGTCTACACAATCGAAAGCCTTTGAAAGGTCACAAAATACACCTATGGCATCTAGCTTACTCTCCCAAGCATTAAACACATGTTGTAGAAGAGCAACTCCAGCATCGGTAGTATTTCTACCTTTTCTGAAGCCATATTGGTTGCTATTTAATAATTTATTTACACTAAAATGTGATAAAAGCTGATTAAACATTATTTTCGCGAAGATTTTACTTAGCACTGGCAAGATAGATATAGGTCGAAAATTGGAGGGGTCACATTTTTCGCCAGACTTAAATAAAGGAATGATTTTGCTAAACTTCATTAAAGTTGGAAACTGCCTATCATCAATACATTTGTTAAAAATAATAGCGAGTTGAGGGGCTAATGAACTTATAATTGTATTGATAATGCTGACAGAAATTCCCCAAAGATCCTCCGTTTTTTTCATATTGAATTCTCTAAAAGTTTTTGTAATTATGTCAGGGTTTATATGTCTAAAATTAAATAAAGAATTGCACTCATCGACAACAGACTTGAGAAGGGATTCAGCTAGATCAGCAGAAGAAGCAAGCCCTTTAGTAGTAGAGGGTGCTATATTTGAAAAAAAAAACTCAAATGTATTTGCAATCTCGGTGTTCGTGTTTATTAGCTTATCCCCTAACTTGAGAGAGTAAGTAGGATTATTTGGCTTTACTCTACATGTCTCTTTATTAATAATATTCCAAGTGGCTTTTGCCTTATTGTTGGAAGCCGAAATTAAATTATAAAGATAGATTGACTTCGCTTTTGCACATACTAATTTAAATAATTTAGAGTATTTTTTAACATGTTCTATAATAAGTGGATTTTGAGAATCTGCCTTTAAACTATATAAATCATATAATGTTTTTCTGCTTTTATAAATATCAGGTGTAGCCCATTCATTAAACTTACACTTCTGTTTATTTATTTTTACTTTTTTCTGTTTAAAATGTTCATCAAATTCATTTTTAACCAAACCAAAAAGATTCTCATATAATTCATCAACATTCTGATCATCATGCTTTAGCAAATAATCATCTCAAGACTGGCATAATTCTTAAACCGGTAATCTGGATTCACAATTTCGCCTTTATTGCCTTGACGTTGTAACTATTTGATGACCGTATTAGATGGACTGGTTTAGCGGTACGATAAACCAAAATGAGCGGTGGTATGTTCGAATCATGAATACCGTCATCGAATGTCATTGAAGTTGATTTTTAAAATAGTAGCTTTAAGTAGATGTAATTTTATCTTCTTAAATCTATAATAATAAAAACAAAACATAATATCTTCTTATATTATGTTTTGTTTTTATTATTATTTAAAATCTAGACGCCATAAGAAGCCAATGAATCATTAATATGACTTCTTATTTTTCCCTCCTTTTCTAAATTTGTATATTAATGATTTTGTAACCTACCGTTTGTGCCAAATCATTTCTTTTTTCATACATGTAATGAAGCATTCGATATCTGAGAGCGATGCTTGGCTGAATGATTTCCCTGGGTGGGTGTCAGTATCAGAAATTATGAATGCCCAGGGTAGGCAGTATCAGAAAGAAGAAGAACTAAGCAAGCCGACATCGTTTGAAAATAGCTGAGCTAAAGTTGGTGAGACATGTACCAAGTAGAAACGGCGGCTGTTGGTCAAAAAGGTTCTGGAATTTTAACCACGCACCGGGCGATTATTCTGTTGGGCATTTCCAATTCCGATATGCCAAAACTGAAGATAGATAGGTTATTGAAAATGCCCATAAGACTACAAGACTAAAATTTTCTTCGTTTGCCAACGTTTTGATTAGTTCACAGCAGTACCTCACAGGTTGGCTAACGGCCGGCCCCAATAACCTATCTATCTTCAGTTTTGGCATATTGGAGATAGAAAACAACTTCTGTCTTGCTTTCGCTGGAAGGCAAAAATCACAGATAGAAACTGTTTCTATCTCCGAAATGTCAAAACTGGCGATAGATAGATTATTGGGGCCGGCCGTTAAACACTGATGTAAACAGTCCGTTAGTCTGGTGGTTTAAGTACCGGTCTATTTCAGGGTCCTAAATGATTTACAGAATTACCCTTGAAGAATGATAAATATTTCTTTCGGCGAACCGAGCTGTCGGAAAAAAATAAATTTGTATCGATAAACGATGAACAGTGATTTCTATGTACAATCATTATCGTTTAAGAGTAATTCTGTAAATCTTTCGCAGCCCCATTTGGCGATCAAGCGTGGGCCTATGCCTGTACCCATATTTGCTGTGGTAACTTAAATTCAATGATCTTTGTCCTGTAGTGGGATGATTACAGGCCGTTTCCTCACTTTACTTTACTATAGGTTTACTAATTTTATACAGGTTTCAAACCAAAGTCCCACGAAACGTTAAAACCTTTACTCATTCCGAAACGACACGTGGATGATTGATCACGTTTATTGTAGATTAAGTGTCAAAATTAAACAAATTGCCTTTACCGTTCGACACCGAAAGCTCTCGCAATAAATCGAGCGAATAATGTAATTGATAGGATTAATCAGATCTTGCGTAATGAATTGATGTTCTCATTGAAATTGGAAAAAACGAAACAAAATTGGGCCGGTTAAATTTGTACTTGGTTTTCCGATATAATTGGGAAATTTAATTACATTCAGATTCGATGTTTACAATTTGCACATGAAGGCATTCCTATTTTTATAAAAGTGAATGTAATATATTTTTTAACCAAAAATTTTAAAAATTTAAATTGAAGTTAAAATTATTTATTTGCTTACAAGATATACAAATGCATATACATGCAATAACATTCGAGCGTGTTTTATAGACATATCAAAAGGCAAATCTTATTAGTAAAATGATGTCGTGTCTACATTAATTAGTAATAAAATCAAGAATTTAATATTTGAATTTAATTTAATTTAATTTAATATTTAATATTGGAATATCATCATCATCAGTCATGACCGTCGCTGCGGAAACATGGACACTTACCGGAGGACTGGTTTACAAATTCAAAGTCGATCAGCGAGCTATAGGTAGAGAGGGCTATGCTCGGTATCTCGTTAAGAGACAGGGTACGAAACGAGCCAATTCGTTAGAGGACGATAGTCATCGTCATAGCCCGAAAGATTAGCACGCTGAAGTGACAGGGGCCTGGGCACGTTTGTTGTAGAACCGACAACCGTTGGAGCCGACGAATTCTGGAGTGGAGACCACGTTTAGGAGAACTGTTGGCAGTAGATGTATGTGGGAAGCCTAGGATCGAGATTTGTGATGTGACATGAAGGAGGACAAGATATCGAGTCAAAGAAGAATCGCATAGAATTTCAAATAATCTACATTGGCTTTTCACAAAATTGAGAAATTAAATAATAAACATTGGCGGTAAAATCAGAAGAGTCATTTGCTTTTATTCATGAATACGCCAGTGAAAGCCTTTAAGGAATTTTTTTGCACAGATCTTTTTGAGATTTCGATGTTCTAATGAGTCACGTCGGGAGGCTATGAATCTCCCGCCTAATCTCAAAGAAAAACCTCACGTACTCGTAACATCGCAGAGATTATAATATAAGAAATGAGAACTAGAAATTCAAGAATATTCGGTACAGCGATAATTAAATTTTTGCTAAAAAACATACCTAAATCAAGTTTTGAATATATTTTTGCAATGGAAATACAAATACGAATAATATTAAAAACATTTTTAGCAAGATCTCATTTTACATCTACATTATTACATTTCAATCAGAGTTCTTTTGTTAATCATGTAAAAAAAATATAATTGAATCAAAATAGTTTCTGTGTGTTTTACGAAAACGCAAATTCTTTGCCATTAAAAAGAAGAGGCTTTATTGTAAAATGAGATTTTACATGCACGCATATTTTTAAAATATGTTAAAAATCTATATTGGTTTCAATTTTATTTTGACATTTCGCTAATGCAATAATAATTAACGATCTTAACCTTTTACCGCGTGGGCGCAAGCACAGCAAAATAAACCAGGATCGTTAATCATATTCATAGTCCAAAAAGAAGAGATACCTCAGTATTGTCAAATGGAAGACTAGTTTTTTTTTTATTGTTTCTAAATTTGATGAGTTGAAAATGAGGTTACTTGAATACATACTACGACAGCCGTAGGGGGCTCGAACGAACAACCTCCCGCTTACCGCTTTGACCACAAGGCTACTAAGACAGTTATTTGATTCGATTAAATATCAGCTAAAAATGTGAAGAAGATGGTTAAATATTATGTCAATGCCAATGAAGTCCACAAACTTCGGCAAACGAACATTATACTTAGCGATAGTAATGAGAGGCGGTAGTTCTAAACTTATTTCAAATTACCATCTATCAGAAGTATGTGTAAGCCGGGACTACCTGTGGGGTGCCCTTCGGTTTGCCTAAAATTTAAAGTCCTAATTTCATTTGGCCGAACCGTATTGGCCTTAACTTATAACGTATAATTATTGTCTAACAGTTGTTTTCGCACTATTATAGTTTTAATACTAATTTCAGTATCTATATATAGAAAAATCTGTTTTTTTTATAACCGAAAAAGTTTAAGTAACGAATCGCTTACAAACCGACTCCAAGCAGTCTTGTCTGCCCTATTGCTGCGGTGGTGAGCGTAAGCCATCTGCCCCGCAGCGCCGAAGCCGTCACGGAAGTCTGCTTTTTTGTATGCATGCATGATTGCTTGTTTGCATGCATGTTTGCGTGATTGCATGCATGCTTGCTTGTTTGCATGCATGCATGCATGCATGGCTATTTCAAATATTGATATTTTTTTAACTTTCTGCGAATAAAAATTTGGAGCTGTAAATGATATGTGTCAAGATATATTCGGCTAAATGTCGCATTTGAGAAATTATAATACGGCGATATACAGGGAGGCGTAGTAAAAATAAGCTAAACACGTTTAGGAAAAGTAAAAATGTGCGAAAAAATTTTGGGCTAATAGTTTGTGTGCCAATGACAATTAGGAGTAAAAAACAATTCGACATTCCGATATATACCTCTACCTGTGACCACGAGTGCTATAAAGAGTGTTAAAAAAATCCTTAATATAAACAGCAAAACATTGTAACATCAATATTTTTGAATATGTTACTTTTCAAGAGCACACTGACGAGTGAGCATAGTAAAGTGGTTGCGAATGATACGCCAAGCAACTGGCAGCAACAATGAGTTGCCTTATTTGCCCAAGATAGGGTTTGCATAAAGCCCTTTCTTGAAGATACATGTCTATCAGTCTCCAGCACTAGTCTGACTTTGGTTGCTATATTTAAGGTATCAACAACCTATTACTAAGCGTTTGCTGTAAGTCCACCCAACCGTCTATTCGATATGTTCAGAGAAGACTAGGCTGCCCGTTATCTTCTGGCAATACTCTTTTATAATGCCGTTTACGGTACCCATAGTGTAAGCTGCTTAAATTGCTGTAACGTTCTACACACACTGGCTCACTGACACACCAAACGTATAACCTGACACGTTCGCTCTTGTCTAGATGTACCGTCCGACTGACTGCTCTTTAAACCGCCGTCATCTTATGACAAATGACAGCTGACAGCTTGTGTGCGTGAGACAGCCTTCTGTATCTAGTACTTAGATACATTATACACTACACATAGGACATTTTCTCTATTCTATTGTATGCAGGTATCTCAATATCTTAATAAATGAATAAATGAATAAATAAATAAATGAAATAAATGAATTTTCGCGTATTTATAATATAATATTAGGACACGAATTTTACAATCTTAGTGGACTGGCGTTTCCATTTTCTCTGTGCCATAACCAAATCCGTTTAACTCGCATGACTCGTGTTTTTTAACGAATGATACTCGCGAGTCACTCGTTTGAATAACAGAATTAATGGTGGAGGGCACCACAGCAGACTTCTGAAAGTTCAGTCAACTTCAGCGTCTCGTGGCAATGGCTTCAAAACCGCTTTAGACATTAAAAATGATTGTCATTCCGTATCAGTATATAAACTTGAAAAATTTTGTCTCAGGCGGGACTCGAACCCGCATCTCCTCGCATGCCGGGCGGGTGTTAAGGGTGCAAACTCCTGACATTTGATGGAACAACGCTGGCTCACAGCGTAAGAATATGCTTGAAAAATTCGCGCCGTGTCGCAGTGTCTCGGTGGCCTAATGGTATGGCGCCCGCCCGGCATGCGAGGAGATGCGGGTTCGAGTCCCGCCTGAGACAAAATTTTTCAAGTTTATATACTGATATTATAAGTGCAATTAAGTTGCTAAAATATCAAATAAAGTGTCATTCCGTATTTGAGACAGTGCCTCTAATGATAAAGAAATTAAGCAGGCTTACAGGTTAAATCACTTGAAAAAATATCAAATAAAGTGTCATTCCGTATTTGAGACAGTGCCTCTAATGATAAAGAAATTAAGCAGGCTTACAGGTTAAATCACTTGAAAAAAATACCAACAAGTTGTAGTCATGTTTTCTTAGCTAAGTTGGAAAGGGTGTCGCCCAGGTAAGTTGTGGTAGGTGGGCAGGTCAAGAGTTTTAAGCAAACACTGTGCAGTCGATATTTAAAAAAATACTACGAGTATTTTTACTATTCATAGGTTGGAAATGGCAATGCTTAACAGAGTTAAGTCACTAAAGCCACTAACTAAGTAGTGTTAAATATCCATGTGTCTCAGAATGAAAGTCAAAAGCTGCTACTGGCAATTTTACATCCCTTAACACGATCTGCAGATATTAGAATTGGTCACTTACCTGATTTAATATAGATGATGAATTCTGTGTCCTGCAGTGTACTTGTATAGGCTCACTTTACTTTACTTCACACCACATGTCAATCGTCTTGTGGGTGTCATTTAAAGACTAGAGGAGAACGGCTAGAATAAAACTAGCAACAACATCTCTACACCATTAGCAAACTGAGAGTGCCAACCCGTCTGCCAAAATTAGCAATTATATGAATATCCTGCTTTTGCAGAGGCATATATCCAGCAGTTAACCGATGGGATATTGAAAAATCTTGAAATTTATTTTAAAACTGTTCTTTAAGCAATTGAATTTTAAATATTAGTCCTTGCCGTAAATTTTCATTCAAAGATTAGTATTTTCAAATCTTGAAATATTTTGAAGAGTATTTCACTAAGATCAAAACGAGTAATACTGAAAAGGTTAGGTTACCATTCATTGGTAACATTACTGGTATACTTATATTGAGTTAGAAAAGAAAAATTGATTTTTTTCAGTCAATAAGTAACGTTTCTTATTCAAAACTCGATCATCATCCTCATGACCAGACATCAGTCCACAACTGGCCACAGATCTCTATAAAAGCAGAATTTTGCCATCGCTGTTAAGCCAATAGTTAAGGGTAGATGCTGCTGCACGTCACCTTCGGGCAGTTCTCCTTTAGTTGCCTCTTACGACACTCGTAGCTAAAGAACGGGCGATGCATCTTAACATACACGTGCAACCTCTGAAGCAATCCATCAAAAATGCTATCAGAGGGTTGCTGGGGCCTGTCCTGGTGCTGCAGTGCTTCGGGGATGTTCCCAGAGAGAACACTAACGGCTTCGGATCCTAGAATTTGTATGTGTTTTAGTAAGTTAGTCATAATAATGTATGGACAAATTTCGGAAAATAAAATTTCTTTTTATGCTATTCTTTTAACAAGCCGGCACCACACGTGGAAACAAAAACTCAAAATAAATTGAGTAACGAAAAACAAATTCAAATGTGTTAATGAAACCAGTTACCCGTTCTTAGATGTAAGTAATAAAAATTCGTTTCGAATACGGAACAACAGAACAGCGGGCTAATGGCTGACGCGGGGAAATGCCGGCTGAGGAGAATTTATCAACGGGCTCCTAGTAAGGTAGTGAAGCCGGTACTTTCTCGATATACTTTCTAATAGTTCGATATTTATTCTTAAGAGCGTGCCAACTGGTAGAATATCCTGGTGGTATATCGATCGTCAAAGGGTTAAAAAGTTTTGCTGTAAGATAAACGACCTTTTATACTTACAAAGTATTTAAGTATTTTATTTAAAAAAATACACTACCGTTAATATTTTTGATATTGTAAATATAACCTTACGCTAGAATAATAAAACTGTTAAAAGCTGAGTATTAATTAGAACAGCTAGCTAAACTAATGCGGTCCGACCTTTTGTAATTCAATGTATGTAAGTACTACAAAAGTACACCATTTACGAGATACAATATCTATGTATCTAAGACTTGTCCAAAGAATCCATGGTTCAATAGATATTCATAACAGAGATCATAGTTAAATGAAATAAAGAACAACAACTTTGCCTTGTATTATTAAATTATTTTTCTTATTCTATAATTTACACTTTGGCTTTGCCATCTTGCCTTGCAAACTCGAACTGAAATACTTACAAGTTTTAATTTATCGATATAGAATTTATCGACACCAAATGTTTGTGTCGCAGTCTTACGTTTAGACATGAAGACGTATTTAAATTTTTGCTTACATCCGATTTGAGGATTCAGTTATAAAACGTTGGATAAAATATTTTCATTTCGGTGGATTTGATTTCATATTTACGTTTAATGAGATGAAGTCGTTTTTTAGGCTAACAAGTAAAACTACCGTTTTTTATATTTTGACTATGAATTTAATGTATTTCAAAGAGTTTTGACTGAAAATAATTTACTGCTGTTGTCCTTACTCTAGGAACAATTATATGCAGTCTTTTATGGTCAAGTTTTTAGGTAATCTGACTTGTTTGAAACCGGTTTTAAGCATATTTGTTTTGTAAGCATTTATTTCCTCATAATAATTTATAAGTCTTAAATTATCTATAAAGTGCGTATATAAATTACCTAAGCTAAGCGGATTTTTAGCAACCTAACGTATTTTTCCAAGTCACGGCTTAAGCTCAACTTTTCCGCAATGAATAGACGAACGCGCTTTTAAAAGTTTTCTGCTTAATCCCTCTGAATCTGGTGTCCAAGCAATAGGATAAAACCTAAGGATAATAAACAACATCATACAAACGTGGACAATATCACATACGTTGTCCTGTAGCCCCAAAGTAAGTAACGATTTAAAACATACAAACACCCTGAGAAAATATAAAACCCCTTTTCTACATTAATTCGTCTGGAAATCGAACCTGGAACCTTGGAGCAGGCGACTCCTTGAAAACCGGTGTTTACAGCACTCCACCATGGAGTGATTTTTAAGTGTCTGAAATGTTACATGTCAGACTTTTGTTGCAAATTATTACAAACTAAACGAACATTATTTAATTAGTAAGTAAGAAGTAACAGGCAGTGCTTTTTTTATTTGATTGTACTGTTAGCATGATATTATTAAAAAAAATATTACCATCACCAGCCCACATTCTGTCCGTCGGTTAGCCATCTTGGCCGGCTTGACCGGCTTGACCGTCAGCCTCTGAAGATGGCGGATTTTACCATCTTCAGAGCTCGCTTGTGAGCTGGTTTAGGTTATTCTCTTTGTAGTTAAAATTGACTTAATCTTCGTTTGGACATAGTTTTCATCTTACATATCCTAACGTTTATTAGGCCTAGATAAATAAATTAACAGCTAGGTAAGAAATCATTTGGCATATGAAAAATTACCAAAAGAGACTTTAGCTAATAAAAAAGCAGGTTTATAAGATCAAAGACTAGTAATTACAAATTGTTGCATTATGCAATTGATATTTTATGATAAATGCTCATCCAAATTTTGGTAAATAACATAAAAATAAGTAAAAGTTATGCTTATAAATCCATTATTCATTACTTAAATAATTTGTTTTTAATCATTTTTACGAGTAAAAACTTTTTGCCGATGCCGTTATGTCAAGCTTTATGATTTAATAAAATGTGCGAAATTAAAACTAAAAATGTAAATAACAGCCTAAAAGATAACGTAACAATATTACAAAAAATCGAAGTCTGACAAAGATAAAGGCACTAATAGCGTTAAATGATACTAATCTAGTTTTCTTTCTAGTTTATTTGATGTTGTTGTAATAAGATACGATAAATAAATGGTGTCGGCGAAGAAGCATAAACTCAGCCATCATTTTGAAAGCGATGTTATTCAATTTAACATTTCAGACTAAATAATTATACCATAATAGTCCGAATAAAACTGAAACCATGCACGCCCTACTTAGCTTCCACGTCCGAGTTGGCTACTTATTATAATTCCTCAATTTAGAGTAGACGACGCCTATGGGAGTAAAGTTTGACGTTATGGCCGTTGGATCGCAGCGATCTGTATTCCGATCTCGTAATTAAATGTGCTTTTTAATCCGTCCTGAGTTTACCTGACGTAAAACAAACGAGGCTCTTGAGTAAAAAGTAAAGTAAAATAAAGTACGGCCTATCATCCACTGCAGGGCTAAGGCCTCCATCATTGAATTCAAGTTACCACAGTAATGATGGTTCAATCACCACGCTTGCCAAATGTGTGTTGGTAATCACAAACCCGTGCAATATTACAAAATTCTAAATCTTGCTGCCCGACCAGGGGATCAAATCCGGGAAACCGAGATCTTAGCCCGGCATTTAAACGGGGCTTTAGTATTTTATTTTATTTAAGGTTATTTTATTTTTAATCTGTCTTAACAAACCTTGTAGGCCACACTCTATGCAGACCTTTTCATGTTTACTTTAAAAACTGAATAAGAAAGTGTAGGCCAATCACTTATTAAAGTGAAATGCCTTCGACCCTTTGGTAAGATGATTAGCTCAGACAAAGCGGTGTTGTTACTTTGCCTTACATTTTGCTCCAGTTTATATCGCAGCACTTTGGAATAACAAGATATGGAGCATAAAACGTATCACCTGACGCTTCTATATAAGGTAAGTGGCAGTATTGTGTCCAAATAAGAGCTTGAAAGATAGTTGCGTTTGTTTAGTGATTCTGACAAAATTAGTACAGTCAGACTTCGGTAGGCAATATAGGGTGTATACCACCATTTCTTACAAGTTTGACTCTTACTTAATCAGAAGTATTTCAAATAATTGACTTTCCTATAACATACCTACTTAATGACGTTGCATCGCCAATAAGCCTAGGTACACACTTTACATCAGCAATGTTAATTACGAAGTGTTTTTTTAACCTTTGTTGCCGAAGTGTAATTATTTATTATAATACGAATTCATCATCATCCCCAGCCTATATCTGCCACTGCTGGCACAAGCCTCTCCAAGAGGAGGATTTATTAGAAGATTTACGTATTTAGGAGAGAATAATTGCCACACTTGGCAGGCGGGTGTTGTTTCCCCACAGAACACGGATAAAAGGTTATAAAGGCGATGTAGGCGGGGCAGGCGCGCCACAGAGGCTATAAGCAAATGCTCATACTTCTGCCCAAACATGAATGTAAGTGAGCGCTGTGATTGGATTCTTTTGACGTCAGATGAATTCGCTTGATTGGCGTTCTTTGAACTCGTTTATGTGTAGTAGGGCGCAAGCAGCGACATTGGATCTCATACATATGTCGCATGACAGCCTTTCTAACCTTTTTCCATGTTCCGTGGTTTCCCCAATACTGGAGAGAACGCGCTGCTGCCTGTTGTCTTCTGGCAGTCCTTTAGAGCCGTGCCACACGACGCCGCACCGCAAGCATTTTGTATGGTGAGAGGCGCCGGAGCAGTGCCGCTGGCATACAAAATGCTTGCGGTGCGGCGTCGTGTGGCACGGTCCTTAATCGGTCTCATGCGACACCCACGGGAGGGTATGAGTTGGTGCTCTTATTTTTATGTACCGACACCAGACTGCTGTTAGATTATAAATGTTGTTAAGTTCATTGCTCAGAATCATAAGTAAGGAAAACACAGCAAAAGTATGTAAGATTTAAGTCTAACCCCCGTATTTATAAACAAGTAAAAGTAATTACTTGACTACAATTAATTACTTGAGGGACAATTTGAATGCCTTAATCAAGAAATTACAAGAAGTTATAACTACCAAAAGTTAACATTTTCAGCCAAATAATATGACTATTAATGGTGACCAATTTCTTTCATTTAAGCACTAGGTATGAACACTTTAAGTTATGACTTTCTTAAGCAATAAGTAATTACTTCTTTATAAATACGGGGGTAAGAACTTTGTGTCTATGCTTGAGTAGGTACAGACTTTCGATGTTGAAAGCCTATCCCCTAAGCACGAAGTCCGTTGCAACGTCTCTAGTAACGGACATTTCTACTACGTATTACTTACGGACCTATGTAATTCAGAGTCTGAACTAAATGACAACACCTGTAACCTGACAATTTAATTTGACACTTCTTTCACCAAAGCTTTATATCAGTAGTGAGTAGATAGAAAAACTAAAAGCCACACTCGTTTCTAAAGTTCACTATAACCGATACTTTTTTTATCAAATGTGTATTTAATATTTTAACGAATTCCGCTGACAACATTACTTACGTAATTATAGCCGCAAACCACATTACATTATGTTGCGACAAAATCTCTCGAATTATTTGATAATAAATTTCGAGTTGCAACATTCACAAATTGGATTTATTAATGCTTTCCACGAATAACATGTTAAACGACAAAATTAGGGATGTATTAAAGCATATTTGGAATTCACCGGTAATTTTACCTCACGCATGTAAATACTGGACTGTGTGAAGAAATTGATCGCTGTGACAAAAATAATAGAAATATGAAAGATAAAATGGATTTACTTTTAACAAAAATATAAATAGCAAAGCAGGCAAGACATTTTACAAGTAGAACCTAAAAGTCAAATAATAATATAGTTTCTTTTTTTTAAAATATAAACAAATAAATATTCTAAATAGGCTATAATAATTTTCTTGCTTGTCTGAGGCGCGCTTCAGAACAGAACAAGCGGTAGATCCGTAAACGGAAAGTGTATTTCTAGATTACATGATTATTATTGCTAAAGAACAGTATAACACAACACAAAAACGGTACGATTTGAGTGATTTAAAGCTTACCTAAGCTGTAATTTCCGGTAAAATTTGAAAGCGTTTAGATAATAAGTCATGAGGAAGACAAACCGTGACCACGATCTCTGTTGCTTTTCGAACATCGGGTTAAATAAAAAAAATGAAATAACTGAATAAAGGCGTTCAATTGGGAAAATAACATTTAATTCAACCATCGAAAATACATGTGTTATATGTATTTCTCTTCGACACTATAAGGCTAAAGCTAAGGTTTATGTGTGTCGTAAGAGGCGACTAAAGGAGTCCTGCCAGGAGACGGGTAGTAACGTCTTCTCTTCACCTTTGGCCAAACAAAACTTGCCAATACGCTTGCCATGCGTGGCGATTAAGTCAATTCTTACTTTTGGAAAGACAAAAGTATTATGTACCTATATTTCTTCTTAATACTGAAGAACTGTATGTTCCTGAAACAAAGTACATCCTCTTGTTGATTATTTTCATGTAATAACTATGTTTTTTATTTCATCTATAAAATACTGTTTATGTCGCACTCACACCTACAAAAATTACTAAAAAAAGATCGCTTTTAAACAACCGCTTTATTATACCTAAATAGGCTATTTGACTGGTTTTTAAAATCCATTTTATATTATTAAGTAGAGGTTAAAAAACCCAGTAAAAGTATTGTTTTTAAATTCTGGTACATATTTGCTGAAAAATATCAAATTTAAAAATGAAAATTGAAATAGCACGCCAAAACGTAATTTTGACAATATGGTGCTGCAATGGGGTCGGTGACATCACCTGCCTGTGTTGTGATCTGTAGTACATATCATCTACATACATTTGTTGCAAACAAATAACGAAAGTGCTATTGGATCTATATTTTAACAGTGACTTAGGTGATAAAATGAGTTTCAAATGGTATGCAGTTCCAAAATTTACAAATACTTCTATAAAAACTTCGGAAAACTGGTTGTTGTAGGTGTTCCAAAGAAAGTCTAAGTGCGCCGAAAGTGGTTGTAACTTTTTTAGGAGATCATAATAACATAGCGAATAGTAGGTACAAATATTTTCTTCTTGGAGACCATTTTGATGTAACGAAACATAATATTAATAATTTTTAATAATTCATTGCTGTAAGGATGTAAATATTTTGTTATTGGTTTGAGGTTATAATACCTACCTCTGTTTTTAACAAAATGCCTCTTGCAACTCACTATCTATCCGCTATTTCAAAAATATTAGCTAAAAATTGTAGATACAGTTTTATGATTTCAATAAACATTATACATTCAAAGATCCTGACTAACTAGTTGGTTTGTTACAGATTTTAAATGAATATGGGCAGGTTACTGCTTTCCACTTTATAAAATCGTTGTCCATGGTAAAAGTAAATGACAAAATTTGTAAAATAAATCATACAAAAATAATGGATAACATTTTTATAGGAAAATATTATCAAAACATTTTGGAAAGCTAATCTTATAACACAAGTAGGCAAACGAAGTTAAGAAGCCGGTGACGTCATCATAAACCCGACCAATCAGTAGCGTTTCGTGTCACGTGGCAAACGTTTGAATAAATGCATTTTTATTTCTTAATTTATAAATAAATCGTTTATTAATTTTAACTTCCGTTAATAAATAACCGTTTTTAAACTCATTATATATACTGGTAATAGTAATTGGCACTTTATTTTTCGCATTGTCAAATAGCCTATTAATGTCTAACTGTCGTCTGTGACGTGTGGACTCGGCACATTCAAAGAAAAGCGCCGCTTCTCTTCCTATGGGTGTCGTACTGGTTATGATATCATACAGATTTACCAGTATTGTTTAAAATTGAAATTTTCTGAAGTTTTAATTGTCTGATCTCCCAATAAATTAAAACAAACTTACATACATTATACGTTGACAGTTTACAGGAACTTCTAGTTAATTGATAAAGATTATTCTTCAAAAAATATCAGGGAATCCAATTTCGGTAAATTTTCATCGCAAATGTTTCATTTAAGGTATTACATTTTAAATATACACCAACATTTTATTTACTTACAAAACAGAACCAATACAATTTAACAAAAAATGTTTTACCTTAACTAATTTTAAACTATTTCTCTCGGATGTTGGAGGTCGACCAAGAAAGTTGTTTATCACCCTAAGGTTAGTCATTCGCGCGTCAGAGAACAACAGGGTCGATTTTTCCATGCAAACATATTCTGACAGACAGCTAATAAATAATACTAAAATGTCATAGTCCCTATCGATATTTTACTGACACATGAAATTTTGTCAAAACCAAAAACATTCATGAAACACGGCTGGCTTACAACGTAGATAAGCCTTTAATTAATTCGACGACACAAACAATGTCTTAGTAGTTCAATTGGTTAGAGCAGTTGCCCAGTAAGCGGAAAGTTGTGGGTTCAAATCTTACCTATGACAATCGCAATTGTTTCATTCAAGGAATTGTGTTTTTAACTTACACCAGCATCTATATTTGTATAGAAAAAGTCAAGAATACACATTATATAATGTGCTGTGTGTGTGTGTGTGTGTGTATGTGTGTGCCCACGCGCGTGCGTATGCGTGTGTTAATCTACACCATTAAACTTTAGCTTGAACTTTAGCCATAGTAAGACCTCTTAGAGGAAATAAAACAATATAACTTCATTCAATCAGTTCCAAATAAAAACGTAGCTATGAAAGTAATCGCGGCACATTCGTACGTAGTTGCCGTGCGCTCGTAAAGGCAGTAAATTCAATATGGCGTTTGTTCGGCGAATTTCAACATTGTTGCAGCGTTAAAAAACTAACAAAGTAGAAAATAATGCTATCACTAACAGCAGGAATATTGGAGGAACTGCCCACTTTGAGTGAACAACATAATACCCTTAAACAGATTTTTCATCACGAAGGCTCCATCTTTATCATCTGCAAAATGGTTATTAGGTAAGTTATTGCCGCCAGCTCTGAGGTCCCAGGCTGCCTGCACCACTTCAAAATTACTCTTCTACATACTAAAATGAGGTTTTTTTGAACCATGAACCAAAAGTTTTTTTAATGCCTTTTGCTACTTCTACCGACATCACATATTTGGCTCTAGTAAAACTTAAAAAGTATCAAGCCTTGTAAAGTTGTAACTGCGAGATTGCCTTTGTCAGAACAACTTTGCGCACTTTTGTTAACCATTTCATGTGCTAGCAATTTTTGTGCTGTTTTTGTGGCCACCTAAGACATGATGTCCCTAAGCAATGTTTTAAAAAGAGTTTTAAATGACTGCGTTAGCGTTTTAATAGTTTTGGAATCAGAGCAAGCTATTTTGTTATTTAGTAGTGACTGATAATTGGAAAAGATTTATTCAACATTAGTTTTTACATTATTTGCTAGGTACAATATTCGTTTATAGGATCACTGCTACAACATTTTAAAACGTGCTTATTGCAACCGTGTTCTTTTTAGAACGAAAGGTTACTCCTTCTATCTGCTTTTACACAACGGTAGTCCTAGACTTATCCGGCAGAGAACTAAATTTACCGACATAGCCCACCGGATTAGCAAGCTGAAGTGGCAGTGGGCTGGCCATATTAGCCGCAGAGCCGACAACCGATGGGGTAAACGAGTTCTAGAGTGGAGACCGCGTCTCGGCAAACGTAATGTAGGACGCCCTCAGGCCAGGTGGAGTGATGATTTGCACAAGGTGGCTGGCAGGAGCTGGATGCGAGAAGCCGAGGATCGACCTAAGTGGCGTGCATTTGGAGAGGCCTATGTCCAGCAGTGGACTGCAATAGGCTGATGATGATGATGATGACGATGATGAGTCCTAGACAAATAATTTTTCCCTTGTTGATCAATGTATTTTTTACAAAACCTTAACCAAAGGCTAATGTTCTGAAAGCAAGTGCTGTATAAAAAGAGTTGTTATGTTTAGATCGCGCCGTATTTATAGTGTGTACATGCACACTGAGTCGATATGTCGACTGACATAAATTTGTTTGGTCATACCTACATATTTCAATCAAACAATTATATAAAGATACACTAAAACTGGTGATACAAGACCTTGAACGGGCTATTAGTAACAATCAGCCAAACCAAACAAATGTTGAAGCAACCGCAATCTGATTGATCAAACAGCCGAGACTGGCGAAAATCCACTGTATTTTAGACGCAATGCTCAGCTTCCTAAGTACACCGTGAACCAACACGTGACGCTGAAATGGTTTTTAATCAAAAAGTACATTAAAAGTCCACTCGCCATAAGCGTCACTTTGCCGTCGACTCGTAAACTCGATTTCCATCGCGGCCTACAAAACGTTCCAGGAATATTAGCCATTACCGCGTCATTCCGGCAAGAGGTTGTTTTATTGCAGCTCGCTTCCTGACCTTTACAAAGTAGACGAGATGACTGGCATTGATAAGATGGCCAGATTTCAATTCACCCTATATTTTGTTTTGAGTTTTAACCAAACGAAAATCCTACTCGCATTACAATGGGAATATAAATTTATGTGGATGTATGAATGTTTTTTGATCTTTCACGCAAAAGCCGCTGCACGTTTTCTAAAGGAACTTTTTAGTAATATCAGAATAACATAAAGGCTACAATGTATGCCGAAATGTCCTTTAATTTTCCACGGAATCATTCTGGATTCTAGATGAAGTCACGTGACACAGAAAAAAGATGGCGCTGTCGGTTAGTTAACAAGCCCAAAGTTTTGCTCTAGTTTAGTAACAGCTACGGATACTTAATGCTGGTAAGAAAACAGGAATAATACTATAATTATTACCTTTAGATATTTAATTGCAGATTTATAGTACAAAGTTTAGTCAAATAGACAAATAGCGCGACGGACTAATTGTTGAACACTAAGCAGCTTTAAGCGTGCTGTAACTGGTACGGGACCCTAAAAAGTTCGCGGCAAATAAAGACTCAAGCCAATCGATCTTCAGAATAAAACCATCAACTGTTATAAAGTAGCAGTGATAAATAAATCCGTATTTCTTCCAAATCCGCGAGTTAAAACGGCAGGCTCGTCGTCTAATCCGATTTGTCTTGCTTCGCCATTTCTCATGTGAAACGACGCGATTAGGTGACAAGTGAAAACATGGGAGAGGGAAGCATTTCGGAGACAAAGAGATTAATCACTGTATTTCGTTATACGTTTTAAACGCTTAAGAACTTTCCTGCCAATTTCTTGCTGCTTTACTTCATAAGCTGAGCCTTTTACCCCCGTATTTATAAAGAAGTAATTACTTATGTTGGAACGATTAAAACGGCACGATCACAGATCCAATAATTTAATTAGTTACTACAATAGTTGACGACAAAATTAACACTCCGGTGTCCAACAATGTAATGTCTCGAGACGACTGCGCAACTTGTTTTTATTAATTCGTCCAGTGGCGCCATCTCTCAAAGTGACATCAACTTCAAGCCGTGTCTTGACTTCCGATTGCGCTTCCGTCCGCCGGATATTGTGAAAATAATCATGATTGCCAACACGGCCATTCTGCAAGGTGCCTGCCCCAGGAACCACCGGTCTAGATAAAATGCTGCAACGTTTCAGACATTAGTATATATTATTTTATTGATGTATTAGAATGTCAGGAGTATGCGGTAATTTGTTAACTTAGGGGAAATTACACATTATTAACTCATGGCCACATGCTTTACGCGAGACTACTTCCACTTAAAGGGACTTTGCCACACTTAAAAGACCAAAGTTAGTCGTTCGCTGTTCATCACAGAGTCACTTGCACTCAAAGGGCCAGAATACCACACTTGAGCGTACCAAGTTCACTCCAGATTATGTTAATGTATCCGGCATGTATAACATATCCGTTAATAATGTGCAATGTAAATTACAAAGTTGAGGCGTTTATCTTGACCTGCAATCTCAAAAACATTTAGTTAAGCATGCGTTTTATAATTCAACCAATTTAAAGAGATTTTTCGATTTTATATTATGTGTAAGTTATTTGTTAGAAAATAAATACGTTGGTGGATTTTCTTTTATTTTTTATTTATTTTAAAGGTTGTAAAACAGCATAAATAATTAATTATACCAAATATTTACCTTGCCAACACGGGTCAAAGAGGCTATATTGTTGAATACATGACACTAGTCAGTCCAGTTGTCAATTCTTATCCATGGCTTCATGTGCTCAGCAGCTGTGACGCCAGAATACTTTTTGAGGGAACGTTCGCTACCCATAATGTCCATAACTTCATATCTGTCATTTCCTATCACCTTCTTAATTTTAAAAGGTCCTTTAAAGACAGGCAGCAACTTTCGGCTTCTTCCGTCATTATTTTGGTTTAGGATTTTAATGAGTACTAAATCACCCTCTGAATACGTACGCGCACTTATTCGACCCCTATCGAATCTTTCTTTCTGAACTTTAGCATTGGCTTTCAAGTTTGCATCTACTCTCTCACGCAAGCTCGTGACATCAAAAATATTTTCGTTATCAAGTTGAGGAGCTAGACTATCACTATCAACACGTAAACGATAGCCAAAAAATACTTCACTGGGAACAGCCTTTGTGGTTTTGTGAATTGTGCTGTTTAAACCTTGTTGCAACACATTGATATATTGATCCCAATTGTCTTCAGTTGTATTAGCCCCTATAGCTTTTAAAGCTTCTAAAATAGTTTTATTAAATCGTTCGACCTGGCCATTGGAGCGGGGCATACCCGTAGCCACCGTATGCAAACGAATATTTTTATCAAAGCAGTAGCGTACGAATTCGTCAGAAGTAAACCCAGTACCTGCATCCGTGATAATCCTTTTGGGGTTACCAAATATTTTAGTAATAACGTTCAATTGTTTTATAATGCATGTACTTTTAGTTGATTTAACGGCAGAAATGAACACAAACTTTGTAAAAGCATCTACTGTAACTAATAAATATTTGTTGTTATCTTTAGTTTCAATAAATGGACCTAAATGGTCCAAATGAAGCGTATGGAATGGCTGTGCATACTTTGGCAGAGAGTATAACGCTCCTTCCTTAGGGCCACCTTTGTTTTTATAATAAATACAATTCAGGCAGTTTTTAATGTACTTTTTTACAACTTGACGCATGCGAGAAAACCAATATTGACTACTTATTCGTTCAACCGTTTTGTCGACCGAAAAATGACCCAAATCGTCATGGTTGCACTTGATGATTTGCCAAATACACTTTTTAGGTACCACCCAGCGTCGACCTTGGGTCGTTCTTCGGTAGACTTTATTACCAAGTAGTTCATACTTGTCAAATATGTCTCTGTAAGTATCGATATCGCCTGAATATAGGGTAGATTTAATTCGTTCTATTCCAGGGTCTTGTAATTGTACTGTAAGCAACCAATCCGCCTCAGTTATGGACATAATGACTTCGGTTTCAGATTTCTCTCCGGACGGCAAGGGGTTTCTGCTTAGTGCGTCTACGTGTTGCATTCTTGACCCTTCTCGATGAAGAATATCAAAAGAAAATTCTTGTGTTGACAATACCCATCGTGCCACCCGGGGAATAATCTCTTTTTTAGTTAACGCATATCTAACTGCATTACAGTCGGTAATGATTTTAAAGGTTGACCCCAACAAATACAGTCGGAACTTCTGCAAGGAACAAACGATAGCCAACAGCTCCAACTCAAACGAGTGATATTTTTTTTCATCTACCGTGGTTTGTCTACTATAATAATGTACCGGTTTTTCACCTTCGTCTGTTACCTGCATAAGTATTCCGGCAATACCGTCCCTACTTGCATCTGAATATAAGATATTTTCCCTGCTTGGATCAAAAATAGATAAAACACTATCTGAAGTCAATTTTGATTTAAGTTTCTGAAAGGCCTGTTCTTGTGAAGATTCCCAGACCCATTCAGCGTCTTTCTTAAGCAGTTTCGTCAATGGGGCGGATATCATGGCGCAGTTTTTAATAAATTTACGAAAATAACTAATTAAACCAATAAACTGCCGAAGTTGGTGTACTGATTTGGGTGTTGGGAAGTTTTTTACGGCGTCTAATTTTGTTTCGTTCGGCATCACACAATCCTGTTTTATTTTATACCCCAAAAATTCTATTTCCGATTTAAAGAAGTGACATTTTTTTAGGTTAAGTGTTAAACCGCTGTCTCTAAAAATCTGTAATACCCTTTCTAACAATTTCAAATTTTCTTCTATTGTTTCTGTTACTAAATATACATCATCTAAATATAAAATAACATTGTCAAACCTTAACTTGCCCAACACCTTATTCATCATCTGTTGAAAACAGGATGGGGCGTTTGCCAAACCAAACGGTAGCCTGAGAAATTCATAATGCCCATCTTCTGTTATGAACGCGGTTTTCTCAATAGATTGTTCGTTTTTGCTCATCAAAATTTGATAATAGCCACTTTTTAAATCCAAGCAGGTAAAACACTTACGACCTTGCAACCTATCAACTAAGTCCTCAATACGGGGCATTGGATATTTATCCTTTATTGTAATTTTATTTAGCTGCCGATAATCGACACAAAGTCTCTTCTCACCGTTCTTTTTACTGACAAGAAGCGCGGGGCTAGCATAAGGAGAGTTGCTTTCGCGTATGATATTGTTTTCTAAAAGTTCATCAACCATTTCACGTATAGTCTGTCTATCGGATTTTGAAGCTCTATATGGTCGGCATTGTATAGGTTGTGTAGTGATTAATTTAATAATCATTTCATGATCCTTCACTCTACCCAATTCTCTTACGTTTTTAGCAATACAATCACTAAATTTTCTAAGAAGGGCTACTAATTCGTTTTGACGTTCAGCACAATCTATATCGAGTTCAGACAATGTATTACAAAATTCAGTGAATGCACTAGCATAATCAAATTTAAGAATATCTCCCACCCGCGAGTACATCAAGTCAGGGCGCTCGGTAATATTTCTCCCGATCAAGATTTCACAATCTTGCCAAATCATCGATAATATAGAATTCAATATTTGTCAGAGAAATCGAATCTATTTTCAAATCAACTGTTACTTTGTGGCTGACTAATTTAACATTTTGCTTTGAAAATCCTTGTAAATGAATAGGTGAGGGTAATGGTACATATTTTAAAGATTTGGATTTTGCTAAGTAATCTGACATTAAAGAGCAGCTACTACCAGTGTCAATAAATGCTTCGTGATAAAAATCGTTTATACGCACACTTTTCACGAATTTATTTCGCGTATCCGCTATTGAAACGGTTTTCGTCTCTTGTTTTTCCGATTTCAAGGTGTTCTGTTTCTGGTAGCACACAGATTCTAAATGACCCCGTTTTCCACAATATTCGCATTTATTAGACTCGCATTGATTTTTTTTATGATTACCGCCACAAAGGTAACATTTGACCGGTTTTCGATTTTGTCCTTGAGCGGGGTCCTGTTTGGTGGTCCCGTCCTGGCCTGATACACTCGCGGAAGGCAGTGACATTAACGTAGAATTACGTGTTTGCCCAACCGGTTGGTGAGTCCCTGTCCTATTAAAATTATCGCGAGCTAATGTACCCGCTAGTTTTGGTATTTTCGATTTGTAAGTACGACCATGTAAAAAGCTAGCTAGGCTATCACAAGTGACGAAGTTACTCGCTTCAACTGACGCACCTATGCTACTGTCACCTATATTTCCGATGACTATAGAAATAATATCCTGTTCAGAGAATCCTAGTGATAGGCGATCAATTTTACATTTTTGTGCAAAATAAAACTCGTACAGTGATTGATTTTCGGTTGGTTTTTTATCTATTATTTCTTTCAATAGGTCGAACATATTTCGGCGAATTTGAAAACTAGAGGCTAATTTTGTTTTCCAATCCCTCCACTGCCATGAAGGCCACTGATTTTCAGTACGTAACAATGAATCGTACCAAACTTTTGATGAACCTTTTAATTTATTTAAAGCCTGATAACGAATCATTTCATCTGACCACGCAAACGTTTGAGAATAGGAATTGATAATACCAAGCCAAGCATTTATATCATCTTTAAGGGGGTCGAAATCGGGTATGATGTTACTCAAAATAAAATTATTCGAGCTTACTTGTGAGGTAGCTTTACGTGAATACCTCTTCCTTTGTTTGGGTGGAGGCGACGGTGTCCTAGTGCTGCCTGTGTCTGTGCTGGAGCTCGAACTTGAATTCGAGCACGCTCTTTTCCTTGACGACCGTTTTTTTTGCTTACTTCGCTTTCCCATGATGCGTGGGTCCCTTGATCGCGCTTCTGATGTTGGAACGATTAAAACGGCACGATCACAGATCCAATAATTTAATTAGTTACTACAATAGTTGACGACAAAATTAACACTCCGGTGTCCAACAATGTAATGTCTCGAGACGACTGCGCAACTTGTTTTTATTAATTCGTCCAGTGGCGCCATCTCTCAAAGTGACATCAACTTCAAGCCGTGTCTTGACTTCCGATTGCGCTTCCGTCCGCCGGATATTGTGAAAATAATCATGATTGCCAACACTTATTGCTTAAGAAAGTCATAACTTAAAGTGTTCATACCTAGTCCTTAAGTGAAAGAAATTGGTCACCATTAATAGTCATATTATTTGGGTGAAAATGCTTACTTTTGGTCGTTATAACTTCAAGTAATTTCTTGATTAAGGCATACAAATTCACCAAACTATTGTTCTTTACAAATATAACGCATCATCATCTTCAGAAAAAGAAAATTACAATTAATAGCAAATTTTAATGTTAAGAATATTTAAATTTTACCATCACATTTCTTGTGGAGTGATTAAATTACTCAAATTCCATTATTTTATATAGATACTAACTTCTACTCAGCCAAGTATACCCGTGAGCTTATGAAGCAACCATTTCAAGGAATAATCTAGACACAAAAAATGTAAAAAGCAATGTGGAATCACGTCTCGTAGCTCGTAGTCCATGCTACGTGCTACGTAAATTATCTTCGTAGCACGTAGCCAACTTATCGGGTTCGTAGCCAGGCGTAGCAAAATTATCTGTAACTTTTACTTTTGGTCAAGAATAAAACTGAACATAGGAAAACTAGTACGTGCTATGAAAATTGATCAACCATGAACTACGTCGTCGAGTTTAATACATTTGTCAAAACATAGTACTTAACATGTATGATATTTTATATGAAAGCTTTAGATGTTTGCTCATAAATATATTTAACGACCTCGTTGGTGTTCGACCACGTCGTCGTTCGTCACGGACAAGTGTGAGACGATTTAAATCGATCCCTGTGTGATATGTAGGTACCTTTTGATATATTTAGATACCTTACCTTTCGTTCTTTTTTCATCTCATCATTACGTCTAATTTAGCTTATAATTTCTTGTAATTTTATATACTATCCAATTGTGACATTTTTATTGAAAATTTCTTGTTATTTTAGCAGATATCATTACGCTGGCAACCGTCTTGTTAAACGTTTTACTTATCTAAAATTATGTAAATTCATCAAAATTTCGGTTAGGAGACACTGTATTTTTGCCATTTTTATACTTAACTTGCCTATGTATATTTTTTATAAGCTGCTTGTAAAAATATGTTTTATAATTTTGAAATATTTAAAAGTAAAAATTGTTCCAACGTTTTGCCAAATTATTCCAAAAAGCCCATATTAAACCAACAAAAGAGACAGACTACAATCGGAAATTAAAAGAAAATAAAAAAATAGTCAAAGTCAATTCCGCGTAACTTGACAACCAACTACTCTCCGACGTAGCTGGGCCACCTCTTCTCCCCTGCGTAGCTGGACCCTGGCATGATTAAGTAGACTGCCGGGCTACCTCCCCTCTCCTGTGCAGCTGGACCCTGGCATGGTCAGGTATACCGCCGGGCCACCTCCCCTCTCCTGCGCAGCTGGATCCAGGTGTGGTCGACCGGCGCCGGGCCACCATTCCCCTACTCTACTTCAATTCGGACTCTTGTAAAATTTTAAGTTACGTAATTATACTTCTATAACTTATAATCCTGTATTATTTTAATTCATAGGGAATACTTATAGGGAGGTAGGTTCCCTCAACTTTCCCCTTTCCTTTTCTTTTGTAGCGTGGCAGAACCTAAGAAACCTTTCTTAGGGGAATTCCTCTTCAAGGGCACCCCAGATTGTCTGGCTTTAAATAGCTTGATCTAGGTGCATATCGATGTAATTGATGTAGTTCACATTTCATCATCATCATCTCGGCCAAATTTTGTAAACTCTGTGACAGGTTAACCATTATGACTAAACACCTAAGGTTATCTGACTGTATAAATTTTCCTTAAAGCAAGTGTTGTCAATTTCTACTACGATAAACATTTATAAAATCTCAATATTTGGGATTTGGCGTAAGGGCACGCGAATTTTAAGTTAGACCTTATCATTGAACTGATGTCATAAATCCTAACGATTTTTAAGGTAAGGGTATTTTAATGTGAGCTTTAAAACTTCTTAATGTGTGTTGATTTATATATCTTTTCATTAAGGTATGATAAAGATTAACGCATGCAGTGCGTTTGAGCTCACTGAGACTGCCGGATTTCTCTAGGTGGCTTTCGGGATTTTACCGAGATTCCAAGGTATATGGGGGGGATTCGGCATGCCTGGTGGGTTCTGGGCTTTTATCGCGTCGCACGTACCCTGCGATGGGGTCCCGCTGAAAATCAGCGTCGTGATGGCCACGCCTGTCACGACTAATGCTGAGCGGGGACCTTTTTTGACACCTTTATCTAAGCTTAGTTTTTAAACAATGTGCTGTGTTTCGTTCTTGTATTATCTGTGTCAAAATAAATCAGCAGACGACCATTTGGATCAGCGGTAGTTAACGCTGCTTCTGAGCCATGGGTCGCGGGTTCGATCCCCGCACAGTACAAATATTTGTGTGCATGAACATGTCTGTTTGTACTGGTCTGGGTGTTTTCTATGTATTATAAGTATGTATTTAAAAAAAAAAAAAAGTATATAAGTAAGTTTATCGGTTGTCTAGTACCCCATACGACAGGGTACTTAATAGTACCTTAATTTGGGACTAGATGGCTCTGTGTGGCCCAGTGTGGCATGTCTTAAATATTTAAAAATAAATAACTCTTTCTTTCTTCTTTCTTTAATAATTGAGGACTAAAGCAAAACAGTTATAAAGGCTGACTGTTTGAAAACTAGGTTATTCCGCTATAAGTAAAATAAGCAATACAAAAAGAGAGAATCGACGAGACAAAAAACAAATGACGTATTTTTTCTTTTGTTTTTCCTAGAACAAAAATGTCAAGACAAAGCACCTATAAAATGTCTGCTGAAAATCTAAAATTTTGGATACGGCCTCCTCGCAACACACTTTTTAGGGTTCCGTACCCAAAGGGTAAAAACGGGACCCTATTACTAAGACCTCGCTGTCTGTCCATCTGTCCGTCTGTCCGTCTGTCCATCGGTCCGTCTGTCCGTCGCTCTGTCACCAGGCTGTATCTCAAGAGCCGCGATAGCTAGACAGATGAAATTTTCACAAATTATGTATTTCTGTTACCGCAATAACAACAAATACTAAAAACAAAAAAAAAAAATATTTAAGGGGGGCTCCCATACAACAAACCTGTTTTTTTGGCCTTTTTGGTACGGAACCCTTCGTGCGCGAGTCCGTCTCGCACTTGGCCGGTTTTTACACAATGCGCATCTCATTTATCATTACGATACTATTCATAAGTTGTTGATACTTTCATACCTTCACAGGCATAGGCTTTAGAAACGTTAAAATTACTTATTTTGAAAAAACTATTTTAGGTGAAAATTTGACCTACATTTTGTGTAAGTATTTAAATTTGAAAAATTATGTCTGAGGCGGGGCTCAAACCCGCATATCGTAACATCGCGCTCAGCATGCAAGGAGATTCTGGTATAAGTCCCGCCTGATGTATAATTTTTCAAGTTTAAACACTGATGTTATAATTGCAATTAAATTAATATCATATAAAGTAACTACATAAATTTGTTATTTTATAAATGGGCTTTAAATACGATATTTAACGCCTATATAAAATTTTGACGGTGATGAAATAGTCATCCTGTAGTAGTAAGATGAAGATGAAGATGAGGATGGAGTTAACATATTATAAATTGTGATTACCTGATGTAACGTCTACTTATATTACAAAACCGGTGAACTCTTTAAATTTTACAGCACTTAATTAGTTAAGAGTTTTCGGTTATGTATAAACTAATAGTTTGTTTTTAATTACATTCTGGCAAAAGCAATAACATTGTTGATGAGTTATATAATGAATAGAAAGGCACAGAAAGTCCACGTGCAGACATTTGGTCACATTTTTGGACATGGTATGATTTTACTGCATATTTCAAGTATTTTATATAGGTGATTGTATGTTATTGTTTAGTATTATTGCTTGCTATATTTGTGTATTATAATTGGCTAAACCTTGAAGAAAATAAAAAATGGATACGAATTTTTGGTTCAAATAAAATTCAGTTATTATTATTAGGCTAGATTAATTAAAACTGTGGCAGTGCATAAGATGTTGCTTAACCAATAAAAATCAACTTCCAAGGAATAACTTCTCCTGAAAATCCCATATCCGAAATGTTAACGATTAAATTAATTATGTACTTGCTGCAACTGCGACTGAGTTTCCTGAATCCGACTTTACAAATTGTTCACAATACATAATGGCACAAATTACCGGATGCAAAATAAATGTTCGCTGTACGTTTGAGTAAATCTACTTCGTACTTCTGTACTGTGGTCAACTTTGTGAATTAGTTCAAACTTGGACTTTGCGCCGCTCGTGTTGACCGTTGATTAATTAAAAGATAGTCATTAGTTTTATAAACTTTGTAAAGGAAAAACTTGCTGGCTAAACACTAAAATGAAAGTACTAATTATAGAATTTTAGACTTACGCGTTGCACCATAACTGTTAATTATAACAATGGAACTAAATCTGATATTCATAAAGCTAATGTCTAATATACGATGACGTCCGTTTTGGAGTGGCTTACACTTCCGTTTTTAATGTATGGCCCGCTTAAAAGGCCTTAGTAAAATCCCCCAACGCGTCAATGAAAAACATTTTTTTTCCTATATTATATCGATTCTGGGTGCTTCTAGTACCTTCGATGTTTCTGATACCTTCATTGTATCTAATTTCTACAAATCAATATATTTAAATACTTACTTTGAGGTTAATATATGATGTTTTCAAGATAATTAACAATTTCCCATTATATTTTTGATTCAGATATTAACTCTAAATTATTACAATACCATTTAAATGGCATATGTGCTTCATTCCCAATCTTATTTGGAAAACACCTACTGTACTTTTATTTATAGGTTATACTCCCATCTAAGTATTAGCAATAAATAAAACCAACTAGCTAATAAAGTCATCACAGTGGCTATGAAACTGGATTTATCGGCTAATTCCGCTATTATCGGCACCTGGCTCGTTGGATTTATTTGACAAACGATCTAAATCTAATGAGTTCTAGTAAACCTAAGTGTAGGTATTTGGGTCTTGAGTTCAGCTTCCACTCGGGTTGTCTGTCACTAGTAAGAAAACTTCAATAAAAATTAAATTCGTAAAGTATAATCTCGTTAAAAATGGTGATTATTTCAAAAAAGATCGATACGTATCGAAGTCTGATGAATTGATTCATATACAAATCAACATGTTGCTTACTTACAAAAAAACAAATTTCAACTTTGATTTTGAACTTTATCTCTCACTGTTTTAAACGACAGAACTATGTCTTAAAAGTGGTAGTATACTCGTAATTTATTGCCCGCTGTATTCTTTAAAATAATATTTACCTTTTGAACACAAAATTCTTCAAAAAGTTCGATAATTCTACCTGAATTCTATTCAAATGTTGACTTCGCTGTAAATATTTAGATAAGTTTTAGATTTAGGTACTTATGTACGAGTTTGGATTACGTGACAGTAAGATAAGAGCTAGCGCGAGTTTTGTGTAGGGTTGACGACTTAAATCCATTCTAATATGAATACTAAAATCTCGGCGTCCCTAGGTTAAATCCCCGAGTTGGGCAACAAGAGTTTCTTCTAGAGATCGGGTTTCTGATCACCAACCCGCATTATGCAAGCGTGGTGATTGTACCTCTACTAGTCATTGTTGTGGTAACTTGAATTTAATGATGTAAGCCTTTGCCTCGTTACTTTTATAAATAAATTAATTAATTAATAAATACAGGATAAAATTTTAACCAACTTCCAAATCTCAATATATCAATCTAAGAGACAAAAAACAAATGACGTATTTTTTCTTTTGGTATAGCCCAGTACAAAAATGTCAAGATAAAGCACTTAGAAAATGTCCGCAAAAAATCTAAAATTTTTGATACGGCCGCATAGCAACACTTTTTTACGCTATTCGCATCTCATTTATTCATTTCTATACTATTCATGCGTTTTTGATTTTCCTTTTATACCTTACTATCTGTTGCCCGCGACTTCGTACGCATCAATTTCTGATATTTTGATCGCGATTATTTTTCAATATTTTTCACTGATGCTTCGCTCCTATTGGTTGCAGCGTGATGTTATATAGCCTAACTAAAGCCTTCCTCGATAAATAGACTACCTAACACAAAAATATTTTTTAATTCGAACCAGTACTTCCTGAGATTAGCGCGTTCAAACAAGCAAACAAACAAACTTTTCAGCTTTATAATACTCGTATTACTCGTAGTATAGATTAGGCCTAGGCCTAAAATTTTACGGTCCTAGGACCGTAAAATTGAAAACTGTATTGCAAAAAATATTTTCGGATGAAAGCTTGATTTACATGTTTTACTTCATACCTAAATGGGATCTAAATACGATACCGAACGCCTATAAAAATTTTGGAAAGTGGTTAAAATTTCACACTGTATTCTCAGACATGCCATACTGGGCCACACAGAGCCAACTAGTCCAAAATCAAGCTACTACTACGAAACATGTCGTATCGGCTACTAGACAACCGATAAACTTACTTATATTTTTTTTGTAAATATATACTTATAATACATAGAAAACACCCAGACCAGTACAAACAGACATGTTCATGCACACAAACATTTGTACTGTACGGGGATCGAACCCGCGACCCATGGCTCAGAAGCAGCGTTTACTACCACTGATCTAAATGGTCGTGGTATGAATACTGAATGAATAAGTCTTTAATTAAAATTCGTTGTCTTCTTTTCTATCCATCACAGTGCACAAGCGACCGTTACCAAGAGCTCTTTTAAAGCAGAGCTTCTGCTGAGATTGTGAAGTTTAAGTAATGTGTGAGCTTTTCTGTCTTAATTGATCTTTTGATTATATTCGTCTGCATTAATTTGATTAACGTTTGAAAAATATTAACCACGAGCAAATATTCAAAAAAGAAATGGCCAAATTATAATATATCTTACTGAATAGCTTAATTAATTTTAATAACTTTTGTCATACTTTTCTTAAATATTAATGTATTTATTTTGCTTGGCAACCCTACTACTGTCTAGAGTAGCGCACTAGAGGCCTAATGAGAGAAGTAAGTACATCGTATTCTTCGAAACAAGTACCTACATGGCTTGCTAAGGAACATAGGTTTCCCAACATTGTAGTGTTGCCAGGGAGCAGATTTCTGTCACGTGGTTTTGGTCTATATCCACTAGATTGCAATTTGATGGACAACATGGCAACATATTTAACAGATTATCAAACAGATGCCCCGTTGGTCTAGTGGTTTAAATACCGGGCTAAGATCTCGGGGTCCCAGGTTCGATCCCCGGGTCGGGCAACAAAAAGTTTCGAATTTTCAAACATTGCTCGGGTTTGTGATCACCAACCCGCATTTTGGCAAGCGTGGTGATTATGCCAGTTCCCATCATTGCAGTGGTAACTTGAATTCAATGATGGAGGTCTTTTCCCTGCAGTGCTGCAGTGGGGTGATTATAGACTGTTACTTTTTTACAAACAGATTAGTTTTTTAGAAATCAAGGAACACTATTGAACGCCCTATGCATAGTAATAACGTACAAAACCTTAGAACTTTCAACTTTGATCTCGTTCGACTTGATCAATTTTGATTATTACTTGCCACGTATAGGTATAATTGAGGGATTTACAGCAACATTCTTCTTCATATTCTTCCATTTTTGACAATAGATTCTAAGTGCACCTATACTATCAAAAAAGTCAAGGATATTCTGTTTTAAACTTTCCCAAGATTATATTTTCATATTGCGAGCAACTATAATAGTGGTTTTACCATAATTTTAGGGCAGATGGTTTCCTAAATTAACCTGACCAGAAATCTAACCTTTGCCTACAGTATGCGGGCCACGACTAAATCCACCAAGCTGTCGACTTAGGTAATGTTATGAAGTCGCAATAGACTACATGTCAAATAAAAAAAAAATATTAATAGCTTAGGTACTAAACATTTGTCCTTTGAAGCAATATTTAATTTGAGACCCAACAATGTTGACATTGGTTGGTCGAAAACTAACTTAAGGTTATACACGTTATACGATGCGATGTTAGTATGATTATGAAGTTTCTAGGACTGAACGCACGTTTTTAGAATTTAAATCCTACAATACAACGTGTTCCTTTTAATATCCCATAACTCTAAGCTTATGGTTCTATAGGTAAAAATAATATAAATCGCCCTAGCACATGTGGTTCAAAAATCAATAGTTTCGAATCAAACATCAATTTTATTTAAATTTGTTAAAAAAATGTAACCAGTATGGCGAATCCTTAGTTTTGCGAGACGTTGGCAAACTTACACTAAAGTGTAGTAGTAAAGTAGCGGGAGAGCGTAACTTGTAAAAAACATTGACGTGTGTGGGTGTTTCATTGATAAGTACCTAAGGTACAAGTAAATCGTTTTCATTCAAAAGTTCATTCATAACAAGGTAAGGGTGTTTTACATAAACAGTCCTGACTTCTTAGAATTATTTTGTATAAAAATTAAACAAAAAAAATTAATAATTGAAAAATAATTCATTTGTAATTTGATTCTTTACCATGTTCTGTTTAATACCCTAGAGTTATGGGATATCAAAAGGAACACGTTGTATAGCTAGTCATAAAGTCCCGAATTAGTTCACGGTACAAAGTAACCAATTGGTAATGCAACATTTCTGTCATTAACAAATATTGGAACGAAGTTCATTATCGCGCGTTGTGAAAGGGGGCTAGACGGAAAAAATTGTAACGACACTTTTTGACCGACACTTTTTGCTATAGTTGTAAGCCGTGCGGCGAGAGAGAGAGAGAGTGAGAGAGGGGGACGGAGGGAGGGAGGGGGGGAGGGAGGGAGATGGAGTGGGAGAGGGAGAGGGAGAGAGGGTGAGAGGGACAGGGAGATGGAGAGGGTGAGAGGGACAGGGAGAGGGAGAGAGAGAGAGTGTGAGAGAGAGATAATTAAAAATAAATTTAAAATAAAATAAAATTTTATTACAATTCCTTCACTAAAAATGAACTTCGTTCCATCCGGGTGTCCCTTGACACGTCTCAAGCACGCATCGATAAATAATAAGAGTTAGATACACAGTCCGAGACAAAAATGATACCTAAAGCTATCCTCAATTGAATGATTGACGTTGACTTTACGTCAGTGTTAGCTTTATAACCCGGGCAAATTATGTCGCCATGCAATACTATGGATATTTATGTCATGATGTATCTATTCAATCGATATCGGTTGTATTAAAAGTGAGCCCTTATGTGAAACTAGCTTTTGTCCGCGGCTTCGCGGGCGTTAAATTTGGAATAACAATAAAATTTCACCCCCTCTTTTGAGGGGTTGGGGACAGATTTCCAAAAAAATGCACGATTTTTTTGTTAGTCACAAATAGTCCGCATTCCAATTTTTAGCTTTCTATCTTGAAAATTGCGGAATGCTCCATTCAAACTTTCACCCCCATTTTAGGGAAGTGGGGGGATAAAAAGAGACAAAAAGTAGCCTATGTCATATCCCACCTCTTCAACTATCTCCACTTAAAAAATCACGTCAACTCATTGCTCCGTTTTGCCGTAAAAGACGGACAAACAAACAGACACACACACTTTTCCATTTATAATATTAGTATGGATGGGTGCACAATTAGTAGGGGACACTTTTTGACGCTGATTTTTTACCCCTTTTTTATGTTACATCAATGCATGTACAGACAACAGCACGTCAACCCACTACAAAACGTCATCTCAATTGATATTGATCTGTACTTGTTAAACTTAAAGTTGAAAATCAATTCAATGACCTTTAACTTTTTGGTTAGGTTGACCTGCCGTTGACTTCACGTTAACGTCTCACAAAATTTCCCCACAAATAAAAATCATGTTTATAAACCCTAATCCATTCAGTGTTAAGAGTATTAAATCAATTGCTTCCTCCATTTTCCTGGCATCAGATTAAGACCGATCGGCGCTAAAAGCTTAGCCGGGTAGCGTGCATTACCTTAGCGATATCGCCAAAGTGCCTTGATGAAATTGATTGCATTAGATTTAGGTTATTTAACCCTGTTCTGGGCGCATTTCTTTCAAATTATTAAAATAATATGCTAGTGAAATGAAGCCATCGTATTACGAGTATTATACGATTTCTTAACTGATTATCTGACGATAATTGCAAGCATTCATATCATTGGGCGATTACTCCTAATCACGAGATGTACAAACACATGAGTAAATAGTTTATTCATGTGGTACAAAGTTCATTTACACTTTAAGTAAAGTAGCGGCCCATGAACATCCCACTGCAGAACAAAGGCCTCCATCTCTGCATTCAAGTTAATCCAATGATGGGCACAGGCATAATCACCACGCTTGCCAAATGTGGGTTGGTGATCACCAGCCTGATCGAAAATTTAAAACACTTGTTCGAAACAATAGTGCTATTTTTACCCATTAATACCTTTAGAAGACAATAAACCGTTTACAATAATACAGTTTGATCACGAGAAATATAGCTTTGGCTTAATATACGAGTATGTAATAATGGTTCATTTTTATTAATGAAATACACATCCAATTACCACAGATCCCTTTGCCATGTTGTCCTTTATTATTTTCTGAGAAAATATTCATAACAGTCGCGTGTCGTGTTGTTTTATAGCCTTTATGACGGCCATGGCAAGGCTTTATGGCCTATGTCGTAAACGATATAGCGGCTTGGACAAAATAAAGGTTATAAGGAAGGCGACAAGGGGTGCCTTTGAACTTCGTAATAATGGCCGGAAGGAAGACGCCCAATCCGTTAGGATATTGTGGAACATGAAAGATTATGTTTGAGAACCTTAGCAATACAGGTTTAAAAGAGGGTATTTCGTCAAACTTACCTTTTTGTAAATATTTATATTATTGTATTGTGTGTATACACGATAACATCTGTTTGTGAAAAGGTTATCTGTGATAAGGATGAATTACCTACAAAATCTTTAAGACGCAAAATTTAATTTGCAAAGAACTACGTTCAATGTAATATTAGTCTAGACTTGTTAGTCTGAAATATAGTTTAATAAATAAATATGAATAAATAAATAAAACAGAAAATAAATACATATTTTTTCATTTTTTCTTATTTTTTTCGGAGCAAAATACGCGCACATGCTACTTTGTACCACCTTTATACCGTGTTTTAAGCAAATAAAAAATATTTCTATTTCTATTTTTTTTATGTTACAAATCTCAATTTTAAGACAAATAATTAGCTTGTTAGTATTTACTTTCCGCATCTATGAGTGATTTTTTTCATTCAAATTTAAATGTCATCAACTTAAACCTTTTAAATTTTAAATAAAATTTATCAAATAAAAATAATAAGAGAAAAGTTTATCTGGTAAGCTGATTCACAAAAGGTTTGAACGATTTATACAGATTATTTGCATCGGGTTCCAAGACTTATAAATGTATAACATACTTTATTTACAGATCTCCTCATTGTTGTATTGTTTTCCATAATCTGGTGAAAGAGTTGTACAAATTTTGCCCTCCATGGAGAGTGCTCCATGTCGCAAATACCTAAGGAATGAATTAATTCGCCTTATTCGATACCTAAAGGACGAAAAGTAATGGTGCTATTTTTTATTAAACAGGCACTACACATCTTTATGCATATTGTATTAGGGGTTAAAGTATGAAATTGCCGTTTTGTATGGACGAAATCGAGAAGAGTCATTTTTCCATACTAACAATTTTTTAGTTTTTTTTAAAACGCCTGAACCGTTTTCGATGCAATTAAAGGTGAAAGTTAGATGGTTATAAAGCTATGCATTATAGTATTTAAATGCTGCATCATAGTATGAAAATCAAAGTATATAATACAAATATACTTAATTGAAGCAAGAAGGTCAGCTGACACATTGTAAGGGGTCTTTTCAACGACTTCCTTTGAAGTAATAGGCACTAGTATTGCATTTTTTTTAGTAAAAGTTACTTTATTTAGTTTTTGATACAATACAAAAAGAATTACGCAATTATATGACTATACTTAAGAGCTATAAACAAAATAAAAAGTGGGATAATAATCGGCAATTTCATACTTTAACCTCTATTATTAAAATCCTACGCAGCTTAAGCCTAAGCACATCATTAGACAACACGATGACATTAACTATTATGAAACTAAATTTTCGTACTTAACTTATCCCTCTTCCTGTTACTTACATCTGGACGGTTTTAATTAGGGACTCTATCTTAGGTAATATTGTAAAAGCTTATTAATCTGTAATTTGTGCTGCTATTGTTCTCCGAACAAATAGTGGTTTCATAAACAATGCGAGTCTATTATCCCTTAAGAATTGAACTACGAATTATTGCTTTAGTGCGTCTATAAATTATGCGCAGGCCGGGGACATGAAAACTATCGGGCTTGTGGCGTTTACATGGGACAATTTTAAGCCTTGTAGAAACAACTTATAGTATACTTATAACTTCACACTAACGGGGTTTAACGCAACGAAACTACGTTATTTAAAGGTAAATAGTAATTTACCTTCCCGACGTTTCGACTATTTACCTTTAAATAACGTACTCGTAGTTTCGTTGCATTAAGCACCGTTAGTGTGATGTGTATAAGTGTATAAAAAATGCAACAAGAAAGTTTAGAACTTATAGTATAGTTTTAATAGGAATACAGGCAAATCTGCATTGATATTATGAAGAGGTAATATTTTGAGATTTATAAGCTTGAAGCGAATGAACTCAAAAACTAGAGTAATGATTTGTCGAAATGTCATAGGATAGTTTTTTTCTAGACTCTTATTCAACCTTTACATTACCATTACCAAACGCTATACATTGAACGAATAATCCCTCAACATATCTTTCATGATATGTTTAAGGATTATTAGCGTTTATTTTTGGTCCGACTGTCGAACACTTTACGAACACGTTCATGGTCACGGACAGACTAAGGTGTTATTCGTCTTAAAGTAGGTTTTAAACATTTTTCAAAATACCGAGAGACCAAGGTCTTTAAATAGGTATACGTTTTATAACAATATGTACCTACCAATATTTTAAGGTTGTTGGAGTAAAAAATGGACCAACAATATCAAATAAGGACAACTATATACTGAATTCAAAACAGCAGCGGCCCTTGGCGGGTTTCAGTTTCCTTGATAGTGTAAATTCCTATTTTCTCTCCGCAGGATTACCTACAATGCGGTTTACTTTACAAAGGCAATACGGGGCAATACAGCCTAGTCTGAGTTTATAGCCTGACTAAAGCGTTTTGCATTTTATTGGAAGGTATAAATCACAACTACGTGTATTAATCTAATACTAGAGATGTTTGTTTCGTCCCCTTTTCTGTCCTAAACCTAAGTCCGTATTCGTCCGTAGAGTTACAAGACAAAAACATAAACTCGGCTTGTTATATTCTACTAGACTTAAATTATCTTCTACATATTTTTATTTTTGAAGATTCTGTACCACAAAATAAAAAAACAGCCCTATAGAAAATCGGGCAGTTACTTTCCTTATCCAAAAGGCGCACTTTAGATCAATAAGAATAGACCCTAATAAACTTAGATTTAAGTTATTAGCAAAATAAAAAAGCTGTAGTTTAATAACCGGTCAAGTTATTTCTGCAAACTATTTATTTATTTATTTATTTAAGCTTTATTGCACAAACGAACAGTTATTGTACAAAAGGTGGACTAAATGCCACGCAAACTAAGGCCTTAATGTTGCAAACCACATTTACTATGGTATTTTAATTAGAATTTTACTACGTAATAAGTTTGAAGTTCTAGTTCTCAATAACTTCGGTCTTACTCGTAACTCACCGCAATAAGACGTAATATTTAGTGATTCTCATATGTCGACTGTACGTAAGATGCTCTTGTACAATAAAAGCAATCGCTATTGTGATTCGATGAACTAATCGAAATCGATTTAGCAAACGAGTGAGTTCCACGTTTGTAGGAAATTCAATTGTTCAGTGGGCAGGTAAGGCTGAAGCTAAACAAGTAGGTATTTCGCTTAGTGTGTTCAACTAAATAGGATGTTAAAAAAGTACGAACCAAAATCAAGTAGATGTTTCAGAAGTAATAAAAATTAAAAATTAAAAAACGTTTTTGCCCTTAGGTACGGATCCCTAAAAACCAGTAAAAGAAATCTTAATTTAAACAGAAGCCTTGTTGGTGCGGTCGTCAGCCTATTATGCAAGTTCTATTTTCAGTCCGGTCAATATGGGAAACATATTTTTCTACATTGGCTTGGGGTCTACTAGGTAGGTATTGGGGTTATAGTTGCTCGAGCCCATATATCGGAATAACTCAAATTTGCTCCCTATATAGAACTAAACGACAAAAACCGCTACAGCGCCGAACAACATTTTAATAGAATCGAATAACTGGTTAACTAGACGTCAGATTTTAAAGTCCAATGTAATTTTAAGCACATTCCGTTCCACAATAACAGTCAAAAAATTGTCAGTGTAGCATTTTCAGTGTTTGTGTGAATTCAAATTTTGTTACTCAAAAAATACTTTGTTATTTATCTTAAAACTAATCATTTAGAAATGTTCCAATAAGGTCTCGGACCGGCGAATGGTTACCATGTCACATAGAACATGGCTCTGACACAACTTGTTTTTACCAGATCTATCTTGCGACATAAACCAGGACCAACAAATTAAATTCAAATTTCCAATTCAAATACTCAAATATCTCTATTGATAACAAAGGTACATTTTAAATTAAAGACTCTGATTCCCAAACTAGACGAATCTGTATCTTAGGAATCAGTTCAACAGGTAACGTGCCTTACAAATCACGACTATTATCTGTAGAGGAATTATTATTGTAGTCTACTATTTATGTCTAATATACTCCTCCCACATAACGCAGAAAAAAGGTTAGAAAGGCAATGTGCAAATGCTCATACTTCTGCCCAAACATGAATTTAAGTGAGCGCTGTGATTGGTTTCTTTTGATGTCGCGCGACCAATATGGTCACATGTTTGACTGGCCCTCTTTTAACTCGTTTATGTGTAGTGGGGTGCAAGTGGCGACATCTCTTCCGAACCCAAGCCAACTTAGAAAAGATTGTTCCTTTAATAGTCCTGACCGGAAATCAAATCAGAGATCCTTGCGTAGTAGGCAGAAGACCGAACCACTACGTAAACCTAGTCGTCATATAAAGATAAACATACTCATATAAGTGACTCAAATCCGAACAATAACACTGTCATATTCTATATCGGAACATTCTTCTCCTAACTTAATGTAACACAATCAACGTTGTATCATGAATCCTTCTTGCGCTAAGTGTTCATTAAAAATTAATGAACGTGTATGCCTCACTTTACACCCGAAAGAGTTGCCAGGAATTCTTCAAGTTTTAACAAGGATAATGTTTCCTGAGTGAAAGTTGGGAGGCTCACCTTACATCGCCTGGGGCGCCCGAGGTTTATTGTTGAAATAATACAAGCTGGGCGATGTTTAGTCCAAGTTTTTAAGCAGTTAGAAGCATATGCATTCCTATTTAAAAAACTTGGCTAACTGATATCAATTTTTATGGCCTCTATATGAGTTAAGTAGTTGGTTCGAAATTTTCATCTTACCTAGTTTTCTGATGAGTTTCCGATCATTCGGCGAATAAGTTCGAGAAAATAGTGAGTTTACTTACGCACATTAGTAATGGTGCCGAGTGCAATAAAAGACTGCCGTTAAATGCGCCAGATGTTTGATCGGCTGTACTGGCGATCGGAAGTCTGGCGCTTTTCAACGTATAAGTTTGCCCATTAAACGTCAGTCTTTTATTGCACTCGGCACTTTACTTCGCTTCAGTCCCCTAAATGGCTGTACAGCCGATGAGCGCCAGGTCTCGTAAGACCAAATTTTTTTTAAAATAAATATTGGGCTTGCTCTTAACTACATACTTAACTACACGCCTAAGATGGAGCGAGCTTACCCAGAGGAACTGGTTCTCCCACACACCAGCGGAACACAGAAAAACTGTTTGGCGCTGGACTCCAGCAGGAGGGTGGTAGCATCCAGGCGGCCTCTTACGGAGCCTACCACCGCAGAGGGATCTGTTAGCTGTTATCATTGGTTATAAAACCAAAGATGCCGTTGCTCAGGGTGGACCACTAGGAGGTAGATCCCACCACCCCAAATCAGTATATCAAATTCAACTGTCCTCCTACACTCTGGCTATTGTCATCATAGTCAGCCAACATCAGTCCACTTGACTGGCGAGTTGGCGATCATTGTTTAACCAATGATGGAGGGAAGACGTTGCCGTCCATCGTCTTTTTGCGCTGCTCCTTTAGTGTGCCACTAACGACACCCTTGGGAAGAGAAGCAGTGGTGCTATTCATTTTTGTGCCGGCACCACACGCAACATTAGACACGTAGACACACGGGTCATTTGGCTTAAACTTTAAAACCAAAACTTCTGTATTTGTATAGATGTATTGGCCTAAAGTATATAAGTAAGTTAATCGGTTGTCTAGTACCCCATACGACAGGGTACTTAATAGTAGCTTAATTTGGGACAGATGGCTCTGTGTGGCCCAGTGAGGCATGTCTTAAATATTTATTATTTATTTATTATTATTTAGTGCCTTTTCCAAAAATGTAGCTATGTCTTACAGCGCTTCTTGTGATAAGAAGAAGCGGCGAAAAAACTCAATGACTGTACAAGTGAAGCAATAAAATCATGAAGGTGTCATGTGTTATCCGCTTGTTAAAATAATAGCACCATCTCTTTTCTTGTGGGTATCGTAAGAGGCGACTTAAAAAGTGCTGCCAGAAGGAGACGGGTAGTTGCGTCTTCTATACGATTGCTAACCCGCTTGACAAGGTTTGTATTTGTATTTGTATTCGTATTTTCAACAAATTACCACAGGGTATTGCTGAACTCCATGTACATAAACTTAAATCGTATGTCAAAGTAATTTTAATGAAAAAGGGCTATTACACTGTCAATGATTATTTAAATGATAGAAATGTATGGCATTAAATTGTCCCAGCTCGTACTTGCTTAAACCTTTTAAATATCACCTTACCTTGTGAATTTTTTTTTAAAAAGAGGCTGACAATAGTGGCCGAGTTTCATGCGCTGCTTCTTCTCGGCACTAGCCCAGACTTGTCCCGAAGCAGTGGTAGGTTTAAACTGGGACGTGTAAAAGCGCCTCCTGGAGCCTACTTGCAGAAATAAAAATGATTTTAACTGGTTTAATGGCAAAATCCACCGTTTGAAGAGGTCTATGTCCAGTTGTGGACTGATATATTAATTATAAATAAATAATAAATGATTGTGGATAAAAATACATCACCTACATGGTTCTGATCCCAATTTGAGTAACTATTTAAAGCACTTGTATTTTGTAAATCAGAAACAACGATGGACTTTTATTCTGCAGTCTAAGAATCGAACCCTGGACCTCGGAGCAGGCAACACCTTGAAAACCGGTGTGTACACCAGTCCGCCACGGAGGTCGTCTTAATAAAACCTGGTGATGATAATGATGAAATGAAATATTTACTTTTACAACTACGATTAGAGTTCTAAGACACTAACAAAATTTTTGATCAAAACGAAAATTCAAAAGTCCTGTTACAGTTTAAGCTTCTCAAAAATTTGTTATCCGCTCTCTCTTCGACTTAGTACCATTTTATACTCATTACAAAGTTACTTGTTCTTGATAAGTCGATAAATTAGCGGAGAAAGTTGGTGGTCTCACATTATAATTTCAGAGTCTCAAATCGTCTTCAATTTCTTCCTAATTTAAAATATATTACTTCGGGGAGAACGTACGTAATATAATTTAGCAAATCTTTCCATTTTGTGAGAGATAAACGTATTATTGTTTTTGGTTTTTCAACCGACGAAAAAAAGGAGGTTCTCGAGGAAGGAGGAATTCGACGCTAATGTAATTTTTTAACACGTGATACCACACTTTAGTTCTTACGATTTCGATTTTTGAATTCTCGATGGTGAAATGGTTGGATGGTAAAAGAAGGATCCTTCTTTCTCGATTAATCGAGCAGCAGGCGGCCTGGCAATCGAGGTTTGGCCAATTGTTGGATGGAGATGGAGGACGCTGCTGGTCTCCTGCTGGCAGTTTTCCTTTAGTCGACTCTTACGACACCCATAGGCAAGGAAGAGGCGGTGCTATTCTCCTAAATGCTGCATTCTATAACGTTAAAAAGGTGTTACAAAGTTTATAATACACCGTGATTTTTGAACTGCCTGAAAAACGAATCCGTTAGGTGACTATTATGAATAACATCGTGGCCGTGTTTTTTTTCAATTATTTTTTTTTGAAAAATATTAAATATTGATTCAGCCTATTAATTTTGTAACACCCTGTGACGCGCACAGACGTATTATTTTGCTGCGACGGGGTCCCTGATGAATGAACCTTACACTCACTACGTCCATGCGCGTCACAGCATGTTTCAAAATAAATAGCTGAACCAATATATTTTTTTTTAAATCTTGAAATAAAATGAAAATAGCACTGCCAAGATGTTATACAAAATGGTTCCATAACGTGGGCTTCATTTTTCAGGTGGTTGAAAATGCACGGTGTACTTATACATGTAGGATCGGGAAACGGAGTGAAACAATAGTCTTTAAACGTCGTTGTATTTCGGCTTCTAGTCTTACATAATCAAATAAAAATCTTAAAATAAAATATAAAACACGTCTTTCTCCATTCACCGCGATCCTTCGAGTCTGCCATTTTCATTCTTCTTATTTCAAAATCATCTACTCTTGTTCTTTCTTTCATTCTTTATTCAAGCCATCGTTCAGTAATCGGTCATGCTTGCATCATCATTCACATCTTCAAACCATGACATATCATTTCACTGCTTCCTCGTTCATACCGATCACTCTCTTAATCATTCCTTCACACTCGCTCACAATCCCACATACAGAAAGTACATCATAGGCCCTGTTTGGGCACAACGTACATTAGGACTAATAATAAAAATGATGCAAAGCGAGAGTCCAAAATCCTGACTTACTGTTCTCAGTCACTAAGTCTGAGGTTTCGTTTGCTAAAGTTTAAGGACGACACAAAACTTTCATCCCAAAGAAAAAGTTTAACAGACAAGGAAAGCCTTCGCCCTGTTAGGTATAACGATCAAAATTAATTTTGTTAAAATGCCTTTCTTATGTACACCACTTAGTCTATTGCTAAATGCGTCAACATTGTCACGATATTATAAAATTATGAGAGTACTTAATTTGATTGGAAGCACAAACTATTGATATGTATTAAGTTTTATATGTACTTATTTTGTAATCTTTCTAATCCTACTAAACGAACCACTACACTAACTGGGTCATCGTGTTTAGATAATTTTCGGTATCATAACTTTTTTGTGAGATTAGGATTAGATTTTACTTATATAGATAAGCAACTTTGTGATAAAAGTAACCGATAAGTAAAGCAACAGTTCCAAATTGGAAACAATTGTTCGGAACTTCGAACAATAAGAGAGGGTCGGCCTTCTAGTCACAAGCGGATTAAAATTCAGTGGCTTCCATTATACTCCGTTGCTGAGTGCCCGGGCATTAAAATGCGCGCGCATTGTCAAAACTTTTTTATTTGGTTTGTACTGCTCAAATGAGTTTTACGTTTTATTATAGAAATTTATGTGTTGTGTTGTCCGTCTTTTTCTTAAATTAGTTTAACTCAAAACAAGTGCAACATATAATTGTTACAAAAGCAAGTATTGTTTAACAAATTCTTCGACATAAATAACATGTTGATTGATATAGATTTTTATTGGCTCAATAGAAAACAGTTGTCTGGTAAGTTAAATGTTGCCTTAAATGAGACACATGTGCCCTGTGTCTCATTTAAGGCATTCGTATGTACAAATATTAATATCAATTTATTATCACCGAATTATCAACTTTTCCAGATGTTTACAAATAGGTGTGAAACAGTCAACGATAAGCGCCATACATTGAATTACAATAAGTTTTACCTATTTCATCTAGTACATTCATTTGGTATATTGGTTTAAATACCGGGCCAAGATCACGGGGTCCCGGGTTCGATCCCCGGGTCGGGCAACAAAACGTTTCGAATTTTCGAACATTGCTCGGGTTTGTGATCACCAACCCGCATTTAATAAGCGTGGTGATTATGCCAACAGACATCATTGCTGTGGTAACTTAAATCAATGATGGTGGCCTTTTCCCTGCAGTGGGATGATTAAAGGCTGTTACTTTACCTTGTTTGACAGTATGATATTTTGTTTCTTTAATTAATAATCAAATACGTTTCTCCCGTCGTTATATTTAGATTATCATCAGGCCACAATAATAATTTAACTACTGGATATAAATAACTAAACCACTCCAGAAATAATTTCCTTTAATCGCTGCTCGCTTACAGGCGAGTGGTGACTGTAGCGTAAAGTAAAGTCCAAATTTTAATATATCAATCTGCGAGACAAAAAACAAGTGACGTATTTTTTCTTTTGGTATAGCCCAGTACAAAAATGTCAAGATACAGAAAGCACTTAGAAAATGTACGCCAAAAATCTAAAATTTTTGATACGGCCGCCTAGCAACACTTTTTTTACGCGTTGTGCATCTCAATCATTCATTACGATACTATGCTAAGACCCGAGTTCACCAATATTTAAACAGCCGGTAAACATAGATTGACGATTAATTCGACACAATTCCCATACAAAATATGTCAAATAATATTTTAAACGCTGTTTAAACTTAAACGTCTGTTGGTGAACTCGGGCCTTAGTGTTTGATTTTCCCTTTATACCTTAACAGGTCTAGGACCGTAAAATTTGAAAACTGTATCGGGAAAAATATTTTCGGGTGACAACTTGATTTACATTTTTAACTTCATAAATAGGCTCTAAATACGATACTGAACGACTATAAATTTTTTGGAAAGTGGTTAAAATTTCACCCCGTATTTACACAAAGTAACATTTTCACATCACTAAAATAACATAATTCTAAGTACAAAGCACTAAACCTTACCGATTATTTTATTCAATAACAAAATGTTCAAAGGTTCAACCTTCCCGAATATTTCGTCGTTCATAAAAGAGGTCGTTATTCCTTATCAGCGTCCGTAAACAAAATCCTGGCTGGTGACGACATCGAGCAATACGCTCACAATCATAAAAAGGGCCAATTCGAGCAATTTCTTATTCTTGTCGTTAATGTTGCAGGGAGTTAGTTGAACTGCTGCAGACAGTCTATCGTCCATACTGTAGTAGTATCAGCCTATTATCATGCCATTGCACAATTCAAGTTACCACAGCAATGATGGGAACTGGCATAATCACCACGCTTGCAAAATGCGGGTTGGTGATCACAAACCCGAGTAATGTTCGAAAATTCGAAATTGTTTGTTACCCGACCCGAGGATCGAACCCGAGACCCTGAGATCTTGGCCCGGTATTCACACTGTTAGGTAGGTACATAATAGGGAAACAGTGTTAAAGTATCAATTAACTTTTTCGCTTATAATATACTCTATTGGCGTAAGTGAGTTCCTATCAGACCTATTTAAAATTTTTAGATCACAATATTATTCATAACAGCCGAGAATATTTTTGTTAAAAAAAAAATGTTATTGAGACAAAAAACAAGTGCAAGTCGTATATCAGAGGCTGAGTAAACTCCGACACCAGTAGAACAGGTTACCATTGGAGGATTATCAAATAAAATAAGACCAAACAACACAATAAATTTTACTGATTTCCTGATGTTAGTCACTAGGTATTTGCTTTTCAAATAAAAAGACAAGTATAGTCCATATAAATAAAAATATAAATGAATAACGTTCAACATCTAGCCACGCTTCAGCAAATATTTTTTTACTGGGGCTTTCATAGTGTTTGTATTATAGATAGTACGTACAAATATTAAGTAATTTTCTTTTATTCTAAAGGTCATCTGGACAGTTTCCTACGTACAATTTAAATAGTTGTACCGCGACACACCTCTTGAGCTACCTTCGTGTAACTTTATGATGGGTGCGCAATAACGGCGTACGCCATTAACACTAAAAGCCTCGTAAATTACACGCTTTATCTGTCTCCCTTCACGACCATTTTTGTGATGAGGTACGTTGGTACCAAATGTTTTTTTGAAGTCATATTTGTAAAGGAATCGGCTTTTTTAATATTTATATGGCCCATTAAGATTACAGTTAAATAGCCTTACTGTCATTCGTAAACATTCTCAAGTTCAAGTTCGTTGTTCTTTTTTCAAAAAACAAAACCAATGAATATCTGAAAATTTAAATAATATTCATAGTAGTATGGATCCAGGCATGATAGGTTGAAAACAAAACTATTTTTCACTAAGTAAACCGACTAATATTGAGTCGGTGCATGTCATTATGAGTGCGGTCATGAAAAAAATATCATCGTAAAAATGAATAAACCTTAACCGTTGCGTGTGCAGGAAGGTAAATTGTTCTCGTTGTCTAGCAGTGATTTATATGTCATCCTCATATAAGTAACACTGGGAGGCAGCATAATAGTACTGTAGCCTGCACATCAAAGATTTTTTTTATCGAAAACTTGCACTTATTTCAATTACATAAAATACTCATCTTTGCATGGTTGTGCTGCCGTTTGTAATTCCAATCAACTTGTATGAATTTCCAAATTAATATTATGAAATCGAAAGTTTGAATGAATTATTTTTACTCAAACAAACCAAAACGGTTATAAGTACGAGTATCTGGAAAAGCATATAGGTATTTTTTTTATTGGAAAGAAAAGAACGGTTCCCATGGCGTACAAAGTGAGTTAAATATAGTACTATTATATTTTAACATAAAAGAGCAACTCAAGATTGAAATAACTATGCAGATTTATTACTACGGGTCAACTACTCACAGGATTTAAGCAAGTCGTTACGAGGCAAAGTTAAGCCGTTATAATCGTATAATCTCTTTTTTACGCTTATAATGTGTCTGAATCCACTTTGATATGTTTTCAAGGTTCCTTTATAAGTATCCAAAGTTTCCCCTCTTCGTGAAGTAAGTAAGTAAATTATGTAAATTATCCACTGATTAGAATGTACGAGTATTAGCGAAGTTCTAATTAGATTTGTGTGTTCAAAAATATTTCAATGTTGACTGTCACTAAGCGTTTCAATTTTCGCTTGACGAAAAGAAGAAGTGGTTCTTATGGCGCCATCACCACGGCCCGTGGACCCTCAAACTTGTCACCGCGTATACGTATATTCCTTACTTCTGCAGTAATAAGGTCGAAAACACACAACGTCCGCCACCATTGTGATCGCCTAGAAATTACGGCAACTTTAAAATATAATTAAAAAAAAAATTTGGTTTCTGTAATTAAAAAGCAGCAACGAGATTTTAAATACCTATAAATAATATAAGCAATGTATTATGTGACTTTGAAGGGTAAGGATTAAGTAATTTCGTTGTAATTTCAAAAATAGTGTTATTTAAAAGGTGTTTTCGAAAATAATTATTTATCGAATCAACATTTTTCAATCGCGTTTTTGAGCAAGCAAATTTAAAATAAAGAACTGAAGTTACATATACTGTAATTTCAGATCTGTCAGTGTTGTCATTGACCTATAATAATAGTAATCGATGAGAATTATGGCATTTTTTCAATGTGTAGCCTTAACTAATCGCGTTGTTTGTATGCCTAGAACGTAGTTTGGCTTAGTTAATTTTATAATCTTTTGTCTTACTAATATTATAAATGCGAAAGTTTGAATGGATGTTGTTACTCAAACACGCAAAATCGGCCAGACTGGAATAGTACATAGACTACTATTTATTTAATCCCGGAAAATATTCAAAGTTCGTATAAAATCGCGGAAAAAAAATAATCATACCAATATACGTGTATCTTATGTAATAACACTAGGGTTTAAATTGCAATGTTAACGGTTTAAGCATGTCGCGATATGCCAATTGCCGTTGGCCGTTTCGAGGCCTTCTTATTCCAAATAATGTATACATAAATGTTACACTTAAAAATACATAGTAGGGAGAGGCCGTAGATTTTGCCACTTTAAAAAAAAAAGTGTGGCACTCGGAGACTGCCGCGGTAAAGCTATTGCATAGCATTTTTTATCAACGTATGCAATTATAAAACTAAAAAGTATCACCGCTGTGCCGGTCGGAGTGTTAGGTTATTTTCGTTACGGTTTTTCTGGATTCGGTCTTATTTTATTTTTTTTATTTTATTTTATTCATTCATAGCACACGAAACAGATTACAATCAAAGTGAATATCTTATTATATCATGCATATAGTACAGATCTAGATCATAATCCAAAGATATATGTGCCTAGAAGCTTACAAATTGACTTTTTTTGTCTCTTTTAACAGTCTCCACGCTCAAGGCCCGCGATAGAAGCTATGCAATAGCTTAAAAGAAAATTGTCTCTAATGTTTATCATATTTAAAGAAACAGAAAATACCAGATAAACTGTATATTGATCTCATAATTGTTTCTTTCAGTTATCTTTTATCTCTTTTAAGATCATTTTAAACGTATTATGGTGAGCTATTATGTTAAAACGTCAATCTAAATATTTTTGGACCCTAATTTTAGATAAAAAAAGTGATGTCTTTGATGGTAGACTACTTACTTATCGGTATTTTTTACCTTTATTTTATGAGTCTACTGAGATATTTTTCATTTATTCTAATTGTCTAATTGTTGAGATACAAGAACGTGGTTTAAAACTATTCAAAACATGCATAAATCAATGATTTATAAACATTCAAACATTTGTCTTCTTTATTTCACTTCGACGTTACTTTTTTCTTCGTTACCGGTATTTCGATACACAAACATATAAATGTAATCTTTAGTAGAAATTAGGAATGATTCTGGCAACACCGAGTATACAGGCCAAAAAAAAAGAAGAAAGGTCGCCATCTTATTACTGACCACATTGCGACAAGTGGATGATCTGTTTTTCGGCAGCGAAAATCAAAAGTGTTTTTTGGTGGAATAAAAGGTAAATATCGGCTTTTTAACTATTTTTTACGTAAAACTATGTGTCGAAATGGATAATGTAGATGATAGTTTATAGATCTATTCCAAATTTGGCTTAAATTAAAAATTATAACCTATAAAACTCTTAAAAATCGACTAGAATCTTCTACGTTACTTATCCCTTCAACTGTTGACGCCGCTCCAGGAGCGCGATGTTAAAGTACCCGCATCTGTGTACCCTGCTCCTGGAGTTCGAAAATCTCGTCAACGTTTATTTTAACCATAGTATATCGTTAACTGTATATTTCCTACTCTAACTTCCACAAAGTGTAGGGAAAATAACAAAGATAGCATCAAGTCACATGTCAAGACTCTAAAACACACCTATGACGATTACAAGAGGTTTTTTTTGACGGGGCGCTCGGTTCACCTCATCGAGGCGTTTTTTTAAACCTTGAGGGTTGAAAAAAATGTATTATTGAAAAATCGTCGCAATCACTATCTCTTTTCTATGTAAATTGAAATAAATTTAAAAGTCGAAAGGGGTGTAAATGTTAAATATGGTCAGATTTCACAGAAAAACGCAATCAAAATTGTACCATTATAATTAAGAATTGGTAAAACAAACAATAGGTTCATATGTGAATTGACGTCAGTCAGATGCAAGTTTCAGACTCTTTCCGTGTTGTGGTTAGCGTAGATAATATTACTTGGTGGATGACTTCGATGTTTTAAATAATTGTCTACCCGTCAGTTGCACTGTATTCTAAGGTTAGAAAGTTGATTTTAATTGTTATATTGATTAATTATGTTAATTTTCTGTTTCTATTACAGTATAATAACTACGTATACGTTTTTTTAAGGATTTATAATTGTAGAATATATAAATTCCTGAGTGATTCTCGTTACGTCTGCAGTTTAAAAAATAATTTGTTACAATTTAAAAATAAAAAAAATATTACCACCGTACACCCACTAGTTTTTTTTTATCTTAAGTGTCAGTATGATATAAGCCTAACAATCCAATACCGTTACTTTAGTGTTACTGTAACGTAGAATATTCTGCGTTACTATACGTTACAAAGTGACAAAATCCACGGCCTCACCCAGTAACGGCCCTTAATCATCCCACTGCAGGGTAGAGGCCATCATTGAATTCAGGTTACCACAGCAATGATGGGTACAGGCATAATCACCACGCTTCTCAAATGTAGGTAAGGTTTGTGATCGCAAAACCAAGCAATGTTCGAAAATCGAAACTAAACCCATAAACACCAAGATCTTGGCCCGGTACCGCGTTTTCCATTTGCCGTGTCGCGCCCCGGTACCGGGCCATCAAAATCAAATACCGGTTCGCAAGGCGGGTGCCTTATTGTAAAAATAATACCTACCTTTCGATCGACGCATCGTAAAAAATCTTCTTCCGTCATTTTCAGCGAAATTGCACTTTAAAAGTAAAAAATAAGCAGCAGCTCAATGCTTCGCACTAAAATTTAGAGGCTAAATAGTGTGTAATAATTTTTTTTAAATTGATAAATGTATATTATTTAACCTAATTGAACCAGCTTCGGCTTAAAAGTATTAAGTTGGTCACAAAGGGGCAATGTGAAAATTACTGGGTATTTCAGGGCATTCATGTTCACCCATTTTACAAAATACATAGGTGCTGCAGTTTAAATTTTCGTTCTGCTAAAAAATTTGTTGTGTTGAAAATCCTCAAAGGTGCATAAATATCGTCTGAAAGATGCAGCATTACTTCCAACTGGTGGCGGTGAGGGAATTTTTCATTTAAATGACCATCAGTTTGAATTGTGGGCGGCGAACAGCTTTGAATAAAAGCTAAATGTGACCACAATGAACTACGATTTCGTGAATTCAGACCATTTCATTTAAAAATAATAATCCTAATCAAAGCCTTTCGTCATCAGCATTAGTCCACGGTTAGGTTTCGGTCTTTCCGAAAGTAGGATTTTGAGAAATAGCACCAAAATTTTTTTTTATTTATCCAGGGTGAAATATTAACCACTTTCCAAAATTTTTATAGGCGATCGGTATCGTATTTAGAGCTCATTTATGAAGTAATAAATGTAAATCAAGCTTTCACCCGAAAATATTTTTCACAATATAGTTTTCAATTTTTACGTTCCTAGGCCTGATAAGGTATAAAGGGAAAATCAAAAACGTATGAATAGTATCGTAATGAATGAATGAGATGTGAATCGCGTAAAACGAATATTGCTAGACCGTATCAAAAATTTTAGATTTTTTGCGGACATTTTCTAAGTGCTTTATCTTGACATTTTTGTACTGAGCTATACCAAAAGAAAAAATACGTCATTTGTGTTTTGTCTCCTAGATTGATATATTAATCTTCTTCTTAAAAATCTTTTAATAGTCGGTGATTTTTTACTTGACGCCGATTCATATTTAAGTGCATTTGTATCGGTACTATTTTGTTAGATTTTTTGTCAATGTTCAAACTTATAAAAAAATAAAAAAATATTACATAACATTAATGCGAGCTAAATATTTCACCATAATATGGTTGTAGGTACTCATGAAACTTTACTGTCTAAATATAAATATGGGTCGGAATATGAATTACGATTTTTACTTCTGACTGCCTGTTAAACTTAGAAATTAAGTAATACTCGTAGAAATCCATAATTACCTTTCATGCTTCTTCTCTTCCTTACACGCCTCAAACTGAAAACGAAAAGTAAATTATTCGAAACGACGGGATAAACTAAATAAAATGTAAACCCCTAAAAAACGAGACTTAATTCGCTTTTTCTCGTCGGTAGAAAATAAATAAGATGGATAAATCAAAAGTTATATATACCACAGCTGCACAAAACCAGTATTATTTCCTTCTCAACTAATAAATACGCTTTTTAAGTAACTCGGTTTTAAACAACACATAAATAAATAAATGTGGACAACATCACATACATTGTTCTGATCCCAATTTGAATAACTGTTTAAAGCATTCGTATTTTGGAAACCAGAAACAACGAAGGTACCACAAACACCCAGACCCGAGAAAATGTAGAAAAACGCATTTTTTCTACATTGACCCGTCCGGGAATCGAACCCGGGACCTCGGAGCAGGCGACACCTTGAAAACCGGTGTGTACGCCACTCCGCCACGGAGGTCGTCAATACACATACTTTTTCAAAAAAAATACTGTATAAAGAATAATCAGTAAAACGAGCTAGCGCGAGTTTACAGAATATCCGAACATAATTCCATAGTCTTTCAAATTTTAACAAATAATGTCAACTTGATTGGATGAGATATGTCACAAATTCAGAAATATGATAACGACTAACACACGTCTATCTCACACGTGCGAAAAATTCAGTCTGCAGAAAAAATTCTGAGATCAGGTGTACAAAATAAATCTCATGTAACTTAGCCAATTTCTTGCTACTACTTTTCTTGAATCAAATATGAAAAGTTTTTTTCTATTTCTGAGCGTAGTTTGACGAGATTTCTAACAAATGTGATCAATTTATATTAAACATACTCATTATGTACTTGTGCAATATTTTCAATAAATTGATATTTTCCTTAAATATGTAAAGGAGATGTCCCATAATAGGCCCAGACATAGTGCACCATTTTCAAAAATCAAGAAAAAATTACTGTTTCTGGGAAAAATACATATAAATTTATATAACGTATAATTTAGTGGTTCAAAAATAAATAAGATCGAATAATTTATCAAACTCCATTAGGCATTCCAAGATGGCGCCAATCTAAAAAAACTTTAAATGTCAGTAACTGTCAGATACCCCTTGTTACTTTGGCATATTCATTCGCTTCAAGTTATTATTCTGCTTGTTTTAAATGTAGTTCATTATAACGACCTCATTTTCGATTTCTGGATTTGGAATTGATCGACACATTACTTTCACAGTGTTTGTTTTACTACAGCAAGCGATGGCACTCGACTCCTAGATGCGCGATTTTGAAACTGCCAAAACTGACAGACGTCATCAAAATGTCATCTTCCGCCATGATGGTTTTGTTGTTTTGTATTGCTATTTTCTTACTTAACTCTTTATTTGAACCACTTAACGAAGCCATTTTAAAAGAATTGGATAATAACAAAATCTTGGAGGTGTGAGGTCTATCTTTTGGTGGGGTGTACAGGTTCTGGGCCTGGTCTCCATACAATTTGGGACATCTCCTTTGTTTAGATACTTATACCTAAGTAGAACCGATATCAACCAATCTGACAACACTGTTGCTTGCGTTTTTCTTTTTTTCTTTTAAATAATATTCAGAATAATAGAATAAGTATATTACCCTTTTGTTCAATATATATGTATATCAATGTACCTACCTTCCCTGAGGTAATTTTATTGTTATTTTAGGCACTTTTTGTCCTTAACATACAATTTACGCCTTTTTTAAAGTTCAAATAGTACATTTTTCAATATGATATTATGTGCCAAAATTAACATAAATTAAAGTTACAAAATTAAATACAGCTTTTGAGATGCGATTTAAGATTCAAAAACTGTTATCTTTTATTCTAATTTACCCAGACTCGATACTAGCCAAGCGGGAGTCGGTTTAAAATGTGTTGATCCACCAATACATTAGAGATACATTTTATGGGAATACTTCGTCTTCATGAAAAAACCAAACGTGCTACTACGATATACATTTTATAGGAATACTTCGTCTTCATGAAAAAAACAAACGTGATATTTTTTTATCATCATAATCACAGTCAAACAACGCCAACGGCTGGACATAGACTCTCCCTTAGATATCTCCTCCAAGAAAATCGGTCTCGCACCGCCCGCATCCAACGGCTTCCCGCGGCCTCCGCGGTCGCCATTTCGGAACTAGAACAATCATGTGTTTATGTCCGTATTTTTATATTTTTTTAATAATAAATTTAGTTTAACCTTTGATATATTTCTGTCACTGAACCCTTAAAAAGTAAAACATTTCTTCCCACTCAACTAAAAGACAAAAGAGAAGTTAAGACTGGAACAAAAAGGTTTATAAGTTTTTTCTTATCTTTGTTGAAAACTCTCCTGCCCTGCGAAGGACCATCTTCCTTAATTCAAATTACCCTTAATCACCTTTAATTTAGTATTTAATACATCCTTTTGAAGCAAGAAGTATAGCTTTGATAGCATAATCGTCACCTTCCTATGAAGCCAAATTTTGAGTTAATTACTAGAAATTGAATTACTCGTACATAATGACCTTCTTTGTTCTGTTATTTTAGGCGAAATCCGAACAGTAATTTAGAACAAACTTGGAAAACATAGAAAGCAAACTCAACCATAAAACTAACATCATAAGGGTTATAACTCGCCTAGGGCAGCGTTATAATTTAGTAAATACCTATTCTGAGATTTTAGTTGTTCGCTATAATATATTATTAACGCCAGGTATTTCCTACCCTTTCAGTGAGTAAAATTACTTTAGTTAATGCTATAGTCATCATTATAATTTAATTTATTACCTCACTAGCTTTTGCCTGTGGCTTCGCTCGCGTTAAATTCGGGGTAACAATAAAATTTAACCCTTTCTTTTAAGGGGTTGGGGGCGGACATCCAAAAAAATAATTATGCACGATTATTTTGCTAGTCACAAATGGACTATTTGTACTGGCATACCACTTTTTGGCTTTCTACCTTGAAAATTGCGAATTGCTCCATACAAACCTTACACAAAGTGGGGGGTTAGAAATAGACAAAAAGTAATCTATGTCACTTTCCATCCTTTCAACTATCTCTACTTAAAAAATCACGTCAATTCGACGTAAGATTGTGCCGTGAAAGACGGACAAACAAACAGACACAAACACTTTCCCATTTATAATACTCGTATTAAGTATGGATTGTAATCGTGTACGAAACACACAAATTATTATTTAACACATACATAATTATTTAAAAATTTACCCGCGACTTCCTTTGCGTTTGAATATTGTTTTAGATTTAGTTTTGAATTTTGTTTTTATTATTGTCTAAATTGGCCAAACATTCCTTTATTTCTCAGATTTTACCCATACTATTACATAACATAGGTAGTTCATTTAGAATAAAATTTGATACCATTCTATAGAAACAGTGAATGATAGATATTTTTTATCAGATAATGTCTGATCCCAAAACTTCCAGTGGGTATGCAAAAATGACGCTACTCGTCCAACATAGCCATAGTATGAAGGGGATAAAATAAAAGCAGTAGGTAAAACTGCTTGTCAAAAAAATTGAGCCGTCAAAAAGCTTGAAATAAAACTTATCACTGTACCGGGATTTATAATGCAATGTTATAATTTATGGGTAAAAATATTACAAATCCCGGTACAGTGATAAGTTTTATGTGTAACAATGCATCGAGAAAGTTTAAAAAGCTTGAAAGAAGCCACCACTTTTGTGTTGGTGCTGAAATCATCTAATTGTCGGTAGTTCCTTTTTTTGAATTCAAAATTTGTGTTATTTAACGTTTCCTTCAGTTACTTCTTTGTGAAAGAAAGTTTTTTGTTTTTAAAGGCTGTCAGCCCCGTTTTTATACCTCCGTTTTTAACAACTTTAAAATATACTCTAGTTTTTACTTTAATAAGTAAAACCTTCTCTGTTTTTCAATGGTTGATAAAATGATGAAGCACCAGTGACCGATAGGAATCCAACCAATTTTTTTCTGAGACCAAAAAATATTTGTTTGTTCTGAACATGCTTACCGATTATATCCTGTATGACGTATACCCTTTGATCCATACATGAACGCCTCCTAAAACCCCAACCATGAGACCAACCGTAGCCTAAAACGCTTTTGGAGTATAAGATACGATTCTAGGCTCTAACGAATTGGCTATTGGTGCTAAATTGGCGCAGCATAGCTATGCAGTTAGACTGTGAGAGGACGAGTGATTACGCTCAATGCATGAAGCCTGCAGTTAGCGGAATGCCGGCCGAAATGCAAGCATTAGGCCAGTGTTACATTAGCGCGGAGGTATGTGAACAAGAGGAAGCAAACGCGAATCTATACCATTATATTATTATAATATTATAAAGCTGAAGAGTTTGTTTCTTTGTTTGAACGCGTTAATCTCCGGAAGTAGTGGTTTGAATTGAAAAATTCCTTTTTGCGTTGGATAGTCCATTTATTGAGGAAGGCTTTAAGCTATATAACATCACGCTGCGATTAATAGGAGCGAAGCATCAGTGAAAAATATTGCGAAAACGGGAAAAAATATTGATATTAATCCCGATCATAATAACAGAAATTGACGCGGACGAACTCGCGGGCAACAGCTAGTTTAAAAATAAATTTCATTTAACTGCGTACTCTTTTGGTAATCTTACCATCATACCAAAAATTTTATAATGTCCAAAAACAACGCCAACTTCTGGGCATAATATCCTTTATAAAATCCGGTACCGCACCGCTCGCATCCACCGGCCTCTCGGAACCTTTACGAGTTCGTTGGTCTACTCGTTGCATTAGATGCACGACTGAAGTGGCAATGGGCGGGCTACGCATGCCATAAGGAAAATAAGAAGATGGAGCTACAAGGTTTTAATCTAAAGATTTTGGAAGGGAAGACGAAATGTAGGCAGACCACTAGACGATCGAATCGTAGAAAATAAAAATGACGTACGAACCTGAAACTTTTAAGAGCTTTAAGGGCTATATTACAAGCACTGGTGGTCCACTGCCCTTGATCGATGACTAAGTGTGCTTAATAAATAAAATATAAGTATTAATGAAGCATCGATGAGAAAAAGCTGGTTGTGACAGTAAAACACTTAGGGGAGAGTCTGATATATTGTACTGCATGATAAATTGTACCACCTTAATATTTCCTACCAAACGTCTCTATTTTTCTCTCTTGGTAACACAAAACTAAGCGCTAACAGCGCCTCCTAGCACTTTTGTTTTTGTTTTGGTGTCCGGCAAGCGCACTCAGTTTGAGAACATAAAAACGTTTTTGGGTGTGCTTGATGCAATTTTTGAAGCGCAAACCTAAGAACACAAATCAATGAAAAGGTAATTGTGAATTTGTTTATATTTTTTTATTGAACAGTAATTTATTTATCTCTTAAATTATAACGTAATGATCGTACTAAATTTTGAGGTTATTTTGTTACAAACATATGTTTTTGAAATGAGCTAGTTCGATAAAATGTACCACCAGTAGTTTTCTTAATTGTACTGGTACAATGTACCCAACCATAAACATTCAGACAGGTGTTTTTTTTTTAGATTAGAGGGTAATTAAAGAAAATATTACATATGGACTAAATAAGGCTTGGAAAGGGCTTTATCAGCTTTAAAAAAGAAGAAAATGAGTTAAACAAAATATCTAAAACTTATTCTAAGTATTTCTAAAATTATATTTCAATTATATTTATTCTATTTAGCAGTGAGGATTTCTTTATGGAGTTGGCAAGGAAAATTTTTGTGCCATATGTGATGTTTACTACTGTGATAAAAAAAGGCCCAAACGTTGACTGGATATTCGTGACAGTGGTTTAAACTAAAATGAGGTACATAAAATTTCATAAATAATTCGATCACAGTAAAAAATAATTAAACCTAATAAATAATAACTAATTAGTATAATAATAGCTCTTAATGCAACAAAAATGTTTTTGTTTAAAACTAATCATATATCTACTTTAATAATAAGTATTTCAGTTTGCTAAATGTTTAAAACGGTTTAGCTTTTGATAGCTTATCATAACTGTTACATATTGGGAAAAAATATTTATTTTGGTAGAACTTTTTCTTTATTACATTATTAAAATACTGTCATAATTTACTTAATATGTATTATGTATTATTCAGAATATTTCATTGAGTTATTATTTATTTATCATTACAGGTTTTCCCTTAATTTATGCTGGTACAATTTACCAGACATATGGTACATTAAAACCAACCAGTCAGCTAAATTGTACCAATGGAAAGCTTTTAGAAAAACGCTTATTTTGCAAAACCGTCTAAGAGTATGATTTTGACATTGCGATATAAGATGAAGGGTTTAATGATCTAGGTAATATAGAAAAAAATATTTGTTTTCATTTACATAGAACCAAGATATTTCGCTAAAACTGAAAACTGGTACGATATATCCGACTCTCCCCTACAACATTTGGCGGCCCTCGACAGATTAATTGAAAGAGCAATCCATATTTGCAAAGAGGCGTTCGAATTTCCACCTAAGGCAGACAAGTTCAAGTGCCATATTATACTATTTAAATACTCCTACCAATATGTGTCTCTAATAGCAGATTTGAATCACTATGGTTTAAAAATTACATTTTGATTTTTATTAACGATAGCGGAGCTCCTAAGTCCTTACCCTTATTTCAGCACATGAGAGAATACCCCAGAAATTGTTGTGACGTTTCGCACGCTTCTGCTTTTTGAGGCATTGCCGAGACTGAAAAATTTGCTCTTTGCTTACTTACAACAGTACTTTTATTCTAAGAACGTAATTGAATTTTGCGATCCAGCAAGAGATTTGGGGTAGCGAAATTGTTACTTGAAACTTACATTTCAAGAAAAACTGAGGCATGATTTCTTCACACACAAAACGAACGAGATACAATCAAAACATCAACATATATCATCACTTATATGTAATAATACCAATCCATCATCATTCTTGCTCGTCGCTATTCTTGCATAGTCAGCCTAGAAGACGAATCACTATAAGTACAAATATTATTGTATCATTAGGGTTGACAGACAAGTGTAAGACAAAGCTTTTGTGTTTGTCGTTTCTTTTTCTTTGTATTTAATAAGTAAAAACCCACAGTAAAAACCTTTTTCTTAAAGTTAGTAAGAATAACTTGCCCTGTAAGTTTAAACCTTCTTTAACTCGTATATTCGCGACATGAGAGAAATTCTTCAACTAAATCTTCAAGGAAAATATGATGTTTTGATGACATGTTGATATGACACTAAGATAAACAATACCAACCGAGTAGCACCCCTAGATAAGTTAGAAAAAGTCTAATATTTTGTTACCTACATCGGGTAATAAATCACGAGACGGGACGTTATTGCAAACATGCTCTGAATGATAATTTACACTTGTTACGTTTTACACAGGAATTGTATACAGTGTTGCTATGGATATTACATAAATATGTTATATGCTGTTTAAGTTAATCGACTACTCTTGAACATGCAAATCCAATAACTCTAATGGTTAGTACGTCACACATGGATCCCTGATTCGGAAAATGTTTTTCACAGACCCATTATATTTTAAAAAGACCCATCCAACGATACTGCATACTATGGGTTAAATGAGAAAAAAAACTACATGTAGGCTTAAGTAACGACGAGGTGAATTTGAAGGTTATAACAATTTGAGAGGATGAAAATACAATAAAACGTACGAGTCGTTTGATATTGAATAAAAACATTTGCGAATCTGCGAGTTTCATAGAAAACTAGTGATACACCCGCGGCTCTGCTCGCGTGAACAACACGTTACATCGCACGCACGGGCAGGCACCTGTGCTCATCAATAGGATACAAAATAGCCTATGTCCTTTCTCAAGGACAAATTTATCTTTGTACCAAATTTCAGTCATATAGACAAAAAGACAGAGTTACTTTCGCATCAATAATATAAGCAAAAATTAAAATAGTTGTATTTACATATTTCCGGCAAAATCCCGTTTATAGTGTAACATTTCGATCGCAAACGTATTGCTAATTCATATCAACAGAAAATAAGGGCAATATTTCGAAATATTACACAATTCTCGACGTCGGTATCACAGTGCAACAATAGTTTGTGGTCTGTGCGATCACAAAACAGATAGGCACAGAAGTCAATCTACGTACAAAGTAAATTTGAGCAAGACACACATAGACACCGCTTACGGTCGTAATATCACAGTGCAAGTGCCATCTGCTGTCTGTGAACTTTTTCTTGCTAAAGTGGAGCAAGTTTAGTTATTTTTGTTTTTGAAACTGTTCTGTAAGCAAATAAATTGCTAGTTTGAATTGAAAATACAATTCCTCGAATAAGAAATCCCTCTTCAGGCAGTCGAAACATTTTATTCCAGCAATTGTTTGTACTTTTAATTACTTATGATTGGTTTGCATTTCCGTTCCTGTTTCATTCAACAATTAATCAAACAACTAACGACCACTACTACGATAGGTTCTTATGCATAAAACAAAGTTGACAACCTTAGCGCGATCGCCGAGCTTAGGCATGAAAATGAAGTAGGTACATACATACATGACATTGACTTCTGCATCCATCTATTTTGTGGCGAGAAAGTTACCCGTATAATCGCGGCATCCGGACGGGCATTGTCGCCTGGTGCAGTTCACACGACTAGTCGGGTTATCCGGACACATACTACTATCTACAAACAAACTAATGTACGTACATCAGTTGCCATATAAATAGCATAATTTATTTATTTATTTTTATTTATATTATAATAATACGTCAAAGTATCACAGTTGATATTGAACTCTATATCATGACGTGATTACTGGTTCAATGTCTAAAGTAATGATCGGTTGCGATTACGATTTCCTTTTTGTTAATAAACGACCTTAAAGGACAATTATATTATTATTATTATTCTTATTATCCTATGTTTATTCTTTAAGGATAATCTGATTTAAAATGGAAAACTCTATTACAGGCTGCTGACGCTGATACTGAAATCGTATGTATCTGAAGTAATCACTTAATTTACGGATAGTTAGTAGTTTGTAGAAATTGAACTTAATTAGTGTGCTTTTTGTGATTAGTTTGTACATAAAATATTTTCTTAACTTAGGTAACAAATTAAGAAAAGTCTTTTTATCTTTTAAAAATTTCTCTTTTTAACACTTATCATCAGAACCTACCTCCGTGGCTTATTAATTATTTCTTGATTTTGAATGTCTCAAATGAAACTCTGAAAAAATGATACAATTAATCTCAATTTCTTCGAAACTCCGAGAGAGGACACCTTAAGCTCACGTCAAGTTATTTCCTGGATGAGAGTCGTTAAGTGAGCTTCACGTCTCGTCAGCTTTCAGAATTCGTGCCAGATTTTACACTTCCGCATTATAAATGGTGAAAAATGTAACTCATAATAATTCCTTTTGGGAACAAATCTTTTGACGAATGTTGTGATATGACTGCTTAATGTGTGTTGTGAACATTATGTTGAGTATGTGATTGAGTGTAAGTAAGTATGCGTTAAAGAGTATGAAGTGTATACATAAATATAAAAGTATATAAGTGGTTGGTATTAAAAGCTTTTTTTATTATCAAGAAGTTATTTAATGACAAATCATTTACTATTTGCCTATTTGTATACGTACCTTACTACTTACTGAATATTTTCATGATAATAGACTATACAGGTTGTAAAAAAACTAAACGCACACCCTGAAGCTACGCAATCTGAAAAGCAAACAAAGTCATATTACAAAATATTATAGCTGGGAAATGATTTTTATTTTTGGGAGTCAAAAACATATTATAATTCATAGCGCGCAATGTATAGCAGCCGGAGCGTGGGCTGCGCTGGAGATGGCTGCTAAGTTCAAAATTCGTCTGCGCTAAGCCGGTACATTGCGTATTGTAATTAAAAAAGCCTTATTATGAACGAAATAATAAAAAAAAACCACTGTCTGTAAGAAGAAAAGTTTTTAGGTAACCTTTGGCAACAGTTTTTGTAATAAAATGGAAATCAAAATTGTGACTTTGACCCTCAATATTTTCGGAACCAGCTGTTTCCCAGGTATGGTTCTAAAGAAAAAAATGATCCTAGTGCTGAGGACAGTACGTGGTTTTCGGGTCTGCGTTTGGTTTTTTTACACCCGTTATAGGTATTTGAACATCACATTTGTATGTAGTGTCCCTAATTATTAGTGAAGTGAATCATGAATTAATATTGACTACGTCAGAACTAAAAATACTGAATTGGTTTAAAAATATTTATATTTTGTATTACCTATGTTGTAGTGATCTAATAATAATATACTAGCTTGCTAAATGTAGATATTATTTTTATCGAATAACAAAATTAGCTAACTTGATATAGCTTTGCCATAGTCGCAAAGTCGACCTTATGGAGAGGCCCGTGTTATACAGGAAAAGTGAAATTTTAACCACTTTCCAAAATTTTTATAAGCGTTCAGTATCGTATTTAGAGCCCATTAATGAAGTAAAAAATGTAAATCAAGCTTTCACCCGAAAATATTTTTCGCAATATAGTTTTCAATTTCTAGGCCTGCTAAGGTATAAAGGGCAAGTCAAAAACTTATGAATAGTATCATAATAAATGAATAAGATGCGAATCGCGTAAGAAAAATGTTGCTAGGCAGCCGTATCAAAAATTTTAGATTTTTTGCGGAGATTTTCTAAGTGCTTTATCTTGACATTATTGTACTGGGCTATACCAAATAAAAAATATGTCATTTGTTTTTTGTCTCGTAGATTGATATATTAAAGTTTGGAAAGTGGTTAAAATTTCACCCTGTATCATGCAGGTATTGTCAAGTAAATAATAGTAAGTACTTGTCAAAGTGAAACTTTGTCCTTAACATTTAAACTCGTCTAAAAACCATCATAAAATGATTTTAGAGCTAAGAAAATTTCAGCTCTAGGAGCGACCAACGCTCCCATAAAAAAAATTTGCTTGTTACGAGTATCTCAAAACTTTGAAACATACACGCAACAAGATCAGTTAAAAAGTAATTTTAATGTATCTATTACATTTTATATGCAGCGCTTTGTATTGAAGCATTGAGTTGTACACGAGAATAGTATTTACAAGCAAACCTGTGTGAAAAATTCGAAAAACCTAAAGATTTATGCAACACACGCAAAGAAAAAATGGAGGCGATATTTTGGCGCGCATTTCCTGTTGTTTTATTTTGCTCAAGATAAACTCCATTAAATGCTTAATTGGCTACTAGTACAATCGACATTACTTGTGTCGATTATTGATATGACAGAAAATTATTTATGTGTGTTTTCACACAAGCATTAGAGACTCTTAAAGACTAGTCTATGCGCCGTTAACTTTATAGTAAAAGGCAAAAGTTTTCTTGTGGCTTAAGTAATAAAGCATTTCAACAAGTAAACAAACATTGCTTAACTTTGATATTATGATAAGTAGTGATTTGTTTTGTTTTTATTAGAAAAAATATTAATAGGGGTAACAAATAATTAATTCCACAGCCTAATTTGCTTCATCCGTGCTTAAATTAATATTCCAACTGAATTTTCGCGTTTTCAAAGGTGCGTTAAATAAAGAAACCTCGGCTTTGTACGCCACCGGCAGTAGGAGCGTGCGCGCCGGAAGTGGCCCGCGAGGTGGGGCGGAAGTGACGTCACGACGCAACCCCGCGCTTACCTGCGCAATCGGCGTTCCAATTTTGAAATTCCACTGAACGGTTGAATGGGAACGCAACGTGTATATTACGGAATTTTGTCTGTGACATACCCATACAATTTTATACAATAATAAAGTGTTACACAAAAAAAACACTGAAGTCATACAGAAAAAAATAGCTCAACCAGGCATTGCAGGTCCTGGCCTTTTTTAACCGTCACATTGCATTTACGGTAAATTTTACATAGCTAGACTTTCTAGACTTAACCAGACTCGACAAACTTTAACACTCAAATATATGATTAAAGCAAAAAAAAGTACGCTATTACGTGCTAATTGCTATTTATGTAATTCACAAATATAAAACTATTTCCTATAACTGTGTTGCGACTGAGCTACAGTCGCTATGGATAACTGGGTTACATTATTGCCCCATGAAAAATATAGTTTTTAATGTAAACACACCAAAATGAAAGATCTACTTATTTTTACCGCTGCTGTCACTAAACCACCGACGAAATTGTTTTTTCATCACTGGATCATTCTTGAAAGATGTTCATACGAAAATTTAATTCAATTGATATCAAAATATTTAATCAGGATCATCCAAAAGTTATTTAATGTTTAACAATCAGTAAAGATAAAAGAGCTTTCTTAATAATTTATTTTTCTTAAGTATTTAATTAACCTTAAACATATTACCTTCCTTTTAAAAGAGATCTATAAAGGAAGCGGCCTTGTTATTATCTGATGATTCTCCTAAAGAGGACAATCTGTTTGATCTATGTCCCTTTCATAATGACTGCTTTTTTCATCAACGACAAGGTTTTCATTGTAAATGTCAAGACAAAAGACTTGTCCCGAAATTCTGGTGAGGGAAAAATAAAGGCTCGTGCGCAGTAAGCAGCAAAGTTAAAGTTAAACTCGTGTCATAGGTTGCTTGGATTCGATGTTAAAAAGTTAAAAATAAAATTTTATTAATAATTTTATTTGATTTACCGGTAACAATACAATAAATACGCGTAAAATTGAGAACCTCCTATTTTTGTCGAAAATCAAACACGTTGTAGCTAGCCATTTGACGGTCGGTTTGTCTCCTAAAAATTTTTGTATGTCTATACGTCAATAGATCACATGTCAGAATTACTAGTAATGTTGAAAATGTTTAATTAAAATGTTTTCCTCTACCCTAAGGTTGTCTGGTAGAGATCGCTATTCAGCGATAAGACCGTCTTATTGTACCAATGTTCTGTTTTCATAATGTTATTTTTGACGTCAACGTCTTAAATTAGGTTGCGGCTGGGAGTCACTTATGAAAAAGTGTAACGCTCGGTAACGTTACGATGAGTCACCGAACGAGAGAGAGGCCCGCCGAATGCCTTGCGTCTCTCTCCCACTCAACTATGATCGGTCTGCCGCGCGCGCAGCACTAGAGAATTAGGCGCATTGAATCGGCGCATGCTTGTGTCTCTGTCTTTGTCTTTCTCGAACGTTCTTGGCGTTGGAAAAAGACTTGACTTTCGCAAGACACATTACAGCAGAAACACTTCCTTTCATTTCATATTTCTCCTATCATCGTCCTATCCTCAACAAAATCACTCAAATAGGAATTAGTTAAGTTTAAGTTTACATGTACAATGTTTTAGTAAACAAAATATATTTCTATAGTTAATTTGTGCAATTCTTATTTTCATTCAATTCCTTGTTCCTATTTTCTTTGTATTTTGTTTTGTGCAATAAAAGTGTATTGTATTGTATTGTTTAATTAAATGTTTAAATATCGTCAGAGTCATTTACGGCATACAACATTCATATAAATAAATATAAATATATATATATATACAAGAATTGCCAGCTTAAAAAGTTAAGATTTCTTTTTATGGACGAAGTATTGTGAATACTACTTGGCAGCCTGGTTCTCTTGTGTGTAGAAGCCCTAAGCGCCCGTGGGCGTAACGCGGTTTATTTGGGTGGCTGTCATGAAACTAGTTTTCGTGGAGCTCCATCTATCACTGATCTAGATATCTAAGTTTACCCAAAACTTTAATGTGAATAGTGATCTTATAGCAAGTAAGTTGCTAAGTAAAAGCTAAGTAAGTATCTAAAACTAATTTAAGAACTTGCCCTCTGCCTTAACATAAAACCAGATTTGACCGTTTTTGAGCGTTTACGTATCCGTAAAAAAGTTATACTTGTTCAAACTTAAAAAAAAAGGCGTTAAGTAATGATGTTATTGCTCGCTTAAATTAGTTTCATCGGGTGATACAGGGCGATAGCACACGGCGTTTTTTAAACGCGCAGAAGACGCGCGTTTTAGGAACGCTCGACTTCGGCGCCGTAGACGTTGATTGTTGCGTTTGCATCGATGAAACAAGCGCGCGCATGAAGCGCGTATACGCGCGTTCGAAGCGATATAAACGCGCGTACAAAGAAGTGGAGAAGGGGCAAGGGGGAGGGCGCTGACGCCACCACTTCACCGCCCGCGCCTCAGTTGCAATGATAGCATTGTGTGCTGCGTATGATTTGTTTAAAATGGAACTCTTTGACACCGACCGCTTTATAACCGAAGTGTTGTCTCAACCGACGCCTTTGTACAACTGAAGAAGAGGAGTCTCTGATCAAAACGCTACGAGCGACTACAGCGCGTCTGTATCGCAGTAGATGCGCGTATACGCGCAGTAGAGACGCGTTTCGCGATCGCCCCGTGTGCTTAACTTACAAGGCTGCGATCAAATCTCGTTTGAATCGCGTTTACGCGCGTCTTCTGCGCGTTTAAAAAACGCGGTGTGCTATCGCCCCATAAAACGAAATCTACATTTCCAACGCATAACTTGCTTAAAAAAACTGATGAACATTGTAGTCAAAAATAAAAGCTGTTTTTTTAAGGAATCCCCTTTGGACGCATCTCCTAATGATGTTTCAATATTTTTATTGACGTGACAACGTCTTAAATTAGGTTGCGGCTGGGAGTCACTTATGAAAAAGTGTAACGCTCGGTAACGTTACGATGAGTCACCGAACGAGAGAGAGGCCCGCCGAATGCCTTGCGTCTCTCTCCCACTCAACTATGATCGGTCTGCCGCGCGCGCAGCACTAGAGAATTAGGCGCATTGAATCGGCGCATGCTTGTGTCTCTGTCTTTGTCTTTTTAGTAAACAAAATATATTTCTATAGTTAAAATTTGTGCAATTCTTATTTTCATTCAATTCCTTGTTCCTATTGTGCAATTTAATTATATTCATATCAATAAATATTCTACCGAGAAAAAGACGTTGTCACGTAAAATCTTCGCCCGTAAAACCGACTTTTTTAAATTAATATTTATCCTTTAATTTGAACACGATGTCTATTTAATGAAATAGCTAAACACGCTGTTGCTCTGTTATATTTTGAGTAATTAAGGTCCAATGTACTATATATAATATGGATATACATAAATAATATGGAACGTTTAAGATTTCTTTCACATCAAAACATATACATAAAAACTTAATACATTCATAATCACGTTTAAACGATTACCACTAAAATACTTTTAATTTGGTATCTAATAATTAAGTATATCATGTTACTAGCAAAAATTTTTATGAAGGCATTTATTATTACGCACGACATTAGCTTTTTCTTCTTCTTTTAGATTGTGGCGAAGCAAGTGTTTTGACATAAGTCTTATATACAAGATTCCGAGCTACTAGATTCAATCGTGGACATTTCGAAATGACAGTTTAGTTTATTTAAAATGCTTACGAAAGAATAGAAACTAACTCCACTTTATTCATTACTCCATGTAGCAGCTCCAAGACGAATGTCGTAGACATTCCGAGGCTTATTTTAATTCAGCGGTTTTCAACGTTTTGTTTGTACTGCGTGGGGTATTATCGTAGTGACTACTTTTGTTTTCAATTACAAACCCGTGCGTCAAACGAAGTCGTGATAAAGGCCATATTTGTGAAAATAAATTTCTTTGATTTTCAATTACGACCGTTCCCTTTCGCACAAAGTCATCGAGTCAGTCACGAGTTTTTTACCTTAATCCACCAGATAAGGTTTCAACTCCTTTCTTTTTCTTAAACTTTAATTTCTACGTCTTGGCACTCGTTTTCGTTCGGTAGAGAGGATAGATATAAAGAAGAATTCGTTGTAAGAACCTAACTAAATTCCAGGAAAAGCGTTTAACAATATCTGACAATAAGATTATTCGTTGGCAAGTAAAATAAATTTGGATTGCAGTTTATTATGGATTTTTTCCGAATACTTTCCTGATAGACTAATATTTTCAATAATAAGAGGGAAATAAAATATTTTCGTGCAGTAAAATAGAGTCTATGATTTAAATTATGCCAGAGGTAATCACATCACACATCGTACTACAGTAAAAAAAATTATATTTTTAAAAACTCAATTCTATGCAATTGTTTTAGCGTAATGCGTGTACAAACAAATATTCAAGATAGACAAAAATCTAAAAACTCGTTTGAATATAGGTAATTTCACAGCTGCAGCAGACAAAAAGGATATTATTTATCATAAAAAATCAACATTTCCATAATTCTCGTAAGTAAGTATTACTTATTCTTGATTTTTCATTTCTACTGAACCTAAAAAAGCAAGTGTAAGAACCTTATATAGAGAAAAAGCAGTGAATAAGAAACGTTTACTGTTTGAATGAGCTGTGAAAGGGCGATTGAAATCCCAACCTTCTGCTATTTTTAGCCCAGTCAAGCAAAAGGTACATTATATGGATTTTTGATGAGGAATTTAGGTCAGCGCATATCTCTTGATAGCTTAACATTCCAAAATAATCAAAAACATGGGCCTACGTCAGCCCACTGCTGGACACAGGCCTCTCAAACAGAAGGGTTTCGCCACAGTTTATAGTTTGACCAATGTTGACGAGCAAAACTCCGCTGCCCATCTGCTTGTGGTGGTTTCCCCTTGAGACGCCTCTTATGACCCCCATAGGACAAGCGGTGGTTTTATTCTACTTTAGGACAAAATCTGTTTATACTAATAACTAACTAAATGTCTTTATTGGAATTATAACTACTAATAAGATTTACAGAAAAGTGAATAAAACGAACGAAGTGTTTAGATAATTATGATACCTACTTCAAATTTTGACTGAATATAAATAATAGGAACGTGTGGCTTTAAAATAATTGTCCTGCTTTGCATTGGCATATATCTTATACTCGTATAAACATATTAAAAGAGACTGACAATAGTGACCGAGTTTCTTGCGCTGCTTCTTCTCAGCACTACCCCACACTCGTCCCGAAGCAGTGGTAGGTTTAAATATTAGGCAGAGTAAAGCGCCTCCGGGGGCTTATTTATAGAAATAAAACTGATTTTTACTTATATGTTCTATCGTGCTTACGAAATATTCAATACACACAATGAAAATCCGACCCATGCACAGTGTTTCGTAATTCGTATTCATAGTTGCAGTACAAGCTTACGTGTTTGATTTTGTTGTTCCGGAATTTCACATATTTAGAAATCTACATATACTCGATAGTATTTACATAAGTAACAACTTTACAAGTACATTTCGTGAGTTGGTCGACAGCTTATTAACTTGTAAACCCTACTTCGCTGTGATAGTTCTCTAAGCTTTGTTAGTTAAACGATTATTACTAGTAATATGTGAGCTGAATCGCATACAGATAGAGAGTCAGACATATTGCAATTTATTTATATAAGTTGCTAAGTCTATTCGTTACAATTTCAGTAATAATATTATGATAATAAAGGGGGCAACCTAATTACATCAAAACGACTCTCGAACCTCGATATTTGTACAGGACAATTACGTTTGCTCATTAAGAATGGTACGGCCTCAGGGTGTTCAAGACTACGTCAAACATAGAGTGTATACCCTACTCATTGTTCAACAGACAGTTGATTTTAAATTCACTAAGTATTATTCCTAATTACTTTTTTATGAGATGATTTGTTGATTTTAATTCGGTCTATTATCGGTTGCGAATAAAGCCATTCATAAAATAGATATTCAATTTAAAAAAGGCGTACACGAAACGAAAAAATTTTACGATAGACTCTCCAAGTGATGCATTAAAATTAACTATTAACCATTAATTATTACATGGTTCATCCCACAGAACATGGAAATAGGTGTTCATCCCCATATATAGCTCAGGTATCACACACACATTCGATAAGTCATTAGTCCCATTTAAATTCAATTCAATACAAAAATCAAGGCAACTGTGAAATTACTGAAAATATAACAGAATTCGTAAAATAAATAACAAAAACGACGATTGCAATGATTTTAAATTATATTTGCATGGTAGTGTTTTGCATGGCATTGACCATATTTTTGACATTGAGGCATTGGGCTTAAAAATGCTACTTCACTTCTTGCTAATATTATATATTGGAATGTTTGGATGGATGTCTGTTCTGATAGAATCACGCCAGAACTGCCAGACAGAGCTAGGCTGACTAAAGTGCGATCGACAGATAGTACAATATAAGTAACCTGATTCCAAGGCAAAGGTAAGGTCATGCTTAGGAGTCAAAATGAGCGATACTACAGAATTCGAACGACCGATCCTACAGAATTCGAACGACCGAATTAGTTTATAGAAAGTTAATTACTTTTTATTACGTAAATTACATTCATTTCTGAAAATAAAAGCTAATTCGGCTTAACAACCCTTTTCTAATTAACTTAGCGTATTTTTTGCCTCAAATACGGTTGAAAGCGATAAATAAGTGGGCAAATGTTTTACTGTGTAGTTGTATTTAATAATTAACTTTGAAATCTTTATATACTTCTGTAGGTAGGTACGTACGACTGTTCAAAGTTAATTAATGGAATAGAAAAAATACCTAGCCAAGTGTTTACTTTCCTAATCAATATTATAAACAGACAAAGATTAAGCCCGAAGGTAATAACCAATCATTACAGACAGACAACCTCAATCCTGAAGTGGTTTGAGCCACATTAAAAGCCCCCCAGACATAAGATAAACTAAAAAATTTACATAGCGCCCTTATTACCACTATACCTACCTCAAAGTAATCCAGGTCTAAAGCCAAAGCCCTCAAATTTAAATACAAATTACCTTCGGTGAGACTTCAAAGGGAATTCCACCGTCATATCCCACGCACTACAAAAAACACGTGAAGAATTATGCGAGCGTATATTACATGTTCATAAATTATTCCCGCACGAGAATTAAGTAGAGGGCAATAGACTAAGGGACTGAGAATGAGCTGGCGATTTGTTTTTTAATACCCACACCAGTCCACAGCTAGACTTAGCTTCCCCAAAAGGCGAGTTCTGCCATATTCGCCACGCTAGGCAAGTGGGTTTTACATTACCCGTCTTTTCTGGAAATACTATTACTATTCAGGTATTTTTTTTTAATACAGGATTTAAAAAAAAAAACTTGTTTGGCAACACAGGCTATATGTATGTCAGTTAGTTTTAAGCTTGTTTAGTATTTTAAGCTTGTGTACATACTATGTATATTGTTATCTTTTGGCAAATAAAGTATTATATATTAGTATTAGTTAGTCGCCTTTTACGACACTCATAATGGAAAGGGAAAGCACTATTTCATGTTAGACAGGTACTATAAAACTTTGTGTTTCTTTTTTGAACTTTAATAGAATCAATTTAGACCTATTATCAGGCATCAAAAATCATCGAAATCGGTCATCCTGTTGAAAAGTTATGGATGGCATGAAACATTCATAAAAATATATTCATATATTCTCGTTCGTCTGTTGAAAAAGGTTCAGCTTATAAATCTATATATCGCCTTTATAGCCGTGACTATAACACGCCGACTTTGTGGATCGCATGCACACAGGTCCCTCAAAAGCACTCTCTTTTTAAAATAGTATCGGTGCAGTTTATGGGCGAATAGCTTTCAACTGTCTATACAGGGTGGACATCGAACATGGGATTTCTTATTACAGAATATTCTGCCAATTAAGGTAGATGCCAAATTCGTGGAAATTCACGAAGCTATTGTATTTATTTATTTAAAGTTGACTGCGCAAATAATAATCAAGACAATTGAAATGTGAAATATCTCATGGCGATTTTGAGTAGTCATCATTGCACCAAAGATAAATAATTCATAACTGTTAATCATAAAAACGCAAGTGAACACATAGATAACAAAAAGCTTATTATTTTAAATCTATGATTGAACTGGTATTACCACAACTTGCTTTTTTTGTAGCGTTACAGCGACTGTGGATACAAAACGATGATAGGTTTTTATAATAATTAATTATCAACCGGTTACAATGCAACATGAAAGTCAACAATATTTCATAAGTGGATAGTAAACCTACATATTATTCAGCAAGTCACGGGTTTAACTTCAACTAATAGGTGATTTAAACCATAATTAGTTCACTAATGTGGCTCGGCACGATAACTTAACAAATATAATCAAAGAGTTACTTTACGACCAGCATAATATGCGACATAATCTGAGACCAACTTTTTACGTCACTTCTGAAGTATGGAGAAGGTTGTAAACGTGTTATAAACGTCACATATTCAGTTTGTTCAAATTACTACCCAGTCATAACTAAGGCTTATGCTGCTTAACTTCGGGGATCTTTATCAAAACTGTACCGCCATTGCTTACTAAACAACATCAAACCTGAAAACTGCATGTAAAGGTATTACATTATTTTATTACATTCATTTATTTCCTCTTTTGGTACTTACATGACACGTACATACGACAATTTACAATTTCAAACAGATACAGACAGTTTTATTACAATTTATATGTGTACATTTTATAATTTGTGTCAATTTTAATGTTGCTTGCATAAATACGTTTTTATTAGTAGGGGTTAAAGTATGAAATTGCCGTTTCGTATGGACGAAATCGAGAAAAGTCATTTTTCCATACTAACATTTATTTTATTTTTTTTTAAAAACGCCTGACCCATTTTCGATGCAATTAAAGGTGAAAGTTAGATGGTTATAAAGCTACGCATTATAGTATTTAAATTTCTGAAAATCAAAGTATATAATACAAATATACTTAATTGAAGCAAAAAGGTCCTGACACATTGTAAGGGGTATTTTCAACGACATCCTTTGAAGTAAGAGGCACTAGTATTACATTTTTTTTTAGTCAAAAGTTACTTTATTTAGTTTTTGATACAATACAAAAAGAATTACGCAATAATATGACTATACTTAAGAGCTATAAACAAAATAAAGAGTGGGAAAATAATCGGCAATTTCATACTTTAACCCCTATTATTAACGTCTGGGTGTTCTTCAAAACAATTCTCGTGTCTAACCAGTCACCCTGTATTTCCACGGTAGCGTGCCCATTCCGTGCATTGGCTTGTGAATACGGAACTATCCCGTATTTCGTTTTGCTCTATTACGGGAAGATTTACGCTCAATCTTGTAATGCTACGACACGACTGTAATACTCATAAAGGTTGCCTTAGGAAGTCGTAAATCACTCGGACAGTTCTCTGGTAGCGGTGTGAAGTAGTGCTTTAGTTTTCGCGTTGAACGCAATTTTTTTTGTAGGCGGTTATTTCTTTTCTTTCTTTCGGTCTTGTAGAAGGCCTCTTCAAGTATATCTTGCGTTTTGATGATTGAATAGTGTGCATTGAAAGGAGTTTATTCTACTAAATCCACCACTGCCACCTTTAGGCTAGATGCTTAGCACTCTTCACATGCCGCTTCTCAACAGACACCCTACAATGCAGTGTCTGTCCGCTATAAGAAGCCGCAGAGTTCCTACCCGTATTCTCCCATCGTTTGCTAGGTACTTTTTCCCCTGCAGCTGAGGGATGTTTCCTTCAAACGAGCTTCAGGCAGAGTCGGATTGAGTACGATCGCGGGGTGATAACTCCCAGGACACTGGATAGGATAGGATAGGATATGGAGGATAGTTAAGTGGGTCAACTAGCCCTGGAAGAGACCTTCTTAACCCTGTGACGGCCCTCCACAAAGATTTTGACAATCACTGTTCTAATCAGCCTGTGACTGCGATTTATGTATCCCTGTAGAAACGAAAGCATTTCACTATGGTTATACAGTTTAAATATCAGTCACATCAGCCTCTCCACAAGGAGAAGCTGGCAGGTAGGTTAGCAATGGTGATTCGACCAATGCTAGAGAGATGCCGACTTTTTCTGGAGGCTATTAAATTTGTATTCCATTGTGGCAGCCACTAGTGGAAGCCACTAGTGGAAGCTGCCACTTCCATCCGCTTTGGTAGGTACCCTGCGGTGATAGTTCAGACCTTAATTTTGCGCTTAACCTAAAAGTTTCTTAACCCCAAAATATCGTTTTGTACCCATTTTATCCCCTAGACTACACCCGAATTCTGGGTATACAGACAAAGCTTTATTGCACTCCTATAATATTCATACAAGATTGAGTTGGGAGTTTTCGTTTCAACAGCAAACAGTTTTCGGGAATGCCTTATGATTTGTGAAAACAATTGGCAATCTGGTTTATTTTCTCGATAAATAACAATAGATTTGTCAATATTAGCTTTAAATTATTGATACTTACCTATTTAACTACTAAAATTATAAATGTGAAAGTGCTTAAATCTGCCTGTCTTAATTTCATCGAGCTGTTGCCCGCGACCTCGTACGCGTGGAATTTTATCACTTATTATTGTACTATATTTTATTTGATATTTTAGCAACTTAATTGCAATTATAATACCAGTATATAAACTTGAAAAATTATGTCTCAGGCGGGGCTCGAACCCGCATCTCCTCGCACGCCGAGCGTAATTTTTCAAGTTTATATACTTATTATCCTATTTCCGACGAAGACAATTCCAAAAATACCAAAATCATAAAAATCGTTCTAGCCGACTCGATATATATGTGGTGTAACTAACACGACTTTCTTTTATAATATGTTTTCTATGTATTATAAGTAAGTATTTACAAAAAAAAAGTATATAAGTAAGTTTATCGGTCGGTTGTCTAGTACCCCATACGACAGGGTACTTAATAGTACCTTATTTTGGGACTAGATGGCTCTGTATGGCCCAGTGAGGCATGTCTTAAATATATAAATATATATATTTATAAATATATGTACGAGTATAATCTATAATTGCTGTTCGTTAGGTTCGCTAAACTCGAGAACGGCTGGGCTAGCTGATTTTGGTTTTAAAATGTTTGTCGTCAGGGAAGGTTTAAAAGGTAAATATGGAACAATTTGGAGGAAGATAGTAATAACAACAATTCATTATTTCTCATAGAAAATGTTCTACATCAAAATTCTCACTTATGTCGTTAGGATAGGTGATACGAAGTTTAAGGTATTAAATCAAAGCGATAGACCGTGCTTCATGTCGGTGATTCCGAATAATTAACCAGTTGCATTGTGATCTAAAACATTTTTATTTTCAACGAAAATTTAAAAAAAAACTAAATTGTATCGGTTAAGGCCATGAATGAACTAAGTAAATCGGTCGATTTATGCTTTGAAAGTTAAAAAAGATTTTGGTAGTATGAGAATCGTAACCTCTTTGAATATTAAGATTCAATAAAGGATTTTGTATGTAAATTTGAATATCAATTCGTTAAAAATATGTCTAAAAAAGGTCTATGTCTGTAAGAACAAGTCACGTCAAAGGTCTGTATTAGGCAGCTTGCAAAACTCTGACACAAAATACGAATAAAAAAAGCAATTATATCGCGTCGAGGCTCGGTTTTGGTAAAAAAAACAATCGCAAGAGTCTGAAATCCTTCCTTATATAAACAGTTGTTGTGTTGAGAACAAAAGCGGTCTAGGTTTAACGTTGTTTTAATTATACCTTGTTAATCGTCAGCTGATCACTGACTCAGGGATTGTAAAGTTTAATTATCACCCAATCAACAACACTAACTTAATTTTGTGTGCACAAAGTTTATTCAACCCAAGAGTCGAACCACAAGTCGCCGAACTATATCCATGAATATTATGTGTAGCACTAATCCGACATAATGTTGGCGGTAAAGTGCTTATCAAAATGCCATTGCCATCGCTGCCAGGGATGTGCATTTGGATTATTAATACATTCATCAAATATCAGCAGAATAGCTGCACATACATAAAAAAGAAGAAATAAATATTCATATTCCTTATTTCATCTTTTTGTTACGTCACGCTTAAATACGTCAATTTGACGACTTCCGTGGCGGAGTGGCGTACACACCGGGGTCGGGTTAAAAAAAAGTATTTTTCTACATTTTCTCGGGTCTGGGTGTTTGTGGTATCTTCGTTGTTTCTGATTTCCAAAATACGAGGGCTTTAAATAGTTATTCAAATTGGGATCAGAACAATGTATGTCATGTTGTCCACATTTACTTAATTTTTTTTTTCCTGAACCAACCTAAAAAAAAATACACTTTAAAATGTCCTTGAATGAGTCATTGTAGCTGTTATCGTGTTTATGTATAGACATTTTGCCATTATTGAAATTCAACTTTACTCTTACGTACCTTCATGACATTACTTTATTTGATATTTTAGCAACTTAATTGCATTTATAATATCAGTATATATACTTGAAAAATTTTGTCTCAGGCGGGACTCGAACCCGAAAACTATATATACATTCATGACATTAGATTGAAAGCGACTAAGTTGAAAGAGCACCAAAATGTGTTTTGCGCTCAGAACGTTTTTCGGTTGACAATTGTGTTACTAATTCTTCATTGAATATCTATGAAAATAACTGATTTCTGTAGAGGGTAGGGCATTATAATAAAGCTAAGGAAAGGTTCCCGGGGGGGATCCCGGGCTTGATCCCCGGCTCGGGCAACAAAAGGTTCCGTATTTTCGAATATTGCTTGGGTTTGTGATCACCAACCCGCATTTAGCAAGTGTGGTGATAATGCCAGCACCCATCACTGCTGTGGTAACTTGAATTCAATGATGGAGGCCTTTTCCCTACAGCAGGATGATTATAGGCTGTTACTTTACTCTACTTTTAAGGAAAGGTTCTTTTCTTAAAGACCTACTTAGTTCCCTGATAAATAGAGGGCTTGGGGGCCACCACTTTCTTTAAATGCTTAGAGCATCAAGTTCCTTATTTTGGCATAGTGTATCAGCAATCTTCATACCAATAAGACAAGTGTATTATCAAATGAGTTTGTAAATTTAAAAATGAGAGTGGCAGCCCTAGCATTGCGACTAGATCACGCCAGGGTTACCAAAAGGGGTTTTAATCTTAAGCGGCCGTTTTGCAGCGACAATTAATCATCACTAAGACATTCGCAAAGCCCCACATGACGCGTTATCTGTACGGGCACACCAGCAAAACTCTAAGTCGCAGCCGCAAAACTGTTTTAATGTGATTTAGGCGGTGTTGGTGTTGAAAAGTTTTATGGTAATTTTAATTAAAAGTGTACCAGACACCTAGGGCCGCATCTCTCACAAGCTCACGAGTTTTTTTAGTCGTATTGATGATACCAATTTATACTTAAATTGGTACTGTAAATGCGGTTTACTTTCAAACTTTTTTTAATTCGGGCCAAAGTTACCTGCCCTATCAGGTATATTAAAAAAAGTTTGAATTCACTGCTACATTGGGATTTTAGATTTTTAACGTTTTATTGCTGATTTGTTACTTGAGTAAAAAAAGAAAAGCCAAGGCCAATGTAGCTTCAAAGTGTACATTTCAACTTTTAGGGACAAAGTAACCTGATAGGGCTAAAGTAACCCGCATTTACCTACCTACAACGATGTAACCTGACTATGGACCTTGTAGAGAGACTTGAAAATTTTAAGTATATAGACCTCTACGCGTTCTCGAGAATGTCTTGAAAACAAAAGTGATCCTAGAAGGGTTTCGTATTTTACTTTTCAAGTACGGAATCATTTTTGTCACTATGGAAAACTTAAATTTGTCCTAAATTTACCTGTTACATTTCAAGAAAAAAGTTCGTTGCTTGTTTGAATAACAGAGCAATTCAAAGACCTGATTCGAGACTGATGCAGTGTAATTAGGTGTAGGTACAGACATAACGTCATATTACTTCAATAAACATCGCGACACATATCGCCTTGCAGAGTAGACCTCTAGTTTACGTGCAGAAAAACATAAGTTCTCTCGACCTCAAGTGGCACAGTGTAAAAATACCGCAGTGTACTCAGTCCGAAATAATTGGAGTCATCACAGCCACCTGTACCTAAGCGGTCGTTAGGCTGCCTAATACAAATCGCGCACATTTTTCAACATCATAGCGCTGAATCAGCTGGACTATTTTACTCTGGATAGTTCATGTCGAGTATCGTTAGGGTTGTATAAAATGGTTCCTATTTTTATGGTATCTTTGGATGCCGTGTGGTGTCGGCACATCAAAAAAATAAAACCAAGCCAACCCCTTCTCTTCCTATGGGTGTCGAAAGTGGCTACTGTAGAAGTACAGCCAGATGAAGATTATCCAAACTGCGATTGCCAAGACGCCTGCCAAGCGTGGTTTTATAGCAAAATACTCTTATTGGAGAAGATTGAACACAAGAAAACCTACTTTTGAGGCCAAAAGACTGTATACTTTTAGTATTTACAGTCTCTACAGATAGATAGACAGACATAACAACGGAACCTAAAAAACTTCTCGACGTAAGCCAACTTTCATACACTTAGATACTCATTCAACGGTTCAATGGCGAAAGTAAAAAAAGGATACCCATAGATTAAATAACGTCCCTTGTGCTCTTTGCTAGCTAATCCGTAAATGTATCCGGGAGATAGAATAATATACGACCATAGTGTTTAAAAAGCATAGAAATAGTCTTGGAACATGACAACTGTGTTGGTCCTCTCTGTTCGTGCTTTACACTTTTAAAGCCTCGCTCGGCAATTAATGTCACAAGAGCTAGTACATTTTGTGTGCTTCCATTACTTATCTTTATTTATACAGAGACAACATAGGCTATTGGTGATTGTACATTAGCGGAACCCGACAGTTGGCTGGAAATAAAGCTAAATACCGATGGCTGTTGGTGTGGAAAGGCAGAACCTTTGAATGACCTCCACGCATAAGATGAATATCTATAGTTAGTCACGTAACATAGATAATGCCTCAACCTAATAAAGTTGAAATGTTATGTTGCGTTGAGTTTCTTCTAAGATGACCACATCTCTTCTTGGCGATCATGTCCAATAATACTAGGGTACACTCATTAATCTACACTAATATTTTAAAGAGGAAAGATTTGTATTTTTGTGTGTGTGTGTATGTTTGTAATGAATAAACTCAAAAACTACTATGCCGATTTCATAAGTTATTTCACCATTAGAAAGCTACATATACCCTGAGAGACAGCGTCGCTGCGGTGCAACACATCGTAAGAGCAGTTCGTAAATACCCGTATCTGCTTTTATACAATTTTACAAGAGGTTAAGAAAACTGGAAATCTTGGTCATTTGACAATATTTTACGGGCCGAACTAACTAATAACTTTCTTATAAAGTAAGTTACAAAAAAGTAACGAGGTGTAGTACTCGCTTTTTTGACGTGACAACGTCTTAAATTAGGTTGCGGCTGGGAGTCACTTATGAAAAAGTGTAACGCTCGGTAACGTTACGATGAGTCACCGAACGAGAGAGAGGCCCGCCGAATGCCTTGCGTCTCTCTCCCACTCAACTATGATCGGTCTGCCGCGCTATAGTTAAAATTTGTGCAATTCTTATTTTCATTCAATTCCTTGTTCCTATTGTGCAATTTAATTATATTCATATCAATAAATATTCTACCGAGAAAAAGACGTTGTCACGTAAAATCTTCGCCCGTAAAACCGACTTTACAGGCAACCATTTTTTTTTTTAAAGGACCTATGCTGTGGCAGATGGCCGTTACAGCTTCACTGGGCGGGTAGTTGTTGTTGTTGCACGCGCAGCGACGATAGGTTATATTTATTGCTAGAAAAAATCTTATGTCCACCCGTGCAAAGCCGTGACGGGCCGTTAATGTGATTTAAAGAACGTCAAAAAGTTCTCAACTAAATATGGACCCATTTGCCATAAGGGTGCACTATTAGTACAACCTATTTCAATCGAATAATTACAACATGACAAACATCCGTGCATGCCGACATAATTTTGCCTGGTTATAAAGTTGACACTGACATAAAATCAACGCCAATCATCCAAATATGGACAGTTTTAAGTGTTATTTTTGCATGGGACCGTGTCGTGTATAGCTAGTTCTTATTATATATCGATGGGTAAACTTCACACTTTTACACTTTTTTCGTTCACACTTCACGCAGTTAGGTGTTTTTCAGGTTCATTTGAAACACTTTGGAGTCAAAGCGAACGCGTGACAAGGTTAGGGAGAGTATGCACGATCGACGGGCTTTGTACTACCGGCAGAACAAATAGGGTGACGATTCTACTTTTAAAGTGTGGGACAGGATCAGCAAAAGTAGGTGATATACGTAATATTTGAGTAATATTAAAAATATTTTTCTTGAATAAAAATTGCGGCGGCTTCAGTTTGGATTTGCAGATATCACTTTTAAACTATTTTATCTCACTGCTAAGCGAAAGTTTTTCCAAAAAACTCTCCGCTGCTGCCTGTCCCCTCGCTAAGGCCTCATTATTCTCTGAAAAGCCGGTCATATCGTTATACCATCTTTTATGTGTCTCGTAGCTGATAGCCACCTTGGTCCATCCAACCCATCGCGTGATAATACACACATCAACACCGTCTAGGGATACTTTGTATAAAAATCTTAAACTCAAAAAATACTGGCCAGTGTTAAATTCTTTTGAAGAAAGCTTTCTTTTGTAAACCTTTTGAATGATTCTAAATTTGAATTTAAAAAGATAAATTAAAAACAAAATATTTACGCGGCATAATGGTAGCGAAGGCCGAAGGTTTCATTTACCTACAGTAGTTTTTGGCTATTTTTTGTATCAAATTTAAGTTTTATAACAAGTTATCGGTTAATTTCGAATTAATTTTATTGTGCATCATGTAGCGGCGCCATTTAACAAGAGAGAAAATGTTAAGGGCAGTATTCATGCTCCAAGCTGGGGCTAATCAACGGAGCATTGCTGAGGAGATTGGAACAAGCCAAAACGTGATATCAAGGTTATTGTCACGTTATCGTGCTACTGGTGAAGTGGCTGAAAGACACCTAGGCGGGAAGCGCATAACCACTCAACGACAAGACCGATTTTTGCAAGATGCCGCGAGAAGACAACCAAATGTTACGGCCATGCAGTTGGTTCAGAGGCTCCAGTCAGAGCACCAGTTATTTGTGAGTGACCAAACTGTGAGGAGAAGGCTGCATGAAGCTAACCTTCATGCTCGCAGACCGCTTCGTACTCCAGCACTACGCCGAGGAAATCGTGAACGACGACTAGAGTGGGCTCGTGAACATTTGCTCTGGGAAGATAACCAGTGGTCTGTAGTGCTGTTTACCGATGAGTCCCGGTTCGGTTTCCATTCCAATACACGTAGAGTACGTGTTTGGCGAATTTCTGGTCGTGAGAGCCGTCTGCAACATCCTCAGGAAGTCCATTCATACCACGGTGGGACAATTATGGTTTAAGTGGGAATTCGTGTTGGTGGAAGAACAGACCTCGTTTGGATCAGAAACACTATGACGGCTGAAAAATACCGTAACGAGGTGCTAGTACCAATAATCTACCCCCATCGACAATAAATGGGCCAAGAATTCACGCTCTTGCACGATAACGCCTGTCCGCAAACAGCGGGAATGGTGACGAGCTGGTTGCAGGAGTACGACGTATCGCTCTTAGGCTGGCCTGCTCGATCGCCTGACCTAAACACCATAGAACACACGTGGGACATGCTCCAAACAAGGGCTTCGAGTAATTTCCCTGCAAACATTACGACGAAAGAGCAACTTTTTTGCATCTTAGCCGGATCTGGGACAATATACCGCAGCAAGACTTGGATAACTTAATCCAAAGCATGCAAAACCGTTGCAGGACCGTTATTAACATCATCGGTGGTTTTACTGACTACAGATTTTTCACAAACTGTTAAAAACAGATAAATGTTTCCTTATTTTTACTTTTTCTTGAGAAACACATTCATTGAATAAAAATTTTGTGACACAAAAAAAAGTTTTCTGTTATTCTGGAGTGTAGTCTGAAAAATGGGCTTTATAACAATATATACATAATGTATGTTATTTTAAATAAATTTTGAGTAAATTGAGTAAATCCAAAGTATCCCTAGACAGTGTTTATATGTGTATATTATTTGCCCATCTATCCAGGTGCTTCGAATACATTTTAAACAGCTACCCTTACGAGGTACGTGTACGAGTAAATTTAAGAAACGATGTTTTTTTTTTATTGTCTTGGGTCGGGAATAGGTGGGGCCTATAAGTTCTTCGGAAGGTAGGTACGTCAATCCGTTGGTCCCGGCTTCTGTCGCAAGATGTCGTAAACAAGTCATGCTAAAGTAATAGGCGTGTTGGAAAACTACAAAAACTATAACACCAGACTGACATGAAATAGCCTAAATTATGCATTACTGAAAACATCGGCTTCTTCTTAATTATTTTGCGTGGCGTGCAATAAAGAATGCAGTAAAGAGTATTCGTATGTGCAATTAGTCTGTAAAAATATTTTATATTAATCTAATCCAGTTTTCCAAAAACACATGGCAACCCTAACCCGATGTTGACAAACTTTTTGAGCTTCGTTTTGTGCGCTGTATCAACATAGGGTTTCATAGGAATAGCAACTCTTTTCCCGGAACTACGGGTTTAATCTGTGCCAATCTAAGTTTCTTTCTAGCCTTATTTTTAATATCGAAAAACTATGTTTTCCTGCCTTAGTGTGCTGGTGGTTTGTTAGAAAAAAGGTCAAAACATGATAAATCATTAGGGGTAATAAAAGCTGATAATATTCTATTCTATCCTAGTCTTATTTTTATTTTTTTATTCTTACTAGCAACTGGATAAATGTATGTCTTTGAAAAAATATTTTCTAATAAAACTAAACTTTTAGTTCAACTACTAGTCAGATATGGATAATGTTAGGTGATCCGAATGGTCGGAACCATCAGTAAAGATAAATGCTCATAATAGTTTATTTTACCAATTGCAACACAGGTAAGTTTAAATTGCTTCGGTGAGATATTTTTATACTATCTGCTATTCTATGATCAAGTACGGCTACTTGGTCATTTCGCTATGGCTCACCTCATAGTTTAGATATGTGTTTAGATCGGCCTATCTTAAGGCCCGGTAGTTCGGCATTTATGGATCGATATTCATCGAACACCTATTACGCGCCTATGCTCCGTAAGTGCCAGCGCGCGACACGAGCCTGACAAACTGCCGCATTCACGTATTTTGTAGTTATTTAAATTAGTATATCATTTAATAAAATCAAACTCAGCGACTTTGTCTATAAAAATAAAGTAGCTTTAAATTTGCATAAAAATGTTACACCAAATGTCCGTACTTTAGTCGTAATATTAAAAAAACAATACAAACAGAGTGAGGTTTGTGATTTTTTTCTATCGAGCTAAGTTAATCAAATCATATAACCGAAAATAAATGTGACTAGACTATATTCTTAAGTAATACACATTATATTTTTTCCAGAATTTAAAACCCAAGAACCCACAGTTCATTTTACATAATTAATTTTAGTCAAATTTACTAATTTACAATTAAATAAAAATAGCAAGTACACTCTATTAAAGTAATTTGTGGTTAACGGTGTTGGTTTCACGATTATTCTATTGTGACGTGTACCTACAATAATTAAGTTATCCTTATTGTGAAACTGTTTGTTGACCACAATAAAAAAAAATGTACTCTGTACTCTTATTTACAAATCTAATCCTAAAATCTAGTCCTAAAATGGCATTTAAACATATTAACTCTTAATATGTTTGCCCCGTTGGTCTAGTGGTTTAAATACCGGGCCAAGATCTCGGGGTCCCAGGTTCGAATCCTGGGTTGGGCAACAAAAAGTTTCGCATTTTCGAACGTTGCTCGGGCTTGTGATCACCAACCCGCATTTGGCAAGCGTGGTGATTCTGCCAGTACACCCATCATTGCTGTGGTAACGTGAATTCAAAGATGGAGGCCTTTTCCCTGCAGTGGGATGATTATAGGCTGTTACTTTACTATGTTTAAAAGCCATATTAGGACTAAACTTCCTTTAGAAAAAACAATATTATGAACATACTAGCTGTTGTTGTAACAACCTAAACCCTTACAAATCATACTTTACTAAGTAACAATTAAAAATATTCACTTTGACTTTTTCCGACGTATATCGGTAACTTTATAATCAAACAAATTACGTTTAGGACGGTAAGCGATACTATCATATTTTAATAAATTCAATTTACCCTATTGTGTATAAATAAATACCTATCCATAAGAATGTGTCAAATATTAGTCCATGTGTTGCATTCAAGTGGTAAACGTTTTGCGCGAGAGCATCGGTCGGTAGCCAGATGTTGTCAATCTTAGGTTGGAACGAATGTAATCTAATAATTAGGTTAGAACTTTGGTTTGGATTTTAAAATAAAATTAATATTGCTAATTAATTTTGAATCTTTAACGTGATTGAATGGTGAATAGGAACTTTAGTTGGCTTTTCCGATATTAGTAAATATTCTTACCGGTTAAATAAGTAACGAAAGAGTAATTAGTAGGGAAAGCTAGGGGTCCATGTAACCTTCTATAGTTAACTATTGATAAAGTTGTTTACTTTAATTGAAATAGGGGAAATTAAATACTGAAGAAATGCTAGAGACCTTTTAGATCCATCATAGCCTGAAATATTTATTGATTATTTAGAGCAGGTTTAAAACCTCTGGTAACTTAAACTTTGCTTGTAAGTGTTATGTATAACCGGAAGACCATCCAAAGATGTCTCATCGCTAAATCACCGCTTTCACCCTGATTTACTGCCACCACATGTAACCCGGCATCAGATAACAATTGCATAACAGTTGGTAACCCGATGCCAGATAACAATGGCAACCCCGGCGCACTTGGACGTCTCGCCATGCCATAACTATTTAGTTGTAATTTTGTATCTTTCTTTTATAACCTTAATGTGTACCCTTCTATTGTCTAATGCAGTACAAAGACCGATGTGATAGACTAACGTGACGCCTAGAAAACCATAAATAACCCTTAAGTTTGTATCTTCCTTTCGTAACCTTCCCTTCTATTGTCTAGTACAATATTTTGTGTGTAAAGTTGCCATACATAAAGTCCCGAATCTCTCTGGAGGGGAGAGACTGATTCTGTAACTCGTTAAGTAAAGAGCTCGAGACTTAAGAGGAAACCAAGTTGTAGTTTGACTCGTAACACAAGGGTTTTTAAACAGGGAAGTGAGGCGCGGGGCGTGATTGTATGGTTAGATAAATAGTGTTGAGAGTTGAGATTCGGGATCAGTCCGTCGGGAGATGAGTTCTAGACCTCTTACTAATTTGCTGTACCGATCGCAATGGTAAAGAGATTAGTGCGTAAGTGCTCGAAGAAACTTCGCAAGGGCTAGGCGTCGTCAGATTCCTGAATGCACTAGGGCAATGCTGATTGGGGTGTCCTAGGCTGAGGCTGAGACTTAGGGTAAAGGTAGGATGGAGAGCTGCAGTGTCTGGTATGTGAAATTTGTTTAGTTGGATTTTCTGTTGAAAGTTGTCTATTTATTGGTAATAATAATGGTTAAATTATACCTTGTCTTACTACAATTTTATTACAATTTAAATTGGTTATTTGTGATTGATATTGTTAATTAAAATGATAAAGTCATAATTTAATATCCCATTTTATGCGGTAAAATTATAAATTATATTTTTCTTTAAATTCTCATATTGTTTTCAACAGAATTTTTGACATAAATTTTGATTTTATTCTACTTTGAAGATTCTTGTAGTAATATAAAAGGGTTTGATCAGAGATAATTTATTTTCATACTTTAGTAATTTTATAATTTAATCGTCAATTTATTGATTTTATTCAACACAGTTGAAATCAATCCTAGTTTATAAATTTGAAGCATTTTTAATTAGGGTGCCTTTATTTCTTATGTTGAATTTATGAACTTTGGTTTCAACCAGATTTAAAATATCTTAAACCTATTTTCATGATCTGGCGATGCAACGTCTTAATATTTTCTTGATAAATTAATTTGAAAGTTTATTTTTTTGTTTTTGTGTTATGTACTGATTTTACGTGTTTTGTTTTATCGTCCTCAATTAAATTACGAATCGGAGGGTTTTGTAGATTATCTAAATTTCCTAGTTACAGATTTAACATCTTAAATACAAATATTTACACTGATAGGTACGAGTTAGATTAACTATTGCAAAACTAGTTTCTATTAAATAATAACCAATTGTACAAGTTCAGAACGTGGTTATATTTATTACAAAACAATTATTGGCATTTGTATTATAATTCCTTTACTTACGGCTTTAATTTTCCCTTAGAGTGGAAATTGAAGTGCTATTTTAAATTTTATTAAACGTTTTAAGACGTCATGTTTATTTGCGATAAACAAACATAATAAGTTGGCATTTTATGCTCAATTGAGTGATTATAAATATTATTTATTTTTCTTTCAAATTCCGGATTTAAAGTGAACAGGAATCTATTATTTTTTAAATACAAAACATGTTATGAGTTTTATGCCCAGCTAAACATTAAACCTGAAACAAATTTCATATAGTTTATTAGTTATGATAATCTTCTGTGATGATTCCCACCTTTTGAAACCTAATTTAAGTTAGATTTTATCTACCATCAAACCTACACGACGTATTGAGGTTTTAACAATTTATTGAATCCTGCTAGGTCTGTTAACATTTATATTTCATCTATTTACCTCCTTTAAGCACCTTAAAATTAAAATTAAGCATTTATTTTAAAGATTTATTTAAGGACATAATTATTACTACATTAAGAAAATATGACTCCTATATTACGACATTACGTTTAATATCAAACCGCAGATCACATAAACGCAATTACTATGATTTAGGGCTATACGGAATACTCGTCCTAGGTTTAGACAGAGGTACTGTTAGGTAGGCAAAACCTTATCCTACCCTACTCCTTTAAACCCTATCCTATATCCTAACCTCTAAAGATAGATCCTTTAGAAACATTGGACTATTTTTAGGCATCCTACCTTTAGATAATTCACAATACATCCTTATCCTATAGACTGGGAAAAGAGTTTAATATAAAGATATTGTCGATTTGACATTGAATTACATTTTCATAAATTTGCAAATGGTTACAATGCTATCTCCGGCTATCATGAATGGACTGCCAAAGAAACATAAAATTATTCAATCTATGAAATCTAAATAATAGGGGTTGATGTGGGAATATCGATGGTTCCATAGGCCGTACCACTATGCCTTCATTAAAGGCCTATAAAGGAGTTATCGGTATTTTTGGATTAACCTTGTATTATGAAAGAAATTCGTTATATATGCTTCCGATGGGTTCAGACGGAGTCACCATTGTAACTGTTATCGATCCAAGATCTATGTGTACTCTCGAGGCTGCCCAGGTGTTTGATTATATGGATACCATTTCTCCTGTCCCCTTAGGGCTGTACGGAGCACCAAGGATGCTCCCAGGTCCCGGGTTGTAAGCACTCACCTGATCATCAGTTGATCGAGCTTTGGCGGCTAGATGATTAGATACATAAGGAGATGGGTACTGGTACAGTGCTCACTTAATGTCATGTATTTATCGGAAGTATTCGGGGTTAGTTAGTAAATTAGTAACTTTGGTAGACTTCTCATGAAGTCTTAGTTAGATAAGTAATTAGTACTTATATTAGATTCCTTTATCCCAGTCTACCTCCTTGCGCCTGTTTACGGTTAAACCCGTGGTTCAGGTAGATTCCTTTCCAATGGAGGTGACAAGTAGCTCCTGGTTTTGGTCATCACTGTGAATGGGGGCGATGGTGTGGGGCTCCTTCACCGCCCCTCGGGGCTTCCTTTTCCCAATTCTTAAAGGCGCATTCCCCAGGAAACTTATGAGAACTTATTTAGATATCCACGTACCTCTAAAAGAATCAGGGTTACTACTACTACATACACAACGTACGGTCCTACCATTTTAAAACTAGACGATCACAAGGCCAAAATATTTAATTATTAAGGGATTATATTTGTGCTCCACTTCTTCTTTTATTTTATTGAGAGGAGGTGGTGCTAACGACGATGTTGCTCTATCTAGTAACTGAGTCGAGAGAGTAAATTCATTGGGTCGCAAAGGGAGGTTCGTTACAATTGGTGCCGTGACCAGGATAATAATATAAAATACTGGAACACGGTTATTTTATTTAATAGGCTTATTAGCCTACAATTGTTGCCGTGAAATGGAAAGAGGTTGAAAACGTGGATGTTTATTTAAGCATATCTAAGATGACTGGTTTGCGCGTTGAGGAATTGGGGAAAGTGGGGGCGTAGAGCTTAGGAAAATCATAGGATTCATTGTACGGGTGCGGTAATAAGTATTTCACTATTCTAATCATTTTACTACTAAGTAAGTCATAACTCTAATCTGCATTATTCTCACCATGATTTATAGGACTTTAAGATAAAACGTTTGTTAATAGGTTTATTCACTTAAATAAAATAGGTATGCATTGCAGAGTAAACATGTTTAAGTTATTAAATTAGAAAGATTTATCGCTTAGGTATGTTCTAAAATATATTTTTGTTTTCACAATGATTTGATTGTATTAAACTAAATAAAAGTCTAAAAATAACAATGGTAAATCACAAAGTTAGGCTGCTTTTAGTGTGACTAATAAAACATTTCATTTCAGTTACATAAACAAGATTACGGGTCAGTCATATTACAGGTCTTTGTTCGGAACCGCCAAATTTAAACAACAGTTCAAGTTACAGTATTTCGGTACCGAGTTCTTATTAACTATAACTTTTGGCCACACGCACGTTTTGCTTACTCGATGAACAACAAAGGCTTATGTGTCCCATGATCATAGGCATAGGCATTTTGATGAATTAATAAACATAGCTAATGTTACCCGAGTAAATCTCACCGACAGGAAAGATTAATAGCTTTAACTAAAACAACACTCGGCTCTATTATCGCTTTGTTAATATTATTAAGCGTGAGAGTTCGGACTCAGCTGCAAATACTTATCGATGCTAAAACACCACAAGAGGTCTTGTCACATAAATAATTAAGTTAAACACATGTTGTAAGAGTTTAGTTTTTCTTTGTTGTCAAATTTACGACAAATGTGTTGGCATGTCAATTGAATAAGTAGATCCCAACAACCTTTCAGAAGTAATAATTCCCAAGTTAGGGATATTTGAAGTGGGTTTAAATGAGGTCTAAAACTCAAAACGTGTTTCACGTGTTTCAAGTACACTTAACTTTGTTTTTTTTTAATGTTGATTTATTGCTCGGTCATTTAGTAGGTTCAATTTTAAAAAGCTAGTTTAGATAAATAACATAAGTATCGACAGATGACTTTAAGTCCCTTTAGACTAATATTAATTATGGTAGGGTAGAAAAAAAAAATAGGGATACGTGTAAATTGAACCACATCTTGACAGAATGGTACTACTTAACGTGTTAAAAAGTAAGAGCCTTAATATTTTCCCAGCGTAAGAATAAAATAAATACATTTATTAATGACATTTTACAATTTCGGGAATAACTGATTTCATTTGATTTGAATTATATTTGGGTTTGAAATAATAATTTATACATTATGTAGATACGGAAAAACATACTCTAGCTATATGATTAAACCGATATTAGGTTTTAACTTAACCAATTAGTTGAATTAAAGGGATGGGGGCTATTAACAATCCAAAATATTTAAACATTTTGTAGGTTTCAGAGGTTAAAAATCTATTATTTATAGTGTCCGGTTCGATTCCGGAAATGGTGTTATGGGTCCAACGCCTTTAGCTCTTAACAACACTTTATTTATTGGATTAATGTTTATAGAATGCAGTAGTCAAGGGTTCGATTCCTAGATTAGTTACTTTCATGAAAAGAATTTAATTACAGAACCTTGTTTAAATGTGTAAAGATATTTAAACATACTTAGTTTAAGAAAGGATATAGTTGATTATGTCTTAATTTTATTTGTGGTTGTAAGGACAAATTTATGAGGTTTTGGTTCGACTCCAAGACTATAGGTAAGCGGATAGTTCGGTTCTTAGGTATAGCGGGGGCGTGTGAAAGTGTTATTTTATTACCTCGAGGTTTTATATAACCCAAATGCTTAGTGGCTAAATGGTTACCTCAGTTCCTGGTTCGATTCCGGGTTCGTGTACAAAAGGATTGTTATGTGTGAGAATAACTGACAAATATGAAAAGCTATGTAGTTATCTTTAATTTTGGAATTAATAGCGAAGTGAGAGGAAATATAAACTATTAGTCTTCGGTTCGACTCCGGGACTGTGTTAAACTAGTTTGGTATCATAGAGATACCATATTATTAGTTTTAAACATAAGATCAATTTTAACCTAGTGGCATAGTGAGTCAATTACTACTTTAGTCTCTGGTTCGACTCCGGGACTGTGTTAAAATAGTTTGGTATCATAGAGATACCATATTATTAGTTTTAAACATTAGATTAATTTTAACCTAGTAGCATAGTAAGTCAATAACTACTTTAGTCTCTGGTTCGACTCCGGAACTATGTTAAATTAGGTTGGTATCATAAAGATACCATATCAATAGTTTTAAAAAATAAGATTAATATAAGCGTAGTAGCATAGTGATTAAATTAATACTTTGGTCTCTGGTTCGACTCCGGGACTGTGTTAGAATAGGTTGTTATCATAGGCCATTTCAATAATTTTGAAGCAATAGGTTAATTTCAGCCTAGTAGCATAGTTAGTAATAAATTACTACTTCGGTCTCTGGTTCGATTCCGGGACTAGTGTAGATTACTTGTCTGCCTATAGTGGGGGCGAAATGATTAATTACATAAACTAGTTATATTTTAAATTAGCAGCTTAGTGGTTAGAAATTAATTGTACCGGGTTCGATTCCTGTACAGTGGTCAGTTAGCTAGTTTGTTGTGAAGAAACTAGTATTTTATCTTATTTTTACAAGTTAAATTATAATGGCTTCATATAAGTTTAGTTTTACTTTAATGGTTAAAATAAATAACAAAGTCGTCGGTTCGATTCCTGGACGCTTTGAATAGTGGGTTTTTTATCAGTAAAGTGTAAACACAACATAAAAGCTATTTTTATTATTACGATTCACAATACGTAATAAAATTAATGTAAAGTACTAACGGGTTCGATTCCCGAGTACTCAATCATGATTATTTATAATCATTAATTTATTTACCATCTAAATAAAGCAATGATCGGATATAATTGGAAATATAAATGATTTAATATCAGGAGGTGATATTAAGAGTTACTATAAATAAATGGATATTTCAAGCATATTCTTGTCTCTGTATGCCAGCGTAGTAGTGTGCATGGAGACGTGGGTTCGAGTCCCGCTTTAGACATAGTTTTGCGAAGTTAAGGGCTGATATTATGATTGTGGTTGGGTTGCTGGAGTATTAAATAGTGTAAATGATTATTTATTATAAAAAGCTAAATTAATCTATTATGTGTATCAAAACTAATTGCGTTTTAGGTATTAGTAAAATCAATTATATTACATTTACTCGTGTGGATAGATGGATGGGTATTTGTATTCAAAAGCATTTAAAATATGACGATAATTTAGAAAATTAAATGTTTGTGGTTTTTGTATTTTATTAGACATCCTAATTTGTTGACATTTTGACCCAAAGCACCCACAACATTAAATTAGTTGAGGAATAGGTGTTAGGATAAAATGTCCCAATTTACTGTAAATAGGTGAATTGAACATTGTCAGTTTTGAACTGGTCCTCAGCTGATTTAAACTCTACACCAAACCAGATCTGAGCACACTGCACATGCTCCAAGTATTTAATGGTTGTTAGGTGGTGCAGAGTTCTAAGTTGAAGATTACTTCTTGTAAAATGCCGTCTATTGCTGTTAAACGTCAATTATTTTCTTGTAGGGGTATGTCGACGGTATCAGGTTCAAACGTATAGCACGATCGGACTGATAGTGTCAACATATTGTCACTAGGACTGAGCTTGCCTCACAACCAAGCTTCCTTACGGAGAAACTCTGATTGCCTGGCAATAGTACCACCAGTACTTAAGTATATTGGATACTCGGAACTTCTGTACTACTGATACAGACATTGACGCTTGGTTTAAATACACACAACACATTATTTTGGGTACACATGTTAATAAATAAGATTGGTTATGATTATACTAAACATAAGATTGACTTTGTCTAGGGACATACCTAACTCTCTATCCTATGCAGTAATGGTTGATTATTTAGATTATAATTGAAAAAAAAAACCTTGTTTACCTAAGCTTAAATTGTTTAGTTGCAAGGAATGTTGTTGTGTTGATACACATTGGTAGTTTATTTGGTATAAAAAATAGTAATTAAAATATTCGTAATTTTAATAAAACAAATGTAAGGTTAGGTCATTAACCATACTCATTAAAGAAGGTTAGAGGAAAAAAAAATACCTATCCTTAAAAAAATAAATACAGGAACATTTGAATATAATATAAATAGTTATTAGTTAATTTGAAATAAATTAATGGATTTGAAGGGTTTGGTCGTGTAATTTGAAAAATTTTACTCCAGTAAATTACATAAAACTTTTGGGGGCGATTGTAACAACCTAAACCCTTACAAATCATACTTTACTAAGTAACAATTAAAAATATTCACTTTGACTTTTTCCGACGTATATCGGTAACTTTATAATCAAACAAATTACGTTTAGGACGGTAAGCGATACTATCATATTTTAATAAATTCAATTTACCCTATTGTGTATAAATAAATACCTATCCATAAGAATGTGTCAAATATTAGTCCATGTGTTGCATTCAAGTGGTAAACGTTTTGCGCGAGAGCATCGGTCGGTAGCCAGATGTTGTCAATCTTAGGTTGGAACGAATGTAATCTAATAATTAGGTTAGAACTTTGGTTTGGATTTTAAAATAAAATTAATATTGCTAATTAATTTTGAATCTTTAACGTGATTGAATGGTGAATAGGAACTTTAGTTGGCTTTTCCGATATTAGTAAATATTCTTACCGGTTAAATAAGTAACGAAAGAGTAATTAGTAGGGAAAGCTAGGGGTCCATGTAACCTTCTATAGTTAACTATTGATAAAGTTGTTTACTTTAATTGAAATAGGGGAAATTAAATACTGAAGAAATGCTAGAGACCTTTTAGATCCATCATAGCCTGAAATATTTATTGATTATTTAGAGCAGGTTTAAAACCTCTGGTAACTTAAACTTTGCTTGTAAGTGTTATGTATAACCGGAAGACCATCCAAAGATGTCTCATCGCTAAATCACCGCTTTCACCCTGATTTACTGCCACCACATGTAACCCGGCATCAGATAACAATTGCATAACAGTTGGTAACCCGATGCCAGATAACAATGGCAACCCCGGCGCACTTGGACGTCTCGCCATGCCATAACTATTTAGTTGTAATTTTGTATCTTTCTTTTATAACCTTAATGTGTACCCTTCTATTGTCTAATGCAGTACAAAGACCGATGTGATAGACTAACGTGACGCCTAGAAAACCATAAATAACCCTTAAGTTTGTATCTTCCTTTCGTAACCTTCCCTTCTATTGTCTAGTACAATATTTTGTGTGTAAAGTTGCCATACATAAAGTCCCGAATCTCTCTGGAGGGGAGAGACTGATTCTGTAACTCGTTAAGTAAAGAGCTCGAGACTTAAGAGGAAACCAAGTTGTAGTTTGACTCGTAACACAAGGGTTTTTAAACAGGGAAGTGAGGCGCGGGGCGTGATTGTATGGTTAGATAAATAGTGTTGAGAGTTGAGATTCGGGATCAGTCCGTCGGGAGATGAGTTCTAGACCTCTTACTAATTTGCTGTACCGATCGCAATGGTAAAGAGATTAGTGCGTAAGTGCTCGAAGAAACTTCGCAAGGGCTAGGCGTCGTCAGATTCCTGAATGCACTAGGGCAATGCTGATTGGGGTGTCCTAGGCTGAGGCTGAGACTTAGGGTAAAGGTAGGATGGAGAGCTGCAGTGTCTGGTATGTGAAATTTGTTTAGTTGGATTTTCTGTTGAAAGTTGTCTATTTATTGGTAATAATAATGGTTAAATTATACCTTGTCTTACTACAATTTTATTACAATTTAAATTGGTTATTTGTGATTGATATTGTTAATTAAAATGATAAAGTCATAATTTAATATCCCATTTTATGCGGTAAAATTATAAATTATATTTTTCTTTAAATTCTCATATTGTTTTCAACAGAATTTTTGACATAAATTTTGATTTTATTCTACTTTGAAGATTCTTGTAGTAATATAAAAGGGTTTGATCAGAGATAATTTATTTTCATACTTTAGTAATTTTATAATTTAATCGTCAATTTATTGATTTTATTTAACACAGTTGAAATCAATCCTAGTTTATAAATTTGAAGCATTTTTAATTAGGGTGCCTTTATTTCTTATGTTGAATTTATGAACTTTGGTTTCAACCAGATTTAAAATATCTTAAACCTATTTTCATGATCTGGCGATGCAACGTCTTAATATTTTCTTGATAAATTAATTTGAAAGTTTATTTTTTTGTTTTTGTGTTATGTACTGATTTTACGTGTTTTGTTTTATCGTCCTCAATTAAATTACGAATCGGAGGGTTTTGTAGATTATCTAAATTTCCTAGTTACAGATTTAACATCTTAAATACAAATATTTACACTGATAGGTACGAGTTAGATTAACTATTGCAAAACTAGTTTCTATTAAATAATAACCAATTGTACAAGTTCAGAACGTGGTTATATTTATTACAAAACAATTATTGGCATTTGTATTATAATTCCTTTACTTACGGCTTTAATTTTCCCTTAGAGTGGAAATTGAAGTGCTATTTTAAATTTTATTAAACGTTTTAAGACGTCATGTTTATTTGCGATAAACAAACATAATAAGTTGGCATTTTATGCTCAATTGAGTGATTATAAATATTATTTATTTTTCTTTCAAATTCCGGATTTAAAGTGAACAGGAATCTATTATTTTTTAAATACAAAACATGTTATGAGTTTTATGCCCAGCTAAACATTAAACCTGAAACAAATTTCATATAGTTTATTAGTTATGATGATCTTCTGTGATGATTACCACCTTTTGAAACCTAATTTAAGTTAGATTTTATCTACCATCAAACCTACACGACGTATTGAGGTTTTAACAATTTATTGAATCCTGCTAGGTCTGTTAACATTTATATTTCATCTATTTACCTCCTTTAAGCACCTTAAAATTAAAATTAAGCATTTATTTTAAAGATTTATTTAAGGACATAATTATTACTACATTAAGAAAATATGACTCCTATATTACGACATTACGTTTAATATCAAACCGCAGATCACATAAACGCAATTACTATGATTTAGGGCTATACGGAATACTCGTCCTAGGTTTAGACAGAGGTACTGTTAGGTAGGCAAAACCTTATCCTACCCTACTCCTTTAAACCCTATCCTATATCCTAACCTCTAAAGATAGATCCTTTAGAAACATTGGACTATTTTTAGGCATCCTACCTTTAGAAAATTCACAATACATCCTTATCCTATAGACTGGGAAAAGAGTTTAATATAAAGATATTGTCGATTTGACATTGAATTACATTTTCATAAATTTGCAAATGGTTACAATGCTATCTCCGGCTATCATGAATGGACTGCCAAAGAAACATAAAATTATTCAATCTATGAAATCTAAATAATAGGGGTTGATGTGGGAATATCGATGGTTCCATAGGCCGTACCACTATGCCTTCATTAAAGGCCTATAAAGGAGTTATCGGTATTTTTGGATTAACCTTGTATTATGAAAGAAATTCGTTATATATGCTTCCGATGGGTTCAGACGGAGTCACCATTGTAACTGTTATCGATCCAAGATCTATGTGTACTCTCGAGGCTGCCCAGGTGTTTGATTATATGGATACCATTTCTCCTGTCCCCTTAGGGCTGTACGGAGCACCAAGGATGCTCCCAGGTCCCGGGTTGTAAGCACTCACCTGATCATCAGTTGATCGAGCTTTGGCGGCTAGATGATTAGATACATAAGGAGATGGGTACTGGTACAGTGCTCACTTAATGTCATGTATTTATCGGAAGTATTCGGGGTTAGTTAGTAAATTAGTAACTTTGGTAGACTTCTCATGAAGTCTTAGTTAGATAAGTAATTAGTACTTATATTAGATTCCTTTATCCCAGTCTACCTCCTTGCGCCTGTTTACGGTTAAACCCGTGGTTCAGGTAGATTCCTTTCCAATGGAGGTGACAAGTAGCTCCTGGTTTTGGTCATCACTGTGAATGGGGGCGATGGTGTGGGGCTCCTTCACCGCCCCTCGGGGCTTCCTTTTCCCAATTCTTAAAGGCGCATTCCCCAGGAAACTTATGAGAACTTATTTAGATATCCACGTACCTCTAAAAGAATCAGGGTTACAACTACTACATACACAACGTACGGTCCTACCATTTTAAAACTAGACGATCACAAGGCCAAAATATTTAATTATTAAGGGATTATATTTGTGCTCCACTTCTTCTTTTATTTTATTGAGAGGAGGTGGTGCTAACGACGATGTTGCTCTATCTAGTAACTGAGTCGAGAGAGTAAATTCATTGGGTCGCAAAGGGAGGTTCGTTACATTGTCCGCGACTTCGTTTGCGTTAATTTCTGTTATAATGATCGCGACTATTTTTGGAACATTTTTCACTCATGCTTCGCTCCTATTGGTCATAGCGTGATGTTCTATAGCCTAAAGCCTTCCTCTATAAATGGACTATCAATAATTTTTCAATTCAGGCCCGTACTTCCTGAGATTAGCGCGTTCAAACAAACAAACAAACAAACAAACTCTTCAGCTTTATAATATTAATATGAACATATGATACTTAAAAAATTCAAATGAAGGTGGGTTACAAGTATCATCATTAATGAGCATATAAAAAAGCTACACATTTGTAATTAATTTATACAAAATTATTGGAAAAAAACTGCAAGACTCGATTCTTGAAGTTTAAGAAATCTATAAACCTACAAATTTTAACGCATTTGACCGGTTTTTGATATTTAGGTAGCCTCCACTCGTAATTAGCTAATTACCAGTTCTTCAACATTTAGGTTTCATTAATACTTACAGCTCCTGTAGTAACGCAAAATAACTGTTATACTAAAAGCTAAACGTAGAATGTAGAAAACGCCTTAGAAATCTTTTTTAATTTCTATTTAAATAATTTCATAAAGCCTTAACACACTGCCAATACCTACAATAATACTTAAAGTAACGTAATTACCTTAATTTAACTCAATTCAACGCAACTCACATTTATTTTATTATCTTTTACTATTTATCAAATAACTTTCCTCCTTCTAAAGATTCAAAGTGTGATTTATTACATACATACATACATACATACATATTATCACGCCTCCTTCCCAACGGGGTAGGCAGAGACCAAGGCCTTCCACTTACTACGATCCTGGCATACAACTTTCGCTTCTTCCACATTCATCAATCTCTTCATGCATGCTCGTCGGCTTAGAGTACTCTTGACCTGACCTTTCTTCAGAACATCCCCGATTTGATCGTGGTAAGTTCGTCTAGGCCTTCCTCTTCCAACGTTCCCTTTCACACTCGTCTTATAGATCTGTCTAGTCATTCTTCTTTCACTCATCCTCTCTACATGCCCAAACCATCTAAGCATCCCTTTCTCAATCTGTGTGACAATATCTTCTTTCACACTGATTTATTGGTTGCCAATTTATTGTCGGATGATTCAAATATGTAGCTAATAAACTGATAAAACAAGTATTGCATAAACCTTGTAACGTGTTTTCTATAATTATACTTATTTATTTAAAATACAATTCCTTTAAGAAAAAAAATAAAGGACTTCTAACAAAATTAACACTTCTACATAAAAATCAAAGTAACATAAATGTCAAACTTATGGCTGAGTCTTATCTTACTTATGAGCTGCCACCACATACAAGTTTGAATAATGTACTAACAAAACATAAAAACTCTTATCTGAAGGGATCTGAACAGGAACTAAGAAAATTGTATACTTTTTCTCAATAGATGGCTTGCAGTTTATTCATAAAGTTTGATGTTTTTTTAACAACATTGGTAAGTTAATAATTGAAATTTTTGGTGAGTCTTTGGTTTGTTTAAAAAGATGTCCAGAGTCCGAGATCCCTATTGTGAATATTAAACAGTCTTTCAAAAGTATTTTTCTCCTTATCTTGCGTAAGTCAAAATTATGTATGAGAAAATGTTCTTTTGTAGCATGGCGATGACAGAAAAAATCTAAAGACATACTGCCCTCAGCCTTAATATACATGGTGCATTTAAAACAACCTGGAAAACGAAGCCCGTTACGTTATGTGACCATTATGTATAATATCATGGCAGTGTAAATATTTATAAATAAAAATGGTGAAATAATTAAAATAACACTGCCAAGATGTTATACATAATGGTCACAAAATGTAGACTTCGTTTTACAGGTGGTTGAAATTGCACCGTGTATAAAATGCAAGCACAACGAACTTGCGAATTCTTCACAACAATAAAAACAAGACAAAAGACATTTATATAAGTTACTTAATTCCATTTCCAAGGTGTACTAGCATAAACAACACTTCGGCACGTAAAATCTCATATATAATTCAACACAGAGTATGATATGACATTTTAATGCTGCACTTGTACAAAATTCTTTGGGATGGAGAGGCACATTTGAGGTGAAATTGTTTCAGTGGAATATGCACTCTGTCTGTTCATCATAAGGTTTGGTTAAGATTGCAACAAGGAAGAATGAAACAGTTTTGAGCACCCAGTTTTGAACAAAGTGTTTAAAGGCATTTCTTTAGATCATTTCAGAGCGATTTCCTTCAGCTTTTTCTTATGAAAATTTAATTAAAATGTAAAAAATATTAGGTACAGCCTGTATAACCCTGACAGTTAGTGTACTAATATATATTGTATTTATTACTAGCTTTTGGTTAACACTTAACATTTCGCCCCCTCCCCCCCGTATTTTACTTGTCAAACAAAAAAAAAATTTAAGACTCACTGGGCCACACAGAGCCATCTAGTCTGCAATTAAGCTACTATTAAGTACCCTGTCGTAAATTATTTGTTTTTTTTTAATAATTATTGCAATACATACATTACATAATAATATAACTTTTAATTTAAAGGACCTACCTAAGGTTTATATTATAGATTACCCGCGACTATACTTGTGTGTTATAGTCGCAGGCATTATTTTATTTGTAAATGATATACTCAATTGAAGTTAGAGCTCTGTTTTATTACTTGGGGGAAGCTACGTCCGTGGTAACATATATCATTTCTGATCTAAAACTGTAAAGTATTTTAAGCCCTCAAAAACAGTCTAAATTTAAGCGTTTCTATAACAGTTACCACTCTATACGCTACAACAACAAACATACAAACTATCGCCCGCTAACCGCTCCGCGTGTTAATAAGGCTGGCCTTAATGTTACGACTTTCCCGTTGGTGCCGCTATTAAGAAGTAACTTACCTTACTTAGTACATTTCTAATGCTGGTTGAAACAATACTTCGTCTTTTCATCATACGACCCAACTTCATTTCAAAGTTACTTCAGAGTTGGAAGGGCTAATTAGCGAACCATAACGTTCCGAGTCGCGCTAATGGCATACACAATACTGCAGTCTATGTAAATATGTACAATATACACATCACATACATTGTTCTGATCCCTGAGTAACTTTGTTTGTGGAAATCAGAATCAACGAAAGTACCACAAACAGCCAAACCCGGGAAAATATAGACATAAACCTTTTTTTATTTGAAGCGACACTTTGAAAACTGAATGCATGCATGATTGCGTGATTGCTAGCCTTCATACATGCTGCTTGTATATGCATATGTAAATATGCATGCATGCATGATTGTATACTTGCTAGCCAGCACGCAAGCTTGCTGCCCTGCATGCAAGCATGTTTTCCTGCTTGCGTGCATGCATGCATCCTTGCCTGCCTGCATTGCAACGCGTACATAAGTCTTGAAATTAAATATTCATTTTCGGAGTAGACCCTGGGGTATATCTTAAGAAGGTAATTAAAATTAACTGTTCTGCATGCATTTTTGAGGGAGGGCGGGCGGTTTTCCTGCATGAAATAGTGCTTGCCTAATCAGTGTTAGTGCGGGTAGTGTGGTGAAGGTATCTAGGCCGGTGTTAAGAAGCGGAAATCATTAGCAAAATAATTTTCTCAATCCATAATTAGTTATGGATCTCCGAAAAGTAACGCCTGAGTCTATTAATTTTTAATTATATTTAAAACTACTATCATGTATACACAATAGTAAGAAGGGAAAAAGACTTTGTTTCTTCCTTACTTAACAAGACAGTGTTATCTCATTACTATGGCTACCCAACCATGCCCCTAAGCTATCTTGCAAGTAACAACAAAATTTCGCATAATGGAAACGTTTGTTACTGTAGTAAAAGGTACAGTCTGATGTATAAATTTCCGAATAATTTATTTGGATTAATTTTTTTCTAGGAATCTACCACGATTTTCATTGACATTTGTCATCATAAATGGGAACATGTTTAAGCTGTACTCCGGAAAGCTTATTTACCTTAAAATTTTACTTAACTACAAATTTTAGAAAATTTATTAGTGTTGTGAATATGACGGTAATAATATTTTCAAAAAGCTAACTCTACCTTTTGTACTCAATAAAGACGTCCACAGCTGGACAATGGCCTCCCCTAAGGATCTCAGCGCTGATGTGTCCTGCGCCCCACGCATAGCGGTTTTCCGGGATCTTCACCAAATCGTTTTTCAAGCAATGTAGCTTTTTTCGGATTACCTCATTACTGATTCTATTATGAAGGAAAACACCAAGCATTGCTCTCTCCATTACTGCCTTGAGCTTTCTTATGACCTATAATAAGTGACCTACAAGCAACTAATATAGGTGAAGTTAATATGTGGTTGACTGTACAAACTAAAACAACAAATGAAACAGATGGTAATTGAAGTAGAAAATGGAATGCGTACATTTACACCACTTAAGGCGGAATAAGAAAAAATGGAAAAAAACCGTGAAACTAAGATGAAAACAGCCAGAATTTTACTAACCTGCTGTATCTGCATCTATCAAATCGTATGCGTAATGTACTTATACAATACGAGTAGTAATATGAAAATAATTACACCTCGGAAAGGAGATAATTTAATTTTAAATCAGGATTTGCAAATTAGGACTTTATGGCAGAATAAATACAAAGCACGTAAGAAAACTTCATTAATTCAGCTCTCAGGCCTGGGTATGCTGGGCGAAGATTCTGTCAAAATTCACTGTCTTATTTCTGTTAGTGCCATGTGGCACCACAAAACCATGAAATATAGGTTAAAATCAATATAAGTACAGTATTATAGATTTTAGAGTAGGTTACGACTATATACGTTTTGACTGATAATTAGATAAATATCAATTCATTGAAGTGTGAACAACTGAGTCCCATGAATTTCGCCTCACAACACAAGGTGAATATATGTAATTATCACTGCTAACTGTGCGTAAGTACATCATAAGGTCGGCCATTAGCACAAAACAAAACATTACTGTGAAAGCATTTTGCGTTTATCCTAAATTGCTGTGATTTAACTAAACAAAGACCCTAATCGTGTAGTAATAGGACCATCAGGGCCGTATTTATAGTATCCCTCAAATATTGTCCAAGGCTGTATGTAAGTAATGTTAATCGGTGTTATGCGTAGGGATGGCCCTCTTTTGCTGTTTCTTTGCAATCACAATAGAACACAGTATACATAATCATACAATAGGTAGAAAACTGTTCACTGCCGTTGCCGGTAGGTCCTAGGTTGCAAAAGGGTTCGGGTCGTGCAAAAATTGATCTGTGGTTTCTAAACTTTTATGTAGTTAGTAGCCGGTGCCCACGTCTTCGTAAGCGTGAAGAAACTATTAAATTGAAAAGTATTTTTTTCGTGGATAAAAGTAGCCTATTTGCCGGTGTATCTTCGAGCCAAATTTCATTTAGTTTAGTCATTTTAGCGTAATAGAGCAAACATCTATCTAAACGTTTGGATTTACAATATTAGTAAGATTAATTTCAATTTTTATGCAACTGAAAGTTACTGCTTTACTATAAAACAGCATACAACTGTAGCAACCCTAAGTGACGTAAATAATTGTCGCATAGCTCAACAAGAAATGTACTTAAAGCTTTTTTAAATATACAATTGTGAGAAATACAAAAAACATACAACTTTGACAAACATAGAACTACCTGCATTTTAATAACAAAACCAATAAATGTCTATCCTTTAATCTTGCAACTTTAGTCCTGGATACTAGATGTACTGGCTCCCAATGGGGACTATCGTTTCTTTGCTCACTAGTTGGCGCCACTGTAGACTGAGGTCCAGAGGTATAGCTGTCAAAAGTGCCAAAAAAATTTGCGCCGATATAAAGTTTTAAATCTTTAATCTCAATAAGTTTATAACTATAATCTTAACGTGTAGCTATGCCGCAAAGTTGTGCTGTTCCGTTTTGTTTGGGAAAAAAAGGAGGACACACGTTTCCAAGAGATAAAACTGTTCTAAAACAGTGGCTAGTGGCGATTCGCAGGAATAACTTTACTCCGACTAAACATTCTCGTGTTTGCACAAAACATTTTGAACCCGAGGATTATGTGTTACCCAAAGAATCAAATACAGATAATCGTAAGTAATTTAATAATTTCTTTCTTATTCATCCTGATTTACGTAACTTTATCCTTACTTTCATCTCCTTTGATCTTTTGTTCACAAATTTTCAGCTACTCCTAAATTAAAACCAAAAGTTGTACCTAGTCAATTTTCTTGGACCCAAGAAAGCGAAGAAAGAAAGGAAAATAAAAGAAAACGTGCAGAAAGAGCTCTTCAACGTCAAAAAAAGAAACTGGAAACTGCTACACTTTCTTCAAATACAAAGGAAACACAACATGAAGAACATTTTGTTAGTAAATTCAAGATATTCTTAACTATATATACTATCACAACAGCTTCAAATAACATATACTGTATCATAATCACAATAAATTTACTTGAAATCCTTAATATTTATTTAAACAAAAAATTTGCAGCCTTTTGGAGAAACTTATGAAGAAGTAGAAATTGAAATTAAAAATAAAGAAGTCTCACTACAATGTTCTTTATGCAAATGTGAAGAAAACATAACTGAAGTTGCTAAATTGGCAGTACATGAGAAAAGTAGGAAAAATACATTGAACATGTTTCGAATTGAAAATCTGAAGGAAAAGCCTGAGATAGTACAATTTTACACTGGTTTTGACAATTATAACCATTTCATGTTTGTCTTCCACCTTTTTGGCGATGAAGTAAACCATATTAAATACTATCCATCATGGGAGCCGGCTAGAGGACAACTAGTTTTGACACCATGTAATCAATTTTATTTAACCCTGATAAAATTGCGAAGAAATATGTGTAATATAGAACTATCTCTTCATTTTGGAATAAGCAAAACTTCTGTGAGTAAATACTTTATAACTTGGGTTAATTATCTTTACTGCAAGTTAAAGGATCTGAATGTATGGGTACCAAAAGAAACTATTGATCAAAATGTAATGTTTCAAAAGAGGACCAATTCCTGTACAGTAATTATAGATTGCACAGAAACAAAAATTGAAAAACCACAAAATCCTGTTTCTCAACAAGCTACATATTCTAACTACAAATCTGCCAACACACTTAAAGTGTTGGTTGGAATTTCTAGCTCTGGATGTGTAACTTTTGTATCCGATGCTTATGGTGGATCTATCAGTGATAGAGAAATGTTTGAAAAGTGTGGAATAATAAACCTACTTAAGAAAGGGGACATTATACTTGCCGACCGTGGTTTTCAAATTCAGGATCTAGTTTCTCATATGGATGTTACAGTTAACATGCCACAGTTCCTAACAAAGGGCAGCAATCAATTTGAAGCACACCAGCTAAGAAAATCAAAGGTATTATCATCTCAACGTATCAATGTTGAGCGTATTATAGGTTTAGGGAAAACATTTAATATTTTGAGTCATAAGTTACCATTTAGTTTGGTAGGTCTCGGAGGAAGAATCATTTTTGTATGCTTTATGCTTACCAATTTTAGAAAGAACATAATGTGAATAAAGATTTTATATTAGGTTTATATATAGGCACTTAATAAATAAAATAAAAAACAAGTTAATTATGACTAATTAAACTTTTATTTATTCTTCCCTTTCCCTTTAAAACACACTGCTATACAAATAAATATTAAACATTGTAAATCCATACAATGGATATGATACTGAAATATGGTTGAGTTACTTTATATGATATTTTAGCAATTTAATTGCAATTATAATATCAGTATTTATTTTATTTTATTTATCTAAAATCACTAACAAGTTTACACTAGTAATATGCTTAGTAGATATACTTATTAACAGACTAAGCGCAAACTTAATTAAAGGCGATAACAGCATGCTCAAGAGACAACAGCTATACTAATTTACAGAAACAAAGAAAACCTGAACATATATAAACTTTAAAAAATATGTCTCAGGCCTGAAAGAATGTACTTATTGTGATTTTTTTGTTTGGACAAATAAAGATGAAAAGAGAATATATGTAAATAGAAATGATAAGCTTATTTTAGAAGTTATTTTACCAAAAATAACTGCTTTTTATCATGTATACATGTTAGCGCCGCGCCCGGTGAGCAAAGAGATGTGGGATCGAGTCCCGCATGAGACATAATTTTTCAAGTTTATATTATACTGATGGTTGAGTTGTTAGTTCAAACTACTAAACAAGTAGATATACTAGATTATGTTATAAAATTTTCTAGCAATAACAGGTAACATGTATACATGATAAAAAGCAGTTATTTTTGGTATAATAACTTCTGAAATAAGCTTATCATTTCTATTCACATATATTCTCTTTTCATCTTTATTTGTCCAAACAAAAAAATCACAATACTTTCTTTCAGTAACATATAATTGTGTTTGAATTTGAAAAAAGTAGGGGCTACTTTCTTTCAAATGATATTCGTTATTGATAATTTCTATGTGCTTATAATTTTCCACACTGATAAACTCATCTTTTATAGAGAAAGGACATTTCACTTCCAATACTGTTAGTTCACCAATTAAACCGTCAGGCGAAGCTCCAATATATGGATATTTCTTAGAAATGAAAAATCCACAACATTGTACTTTATTGTATGACATAGACTCGTAGGCTTCAATAGCTGTCTTCTCCTTTGAACATCCCCATTCAGTAGCATGACTTTTAAATTGCTTGGGAAATAAAATATCTTCAGCATACTTCACTTTATCTCTTCTGTCCGTAAACTTGCATATATTGAAAACATAAGATCCAGTAACCCTTACACTTCGTTCACTATGCCACATTTTGTTTTGTGACTGTTGCCTTGTTTGCTGCTCTATCAAACTTGCTTCTTCTGTAGAAACCTGAAATGAAACATTAGTAAAAGTGTGTCCTTGATGAGCATGAAACCATAACCTTTCATGCAGAAGTCATATAATAAATATGTATATATATATATATAAAAACTGGGATGTAGGTTACTTACAGTAATTCTGTTAAGGACATATTGGTCAAGGATGGGTAGTTTAAGGTAATTATGGTCATTGGATATTCCATGCAGGCAAGCCACTTCAAACACACCGCTTATACCAAACCTGTTTTTTTCTAAAGAACAATAGTTTATTACCCTGTTTCTAACAATATCATTCCATTCTACGGCACTGCAAGTGTTATCAGGGCGTGGATCAAAGCACAAATTTGTTTGTTTCCGTTTTGTGACATTATATTCTTGTATTTCAAATTTAAGATTTTCAGCTTTTATAGGTGATGAATTTAGTTTTCTTTTCTTTGGTTCATGCCATTTTTGTTTGTTTTCAGTGGGCGTTTTTTTGATAAGCCATTCAGAATGTTCTTTAAATCTTAAAATTGCATAGCAAACACAAGCTATGTGTTTGCAGACTGCCTTTGGCCCTTTACCAGCAGCACACTCACACATGGACTGAACAACTTTTCCATCTGTCTCAATGGCAATGTTCACAAAGTATGACAATGATTTTGTGTTTTCAGAGTGTACCTGTCCTCTATAAAAAAGCACATCGTTTTGGTTACATGTCACTAGAGCCATCAGGTATTCATTAATCATCATGTTATAGCCCTTTCTATGTACTGCTGCATACTCCGCCATTCCCACATTGTCTGCGTACACTTCTAAAAAGTGGGTGGTAATATTTACGATATCCAAGTCCGGGGATTCACTCTTAGTCGTTACACTGCTGTAGAAGAAACTGTCTGAAGGCCAATCAACAGTGTACACCGAATCATCTTGTAATACTATGTTTTCCTCTACGTTTCCAACAAAGTTATTGTTTCGGTCATAGTCTTGAAGTCTGTAAAAAGAAAAAACATAGATGTTACCTCCGCAAACAAGCATACTTTTCCCAAAAAATAAGTTTGATAACAGTAAACAAACTAACCTCTGAATTAGCTGCTCTTTAAGACCGCTTATTTTAGCGCCTCTTTTTCTTAATTCCGCTTTCAAAGCGTTCACATTCATCGCCAAATAATCCATATTTGCGGTAATTTCACGAAGGAGATGACTTTTCAAGAGGTAAATTAAAGAAATTATAACTTATGTCACGAAGTCCGCCAAAACCAGTGGAAAGATAATGTTAATATTGGACCTCACGCTACAGTAGCGCCTCTAGTGGCAAATTTACTAGCGATAGCCCCCATTCCGCTAAGTTACAAATGGCTCAATAGAATCGCAATTGCATCGCAATTGTATATTTTGACACATTTAATATGGTAGTAATGTCAAAATATACGATTGCGATGCCATTGCGATTCTATTGAGCCATTTGTAAATTAGCAGAATTGGGGCCCTGGTGATGTGTAATGCAATTGAATGTTGAATTTAAAGTTGAAAATCCATAACGGAAATTGAACATTTTGAAGTTGTTTGATGTAGGTACTAGCTGCTACACTAAACTTTGGGAAACATAGAACTACCTGTATTTCAAGAACAAAAGTAGTAAATATCAATCTAATTTTAATCTTGCAACTCTAGTCCTAGCTGGATGAATGCAATTGAATTTTTAATTTAAAGCTGAAAATCGATAAACATAAACATTTTGAAGCAGTTCGATGTACTGGCCACTATACTAATCGATTTTATGCTACACTGGAAAAAGTTAAGCGACCAAACGGTTCCTTAACCTCTAATGAATAGTGGGGACAAAACGTGCGTGATTACATCGCGCGCCGGACATTCCTTCGCGTTTCAGCCGAGACGAAGGGTGGACTCAATCACTGAATAGTTTTTTAAAAGAATTGCCATTTGATCGTGGCTCTGCCCGCTTAAACTACACGTTATATCAAATCAAATCACTTGTTTATACGCTCGCGGTAATTTTTACATTTTGTGGGTGTTGATACATTCTTGGTAAGCACTTTAGCTGTTTTTATAGCATGCAAATTATATATAATCATTTAATTAAACCTTATCCATAAAATAGTCATTAACATAGATATCATAATAACTATTTATCTACCTTAAATTTGGAGAGGGGAAACTGTGAGATGCAAGAATAGCCTACTCAAAAAAAAAAAAAAAAACTTTATTTTGGAACAGTAACAGGATAAACATTACAAAAGTAAAAACGATGTTATCTGCGAAAGTATAAACTGTGTTGCAGACAACAACGCCATCCTCCTAATAATATTAACAAAGTTCCAATAAAAAGTACAAAGTTGATCTTACTTTTAATTTAGTATAACATAAAACCCAAAAAGTTGTGTGTGCGCGCGCGCGCGTGTGTGTGTGTGTGTGCGTGCGTGCGTGCGTGCGTGCGTGCGTGCGTGCGTGCGTGTATGTGTTTGTGGGCGCCCGTGCGTGCGTGAGAGTTTTAACGTGTGTAGGAAAGAAGGATAGTAAAGTTTTTTTTTTTATGTTATGAGTTAAACGTAAGCAGCTGTTTAGTGTCATCGTATGATAGTGTTCGCAAGAACGTGACACATTTTAGTTTACACTCACGGAGCGTTAGTGGGTAGATGTTAAGTATTTTATTTAAACGGTTGTATAAGGTAGAACTAATACAATAGAATTGACGGCGCGCTAGAGCTGTACGGCGGGATATAGTTTTACATACCAGATCATGTCTACGTTTGGATTTGATTAATTTAGAGTCATATCCAAGTTGTGAATGTTTACGAAGGATAGTAGAGGTATTAGACCTGGATCTTTGAACCAAATTTCAATAAAATGGGTTTAGTAGATTAGGCGTGAAAGTGAAGACAGGCAGAGAGACCGAGAAATTTTTACATTTATAATATTAGGGGTTAAAGTATGAAATTGCCGTTTTGTATGGATGAAATCGAGAAAAGTAATTTTTCCATACTAAAATTTTTTTAGTTTTTTTAAAAACGCCTGAACCGTTTTCGATGCAATTAAAGGTGAAAGTTAGATGGTTATAAAGCTACGCATTATAGTATTTAAATTTCTGAAAATCAAAGTATATAATACAAATATACTTAATTGAAGCAAGAATGTCAGGTTACACATTGTAAGGGGTCTTTTTTAAACGACTTCCTTTGAAGTAATAGGCACTAGTATTGCATTTTTTTTTTTGTCAAAAGTTACTTTATTTGTATTTTGATACAATACAAAAAGAATTACGCAATAATATGACTATACTTAAGAACTATAAACAAAATAAAAAGTGGGAAAATAATCGGCAATTTCATACTTTAACCCCTATTATTAGTAAGAAAAAAGGCAGCCAAGATAGGGTTACCTATACTTTAGAAAATTCTTATTTTTCAAATTTGATTGCTCGTAAACTTCTTGATGCTATATGCTAGGGCAGTAATCAAGTGTTTTATTTTTTATCATCATTAACAGCCAACATCCGCCCAATGCTGGACATAGGCCAGTCTAAAATAAGAATATCGCCGTAATAGGCAAATTGTGAAGAGAAACCGCTGCTGCCCGTCTGGGTGCCCTTCGGTTCGTCTAAAATTTGAAGTCCTGATTTCGATTGGCCGAACCGTATTGGCCTAAACTTATAACGTATAATTATTGTCTAGCCTAACAGTTGTTTTCGCACTATCATATTTGGGTCTAAAAATTTAAAAACCTAATTTTAGTATGTCTAATATCGAATGCACTAAAATATATTCGCATCTTTCTTTTGGCATAACGCTAAGTAATGAAAGCCATTTTTTTTTTATCGAAAAAGTTAAAAAAACGAATCGCTAACAAACCGACCCCAAGCAGTCTTGTCTGCCCTACCCCTAGAGTGTAATTTAAAAGCGCGTAGGCGCGGAGGGGCGAGGCGGCCCGCGGGCTGAGGAGCAGGAGACTGTAAGCGAGGCGCCGCGGCTGAGGCTGGCCGGCGCAGCCGGCCAGAAAGCCGAAGCAGCGGTGCTGAGTGTAAGCCATCTGCGACGATTAGCACGCGTGGGACCGCCGGAGCCCCGCAGCACCGAAGCCGTCACGGAAGTCTGATTGTTTGGATGCATGCATGATTGCTTTTTTGCATGCATGTTTGCTTGATTGCATGCACGCCTGCTTGCTTGCATGCACGCTTGTTTGTTTGCAAGCTTGCTTGCTTGCTTGCATGCTTGCTTGCGTGCTTGCTTGCTTGCATGCATGCATGCTTACTTCTTTAAAATATTGATAAAGTTTTAACTTTTTGCGAATAAAAATTTGGAACTGTAAATGGTAGGTATTAGGATATATTCGGCTAAATGTCGCATTTGGCAAATTATAATACGGCGATATACAGTAAGGCGTAGTAAATATAGGCTAAGCACGTTTAGGAAGAGTGAAAATGTGCGAAAAAATGTTAGGCTTAAAGTTTGTGTGCCAGTGACAATTAGGAGTACAAATAATTCGGCAATCCGATATATACCCGCCCGTCTCCTAACCTAATTCTTTTCTTGCTCAGTACTACTACAGTCAACTCCTACAACAACACCCATATAATAAAAAGTGGAAAAGACAAGGACTAAATTTAATCTCTGAGCTAAAATTAGTTTCTTATCTAATACATTTTGGACCTCAGCACAGACAGGCCGAGACAAGGGTCCCGGCAAACAACTATGCGAATCGAATACGTCACTTAACTAATTCACACAAGGATGGGTTACTGAGATAGGAAATTTGGGGCATATTTATATTTAATCTTGTGTTTTCAGTTAAACCTAACCTAACCTAACCTGTGGTGCGCATGGCGTTTCATAGTGTCCGCTAAAACCGTTTGTCAAAGTTTTTAATAATATATTTTATATAAATAATTATTACCTGTTTCTAGAATACCCTTTATAGTATAAGATCCCACTGGTTTTTGGATGAAAAGTATTTTATATGCAATTAAATATGTCAATAAATATATCGCAAATGGGTTGACTAAAAAATTTCAGTCCAGAATTTTTAAAATTTGACAACCGAATTTCAGGTCTGGTTTTTCGCATTCAACCCTATACCACCGTGTTCATAATTAAATAATATTTATTTGCATATAACTTTATTTAATTAACCAGACCGGTGCAAGTTACTAGTATCGGTTTACCTGTTTAAACCTGCCTACTCAAGGGTTGTGACGGGAAAAAAATAGTCAACCTAACGTTTGCATATTCTATGGGCTTCACTTGGCTTACTTTCGATTGGTATGGAATTTGTCTATTAACCAAACCAGTAAACGTTTAAAAATAAAAAAAATGTTAATTAATCATACTCTGGACTGTTTTTTTTAGGCAACCCATTTGTAATATATTTATTGGCATATTTAATTGAATAGAAAATACTTTTCATCCAATAACTAGCTCGGTGAAGGTCGTTGAATGGTGGGATATTAGACTATTACCATACACAGATTTCTTGATAACCGAAAACCATAGCTGTTTTAAATATAAGCTACGGAATCAAAATGCAGCTTTGATAATAAAATGTTGAAAAATAAATGTACCTCAACCACAGAGAATTATATCCTACACTAACGAGCTCTAGTGGCAACTTCAGGCAACTACACTGCGATGAATATCGCAACCACTACTAATGATCGGCAAGAATATTTGAAGTCTTCAGATATTATACAAATTCAAAAAACCTATTGCAAATACATTTATACAATTATTTGAACTACTAGAAAAAAATTTTTGGTCGAATATTTTAAATTGTGTATGAAGTTAAGTCTCTACCTTTTTTTTTTTTTTTTGTTTTCGCAGGAAAAAATGCATTACGCATACCTACTGCTTCAGGGGCAGCAGTAGGGTATGTGGGACTCTCTTGTCGGTGCCCGACAAGCATACCCACTAAAAAGACCTGCGGTGTACCTTGCAACGTATGCTGGCAGTGTATGGGTTTCCCTTAGGATGCCCTCCATGCACCGCCTACGTACGGCCTATGCCGGGCCTCAGGCATAAAATATGGGTGATCCTGTACACCAGGAACCACCCCCAGTCTGGCAAGCTGTGCAATGCGAGCGTTGAGCCCCCCGGCCCAACGCCCACTAGCCTGCTAGAGGGGGGAAGTTGAGTTCGGCGTATGCCTTCTCGTCCTCCCCCATCTACGACTTCGGGTCGGGTCCGCAAGCAACCTCGCCGACCCGATCCGTGGCCACCCTTTACAATGACATTGCATGTCGTTGCAAGGAGCCGCCAACGTCTCACGCCCACTCGCTGCCCAGCATAGCTCAAACCATACTGGGAAGCGAGCGACTTCCGTCCGCCGCGGGGCTGGCGCCCCAACGGCAACACCGCCGTCGCACCCTCCAGCACGAACGGCCACAACAGGCCACGGGCCGAAGCCCGCTACCACCGTCTGGAGACGCATTAGCGATACTTATATGAAATAACTATTAACAACAGTAAACAGATTCTAGAGAATCTAGTTACTGCTACGAGTCTTCGTAGTAAGTTGGATAGGTAATTCAAAATATGCTACGGCGAACCTAAGATTGTAGCATAGCTTGTAGCAAAATATTGGCTGTGAATGAGCTTTCATAGCAACTGCTACGAAGAGGCTACATTTTACTGTTTGAATTTTACACTTGGGAATCCATGTCCATGACAGTATCAGCTTAACACAGACATTCCATTTCAGACAAACAAAAAAGCCAAGTGGAAATCTTCTTTGATATCGAGAAAACTGCGATGATGAGCACCCCATACAATATTAACTAGGATATTAATGAGGCATCTAAACCTGAATTGTGCTAGTATGCTAAGCCTTTATGTTCCTGTCAAAGTAAGATATGAGTAATAATGCATCGAGTAATGAGATACCCTACGAGCTTTCGTAGCAACTCAGATAAGTAATATGAAATGTGCTACGACGAACTAATGATGGTACTGTAGCTGTGTTTCAATCGGTAAATGTAAATGCTATTGAGACTTTGTTCCACACACTAAAAGCTTTCTCCGTTGATTATTATGTTCCTTTGATACGAGTAGTGTACTAATCTGGGATGAAGCTATATTTATTAATTCTCTATTTATATTTCTGCCAAAGACTACTAACTCTAGCTGAATTAATCAAACAAATACCTGTTAACGCTCGGGGCGCGGGGGCCACAGGCGGCGGAACGAACGATGCGGCGAGTGGGAGTGAACACCGAGTGAGGCGAATTCGGGCGATAAAAGCTCCACGCACTTGTTCACCGAGCGGCGCGCACGACACTCGCGTTCCATCCAATATCTTTCGATGTACCTTTAACGTTGCAATACGATTAAACCTATATATACAGTCCACACATTTTATCATTCGTCTACAAGACCCAAAGCTCAACCCATGCTTAATCATACCTACAAGATACTGGATGAGTTGAAAATTAACCTGAGTTACTACGACGGGCTACGTGCCCTCGTAGCATCTACTACAGTGGCTACGAAGGCTCGTAGACGCAATTAATTTAACAAGGTGTGTGCTACGAAAAAATCGTCGTCTCCTTATTTTTATTTCTTTTTAATAATGAAATGTTAACAATTAGGTAAATACTTGATGAGTATACATTTTGATTTCTTATTCTTCAATATTGTCGAACAATTTAAATAACGTACAGTATTAAGTAAATGCTAGCGAAAACCAATATTCGATGAATGACAAAACTCGCTTGTATTTTCGTTTACCTGATATTGTGTTTTGTCGTACCAATAATCCATAATGTTCAAGGCAATTCAAACAACAAGTTGTATCTTATTTCGCACACTTATCCCGTATAATCCTTGTATTATTTACCTTAAGTAACTATAAGGATAAGTCGTGGGAAGCTGCTGGATGCTGGCGGCGCGGGATCAATCGTTGTCCTTAGGGAGATCTAAGTCCAGCAGTGGGTGTCGTAGGGCTATGATGATAATGATGCCTGTAAGGATATCTCTTTTAGGGGCCCCGCATATTATCAGTATCATGGCTGACATTTCTTTAAAATTATAACTAAGGCTGGCACCAACATTTTACTACCATTAATTATTTAATTGGAGATATGGCGGACAGAACTCCTATAACATTCAAATAGTAGCGGTTACTCCACAAACACGGGGCTTGTTACTCTCTATGTTTAAAAGAGTTTAAAATCAACCACAAAACAATTCGCGAACGCAAATACGACTCCTTTGTAAATGCGGCTTTAGCAGACGCGAGTGCCGGAAATACACAGCGTTGTGAAAGGTTTCAGTTTCAGTTTGAAGCTTTGAAATATAATAATATAGATGACATGTTCATACCTTGTTGGGACCTGAAATTTTAAATCGCTTTGTTCTTCATTATTATTATAATAACTAGCCTAAGTATATTAGTTCAGTCGGACACGGGCTTCTAAAAATGGGGGATTTTGACATTATCGCTATGTTTAGCAGGCGGATTGGCGATCACAGTTTGATTAGTGGTAGAGAAAAGACACTGCTATCCGTCTTCTTCGGACATTACTCCTTTAATCACACAGGAAAAGAAGGTGTGGTGCTAATTTTTAGGGTTCCGTAGCCGAATAAGCAAGAAACGGAACCCTTATAGTTTAATCGAGTCTGTCTGTCTGTCTGTCTGTCCGTCCGTATGTCACAGCCACTTTATTCTAAAAGTATTAGCATTACACAGGTAAAACTTGATAGGTAGGTGTATCCTGTTGACTTTACGATTCTCATACAAAAAAATAATAATAATGATATTTAAGGCTTCCCATGCATAGAAATAAAACAAAAAATATTTTTTTACTCTTATGTGTGTATCTATGGATAGGTCTTTTAAAATGACATAGGGGTTCCTAGAACCTTTTTTTTTTCTAAAAGTCTAATGTTTGTTTGTTGTTTCTAAAAAGTCTAATGTTTCCAAAAAAAATACGGTATTTGTTTTTTGTTGAATGGTGATTAACATTTCATCCTGTTTAAAGTTATTCCAGTGAAACAAATCGCACTACAAACCCAATTTAAGAATGACACAGAATAACAAATTCCAGTCCTTCAGATTCTAGCTACATTAAAAGAAGCTCAAAGTGGTTCAATAACACCATAGTTGTAAGATAAACTGTGCTGGTCATTGCAGGCATAATAATTAATTATTATTGTTACATTCTCCTATATTGTATTTCAATTAACTTATGCCAATTACAAGTTTTAGTACTCTCCAAGATGGTTAGCGGTACAGACAATAGCGAACGAGGCGCGTCGAGGCGTGAATGGTTAAATTGAGTAGGTACTTACACGCACAAGCAAATTACAAATTAGTTTTCGCGATTAAATTACTATCAGCTAGTACAAGTACCTACAGTGCGTAATCGAAGTCAGTCCCATGTTTTAGGTTTGGAAGTCAACCATGTTTTGTGTTTGAAAGTCAAACATTTCCTGTGACTAGAAAATAGAGACTTTAGAAATTTGAGCCACTCTATAACATTATAAATACATATTGCTTCTGTTATCTTCCGTGATTGAGTGACGGTTTTTACGGTGTCGCCAGCTCGAAGCTCGGGTTCGATACTAAGACTGGTCAATATAGAAAAATATATTATCTGTATTACCTCGAGTGTGGTAGTTTGTTTACCTTCGTTATTTCTGATTTACACGAAACTAGTCATTTAAATAATAACTTGTTGGGATGATGTTAAATAAATAAATAAATACTTACTTTGTCTATTTATTTATATTATTTTGAGTTGGTTATTATGGGTTGGATTTTGAGTTTGGGGACACGTACGTACAACGACGTGTTCACGGGTATGGCTAAGGTGTCACAATATCTTTTATTTATAAATAAACACTTTATAACCCACATGACGTGGTAATACTCACTCGCATAAGGTACAGTCAATTTTGTACCAAATATGGGCAAGAGCAGTATCGCTATAAGCGATCTCTTCCTGGCAACCCTATGAGAGGACAGAAGAGTTTAAACAATTAATTAATTAATAGCACGGTAACCAGAATGTTTTAAAGTAACAATAGCTTTAAAAAATTGGTTGTTTGTAAAGTAGGTTTACGATCGAGATGTTTACGTGATAACGAGAAAATCTCCATTCGTTTGTATGCCGCTAGAGTGAGAGAGACGGAAGATCGGTCCACTCACTCGAACGCTATGCCAGCCTCCGCTCGTGGGGATTCCGCGTGACAAGTTTCACGGAATGACTGGCAGCGCTCGAGATGAGACGGGAGATCGGTCCGTCTCTCTCTCGTTATACCTGCGATCGCGCTCGTGAGGTTTTGGTGTGACACAAGTTTCTGAACATGTCACCCGACTAAAACGATTTTAAAGACGTTATCACGTCAAAACCTTCTTTATGTTTATAATTCGTTACTGCTTACTAGTTCCATGTTCAATTAGTTACTTACTCGTAATACGCATTGAAGGTACGCTATAAATACATTCGACATAAGAGTTATTTGAATCCGAAATCGACGGATGTCAAGACATCTTAATTTAGACATACGTGATGTCAGGGTTTGAGAGTCCGTGCATTCACTTAAATCTCACGAAGGGTAACTTCAAAAATTGCGCTGTGCGTAAACCATTCTGTGATTAAGTTCATTGTGGATTTAAAATGTAGAGACCCACACTATACTATGTAGGAGTAGGCATGACATCGGACTATTAAAACACTGTACCGTCACTGGAAGCTTTATATTGAGAATAGCATTTCCGTTTCCCGTCATTTGCCTACCCTTTTTAGTACGTAGTTTCCGGCTAAGTGGCGCCACCTGGCGGTCGTGCGCTTTTTAAGTTTCTTAAAATTTGCGGCGCACCATTTTGCTCATTGGCGTTTAGTTTACCGTCGTAACAACACGTTCACTGCAAGCCCTGTCTCTGTGATCGTTAAAATTCTGTGATATTATAATTCTCAGAGCAGGATTAATAACCAAGTAAGTTTTTATACAAACTAGTACACGAATCTGGTAAGTCCTACCCTCATTATTTTAAAATGATTAATGTATTTTATTTTAAGGAATTTTATTTCAGTTTCCAATAGCAATTTTATTGCTTAAAACAACATGTTTTAATAAAAACATGAAATATCATGCTTAAATATTCGTGTGACTTAATTGATGAATTTAACGGTTTTGCCGTTCGGATTAAAGTCATCATGTAATACGTAAAAGTGTATGGTGTCTTTTTCGTTTAGCATTGAGTGATTTGTTTGGCTCGGCTGGCAGCTCCTCGAGCTCCTCTTTAGCCGGTTAACGAGGTGAACGATACCTCGGGTGCCGTTATAAGATAAATACGCTTAATAAATGTAATTATAGATGAATTGCTTGACGAAATGGGTGAATTGCCTTGATAATCTTGTTTTAGTGTAAAATTTTATGAAATGGGTAAAATTTGGCAAACAAGTGCACAAAATAGCATACACACCGCTAATGATAAGTATTGATATAAGAACCTACTCGGAGGTCAGTGGAGCCCCTTTTTTGATCAACAGATTACTAAGTATATAGATTTTTTGAATTTACGCAACCTATTCATTGAAATGGAAGATAAATTTACCAAAATATGTAAGTCCCTAATGATAAACGCGAGTTAAAGTCGTAAATTTCTTTCAATTGAACATATGTTAATTTTAACAATTTGAACACGAAGGTTAAAGAATTATTCTCAAATAAAATCGGATTCTAATCAAGTGCAATTAGTTTGTGGCCACCGGGCAGAATTTCCAGAGATGCGACGAGAATTCAGTATAAGTCAAGTTAGAGATCCATTGAAATGCATTCTGGAGAAAACAGATAGCATTCGTAGAGCTTTTTGGCCTCCAAAGGGCGAAAAATCCACATAGCTAAGAACAATCAATCAAAGCGCTCTTGACAACTACCCTCCTAAGGGTAGTGATATACAAATCAGGCTCTGCCATGCAAGCCTATGCCTCTAATTATTCACCCTCGAGGGGTGTTACTTATTAACAACTACCCACCTAAGGGTAGTTGATATACAAATCGGGCTCTGCCATGCAAGCCTATGCCTCTAATTATCCACCCTCGCGGGGTGCCTACTTATTTATTAACTACCCTCGTAAGGGTAGTTAATATACAAATCTGGCTTTGCCATGCAAGCCTTAACCTTAATTTATCCACCCTCGTGGGGTGCCTACTTACTTATCAACTACCCTCCTAAGGTAAGTACTGCCAAAGCAAAAATAAAGGTTAACTCTATAGCCGGGACTCGAGGAGGTTCAAGCAAGGACTTAAAATCAGGCTCTGCCATGCAAGCCTATGCCTCTAATTATCCACCCTCGCGGGGCGCCTTATTACTTATCAACTATCCTTATAAGGTAAGTTATGCCAGGCAAAATTGCTAGGAGTTAATTCTATAACCAGGGCTAGCGGCCCGATCAAAGAGGTTCAAGCAATGACTTAAAATCGGGCTCTGCCATGTAAGCCTTTTAATTATCCACCCTCGCAGGGTGCCTACTTTGTACGAACTAGTGATAAACCTTCTATAGTAACATTGCTAGAGAATCATTTCATAATCAAGGCTCGCGGCTAGATCAAAGAGGTTAAAGCAATGACTTGAAATTAGGCTTTTTCATGCAAGCGGTACGCCTAAAATGATCCACCCTTGCTGAACTATCCTCAAAGGGATAGACCCCAGGTTTTGCAACATCGCCAGATGTTCATTTCATAAAAAAGGGCTCGTGGCCCGATGAAAGTACCCGAGGTCGTTTTAATACTCCAAGAGGTATCAAAGAGGTTGTTGAGGCCACGACTTGAAAGAGTTATGTCAAAAGTATCAACTTGTTAACTCGAATGTAGTCATGCAGTTAGCTTTTATCCTTACATAAGGCCAAATCAAATATTTCATGTCAGAACCCTTCTTAGTGTACCTCTTTGACTCTTACTGTTAGATACATCTAAATGCTCGCGAGCATATCAAAGTTACGGTCCAAACATTGCAGAAGTTGGGATGGCAAGTAAATTTAGAAATATCGGTTCTTCGTCCCCAAAAAAAGTATTATTAACTATATAATGAAAAATAGAATAATGTGAAAACATGAACGAATAGAAAAAATGGAACAAAGAAATCAACTGTAAAATAATTTTTGACGACCATTTGGATCAGCGGTAGTTAACGCTGCTTCTGAGCCATGGGTCGCGGGTTCGATCCCCGCACAGTACAAATATTTGTGTGCATGAACATGTCTGTTTGTACTGGTCTGGGTGTTTTCTATGTATTATAAGTATGTATTTACAAAAAAAAAAAAAGTATATAAGTAAGTTTATCGGTTGTCTAGTACCCCATACGACAGGGTACTTAATAGTAGCTTAATTTGGGACTAGATGGCTCTGTGTGGCCCAGTGTGGCATGTCTTAAAAAAAAAAAAAAAAAAAAAAAAAAAAAAAAAAAATTACAAAGAATAATTGAATTAATGGTATGAAATTAATTTCGTCATTTTTGTTGTGCCGCATTGTCGCATAAATCATAGATAGTTGATAGGAATCCATCGCCCCTAGTGGTGGTTATCTAACAACTAAAGTAGTTGATCGACAGATGCACTGCCCTTCCCAGGGGCAGTTTTGTGCTAAACCAGCAGGTTTGCGCTTAAACCTTGATTTGATTTCAATATATTTCCAATTTTGAACTTACTAGTTCCATTGAATTCAACATACTTTGCAAATAGACACTGCCGACTCCAGACCGACTAGCACATTGTACAGATTTCGTGATTATAAAACGGGAATGTCCAGTAATAGACCTATTTGCCCCCAAAGCTGCTTACATTGCCAGGCCCAGCAATCACTTGACCTTGGATTTGACTTGAACCTGGATCAAGCTTTATTCCAATTTATTCTACCCATTATTGCTTTGGTACCTTAAATTGATTGAGGCCTTTTCCCTGCAGTAGGATTATAATAGGCCGAATACATTTTGACGCAATTGTAGCATTTGAGCGTGCCAGATACGTAAGGTTTAGAAATCGAGAGTCAAGAGTTAAACTGTTTAACTTAAAAAGCATTGCAATAGCGGGAAGTTAAATTCTTTAAGAAAAGGTTGTCATGCATTTAGAAATAAATGCTAGCAATACTAAATGCTCTTCAGAGCCACATTCACTTCTACATCACAGTTCGAATCTTAGTGTGACAAGATAACAACAGGTGTACCTACATCTTCGCAAAGGGAAAGTACGAAATCTTTATTTCAAATGAAAATAACAAACTAAATTTTGAACATGTTAGGTCGGCCTCGACTACATTTCAGGATACATTTGGCGATGCGTTCGGTTCTTCATGGTACGATCCCATTACTTGGGTCTTTCTGCAAACGTTTCTAATATCAAGGGTGGTCACTCAACTAAATCTTTTAACATGGTTGTCTTTGCTATAATGGGAGAAAGTGTTCTGGCGTGTCAGAGACCGAGCACTTACAGTACCACTTACCTTAAGTAACCTCCAGATACATTTTACAAACAAAAGCTTTTACTTACGAGTTCTTGGTGAATCTATTTTATAAAGGAGATGTCCCAAATTGTATGGAGGCCAGGCCCAGAACCTGTACACGCCACCAAAAGATAGACCAATACACCTACAAGATTTTGTTATTATCCAATTCTTTTAAAATGGCTTCGTTAAGTGGTTCAAATAAAGAGATAAGTAAGAAAATAGCAATAGTGACAAGGGGTATCTGACAGCTACTGACATTTTAAGTTTTTTTTAGATTGACGCCATCTTGAAATTCCTAATGGAGTTTAATAAATTATTCGATCTTATTTATTTTTGAACCACTAAATTATAAGTTAAATAAATTTATATGTATTTTTCCCAGAAAAAGTATTTTTTTCTTAATTTTTGAAAATGGTGTACTATGTCTGGGCCTATTATGGGACATCTCCTTTGTCAAGTAGCTTAGAAATGTTGTTGTTCAAGGACAATTTCAATAGCGATAAGGTTAAAAAGCCTTACTTTTCAATTGGCGCTAGTCTTATCAGGCTTAAATTAAATATATACATTATCGCATAATACAATACTGTTACATAAATCAGCTGTCTGAAAATATTGCGATTCTGAACCATGAACAGTGAGTACTCACGTTCTAGTAAAACATATTCTTAAATTAATTGCTTTTACAAAACTCCAAACCATATGGGATGTAATATAATATAAACTATACTTATAAAATTATAACTGACACAAGAATATGATTTAATCATCACATCAAACATCAATTTCAATACTTCTTTGTACAGGTAGATGCATTCATGACCTGACTTTAGAATATATCCTACCTAAAGTACCTAACCATAATACAAAAACGTTACATTATGGCCTGAATTTGGTTCTACAACCGATACCAATAAATAGGTACTGACAGACTGTTTACAAAATTGATCTAATTTTGAATATAAATAATAAATATTTAAAGCCTCCTTTCGGAGTGGTTAAAATGATAACGTCGCTGAGTGATTGATAAAAAGATTCAACATTATTTAATATTTATATCAGTTTGAGCCTTGAGGTTCAGTACCTACGTCACGTAGGTACCTTACTGTTAAAGCAGGAACTGTAAAAAGATTTCTTGATTACACAGCTACCCCAGATAGCGTAAGATCCGCAGAAGCTTCCAAGAACTGGTTAGTAAATTACCCCATAGACGAAGTTCTAGCTCGTGGGAATTGGCAAACAGCTAAAACATCACAACAATCCTATGTGTGAAATCATAGATTTAATATACTGCTGTTAGATTGGCAATGAAAAGAGACAGAATATAATGCAGCTATATGACAGAACGAGATAGATCACAAGGCCGTTCACGTACACGCTAAGAACCCGTAGTGTTTTTTTGAGTTCTGATGTCTGTCACGCGCAACACAATATTCCCTTTAGTTTTACTAGTTTCATTTTCATTATTGTAAAAAAGTGTCGAGTTGACGTATTTTCATTATGGTTACATGTTCAGTACCTGGAAGTAACTCATCTAAAAAAAGGGAACCAACATAATTGTACATTTCACACGTCAACACACAATCGCGATTATCAGATGCAAAATGCAATGTTTCAGAGCTTTGACTAAAATTTTGTATACTAATTGATACGGCATTTTATCAGAACAAGGATTTAAATTCATATGAATTCAATTAAAAATAATATCAAATACGTGAATTTCAGCAATTACTAACGTCACTTTTGTATTTTAGTGATTGACGTTGTCGATGATATCTTATCGACATTTCATTAGCTGACATATTTCACATTGTAAACCGCATACAGCCTCAATCGTTGAAATACGTTAGAAATGGTTGAAATTGCCTAATAGAAAAGAATGTTCGCCCAATAAATATTGGAGCATTTGCAGTTTACATTTGGACCCTAAGTGTTTTTAACACAGAGGCGTTCAGCCTGTAAAATTACGCTCTGGATCAATCTCCATATTTTTCAAGCCCCCATCAATCCCCATTAGTTAAACATTAAATATATCTATATTTAGTGTACGTTTGTAATGTGTAATTGAAAAATAAATATCAGTTTTATTTCAACTTTGGCGATCGCGATCGCAAAATGAGGCAAAATTGTTAAATACTGGCAAGTAAAGCCTACGATATTTTTTACAATAAATTGATTTTGTTCGGGGACAAGTAATTATAAAATAAAAAACATATTTAGGTATTTACTTCCAGTTTTTTGGCGTTCTTTTAATAATACTAAAAAATAAGTCACCTGCGTCAACGTAAACTGTGTCGATGGAATCGATATCGAAAGCAAGCAGACAATGCAGTACCTGCACTATTTATCTCACTCACATGCTCACTTTATGCACACTAGCGTAACCTAGTTTTGGTCTCGTTTTCAGGATTCAATTGCCAATCTATCATCTATATTAAATCTATGTGTGAAATTCAATCAAGTGTTGATAAACTCTTATACAACTAATGAGATTGATTAGAAGAATTTCCTAGAAAGTTTTTCAGTTTGAATTTTTACCTTTTCAGTTATATTATTTGTTCCATTTAATGATAATATAAAGAATCAACAGAATGTTTGTTTTTATTCCTGTGTAATACACGGAAAAGAAAGTTGTCATAAATACTTGATTTTTATTTTTAAATCTGTCACATTGGCGTTACGCTAAGGCGTTATAATATTAAGTGGCGTCACCAGGCGATAACAAACAGATCTCAATATAAAGCTTCCAGTGACGGTACAGTGTTTTAATAGCAGCGTTTTACCTGAAATAAAACGCATATTAAAATACTTACCTCACTGGAAGCTTTCACTTTATTTCTGCCTGGTAAAATTGAGCCAATGAGCAAAATGGTGCGCCGCAAATTTTAAGAAACTTAAAAAGCGCACGACCGCCAGGTGGCGCCACTTAGCCGGAAACTACGTACTAAAAAGGGTAGGCAAATGACGGGAAACGGAAATGCTATTCTCAATATAAAGCTTCCAGTGAGGTAAGTATTTTAATATGCGTTTTATTTCAGGTAAAACGCTGCTATTATCGATATGAATTAGATAAATAGTCCGATCCAAAAATTACACCGACTGCCCTCGATTGACTTAGATTTTATGTCAATGTCAACTTTACTCGAAAGCTTTTCATCTGCTCACACTAGTAGTGGTGGAACACAGACTACTCGACCATTCGAAGCGACTGCATCGGTTTCCAATAATTTCCTGATCACTATTAAATTTGATGAAGATCAAGTTCTCAATGTGTTAAAAAGACTTGACACTCACAAAGGTGCGGGTTCAGATGGAATCCCTTCAATTTTTATAGTAAAATGTGCCAAAGCTCTAGTCAGACCCCTGACCATAATCTTCAACAAGTCCTTATCTTCAGGTTCATTTCCGTCTGAGTGGAAAATTGCGTTGATTGTTCCATTATTGAAATCCGGTCCTAGGGAAAATATTGAAAACTACAGACCAATCTCTATTTTGCCAATATTTGCCAAGATCTTTGAACAATTACTCAACCCAATTCTGTCCTGGCATTGCAGGCAGCTGATTGACTTCCACCAACACGGGTTTATGAGAGGCAGATCTACAGTCACTAATCTCACCTCGTTCATTGACAGTGTTTCCCGGATTCTTGACAGACGCTCATCGGTGGACGCTATCTACACAGACTTTAGGAAGGCTTTTGACCGGGTAGATCATGCCATACTGCTTCAAAAACTCTATACTCTGGGAATTGAACAACCACTGTTGAGTTGGTTTCGGTCCTATCTGCTAGGGAGAATGTCTAGAGTTGTGGTTGGCGGATACTCTTCGAAACCTTTTTTAGCTGGTTCCGGTGTCCCTCAGGGATCGCAATTGGCACCTTTATTGTTTAACATATTCATCAACGATATAGGTAAATGTTTTGTTAATTCTGACTACATTCTGTTTGCAGATGATTTAAAGTTTTACAGAATTGTGGACTCTGATTGCGACGCTAGTCTTTTACAGGCTGATCTAAGTAGACTTATAGAATGGTGTCAAAAAAACAAAATGAATCTGAACGTTTCTAAATGCTTATGTATGCGCTTCTCTAGAAAAAAATCAATTAATAATTACACTTATAGTGTCAACGAAAATACACTGACGCATGTCGGCTTTGTTAGAGACCTTGGAGTGTTGCTGGATAGCCGATTGAGATTCAATGCACATATCGATAAAATCTCCTCCAATGGATTCAAAAATTTGGGGTTTGTGCTGCGTAATTGTAAAGATTTCAAATGTCCTAACACAAAAATCCTCTTGTTTAACTCATTTGTTCGTAGTAGGCTGGAGTACTGTAGTGTTGTCTGGAATCCATTTTACGACATTTATACTATAAGGCTTGAAAGTATCCAAAAAAGATTTCTGTGGCACCTTACATACTCTTGTAATTTGGGAAAGATAATCAAAAAGTATGACGAGAGACTGAACTACTTCAAAATTTTATCTCTTTCGGATCGAAGACGTCTGCACGATTTGTTATTCCTGCACAAGCTGGCGAATGGCATCCTTGAGACTCCTGAACTGCTAGGAAGTTTAAATTTCTCAACTCCCTTAAAACTTCCCCGTGCATCGAGGTACAACCTTCTAGTAAGCTGTCCTAGTGGATCGAACCTCGGTCACCACGCACCTTTAAACCGCTTTATCAGAGAGTATAACGGATTGTCTAAGAAAAAAGAGTTGGACCTCTTCACGAATGGCATTCGCAAGTTTAGACAGTCGCTTCTTTAGTTCTAGTAATTTTTTCTATTCATTTTTATTATTTAGTTAATTTTAAGTTTCGATAAATGTATTGGATGTGGTTTGATTTTAAGATTATTTTACAATTCTACTGATAATGTTAACTTTTGCTTCTTTGATGAATGTTGTCTTCACCTGTAATTATGATAGCATTCAGCGTGTCATTTTTTCCTTAATATAGATTATGTGCCTTTATTAATGTATATCATGTTGGTGAACTTAAAGAAAAAATAAAAATAAAATAAAAATAAAAATAAATAACCCGACCAAATTATGTCGGCATGCCATGAGGCATATTTGTGTGCATATTGTATCTATTCGATTGATATAAGTTGTACTAAAAGTGCGCTCTTATGTCAAAGGGTGCACTTTTAGTTAGGACATTTTTGACGCTGATGTGTATCTAATTTTTATACTATATCAATGTATAAAACTAACTGTTCGCCCGCGGCTCTGTCCGCCTGAACTACATGTATGTTAGATCGCGTGGGCAGAAACCTGTGTCAGCTAGTAAAATACAAAATAGCCCCCTAGTCTTTATATCAATTTTCACCAAAACATGTTCAGTAGTTTAGCCGTACTTACAGCCACATTACAGCGTAACAGACAGAGTGACTTTAGCATTTATAATATTAGTAAAGGATATTTTACACTTGAATTTATGCAAACGCCATGTATACATTAAAGTATTTTACATGTAAGCCATACGCGAGCCATAATTACGCTGACATATCTAATATTTAAATTTCGATACAAAAGGATGCAATTAATTTCATGTTTTAAACCTACGCGCATTTACTTTACTACACTAAATTAATCAAGAACTCTAGAATAATTAGAATGTAGGTATTCCACAATTATTCTCCTATTACTTTACATAATACGTAGCCATGTAGCCACATTATGGCTATACAGCTGTAATATCATTGTATAGGTACAGCTGTCAAAACATTATTGAGTTTTATTTTTAACCTTGTTTTTAGGGTTCCGTACCCAAAGGGTAAAAACGGGACCCTATTACTAAGACTTCGCTGTCTGTCCGTCGCTCTGTCACCAGGCTGTATCTCAAGAGCCGCGATAGCTAGACAGTTGAAATTTTCACAAATTATGTATTTCTGTTACCGCAATAACAACAAATACTAAAAACAAAATAAAATAAATATTTAAGGGGGCCTCCCATACAACAAACTCGTTTTTTGGCCTTTTTGGTACGGAACTCTTCGGAACTACGGAGTCCGACTCGCACTTGGCCGATTTTTATCTAGCGGACCCCGCGAACTTCGTATCGCCTCCGAATAGTAGGTATTTGATTGACGTCTTAAATGTCATTGTCATCAAATATGGCGTGATTTGAAAAAAACATCAAGAAAAATTACATTTACTTAATTTTTTTTAACGTTAACTTTTTACTTATTATCCTATTCCTGACAAAGGCAAATCCAAAATTAGGTAATTCTAATATTTCGACATGAGTGTAAATAAAGTAGGTTTACATAAGTAGAATTTAATTTCATTATTTAAAAAAAAAAAAAGTGTAATTATGTTGTTCGTTTTAATGTCACTCAAAATGTTTACTACCATAGTACTTACTGATTATTCAGAGGAAAATCTGTTATTGGCCATAGTCTATAGTTTTATACTAGGCGTAAGTAATTGTTATGTATGTGCTGTTGATTTTCTCAATAAATAAAAATTAAAAAATTAAATATTAAAAAATTAATATCAGCGTTATTATTCTAAGTAATATCATTATTCTAAGTTAATATCATAATAAAATTTATTTCAACCTAACTAAAACGCAGGCAATAATTTTTGGAGGTTCTAGGCAAATTGTCAAAATTGACTGGCAGGCCTTGCAACCCATTATATTCGACGGTGTCCAAATACCATATAGCAAATCTGTAAAGAGCCTTGGCGTTCATATCGATAGTGGACTTACTTGGAACAAACAAACTGCTGAAGTAAGTAGGAAAATGTTCGCAGCGGCAGCGTCACTTAGCAGACTTCGAAATTTCTTACCCATACCCACTAAAGTTGCGCTTGTCCAGGCCTTATTATTCCCAATTTTAGACTATGCAGATTGCTGCTACTCAGATTTAAATGAGAATCTCCTTGACAAACTTGATCGCTTACAAAATTTCGGCAGAGTCAAAATAAGACTCATTTATACCAAAAGGTAACTTACTAAGATAGTCAGAAGACACTTAGGTTGTTGTACCCAGCTTTATAAATAAATAATATTAATAAAAACAATTAAAATAAATAATTTATACAAAACATTAAAAAATATTAGAAAGGATCGGAAATCCGTATTTTTTTCCTATCCGTACTAACTGAATCAAAATCAAAAGAAAAGAAAGAAATAAAATTTATTTGGCACCAAAATCATAACGATACACAATACAATAACATACATGAATTAATTGACAAAATAAAATTAAAACTAATAATAAAGTTACCAAAATGGACTCCGCTCAGTATGAACCAACTAGGTTATTATTACTAACGCAAGAAACACAACACACAGCTGCTATTTTCCGGTATTTTGAAACGGTAACGCATACCTAACGTTAGCCAAACTTACATGATTACAACAGAATTATAATAAAATTACTGCACATCTGTTTACATGATTATGGATTTTTCAAATTAATCCATCCATCTGGTGTCCCACAAGGATCGCATTTGAGACCTTTGCTTTTCAATCTCTATTTACATGACATCGCATCTTGCTTCAAGTACTCTAATGTTTTGATGTATGCAGATGATACTAAAATATATATGCCTATTCGTTCAGTATCAGACTGCGAAAGGCTTCAGTCTGACTTTGACAGACTTTTCGAGTACACTGTTCATAACCATCTTGAAGTGAATGTCAAAAAGTGCCAGGCCATCACGTTCACTAGGAAACATAATTACATTTTGTACGATTATAAACTTAATGGCATATCAATTACCAGGGTGGAAATCATCCGTGATCTCGGAGTCATGTTTGACCGTAAACTTTTATATACCACACACTTTGACTATATTACTCAGAGGGCCCATAAGATGCTTGGATTTCTTCATAGATCGAAAAAAACTTTTATTGAAATTCAGTCTTTAAGAATTCTTTATTTCGCCTACGTTAGAAGCATTATGGAATATGCCTCAGTAATATGGTCAGCATCTTATATAGCTCATTTGGAGCGCGTGCAGCGCTGTTTCAGTCGCCGTTTAATGTTTCGTCTCAAAAAACGAGAGTGTTACGAAGAGAGACTTAAAACCCTGTGTCTTCACTCACTAGAGGAACGGCGTTTGGTAGCAGACATGAAATTTCTGTATGATGTTGTGGGCGCAGCGCTGGACAGCCCGGAGCTGACTAAACGCATCGGACTGTGCGCCTTTGCAATGCGCTCCAGGCGCAGGCATACGCGTTGTTTCCACACTAGAGCGGTTAGGTCAAACTATGCTGCTCACTCCGTTATACACAGGATCGTGAACACTTTTGAAAAGGCATTTAGTGATATTGATATTTTTTTCTTGAAACGAACCCATTTCATCTCATCTTGGAAAAACTACCTCAGATTCGTGAGCCACCCTAGTAAACGGAGCATCCCACACTCAACTCACATTCACACTTACATTCACTCACACACATCACTCACACTTACCGGTCCTATTCTCCCGCATTTCATTCTTTTGTTACTAAGTAGTAGATATTTTCTTCGTGTAGCCTGCACTGTTAGCACATGAGTAAACTGTTAGATCGTCCTTTATATAAATTTTAATGTGACAAACTTTTTAATTGTCTATTTAAGAATTTTATTTTTAGTATTTTATGTAAATTTAAATGTAACTGTAAATTTTGCAATTAAACAAATAAAACAAAATAAAAAATATGATTTTGTAATAAATTGATTTTATATCCATATCCGTAAACAGATCCGAAATTACCCATTTAATACATCCTTGTCTACCATGCTCCGGATTTACCAGGAAAATATTCGATAAAGCACTCTAGCGAAGTTAGTAGATTAAGAAGCTAGGAGCGGGGAAAATAACAGGTGTAAGTCGGAGCTCAGTAGTAGGTAAGGGTTAAATATATTTATAGTTTTTAAAATCAATACCCAGCTGAATCCTTTTAGATACGTGAGTAATGAATGTATGTTATGTAAATACGTGAGTAAGTCATGACCATACATTTTTAATCTGTGTGTGACAGGAAGCGTTACTAATATATGAATGAGTTTTTTAAGCACCAATAGCTTGTTACACACTTGTTGAACACCGAATTAGGTATATGAGAAGAGTGAAAAGAGTAAAGTTACTTAACTTTATGAATACCTAGAGTCTGAAACCTGGAGCTCGTCGACAAACTACTGTAGCGATAAGGGATACTTTCAAAGCATTAGTACACCATTAAAAGGTATGGGTCACAAAATTAACTGCAGATTGATTTTCGTATTTATCTATCTTATGTTACCTTGTCTGTATATACTGGAAATAGCGAGGTTTGTAAAACAGAATACTCAATATTTTAAACGAGCCAAAGACATATTTCCAAGGAACACAAGGAACTCTGATAGGTTGGTCATCGACGCGGTACCTAAAAGTGCACGTTTTAAAAAAAACCTGTTATTATATGTGCATCAAAATATTTAATAAGATAGGTACCTCAGGCAATAAAGGACATGTCTTTCATAAGATTCGGAATTGCACTGCATAAATGGCTTACAGAACGTTTATTCTACTCTGTCCAGGAGTTCCTAAATTATAATTATAATTAATTAATATAGAAATATATGATTTAACATGATAAATTTATTATAGGTTAATGTATATTTGCATGCTATTGTGTTTAGCTGGATAAGTGAGACAAATTAACAAACCTGTGATCTTCAGTGTACCTTATTCAATGTCAAATAAAGAATTATTCTATTCTATTCTATTCTATGAAAGTTTAAGAAACCGAGTCCATGATCTATTAAGAGGTGATAACGAATAAATAAATGTCTCTAATACCAACATTATAGAATCTCTATTAGATACCATTGCATGGTGTCTCTAAATAAGGAATTAAACATCCTTCGTTGTTTCTGTTTTCCAAAATACGAGTGCTTTAAATAGTTACTCAAATTGGGATCACAACATGTGATGTTGTCCACAATTATTTATTTATTTACATATTTATTTTATAACGAGGTTACCAGGCCATCATGTTGGACTAGAAGAGTCCAAATAATACCTAGATAAGGATAGTTATTTTACACCTTACTTGAATCACTTAGTCATTTGTATCTATTAAACTACTTTAATAACGACCTTTAATCATCCAACTGCAGGGTCAGGGCAAAAGCCTCCATCATTAAATTCGAGTTACCATGGCAATGATGGGTACAGGCAAACCATCACCACCCATCACCACGCTTACCTAAATCAGTGTCGCAGCATGACACTGGCTGTAACGATACAGTATAATTTTTTTATTAATAAAATGTTAATAGGTATTGTTTTTAGTAATGAATTAAAATGATTTTATCTAGGAACGACTATACACCATTATGCCACGTAGTTTCTCTTTGTAAAAATCGTTTATTTCATCAATCTTACTTTAGTAATCTAAATATGGAACACGAAATAATGTCGGCGTTGGTCGGGTGAAAGAATGATTAATAGTATTCGTGTCCTATCGAATCTTTTTCTTTGTTCGCTCTTGACGAACGCGCGAACAATGGTCTAAGAGCAGATATTTTGAGTTTCATTTCGGAACTCAATAGGTAAGCACCCTTTGGAAATTGCTCCCCTTTGACGGAAACATGCCAATAAATGCTGGCCTCGGGCGGAGAACATGGAAATGCCTGCTATATTTTGGGAGAATAACACCACTAAATCTCTACGTACATACCACATACCAAGTAACGGGTAGGCAAGAATCGAACGCACATAAAACCATACGTCAAATAGACTTCACATCAGACAAAAATGTTCGGTATATAGTATTTCCTCTAGCCTTTTCTTTCTTTTATCGGTATTTGATAATATTAACGGCGTGACTTAGGTAATTTCTGTCGGGAATTAAAAAACGGTCAAATAAAAAAAACTAAGCGACTGATACTAAGATACTGTTTTAATAACTTGAACGGTTTTAAAGTCACTACACAGAATGGCCGCTACATTAAGATTGACTTTGAAATTGCAATGGATTCCATCCCACGTAGGCATAAGGGGTAACGAGGAGGCTGACAGACTGGCTAAATTTGCTTGTACTGATGGCACACATTATTCGATCTTGCCTTTCTATACAGAAGTTTTAACAAAATTTAAAAACATTTGTCATTTAAAGTTTAAAGAATATTTTGACGCAAATAGTAAAGAAAAAGGCATATGGTTCAAAACTTTGCAGTGTCAGCCTCCTCGAATACCGTAGTTTTTTAATATAAAATTAAATAGGGCGTACATTGTTACTCTTAATAGGTTGCGGTCTGGACATTATCCTAGTAATAAGTTTGCCTATATGATGAACAACTCCCCAAACTGCGACCTATGTGGTAGGATTGATGATGTACATCACATCCTTGTAGAATGTACTAAGTTTAGAATTGAAAGAGACCTAATGTGTCTTGTTTACTTATATTGATATAAGTAAACAAGACACAGAACCTTTTATTAGTATATTGGCAGAACCAACAAGCGAAGCTGCAAAATTGTTAGTCAATATGATTTTGCGTAATTATTACTCTTTAATTTAGTTTAGCTTAGTAATAGGTGTGTCGTACATAGATTAAGATTCGATGGGGCTGGCATGCTAAATTAGCAAAAGCCTCAAAAAATAAAAGATTAAAAAAAAAAAACTTGAACGGTATGAATATCAGTAAGCGAAAAATTAACTAAACTAACGACGAATATTGATTAATAATAAAATCTAGAACGAGTTTACAAAAAGTGGGTTGTGATTAATCCATTTCAGATTTTAAAAAATCTAGCCGTGCGACTAAATTACCTACTGTGAGCGACTAGAAATACAGAGGGCAACTTCAATATTAAGATAGAGACGATTTTTCCAATTGAGGTTTTGCTCAACGAACTACTAAAAAGTTTTCTTTAAGCACTTTGTTAATGATTATTATTGGTTACTGTTATTCTATTTGAAGTCTTATGATTTTTTAATTTGATACGGTTTTGAGTCTAGCAATTCGGCTTAAACTTCTTACAATACCACGTCTGGAGGCAAAAATGATAAAATTGCAGGACAGAATAGACAAAACACAGCAGAAAATAATGTTTGTAAGTTGATATTTTATTGATTTCTAGTCACTCGCAGTCAGTCGCTCACTTAGTAATACCACAGATAATATAATACTATAAGATAAATTTATTATTTTTGACACTTAAAATTTTAATTAACAGTCGCTTGTTTAAATACTGCCCATTCCTGTCCTAAGGCATTCAATATTTTCTATGACGTAGTGAAAATATGTATATACTATTTCTATGGTACCTACAATAGTTACGAATTCAGCTGTCGTATTACTTAATGCGTGAAATAAGCCACCAGTTTTAACCAGAAAGCTGGTAAATATCCCAAAATTCCGTGTAGTAAAAATCGACTCTCTGAACCCAAAACCGAAGACCATGAGGACGAAGGCGCTAAGAAAATAATGTGGACAACACTTATACGGGTTGCAGACCAAAAGCTAAGCTAAGTTAGTTTAGTTTAGCTCGCATAGCTGACGTAGTTCTTCATACTTGTGTGCAGACTGCAAACTATGCAAATTATACTATAAACTGCGTCAGCTAAGCGAGCTAAACTAAGCTAACTTAGCTTAGTTTTTGGTCTGCAACCCGCAATACAGGTGAGAACTACAAACACCTAGACCAAGATAAAAAACTTCTATGGTCACTATCGCAAGAGTTTGATGTTTCGAGATTTCTACCAAGAGCTCAGTTCTTCCGTGATCAAGGCGCTTGCAACAGTGCCGACATATAGGAAACTCATTAAAAACAAGGCACATGGTAGAATTCTCGAAACAAGTAACTTTTACAAGAGAAAAATCTGTGACCCTCTGTTGTGATCGTGACCGGGACCTAATAGCTAGCGACACCACGAAAAACGGTATGAACGCTTCTCGACAATAGAGATCGACAAACTCAGTAAATAAATATACTTACTTTATTTATGGTGCATTACCATAAATAAAGTAAGTAGTCAACCATGAGACTTAAAATAATAATCAAAAATATTTATAAATGAAACATTTTATTATACCCATAATTTCTCATTACTGTTTATCAATAAGCACAATTCTGAGTAAAAATGTAAAAGGTATGTCTTAAGTTTACAGAATAGTTTAAGTAAAAATTTCTATCGAAAGTGTAAACATTAAAAATTGTTTATAACAATCGGATTATGCTTATATCATGAACTTTTGAAATTTATCAAGAACACAAACTAGTTAGGTACACCTACTTTATAAACTAACATTTATTCCATATAAAGTGGATTGAATTCTTATGAAAACTGGAGATTTCAACTTATTCCTCAATATAAACCCTGTTTTTGTCAACTCTTACTTTAGGGGCACTCTTCAATCTTTTAATAAATTTTTCAGCAATTCTATCATCTATTTCTCTTCCTGTCGTCTCTGAATATTCAGAAAGTACTTTTTTCTGCAGACGCTTAAATGGTAGCTCATCCCCTTTTTTCTGTAAAGCAGACATTATTGCAGCATGCCAATTAAACTTATCACTTTTAGATACTTCTTCAACCTCTTCACCGTTGGCAACATTCTGATCATGCAAGCAAATACTTTCATCAAGTTTTTCGTCAACTTTCAGTTTCTTTTTCTGAGTTTTTTCTTTGTTTACAGGTTCGTTTTCAATGTTTTCAGTACTATTTTCAACAACCTCTACTACACCATTGACAGTATCTTGCCTCTTTCGTTTCTTATGCTTATTCTTGCCCTCAGCTGGTACAGCATCTTCTTCATTATTTCCAGATTCAGTCCTGTTCTTCTTTTTCTTACCTTTCTTGCTTGGAGCTTGGGTTTCTTCTTCTTCTTCTGCTGGTGGAGCTTCAGCGCTTTGTAACTCCGCCTCATACTTTTGTCTCTTTTTCTCTTCTTTACGCTGTTTTTTAGATAATTTCTTATCAGTTGGTTTGTCAACTTCATTGTTCACATTTTCCGTTTTTTCTTCTACCTTCACAGTTTCTGCTTGGGTAGCATCATTCTCCAAATTAATTTCTTTAGTTTCCGTTTCTTCTATATCTCCATTTGTTTCTTTAGTACCTGTGTCTCCATTGCTAGTAGCTGATCCATTCTTTTTATTTTGGTTTCCATTTTGATTGTTAATGTTAGATAACTCTGAAAGTTTCACGGAAATCAGGTCCCATGCTTGATCAATGTCTTTCAGATTGGTCTTGTGTCCGCAGACATTTTTAACAAAGTTGACAAACTTTGGCTTCTTTCGTGGTGTGTTGTTGTGTTTGCTGATAGCCTCAACGATCTTTCGCACATTACCTGATGCATTTTTATGCTCGTCAAGGACTGACTGCAACATCTCAACCCAGGCAGTCTGTTTCTTCTCACCTTTCTTTTCCTTTGCCTGGAACCCTTTTCCAGAGTATCTTTCTTCTTCTGTTATGCATTTGATATGACTCTCATAATCCTTACCCCTGAAAAAGAAATTTTGCATTCATAATATATTTATATTATATTATTATGATAAATTTTCCAATATTACTAAAAGTATAGTTTGTAACTCAAATCCTAAACAAATATCCCAGTTGGTAATTGATTAAAAAGATATCATTACTATTGTATTGTTTACAAACACATGTAGGTGGATAACCTCTAATTGTCATTGTTACATTTTTCTTGTTAGCAACATGTTGAATAATCTCACATACATGATTGATTACGTGCGTAAATAAATACATAAGAATCGAAGTAGGTAAGAGAGGAGTTAAATATACTTACAAAAAATCTTTGAAGCAATCCATGCAAGATAGATTGGGGTTACGATTCCTACATTTTGTTAAGTAATGTTTCTCGACTTTAGGTTTCTGTAAAGACTCCCCGCAGTGACCGCAAGTAAATACAACCATTTTCCACTAATTTCTTGCACGTGTTCTCCGATAAATAGGACAAAGTGTGTGATCAATGAAATCGCTAATATTCTATTATATGATCACTGGCTGTAATGATAGAGACGTATTCCTATTAGAAAAATGACTCAGATATCAAGTCCTTAACTATTGAAATATAGTAGAAAGCAAAACTATGCAAAAAAATCGCCGATAGGTAACAAAAATATTGCACTAAGTATTCCTGAAATATCTCGAAACGTCAAACGTCAAAACTTTTGACATTAATACTTTTAAATAATACCGGTAGTTGGCAGCACTAAAATTTTCTGGATACCGATAAAAACCATTGGCAAAAACCCACATACCCAAAGCAGTAACTAAATTATAATCTCTGAGTACTGAAACCTATGGAGATGGCATATTGTTCTATATGAACTGTCGGTTATACAAATATGATCTAAAACGACATTGTACTCATAAACTTATAGCCATCCTGTTTTGACTTACCTATAATACGCCATGTAAAAAGAGACAACAATATATTTATTCGCCTTAGTTTTGGCAAAATTAAAACGTGACGTCATAGCAATGCATGATTAAGGCCGTTTCGCCATTTTAGTTCACTGTAACAGATACTTCAGCTGTCAACGCAAGTTGTATTTGCAGTGTTTTGTGATAGAATTATTTTAATCTGAGACTTTCATGTGAATAAATTTATTAAATGCCTAATTGCAGAGTGGTAGGTTGTGGCATCAAAAAAAGCAAAAATCGACCAAACATCACATTACACCGGTACGTACTATTTATCTGCAAAAATACCAAACAATACAAGAAATATCTTATGTATTGGCTTTCCTATTAATAGTTTACATAGAATTCATACCAAATGTAGCTTATTGTATTTATTTTTGTGAGTTTTGATAGTATATTTCAAAAAAATATAAAGCTGTTTGTTTAGCGATAGAGCTGCCTTTCAAAGCATTTTTCATATCGATTTTTTCAAGTTTGATTTGTATTGTAATAATTTTAAACATTTTTTTTTAAGTTGCCTATATATTACAGAAAAGAAAACTGGGACTGGATACAAAATTAATGGAAAACTTAAAAACTCACACAAAATCTATGTTTATTTGTTCTCTCCATTTTTTAGAATCGTGTTTTAATCGTACCTACTCTTATTATCACGACAATATGAGATGATGCCGTAGGTATCATCACTAGTACCATACCAACATTTTAATTAGTAACTTTTAAGTAAATAAATCTGACCCAAAGTTCTATCAAAGTTCATAAGTAGGTACTTCTAATTCAAATCCCTTTTTAAATATATATATATATCAAGAAATATTTTCTTGCAAAATAAACCTATTTGCATAACTATTTAGTCAAACTTTAATTTCTAAAGACTATTAGTTTTGTCCTTAGAGCATTGTCTGACAAATAATGTTCTATTTCATACTTATCCTTCATGTATGTTTCAGCTTTCAGCCACCACCAGCCAGATTTATATTGTAATGACGTGTTAAATAAAAAAAACAAGAATATCATGCTAAGCCTTGTTGTATGAAAATAATATGTTTTTTGCAATATTGAGCTTTTTGTTTCATTTTATCACCTTTTAGTTTCATAAATTTGAGGTAATCTATAAAAAGATACTAAAATTACTATTTTGGTTGCCATACTTCAGGAGCGATTTAAAAATTACGACGTTGGTTATTGGACACAATCTTGGGTACCACAAAAATAGTAATTTTGGTATCGTTTTGTAGATGATAAGAAATAAATAAATATGAATATTAAACACACAAAATTATTATATCATTCAAATAAACCTTTATAAATAATATTATTTAGGACCTCTAGATCCCTAGTAGTACCTACTTCGAAACGATGTGCAAAAAATATTTCGAAAAATTTAATGCCTGCCATATTAACACATTCGCGCGAGCAACGTCGCGTCGCGTCGAGGGTAAATGTTTATAAAACGGCGCGACTTCTTCTCACGTCCCATAGATTATTATATGTATTTAGGCGGAACGTTGTGTTACGTCTAATTTAAGCGTGAATTCGTATACCGTGCCTCCTTTGCGCCGCAATACAGCCCATTTTTGGAGTTAGTTCCGCCGCCAGACATTGGAAATCTCATTTTTCTATGATCGTGCACACACACACAGAAAGGCCCCCGTCACCTGCGCAACGCCATAAGCCGCCCTCCCCGCCCTACTACGAACTTCACGCCAGTTGACCTGCGCGGTATCAGGTGACCTATTGTGCGCGTTGTGAGTGCGCCGTGCCAATAATTTGGATTGCGTGATATTTTGTCATGAAAGGTACGTGAATTTTATGAATTCTAATAGTAATCTTACTAGAGATAATCACTGTCATGATAACAAGCAACTAACAGCATCCTAAATGGCATGAATCTGAATCAATTTTGAAAGATATTAGGTAACGGTTTTTGTGTCTATGTTTTTGTCAACTTATATCGAATGGGTAAAAAATAGGCGGAAAATAATGAAAATATGATAAAGATTTCTTTGTATTGCTGTGCCAACTACGTGGTAATATAAAAAATTATAAATAACGTTGTTTTTAGCTTCTACTTCTAAAATAAATACTGTTGTGTTGTGCGAAAGAAATGCTGGTTTATTGTTTCAATATGAAACATAATGATTATTTTGCTTATGGGTTTTAGTCTGTAGTAACAGTATAATGTCTCTTTCTCGCAGATGGATAAGGAAGAAGAACGTATTATGAAACTTTTTGAAGAAGAGACGTGTATAACCGTCGGACGTGATAACATGTTGTGCCGTGTAGCTTGTTGCATTGTGCATTTGTTACGGCGGAACATCTTCACACGTTGCTTTAATTTGTATGGAAAAAAGTTGCGCCTCTAAGCGACATTTTGGACATGAGATTGCTCACGCGAACGTGTTAAGAGGGGAATTTCTCTGGTTAGACAATTGTATAAATTAAAAAGCCCTTAAAGTATCGCCGCGAATAGTATTGAATAACAACTTCATCTATAAATATATCGATGCACAATAGGACAGCACTACGGAAACGCTAAATTTTTGTTTCTCGATGAGTTTAGGTATACACGTTTTTTTCTCCATCTCCATAGGTTTCAGTACTCAGAGATATAAATACTCTTTCTTCCATACAATCATTGACATTTGACTTATTCAACAGTTCAAATTTTATTTTTTTTGATAATCCTATATCCTTTTACCACGAATTTAAATATTAACCTGGATCGAGTACTTATATTTCATATTTTCAAATGTGCACTCTAAAACAATAAAACTAAGATTACTTTTTCTCTGCCAAATGGAAAAGTAGGAAAACGAGCCAAGGAGATAACTAAAATAGTAGTGTGTCCTTGTCTAGCAAGTATGTTATGGAGAAGAGTGTCCACGCTATAAGTAATTTATGATAATAAGTTTTTTTAATTTAGAAATGACCGGGTTTTTTTTCACTATCTAAAATTGCATATTTTGATGGTTGATGTGTAATAATGATAGCTTATTAATTATTATTAATCATCAAAATGTGTGATATTATTGTGTAGTATGCTAATTATTTATGATCCAAACATGAATTTAAATACTAATTAAAAATCATTAGTTTAAGCCACTGCTGGGACTTGAACCTTCAACCTCATAGTGTGAGTCAAGCATTTTAAAAAATTACCACAGCTCATAAATAAAAATATTTAGTTAGATTTTAGTCTATGTGTATTTTATTGTTGTACAGGATGCCAAAGGATGAATCTTTAGCTGGAAAGTGGAAAGAAACCTGGCAAAAAAATATTTGTTACCCACCAATGAAAAAAAAAATTTCCAAAAAAATATCAATTTTATCCTCGCTTAAATGATATTCCTCATCATCCAGTACAATCTCTCCCTACTGAATCAAGACACGAACTAATTAAAAGTATCGCAAACAGATAATTAAGCTTAAAATTAAAAACGCACGCCAAAGAAGATACTCTTAAAATGACGGGGGAAAAACTGACGATGCGACAACGGCTGCATATAATAATTTGATTCAATAATGTTAAAATTTCTTATAAATTTTTTGTCATTAATATCTTGTTTTATTTCCTTTGCTCCGATTCGGTCCTAAGCGAGTTTACTACCACTTCAACTTAACGATCCACTGCAACTCTCCTATTCCACTATAGTAAAGAACATACCTAATTAAATAAAGATAAATAGCATGGGCTAGCAGGTGACTATTAGTGCTTAAAATCCGTTTTAGATAGTTTTTATTACAATAAGTATTTATCAATCCAGTAAGGCTATCCCAGAAAATAATATTTTATGGACACCGTATTAGAAAAGGAGGCACTTCTACTTTCGAACCTCTCTCTCTCGGCTCGTTTTTTTTGAGATACTGGCTACTGCGCAGTCCAGCCAAAGTTTAGGTTCATGCCTTTTACTTGCTCAGTGTATCCTTCTTAAAAGAAAAAGCGCGGGAATCAGCGGTCTCGGTGCACGTCTTTTTTTTCGGTTTTTCAGTTTTTAACTTTAAAACGTATAAAAAGGATCAGGGCAGTGAAGTATTGTTTTAAATTGTGTATTCTATATATATTTATCATCATAGTAGTGTAGTTATCTTCATTTGGGTAAGTCTTAACTTTGTATTTGTATAATGGACGATGAGCCGCACGATCCCGGTGGGACAGTCCCACCGGCATCTAACTATGTTACTATTTCTTCCAATATGGACACTGAAGGATCAGTTACAGATGTATCTGATTCTAATTCGAACGTTAATAATGCTAAACGCAAGAGATCATCTGTAAGAAAGATTTGCAAACATTGCAACAAGAAAAGAAGGCGCCATAAAACTTCTTTATTAAACGATTCTGATTGCAAGTGTGTAGAAAATTTTGTCAGCGAAGAACCAGAACTTCACAAACCAATCACTTCCACTTCAACCTCAACAGCCAATTTGTCGATGTCTACAACTGCTAATCCTTCTTCTAACCCAGTTGCTAGACCTTGTTATGTAGCTTCGGATTTGGCTCCTTATGTAGTCCATGTCCAAAAAGTTCCATCTGAGCCTAATGAGAATTGTACTGTGCACCCTGTATCATTTGGCTTTTTCCTGAAAAGGAATAATATTAGAAATATAATTGATAGAAGTATGGAATGAATATTTTATCGGGAATGATAAATTAAAGTCTGATTAATTAAATTATAGTCTTATTCACAACACTAAAATTCCATATATAAATTCATAAATTAAACAGTTACACGCGCACAAAAGATAATTTGATGAGATACGAATATGATGAATACGAGAATTATTAAATACTAAACTACGGTACGATGTTGCTTACGCGCGCGTACAAAAATAATGAGCGGGCCGAGATCGAACGTGCATTCGCCGTCAGTTACAGAATCGAAGTGTCCCTCTCCACACGGCGTGCCTATACGCAGTTGAGAACAATAGCGCGTGCTTCACGAGCGTCAGCAGTTTTACAATACTACGCGCGCAGCGCGACTTTGCCTGTTAGTTAATTTATTATTAAAATATAAGAATGCAATGAATTTACACAATGAAAACAAAATATTATAACTAAACACAAATTTATATAAACATGTAAAACAAATAGGTCACTACACTACCCCCCTGCTGAGACTGAAGGCTACTGAGGTCGATAGTAGTCAGGGAATCGAACCCTTCTACCCGATCTGGTCTTTTTCGTCTCCTCAGCCTCGTTCGACGGCGGTTCTCTTGCAGTAGTGCCCAATTGTGTGTTCTTCGGTTTACCAGTCATGGTGTCATCTTTAGCGATGTAAGCTGGTTTTACCCGATCTATGGAGACTGTAACCTCTTTGTTTCGTATAGCCAGCTTAAGAGTCTTCTCCTTTCGATGCAGCACCTTGTATGGACCTGTGTATGGTGGTTCTAGCGAGCGTCTGGAAGCGTCTTGTCGAAGAAAGACAAACTCTGCTGTAGCTAGGCCTTTGGGTACGTAGAAGGTCTTGTTGTCGTGCCGACTTGCGCTTCCTGGGGTCAGCTTCGCCATATGGAGGCGGAGTCGTGTTACGAAACTCGTCGGGTCGTTGCTGGTATTGGTAGCGGGAACGAAGAATTCACCCGGGAGTCTGAGTGGCTCACCGTATACTAGTTCGGCTGCCGTAGTTTGTACGTCGTCCTTCCAGGCGCTGCGGATGCCCAGCAGCACAAGGGGAAGTGCTTCTGCCCAGGTTGAAGAGGAGTGGCACATGATGGCTGCCTTCAATTGGCGGTGAAAGCGCTCCACCATGCCATTGCAAGCAGGATGATATGCCGTTGTGGGACGGTGTTGTGTACCAAGAATGGCGGTCATGGTGCGGAAGAGCTCGCACTCAAACTGTCTGCCCCTGTCAGTCGTGATCTTCGCGGGACAGCCAAATCGAGACACCCAGCCAGCAATGAAAGCGCGGGCGCATGTCTCTGCGGTGATGTCAGCCAGGGGGTACGCTTCAGGCCATCTAGTGAACCGGTCAATGGCTGTGAGGCAGTACCTGTAACCAAGCGAGAATGGTAATGGCCCTACTATGTCCATGTGGACATGGGAAAAGCGATGGGAAGGAATTGGGAAGTGGGAGGTGGGAGAATGTGTGTGCCGGGTCACCTTACTTATTTGGCAATCTTTGCATCCTCTGGCCCAATTCCGGCAATCTCTTTTTATTCCAGGCCATACAAATCGTCTAGACACCAGCTTGACAGTTGCATTAGTACCAGGATGGCTCAATCGATGTAGTGCGTCAAACAAGGGTTTTCTGAATTCGGCAGTTAAGTAAGGTCGTGGATGTTTAGCAACGTCGCATACTATCTCTGTCTGTGAATCAGCAGTTCTAACCTTGTTTAATTTTAGCGATGAAGTGTTTGCTTTTAGTAAGCCTTGCAACTCTGGATCAGCATTCTGGGATCTTGCAAGGTCTTCGTAGTTTATAGGCAACGAAATAGCTTCTATTCTAGAAAAAGCATCTGCGACTACGTTTTCCTTCCCTGCGACGTAGCGAATATCCGTGGTGAATTGACCTATAAAGTCCAAGTAACGGAATTGCCTTGGAGAGCATTTCTCACGGTTTTGTTCGAAAACGTACGTTAGCGGTTTGTGGTCAGTATACACTATGAACGGTCTTGCTTCAACCATATGTCGGAAGTATTTGATTGCTTCGTAGATAGCCAAGAGTTCCCGGTCGTAAGGGCTGTATTTCTTTTGTGCAGACGTAAGTCGTCGAGAGAAAAATGCTAACGGTTTCCAGTTGTTATCTACCTGCTGCTGCAAGGCTGCTCCTATAGCAGTATCGGAAGCGTCTGTATGAATAGCTAACTCGGTGTCTGGCTCAGGGTGGGCTAACATGGCTGCATCTGCAAGACTGGTTTTACAGTTGTTGAAAGCTTCGAGCATTTCGGGCGATAGTGTTATGTTCTCCGTTCCTTTAGTCTTTGGTCCTGATAGCAGAACGTTGAGTGGGCCTTGGATTTGTGCAGCTCCTGGTATAAAACGACGATAGAAGTTATACATGCCAAAGAAACGTCGCAGCTCCTTAACCGTCTTGGGTATGGGGTAGTCCTGCAGTGCTTTCACCTTGTCTGCAGGTGGTTGGATACCATTTTGACTTACGTCGTGGCCTAGAAATGTTATGTGTGACTGCCCAAACTCACACTTAGCGGTATTTACGACGATACCGTACTCGCTCAAGCGCTGGAAAAGCTGCTCCAGGTGCTGTAAATGCAGAGCTTCAGAATCCGAGTAGACTAAAATGTCATCAACGAACCCATAGCAAAATGGTAGTCCCCTGAGGACTTCGTCTATGAATCGCTGGAAGGTTTGGGCTGCATTGCGTAGACCAAACGTCATGAACGGAAATTCGAAGAGCCCAAACGGTGTGGTGATAGCTGTCTTCGCGATATCCTCAGGGTTTACCGGAATCTGATTGTATGCTTTGACCAGGTCTACCTTAGAATATATCATGCTGCCTGCCAGTTGATGAGCGAAGTCTTGGATATGCCTGATTGGGTATTTGTCCGGTATGGTACGAGCATTCAGGCCTCGGTAATCACCGCAAGGACGCCAACCGTTATCTTTCTTCGGTGCCAGGTGAAGTGGTGAAGCCCAAGGGCTTTCAGAGCGGCGCGCTGTACCATTTGAAAGCATATCTTCGAACTCTTGCTGTGCTATTTTCAGTTTATCTGGTGGTAAACGTCGTGGTCGAGATGTTACTGGTGGGCCTGATGTCGTTCTAATGTAGTGGACCGTTTGATGTTTTACTGGGTGCTGGATACCGGCTGGCTTGGTGATCTCAGGGTACTTACGTAGAAGCTGATGAAATTTACTGTGGCCGGGAACGACCTTAACTGAAGCGACGTCTGTAGTTGTTTCTTCCACTGGTTTGGCTGCTATAGATACTGTCGTCAGGCCGTCGATCAACCGGTGGTTTCTCAGATCTACGAGTAGGTCGTAATATCTAAGAAAGTCAGCTCCTATAATAGGTTTTGACACATCTGCTACCACAAACCTCCATTTAAATACACGCCGCAGCCCTAGGTTGAGCTCCAGGTGCAACCAGCCGTAGGTGCCTATGCACGATCCGTTGGCAGCGAACAACGCGTAGTCCGTTTTCCGGCGTGGTTCTTTTAGCGCTGATCGTGGGTACACGCAGAGGTCTGATCCCGTGTCAACTAGAAAAGATATTTTAGAATAGCAGTCTACAACAAATAAGCGGCCTGATTGATTGAGGCAGTCGTTAGCCGCTAGTTCCGGCTGCCATTTGCGTTTAACGCCGACGGTGCGGTAAATGAACATGGCGTCGTACATTTAAGTGCTTTCGCGCCAAACTTGTCATGGTACCAGCAAAAATCGTTACTTTTTGAATTTGAATAAGTTCGCCTGCGATTTCGGTTTGGTGTCGCACTTCGTTCACGGGGGAATCTAGTTTTATTATTAAAACGTACCTGCCCTTGTAATGAAGAAACTTGTCGCGACAGCTCTTCAATCTGTTTCGCCAACTCACTAACGGCGTTACTGCTGGTACTTGGGCCGATGCTAGCCAATACTGGTGCAGGCGGCGCAATTTCGTAAACCTTGTCTGCTAACTCAGCTACTATTTCTAGTGTTGTATCTGGTTGTGTAGCTATTACGGTCTGGATATTCTGGGGTAATCGGCTTGACCATAGTGTTCGCAAAAAGGAGTCGGGAATGGTTTGACCTGCCAGTGTCTGAAGGTGACGCAGGAACTGGGATGGTTTTCGGTCACCGAGCTCTTCGTGAACTAACAGTTGTTTCACTTTCTTTTCCTGCGACTCGGACAACCGTTTTATAAGTTCTTTCTTTAGCTTCTCGTATTTACCCTCTTTTGGCGGTGCGATAATTATGTCCTTCACTTCAGCTGCGTATTGGTGGTCAAGATGCGCAATGACGTGATAGAATTTCGTCGTATCCGCCGTTATGCCGCTAATGTGAAATTGCCCCTCGATTTGCGCGAACCACAGTGCCGGTTCTTGAGCCCAGAATGGTGGCATCTTCATGCCTACTTTGCATACGACCTCGGATGTCGCTGATTTAGTCGTTGCAGTAGAGCTTTCCATCGCCATCTCGAATGTTCTAGAATTCGCGTTTTTTATTTTTACCGGAGGGTATTTAACGCGCGACGCAGTAGTAAATTGTTCGAGAACGTACCGGAACTATTCGCGTCTTTAAAGTCGGGAGTCACCAAATATGGAATGAATATTTTATCGGGAATGATAAATTAAAGTCTGATTAATTAAATTATAGTCTTATTCACAACACTAAAATTCCATATATAAATTCATAAATTAAACAGTTACACGCGCACAAAAGATAATTTGATGAGATACGAATATGATGAATACGAGAATTATTAAATACTAAACTACGGTACGATGTTGCTTACGCGCGCGTACAAAAATAATGAGCGGGCCGAGATCGAACGTGCATTCGCCGTCAGTTACAGAATCGAAGTGTCCCTCTCCACACGGCGTGCCTATACGCAGTTGAGAACAATAGCGCGTGCTTCACGAGCGTCAGCAGTTTTACAATACTACGCGCGCAGCGCGACTTTGCCTGTTAGTTAATTTATTATTAAAATATAAGAATGCAATGAATTTACACAATGAAAACAAAATATTATAACTAAACACAAATTTATATAAACATGTAAAACAAATAGGTCACTACAGAAGTTTAAAAAAGATAGGCAGAAACCGACTATCCATTTCCTTCTCTAAATTTGAAGATGCTAATTACTTTCTTGATAGCGGGTCTTTAAAGATTAAAAATTATAAAGCCTTCATTCCCTCATTTAATGTCACTCGTATGGGTGTGGTTCGGGGTGTCCCAACAGATTGGTCTGATGAAGATATTCTCAGTAATATATCAGTACCAACAGGATGCGGTTCTATTTTAAAAGTGAGACGACTCAAAAGGAAAATAACAAGTAATGGTAGTTCTCAGTTTATTCCCATAGAAACAGTTGTACTAACATTTGATGGGCAGGTTCTTCCTAAAAGAGTTTTTATGTGTTTTAATTCATTGCCTGTTGATCTTTACATCTACCCAACGATACAATGTTTCCATTGCTGCCGATATGGACATGTTAAAGTTCAATGTCGTTCTACACCCAGATGTTTCAAGTGCGGTTTGGGCCATTCAGGAGAAACCTGTTCAGTAGATGAGGAGAGCATAAGATGTTGCTTGTGTTCTGGTCTCCATATGGCTAATAGTAAGGCATGCCCTGAATTTTTGAGGCAAAGGAATATTAAAGAATCTATGGCAAAAAGTTGCATAACATATGCTGAAGCTCTCAAATTACACCCCCCCAGTAGCAAATCATATGCAGATGTATTAGTTTCAGCACCTTCTAAAAATTCTAATTTTTCTTTAGATAGTATGTCAAACAACTACAATCCTGACAAAACGTCATATAAGAAAACTGTCTTCCTTAAACCGAGGACACCACCTAGATTAGAAAAAGGTTATGACCGTTCTACTCATAATGACCTTGTCAAGGGGTACAACTCCCCTATATCACCAAGTAAAAGTATTTCAATTAATAGCAATGAAAGACAAGACTTAACCAATCTATCTGTAAAGGAATTGATAATTGCCCTTATAAACTCTCTTTCTCAGTCTAACTTTGTTTCTCTACCGTCCAACACAGCCACTATCACAGATAGTTTATTGACAAGACATTTACAGAACGAAACAGAGAGCCTCAGCAATTCAGTGGAATTGCCGCAGCATACAAATTAGAAAAAGTGATCTTTTATATTTAATTAATAAATTTAATCCATTTATTGTTGCCCTCCAGGAAACATGGCTTCAGCCAGTTTCCAATTTTAAAGTTCCAAATTATTCTTGTGTTAGAGAGGACCGTAGTGATGGATATAGTGGTGTAGCTTTACTTATAAGTCATACTGTACCATATTCTCATATACCAATCCCTCAACATAGCGCCGGTTTTTCTATCATTGCAGTTAAATTAAAAAATATTACCTTTGTGTCAATTTATATACCTCACCCCTACTCACAGGATTATGATGAAATAGAAAGAATTATTAATGATCTCCCTAAGCCTGTTCTAATATTAGGAGATTTTAATGCTCAACATCAGTCTTGGGGTAGTGACAGTTCTAATTGTTATGGCAATAGAGTTTTGGATATCATAGACAACGTTCCATTGTGTATATTAAACACTGGTGCTGCCACCCGTAGGACTCCTCCTCATGAAGGAAAAAGTGTTCCTGACTTGTCTCTCTGTTCTCCTAATCTAGCATCCTTGTTATCATGGTCAACGTTCCCAATAACTTTTGGTAGTGACCATTTTCCGATAATTATTGATTTTCCGGATAACAATAAGCATCAGAATATACGTACACCCCGCATGAAGTATAAACTTGATAACGCTGATTGGTGTTTATTTAAAGAAAAGGTAGAGCAGGGTATCCCATCACTACCTGTTATTAATGAAGACAACCAGTCTGAATGTGCAGAAGCTCTGGCCTCACTTTTAATTAATACTGCTAACCAAGTTTTTCCTATCAAAAGAGGCAATACTAACAAAATTCCATCACCGCCTTGGTGGGACAGTGAGTGTTCAGATGCTGTTAGAAAAAGAAAAGAAGCTGAGATGAAATATAATTCTCTCTCGACTGAAGAAAATTTTAATTCTTTGTCTGAAATTATTACCAGCACCAGAAAATTATTAAAATGCAAGAAATGGGAAGGGTGGAAAAACTTTTGTGTTTCCATCTCACCTGATATTTCCCCGTCTGTTGTTTGGTCAAAGATTAAACAATTCAGATCAGCTTTTAAAGAATCACATCCTCCTACTCTTCATACTCCATTACTTGACCAATTTTTAGATAAATTAGCACCTCCTTATGTTCCTGAAGATATTGGTTTTATAAATGATGCAGTGTATTTTACTGACATTGACCATACAGACCTTAGTGCTCCTTTTTCCCTACCCGAGCTGGAAGGAATTTTATCGTATGTCAAAGACTCTGCTCCTGGCAGTGATGGAATCCCTTACTCATTTTTCAGCAACCTAAGTAAATCCAGTTTGGTATATTACCTAAATCTAATTAATTCTATCATGACTTCAGGTAGTGTGCCCCACTCATGGAAATCACAAGAAGTGATTCCACTATTAAAACCACATAATCCTTCCAATGACCCTAATTCCTATAGACCAATTGCACTTTCATCTGTTCTTATGAAACTAGCTGAACATCTGGTAAAAAACCGTTTAGAGTGGTTCATTGAAAGTAAAGGTCTACTGAGTAACAGTCAGTACGGGTTCAGAAAAGGAAAAAGTTGTTCAGATAGTATAGGTATTTTTTGTACAGATATTCGGCTTGCCTTTTCATGTAATGAGTCTGTTCTTTCGGCATTTATAGATATATCAGCAGCATATGAAAACGTTTTAATATCAGTTCTTCGAAATAAACTCTATCAGCTTCATGTTCCTAATATGTTAGTTAATTTCATCATAAATATTCTTAACGAACGTTCTATAAATGTAATTCAAGACAACATAACTACATCTAGAATATTATATAAAGGTATTCCTCAAGGTTCTGTCTTAAGTCCATTATTGTTTAACATTTACAGCTTCGATCTAGAATCTTCTATAAATAATACAGCTAACATATTGCAGTATGCTGATGACTTGTTGATTTATATTTCTGGTAGTAATATACAATCTTTATGTAAATCTCTATCTTCCTCACTTACTATGTTGAAGTCATGGTTAGATAATAATGGACTTAGCTTATCTCCATCTAAAAGCTCAGTAGTATTATTTTCCAGATTGCGATTACTTCCTCCAATCAGCGTTTATTTCAATAATATTCAACTCCCTGTTAAAAACCAGGCCAAATTCTTGGGAGTAATCTTAGATTCTAAAATGACAGGCATTCCCCATTTTTACTATATCAGTGATAAATGTGAAAAAAATCTCAATATTCTTAGATGCTTATCCGGAGTGTGGTGGGGTGCCCATCCATTTTGTTTGAAACTTTTATATAATGCTCTAGTTAGAAGCATTCTTGATTATGGGACATACTTTCTGGAGCCTAGTAACGTTATTGGCACTCGTAAATTAGATTTAGTCCAAAGTAAGAGCCTCAGATTGATAACGGGTGCTATGAAATCAAGCCCCGTCAATGCTCTTCAAGTTGAATGTGTAGACCCTCCACTGAAACTTCGGCGGCAATACCTGTCAGATAGATTTTTATTCCGTGCTCTTCAATTTGCACATCACCCACTCCGATTCAAGCTCCATAAATTATCGGAATATGTAGATTCTGCTCCATATTGGCGTTATAAATCTTGTCCATGTCTTATTGTCAGCTATCGTAAATTTATATCTCTTGAAGCTCCTACTCATAAATCTTCTTATCTTCCATTATTTAGTGTAGAGTATGAAGAGTTACTATACTCTCCAGATATTCATTTTGATTTAGGTATTTGTAGCGGAGACAGTAATGCCCAATCGAGTTTTAATTACATAATCAACAAAGATTGGTTTGATTGGCATCATGTGTATTCGGATGCCTCCAAACGTTCAACTAATTCTGATGTAGGCATAGGAGTTTACCATAAACAGTATAATATTATTCAAAAAATAAAATTACCCCCCGAAACCTCTGTCTTTACAGCTGAATGTTTTGGTCTTTTTAAATCCCTTGAATACATTTTTATTATGAAATTACAAAAAACTATTATTTTCACGGACTCTAAAAGCGCTCTTCAATGTCTTGCTAAATTTCCTTTCAAATCCAACACCTTTTATCCTATAATCATGGATTGTAGAAGATTACTATATAATTGCTCACTAAATGGTCTTAAAATATCTTTTGGATGGATTCCTGGTCACAGTGGTATTCCAGGAAATGAAAAGGCTGATGTTCTAGCTTCTGATGCAATAATCGACGGTGATTGTTTCCCTTACAAAAACTATTGTCACGATCTACTGTCTCTTCCCAAACTTTATCTAAATAAATCCTGGGAAATAATCTGGAATGATAAAGATCTAACCAAAGGGAAATATTATAGAAACATCCAACCTGTTATTCCTACCAAACCCTGGTTTTTCAAGTCCAAGCTAGACAAGGTCAGTACTAGTTGTATCATTCGTATGAGATTGGGTCATGTCTGCCTACCATTCCATTTGGCAAAACTTAAAATTGTAGACAGTGACAAATGTGGTTGCGGGTATGAAGTGGGCGATTTAAATCATCTATTGTTTTTCTGTCCTAAATATGACCGCTCCTCCTTTATCATCTCTCAGTGTTCCTTTTCCAACTAATGTATCATGTTTATTATCATCTAACGATTATTCTGTTTATCAATGTTTATCTAATTTCTTAACAAAAAATAAGATTAAAATTTAAAATTGCTACTTATGTATATATTATAGTGTTTATGTAGACAATTATATATTTTTCTATCCAGTAACCTTTTCTTCCTTCCTGATCCTTTATAGATTCCCGGTTTGTTTTCCTTTTTAATAAATGATTCCCTACCTTTCACCTGTTGTGGCGATGCACAAGCCGTGTAAGCCAATAAAAAAAAAAAAAAAATCCTTCTTAAAAATAAATATGTATTATCTATGATTCGTTCGTTCACTTTGTTTCCATCCAAAGTTTGTTGTTTTGCGGTGGGGTGTGTCCGTTTAACTATGTGTATTTTAGAAACTGCTGAATTAATTAACCAGAAATAGTGCCTACAACAATGGAAATGTGCCGACCTGTTGTTGTTTTCTTGTGTATTCTCGGTAAGTAAATAATTCATTCATAAAATTACATCTTTCTGTTTGACTCACGGAAGTTTTGCATAAAAACTTTGCTAAAACAAATTTACCATAATATTGAGTAATAGAATACGAGGCATTTGATCCTATTTGCAATTGTAAATACGTGTATTTCCTACTTATTACCTGTATAACCACCATTGGACTTCATCTTTTTCAGCAACCGCAAACTGCAGTTACAACAGTTGGAGCTCTTCCATTGAAAACGGCCTCAAGAAAGACATTAAAATAGAAGGTCATAATGTGATAACTTGGTGCACTATCTCTATACTGGAACAAGAAAAATGTGAAAAATTGATGAGAACTGCTATGCAGGATAAAGGGTTGTTTGGAGCTGATTACATTGAACTCCAGTGTAAAAGGGTTAATATTTTTAAACTTCACTAATCATTTATCTAGTTCACCATACGAATAGCTATTCATAAATAATATCATTGATCTATCAACAATTATATGAAAATGTGTCCTTCAACTAAGCTTGTTTATGTCTATGTTGTAATCCAAACTTTTCTTATTTGTTTAAAACAGGCATTTTAAAGTAATTGACATTGAACAAGTGATGAACAATTTCTTTTAGTTATTTGTCTAATTGTTACCTTCCAGGCCTTTGACACTGAAGAGTGCATGACATGGGTAGACAGGGGAGAAGCAACTTTGATTGGCTTAGATGCTGGTGAGGTGTATGTGGCTGGCAGATACCATTCACTCGTCCCAATAATGATGGAGGTAATTGTTATTCCCTCAATCTTGAGTTATTCCAGACACAATTGAAAACAATTGTTATTGTGGCACCCGAGTGCCTCCTGGGGGTTGAGGGATTATAATGCACAACATTTTACATACTTAAAAGTTACATTACAGTATCAAAGACTCATAAAATAGGATTATGCTCTTGATGTGAGCAAAGAGTTGTCTAGTTATTGAATGTACACCATAAAATTAAAGTAAATAAGTGAAGCATTGCAGAATAGGAAAGGAATAATATGAATGTTACACCTCTGCATTTCTTAACCAGAATTTTTGACATTCTCATTGCATTTATTATAAAAACTAACTATTAATTATAAAAGCAGGACTCAAAGCAATATGCCTTGTCCTAACTGGTGCACTACAATTTACTTTGAAGTTTTGGCCTATCTTAAGGAACAGTTTTCTTTTTTCAATATTTGGCTAGTAATTACGGAAATAAATTGTTGTTTACTCTGTCTACATCATCAAAACCTTAAAGAACTAGTAATGAATCTTATTAAGTGACAGTTGTAATGTCAGTTTAACCCAATCAGGTTTATTTTTAAGGTGTCTGACATAAAAAATATTATTTTATAAAGTTACAATGAGTTCAATGTTTTTAATATCTAATCAGAAAAAACAAATCTTATCAACAGCTATATGGCCGTTCTGAACCGTACCAGTATGCTGTCGCAGTAATCAACAAAGGAAGTTTGCCGGCAGTGCAGCCTGGCTCTGGTCTGTACGCTCTCCGTGGGGCAAAGGCCTGCTTCCCAGGAGTAGGAGCATTAGCTGGATGGGTGATGCCTATACATGTTGTAAGAATTTTTAATAATTTATAATTTTATTGTATTAAATTAGATACATAGCAACTAGCTATACACATATAACAAGCTATATTATTAGCAACAAAAGCAGCCAATATAATACAAATAATTATTACCTGGCACAGGCATGTTAATTTATATGATTAGTATCACAAAAATACATGTCTAGACTAAGGATTAAATAATGTTGGTTCAGCAAAACCTTATTGGTCAACAAAAAAATATTTTGTTTCCTAAGTATTTATTTACATTTAACTAAATAAACATTATTTGACAGTACAAGTACTTAATACCAAAAGCATTATCATACCAGTCGCAGTCAACTGTAAGACCAAACAGAAATGTTATAGCCATAGGCAGTACAGAAGAGAGAAATTAAAAATGACTTGGTGAAATATCATTTAAGTGAACAAATGTCACAGTTACATATTTCCATAAAAGTTGAGTAGAAATCTTTTGGTCTTATGGGCTCAATTATTTATATGTACTATCTGTTGTACTTAGCGACTTACGTACGCATGGAATTTTAAATTTAAAACTATATATTTTATCAAAATTATCCCACGGGAAGCGTACCTTTTTCCGGGTTAAAAAGTAGCCGACATGTTATTCCAGCAAATTAACTAATTTCGCGGCAATTTTGATTCAGATCCGTTAGTATCTAAAAATGTTTACGTACCTTGTTTCAGCTAATGCAAGAAGGTGGTTTAAAAATAACAGACTGCAACAACCATGTGAAATCAGCCATAGAATTTTTCGGAGATTCCTGCGCACCCAATTCTTTGAAAGATTACTACAATCCCATTGGAGATAATTCTGATAAGTAAGTTTTGGAATAGTATCATCAGTCCACTGCGTGACATAGGCCCGTCTAAAAGAAGGATTTTGTCATGATTTTGCTTGTGCAGATGGGTTGGCTGGCCATCAGAGTTAGTCAATTTTGGAATGCAGATGCTTTTTCTAATAAACACTCCTTTAATCCTCTCTTACGACAGCCATAGGAATTAGGGCACAGAGCTGGCACTTTACGGCTAAAATGGATACGTCTTTTCAAGTGCATTGACATTCAAAGATTAAACATATAAACCTCCTGGTGAATACTAAAGGGTCACAACATTTTAAAGATATAGCCAAATACTTTGGACTAACCATTCACATTAATGAGCCTACAAGAGGTGATAACTGTATCGACAATATTATGAGTAATATTAAAACTGCATCAGGTAAAACATTACCTCTTTATCTATCCGATCATAATACAGCGCAAATGCTCTCTTTTCCTCTTGAAATCAATAAACGCCTAAAATACTGGTTTGTGCATAAGCGAGACTACTCCTAACGAAAATATCCTGAAGTTTCGTAAATACGACCGTTTAGACGACCATTTGGATCAGCGGTAGTTAACGCTGCTTCTGAGCCATGGGTCGCGGGTTCGATCCCCGCACAGTACAAATATTTGTGTGCATGAACATGTCTGTTTGTACTGGTCTGGGTGTTTTCTATGTATTATAAGTATGTATTTACAAAAAAAAAAGTATGTATGTAAGTTTATCGGTTGTCTAGTACCCCATACGACAGGGTACTTAATAGTAGCTTAATTTGGGACTAGATGGCTCAGTGTGGCCCATTGAGGCATTTGTCTTAAAATATTTATTTAAATATTTATACTTGCAATCCTTATCATTCTCCGATGTCATGAGTGAGACAAATATAAATGCAGCTTTTGACAGGTTTCACAACATATTTCAGATACTATATAACTCTTGTTTTATTTGAAGGCAGATTATTTAAAATAAATAATCTACCTTCAAAAGCAAAATGGATTTCAAAAGGATTAAAAGTTTGCTCTAAGACAAAACGATCTCTACGCTTTAAATAATATAAGCAGCGCTCAAGTGACAACAAACATACTTATGTCTGTTACTCAAAGTTGTTAAGGAAGTGCATATCAGTAGCACAAAAAAATTACAACGATAATTACCTTCAGCGCAGCCAAAATATTTGTAGGGCGTCATGGAGGCTTATAAAAGATGAAACGGAAACGGAAACGCCACAAAACTATTTCTCTGATATTAAACATAATAATCATACAATTCGTAAAGAACAGGAGATTGCAGAGACATTTAATAATTATTATCTAAATTTGACGGAAAATGGATACAAATATGACGCCTGTAAAAAACGTAAAGTATTATCTACAATGAAATCTGTATCAAATTCAATTTTTCTAAAACCAGTGACTAGCAGAAACATGTAATATTATTCAGACATTAAATAAGTCAAATGCGTGTGGCTATGATGAAGTATGTACTAGGATATTAAAAATATGTAAAATAGAATTAGTACAAGTTTTGACTTTTCTAATTAATTTATCATTTGAAATGGGATGTTTCCCTGATGGTCTTAAATATTCCGTGATAAAACCTATCTATAAAACAAAGGATAAATCAGAAATTAGCAATTATCGGCCAATCACGTTAATACCAATCATGGCTAAGATATTTGAAAAGGCCATGCAGTTAAGAATAGTTAATTTTTACCAAAAAAATAACATTATAACACCAGAACAGTATGACTTTCAAAAGGGAAAGTCTACTACCCTTGCATGTTTTGATCTGATACATAACGTAATCTTGGGACTCGATAAGAAGCAGCGTACCATTGTACTGTTTTTTGACATGTCCAAGGCGTTTGATTTTGTGGCGCACGATATTTTGTTAGACAAATTAGAAAAATACAGCTTTCGAGGACGTTGCCTCTCATGGCTAGAAACATACCTTAGAAATAGAAACCAATGTGTAGAAATTAGAAGATTAAACAAGAAAAATACGATAGTTTCACACCAATCTCAATATAAAATTAAGAAATTCGGGGTCCCGCAAGGAAGTATATTAGGCCCGATACTATTCTTGCTAAATATTAACGATCTGACTAAAGTGACAAAAAATAAATGTATAATGTTTGCCGACGACATATCTGTTATTATTCAATCTAAATACCATGATGACTTAATTAAATTTGAAAATGACATCAATGACACAATTCAAAATATAATTCAATACCTCAATGCAAATAACCTTACTGTTAATCTTAGTAAGACTCATTATGTAAATTTTAATATAAAGGGACCAACAGATTATTATGTCAATTTAAGATATAACGAAATAGCCGTTTAAAAGGCTGACGATGTAACATTCTTGGGAATAGCATTAAATGAAAACTTAAATTTTAAAACTCACGTCTATAAGGTCTGCAGCAAAATCAATAGATTCGTTTACGTACTACGACGTTTGAGACGTAAAACGTTTCTTCATGTTACTTTGTCCGCTTACTACGGCTACGTTGCGTCAAATATAGCATACGGGCTTCTGTTATGGGGAAACAGCACAGACGCAAACAAGGTACTTATTGCCCAAAAAAAATTTATACGTGCTATATGTGATAAAGGTCCCTTTGACTCTTGCAAACCACTTTTAAAAAAATTAGGAATCCTTACCGTTCCTTGTATGTATATTCTAGAAATATACTAGTTTGTCAGGCATCATCCAGAATTATTTAAAAAGGCCAGCGAAATATATCCTCGAAATACTAGAAACAGTAACAGACTTGCTTTGGACTTTCAACCAAGAACCTCTCTATTTCGGAAAAACTGTTATTGTATGTGTGTGAAGGTATATAACCATATTCCAAATCAATTTAAGTGTGGACCTGTGTATGTGATGACAAAAAAACTACGCCAATGGCTAGTAAATAATTTATAATTATATTATAATTTATCTGAATTTTTTAATTATATGACTTAATTTATTATTTTAATTTTGCATGTTAAATACTATTAACTGAATAGAGATCTAAATATTGTATCTGACATCTTATGTACCTATTCTTCGCAAATAAATACTTTGACTTTGACTTAACACTACTACGTCGGAGAGAAAATCGCCGTCGACAAACGGCGCAGTGTGTGCGTTACGTATCCGACGATATCATCCAGCTATCGCATCTCATATGGCCATACTTTTACCGGAAAAATGTAGTTACTTTTTAACGAATCACTTTTCAGTATTTAAAATTGAAAAATATTGTCTCAGACGTTTCTCGAACCCGCATCTCCGTGAATACTGGGTGCGATGATTTTTCCAATTAAGCTACCGAGACATTACGTCATAGCACCAATCTTCCAAGCATTTTCTTATCGCTGTAAGCTAGTGCAGTTTCACCAAATATTTTCAAACTTAAATACTGATATTATAATTGCAATTAAGTTGATAAAATATCATATAAATAATCACTTTTCTTTCCAAGGCTATGCAAACTCTGCACCGGTGGGCCGGGATTCCGTTGTACCTTAGCGGACCCATATGCAGGATACGAAGGGGCTCTCAAGTGCCTCGTCGCTAACGGGACAGGAGACATCGCGTTTGTGAGGGACACCACTATACAGCACGCATTGCTGTCTCGAAAGATACTGGGTGAGTCTTGGTTTTATATATATTAAGTATGTAATACTACATATAAACAGTCCATTTTTTTTATGGTAATTGCTGTAACATTTTCCCAGAGACCTTACTTCCAGTAGTGTGTACACATACATGCCAATTAGCACTGCATACCCTACTACGTCTTAATTAATAAAATACCGATAAAGATTTGTATCTATGTATGTGTGGAGCGAATAAACTCAAATACTCAGTGGACCCATTTTAATGTAATTTGGTTTTGAGTTTGAGACCCTGAGAAAACTACTATTGGATAGTTTTTGTCCTTAAATCATCCAAATCATCAACAAAATATGTTGAAAGGGGGATGGAAGTATGTATGGAGAATCAATGTTTTCTCAACTTTATACAAAGAATGACAGATAGCAATTCCCAAATTTTACGGTAATCTATAAAGAGAGTGCTATTGTCGAAAACGTGATGTGACCTGGAGTACTACATAGCCGCTTGTTACGCGAATGGAATCGTGAATTCGAGAGCGCTAGTTCCTAATAATGTTGTGATATCTCAGGTGGGGTAACCGAGGATCGCTTCGAACTTATTTGCCGCGACGGCTCCCGGCGTCCGGTGACTGAATGGGAGAACTGCAACTGGGGTCGAGTGCCGGCTGACGCTATCGTGACGAGCAGTGCTGCCACACCAGAGCAACGGCGGAGGTGAGAACTAATGATATTGGAAATTTTGACAAATACAAAATTCTATTATTTATCTGATAATTCATCAACAGCTTATACATAGTCAGGTCATAAGTTCTGTCACATGTGTAATATGAAATAATTTAGACATGTTTAATGGTTTCATAAATACCATTTATATAGCAAAATGAACTTAATAAAACATAGATTCATATTGTAATAAAGTTTATTCTAAATGACCCCCGCGATTTTTAATTGAGGCCTTCAATCTGCGCGGCCAGTTGTCTATCGCAGCACGAACGAGGTCCATGTCAATATAGGCGGCTGCCTTAATCAAGGATGCCTTGAGTGACTCCAAATCAGGATGAGGCTTTGAGCAGGCCTTTTCCTCCAAGTGTTGCCATATCTTGTAATCTAACGGACTCAAATCTGGACTGGAGGAGGGCCAGTCTTCGTGCCGGATGAAGTCGATTTCACGCGCCGCCAGCCAGTCTTGTGTGCTTTTCGCTCTATGAGCTGGCGCAGAATCTTGTTGGAATACCCAGTGCCTGTTATTAAACATGGTATAAGAAAAAGGTTCCACAAGGTTCTTGAGGACTGTATTATGATACACAAATGCATTCGTTTTTACGCCTTTCTCACAAAAATGTACCTCAGTTAAGCCCCAATAAGAGACTCCCAACCAAACCATGAGCGAGAATGGAAAATGACCTCGTTGTGTGCGTACACTTTATCATTTTGTTTGTTGTAGCTCTCTTCCACGGTGAAAAGTTTTTCATCCGTAAAAAGAATTTCCCGATGCTTTTTTCCCGCGTACCGCTTCAACAAAGCGCGGCATCTCTTCAGTCTCAGGTCCATTAAACGAGCGTCCAAACGATGTCCTGTTTTTCTTCGATATGCCCTAAGCCCTAAGTCTTCATTTAACACCCTTTTCACCGTGGTCCTGCTTAACCCCATCTGAAGGGCCAACAGTTTCTGCTTACGTATGGGATTTCTTTGAATTCGCGCCTTCACAGCTTTTATCACTGCTGGAGTCCTAACAGAGCGAGGGCGACCACTTCTTGACCTGTCATACTAGAGTCTTCATTGTATCGTTTTATGGTACGATAAACGAATCTTTTGGTTATATTCAAATTTTTCAATAAGTCGAAAATCTGAATTGGCGCGTAACCGCAACGATGCAACGCAATAACCGCGACATGTTCTTTTTTAAGTGTCCACTCCATATTTAAAAATGAGGAAAATCCTAAAAAGTATACATTTTTATTTTCATGAAAAATTCTAAATTCGAATTCAATAAACTTTTTTGTGTCTAATTCTAAATTCAAAAGGTTTTAATGTGTGACAGAACTTATGACCTGACTAGGTATTAGTCCACTGCTGAACACCGGCTTATCCTAAAGGATTTTTAGCCACCTCTTACGACACCCAAGCTTGTTGGCGATCGTAGTTTGGCCAATCGCATAAAAAAGACGGTTCTACCCGTCTTCTCCTCGCATTACTCCTTTAGTCGCCTCTTACGAAACCCAAAGGAAAGGAAGAGATGACGCTATTCTTTTAATGTGCTGGCACCATACGGCATACACACAATTAGCTCAGTAAACTTGCAAATATTAACAATATATTTTGTTCACAGATACCAAAACTTCCTTCACAAGCTTGTCAAACTGTACGGCCAACCTAACCCACTCAACCGTAACTCGAACCGTACAACCGCTTACCAATCGCGTGACGGTTACGGTAACCCGTACTTGTCTAGTACAGAACCAACCAGAAACCCGTATGACCCATACCGACGAGATAATTATGATTTTAACCCGAATAGAAGCTTCGATGATGATATTAGGTAAGTGGAAAAAGCATTAAATAAATATCATATTATTATGCGATTGCGCCAAATAGAAAAAATGAAGCAATTCCAATGTTATTGCACTCATCAAAAAACCTTATATTAAATCCTATCTACAGAATGCATATTTATTGTTGGCGCTATTCGACCAAAATTTTAATCATTCTTAATGTTTTTAATTTTAATAATTTGTAATGTATATTTTTATTGTATACGGCGTGATGTCAATCCTATGACATTACGTCAATGCACAGACATGCTATAGAAAGTCTGTGAATGTTTTGACAACTCATAAAAAGTATGTCAATAGATTTACGGTGTCAACTGTCATAATATTGTCAATGGTGATAATATTGTACATCTTTGCATCTTTTTTTTTGCTTCCAACAGATCAAGCACATACTCTCCGTACCAGCCACGAGTGGATGGAGGTGGACAACCCATTGAGTTGCCATTTCAACTCTTTAATTCTAATGGCACCACTGATCTTTTACTACAGGTATGTAATAAATAAATAAATTCGTTTATTGTATTTATATTGACGACCATTTGGATCAGCGGTAGTTAACGCTGCTTCTGTGCCATGGGTCGCGGGTTCGATCCCCGCACAGTACAAATATTTGTGTGCATGAACATGTCTGTTTGTACTGGTCTGGGTGTTTTCTATGTATTATAAGTATGTATTTACAAAAAAAAAAAAAAGTATATAAGTAAGTTTATCGGTTGTCTAGTACCCCATACGACAGGGTACTTAATAGTACCTTAATTTGGGACTAGATGGCTCAGTGTGGCCCATTGAGGCATTTGTCTTAAATATTATATTATATTATATATATACCTAATTATTGTATAATAATTACCTACGGGACAGGCCTAGCCTCAGATCATATAAGAAAGAAGAGATATGAAATTACTTGTAAATCCTTAGCGAACCCGTGTCTCCGAATTATTTATGTGTGAAACGCAACTACAATAACACTGTTGTAAGCATAAGGACCAAACTATATCAATTTACAACGGTCATTGGTGCGCACACAAACATGGACCCAATCACAGCGGCTACCACTTACTCACTTACACAATGCGTCGTCATTTGGTGTGTACAAATTAGTGTGTCGCTACAAAGTGTGGTCGCGACGCACACGTCTGGCGGCGAACGCTTCGATTAAACCTCGATAGATTGCGCAGTCGCATAGTACTCACAACACAGCTAGTTAGTATCAAGCCTTCAATGTATATTGTGCCGATACAATTATCGTTACATGGATGTTTTCATTAAATATTTCGGTGCGGAGTGCAATAGTTCTGTTTGCCCATATTGGATTCGCACGCGCCACGCCCCCATTTCATATCTATTTCTTTATATGATCTGAGGGCCTAGCCAAATGTAGGAATCATCGCAGTGGGGACTACCGTTTCTTTGCTCACCAGTTGGCGCCGAAACAAAGTGTTATATCTTAAATCTAATTAAGGTTATATTGTTTATAAATAACTATCTTGATATCAACAAACTAACTTCTGAAATAGTTGCTCTTGAGGCGTTTTTGCGCTTTTTCTTAATTCCGCTTTTAAAGCGTTTACATTAATCGCCAAATAATCCATATTTGCGATATTTTACGAAGGAGATCACTTTCCAGCAGGTAAATTAAAAAAAATTTAATTTATGCAACAAATTCCGCTAAAACCAGTGAAAAGTGATTGATATTGGACCTCACGCGACACAAGCGCCTCTAGTGGCAAATTCACTAGCGATAGCCCCCATTGAATTAAGATTTTTGTTGTTAAATAGTTGTTACTTTACTTTGCATGCCCACCCAGAGATTCAGGAATCTCCATAACTATCAAAACATAACTTTAAACAAATTATTTTCTTTCTCAGGATGCAACTATAAACTTCTTAGTCCTAAAAGAGGAAGAACAAGCAGCTAGTCATATACTAAACAACAAGTTTGTTGGTGACCAAGCCGAGAAAGCTGTGATTGGCATCAGAAGCTGCCCGGTGAAGCGAGCCATGCTCTGTGTGACCAGCGATGCTGAGATGGAGAAGTGTGTCAAAATGAGGGTAAGTTTGTCTATCTTACATTATACAGGGTGAAATTTTAACCACCTTCCAAATTTTATTATATCAATCTACGAGACAAAAATCAAATGACATATTTTTTCTTTTGGTATAGCCCAGTACAAAAATGTCAAGATAAAGCACTTAGAAAATGTCCGCCAAAAATCTAAAATTTTTGATATGGCCGCCTAGCACTTTTTTTACGCAATGCACATCACATTCATTTAATACGATACTAATCATAAGTTTTTGATTTTCCCTTTATACCTAAACAGGCCTGCAACTGTAAAAATTTAAAACGATATTGCGAAAAATATTTTTGGTTGAAAAACTTGATTAACATTTTTTACTTCATAAATGGGCTCTAAATACGATACTGAACGCCTACAAAAATTTTGGAAAGTGGTTAAAATTTCATTCTGTATACACCATTTTTAACCGTCGTTGACAAACAAAGCTCACGTTGTGTAACCCTTATTTATAACATCTCGACAGTGTTATTTTTATTTTATCAATAAAAAAACCTTTAAAAATAGAAAATATCGATTTAATTATTTTTTTTTATTTAACTTAATCCTTGTTGGAACATTAGAATTCTGAGACAGTCATGTGTCACATAAATTCGTGACTGAAAATCTATATCATTTTAGATTGTTTGTTATTTTTTGTCAACAGATATTAAGACACTAGACTTTGTTTTAAGCTTGTTTAAAATTTCTCGATAACTACGTATTCTTATACAAAATCAAATATAGAGTCATTAGCTTGTTTAATTCGGTTTTGTGCGATACAGCCGTCAAATAAATTTATATTAGCCGCGATATATCTATGCAACAGTTGAAGTTAATGGTTTTAGCTATTCAACCATTATACCATTCGTCAACTAAAAATCTATAGCCTACCGTCCCGATAATCAGGCCCTTAACACAACCTCCAAACAATAAAAGAACAATGGCAAGATCCCATACAATGTTTTACCTGGAAAATATTTTAAGCGTCTTCGATTAAAAAAATGGTTAAATGATAGCAGGTGCACTGCATAATCATAAACAATAAGAATTTTGTTTTATCGGGGCCACAAAAAAAAGTTTTTTTTTTTGAGGTTATATTGAAATAATCAGCAATTTTAATTACCTGAAATACCTACATAAATAACGTTCCTAAGAACTCTAGTACTAGTAACCTACCTAGTTCGGTAGTCAAAAATAAAACACAACTACCAAAAAATCTGCCTGTGTAAAAAACTGTTCATTGAATATTATATTCTTATTTATTTAGGTATAGATTAATAAACTTTTATCTCGATACTTTTATGAGTTCGATACATTTTTTTATACTACTCATGATTACACTATCGATACGATACTTTCTATTCGATACCGTGTCCTTACTGTCAAAATAACGTATAATTTTTATTTTGTTACGTTTATCAGTGTTGCCAATGTATTTCATGGTTTCTGCTAAGGGTCGATTTTTTTGTAATTAATGTTTTTGCATTCTGATACATATTTAAGATAGATAGATGATCATTGTGATTATCAATGAGATTCTGCTTTTGATCACACACGTCATCAACTTTTCGCTCAGCTCCGGGACATATCCCAAGCTGTGGGGCAGATCCATTGTAATTCCTATTCCTAAAATCTCGAACCCCAGTGCCCTTAATAACTTTAGACCCATCTCCATCCTCCCATTCCTATCCAAAGTCCTTGAATCAGTTGTCCATTCCCAAATTTCAAAATTCATATTTTGTAATAAGCTATTAAGCTCTTTTCAATCAGGCTTCCGCCCTGGCCACAGCACCAGCACTGCTTTACTTAAGGTCACTGAAGACATCAGGGATGGCATGGAGCATGGCAAAGTTACCATTCTTGTCCTTATTGACTTCTCCAATGCGTTTAATACTGTTGACCATGATGTCCTTACATCTTTATTATCCCACCTTAATTTTTCTTCTGATGTATTGGAATGGTTTGCCTCCTATCTCCGGGACCGCCAACAGGCAGTTCGTGTTAATCAGATTCTTTCCCACTGGCGTGATCTGCACACAGGCGTACCCCAGGGTGGCATACTTTCTCCAATTCTCTTTTCCATATTTATTGATTCCATTACTCTTGACATTGGCTCTTCTCACCATCTGTATGCTGACGACCTGCAGTTGTACCAGCATTGTCACCATAGCGATATTGCTCTTGCCGTTGAGCGGATCAATAGTGACCTTAGACGTATCTCGGCTTGGTCTGACCGTTATGGTATATCTGTGAATCCTTCTAAATGCCAAGCCATTGTGATCGGTAGTCAGCGACAAATTTGCCAAATTGACATTTCCTCTATTGCTCCGGTTAATCTTGGTGGTGTAGTTGTTCCTTTTTCATCGAGTGTCAAAATCTTGGTCTGCACTTAGACTCTACGCTCAATTGGACGACACACGTATCCGAGGTTAGTCGTAAGGTCACCGCCACACTGCGCTCCCTCTGTCGGTTTAAGCACTTTCTTCCTGTTAGGACTAAAATCTCTCTCGTACAATCTCTTGTTCTTCCGCTGATTGATTACGCTGATGTGTGTTATTGTGACTTGAGCCAAGTTCTACTCAATAAATTGGATCGTCTAATTAACTACGGCATTCGCTTTATTTAGTGTCTTCGGAAGTTTGAACATATCTCCGCGTATTGCTTGAAGCTTCAGTGGCTGCCTTTATCCTTTCGGCGCAACATTAGAATTCTATCTACTCTCTTCTCTATACTAAACGATCCTCATTCCCCTTCTTATCTTAAATCTCGTTTCACTCTTCTCAGTTCTACACATTCTCGGCAGTTGCGCTCCTCAAACAAACTTACCCTTTCCATTCCTTCTCACCGCACTGGTTTCGTATCCAAGTCTTTTCTCCTTCAATCCTCTCGTCTTTGGAATTCCCTTCCAGAAAAACTTAAACAAGCACCCTGCAAACACTCATTTAAGAAACTTGCTCGGTCCCATTTCCGCAAATTATTTTTGTCATCTTCTACTTAGTTTCACTTTTCATTGTAAGTCATCTTATTTATGTATTTATCATATTATGTATTGTATAATTGTATTTGTGTATAACCATTTACTTATGTGTATACTGTTTGAAGCTTATATATTAGTTTATTATTTATATGTATGATATGTTAATTGTTTGTACCTATTTTAAATAATAACTTTGCTTATACTTTGTCGCACCGCCCACTTTACATTTCTGCTTAACTTAATGGTCGACTGGCAGAGAATGCCATACGGCATTAAGTCCGCCATTTGTACTTTTTTTTGTTAAATCTGTGCAATAAAGATTAAATAAATAAAAATAAAAATAGATATTAATAGATTTGAGGATATATCTTTCTGCATCGAAATGCAATAACAATCTGTATTTTGTATTTTATTTAAAGTAGAATTGAATTGAATAACATATTACGCACACAGTATTTTTTTAATGGCAACACTAGCGAATTTACCAAAATTAATCAATTTAGGGCTTTTTAAAAATTACAATTTAGTTCCAGCTTTTACATTAAAAACTGTTTACGAGAAAAAAACATGCAAATTAAATTTGTATAAATAAGTAACATTTTTAGACGCTTCAAAATATACTTAGGTAAAATCTTGCCTTTGTTCTTTACATTGTGCTTTTTCCATGTTCCTTGTCAGTTAAAAGCCTCATATTACATTCGCTGTGTATTATTTATTGCTAGGTAGCCCTCAAAGCGGCCTACCTGTCCCCCGCACTGGTGTGCTGGCGTGGCCACAGCGCTCGTCACTGCGAGCGAGCCATCGCGGAAGGAACTTGTGACTTCGCCCTCTTCGACGCCGCTGATATGTTGCACGCCGCAAGCAACCACCGCCTTGTGCCTTTCATGCAAGAGGTACGTTTGTTTTTTCTATTGTTGACAGTGGCGTGCACACCATAAATGCCAATAAGCACTGACTAACCTGCCTACTACATTTAACTAAACTATAGGTGTATTAAAACTTAGGTACTTACTCACTAACCTGCCTACTACATTTAACTAAACTATAGGTGTTTTAAAACTTAGGTACTTACTCTACCTAGAATTGCTATGCACGCCCCTGGTTGTTGATGGGCTTGTTCTTGACTTCACACCGAACCCTAAACTGAACTGAAATTTAAGAGCCTGCGATGAAGTGAACTTATCCAACGATTATTTTTAAGCAAGTAGTAAGCACATCGGTACAAATCTCACGACAAAACAGTCGAAAAATGGTTATTCAAAGAATCATATTTGCAAGTTACACCAGCAATTTATTTAAAAATACGATTCACGATATTTCATATGAATTAGATGATTCACAAATTTACTATGGGGAAGTCGAGATCAAACACTGGGACAATATTTTTCTGTGAATATATTGTGTAAATACACAACAATAAGTAAATATTTGTGAAATTTTCTAATTAATTATACAGCTTAACTTTTGACTTTGAAAGCTTCGGTATTACTAATTAAATAAGTAGGTAGATAATTTTTGATTTCAATTTCCCCAGATTTATACTAGCGGTGATAACTGGTACTACGCTGTAGCGGTGGCGAAAGAGCAAGACCCCGATACGGATTTGACGTATCTTCGAGGCAAGAACACTTGTCATACCGGAATAGGCATGGCAGCCGGATGGGTTTACCCATTGGCATATCTCATCTCTAACGGTTGGATCAGGTAAGAAAATGTGGCCCGGCCACTTAAGGCTGTGGTAATGTCTTGTAAGCTATGCCATTACCATTTTATACTCTAAAAGAAAAAAAAACGTAGTACTTCACCAGAATTTCAACTTTTTTGTGGCTGTGAAAATACTGAAGCAAACTTAGTTGAATCGCTATCACTATACAAAGCGCGTAGATCTGTACTTAAGAAAATCAAAGGTTAACCCTAGAATTTCATATTTATAAGTCTCCCTTTTTGCGTTTTATTTCTGATAATAGCTAGATAATATTTTACTTAAATGCTAATTTTACTATGTATAAGAACAACAGTCCTATAACATACATGGCATAGTTTTCTCTAAGAATAGATTTTTTATAACCATAGTGGTGTGGTGATAATACAGGTCACTCGCAGAGAAACTAAATTAGGCCTTCTTCCCTAGGTCTTACGGTTGCGATGGCGCTCACGCAGCAGCTGAGTATTTCACCAAGTCCTGCGCGCCCGGCGCTCTCAGCAGCGAGTATGTGGACTCCAACACAGTCCCACAAGACAACCTGTGCCACTTATGCCATGGAGCTTCTTTCAGGTAAGATTGAACTTTATTGTGTAGGTTGTAAGATGGAAAATCTTTCCCCAGTCTAGTCAAACGCTAATTTGTCTTGTCGTCAGTATTTTTTATTTTATTTTATTTTATTAGGACAACCAACAAGGACATACACTAGAACATGTTTGTAACTTAGGAATAAATAAGATTACTTACGCTGACTGTTGCCTTAATTAATGGTTGCCACGGAAAGCATTAAGTAAACGATTAGACTTTAAAACACATCAGGAGCCAAATCTCCTTACAATAAAATTATTCTACAAGAATATTTAGTGTGTTAAACGTTGTACAACAGAACAAATAGGTGAATTATTTAACAGAAAATGAGAACATTTAATGATAATGTTAAGTGAGCTGCTTGTGAACCGTTAAATTAACTAAAATCCGTGAGCGAGTGAAAAGATGAACAGAAAAATGGATGTATGATTGAATGAATGAGTGACTGGGAACTCAGAACTAAGTGATTTAGTTAAAAATATTATTATACGAGGGCGGGTCAATAAGTCCGTGACTTTTTGAATTTCTGACCTCTTTACTGAAAAAGCAACACTACTCCTGTCAACAGGTATCTGTCAGTTGATTCCTATCAAAATTTGAACTTGCTGCGTCAGTTAGTTTGTGTTTGACAGCTATTTTTATCAGACTACCCAGTAATTTGAGGAAAAAATGGAAAAAGGTGAATTTCGTGTGCTTATTAAGCATTATTTTTTGCGAAAAAAAACCATTACCGAGACCAAGGCTAAGCTTGATAAATACTATGGGGACTCTGCACCATCGATTTCAATGGTAAAAAAGTGGTTTACTGAATTTCGTTGTGGCCGTAAAAGCACTGAAGATGCCGAACGTCCTGGACGCCCAGTTGAGGTCTCTACACCCGAAACAATCGAAAAAATTCACGATATGGTGTTGGCCGACCGAAGATTGAAAGTGCAAGAGATTGTGGAAGCCGTAGGGATCTCGCATGGCTCAGTGGTTTTAATTTTAAAAGATCAATTGGGCATGAGAAAGCTTTCCGCAAGATGGGTGCCGCGTTTGCTCACAGTCGACCACAAACGCAATCGTGTAACAACTTCACAGGAAGGTTTGGCGTTGTTTAATCGCAATATGGAGAAGTTTTTGCGCCGTTTTGTAACCGTGGACGAAATATGGATCCATCACAACACACCAGAGACCAAACAACAGTCAAAACAGTGGGTTTCTAAGGGTGAATCGGCGCCAAAGAAGGCCAAGGTGGGTTTGTCAGCCAATAAAGTTATGGCGACTGTTTTTTGGGATGCACGTGGGATAATCCACATTGACTACCTTCAAAAGGGAAGAACAATCAATGGGGAATATTATGCCAACTTATTGGACCGCTTCAATGACGATTTGAAAAAAAACCGACCTCATTTGGCCAAGAAAAAAGTTCTTTTCCACCAAGACAATGCAAGGGTGCACACATGTGCAGTTGCCATGGCAAAAATCCATGAATTGGGCTATGAATTACTCCCTCATCCGCCCTATTCTCCAGATTTGGCTCCGAGTGACTACTTTTTGTTCCCAAACCTGAAGAAATGGCTTGGTGGAAAAAGATTTGACTCCAATGATAAAGTCATCTCGCAAACAAAGGCCTATTTTGAGGACCTCGACAAATCATATTTTTTGGAAGGGATAAAAAAATTGGAGAAGCGTTGGACAAAATGTATAGAGCTCAAGGGAGACTATGTTGAAAAATAAAATGATTTGTTTATCAAAAAATCTGTGTTTTATTCCAAAAGTCACGGACTTATTGACCCGCCCTCGTACGTTATTTAAGAATTTTGTAAATCACTAGGTTTTCCTATATCGCGATGAATACAGTACAATATAATACCCAAACAAACATGTTTTAATTGAATATACACCGTGAAATTTTAGTGGTTGTTTTCCCGCAACAGAACGATTTACCTTTAGTAGCACCATCGAATCGTGCGAGTTATTTTTTGAAAATAAAGATATCGTTGTTCTCAATTAATCAAAAAAATAACCATTAACTCAAAAGCGTGAGATACGATAGTATCTTTACAAAATGTGACGTGTTTGGGTACTGCTTGCCGCACGAAATCAATGTTCAAAGCAAAAGAAGCTCTACGCACTAAGTAATACAGCATAAACTGCACCGCGCGAGGGGCAATGACCCCGGCCGGTGACCGGCTGCGGCGCGACTAGTACCATTGGTTCGAGGTTGCTTTCGAGTTTCGTTTATCACAATCGTGAAACTGCTATTTTTTATTTGAATAAATAAAAAACTGCACAAATCTATTGTACTACTAAGATGGAATCATTTTACTGCGGGAAAACAACCACTAAAATTTCACGGTGTATACTAAGACAAAAGAGTAAACTAGTAAAGTAATTATATTTAATGAAATCCAAGTCCACCAATAGTAAGTATCGCGAAAATTAGGTTTAAGCATATATGTTAATCAACCTTTTCTTAAACTGGGGCAAAGACAAGCCAAAAAGATCAAGATCACTTTTTTTTTTGTAATGACATTATATTGGTTTAATAGCCTATTTAGTGGGGCATGGTGACCTAAATTACTTTTGGAAAGTGTGGTGGCAAACAAAGTATATCTGGAGCGTGGGAGTTTCCGTGGGGTGTTAAATTTAAATTTATTTAACACTTGCGGACAATCACAAATATTATTGATTATTTTATAGAGGAAAACTTGATCAAATCTTTTACGTCTATTTTTAAGAGAAGTCATTTTAAAGAAATTTAGTATGTCCTGTCGGAAGACAGAAATCGTGAAAACTAGTCACTTCAGAGGTCTGTAATTACTTGATAGATTTTTAATAGCAGATAAACATGTAATAGAAGACTTCAGAAAATCTGACAACAAATTATTTAGGAGAGGGCTGTGCCAGTACGGGACTGATATAGGCTGGTGGTTATAATAATATTTGACACTAATTCATTAACACATTGTATATACACCTGATATTGGCTAGTGAGTGTTATACTTCACAGCAGGGCTCGGAAAACGTTATATTTTTCGAAACTTTTTCGCCTTAAGCACCTAAAAACGTAAGTGTTTCGTTTATGTTCAAACGGAATCACAAAAAAAAAACGTTTTGACGGGGAACGAAATTTTAAATCGTTCTTGCTCAATAAAACGTTTTTAACCTGCAATACGAACAAACACGCGGCGCGTGCTGTCTCGGTTCAGCTCTCTACGGATTAAACCGTTTTATTACGTTCTCACGTTAGGTACGTTCTTATTTCGTTTTTGTTCCGAACATATTAATGTTGAACAAGGAACTGTCCTAAACGTTTAAAAACGTTATTTTGAATAAAGTTTCCGAGCCCTGCTTCAGAGCAGCGCCCCTGTTTTTTATACCGCGGTCTGACCGATTGTAGTTCAATGTAGTACAGACTTACGTACACCATGTACGAGTTACAATATAGTAATGTACGGTGGCGGCAGTACTACACCAAAAACGGACGTCACTTCAAACAATAGGGGACGCGAGCTGCAAGCAATTTTGCTCTTAAAGGTGGTCAGACGTCGGAGATCCCGATAGTACGTGCAATAATTTTGAAGAATATAAGCATTTTATAGGACGCTATACAATAAGTCGGTCCGCGGTATAAACAGGGACTCTGCTGCAGAGTATAACACGTATTACAAAAGCCTCGTATACATATTACTTCATTGGTGATGATAATGATATTCATTCACAGACGTTGTCGCCGCGACGCGAGCGAAGACTACTACGGCCATGTAGGTGCCGTACGTTGTATGGTCGAAGGGGGAGGTGACGTGGCGTTCGTGAGACACACCGCCCCCGCAGAGGTGTCCGGGGGACGTAGACGAGAATGGTGGGCGCGGGATCTTTTGCCCGACGACTTACAGCTGCTTTGCCCGGATGGTAAGTAAAATTCGTCTATTGTCATATTGTATCGTCTATTTTAAAATAACCACACATAAACAATGATATAAGGTTCAAGCAATACTGATGTAAGAGACCATGGTTAGATCCCTGAAATGATCATAATAACATATTAATTTATTCAAAGGGTTTCATTGTTCTTTTAAATTTGACAATGTACAAATAATGGTTGGTCTAGTGGTTTAAATACCGGGCCAAGATCTCGGGGTCCCAGGTTCGATCCCCGGGTCGGGCAACAAATAGTTCCGTATTTTCGAACGTTGCTCGGGTTTGTGATCACCAACCCGCATTTGGCAAGCGTGGTGATTATGCCAGTTCCCATCATTGCAGTGGTAACTTGAATTCAATGATGGAGGCCTTTTCCCTGCAGTGGGATAATTATAGGCTGTAACTTACTTACTTACACATAATTTAAAACTCACTAAACCATGATTCGTGCAATCCGATCGAAACGTCGGGAATGTAAATACCGTTTCACCTTTAATTAAATTATAACAGTGCATTGAGAATCCCGGTTTAAGTTTTATATGACACTAGATGACTAGATTCCTCGCAATTTTTCCATATTTTCTTATCGTTTAAACCTTCCCTGGACTACCACAAACATTTCAAGACCAAAATCAGCCAAATCAGTCCAGCCGTTCTCGAGTTTTAGCGATACTAACGAACAGCAATTCATTTTTATATATAGACTAGCTGACCCGGCAAACGTTGTTTTGCCATAAAAATGATTAAATTACTAAAATGGCTAACAAAAAATAGGGGTTGGTGGTAAAAGGGTAAAAATTTAGGGTTGTATATATTTTATAAAATTTTAATATTTTACTACCCTACTCCTACCCTACCCCTACCCTACCCCTACCCTACCCCTACCCCTACCCCTACCCTACCCCTACCCCTACCCTACACATGACAAAATTGTGAATCTAAACCATTCCCAGATCCCCTTGAACACACACAAAAAATTTCATCAAAATCGGTCCAGTCGTTTGAGAGAAGTTCAGTGACATACACACTCACAGAAGAATTATATATATAAAGATTACGTGTTCCAATACCCAAATGTATACTATTTACTGATTTATAATAAATTAAAAATCTTATGTAACAAAATAATGAATGTAAGTGCAATGAATGCAAACTTTAAGGCCTTAACTGTAATTTCAAAGGATCATTCCTTTAACTACCCAAACAGAAATAAATTTTAAGAAAGTTAGTTTTGGGTAGTCCAAGCAGAAATAAATTCGTCTTAAAATGTATATCTTCTAACTTTCTTATGTAGGAACGCGAGCTAAAATGCACGAGTACAAGCACTGCAACCTGGGTAAAGTCCCCGGGTCGGTGATGATGGGCCGCGCCAACCACACCGAGCTCGACACCTACTCAAACCTGATGATCTACGCGCAGCAGTTGTACGGGGCTATTGCTTCTGATGAGTTCAGGTATTGATATCGCTAGACTGTTTTCTATCATAACAATCCCATCTTGCACTTAGGAAAACTTTAGGAACACGAGCTAAAATGCACGAGTACAAGCACTGCAACCTGGGCAAAGTCCCCGGGTCGGTGATGATGGGCCGCGCCAACCACACCGAGCTCGACACCTACTCAAACTGATGACCTACGCGCAGCAATTGGACGGGGCTACTGCTTCTGCAGAATTCAGGTATTGATATCGCTAGACTGGTTTCTATCGCAATCCCATCTTGCACTTAACATGGGACAACCCGATAATATAAATAGAACAAATATGTCTAACTACGTTGGTTCCTTGTCGGTCTGTATGCCAGACGCATATTTTTAAACTAGCTGTTCCCCGCGACTTCGTACGCGTCAATTTATGTTTTTGTGATCGCGATTATTTTTGTAACATTTTTCACTGATGCTTCGCTCCTATTGGTCGCAGCGTGATGTTATATAGCCTAAAGCCTTCCTCGATACATGTACTATCCAAAACAAAAATAATTTTTCAAATCGAACCAGTACTTTTAGAGATTAGCGCGTTCAAACAAACAAACAAACTCTTTAGCTTTATAATATTAGTATAGATATAAAATTTGAACAAATATGAGTCTTATAAAGGAAAAATTAAGAATTTAAATTCATGAACGCCTTTATTACCTATTGAATAAATCAATACACAGGGTTAGGTAAATAGTATTATAAGCAGAAACCAGACTGAGTTAACAGATGCATATAAATAAAATGTTGAAGTATAAAATTGATATCAGCATTTGAAATTTTTCATTTCCGTAGTTAACTCTAATCACCCAGGGTCCTTTTGCATACATTTATTGTTTTTGCCATAGCATTTAAATGTATACCTATGTTTTTTCCTGATTTCGGCTTGTAATACAATTTACCTTATACTCTGTACAAGCATTTTTGTTTTACTTATTGTATATTATTTAATTCTATAGCTCTCTTCCCATTCGCATAGTATAATTTTAGTAATACTGCGTCAAAGACAATGAACCCAATTTAGTACCTACCGTATTTCATGTTTTATTTATGTAAAAACATATATTTCTCTTCTAGCTTCAGCATGTTCTACTCGCCGCCTCCTTATGCGGATCTCATATTCAGCGACGCGGCGGTCCGCCTAAAGCCGTTGCCGCACAAACAGCGATCAGCCGACATTATAGCGGGAAAAGCGCTTCCGAGGGCCGCCCGTATAGTTTCGTGCGACGCGCCGCAAAGCGCTTATTATATCGCCGCGGATACAAACTTCCTCTCCGCCGCGTATAGAAATGGAGTCGTAGGTGTAATGATCGCAATGGCCATTTTCATAGTTGCATTAGTGCGATAGTAATTAAATATAATTAAATTTTCAATTTATGAATGAGCAGTCTATAAGCTTGTGGTAGCTAATCACGATTAAGCTTGAATTGTATGTATGTAACGACAAATAATGATTATCTAGGAAACTAACTCGAACAATTTTGGACAACATGACATACATTCAGAAGTTTGAAAACGGGAATTTCAAAGTTCACTGTAGTTTCTAATATTTTAGACTTACTAACTTTCTAGATAATCATACATTCGTATATGTAAAATATTATTTTCTACCCAGTAAGGAGCTACTATGATGTAATACATTTTTTTTTTTAATTTAGTAAAAATCACACCATAGCCTTTTGTATGGATCTTTAACCCTGTAACCGAGAGTTTTACAGTTAAAATTATAACAAAGAGCAGCTGCCAAAATGCCATGTTTTAATAAGTTTACTGGCAGTATCGAGTAAAATAGCAATTATTTTCCAAGTTTCAGGCAAATTTTTCAAATATTTTTAATATTATGTTGCATAGCTAAACTATTTGCAACATTACTAATAAAAATAATACATGAAACTTTTTGCAATAATAATATCTGTTCTTTTTTCTACTTCAAAGCATTTGTTTTTATTTGTTTAACATTCGGGAAATGTTTTAGAATTTGTAAACTTCTGATTTAAACTTTTGTTTATTGTATTTGTATACTGAAGTTTAAAGCTGTTTAAAGTCTTAAAGGTTTTGCATTATACAGAATATTAAGTTTTTAAGTTGAAGAAATGAAGTAACAATTAAGTGTCTGCATTTAGAACACTGGTTAACTCCAGTAGTCTTTATATAGTATTATAAAATGTTTAAGTCCGTCCATTATCTTAGCATCTATGTCTACTTTCTTTTCTTAGCTGTTAAGAATACTGTATTTTTATGTTTAATGTATTTACTTTTTTTATATTTGTATATGTATTACCTCATTTTAAAGCATTTTAAAATGCTTTGAAAAATATTGTTTGTATTAGGTACAGTATAATTATTTTGAATGTTTTATTAAAGATAATTACTGTGACTAAGCACAAGGTGCATTCCATACATGACCGTCCAAATGAAATCTCATAGTTGTAGTATATTTTATAGTGTATTTTTATTTTATAGACAAATTAAAAAGAGTGCCTTAACATTTTGGTTTTATTGAAATAAGAGTTACCGATATTTAAATAGTAATTTGTGGTGATAACACTCAAACCCTCCAGGTAAAGTATCAAACTTCTTCATGATTACTCTCAAATCTGACCTAGTGCAAATCATCCTCACTGCCGGTCGCAAGGTGTTTCCCTCAGTATCAATTCTGCTTGCGTGTTCCCTCCATTTTCCAAACACACAATTTGACTTTGCCAGTTCATCTTTAACAAAAGGCACTATCTTCAGGCATTTAGGGGTCAATTTTGCACACAAATACAATGCCATCCAAGAAATGTAACGAAAATGGTTTATGCAGTAAATAAACATGAAATCTTTTGGTTTATTCTTCACCAACACTTCCAGGACAGTGTTTGTAAGTTTTACTGTGACTTTCTTCTTATATAACTGTATGAGATCTTTCATTTCAGACTCGTCACAAAGCATTGCTAAAATAGTGCAGAATTTATTTGCTGATAAACAAAATGTGGTAAATATGTGACCCCAGACAACATCTTCTGTGTTGTAAATAAAATTAAAAATATGACCATTGACTTGGATGCTAGATTGAATTATTCGAGATTCTAAAAACTTATATATATTTTTAATTGAATTATTAAATGATATTTTGTAACACATCTGTCCTGTAAATATGTTTTGTGCTCTGCTGACTTTCATAGTGATTGTGTTATAGCAGTAACCCAAAAAAGTTATATCAACGCTATACTTTATTGTTGGATAAGAAAAGTTTACCACAGTCTTCTCATAGTTTACATTGTCATAGTTTGATAATGCTTTAAGAAACATTTCAGCGTCTTCTAAGGAGTCGGTGACATACAGATAGTCATCAACAACTCTGACAAACAATTTAAGATCATTTTCTGAATTTCTCATGTGATCTGGGAAATATTGCTCATCAAGATGAGTATAATATAATTCTGACAATGCTGGGGAATATTTGTAACCCTGTACAAGACCTTTCTTCCATTCGTAAACTGTGGAACCAGCATGAATTAGCAGGGGCCTACGTAGCTCTGTAAGTATGTCCTTGAATTGATTTGTGATCTTTTCTGATAATTGACCACTCTCCATTTTCTGCTGATACCTTTCATACAATATTTTTATCAGTTTCTCGCGATTTACACTACCAAAAGCATTGCTCAAGTCAGTTTTAATAAAATATAATTTTGGTTGATTCATCTTAAGCCAATTTGCAAATAAAACACTATACTGGCTTTCAATCTTTTTATGAGATCTGACAATCAACATTCTAAGGAAATTCAATCTATCTCTTATTTTATATTTATCAGCAGGAGTCAGAGCATCATTTTTGTACCGAACTATTGGCCTAAAATCATTATTTGTTTTTAAAACTAGATGTAGCTTGGGTATTTCCTTTTTTAAAACCCTTAACTTTGTTTTAGCTGTATAACTGTAGTGCCGTTTATACTTTCTTCCATTGCAATACGGGGGGAATATTTTTATAATTCTGCGACAAACCATACTGTGAACGGTTTTGTCATAAAAGCTTTGCCATTGACTCTTCCAAAAAAAGTGGAGCTTATTTTCATCTGCATCAAATTTACACACAGTTACATAAAAATTCAAGCATATCATAGCCGCTAGTATGTTACGAATTATCCACAGTATAATGTGATACAGGACTCTGTTGGATACAGTACTGTATACCTGATTCCACATATGAGCAGAAAAATCCCACTTTAATATAAACTTACTAAACAGCAAATGTTGTCGTTTCATACCATGTACAATCATTTGTACTAACTTCTTGAACAAGCTTTCATTGTGCCCGTTTCCATAAAAGCTCTTTGGAACAATATCATTTAAGGCAAGCCAGCATTTACCAAAAATATCTTCTTTATTTAGGGACATTAACTCTTTTGTTTCATCAGCAGGAAAATAATTCTTGAAGTCCAGCTTTGAATTCGTTTTTAAATTTTCTCTCATATCTTTGATTGTTTGCAGAAATTTTGAATTTAATTTACTCACCAATACATCTTCTTCAAATATGTTGATAAGAAACAGTGGTTCATTTTTGTCCTTGAGAAGAGTTTTCTTGAAAACGTTTGCATATGATCTCACATTTTGTTTATCCACGAAATATTGAGTAAAACAAATAGCTTTATCCATTTAGAAATACTTACTTATTAGTACTTAGTAATAGTAGACTTACCTTACATTGAAGCAAAGTAAGCAAACTCACAAATTCGAAATTTTGCGGCGACTTGTTAAGACTTGTTTACCAACATAAACATTCCTTTTCACAAACTTTTTTTAGGTAGATGTAAACATTATGATTTTCAATAATTCAAAATCTGTTACTTACAGTACGAAACAAGATGAAATAAATAAAATCCGATTACATCATTGTGAGTAGAAAAATTAATGTTTCAGTCTTAACTTAAAACAAGTAATCCAAGCAATGATATGATCTGATTATGTAGAACAACAGTAATATTTGGATCATTCGGCTCTCCTAACTACTATCTAATCTAATAAATCTACCTACACACGAGATGACTGCATTACTAATCAAATTTTTATTTCAACTTAATATTATCTTTCCTAAAATGAAACGTACATATCATTCACACGACAGCTGAGCATTGACTGACATTGACATTGATAACCGGTTCCGGTGGTGTGGTGTTCAGTGTTGTAAAGTAAAACTTACGTGATCGTGCCAAAACGTACTCTTCTTTGATATTATTGTTATCAACACTCCATCAGCTGATAACCCCTTGATCTACATTAAGTACAGATAAGAGTTCCTAAAGCCCATTACAATGTTTCGTAATCGCACTCAGTTTTTTGTCTACTTGTTAATTAAACACAGTCAATATTGTTTCCCTGAAACCATGTCAAAGGCGGTATTTAGTGATTTGGTACAGATATTCCGAAGTAGTGTATCAGCTGTGCAGCCAGATAAATTAATTAAAAACACAGTTAAATACGATGGCACTGCTGATGAATTAACGATAGCAGGTAACGCTTATAAGTTGCGAAATAGAAATGTCTACTTAGTGGGAACAGGGAAAGCAGTTCAAAACATGGCTAAGGAAGTTGAATATATACTTGGTGAAAAAATCAAACACGGTATCATAAGCATTCCTGACGGAAGTAAGAATCAAACAGTTATAAATAAATATGTCAGGTATAGTGAAGGAGCTAAGAATAACCTTCCAGATAAAAATGCAGAGATGACTGCTATAAAAATTAAGAAACTAGTTAGTAGTTTGACTTCCAGTGATCTGCTTTTAGTTTTAATATCAGGTGGAGGATCGTCCCTAATGCCACTACCTAAGGAACCAATAACTATAAATGAGAAATGTGAACTTGTAAAGAAATTGGCAAATGCAGGAGCTGACATTGTGGAACTTAATACAGTCCGTAAAAGATTGTCTGATCTTAAAGGTGGGCAACTGGCTATCAGAGCACAACCCGCTGAAGTTATATCTTTGATCCTCTCCGACATAGTTGGTGATCCACTGGATCTCATAGCTAGTGGTCCTACTGTAGAAAACAAAGATCACCCAAATGCTGCTATGAATGTTATTAATAAATATAATTTGTATGACCAGTTGCCTCTTTCAGTTAAAACTATAATGAATGAGTTTAGTACAATGGTAGAATTTCCACGTAACAATGTAAAAAATCACATAATTGGTTGTAATAAAATAAGCATAAAAGAGGCAATGGTTAAAGCTGAAAAACTTGGTTATTTTCCAATAGATTTATCAAATCAAGTGACTGGCAATATTACAGATGTTGCAAAGGCATATGTTCAACTAGCTGAATGTTTCTGCAAACTTATTGAAGGAAATTTGAACAAAAAAGACTTTAAAGATACAGTTGAGTCGCTGAATATTCCAGGAATCAGTATGGAGTTTATGAACAATGATGAAATTATAAGTTCATTAAATTCCAATGATGTGTGTCTCGTCTTAGGTGGCGAAATAACAGTTAATGTAAAAGGTACAGGCAAAGGAGGTAGAAACCAGCAGCTTACTTTGGAATTTTCAAACATAATTCATACAGTAAAAGAACAATTCAAAAATTTTGATGTTTATCTTTTGAGTGCAGGAACTGATGGCATCGATGGGCCTACAGATGCAGCTGGTGCTATTGGATATGTAGATTTAGTATCAGACTCTTATAATGAAAATATCAACATACATGATTATCTAAATAACAGTGACTCTTACAACTTCTATAAAAAATTCAGGCAGGGTGATCTACATGTGTTTACTGGGCATACCAACACTAATGTGATGGATATCCATTTACTTGTAATAAGGAGAAAGTAATAACTCAAACTGAAGCCAAAGAAAGTATGAAAATAGAATTAAGAAAATATGTACTTATTGACATTATTTATTAACATAGGTATACACCAAATAAAATATTGATAGAGAATTAGGTACTTAATACTCATAAAGTATTAAATTTTAGCTACCAATATTTAAATGTATATTTAATACATAAATACATTATAAAATTAACTAATAGTATGTAAAAAAAGCAATAACCATTTCAAGTGTTCATCATGATGATGGCTTCAAAAACAAATTGAGTATGTTTTGTTTTTCCTTCTCTTGTTTTAATTTCACAGATGCTAGGACAGCCTGTTGACACAATCCAGCAAACTTATCTTTTTTCCGTTTATTGTTTTTGATAACCTTCTGTTCTTTTGCAACACCTTGTATACTATTGTTTTTGTTAGTTAATGAAAATATATCTTTTGTCTTGGCATAAATTTCCACTTCAACTTTTTTAACAGGAATATTTTGTGGTATTGTATTAGATTTTTTTGCATTATTCTGGTATTTCTCTTTAGTGGTTTTTATACTTGTATCTATTTGAAATTCTTCAACTTTTGGCTTTGAAGGTTTAGGAATAGGTGTGACTGTACTATTTTTACAAAAATTACAAGTTTGTTCCTGAAAAAAAATATACAGGTTTAAAAAAGTAAAAAAAACCTAATATGAAGAGAGCAGTTATTATAAAATAGGCTTAACTTACCAGTTCCTTACTACTTAATAAGTCTTGTTTACTCTTAACAAATTCCTTTTTTTTGTTGGTTATTTTATTATATTGTTTTATTCTTTGTCTTTGTCTCTTACTAAGTTTTACAGGTCTAATCTGAAAAAAAAATCAAAAAACATTTAAAAAAATATATTGATAATTATTTTATGAGTGATAAATATTTTATAACATTTTATATTTTAATTGTGAATTATTTTATATACAATTTTTTTTTAATATTGAAATAATATACACTATACCTTGATTGTAGTGTTTTTATTCCATTCTAATAAACATCTTGAACATCTGACTTTTGACGAAAAGTACTTAGCGGGAAGGCCATGGTCTTTAGATAACTCCCTGCATCGCATCCTAAAAACAAATAGAGGGAAAATACATATATATGATGTTATTTGAATTAAATTAATACAAATAACTGGATTTTCGCTACTCACAAATAATAACTTTTCAGCAAGGTTTTCGTAACATTTGGTGGATCATTTTGCGTTTGTGATAATAATGAAGCAGCTTTTATTAGAAAACCGACTTGGTCTTCATTCATTTTAAACGTATTTTTGGGTTACTTTTAAATAAATATCATGAAAATACGTACAAAATCGAACGAAATGTCGATGGAATTATATATGATTGTTGTTGTTTTCTTCACCCATTCTGGGTAGGCAAAGGGAACTATGCCCATACAGCCAATTCTTTAGTAATATTTTCTTTATTTTTGCATTAAAACGTTGATGTTAGACGTTTTAATGCTTCGATGGAGTTTTTGGAGACAGTCGAAAGATTGAAGGAATGTAGAGAAGTCCCCAAGAAAGAGGTGAACTGTTCGCGATCCCGCGCAAAATTCACGGCCCACTTTTCTTGGTTACGACCACTGAGCTGTATATATTTACAAGTCAATGGTTACGACCCATACACCATATTATTTCACCGAACTGGAATTATATATGACGTTATTTGACACTTTTTTTTTAGTAAGTTTAACGGCCTCGGATACTTGTCCATACAGCCAATTCTTTAGTATTATTGTCTTTATTTCTGCATTAAAACGGTGATGTTGGACGTTCCAATGCTTCGATGAAGTTTTTGGAGACAGTCGAAAGATTGAAGGAATGTAGATTAGTCCCCAAGAAAGAGGTGAACTGTTCGCGTTCCCGCGCAAAATTCACGGTCCACTTTTCTTGGTTACGACCCATACAGCATGTTATTTCACCGAACTGTATATTGTTCACTCGCACGACACTTTGTTTCGCAAAATAACACCACTTTTACGACCCAAAAATCACTATAAACAATAAAAATTCGATAAAATAAACGGATTCCAAACGTATACTCAAGAACTCCCGCCAAAAACTCTATTTGACACTTTGGAGTCTTTGGACAGTCTTAGACAGATGGTGTATTGAGGTTAATGAAGTTACGTAATAAACAAAACGCTTCTGCAACTAAGCGCTTCTTATCTTTTTTTACCACGCTTTTATTAGCTTGGGTTGTATCTATCTATGTATCTATGTATGCAATGGAATCTTTGAGCATAAATTTGACCGATTTCCAGAAGTTTAATTAATTTGAAACTTTGCACACGTATCAAGGATATATGACAATGCAATAATATATTAACAGTTTCCCAGTTTTCCTCTGTAAGAGGGAGTAAAAGAGATAGAGCTAGCGGCCTAGCGCGCGATCTGTATCAATTACGATTCCTGCATAGCTTTGGACTTACAGTCGATAAAGAAGGAATCAAATCTTATAAACTAAACTAAAAAGTAAAAAATAAATTATAGTTTAAAAAACTAAAAAACCACGCTTTTAAAACAGATTGAACTAAAAAATTAAAAATAAAACTGTAGAAATCAATTGAAAAATTCATATTATTGTACAAAAAGCGTGGGGTGCTTGTTATGATATCCACAGATATAGTAAATTATTGATAAAATATTTACAACAATCTAAATCAAGCCCCCCACGCTTTTTGTACAATAATATGAATTTTTCAATTGATTACTACAGTTTTATTTTTAATTTTTTAGTTCAATCTGTTTTAAAAGCGTGGTTTTTTAGTTTTTTTTAATTATTTTTATTGAGTTCTGTGATTTCCGAACGATTAACCAAGCACGGTAGAAGGCTTCGAGCAACGCGGCCTTCCGTCCCGGAAGGGAGTAGGCATAGCGATTCTATTCTATACAAAAAGTTCTGGCATTTTTTGCGGGGGGAAATGTACACACAAGCGCTCCGCAGGTTTGCATACTCACATACAAAAACAACACTGGGGGCTTACCATCAGCTTATAGCAAGCCACTCAATTTCCAGGCAGTTCAACAGTAGGGCTGCTTTTGCCCTGCTAAAAAGGTGAACTGCTAAGCTTGTCTATGGTCTGTTTGTCTGCAGATTGCATGAACGAGACAGAGCTATACTGGTTCAGATAAATCTGTCTCTTTTTAGTTGAAAACGTTCAAATACACAAATACATGATTTATTCCAAATTACCGGTTTTTGAAAAACTTTCTACTTATTGGATTTTAAAGAGAAAAAGTCGATCTAAATGTTGCTATTTTGCAGGAGATTAGTAAAATTACTAAATTCTAGTAAAATTACCTTCTTGACGATAGTACTTAATGTACAGTGTTGGGTTATTGAAAATGTGGATAATCATTTTAACGTGATCATGATTGAAACGGTTCTGCCTGCATTTTTGGCGGTAACATTCAAAAATTGAACAAATATTCAATTTTCCCGGAGTAGTACGTACGTTCTAAGACTATTTTATATTTACAGTGAAACATTGAGTTAAACCATATTTTCACAATGTTATACTTGTGTTTAATTATTGAATAAAGTAAAGTGGAATTGTAAGTAATTTTATTAAAATATTAGTATAAAACAGTGATCATCCATTGACTTTCAGTGAAAACCAACAAAAAAAATGCCTAGTTTCTCACACCCAACTGTATAACCTTTGAGAATAACAGTTAACAAATCTTTAACAGCTGGAGACCACTCCAAGCGAATGGCAAGGGTGGCAGAAATTTAAATTCTGCAGGCGATGTAGTCATAAAATTAGGGTTTGAATGAAGTTTCTGATTCAGTTACACTGTGTAGTAAAAGAGTACCTACTACAACTTTTTACATAGGTATTATAATAATCTATTCTATTTTAGTATTGACTGGGTAGACTAAATGCAAAAAATAAAACATATTAATAATTAATGATTCAAGGAGAGGAAGAAGAAACAGAAAATTATATTACATATTAGGTATTCTCTACCAGTCGAGCATTTGGTTAAGTAGACATGTTTTGCAGAATTTTTGCAGTAAAAAAAACAAACACATGATTTCATATATGTAAATATAATTACAAAAAAATATATTTCAAACACATATTAAAATAAAAAAGACATACTTAATATAAAAGTACTTCAGTTTTAACCCTAAATTTAAAATCTAACAAAACAACCATAACTTACTATATGTATTAACTGGTCGGCTACCGAAGTTGTGGAATCGAGCCATAAGACAATTGATTTGTGTCTGGAATTACTGGTATAAAAGGGGTTAAAAAATACATCAATACATAAGCTTATTGGTGAACCTCTTCATCTGTGAGATAAATTTGCTTGATCTGTGAGATAAGTGATTAGCTGCATTGCAAAATGTAATGTAGGATTACACATGCTTTTGCAATAAGGCCAGCTACCTGAGGTTGGTAATGTAACATTGAAAAAGAGCCTGTAGGACACCTATTGATCTCTCTCTGTCGTTAAGAGTTTTTACATGTCTCTGTATAGGTATAATAGGCTTCAGAAAAATCTATTTCTGCTTTAACAATAATAATTGTTGTCATTATAAATTTGAGCAGTGGATATCTAGAATCACCTACAATAAAAGGAAATATTCATTAATTTTATCATCTTTGTAAGACTGCTGCAAATGTGTTATATAAGAACTAAAACTTTGTTGTCTTTTACACCCAGGCAATATTTAAACAAACAAAATCAGCAACATATTCATAACACAAGGGTTTTAGGTGCTATAACCTGTAAAATATGTTTCTTTATCTTTTCTTTTTACTCAATTGAACGGAAAGGACATATCTTCAAAGTTAAACTAAAATGTGTATTGTATGTTTACCTAAAAGCCATACAGATGCTATAGTGCTCAGTTCATTCAAGTGAGACTACAAAGGATGATTAGACCATATTTTATTGTAAATTAAATGAATCATAGCCATCATTTACACTTATAATTTCCATGTATTTGTTACAAATCTGAAAAAAGTATTACACATAAATATTCGTAAGAAATAAGAGTTATAAAATTTGAAAGTACAGTTTTTTCAATATAGGTATTCTATTGTACTACCCGTTCGCTTCGAGATGGCCGTCGATGACCATTACAAAATGACGTCAAAGGCATATATAGCAGGGGCCTTACCATTAGCTCTTAAAGCAGGACTGCTATAGGACTGCATTGCTCTTTTGTACTATGACATCGTTTTTAGCAGGCCTGTGGCAGGCCAATTTACGTCGACGTTTCAAAACCGTTCACCATTTTTTTACTATGAACTTTCATACCATGACACTCAATTTGACAGCAGGTAAACGTCCTTTTGAGCGAAGCTAATGTCATCCTAGCCATCTTGAAAAAGTTACTAGGAGACTAACTTTTTCGACATATTTTATGCGTTTCTCAGAATTTTTTCAGCAGTTTTATGAAAATTTACATGTTTCATTATAGATTAAGGAACCTAATTACAGTGTAAAGAAACCTGAAGGTCTTTGAATTAGTATTTTGTATAAAATGTTTATATCATCATTTACCAAAATGAAAATACAATTTCGACAAAATTGTTAGCATGGTTTTGTGATGTAATAGGTTTAAACAATAGAATATATTGAAGAAACTTTACTTTTAAATTTTATAACTCTTCTTTCTTACTAATATTTATGTGCAATACTTTTTTCAGATTTGTAACAAATACATGGAAATTATAAGTGTAAATGATGGCTATGATTCAGTTAATTTACAATAAAATATGGTCTAATCATCCCTTGTAGTCTCACTTGAATGAACTGAGCACTATAGCATCTGTATGGCTTTTAGGTAAACATACAATACACATTTTAGTTTAACTTTAAAGATATGTCCTTTCCGTTCAATTGAGTAAAAAGGAAAAGATAAAGAAACATATTTTACAGGTTATAGCACATAATACCCTTGTATTATGAATATGTTGCTGATTTTGTTTGTTTAAATATTGCCTGGGTGTAAAAGATAACAAAGTTTTAGTTCTTATATAAGTAACACATTTGCAGCAGTCTTACAAAGATGATAAAATTAATGAATATTTCCTTTTATTGTAGGTGATTCTATATATCCACTGCTCAATTTTATGATGACAACAATTGTTAAAGCAGAACTAGATTTTTCTGAAGCCTATTATACCTATACAGAGACATGTAAAAACTCTTAACAACAGAGAGAGATCAATAGGTGTTCTACAGACTCTTTTTCAATGTTACATTACCAACCTCAGGTAGCTGGCCTTATTGCAAAAGCATGTGTAATCCTACATTACATTTTGCAATGCAGCTGATCAATTATCTCACAGATCAAGCAAATTTATCTCACAGATGAAGAGGTTCACCAATAAGCTTATTATGTATTGATGTATTTTTTAACCCCTTTTATACCAGTAATTCCAGACACAAATCAATCGTCTTATGGCTCGATTCCACAACTTCGGTAGCCGACCAGTTAATTCATATACTAAGTTATGGTTGTTTTGTTAGATTTTAAATTTAGGGTTAAAACTGAAGTACTTTTATATTAAGTATGTCTTTTTTATTTTAATATGTGTTTGAAATAAATTTTTTTGTAATTATATTTACATATATGAAATCATGTGTTTGTTTTTTTACTGCAAAAATTCTGCAAAACATGTCTACTTAACCAAATGCTCGACTGGTAGAGAATACCTAATATGTAATATAATTTTCTGTTTCCTCTTCCTCTCCTTGAATCATTAATTATTTTATGTTTTAGTTTTTGCATTTAGTCTACCCAGTCAGTACTAAAATAGAATAGATTATTCCGCCGTTATGCGCGATCGGAAGCGGACGTGTCCGTTGCATAGCAGAATTATTTAATTCACGACTAGCGCATCGCGCGCCGTCAATCAGCAATGAATACGCAAAAACTCATTGCTAACGAATTGTTGGCGTTTATACAGCACGCCATCGACACTATGGACGAGGTAAGCATCATGCAGATCTGCAAATCCAATTTCAAGGCAGAAGAGATTTGCAGTGGCAAGGCGCTCCTGTTCCAGACGCTCGGGAAGAGTGCCCAGATGCCGTCTCGCCGGAGGGACGGGGGTGAAAGAAGTGTGCAGGATATCATTACCTTGCTGAAGGAGACCGATCCTGACGAAGTGCCTGCGTTCGTGGCAAAGGAGCTACACAAGCTGCCTCCTGTCACGTTCGATCATGTCGACGTCACCAGGCTGTTGAAGGACATAACGTTCCTAAAAGCAAGTCTGGCCGAAGTACACGCAAAATTGGATGCCTCAGAGAACACCATAGGTGACTTGCGTGCCAAAGTGTTGCTATTAAGCAACACTGCTCCGGTTAGTAGGTCACCTGAGGCCTGCAATGTCAACACACGTCGCGGGGCGCAGAATGCATCGGTCTGCAGTTTCGGGTCGGCGCGCACTGATGCGTCACCCGTCGCGAGCAACGACATCGTCACGGCTACTGCGCGCCCCGCCGTGCGCCCCGCAGCACCGCAGGAAACAACGTGCGTGTTGACGTCAACCCCGACGCGTGCGTATGCTGCAGCAGCCGCTAGGAAAAGCAGTTGCATGGCGGCTCCGAAGACGCTGGCATCACAGGCAGATCAGTGTGATGAGGAGGGCTTTACGAAGGTCGAGAAGAAGAAAAGGAAGCCCTCCACTCGCAACCAGTGCGGCAACGCACCGACTGGACCGAACCACCTACTTCGGCCCGCAGTTCCAGTGACACTGCTATACGTGTCCCGGCTCCATTACTCTACAAAGGTCGAAGAGATTGTAGAGTACATCCGAGTGAAGACCAGATATACACTGAGGGTCGAACGGTTGGAGTCTCGACACAACACGAACTTTAATTCGTTTGTGGTGAGGGTTCCGACTGAACAGCTGTCGACCTTCATGCAGGCAGAATTTTGGCCGAAGGGTGTTGTATATCGTCGATTTCGTGGACGGTTACTTGACACCAAGTTGCGAAACACAACGCCGTCAAAATAGTGTGTATTAATACTTAGTGTAATTTATATGTGTTATTTTGTATGTATGTTAGTTTGTAAGGTATTTATTTTATGGGCCTGTATTTCATATCTGTTGCCTGACTTAAATGAATAAAAAAAAATGGTTGCCTGTAAAGTCGGTTTTACGGGCGAAGATTTTACGTGACAACGTCTTTTTCTCGGTAGAATATTTATTGATATGAATATAATTAAATTGCACAATAGGAACAAGGAATTGAATGAAAATAAGAATTGCACAAATTTTAACTATAGAAATATATTTTGTTTACTAAAACATTGTACATGTAAACTTAAACTTGTATTATGACGCTTTCTTGTTTTTCCAACGCCAAGAACGTTCGAGAAAGACAAAGACAGAGACACAAGCATGCGCCGATTCAATGCGCCTAATTCTCTAGTGCTGCGCGCGCGGCAGACCGATCATAGTTGAGTGGGAGAGAGACGCAAGGCATTCGGCGGGCCTCTCTCTCGTTCGGTGACCCATCGTAACGTTACCGAGCGTTACACTTTTTCATAAGTGACTCCCAGCCGCAACCTAATTTAAGACGTTGTCACGTCAAAAAAAATTAAAATACCTATGTAAAAAGTAGTAGTAGTCTTTTACTACACAGTGTAACTGAATCAGAAACTGCATTCAAACCCTAATTTTATGACTACATCGCCTGCAGAATTTGAATTTCTGCCACCCTTGCCATTCGCTTGGAGTGGTCTCCAGCTGTTATAGATTTGCTAACTGTTATTCCCAAAGGTTTTACAGTTGGGTGTGAGTAACTAGACTTTTTGAAGTGAAAACTTCTTTAGCGGCGCTGAGCACTTTTTTGTTGGATGGGTAAAAACTTCCAAACTCGCGTCAGGGTCACGTGATGCTGATCGAAAAAGCGTAAGATCGAGGGGAAGGGAGAGGAACTAGTATCTCCCACTCTTTCTACCGTGCCTGAGTGTGCTGTTATCTATTATTTTTGAAGTGAAACTTCTTTATCGGCGTTGGAAAAAATTTACCGTCACGTTTTGCGTCAAATTTTCGTCACATTTTTCGGTTACGCGCCATCTTTTTCTTGCCCCTACCACGGTTGGTTCAGACGATGCAAAAAGGTAAAGTGAAATAATATTTAACCAATTTAACCAATTTAACCAATTTAACCAATTTAACCAATTTAACCAATTTAACCAACTTAACCAACTTAACCAACTTAACCAACTTAACCAACTTAACCAACTTTACCAACTTTACCAACTTAACCAACTTAACCAATTTAATCAATTTAACCAATTTAACCAATTTAACCAGTTTAACCAACTTAACCAACTTAACCAACTTAACCAACTTAACCAACTTAACCAACTTAACCAATTTAACCAATTTAACTAATTTAACCAATTTAACCAATTTAACCAATGTAACCAATTTAACCAATTTAACCAATTTAACCAATTTAACCAATTTAACTAATTTAACCAATTTCTGGAAAGTTGCATGTAGATAATTTTTCTAAAAATAAGGCGATAAAGAAGTTTCACTTCTTACGTGTGTACACTAGTACACGCACAACTTTTTTTTTTTGTTGGTTTTCACTGAAAGTCAATGGATGATCACTTTTTTATATTAACATTTTAATAAAATTACTTACAATTCCACTTTACTTTAATCAATAATTAAACATAAGTATGACATTGTGAAAATATGGTTTAACTCAATGTTTAACTGAAAATATAAAATAGTCTTAGAACGTACGTACTACTCCGGGAAAATGGAAAATTTCTTCAATTTTTGAATGTTACCGCCAAAAATGCAGGCAGAACCGTTCCAATCATGATCACGTTAAAATGATTATCCACATTTTCAATAACCCAACACTGTACATTAATTACAATCGCCAAGAAGGTAATTTTACTAGAATTGAGTATTTTAACTAATCTCCTGCAAAATAGCAAAATTTAGATCGACTTTTTCTCTTTAAAATCCAATAAGTAGAAAGTTTTTCAAAAACCGGTAATTTGGAATAAATCATGTATTTGTGTATTTGAACGTTTTCAACTAAAAAGAGACAGATTTATCTGAACCAGTATAGCTCTATCTCGTTCATGCAATCTGCAGACAAACAGACCATAGACAAGCTTACCTGTTCACCTTTTGGTTTAGCGATGCTAAAGTCGTTCAGCTATTCAGCGGTTATGGTATGATTTTTAGCAGGGCAAAAGCAGCCCTACTGTTGAACTGCCTGGAAATTGAGTGGCTTGCTATAAGCTGATGGAAAGCCCCCAGTAACGTTGCCAAAAAGAAATATTCGTGTTTTTATTGCAATATCTTTTTATCATTTCCATACATCTTGGTTTGATTTGATGGAGATACAAAATAATATGTACCTGCGCCCTAGACGATATGTGAGTTATAAAAATTAATAAAATGGAGAAATTAAAATCGATTATTTATTTATTCTTAACGCACAGTCAACCTTGAGGAGGTGCAGAGACCTGTGTATACTAATTAAATCGAAATCATTTGTGATGTAAGGGGGTTCCATAGTGGCTCACCTAAAGTTCTTTACCCGAAATGTTGCGATTGTTGCAAACGGTACTAATAGGGTCTGTCAAGGAGAGTGGTGCGGTGTGGCGGGGAGGGTGGTAGCGGCCAACTCGAAACGACCGCGTAGTATATACCTATTACATCACAAAACCATGCTAACAATTTTGTCGAAATTGTATTTTCATTTTGATAAATGCTGATTTAAACATTTTATACAGAATACTAATTCAAAGACCTTCAGGTTTCCTTACACTGTGATTAGGTTCCTTAATCTATAATGAAACATGTAAATTTTCACAAAACTGCTGAAAAAATTCTGAGAAACGCATAAAATATGTCGAAAAAGTTAGTCTCCTTTATAACTTTTTCAAGATGGCTAGGATGACATTGGCTTCGCTCAAAAGGACGTTTACCTGCTGTCAAATTGAGTGTTATGGTATGAAAAGTTCATAGTAAAAAAATGGTGAACGGTTTTGAAACGTCGACTAGGGATGGCGATCTCATATCGATTAAACGAAGAATCGATATTTTGGGCCCAAAGATCGATTTTTTTAAATCGATATACTGTACTGAGACGATTCAGTGGATCGATCTTTCACTCTAAGGAATCGCCATTCGATTTTTTTGTGTTGGTAAAAACTAAAAACCATAAATTGATTTGTCAGTTAAGAGATTGGCCTTCATTCATTATTAGATACATACCTAGTTTTGTTTGTTTTAATTTTTTTTAATGTTTAATAGAAGCAAACTGTCGTTTTATTATACTGTAGTAAGCGAAATAATTAAATACCTATATTGCGTGGGATCATCAGTTCCTTGCGAGCGTCTTTTTTCTGCTGCCGGCAACATGGCAAGTGATGAGTGGAACCACTTTGATCCCAGTGGACTGGGCAGGTTATTGTTTTAAAAGTGTAGACATAGAGCATTGGTCACTTTAACCATTTGATGTAATAAATACATTTTGAAAATAAATGGTATCCTTTTCCACCTAAGATCTGACTTTGATCTATACCGATAAATAACATTAAAGTGTCTGTTTGTACATATTTAGTTGATATTTAACCAGGGACTAAAAATAACTTGTAAGAAATGCTTTGTTAAGGGTTTTTTTTCATAAAACTGATATATATTTACATTTTAATAAAACTTGGAAAAAAAATTGATTTATCGGAAATCGATCTTTTTAGCCTCGATTTTATTGTGAATCGATTTTTTAAGTCTCGATTCAGATCGATTCAAAAATCGATATTTTTTGGAAAGAATCGCCATCTCTAGTCGGCGTAAATTGGCCTGCCACAGGCCTGCTAAAAACATGTCATAGTACAAAAGAGCAATGCAGTCCAATAGCAGTCCTGCTTTAAGAGCTAATGGTAAAGCCCCTGTAGTGACGACACTCACACACAAAAAATTAAACAATTCAGCAACAATTCGTGTACGGATAAGTTACAACTCACACATTGCCCCGTTTTCAACGTAAATAAAGTTGGACTTAACTGTTCATGTAGCAATATCGATATTTTTTTTCTGAAGACGGAATAAAAGTAACAAAGTGAAACATTTATTTATTAGTAGGATCTTAACAACAACTTTTGATATTCAAATAACGATCGATTTTGATGTTGATTTTTTGTGTTAGATTTGATGGGTACGAAACTAGGACGAAGACTTAATTTTATACCGCTAAGAGCTGATAATTTTATACCGCTATCGCTACAAATGAGCTGTTTAGAGGAGTGACACCGTATAAACCGTGACACGACATTTAAAAATATTAGAGGTATGGGAAGGACTGGAGGGATTGAAGGTATGGGTTGAGGGATAGGAGGGACGAACTCTGCCGGATCCGCTAATTATGGATTAATAATGAATTTGAGAATAGTAAATTACGTATCTGCGTGAAAATTAGTGATAAGAAGTTCATTGGTTCTTAAAATGAATTAATTTTGTGTTAATTAAATTTGGCGGATGCAATTTTTTTCAATGAAAAAATAATTTTGGTGTCAATATATTTTTCCATGATTGATCTTGCAAGTAAATTTAATAAAAAAAAAAGTTAATAAAAAAACCAAGTTTAAATGATTACATTAAAATCATTTCTATATATTTCAATGACAAAGGAAAAGAAACAAGTTGCACACAATACATAATAAAAACCGGCCAAGTGCGAGTCGGACTCGCGCACGAAGGGTTCCGTACCAAAAAGGCCAAAAAAACGGGCCCCCAATTCCGCTAATTTACAAATGGCTCAATAGCATCGCAACTATATATTTTGACACATTTAATATGGAAGTAATGTCAAAATATACGATTGCGATGCTATTGAGCAATTTATAAATTAGCAGAATTGGGCCCCTGGTGTGTTGTATGGGAGGCCCCCTTAAATACATATTTATTTTATTTTGTTTTTAGTATTTGCTGTTATTGCGGTAACAGAAATACATAATTTGTGAAAATTTCAACTGTCTAGCTATCGCGGCTCTTGAGATACAGCCTGGCGACAGAGCGACGGACAGACGGACAGACAGCGAAGTCTTAGTAATAGGGTCCCGTTTTTACCCTTTGGGTACGGAACCCTAAAAACTACTAACTTGAATGATTAAATCAAATAAAAATAAATTATTAAGTACTATTATGTTATTACTATTAAAGAGTTTCAAACTTAATAACAGAAAAGAGATTTTAAATCACACATAAAACCATATCAACAATTATTTGTCTAATGTGATTAAATAAATTATATAACGTCGTCGTCGATAACCACCACACTTTATCGACAAACATTATGTCATGTGAAAGTAATAACATCACTATGTTGCCCATCGGCAAGAAATCGGATTTATCGCGCGACCGATCTGAAATTTGCACGGGCGAGCGGACCTGATGTTGTCGAACAAATCCAACAACTATTCAAGGATAAAATATGCGAATTTAGTGTTTAAATGTAATTAAATGGCAATAATACGATACAAATTTACTTATATGTGAAATGTAACACCATCATTATGTAAACTTGATGTTGCAGAACTCTTTTTACAACAGAAAACTGAGCAATTCGGCATTTTTAATACGGCAGCGTTCACTTGCGCGACTAGACTCGGTCTAGGAAGAAATCTGAGCGCAACTAGTTTTTGTAAACGCTAATGCCCAATTGGGCTTATACTTTTGACAGAGGGGAAACGCTTCGTATGGCTACTCCCTTATGGGACGGAAGGCCGCGTTGATCGAAGGTAGAAGGATTCGGTTTTTTTGCGCGGGAAACGAAAAGAGAAAGATGGATTTCGTTTCTCTGTTTTTGTAAAATTATCATTCGCGAATCGCGGCATTTATTGTAATAAAGTCGTGGCATTTTTATAATAATGTGTCAGTAAGTAGTATAAATCAAATAAAAGTGAGAAACAAGGAAAGTCGCTCATATTTGACTTGGATCCGCGTTCTCGCGTAAAACTCTTGTGATCATTGAATGTATAAATAAGTAGTACCTTTCAATGAGTTAGGTTGAGTTAAGTTATTATGTGTATGTAAGCCATTCCGTGAAAAATTACACCACTGGAAAAAGCACTGTCACAAGACTTTAGGAACAATTTCAACTATCTTCCTGATTCTATTTCTGTATAGACTTTTTTTAGAGGAAAGAACTTATTTAATTATTCATAAATAAAAGTTAGCCAAACAAAATCAACATTTTAGTATGTAACACGTGTTCATGTACATTTCCGGAAACAATTTTTTTATTATTTATTTTGTTTCGATTTTACAATACACTTTTATTGCACAAAACAAAATACAAAGAAAAATAACAATATGAAAACAGAAAATTGGTACAATAAGGCGGTCTTATCGCTGAATAGCGATCTCTACCAGACAACCTTAGGGTAGAGGAAAACTAATATGAAGAATAGGGGAATAGGGTGATTTTATGTTTTTCAAAGCTCATAATGTCTATTTGAATTTGAAACAGTAGTCGTATATCATAATCATATTATTATACAAAGGAATCGTTAAAAATATTGTAAACCAAAATTTTAAGCTACATGGACAGTCCACTTTAGTAACGGCTTTTTCTCTATTTCTTGTACGTTATTTTAAATGCGATACGATACGACGATCCCCATTCTTATTTCCAAACTTGCATCGATTGGTATAAGAGGTGCCCAGTTTTATTCATTAACCAGTTATCTAACTGGCAGGTTAATTCAAAATTGGTCAACACATAAGCTCTAAATTAATTACGAGGCGCGCAAAAAGATGTACGTAAGGTGTGTTGCTATAACCCCGTTTATTCCCCACAAATATGCTCTATAAATAAAAATGTCAAGTGTTAACTATTCGTCCTAGCTGTTGCTTTAAGGCAACAGTCACGAGAACAACACCTTCACTATCCTTCTTGCCGCCAACCTCTTGGCGATACTTTCACACCCAGAAAAATGGCCTTTATCGTTATGTCGTATCTACATAAAAAAATCATAATCGTTTATCGCTTCACAGCTTAAATAAATAAAATAAAAAAGTCGCACTTCAAGCTTGGCTTTTCGATCAGTCTTATAATGAGGCCGAAGGTCTTTTGGAAGTCTTACTATACCCTTTCTTAAACTCCCACACGCAAGCACGTATGCATGCCATTGATTGGTGGTAAGAAACAAACAGCTTTAATTTATTGTAGTAACAACGTAAAATAAAAGTTTAATTTTGTAAATTTTTGTTTCATACAACATTGTGTGTGAACACCGCATAATATTTCCATTAGCATTTCCAGCTTAGTGACGGTCACAATTATTTGTCCTTCATTATCATCGTTATTATGGAATTTAATTTATTTATTTTCGTAAAATTCAATTCAAATAATTATATTTCTATGCGTATTTCCTTTCAACAACATTTTGATTTGATAAAAGGGTTGTAAAATAGCTAAACTGTTAAAAAAGGTGGTTATCCTGACCCAGAAGTTACTAAATGTAATGAAAATTTGAATTTAAACACCATACATTTTGCAAAAAAGGCAAATTTACTTGGTATCATATAGAATATACATATTTAAAACGAAAATCGAAATTAAATCAAAGATAGAATGTCTCCCGAGAAAAAAATATTTAATTTTAATCGTTACTAAATGGACAAAGCTTAGTCATAGTCCTGGAGAAAAACTACTTATAAAGTACTTAAATAATGAGTTTAAATACTTAAAACTACATTTTTATGAATTCCGAGAAACGCTGCGTCGAATCATAGTAGAATTTAGCAAATTTATTTTTAAAATTATCCGTTTTGTCCACATAGTCACGGTGCAGATTTTCACGGAATGACTCATGTATGATATTTTAAGGTATTAACAAGGAAAGAAATATAAGTCTACAAACAGCCGACACAGAGAAAGATTTTCTGTCTCTTTCGATTTAACAACAGCGGAACAGTAATGCCATCTATGCCTAATACAGAATTTTAGATTTCTTCCTAAGGACAATCTTTACTATGAAGATTGGCACTCATACTAGTATATTACTTTCCGGTATTAATAAGAACATGGCAGTATAGTCTCAGATCTTAGCTGGTTCAAAAAAGAACAATTAAACAAAAAAACAAGCAGGATTCCCGCCAAAATGTCATAAGAGTGGTACCGTCAAAAATGGTCACCTTATTCCATAGATTTAATATACTAAATCTATGCCTTTCTATTTCTTAAATTCCTAATTGTGTTAGTTGTCTCCGTCAAGACGGTGTGTTAGAAAGAGAAACTAATAAAAGTAGTTGTATTAAATCCATGATTGCTTCTGGATTGCTTCGAGCAAGTTTCAACGTTACCACCACAAAAACGTAAGGACAACAAACAACACCATACATCAGCGGTGAACACTGAACACGAACAAGACCCATTGTTTATTGTGATTAATTTCGTTCATATTACTCGTGTAGGTATAGATACAGTACACCCCGTTAGACACAAAACTACTTAAATATGGATGTAGCTGACACATATGCTACCCAAAGTCAAGTGAAAGATGAGGTCGGGGTACGGTGCCAGAAGCTTTTTCAGGATTTCTTAGAAGAGTAAGTTCCGTAGACCTTTCGTAAATCAACCGACCAAAATTATGCCATCGTAAATGCTTTCAGACGCCTCATAAACCCAGCGTTTCCCGATAGTTTTTGATTTAAAAAAAAACCTAGCATAAAGATAGGTTATGCTCTATGATAACTTACACCAAAACCATGTTTTTGACTATAATTTGAACCTATTATTTACAGATTTAAAGAAGATAATGAGCTAAAATATGAAAAACAAGCAAAAGAACTTCTTAAGCCGGAATTAAGCACATTGGAAGTAAGCTTCGACGATGTAGAGAAATATAACCAGAATCTCGCTACCACTATAATCGAGGAGTATTATAGAATATATCCATTTTTAAATCAGGCTATACTGAATTACGTTTTGAGTCTCGCAGATAGTGGTATTAAGAAAGAATTGCAGGACAAGGAATGTTATATTTCATTTGTTGATGTGCCCACAAGACACAAAGTGAGGGAATTGACAACAGCCAAAATCGGTACTTTGATCAGAATATCTGGACAGATTGTCAGAACACACCCAGTTCATCCAGAGCTGGTTTTGGGCACCTTTGTATGCTTGGATTGCCAGACAGTTATCAAAAATGTGGAACAACAATTCAAGGTATGTTACTATTATTTGATGTTTTTTAATCTCTCTGAGATTAATTATAGCATCTGTATTTCTATAAAAATTTATTAAAAACGAGATTTTAGTATGCCTACTGTGACTACACTCATTGCCATTTCCTCTGCAGTTTTATTTACGTGTAGTTGTCGTTCTTTGTCTTCTCAACATCATTGCCTCTCAGTAGATCAATTTTCATCACACCAAAAAGGGTTTTTCCGATAAGTTTGGCAGTTGGTCTGTGGTTGCAACTTAAAGATAATGTAGCCCATCTTATTTAGTAGTACTCTTTATGTTACATCCACTTACAAAACCTATAAATGGGTGGGTGGTTCTGGTTTACTTAAATGGCACCATAATTTTTTTTAATAGACGTGTTACTTTGATGAAATCCATAACAAATTATGGATTTTGAAAATTATTTTGCTAATGATTTCCGCTTGTTATCACCGGCCTAGCTAGGTACCTTCATCACACTACCTGCACTAACACTGATTGAGCAAGCACTATTTCATGCAGGAAAACCCTTTTTTTTTGTTTATGCATAAAAATGTTACACATACCTGCCACCTCAGGGAAAGTGACAGATTATGTGGAACTCCGGACCTCCGCTTGAGGTTTGTATGCCCACTAAAAAAGCAGTCCCAGATTGGCAGTGGCTCGCTGAATAATGAGCCATGAGAGCCAGTTTAAGAGACTTAGTTAGAGAGTTAGGAAGCCCCCCCCCCTTCACTATTCATCCACTTATGGTTAAGCCTCCGGTGCCCGGTACATTGGTGCTATCAAGGTAGGACCCGAAACATCTGCCGTGCTGACATGTACCCGCTCAGCAAGTACTGGGCAGATCGCCCTCACATTGCGACGACCAGTGGAACTGTTGGCTAAGCATTCCTCCCAGCGCGCAATCGCATCTTGCTCGAGTCAAACTCGTTCTGCCTTCACCTCTCCAGGCGCGGACCTTTGCCCTTGGGACTTTGGTCTCCTTGTCACTAGGCCGGCATTATCAGGCTTAAGTACACACACACACAGTGTCTTTACATACTCATTCACTTAAGTAATCTATATAACTGGTGTAAAAAAACCAAACGCAGATCCGAAAACCACGTACTGTCGCCATTACTAGGATATTTTTTTTCTTTAGAACCATACCTGGGAAACAGCTGTTTCCGAAGATATTGAGGTTCATAGTCACAATTTTGTTTTCCATTTTATTACAAAAACTGTTGCCAAAGATTACTTAAAATCTTTTCTTCTTACAAACATAGTGTTCTTTTTTATTATTTCGTTAATAATAAGGTTTTTTTAATGTACGTCTCAGCGCGGACGAATTTTGAATTTAGCAGCCATCTCCAGCGCAGCGGGCCCACGCTCCGGCTGCTATACATTGCGCGCTATGAATTATAATATTTTTTTTCCTACCAAAAATAAAAATTATTTCCTAGCTATAACATTGTGTAATATGACTTGGTTTGCTTTTCAGATTGCGTAGCTTCAGGATCTGCGTTTAGTTTTTTTACACCCTGTATATAAAAATGAATCCCTATTTCCCTTGATCATCGCATCACGCGTGAACGGCTAGACCGATTTAGCTAATTATTTTTTTGTTTTGTTTGTTATTGTCAGGAGAATGTTCTTATGAAAGAAAAAATTCAGAAAATTGCGCGGAAAATTAGAAATTTTAAGAAAACTTTTCACCATACTAAATTATTTGTCGAGTAACCTTATCGCTTCTGACAATTTCAACTTTTTTTAATGTATGGCGTTAGACCTAACATTGTCAGAATGCGTGCTTCTAATATCGTCAAATAGGGGATAAAAAAAACTGAATTTTGCATATGGCCAGTAATATTATGTCGCCTGTTACCGTGTCTGAATACCATCAAAACTATATTACCCGCCAGCAAAAAAAAACAACAAAGAATGTTGTATATCATAAAGCATAATAATAATAAACAATGGGGTAACATTTTTTTTTAATAAACCATTTCATAATCAATTTTCGTAGTTATGACAGGACAGCGTCTGTCGGGTTCGCTAGCTAATACTAATAATAACTACGTTTGCCACAATTTCCAGTCTCCTAATTCGCGTAACCAAATCGTATCAAAATCGTAATTGAACGACAGGTTTTTGACAGTTCTAGTATGGGCTAAATGTCAAAATCGTCCAATTCAACCACAATCGAACTGCGATTCGGTTACGCGAATTAGGCCCCAGTGCGGTTAGCATTTGTCGATGAATAAATGAAAATACCTGATATATATTTTTTAATTAATTCTAAATCAATATTCATAGTTATATAAGACAGGACAACGTCTGGCGGGGGCGCTAGTACATAATATAATTATTGTGTTTTGATATATTTGATTAAAATTCTTATTTTCAGTACACAATCCCAACAATCTGTCGAAATCCAGTGTGCGCAAACCGAAGGAGGTTCATGTTAGACACAGATAGGTCTGTGTTTGTGGATTTCCAGAAAATACGAATCCAGGAGACACAAGCAGAATTACCTAGAGGATGTATCCCGAGATCCCTTGAAGTTATATTGAGGGCAGAGGCTGTTGAATCTGTGCAGGTTTGTATATATAATAGCACAAAGCAAAGTTCTTACTGATCTATGCTCTGCTTGTATCGCTCAACCAATCCTTTGTTTTTGGTCGGACATTGTATGCTATAATATCTGACAGTAAAAATCAATATTAATATGATGTTAACTTACATGGTGTCTATCACAAGAGAATTGATTTGGGTTTTATACTTCTGCTCTTTTTTTTTTGTTCGTGGCTTAGTTAGATTTATCTTCGTATGGTGGATTCTGCCACTAGATAGTGACAGTCATAATCATAAGTGCTAAGAGGACTAGCAAAAAACATGTAATTCTAATTTCAACAGGCTGGCGACCGATACGACTTTACGGGGACATTGATAGTGGTTCCTGATGTGGGCTCGTTGTCCTTTCCGGGGGCGAAGGCCGAGATCACGTCGCGGACGCGGCACGCCAACGAGGGTCAGATGGAAGGTATCAAGGGGCTGAAAGCTTTAGGCGTCCGGGAATTGCATTACAAGTAAGTTTTTGTTGGCAGTTGCATAACGTAAATATTTATTTAATATTTTGATTATTTTCGTACTTTTCAATCACTATCAAAGTGGAACAAAAAGTGCTTAATAGTGGGAGTCCCGCCTCAATCCCCGGACATGTTTTTGTAGTTTTATTTTTTCAATTTGTTTCGTGGCAGCACCACCGCAACTATCCTACGCGTGTCAAAATAAGCTACTCAGATTATAGAAAATGCCTCCGTGGCGAAGCCTATTTCAAAGAAATTATTAGGAATGATTATGGATGACACATCTAAGTGCCATAGCTTTAAAAAGAAAATAACCATCAAAGTGTTTATCAACAGGACAGCATTTCTAGCGTGCAGTGTGCAAGCCATATCGCGACGGTTCGGTACTGCTGATCTCGCGACGGATGATTTGACTACCGAAGATATGCGAAAACAGATGACGGACAAAGAATGGGACAAGGTAGGGATGAATACAATATAAAAGACGAGCTATTAATAACACACCAAAATTAAGTACCTGTAGTGATTTCACCTATGAATAAAAACAACTTTCACTATTTATAGGAGTAATTTGGTATTTGATCTGTATAAATTACTGTTCACGGTTCCGTATCTTTCCATTCCTCTATGGTCGAGACAGATCAATGGACAAAACCACTTAGTTTTTTTTAGGGCACCTTTCTGATTCCATAAATATAACAAGTAATTTATAATAGCCATTTGTGATTACACCAATGAATATATTCTCTTAGATTTTTTTTTTATATTGTTGATGTAAAAAATAAAGATAGCACAGTACAAAAAAATATGTTATCTTCTTATATCAGTTATCTCTGAAGTTTATTAACAAAGTTACAATTAACCCTTTTAGGTTTACGAAATGTCCAGAGATCGCAATTTATACAACAATCTCATCACAAGCTTGTTCCCAAGTATTCACGGAAACAATGAAGTCAAAAGAGGAATTCTACTAATGATGTTTGGTGGCGTCGCCAAAACCACCATAGAAGGTTTGTCACTATTTATCATTACACTGTGATTTATAGGATATGGCACAAAATTATTTCTTTGCAACGAGAAAGAAACAGATAACATTAACATATTAAACAACAAAAGTTCAAAAATAAAATTTCTATATAATCTAGCTGTGCATTTGATGTGGCAGCTTAAGGTATGCCCTGGTATTTTGCGAGTCATTGGAAGTCATACAATAAATAAAATTGATTGATTTATTTTGTAACTTTCTTTGGGCAGTGAAATGTGTAAACCACCGTCGCATTTTAATAAGGTAGGTCAGGTTAGATTATGTTATTATGGTATTGTGTGTATTCATTATGAGATAAATACTATTGAATAATGGGCTCTATGAATTTTCCCTTATATTTGATTTGACTTATAGAAAAAAAGCACGCGGCTTTATTTAACAAATTAACATGCAAATAAGAACACAATTGTTATTGTATCTGTCCAGGAACAACTCTAAGAGGAGATATCAACGTGTGCATAGTAGGCGATCCCAGTACGGCTAAATCCCAGTTGCTGAAACAAGTGAGCGAGATCACACCTCGAGCTGTCTACACGAGTGGTAAAGCGTCGTCGGCTGCTGGTTTGACCGCTGCCGTTGTAAAGGTAAATTGTGCTTTATTAATGGTTTTTTTTTACTAAAAAACTACAAAGTGAGAGGTTTAAAAGTTAATAAGACATTTATTGTTTATGTCCAAAATTTTTTTTAAAAAATCCTGCTTTTGCTTCACACAAAATATTGACTATTGCCCTATTCATCATTTTGGAACTATAAAAAAAATTGTATTAAAAAAACACGATTCATGTTGATTGACACTTTCCCACAGACAGAAAATGGCCCATATAATTTATTTTTTCGACTAAGAACATGTTTAAGCTTTAGGTCCAAATTAAAATTTTTATTCTAAAATATAATTGTTCTTACACTTGTTATAGGACGAAGAATCGTTCGACTTCGTCATCGAGGCGGGCGCGCTTATGTTGGCCGACAACGGCGTGTGCTGCATCGACGAGTTCGACAAGATGGACCCCACGGACCAGGTCGCCATACACGAGGCCATGGAGCAGCAGACCATATCACTTGCTAAGGTAACACTACTAAATGTAGTGAAGTAAAAGTAAACGGCCTAATATCGTCCCACTACAGAGCAAAGGCCTCTATCATTGTACAGACATAATAATCACTTTTGGCAAATACGGGTTGGTGATCGATCAGTGATCAAAAACCCTAGCAAATTTAGAAAATTCGAAACTTGTTGCACAATCTGAGGATCGAACCTAGCACCCCAAAATATAGGCCAAATACTTAAACCACTACACTAAAACGAGGCGTTATAAATGTAGTGCGTACATCTAAATATAAGATAGCAAGGATCTTCAAGACATGGTACATATTTAACAGACGTCAAAAAAAGAAGGAGGTTCTATGGTTGTCTGTATAGTTTTTTTTTTGTTAGTAAACGTCTCTCGTCGAGTCCAACTGAATGATTACATAAGCCTATATGTGGCACTGAAAATACATGGTTGTCTGCCATCTGATTATACAAAAGATTAAAGCTGATATGGACCTCATTTTACTTCTCTTAAAGAAAAGTAACTCTTTGTTTTTTAAATTATGATAGACTAATTAAGACAATGTCATTTGTCATTTTATCATGTTAAGTTTTAGCAAATTAAAACCTTTCGATTCAATTAAACAATAAGTAGTGGAAAAATACCTAAGGCCGGAAAGGTTTGATGTCGACCCAAGTGTTAATGGCGCAACTCAAGCATGGTAATATGGGCGACAAACATTTGAAAGTTTTATCTCATGTCAACCAGCCGCTTATTTCGACGAAACAAACAATGCAAACCTGAAACTTTAGTTATTAATCAATCACATTTCTCGGAGCGTTTATGCCTATATAGATGACGCTGAAGTTTATTCTGAAGCAATAACCTTACTGGAAAAACTGTATGTAAAACCGAAAAATATTATTTTTGCTAGACACTCATTAGCTATTAGAAAAGAACATGCCAACGAAAGTATAGATACATACCTACAAGCTTTGAAACAGTTGTCGAAAGATTGCGCTTTTTCTGCTGTTGATGCCGAAACAAATAGAAATGACAACGTAAGGGATGCATTTATATCCGGACTATCATCAAATAAAATAAGGCAAAGACTGCTAGAAAATTTAAATTTAACTTTTGATGAAACTTTACAACCAAGCAATATCTTTAGAAACTGCTGAAGCTAACTCATTATGTTTAAATTGCTTCACTGTAAACGCTGTCCGTACCGTACCTGATAAGAATGAAAGTAAAACAGAGGAGGAACATACAACTGCTATCAACACCCAACGTCGTAAATGCTTATTTTGTGGAGGACAGGTACATCCCCGTAAAAATTGTCCAGCTTCAGAAGAAACCTGCCAATTGTGTCACAAAAAGGGACATCTTGCCTCTGTCTGTAGAAGCTCTTCACGAAAGCCACTTTCTACATCTGGTAGAAGACCAGATTCGACAGCATGCATAACGGCAGCATCACCTTCATCTTTGAGTAAAGCTACTGTACCGGCCTATATCCGGGGAATCCGAGCAGAAGCTTTGTTAGACACAGGTAGCTCAAGCAGTTTCATAAATGACAGTTTCTTTAAACTCTGCGGATTGAGAAAGACATATTGCAACAAATCTACAACGATGGCTTCATTGAATCACACTTCTCAAGTTGAAGGCCAGACATGTCAAACTATTACTATTGACAATCATAAATATGATAATGTCAATCTCTTGATTGTCAAGAATCTTTGTGCTGATATGATCATTGGCCACGACATTCTGAATAAACATTCATCACTAGAGTTTGCTTTTGGTGGACCAAAAGAACCGCTTCATGTATGTAATGTTGCCGAAGCATCTGTCCCAGCTGTACCACTGTTTACAAACTTAAGTCCTAACTGCAGACCCATCGCTATAAAGTCTCGCAGATACAGTGATGAAGACAATGATTTTATAAAGAAAGAAATAGAAGATCTTGCTGAAGTCGTTATAGAAGAAAGTAAATCGCCGTGGAGAGCTCAAGTACTTATAACTAAAAGCGAAACTCATAGAACACGACTTGTCATTGATTACTCACAAACGATTAATCGATTCACTGAACTGGATGCGTATCCGCTTCCTAATATCGAAGAATTAGTCTCCAAAATTTCCAAAAATAGATTTTTCTGCACCTTAGACTTAAAAAGTGCTTATCATCAAGTACCAATCCAGCCTAAAGAAAAAAATATTTACAGCATTTGAAGCTCATGGCAATTTATATCAAATTTATATCAGTTTAGACGCATACCTTTTGGCGTTACTAATGGAGTATCAAGTTTTCAACGAACCATTGATTGGATCATACGAAAAAAAGGGCTTTATGATACGTACCCCTACCTTGATGATATTACCATTGGAGGCCGTACGCAGAATGAGCATGACATAAATTTAGAACGGTTTATGAATGCGGTCAAAAAATATGGTCTTACTCTGTGTGCGAAAATGCAAATTTTCACAAAACAAAATCAACATTTTAGGATACACTATCGAGAGTCACATTATCAAACCCGATAGTGAACGCCTTCAACAACTTTTAAGTTTACCACCACCAAGCGACTTAGCTTCACTTAGGCGAACACTTGGCATGTTTGCTCACTATTCCAAATGGATACCTAACTTTTCTGAAAGAATCCATATTCTCACTAAAACATCAAGTTTTCCCATTTCACGCGATCAGATAGCATGTTTTGAAGAACTCAAAGTGTATAGCACCATCTTCTATCAATGCAATCGATGATAACATACCTTTCACTGTTGAAACAGATGCTTCTGATCACTCCATCGCTGCAGTACTTATACAAGACTCAAGGCCAGTAGCATTCTTTTCTAGAACTTTAAACACCAGGGAGCAAAATCACTCGGCCATAGAAAAAGAGGCTTATGCTATTGTAGAATCCCTAAAGAAATGGAGGCATTTTCTCATTGGCAAAGAATTCAAGTTAGTAACTGATCAACGATCCGTATCATTTATGTTTAGTAAGAAACATTCAAGCAAAATCAAGAACGAGAAAATCCAAAGATGGCGACTGGAACTTGCTCCTTTTAAATATGAAATTATTTACAGACCTGGAAAAGACAACCATGCTGCTGATGCCCTTTCTCGAATCAGTGCTTCAATGGAATCAAACAATAGCAAATTATTTTCACTTCATGAAGCTCTCTGCCATCATAGAGTCACAAGAATATTTCACTGGGTACGTTTCAAAAATGTATCTTATTCAATCGATGAAGTTAGAAAAATGACTAGTTCTTGCCGTGCCTGCAGTGAAATAAAACCACGATTCTTTAGAAACAATGAATCTTATTAAAGCTTTGGCACCTTTTGAACGGCTGAGCATTGATTTTAAAGGTCCAGTCCCAACAAATACAGGCAACAGATTTATTCTAACTATTATTGATGAATTTTCTCGTTTCCCGTTTGCATTTCCATGCGCAGATGTTAGTTCCAAAACAGTGATAAAACATCTAAACTATTTATTTATGATTTTCGGCATGCCCTCATACATTCACTCTGACAGGGGCACAGCCTTTCTTTTTGCTGAGATACAAGAATTTCTTCGCTCTTGGAACATAGCTTCTAGCCAAACTACCGCTTATAATCCTCAAGGCAACGGTCAAGTAGAGAAATTAAACTCAACTCTCTGGAGAACGATACTCTTAGCACTAAAAACTAAAAATCTATCTGTAGAAAATTGGGAGAATGTATTACCTCAAGCTCTTCATTCTATCCGATCACTACTATGCACATCAACAAACTGCACTCCTTATTAACGAATGTTTACACGTCCACATAGATCTTCTAATGGTACCTCTATACCGACCTGGCTGACGAGCTCTGGAAAAATCCTTATGAAACAATGTAATCGTGCCAATAAATATCAACCGATAGTGGAGGAAGTTGAGCTGTTACATACCGACCCAGATTTTTCATATGTTAGACTACCTGATGGTCGTGAAACTACCGTCTTAAATCGTCATCTTGCATCTTTGGGTGCAGGTGGAGAAGAACTGCGACTCAACGACAACTCGCCAATTGAAAATAACAACAATGAGAATGAAAACTTTATTTCACCATTACCATCTAATAGTGAGATTGAAGAATCTCCTAATACTTTAAATACTCATCAAATTACAGAGAGCGCAGAGCCAATTATTGACTTAGATGAGTCACTCCTCCGGAGGTCGGACCGTCAGCGCAACCCACCACAATATTTAAAGGATTATGTGGTAGAGAAAATTAGCGCGGGAGCTCATTTTACTTATCTTAAAGAAAAGTAACTAATAATTTAGACAAATTCATTTTTCATTTTATTATGTAAAGTTTTAGCAAATTAAAACCTTTCGATTCAAGGTTTTTCTTATTTCGGTAGCTAATGTCATGTATGCGGCTGCTGGCCCGGCCGGCTATGCGCCTACCAAACGCGCGTTGCGCTGTTTTGGAGGTTTGCTCGCCCAGCACAATGACATCGACATTTTTTCTGACCATTTAGGGCACTTACTTATTAAATTTCGTATGCATTTGACTGGCATAATGTATTTGTCAAAATTTTCTGACTTATCCTTGCTGATAATAGTATTTAATAAATTAAAATATATCCTATTTTGACATTATCTCTTTTCGGTAATTTAAAATGTATTAATACTTGACATGCCTACTGTAATTTTGACTATTATAATTTATTTGATTATGACCATTTTTATGACATTAATTTATATATATATTAAACATAGCCCGTAGTTTGTACCTAATTGTTAAGTAAATTGAAATAATGTAACTAATTGTAAGTTTTTGATGATATTTCTGATGTTCTTGACTAATAATGTATGTGTAAACTTAAACTCTTTGGTGTAAACTTGTAAAATTGTCTAAACTTGTTTGCGACTTGGATTTTTAATCTGTAAGTTTACAAGTGTAAGGAATAATAAAATAAATGAATAAACGTATTAAATGTCATTATTTTTAACTTCTGTAAATAATTATGTTTACAAAAGATATATGCCAGTGCAAGATAGGGCAATTTATAGCTATACTAGCTTAGCTTTTGAAATAAGAAAAACCTTGAATCGAAAGGTTTTAATTTGCTAAAACTTTACATAATAAAATGAAAAATGAATTTGTCTAAATTATTAGTCTATTATAATTTAAAAAACAAAGAGTTACTTTTCTTTAAGATAAGTAAAATGAGCTCCCGCGCTAATTTTCTCTACCACATAATCCTTTAAATATTGTGGTGGGTTGCGCTGACGGTCCGACCTCCGGAGGAGTGACTTATCTAAGTCAATAATTGGCTCTGCGCTCTCTGTAATTTGATGAGTATTTAAAGTATTAGGAGATTCTTCAATCTCACTATTAGATGGTAATGGTGAAATAAAGTTTTCATTTTAATTGTTGTTATTTTCAATTGGCGAGTTGTCGTTGATTCGCAGTTCTTCTCCACCTGCACCCAAAGATGCAAGATGACGATTTGAGACGGTAGTTTCACGACCATCAGGTAGTCTAACATATGAAAAATCTGGGTTGGTATGTAACAGCTCAACTTCCTCCACTATCGGTTGATATTTATTGGCCTCCAAAACAGCGCAACGCGCGGTTGGTAGGCGCATAGCCGGCCGGGCCAGCAGCCGCATACATGACATTAGCTACCTTAATGTAAATTCAACCTTATACAATATACATGACTTGCCTTAAAAATGAATGAAACCAAGGTAAAGAGCACCAAAATGTTCAGATAGAGCTCATTTGGTGAGGATGATTTTCCTGTCACTTGTCTAGTTTATTATTTTACATCATCATCTCATCCAAACGACGCCAACTGCTGAACAAAGGCCTCCCTTATGGGTCTCCACAACGATCGGTCCCGCTCCACCCGCATCCAACGGCTTCCCGTTACCTTCACCAGATCGTCGGTCTACAGTTTAAATAATTAAAATGGAATAACGATCTAAGTACTACTTAGATCGTTATTCCATTTTACTTACTAAGTAGGCCCCATCATACCCATGATCGTTATCAGGTGCGATTCCAGAACATTTCCTCCCCAACGGCAATTGGTTCTTCTGAGTGTGTTTTTCTACCTAGGCTCTAGCCTACACTTGTCCCGAAGCAATGGTAGGTTTAAATTAATTTTGGGATTTTAAAACTGATTTCTTTTTTTACTTTTTCATCATCTTAAAGATTTTTTATAGGCGTTCAGTATCGTATTCAGAGCCCATTTATGAAGTAAAAAATGTAAATCAAGTTATCACCCGGAAATATTTTTCACAACATAGTTTTCAATTTTTACCGTCCTAGCCTGTGAAGGTAAAAAAGAAAAGTAAACAGAGAAAATCAAAAACTAATAAATACTATTGTAATGAATGAATGAGATGTGCATCGCGTAAAAAAAGTGTTGCTAGGAGGCCGTATCAAAAATTGTAGATTTTTGGCGAACCTTTTCAAAATGCTTTAACTTTTTTGTTCTGGGCTATACCAAAAGAAAAAATACGTCCTTTGTTTCTTGTCTCGTAGATTGCTATATTTAAATTTGGAAGGTGGTTATTTCACCATGTATACTCTGCTAGGCCGGTGTCCGAGCAACGTTGAACGCGCGCACCTCTATCCTGGCGGCCGCCAACCCCATCGGGGGGCGCTACGATCGCGCCAAGTCTCTGCAACAGAACGTGGCCCTATCCGCTCCCATCATGTCGCGGTTCGACCTGTTCTTTATATTGATTGGTGAGTATTATCATAGGGAAAGTAATATACTAGAGTTCCAATCTTCGTAGTAAAGATCGTCCTTCGGAAGAAAGCTAAAATTCTGTATTAAGCATGGATGGCATTACTGTGCGCTCGTTTTAAATCGAAAGAGACAGAAAATCTTTCTCTGCTGCGGGTATTTGTTGACTGTTCTGCTATTTCCGTAGCGCCAGTGTCGCAAAGCATGCTTTTGCCCGTCAGTTGTTGTAAAAATAAAGCACGTACATATTTACGTACGACATTTTTGTAACGATTATGAAGAATAAAAAACAAAACGTTTTTTTTTTGTTATAAAATAGAAAATAGAATTTCTAATAAAAGGTCAAAGCAAAGCCAATTAGCCACACTTGCTTGCAAATGATTCCCGTAATTGTTGGATAGGACACAAGATTTCGATTGCATTTACCTTGGTCTATGATTTTATTCAAATCGAGACTCCTAGCTCAATCTGTCGTAATATTTTGAAAAGAATTCGGGGAGACAATTCTTGACTAGCGGTTTCGTACTCTAGTATATTACTTTCCCTATGGCATTATTGTAATTTTTCACTGGTATCAAAGAATTATGCTAGGTTTATTTTTGCCAATGTACAGTTATTGCTATAAGTACAGTAAGGGCGGTTGTTGACGAGCCGGTTTCTAGCCGATCCGGCGTCGTGTCGGTGCCGGTTATGCGTGTTGACGAGCACGTCTCATGAACACACCTTCACAGTCGATCGTAGCCAACTGATGACAGGGCGGAAGCCCGGTTTAGAAACCTTCAATACATGCCCTTAAACACAGGTGTATAGTGTTATGGTTGAATTGGGTGGTTAACAATTCAACTAATTAACCAGTGATTCCGAGAAGACTTATTTCAGTTAAAAAAAGGTTTGTTCGTTGTCGTTACAAGTCACCTGACGAGGCACGTCAAATATAATAAATAATGTATATTTTAAATTTTTAAATAAATTGGAATTCCCAAGCATTTAATCTAGGTTTAATTGAAAAGAATTTTAGTTTCCCTATCATTTGTGAATGGTGACAAACTGGGTAATTTATATTTTTGCTCCCACTTAAACCCAGCAGTGTTTTGCGATATTTTAATCGTAGGCTGATTTTAGAGTCACGCTGATCGTACGCTGATCATCGGCGCTGTCCGTCAAAATGTATGAACTTAAGCGCCGACGGCGGTCAGCGCTGACAGCGATTTCTATACATTTCGGTGCTAGGCGCTGATGGTCAACGTACGATCAGCCTTACTCTAAAATCAACCTTAGTACGGGAACCCAGATTTTGTTCTACTGTACAACACAACAAAACAATTAAAATATATTTTTGCATACAGATGAAAGCAGCGAGATGGTAGACTACGCAATCGCTCGTAAAATCGTCGATCTGCACTGCAACAAAGAAGAAACTTATGATTGTGTATACTCAAGAGAAGATCTGCTTCGTTATATTGCCTTTTCGAGATCTTTCAAGCCTATCATCACTGAGGTCAGTTAGTTTCTTAATACAATACTCATTTATGTAAATATCTTATCATTTTGTTTTCTTGAATTCATGCGAACACAATACATTGAAATTACAGAAATTGAAATAATGGACGCCATTCGATTAAGTTCTTAATAAATGCAAGTTGTATCCAAAAAGAAATCTTGCATTTCAATATTATTATTTAAATAATTTAAAAAAAAGGAGGTGGTCAACTATAAAAAAAGTAACGGCCTATAATCAACCCACTGCAGGGCAAATGCCTTCATCATTGAATTAAAATTACCATAGCAATTATGGGTACAGGCATAATTACCACGCTTGCCAAATGCGGGGTTGGTGGCAAACTTGTTTGTTGCCCGACCCGTGAATCGAACCCGGGACGCCGAGATCTTGTCTCGGTATTTAAACTTCTAGACCAACGGAGCGTTACGGTCACCTTTATTCAGGTGACTAACCTGGTATGTGTTAACTTTATCTTCTTTTTTCTTAATTTGTAACGCGGCAATTGTATCAAATACGCGGCAGATTGAACCTTTCATTCGCCATTATATGAATAGTAGGTATATTTCATTACGAGTGCGAAAAGCCTGTCATTGCAAAGAGTTCCGACAAATGTCATGTCGTTAGAGCATTTTTTCAATAGGAAATGCTTAATTTGTGGTGACTTTAATGTTGATTTGTTGACTGATAGTAGGAAAAAACCAGAATTTGTTAACCTTTTGACTTGCTATAATTTTAGACCACTTATTCATGATGTGACTTTTATTAGAAATGACTCGCATTCTTGCATTGATAATATATTAACTAATATTTCGGACGACAACATATTACATTGTTATACGGACCATAATGGACTGTCAGATGGACACGCAGGATTGTTATGTAGTGTTGCTGTACCTTGTCACGGAACTAAAAATCAGAACTCTTCTATTGGTGCTATCAAAAGGGCATTTACAATAAGGAATAAATTAAATTTTAGACATAATCTTCTTAAAGAGTACTGGAATACTATGGGTATAAACACTTTTATAAAAAAGTTTTTTACTGTTTTCCAGAGTAGCATTAAATTGAAAAAAAAGACAATAAATTTGAATCGCCAAATCGGGTTACAATGGATAACTAAGGGTACTAAGGTATCTAGCCAAATGAAGCGCTTCTTATGTGTGGGAAAAGGACAATGCAACAATGTTTCGGTTGCTCAGTATAGGAGTAAATATATAGCACTGTACAGGAAAGTGATACAACTTGCAAAAAAAAAACGCTGCACAAAAATACATAGCAATCTCCAAAACCTTATCCAAAAGTGTATGGAAGCTAATCAACCGTCACAGGAATTTGGCAGATAAGACGCAATCGCAACTGAAACTAAAAGTAACTAATAAAGTCATAACAGAACCAGGAAGAATTGCTGATGTTTTCGCTCAGCAGTTTGACCATAGTCTGACAAAAGTTTTTGTTGATGAAGGAATTGCCATAGCATATCTGCATCAAAATATTGACCGCATAACGGATCAGATGAGTGTAAGACCCACTACAGGGGAGGAAGTTAAAAAAATTGTCCAAAAAATGGAAGCTAAAATGTCCTGTGGGTATGATGAAGTGCCTATCACCATTATCAAAGATAATATAGACATTCTTGCAGAACCACTTAGCTGCTTCTTCAATAAATGTATGGAAGAAGGTTTATTCCCGGACCAGTTTAGGATTGCTAAAGTTGTACCAGTTTTTAAAAAAGGCTCGAAATTGGATCCTAAAATGTACAGACCCATATCGTTACTGCCGTCATACTCAAAAGTTTTTGAAAAGATTATAAAATCAAGACTTATTTCCCACCTCACTTTGAACAAGGCAATTAATAAAAGTCAATTTGGCTATCAAAATAAGATAGGAACTCAAGATGCTATATACACGCTAGTAAACGATGTGGTTTATAGATTAAATGAAAGAATGAAGGTTGCCGCACTTTTTCTCGATCTAAGCTCTGCTTTTGATACCATAAGCCATAGGTTGCTTTTGGGAAAATTAGAGCATTATGGTGTAAGGGGCAATGCGTTAAGCCTCTTTCAATCATATTTACAGAACAGAAAGATGTTTGTAGAAATTAAATCATTTGATAGTGACAGTTACTGCCCACCAGACACTAAAATGCAGTAATAGCCCTTGGATGATTTTTCGTTTTATTAGTGATTCTGAAAGCAGGTTTTATAAGGTTTCTGATGAATTAACAAATTTTTTTCTCGGACAATTAGGTGGTTTTTATTTAACAGTTTTACTCTTACTGCAAAACCAATAATATTAACAATTTAGCGTGGTTTCCCAACTAAAATGCAGTATATATTATAGTGCAGACGAAACTTTAAGGTTTCCTATCTAAAATGCAGTAAGCAATCAAACTTTACGGCCCTTTAGATAGTTTTATATTTTTGTAAAAAAACATTAAAACTAATTAATCTGCAGTAAAATTTACCTCCATACAAACAATTTTTACTACAATTAGAAAAAAAATATTAATTGTCACGAAGCCCCAACTAAAATGCAGTAAAATCAAAGCTAGCCGCATTTTAGGTGTGAATACTTAACACTCCTTAATTATTATAAACTGACTAAAATGCAGTAAAATACAGCATTACTGTAGATTAGTTTAGTTAACATAGTGACACACTTATGGCTATTCCCAGATAAAGTGCAGTAATGTTTTATATACTGCGTTTTGATTGGGATCAAGTTTGACAAATGATAGTAGGTCAAACCAACTATAACGCAGTATCAAGCGTTGTTACTGCATTTTAATCGGTTTTGAATAGATAAACGTTTATTCGTAAACTAGCTTCATGTAGTAACAGTTGCTATTACTGCATTTTAGTTGGTTGTTTTAAAATGTTTATGAAGCGTGAAACAGAGCTTCCGAAAGGATACTGCTCGATTGTGTATGATTGATCAGTCACCCCAGTGAAGCGTGCCGAGGTGGACGTGCGCTCCGGTCACGTCGCTGCTTACCTTTTTTTGGCGACAGGATTTGGCGGGTAAGTGACCCATCGGTCACTTATAGAACATCTTCTATGTATATCCAAATACCTACTTTGGCATAGGTTATTCTCCATACATATAACTAAGTAAGTATATATCTTCCTACTGCAACTTATGAATTTATTTTATTGTTTTACTTAGCACTGTATAATTATTAAGTGCTAGCTGCTCCCCTTGACTTCGTATGCGTCATAAGATAAAAAGTATCCTATAAGGAGACCCACATAATCAGTAATCAGTAATTTATTGCCATATCTACTATTTAGAGAGTACTTACCAATTTTCGTTTATCATGCAGGGTCATCAAAATGAACGCTAGAGCAAAAAAAAATCATTTCACTGCTGAGCAAAGTAGAAAACGACTTACCACCTGATATAACGATACCACATCTGCCACCTCAAAATAATAATGATTCGCTTCTAAAAGCAATACTAATCATGGAATGGTGTTGAAGGCATTATTGTTTCGTTACATAAAAGATCGATGGCCACTAGTTCCACGAGATCATCATGAATCAGGCTATTCTGTTGAGCTTTAGATGGATCCAAGTAGTGTTGTGTTGGAAATGCTTCAGAAAATTTGTTCAAATCAATGTTTTGGACAATAGGGTCGTTGTAAAGGTTTGTATGGGCGAATGCACTGTCTTCCAGTTTGGAAATTTTTTCCAGTGACACGTAGTATGCATATCACCAAACCAATATTTCCGAAACCCATCTGAAATTCGAAAATATTGGTTTGGTGATATGCATACTACGTGTCACTGGAAAAAATTTCCAAACTGGAAGACAGTGCATTCGCCCATACAAACCTTTACAACGACCCTATTGTCCAAAACATTGATTTGAACAAATTTTCTGAAGCATTTTCAACACAACACTAATTGGATCCATCTAAAGCTCAACAGAATAGCCTGATTCATGATGATCTCGTGGAACTAGTGGCCATCGATCTTTTATGTAACGAAACAATAATGCCTTCAACACCATTCCATGATTCTTTCATGGAAGATTCGGATGATTCTGTGAAGGATAAAAACTACGTCCCTGATCCATCTCCAACATCGTCGAGTTTAAGTGATTCAGATTTCACAAACAATCCAGCAGAAATTCAGGACAATAATGTCAACATCCAGCCAGCAAATTACCTAATGTGAAAATACGGAATAAAACATGTAAGAGGCGAAAAAGTGAACTTCAATATAGCAAAAAAATACAAAAATATCCGGTGCGAGAACCCTGTCAAAACGTATGTACAAAACTATATTCTGTACATTTTACTGAAGAAGATAGAAGTAATATTCACAAATATTATTGGTCTTTAGATTAGGAAAATCAAGGCATGTTTATCAAAAGTCTTGTGACGGAGGAAGTGTGCAATTAAAGTAAAAATAATTTGAGACGACTACGAAATGTAACTTACAAGTACCGTTTAAAAGAGATACAGAACAAAATTCCTATGAAGTCTGCAAAGTATTTTTCTTAGGTACTCTGGGATATTATACAAAAAATTACAGACGTGTAAATGGTGTACTGAAAAAGTCACTTTTAGAACAAAAGGATAATAGAGATGGCCGTAATTTAAAAATTCTCATGCTATAGATCTCATATTATGTACAACAAACAAATGAATATATTTTTCTGGTCTGTTTTGATAATTGTATGTAGGTAACTTTAATTAGATTGTACTTCATTAGCAGTACATTTTTGCCATTGAGTTTCTTTTTTACAATTTTATAGTTATAAGACTGCTTTATAATGATACTTATGTGATGAGACTGGCTGTGCATTAGATTTTGATACATACTTTTTTTTATAGTAAGATGTACAATTTAGGCTGTTATTATTTTAAACCTAGTAGTAAAAATATTAAGAGGCTTCAAAAGCTAAAATCAACCAATGTTATTTTAAGTGTATGAAACTGTTAAAAGTAACAAGTTATTCCTAGAAACTAATTATTTAAGACTTACCTATGTAGACTTATGTAAGTGTGTGATGTTTTGTATTTGATTTAAATTTACTGTAACGTTGATCTCAAGATAATGTCCACCTTTTAATTGAGTAAGTATATTTTATTATTAAACATTCAATATCTTTATGTTATTATTATGACAAAACTGACACATTTTTTTTGGATAAGAAGAAGTTTTTTATTTTGATATGTGATTTTTACTTCATTAAGTTGAATTATTGTCATTAATTGTGTAAAAATAAACGTTTTATAAAATACTAGCTGTTCCCCGCGACTTCGTCCGCGTCAATTTCCGTTATTATGACCCGATTATTTTTGCAACATTTTTCACTCATGCTTCGCTCGTATTGGTCACAGCGTGATGTTATATAGCCTAAAGCCTTCCTCGATAAATGGACTATCCAACACAAAAAGATTTTTTCAAATCGGACCTGTACTTCCTGAGATAAGCGCGTTCAAACAAACAAACAAACAAACTCTTCAGCTTTATAATATTAAGTATAGATTACCTGGCTATTTTTCTTACTGCACTAGTAAAACAAACACTTTTTTTCTATAAAACCAACTAACATGCATTATTTTTTTCACCTTACTGCATGTTAGTTGGGTTTCTTGACAAAACAACTATTTCAAACGCAGTAATGCTACTTTATACTTCGTTTTAATCAGTTTAAATGTTTTTTTATATAAAAAATGCGCTGCAGTAATTCGCGCCAAAATAGTAAATGGCCATTAATATATTCATTTATAAGGATATAATTTTTTTTATTATTAAGACGTGTGAACTTACGCCTATATAGCATTCCTGTAATCATTTTTTTTTTGTTTATTCATCTGCTTATTTTTTATATCAAATTCTTAACTTTAAATGGCGTTTGCTCGTAATCGTTATTTTGCGGTTACTGCACTTTAGTGTCTGGTGGGCAGAGTAGGTCTGAAGTGGTAACCAAATCTAAGCTTGTAGATATTAAAGTAGGTGTACCACAAGGCTCAATTCTAGGTCCTTTACTATTTATAATATATATAAACGATTTTATACATCATGTTACTAAGTCAAACGACCAGATAAGACTAATACTGTTCGCAGATGATACAAATGCCATAATATCTGCTAAAGGAATCGAAAGTTTGGAATCTGTTGTTGACAATGCCTTGGAAACTATGAAAGACTGGTTTAATGTAAATGGTCTTTTAATCAATACAAGTAAAACGAATGCTATGCTGTTTCGTAATAATGTAAGTAATAGGGATGTCTTAGATGCTAAGTTGGATGGTGAAAAGGTACAAACAGTTCATGCCGCAAAATTTTTAGGTGTGAAAATTGATGATACCCTCAAATGGAAACGTGAATTGGATGACATCGAGAGCAAGATAAGCTCTGCCTGTTACGTCTTAAGAAGTTTACGTGACGAAGCGGATGAAAAACATCTAAAGCTGGTATATTATGCCTTGGTTGAATCGCAATTGCGGTATAGCATATTATTCTGGGGAGGAAGCTACAAATATAATATTCATAAAGCCTTTGTTCAACAAAAACGAGCAAACAGAACTATGGTCCGTATAAAGCAACAAGACTCGTGTCGTGAGCATTTTAAGAGACTTGGAATTTTGACTGTTCCAAGCCTTTACATTTTAGTTTTATTGACAAATTTTGCGAAGCACATCAGTGACTATGAGACTCCAAGGGAAAAAGATATCCGTGAAAGCACGAGGAGAAAAGATTTTATTAATAAATGTGTTCCTCATTTAAAAATAGTAAGACAGAGTTCCTATTATCAGTCTGTTGCATTGTTTAATAAGTTACCAATTGAACTGAAGAGTACAATTTATCAAAGTGGCTTCAGAACAAAATTGAAATGTTTCTTGTTGGAAAAATGTTTTTATGCTATTGGTGAATTTATAACTGAAACAAATTTAAAAAAATGAATTTTGATTAATTGAATTATTTAATTAATTGACATTCAAATGATAATTGACATTATAACAATACTTGACATGTAATAATAGTAAGTAATAATTTTCATGATAATAATTATAATTTAATTTAGTTTATTGGTATTGGTGATTTGTTTTAGTTAAGATAATGATTTTAATTTAAGATGGTTTTTATTGATACTCGTGTTTTTATTCTGGATTAGTTGTATTATTGTATTATTCCACACAATGTATTTTGTTTTTGAATAAATAATTGAAATAATTGTCTACACGAGCCGAGGCGCAGCCGAAGGTGAGGTGCAGTGACGGTTCCGCACGTGTACTGAACAACTATTTTTAATACAGTTGCGAAAAAATGAAGCAATTTATAATTAAATAATAAAAACACAATAAATGGCGCCAGCCGTAAAAGAATATAAGCAGAGATTTTTTTTTCTTCACCCATTCTGGGTAGGCAAAGGGAACTATGCCCATACAGCCAAGTCTTCAGTAGAATTTTTTTATTTATATGAAATGAAAATAAAATTTTATTTTAATAGACATTATTTTGACAGTTGGGAAAGAGAACGCACGAGTTCGGAAAAGGTAAAGAAAAAGCTCGAGTATGTAATAGCCCACATCCCGAACGCTATACGTCCATGCAATACGTCACTTTTTGAGCAACTGTATTAAAAAAGGTTAAACAGTGGATTCTACAAGTATCTCACTATTATTACCAGTCAACGAAATGCTCTAACAGGAAGCCGGCAAACTCCTTGTCGAATACTACACCGTGCTCCGCGGGAGGGACGGCAGTGGCGCCTCTGGCGGCGGCACGTGGCGGATAACGGTGCGGCAGCTGGAGTCCATGGTGCGGCTCGCGGAGGCCATGGCCAAGATGCACTGCAGCGGCCAGGTCGGGCCGCAGCATGTTCACGAGGCGTACAGGTAATAATACATCTACACTAATATTATAAGGAGGAAAGATTTGATTTGTACTGGTTGGAACCAAAGAACTGTGACGACATTGAGGCACTATTGAAATAACATACACCATACAAGGTGCGGCAGGTAGCACTGCAGCGGCCAGGTCGGCCCGCAGCATGTTTACGAGGCTTACAGGTACATACAATATAGTCCTCAAAAATATAGCTTGATTAGAATGACAGTTCACTTTGAAAGAGACAACGTAAAGTTACGTTGTCTCTTACCAACGGCATACAAGTGATACACATTTGCAAACGAAAAAAATTGGTCTCTGATATGTTAAGAATCTCTTTTGTACATTGCTTCACACAATAATCAAGATAATTCATAAATTTATCATTAAAAGTCAAAAGTTTCATAATAATGCAGTTCCATAGTAGTGATTATTCATAATCGCTACAGATGAGGTAAATGGATAATAAATCTAAATCAACCGACTAACATACTGGCCCCTAATTCGCGTAACCGAATCGTATCACAATCGTAATTGAACGACAGGTTTTTGACAGTTCTAGTATGGGCTAAATGTCAAAATCGTCCAATTCAATCACGATCGAACTGCGATTCGGTTACGCGAATTAGGCCCCAGTATGAGTAAATACCCATAAGATAACTAAACCCTTGTTCACAGATTACTGAACAAATCAATCATCCGCGTAGAGCAGCCGGACATACACTTGGATGAAGACGAACCACAGTTTGAACCCACAATGGACATCGATCAGGAAGCACCTAACGGCACCGCTGATTCTAGTGAGTACAATGTATACCTACTGGGTTGCCAACTTTTAGCAGAACAAATAGAGTATATCTGCTTTTAAAAGAGGTACGGACGTATGAAAACTAATGAAAATAGTACCAATTATTTGTTTTTTGCATATTTAAGGTAAACCAACGATTATAGGTATCATGCATCATATAGTAAACGTTTTCTATAAAAAAATATTTTAGGGTCCTCTATTAGTCCTCTATAAGGCAACACTGTAAACATGATGTTATTTTCGGATGTTTTTGTGGTAATGGCTTTGTACCTATGTCTTGTTAGCTGTCCATTTGTAAATAAATAGAGTACGCCAACATAATATTAAGAACAATACTCTATTTTATAGTACGATTTTTAACCCTACTGCTAGCACCCGTCCGCAAGAAATTCGTTAAATCGCGCTCTTTAGAGATCACGTGATGTAGATAAAAACCTTTTTACCCTCAGATGGTCAGGTGAACGGAGACTCAGCGCCGAAGAAAAAGTTAACACTATCGTTTGAAGAGTACAAATCTCTCAGCGACATGCTGGTGGTGTTCATGAGAAAGGAAGAAGCTGAGGCAGAGACAAGAGGTAAGCATAATGTAGGATATGTATCCGATCCGATATTAGTAATAATATATATCTATAAAAAAACGGTTATAGTGAAAAATATACAACAAAGATTAGGTAGGTATATTAAAATTTAACAGTACTGGATGAGTATGAAGTTTTTGACTTTTAATTTTTTTATTAATATGTGGAGCAATGTATTTAAAAAATCTTAACATGCTAGATACCAATTTTCGTGTGCAAATGTGTATCACTTGAATGACTTTGGTACAAAGTTACGTCTTATTTTTCAGTGAAAACTAATCAAGGTATATTTTAGGAAATATAAATGCATAAATTTGACGTGTATTATTCCATAAATGCAGGTGAAGAAAGCGCTGGCATGCGCAAGAGTGCGGTAGTAAGCTGGTACTTGGAACAGCTGGTGGGGCGCGGCCAGATTGAGAGCGAAGACGAACTGCTGGAGCGGAAGACGCTTATAGAAAAGGTCATCGACCGCCTCATGTACCATGTGAGTTGATTCACCTTTCTTTCACAGTTCATCTTCCATTTGTCTCAAATCATTACTAGCACAAAACACAATCAGTACACTATAATGTAGGTCTAACGTAAACAGTTTTTAGTTGGAGTTCACAAAATTATGTAGTATTTTCTTGATTGAGAATAATGACGATTTTTTATTCATTGTAATTTGGATGAAGGAACTTTTTACATTTATTTAGTTGATTTATGTGCTATTTTAAATGCTTACAAGAAAATGGCACTAATCAATGGTTGTTATAATTAAAACAGTAGGTACTAATTCGTACTTACATAATACTAATGTTATTAACTAACGACCATTTGGATTAGTGGTAGTAAACAATGCTTCCGAGCCATCGGTCACGGGTTCAATCCCCGCACAGTACAAATATTTATGTGCACGAACATGTCTGTTTGTACTCTGTTACTGTTACTGTTCGAGTGACGTTCAATCGAACTATTTCGAGTATGAACTTCCGAGAATAGACAAGCTGTGTTTCGTTCGAAAACAATTCCAACTTTTTACTATTGCACGAGAATGGCGTCCCTGGTCTGAGTGTTTTCCTATGTATAATAAGTATATATTTACAAAAATATATACTTATTATACATAGATATAATTATGTAAGTTTATACGCCAACTTAATAGTAGCTTAATTTGGGACTAGATGGCTCTGTGTGGCCCAGCGGGGCATGTTTTAAAAATGTTATTATTCTTATTATGTTATAAATACATAAGTTTGCACGGATGTTTTTTACTTAATCACGCTAAAACGTCTAAACAAATCCGAGTGATATCTGGTACGGGACAGATTATAGACTGGAATAGCCCTTAAGTTTATAATTCAAATTTCGGAGTAGCGGGAAACAGCTAGTACAAAATAATTTGATCGTTTCAGGACCAAGTAATAATCCCGCTGTCCACCACGGGCTTGAAGGCGTCGCAGAAGTCCGCCGACCAAGAAGTGGAAGACGACCCGTTATTGGTCGTACACCCGAACTACGTTGTCGACACGTGAGCACAACCATTCCTACTTGTAAGCGTACTTTTAGAATTACATTTTGATGTTTATACATGTTGTTATTTTATTTCTACTGCCTTTATTCCTCTGGACCAAAATACGATTGTTAGATAAGGTTGTAGATAATTTAAAAATGACATCCGCGGATGCAGAATTCAAGTTAACACCTTGGCAAATCAATATTTCTAAATAAACAACTCAATTAAAGACAAATAAATAAAATTTTAATTTGTTGTCTATTTAATTGTTCAGAAAATACAATTCCTTGACCAAAAGTCCAACTGACTTTGGTGGGAATTGAACCATCAACCTTCCGCTTAATGTTGATCTACCAAAACATTGTTTCATCTTGATATCAAAATGTGCCAATTTTAGTCACATATCTTAAGAAAATAGCGACATTAAAATTTTTGATCCACATAGATGTTTATTATTACTATTTTATTTTCAATGGAGGTTAGAGCCGTTTTCCTCCCTTGGAGCCCCGAGATGTAGCCCCAGGAATTCCTTAATTCGCCCCTGGTCAAAGATTAGTAAAAACCTAAACTTATTACGTAACAGTCTTTATTTCATTTCATACATTACATTAACATATGCAACATTTTTACAATTTCAATATCACTTACAACATATTTTTATTTATGAACTAACACCTTTCAAACACTTTATACAGGTCATTCAAGTTCGCTATTTGCAATATAGCACCGTTGTTCACAAAACTCGTTGGTGGTAGAAAATTTCTTCTTATAGCAGGGAAAATAATATGTTCCTGTTTCCAATATTCTGATTTTTGTGCTTCTAAATTCGTGTCTGGATTGGGTTGGGAGTAGAAGGCGGCTGTCTGTCTGCTCAACGTGTCGAAGCATTCTTTCTCTGAGTCCCAATTAACTTCTGTCACAAGCCTTACTAGATAAGTTGGGAGCGCGCCCATGAATGGAGTATGTCCATCTGTAGAATAAAACTAAAATAAGTTTGTGAGGTTTTAGGGAGTAATCTCTGGATCTACTGACCCTATATTGAAAAATATTTTACCAAGAGAAAGTTACGTTTTTTGAGAGTCGTTCATAGGGAATACGAGTGTACCAAAGCATGGAATAGCTGGAAGAAATAGCCTATGCCATATAAAGTAAAAAATAATTTTCGGAAGATAGCATTTAAAAGATTCATATTATAGATAGAGGATGAAATTTTATTATATTTTTTTTTAGGCTGTAGGCTGTAATACGATAAAAGAAATTGGAAGGTGATGAAAAAGTCATTCTGTATAACATTTACAAAATACGTTACTTTAAATTAGTCATAAAATTACAATAGGTAGGTATAGGGCACGTGGACGAATCAATTGACCATAATGTATCCAAATGTTAAGAAAAATCTCTCAATCTTTATATTCTTAGTTACCATAATTTCAATAATGCTTAAGCATGAGTTTAAACGATAACGCAAGTAGATAAATATTTATTTTACGAAGCTAAAGAGATAACATGTTTTCGAAGCATTTATGATTACCTAGAAGTAAAGGAAGTGCCAATAACTCTCCTTCTGCATTTATTTCCAATGAGAAGTATTCATACAGCATTGCCCGTTTGCTCAATAGCATCTCTGTCATTTGCTGCGCCATTTCTCGCATGTCACCTAGAAAAAATTAAATAGTATACTTTGTTCTACTTTCTTCTTTCCGTCGGTGTAACCTGGTCGAATGGCCAGGCAATCAAAAAAGATATGTTTGCATTAAATTGCCGTTATTTATAGATGATTACTTTATACAACGCCCCGTTGGTCTAGTGGTTTAAATACCGGGCCAAGATCTCGGGATCCCAGGTTCGAATCACGGGTCGGGCAACAAAGTTTCGAATTTTAGAACGTTGCTCGGGTTTGTGATCATCACCAACCCACATTTGATTCACAATTCACAAGCATGGTGATTATGCCAGTACACCCATCATTGCAGTGGTAACTTGAATTCAATGATGGAGGCCTTTTGCCTGCAGTGGGATGATTATAGGCTGGTACTTTACTTTACTTTACTTTATACAAGTCAATATGATCAATAGTCCACATTAGTCTATTGCTAGACATAAGCCTCTGTAAAAGAGGGATTTGGCAAATTTGTGACGCTTGGTAGGCGGGTTGGCCGCAATTAAGCCAAAGCTAGAGATATAACGCTGCTTGAGAAAACTGGAGTCTCCTAGCGACACTTCCGTAGTCATATTTTACGACACCGATCGGACGTGAATAAAAGTAGTGCCATTCTACTTAAGACCGGCTTAACACGGCACGAGTGAACTGTGAAATAAATTCTACCAAAAAAAAAAGTATGAGAACTATGGAATTGTTATCCTCTCGAATGCGTTACAGAATCCAGACACAAGAAATCAATTATAAAATAGACTAGTAAGGCATTCATATCTCTGGTCAAGTTCATGGTCATCAAAGAAACACATACAAACCCATGACAGCTTGGTTTTGTATTCCATAAGGTCGACAAGACAATTTGTTAGTAAAATAAATGTTACCTAAATCGGGGTCCCATTCAGTCTCTTGTGAACTAAGTCCGAGGACAAATAACTCTTCCAATGGCAAAGGATTTGACATTTTTACTAGACCAAAGTTTTGGAAATCGTATAACATAGTTTCGTAAAATAATTCCTCCCTGGAAGAAAATACAAATTAGTCATATCGATAACATTAAAAACTGTCGCAATTTTTTTTTATTTCTCTTTGACCATTTACAGATGCATTCAAAGATTGACGAGATTTAACAATTATAAAACGCATAAAACAGAGAAGCTTGGCATGTGGGTTGGTGATCGTTCGGCCAATGGCGGAGAGAAGCTACTCCCTATTTCCGCTGACAGTTCTACACTTTGGTCACCTCTTACGACATTAGAAGGTCAGAAAGGTAATTCTAAATTTAGGTTGGCATCATCGAATATTCCGAAAAATTTTCCATCGAGCGTCAAATCATTGATTTGAATACATATCTAAATGGTGATGATTAGATTTAAAAAACCCCTAAATAAAAAAAACCTGAATATATTAAACTACGGTAAATTTATACTTACGTTAATCTCGTGGTATCGCATAAGTATAACTTTGTCGAATGTTGAACCAGTGATCTGTGACAATCAATGCACGCAATAAAGATTAAATTCGCTAATACCTCCCTCAAATTCGAGTTACACTTGTTTTCGACGTCCATCCTTAGCTGTTTTATGCTGGTTAATTTGGTTTCAATCCTCTCATACTTAAATGTCCTAGTTTTAAAAGATTCTTTAGGGTCTATGTATGTAGAGTTTGCTTGGTCTGCCGCAGTGTGAGATTTCCATCTATCAGGCATCTTTTTCATAGATTCACTAGGTTCATTCACTATTGAATTCTCTAACACATCTTCATCATCGTTTACAACGATATTTGGTATTGTTTGATCATTATTTTTAGGTATTTCCTCAGTCATCGATTTGTCTTCTTCAAATAGATCCTTATCTGCATCGTTTTCGGTTGCTTTACTTTGACCATCATCATATTTTCCAGATTCGGATATTAAGTCATTTTTATTCTCGTTATCTTTAACAACTGTCGGGAAGAATTTATTGATTTTCTGTACATCTGGGTTGACTCGTACCATATTGTTGGCATAAACTTTAGCCCCTTCTGTAGTTTTCTTTACAATATCCTCGACAGCCGTGGCCCCAGGAAGCCGAGCCTACAATTTGGAAACACTCAAAAAGTTGTTGGTGGAAAATCTAAAGGGCTATAATGTGGATTGTAGGATACAAATTTAGGAAACATAATAATTTTGAAAAATAAAAAATGTGTTCTTGCTTATTTGTTTGGGTTGATAGGGTTTAGATGTGTGAATGTAACTAAAATTTATGAAAGTTTAAAGTGATTAATGTCAATATATTAACTGTCGTGTCAAAAAAAGGTTTGATATGAAAGAATGATACAAAGAGAATGTGTATTGATTAGTTCAGGGTTCTAAAAAAAAAAAAGGTTTTAAGCGTATATAATTATATAAATAAAAACTTGTCTAATAATATTCATTTACATCATAACATCATTTATCTATTAAAAATTTCGTCAAAAAAAATTTTTTTTTATTGCATGTGTAAATAATTTTAAAAAAAGTCGTGTTATAAAACCTCGTAATTTTTTCGTCAGTTAAAAACTATAATATACCTGTGTGTACATGACCCTTGTAGAGTTACAACTTAGCAGTTTGCTTTCTATGCAGGTTTTTATTTTCTCAATGATCTGTTCCTCATACAAGAATTGAACTTCGTGCTTAGTTGGATGAACATTCACGTCTACGTTTCGTGGATCTGAAATATTACATAATTAATTATTTTAAATCGTGCTTAGCAACAGCACATTATGCTTATTTTTGAGAGCCATTCGAAATGAATGAATTCGAAACAAAGTGGTGTAACCTAAGTTTACCGTCTTTATAACAGGTAAAAATACGAAAAGTGTACAGGTAATTAATGTAATTTTATGCCTTCTGAAAGTTTATCAATCTTATAAATCTAAGACTTTCGACGACGCAAACTTCATGAGTAGACTAGAAGAGATATATCATGAAAATGTATAAATCAACTTACCCAATTCTAAGCTAAGATAGACAAAGGAATGTGCATTTTTGGGTAGGTATGTAGAGTACACAGATTCCACAGCTTTTCGTATTGCTAAAAAATAAACAGAAATGCTTTAAATGTTCAAGTAATATTTCAATATACATATAGTGGCGATTGGTATAATTTTGATAAATGTTCTTTTCTGACAATCACACCAAGTGACCTTCAGAATATACGCAGAATTAATAATATGGCGACTAGATAACTACTTACTAAAACAAATGGGAAAAGGGATTTATATCTTTATGATCTTTATGTCATTACAATCAATCCACGTTCACTAGGCATTTGGCCTCTCTGAATGCATTTGGCTAATGGCAGAGAAAAGACACAGCTGCCCGTATCTTCCGGAAGCACTTCTCTTAACCAGACGCTCGTTGCGACACCCATAGGATATTCGATTTACGGCTGGCAACACGCGGTGATGTATTCCAAACTTTCCGATCACTTTTACGGACAAACTTTGAAGAATACATCAAAGGAGGGCAGACACGGGAACGGGCAGGGGCAGAAACACGAGTAGTTAAGATGTTGATGTATGTCAGAAAGGGGCCCCTTGAACCTACACCCCTGTCACAATTCTCGGGAGCTGCTCGGAGTTTCTCTTTCAACCACACGATGGACCAGACACCTGCACGGTGAATCTATGGAACGCTAAGAAGTTTGTCTGTCTGTCGCGAAGGATGCATGAGGGAATCCACTAATATTGCTTCAGCGGGACCAAAACCACTAGAACGGTAAGCAGTCAGGTTCTATAGTAGCAGACCCAATCTGGAATCGGACAAGGCTCACCTTGCGAATCAACCAGCCTGTGGTTTATAAATAACAACATTGTGCCTTTTTTGTGTGAATAGTTCACGTTTGTGATATGCCCATGAAGTAACAGTTTGAGCATTGGATCCTCAAGTTTTATTTCCATTAGCTCCCTGGCTATCGCATTGCCATATATCTAAAAGTATATTAATAAATGAAAATAATTTTAGATACAAAACACTGTTATCAGCTACCATCAATACCATGTCTAACCAATCTGTACAAGAAGTCTATGTCTAAAAATATATAAAAGTTATTACAAAACAAATTAACAGTGTAAGGTCTCGCCTAATAAGGTCAATCTTTACTTTTTGTTTACTAAACAACCCTAAAACCATTGCGTTTTGTTATAAGTTTCTTTCAAAATCTTTTGGTATTCAAAATAAACTTTTACTTACTATTCTAACATTGTCTACAACAGAAGACTTGATAGGCGTTTTTAAATCTGTGTTCTCACCAAACTTTTTCAACGTGAAACCAACATGACTATTGTGTATGGCATATCCACTGGCCACTTCCATAATATGCGCATATTCTTCAGTAGGGCTCCTGAGAGCTTTTTTACGTGCAATCACATTGTAGAACAGGTCCTCTACAGTAATTTGAGTGCCATTATTGCCTGCACTAGCTTTTATGGGACCCTTCAACTTTCCGTTTTCATAAGAAGCTCTGAAAATTTTTGATTCAAAATTATAATATTGCAGTGTTGTGTGTTTCCGGCAAGTTAAAATAATAGCACCACCTCCTCTTTTCCTCGAGAGAAGACTAAGGGTGCCTGTCCTTCGGAGCGGAGCGAGGCCGCGAAGCGAAAAAACGGGGATACATAAACCAATAGGATTACACAGAATCTCCGCTCCTCTTTTTTGTGCAATCTTATTAGTTAATATTTCCCCGTTTCTCCGCTCTGCGGCCTCGCTCCGCTCTGGTGGACAGGCAACCTAAGAGCTCGTTCCCACTTGTCGTGTGTGGGATTCGTTTATTATTCGGATGTCGGCATCTTCTGTTCACATTCACGATTAATAATCGGTTGTCGGTCACGGTCGAAGCTAATGCCAAATTTAAGCACTCTAAGCGAGGCGACTGTGCACGATGGACGACGACGAAGCTCTTGTTGTGATGTATTATTATTATTATTTAAGAAGAAAACGGGGAAAAATAGCCAAGGAAAGGTGTGCGTTCGCCCAGCAAAAAGTATCGCCTATTTGAAAATTGGATGATGCAGATAATTAGTGCCTTATATCGTGTAAATGTGCCCGAAATTTTATATTTGTGCGTCCAACAGCTTCAGATTTATTTAAGAAAAATGGATTCTGCTGCACGAACGTTCGCCCAGCAATTTGTATTACATATTTAATATACCTTTTTGCATATTTAATATACAGCTAGACCCATCAATGAAAAAAAAATTTGCTGCAACAGCTAATTTCCCGCCAAACCGATATTTTCAGTTGCTTATCCTTATAATCATTTAGTGTTTTGTCCCAAAGGACACCTCTTTCCTGAATTAGTGTGATTAATTGTTCGGGGTTAATATTTGTTTCCAATACTACGAATCACCAAGCGTGCGTAGGTAGGTACAGATTAAAAACACGACAACTCTACTATGCTGCTAGCGCGCCGGCCGCGGTGTGTGTTGTGTGTGTGGCGTGTGCGCGATCGCAGCGACGAACGTGGTAGGCACGGACGGAACGAGGGGTCGCGGGGAGAGAGCAATCGGGCCCGACATCAGACAAATGTGAACAGCGCCACCAGTCTAACCAAACCTGCCCATAAAAAGTGCCTAAAAAGACCTGCTATAATGGACAAAGCAGCAGAAGACCAGGACAGCTAAGGCGTCCCATGTCTTTAAAGAAAAGAGGAGAGGCTTCCAATGGGGGAACTCGCTCGCAAAGCCATACCCTCCTTCAACGCATCTGCTTATAGTCTAAGGACTGATGGCAAGATACTGGATAACAGATAAAAAAAAAACTTCAAGGAGCGCTTTAGAGCGTGGCTGTCGGGTCTGTGCGGACGATTGCCCGCGAAAGGATAGTTCCGCAGTCGTGTGCGCATGGCGTGTCACTGCCGCGGAGCTATCCGCGCGGACCGCCTGCTCGCGCGTCTCTGCCTGCAATCTGCATTGAGCGTTTCAGTATCGAGCGGAGCGCACGCGTCAGAGAAATACATTTTAAGTCGCGAATATCTCGATGTTAATACCAGTCGAGTGATTGATGAAGACGCAACCAATAAAGCTTGGGAGATCCCCTTTTTTTAATTAACGTTTTATTTATTTATAGATGAACATGAAATCTCCTTCTACGCAGATTTCTTTTTCTTGTGCAATATAGTATTATCATTAGTGTGGCATAACATTTCATGTGGAGAAATACTATCTTGTTGAATCAAAATTGAACCCCACAACCTTCCGCTTACCAGGGAATTGTTCTAACCAACAAGCTACCTTGGTAGCAGTGTCTTCAGTAATGTCTTGCATTACTTTATTTACTACACAAGACAATTCATTAATGGGACTATGTACCTGCATACAGATGATGTCTTGGCAACTTCAATAGACATAGCAGTCATCCATTATGTGAAAAATAGGGGGTTTCAGTTATACCTAAGGCCTTTTTTTTCATAATACTCTATTTTCATTTTACACTTGCAATTTGATAGCTTAAAAACGTTTTAAAACTGAAAAATCTTAATATAGTGAATATACAATTTGTACCTCTTTTAGTAATTTGGCAATAATTAATTTCTGATAAATAATAATGATAAAATATATTCAGGCTTTTCAGTAATTTTCTTTCAACTTTCTATTATTCTAATCGAATATTCTATTAATTTTGCTCCCTCTCTTTTCATAGATTATAAAGGAAAATAAAAGATTTTAAAAACAGACACAAGGACATAACCCATAGGAAAATGCTATGCCAAGGGGCACACTGAATAACGTAAATTGCTTTAGCAAACTTCAATGTATGGTACACTCATACAGACTAATAGGCTTATTATTATTAAATTTGGAATAAAATAATAGATAAACATACTTATAAGCGCATTTCCCACTAGCAGTTTTAGTGAGAATAGTAAGATGAGCAATATGACTAATGCTGGCCAACGCTTCTCCACGGAAGCCATATGTACTTATTTTCCTCAAGTCCTCATACTGTTGTAGTTTGGATGTTGTGAACCTCTCGCAGACTATTTCTAAATCTTCAAACCTGATACCGGTGCCATTGTCTTGTATCTAAAATCAAAATGTAAAAATAATGGTAATTGTGTGGTTGTTGCACTTGAAAACATTCTTCCTACATCCAGTGGACTTTACATGGCTAATAATGCTAAGGTTGTTTCATAAAATTATAATCTAAACCCTATAATCAAAACTTTGCAACTTTAAAAGTACTTACCTGTAAGTATTTGAGACCTCCTGCTTTAACTGTTAATACTATATTCGTGGATTTGGCATCTAAACTGAAAAAATACACGAAAACTCGTAAATACCATAACAATCCAAATACATTTTATTTCCGGTATTAGTTTCCAAAACTTAACCTGTTCTCAATCAATTCTTTTAAAGCATTTGCGGGTCGTTGGACGATTTCACCAGCAGCAATACGATTTACTACTTCTTCACTTAATTTTCTTATAATCCCTGGCTCACCCATAGTCGTAGCCTACTAAGGTCGTAGCTTAGAGTAAATTAAAAATTATTATTATGTGTCGGATAAAACCATAGATTTAAATACTGCTGATAGATTGGCAATGAAAAGAGACAGAATACAATGCAGCTATACGATAGAACGAGATAGATCACAAGGCCGTTCACGTTCACGCTAAGAACCCGTAGCGTTTTTCTGAGTTCTGACGTCTGTCACGCGCAACACAATATTCCCTTTAGTTTTACTAGTTTCATTTTTATTATTGTAAAAAAGTGTCGAGTTGATGTATTTTCATTATGGTTACATGTTCAGTACCTGGAAGTAACTCATCTAAAAAAGGGAACCAACATAATTGTACATTTCACACGTCAACACACAATCGCGATTACCAGCAGCAAAATGCAATGTTTCAGAGCTTTGACTAAAATTTTGTATACTAATTGATAGGGCATTTCACCAGGACAAGGATTTAAATTCATATGAATTCAATTAAAAATAAAATATCAAATACGTGAATTTCAACAATTACTAACGTCACTTTTGTATTTTAGTGATTGACGTAATGACGTTGTCGATGATATCTTATCGACATTTCATTAGCTGACATATTTCACATTGTAAACCGCATACAGCCTAAATTGTTAAAATACGTTAGAAAAGGTTGAAATTGCCTAATAGAAAAGAATGTTCGCCCAATAAATATTCGAGCATTTGCAGTTTACATTTGGACCCTAAGTGTTCTTAACACAGAGGCGATCAGCCTGTAAAATTACGCTCTGGATCAATGTCCATATTGTTCAAGCTCCCATCAATCCCCATTAGTTAAACATTAAATATATGTATATTTAGTGTACGTTTGTAATGTGTAATTGAAAAATTAATATCAGTGTTATTTCAACTTTGGCGATCGCGATCGCAAAATGAGGCAAAATTGTTAAATACTGGCAAGTAAAGCCTACGATACTTTTTAAAATAAATTGATTTTGTTTGGGGATAAGTAATTATAAAATAAAAAACATATCTAGGTATTTACTTGCAGTTTTTTGGCGTTCTTTTAATAATACTAAAAAATAAGTCACCTGCGTCAACGTAAACTGTGTCGATGGAATCGATATCGAAAGCAAGCAGGCAATGCAGTACCTGCACTATTTATCTCATGCACATGCTCACTTTATGCACACTGGCGTAACCTAGTTTTGGTCTCGTTTTCAGTATTCAATTGCTAATCTATCATCTATATTAAATCTATGGATAAAACACAGTGTTTGGTGAAGAAAGCTGTCTATGATATCTTTGCCTTATTAGTCTATGGAATAAAAACTTACCAATCGTCTCTGCTTTGTGAAAAAGTTTACCTCTTCTCTCACCACCTGGCGCCACTTTGTATCAGACTTTGCGCGTTCTCGAAATTTCCTGTCATAGTCTTCCATCACCAGCAAGAACTTGCTGGAACACTGTGTTTTATCCGACACATAATAATTGTTTTGTTGTAATGCAAAACAGTTATATTATGTGTCTTTATAAAACACAGTGTTCGGTGGAGACCTGTTTGTTATCTGCTGGTGTCAAGCACAAACGCTATGTGATATAAATTGTAAGGATGAGACAAAGATAGAGAAAATAATCATAACTTTTAATTAGGTACTTATCCTTTACAGAACCAAAATGTTCCAATTTTCTATCTTTATAATTATAATATGAGCAATAAACTAAATGATATTTAAACTTATACTGGGGAGACTCCCCTAGATCAACTTACAACTGTATTGTAATACAGTTGTAATTAAAATTAAATGCTGATAAATCTTTTATATTATGTAATTAATTTAACTCTAATATTAGTCTTTACTAGAGAATTTAAACTAAAATCAGAAATAACATATTAAACAATCAACAACTCTTAAAATGATTAAATAGCAAGTCAGCACAAGACACACTGTGCTCACCCCTTTGTACTTCTCGACAGTAATACTTCTTAAAAGTTGTTCACTTTTCCAATTTCCTCTGTTTAGGATTTCATCAATTGGTCTATTTTCAAGCCAACCACGGGATGCTACTGCGGGTCGTATACTTCCTGGAGATGCATCTATATTTATCTCCCTAAATATAGTCTTAATCCAGTTAGCAATATTAGTTCTAGATGCTGGTTTTACTATTTCAGTAACTTGTGGAACTACTTTGTGATCTTCGTTCCGATGAAAGATGCACTAATCCAGATTGTCTGTGAGTACCAGAATCTGTCTTAGACCCAAAAATGGGCCACAATGTGATCTTACTTGACTCAACAAAAAAGTTGTTTTGAGATATATTTATAAGAGTAAGGTCATGAATACTACGACCTGAAGCAAGAAGAAGGATCAGAGCTGTTCGTTGAGAAATATCAAATAATGTGCCAGAGAATGTTGTAATTGTAACCAGTTAAATAATAATTTTATGTCTAAAACAGGAGGCTTCTGAATAACAGGCTTTACAAGGGAAATGGCTTTCAGAATCTGATGCACAAAAAAGTTCCTAGAAAAGTTGTCTGTTGATGTTGCACAAAATTTAGAAACAGCTGACTTGTGTAATAATATGGTGCTGTATGCAAGCTTATCTTCCAAAAATAGCTTGGCCAAGAATCTCGCTACGTCATTACCTGTTGGTACTTTAGGGTCAATATTGTGCACGTTGCACCAAGACATCCATCTTTTAATGGGAGCCTTATAAGTGGACTAGCTCTTTCCCGCGACGTCGTCCGCGTCAATTTCTGTAAATAAGAATGCGATTATTTGTGCAACATTTTTCACTGATGCTTCGCTCCTATTGGTTGCAGCGTAATGTTATATAGCCTAAAGCTTTCCTCGATAAATGGACTATCCAACACAAAAATAATTTTTCAATTCGGACCAGTACTTCCTGAGATTAGCGCGTTCAAACAAACAAACTCTTCAGCTTTATAATATTAGTATAGATTTTGCTCAATCGGAAATCAAAACCCTTGCGTTGTAGCCTGCATATTATTATGCCAGCTACACCAAACTACATGTGACAATCTGGGATTTCTACTCGAATACTCATTTTTCACTCAGATAATTGTCTGAATAAAACGAAATATTAGGGGACCGTCAGATTACTCAGGTAGTTGGATAAAGCAATAAACGTAACAGTCTGACATTTGTCCGCCGTATTTATTAAAGGCCAAACGGTCTGTAGGAATTCAGCGTTAATAAATCATACATGAAGGAGAACAAACCTTTTGTAGGAAAAATATAAAGTAATTTTATCAGAAAACTAAAATGTCTGTATTAGTTCACAATCGGTCTCTTCAAAAGATAAAGTGATTAGACTATTGCTGAATTCTCAGTTATGCATCCTTCGCCACCAGATGGCGGTGGGTGTATGATGTATTGCTGTCGATTGTTCTGAATTCCACAAAATATGTTTTTTAATGATCAAAACAATGTGAGCACATCGTTTTTTTTCTAATATAATAAAGAATAATGTAATTTTTAAATTCATCGCCTTGGACCATCCCACACATTAAAGGAGAATATCTGAATCATTCTAAGTCCTGACTCCTGACCATTCCCGGATTTCCAAACAAACATACAACAAAAGTAAATTTTTGAGTTGGTTAATTAAAATTTTAATTATCTAGGCATATTATAAAAGGGCACTTAGGCGTTTAAAACTAAGCGCTAGGTACTGCTTTCGCCATCTCTCTTGGCCTGCCGTCCGGAGCCATAACCCTCTTGACACTAGGGTAATAAATATACGACCTCTCAATTTCTTCGCCACGTAATGTTACATTATATACATCTTTAATAGATAATTTAATATGTATGTTCGATCCGAAAGACACGGTTTCTTCTACACAGACACTTCATTGTGTGTGTTGGCTATACGAGCTATTGCGGGAATTCATAATCTACCACATACCAATGGAATTTTGTGGCAGGGTATACAGAGTTATTATGATGTCACCTCTGTCTCTTACTGTCGAGCTCTGAAAAGCATGCCTTAATATTTCGCTTACAATGTTAATTATTACCTACAGAGTTCCAACTCACAGTTTATTCTCATATTTCAAACATTTCGTTCTATTATTAGATGTAAATACGTGAAAATAGGTTAAACCACTCCGCCGCAACCTCTCTGCCGTCGCATGATTTAACACACCTCCCGACTAGTGTGACCATGTTTTACATAAATAATATTGTTACTGAAATATAATAAACTCATAAATAATTTGTATTTACTCTTACAGCGTTACAAATGTTTTTTTAGAAAATAAATTAAATGGCTAGTTTAAACAGGTTAAGATAGCGCTTACTTTAATCAGAGTAGATTTAAAGAAGTATACATAATCTAACAGATGCTCAACACACTCCAAAATTAAGAATAAGTATATATATTTTTTAATTTTAAGGTTTGCATAAAGCAAAAACAAAATTCATAAGGTTTACAACAGATCGCGATTATTTTTGCAACATTTTTCACTGATGCTTCGCTCCTACTGGTCGCAGCGTAATGTTATATAGCCTAAAGCCTTCCTCGAGACATGGACTATCCAACACAAAAAGATTTTTTCAATTCGAACCAGTACTTCTAGAGATTAGCGCGTTCAAACAAACAAACAAACAAACAAACAAACTCTTCAGCTTTATAATATTAGTATAGATAAGGTTGACTTACGCCAACTAATCTTTTCGTTTTGTGACCTGTCTTAATATCTAGTACATCGTAGATTATCTAAAGTAAATACAGTTTTAAACAGTTTTATTTAACAATGGTCACATGTTCTCCGAGTGCCTGTGGAGTCAACCACAAAAATAATCCAGAAAATTGCTCATTTCACAGGTAAATACGTAGAAAGTGGGCATCGTAAAGACGCGTTATTTTTGTTGAATTTGATCTTGTTGTTATGTCGTAAATATAAAATTATTTCAATCCACTTGTTTATTTTATTATTTTGTATAGATAAAGTTCTATGTATTGATTATTTACATTATTTTGGTGGATAATTCATTCATCGAAATATTTTACATGTACGCTAGATCTTGACTCAAATTTATCGATACTAATTGTCGACATTTATCTTTAATGTTTCCGGAGAAATTTGATGTTATTTTACGTTTAGCGTCTCAAATGAATGTCAACTTAACAATTTGAAGAAGGAAACTGTAAGGAATCACATAACTAAGATAATCTTATTAAAAGTCAATAATCAGGGATTGATTCATCAGAATGTAAATGTTTATTCAGATTTTGTTAACTTGTTCTTTTTCACTTACTGCCATTGATGAGCTCACACGGCACAGCAAATGACACGGGAAAATCTTTTGAAGAAATAAATAAAGAAAACAATAGCTGTATGTTTTTATTAATTAAAACTGTTTATTTTTAAATCATAATAATGTAAAAAATATACTCATCGGGCACATTTATCTGCCCACTATTATAGTTGTAAGAAGTGAGGGCGGTTAGGTATGCCGCAAAGTAGGTGCATAATGTCGAGATAAAAACAGTGTGACAGTAAACATTATTTTCCAAATGACAAACTGCAATTATTATCGATAGTCTAAAAATTTTAAAGGTGCGTCACTAGTTAACACACACATTGACAAATCAAAACTGGTCACGCATTATCGGGCTGTCAGTCGATCTACTTGTATCCTAAATCAATGATTTTAGTTATCTACTTGGCTCGTTTTCCTACTTTTCCATTTGGCAGAGAAAAAGTAATCTTAGCTTTGTTGTTTTAGAGTGCACATTTGAAAATAAGAGATATAGAAGTACTCGATCCAGGTTAATATTTCAATCCGTGGCTTCTTCAGACCTCTGACTACTGAAACCTATGGAGATGGCATACCTACGAAAAAAACGTTATACCTAAACTTATCGAGAAACAAAAATGGCGAGTTCCCGTAGTGCTCTCCTATTGTGCATCGATATATTTACAGATGAAGTTGTTATTAGATACTATTCGCTGCGATACTTTAAGAACTTTTTAATTTAAACAATTGTCTAACCTGAAAAATCCCCCTCCTAATATGGAAGGCATTAAATTTTTTGAAATATTTTTTGTACATCGTTTCGAAGTAGGTACTACTAGGAATCTAGAGGTCCTAAATATTATTTATAAAGGTTTATTTGAATGATATAAAAATATAATGAGTGTTTAATATTCATATTTTTTATTTCTTATCATCTACAAAACGATACCAAGATTGTGTCCAATTAACCAAAGTCGTAACTTTTTAAATAGCTCCTGAAGTATGGCACCCAAAGTAATTTTAGTATCGTTTTATAGATTACCTCAAAATTATGAAACTAAAAGATGATGAAATAAAACAAAAAGCGCAATATTGCAAAAAACATTAATTTAATACAACAAGGATTAGCAGGATATTCTTGTTTTTTATTTAACACGTCATTACAATATAAATCTGGCTGGTGGTGGCTGAAAGCTGAAACATACACGAAGGATAAGTATGAAATAGAACATTTGTCAGACAATATACTAAGGACAAAACTAATAGTCTTTAGAAATTAAAGTTTGGCTAAATAGTGTAAATGAAAAAGGAAAAGAAAGGTATACAATTTGTATTTATTTCAAATAATATTAAAATTATTGAACTAAAGAAATACAAAGAGTTTCATTACATTACAGCAATTACACAGCATTTATAGCGAATAATATCTGCAGATGTACTTACAGTATTATTGACTGGAACTAGCAGGGGCCCCGTACTAGCGGCGCGATCGGACCGACGAATGACGCTCTGGCTAGCCACCATCCTTATATATGCGGAATGATCCGCAAGATGGTGGAACCCGAGCGTCAGTAGCGCAACATCCTGTTTATTTAAAATGTATTTTATTTACAAAACTAAATATTGATAAATTACGTATCTATCTTTAAACAAAACTTCATGTTTTTACAATATTTAATAGCAATTATTCAAGCTCAGATTAAAATTATTTTAGCACAAAAAACACAACTTCCTGCATCACAAGTTTACCCGCCATTTTCGTCAAAGACAGAAATGGCGCCAAACGGAAGTGCATCATTTATTAAATATTTAAATAAAATGTCAGTTAAACGGATGTGACGTACCGGAAGCTTAAGAGTTAGTAATTAAAATAAAATGATAACCAAATAGAAATCACACAAATAATTCACAGTGGTCCAGAAGGGATGTGACAGACCGAAAGCCTATTAAATATTACAATGACAAATAAATAACCGGAAGTATGACGGTTGCTAACATTCGTAACTAAACGGATGTGACCAAACTAATTAAGTTAATATAGTTGCTAACAATAGTTACGTAAATAGGTTTATTTTGAAAGAAAATATTTCTTGAAATATATAATTATTTTAATTTATTTTAAAGGGGATTTGAATTGGAAGTACCCACTTATGGGCTTTGATAGAACTTTGAGTCAGATTTATTTACTTGAAAGTTAACAATTAAAATGTTGGTATGGTACTAGTGATGATACCTACGGCATCATCTCATATTTTCGTGATATTAAGAGTAGGTACGATTAAAACACGATTATTCAAATGGAGAGAGCAAATAAATATATGTAGATTTTGAGTTTTCCATTCTTTTTGTATCCAGCCCCAGATTTCTTTTCTGTAATTTTTAAGCAACCTAAAACAAAAAAAATACATACATACACTCACGCCTTAAAAAAATACAGTTTAAAATTATTACAATATAAATCAAAGTTTGAATGGTTTGGAACTTAATTCTTTTTTATTTTTGTGTACCTACTTCCGATCGCATGTTAGTTAAGTGGCGGATTAATCCATGCCATAGATTTAGGATACAAGTAGATCGACTGACAGCCCAAAAATGCGTGTCTAGTTTTGACATGTCAATGTGTGTGTTAACTAGTAACGCACCTTTAACATTTTTAGACTATCGATAAGAATTGCATTAATGTTTACTGTCACACTGTTTTTATCACCTACTTTGCGGTATACCTCACCGCCCTCACTTCTTACAACTATAATAGTGGGCAGGTAAATGTGCCCGGTGAGTATATTTTTTACATATGATTAAAAAATAAATAGTTTAAATTTATAAAAAAAATAATAGCCATTGTTAATTAGTTTTGTAGCCGATGTGAGGTTCATGAGGATACGTCGTAGCGTCGCCGCCAAACGAAAGACTGCTTTTGCTTAAGCGCGTTTATTAGAGCACAAACCAATTGCAGACAGTATTAGATAGACTTATAGTGGACCGGCTCTAAGTTGCACTAGCGTGCAAGCAATAGACCAGTGCCACGTAAGTAATGTGTTTGCTTAAAGACTCCGAAAGTTCCTATAGCTTGGAAGCGTTCAGTAGGCGAAATTACTTGATGTCATACAAATCGAATTCCCTATTTAAAGAAATCGGGGCGTCGATGTCCTTGCGCGAGTCAACTGACTACCGGCGCCATCTAGTATTGAGACCCGAAACTAAAGGTCGGTATTAAATGAAATCGGGGCGTCCAAGTTCTTGCACGATTCAAGTGACTACCAGCGCCATCTAGTATCTAGTGAAACTAACATATGAGAATTCATGAGTGTTACAGTTTTATTTATTTATTTCTTCTAAAGATTTTCCAGTGTCATTTGCTGTGCCGTGAGAGCTCATCAATGGCAGTAAGTGAAAAAAACAAGTTAACAAAATCTGAACAAACATTTACATTTTGATGAATCAATACCTGTTTATAGACCTTTAATAAGATTATCTTAGTTATGTGATTCCTTACAGTTTCCTTCTTCAAATTGTTAAGTTGACATTCATTTGAGACGCTAAACGTTAAATAACATCAAATTTCTCCGGAAACATTAAAGATAAATGTCGACAATAGTATCGATAAATTTGAGTCAAGCTCTAGCGTACATTTAAAATATTGCGATGAATTAATTATCCACCAAAATAATGTAAATAATCAATACATAGAACTTTATCTATACAAAATATTAGAATAGAATAGAAATAAATTTATTCAGTACCTCAACAAAATTTTGCAATAATTAAAATAATAACACTATAGCACATGGTACTAAATAGGTATCTACTCAGCATATGTCGCGGCTTAAAGGATGCCACAACGCTGGTCTTCCGCAGATACCTAGATTCTAGAGGAAACTGCCACGCGCAGCAAATGGAAACAAACATATTATAATTTAAGTAAATTAAGTAAAGAGCGTAAACAATCCATAACATTTTTAAATAGAGGAAAAAATTTATAAAATATATTTAAACTTATCTTTTATAAGCAATATGTTCTACCTGCTGTGACTAATGATTTCTTTAATCAATGTATCTGGCTTAACTTTGTTTTTCAAAATTTTATAAATAATATTTGTATTTGATTTTAAAAGTGCACAGTGTGGTACATATTCTTAAGGGTGGCGGGATATTGTTCCAACATTTCGTTGCGGAGTAACGAAAGCTCCCACGAAATGCAGCTGTTCTGTGAGTTGGACAACCAAGACGAGTCGCAGTTCTAATTCGATTAGAGAACAACAACTTATCATACAAATATGAAGGTGATTTTGATTGTACCAATCCAAATAGAAGACAAGCATAATGAAGTGAGCGTCGCGACTGCATATTAATAAGATTATTTTGATTAAGAAACGGACTGACATGGGCCCTATGAGGAATGGCAAAACAAAATCGTGCACACGAATTTTGGACACGCTGAATTATCTTCTTCGTGTAACCAAAGAGATACTCACCTATTACTGTATCAGCATAGTAAAGCTTAGAAAGTATAAGAGTTTCACAAAGTTTGATTCTTATATCAACATCTAAGAAGTTTCTAACTTGATACAGTACCCTAAGTCTATAGTAGCAATGTTTCACCGTTTCTAGGACATGATTATGAAACCACAACCTATCATCCATAAGAACCCCTAGATCACGGGCACAGATCGCCTATCTTGACTGTAGGATTGAATTCATTTATGCTGTTTATCTGAATGGTGGAACCAAGAACTAAGAACTTTAGAACCAAACAATTTTTTCCGGTCCACCCGCAATTGACTGTAAGTCGGCATTAATTTTTTCCACGGCATTTAATGTTTCGTTAGGTTTGAAAGATAAGTAAATCTGCAAATCATCCGCATACAAGTGGTAGTTACAGTTCTCGATACAAGTAATTACATCTGCACTATACAACAGAAATAAAATCGGACCCAGTATCGAACCCCTGTGGAAAACCTCGACTCAGGGGAGAAGAATCTGAATATGATTTAGTCCCATCTTCGCCAACTATCTCCACTCGCTGTGATCGCCCACAAAGGTAGCTGGCAAACCACTTTAACGTGGTACAATCGAAACCATAAAAAGATAGTTTGGATAGTAACAAATTATGATTTAAGGTATCAAACGCACGAGAGAAGTCCAGAAGAGCTAGGATTGCACCATTACCTTTATCTTGTGCTGACAAGATGTCATCAACAACGTCCAACGAGGCCGTAGCTGTACTATGGCCAGACCTGAATCCCGATTGTTTTTGGGGCAACATATTGTTTGCATTCAAATAAGCTGATAACTGCTGACATACGACTTTTTCAATAATTTTTGATGAAAAAGGAAGAATACTAATAGGTCTAAGATCTTCAAGTTCACTAGGGGTTGTCTTTTTGGGAATTGGTTTGACAAGATATCTCAATCCTCCTCCTTCCAGATATCAGGGAAAATGCCAGTTTGAATTGACATATTTATCAGCGACGTTATAGCCTTAAGCAATGTCAATAGTATCATGTCGCGGGTGATTCCATCCAAACCTAAAGCATTACTTGAAATATTTGCAATTGTTTTTAAGATGTATGACTCATCAACTGTATGCAGGCTAAACGATGAAGAATAATTGAACCTATGATACTCGAAATAAGTCAAATCTGATATGCTAACGTTATCACTATTAGGAATATCGAGGAAATGACTATTTATAACATTAGGGTTTCTAATATGAGATGGTATTGACGCTTGTTTATTTTTGAAATCGACTAAATACCTTTTCATATTTTTCCACAATAGTTTTGAATTTTTGGACTGTTGATTAATATTTTGTCGGAAAAATGCTGCCTTTTCAGTAAAAGGGCCTTATTTACGATAGACTTTAGTTCCTTGTAATATTTGACATCGGAATGTTGTTTTGTAAGATTGCATTTGGTATGGGCTTCGTCCCGAAGATTTATCATCTGCTTGACAGTAGGGGTTATCCAGGGGTAACTTTGCTTCTTGATGTGGGACCGCTTAATGGGAGCAAACATATCAAAAATGTACATTACATATGCATTAAACGCCAAAATAGACTTGCTCACATCTCCATCGACCAATTTTTCCCACGAAATGCCATTTACAAGATTGTTAAAATTATCCAAATGGATATCCTTAAGTGGTCTATAACATATCCATTTCGCAGGTGGTTTAGGTTTGTTAACACGTAACTTGAAGGAGACAAAAGCATGTTTACGTAAATCAGGGATATAATCAACAGATACATTGTATATCTTGGTAGAACTGCAAATAAGATCTATTAGAGTCTCAGAATGATCTGTGAAATGAGTATGTTCAGTAACATATGGTGTTAAATTTGAATATTGTAAGAATGCAGTTAACTTTAGTATTAAGGTCATTGGCGGAGTAGATTAATATTGAAATCCCCCACCAGAACAACATGATGGAACGTTGACAATGTGCTAATTGTTTCCGTCAGTGTATCGATAAAAGTGTCAACACCTAACCACGGTGGACGATAGGCCGTTCCTATGGCAAGCTTCGACCCACTCAATGTGACACTCAACCACATTTGTTCAACGGTGCCAGTATAAGGGTGTTTTATTTGTCGAGCAACGATATCGTTTCGTACATAAAAACCAACACCTCCCCCGCGTTCACGCGCGCCTGGGGGACGCGGAATATAACGTAACCTGTAGCCAGATGGAGATGGCGCACGCTTTTCTTCGCCCATTCTAAGCCACGTCTCATTTATTGCCATGATATCAACTGATCGACTTTCCAAGGCCACAACAAATTCTTCATGACAAGTACACAAAGAACCAGGGTTTAACAATCCAATCGTTAGGTGTTTATTTTTGATACATTTGAACACAAATGCATAGGAAATCAGAATAAATTTAGAATTACATAGATATTGTTTTAGTATAGTCAGGTGCCTCAAATTAAGAAATAATAGTAAGTTAATTATAAGGAAGTAGTTAATTATCTTAACTGCATTTATGTATTCAATATATATCTTAGTATTACAGTCAGGGTAAGGATTGTACCGTATAATAACCAAGAAGTGCATATCCAGCCATGATAATGTGCTATGTATATAGAAAATAGAATTATAAATAAGGTGTAAGAAATAATGGCATGGTGGTGGTAGTACATAAGTATGTTTTAAAATCACACTGCTATACTCAAAATATATTACCACACTGCATTTTGGAGTAGATAATTCTAGATAGTCTATTTTAACTAGAAACTTTATATATCTAGATAATTTATGCTTTGTTAATACACAGCCGCAGCAGGCTAACCTATTTTTGAACTTATTATTTACAATAATATGCTCTATTAAATTATAACTGTACCATAATAAAGCCATAAAGTTACTATCACACAATAAAGCACATAACAAATGCATGTTAATAACAGGCAAGGCAAAACATATCATGTTAAAAGCATTAAAAATATGGCATAGGTACATAACAATAAAATGTTTGGCTTGTAGAAATACCTTCACATAAAATAACAAAGCCATTTTCACATAAATTATGAGCAGATACAAATTTAGCATACTGTATGCCAAATGAAACCAAATAGTTACACTCATATGCCAAATACAAACACATCCCATAACATCTGTCATACATTTTAATATAATGACAGAAAGATCGACCTAACAAATAAATATCCCTCGATCGTGAGTTATTCCAGACACAATTGAAATCAATTGTTATCGCGGCACCCGAGTGCCTCCTGGGGGTTGAGGGATTAATTAGCGTTGACATGTCGAGGTTAAAAAAATATGCAACAAACAACATACATACAATATAGCCCAAGAAACCAAAAAATACATCAGAAGTTCTAATCAGAAATAAAAATCTTACAAACAAACAGCCAAGAATATACAATTGAAAAGTCATTTCAATAAACAATACAGAGTAACATTTTGTCACAGAGAAGTGTACTGCTCTATAAATATAACTAGTAAACAATGAAAAATGAGACACGAAAAGCAGAGCAAAGCGGGCAGGAAGATCATGCTGTGTTAGACTGAATAAGACCAACAGCGTTAGCCCCAAGAACCCGTACGAGATCTGCTTCGGCGCGAAGTCGATGACGCGCCTTGCCGTTCTCTTGACGAGCAAAGATACTGCCGTCGCGAGTCCACACGTATTTCCAGTCTAGTCGGATTAGAAGAAACAAACGGATTGAAATAATTTTATATTTACAACATAACAACAAGATCAAATTCAACAAAAATAACACGTTTTTACGATGACGACTTTCTACGTATTTACCTGTGAAATGAGCAATTTTCTATATTATTTTTGTGGTTGACTCCACAGGCACTCACAGAACATGTGACCATTGTTAAATAAAATTGTATTTACTTTAGATAATCTACGATGTACTAGATAATTCCACAAAATGTTGAAGCTTATATCGCATATGCCACTGGATGTCACTCTGTCAATTAAGACTGATCACAAAACGAAAAGATTAGTTTTCTTTTTCTATCTTGCTAGATTTCTATAAGAGGTTTTCTTCTATCTCGCAGGCTTTGTCCGTCTATTATATTCTACGTTTATGATGCCTGCATTGTGGACTAACCTCAGTGGTTAATGGCAGTGCAGTTGAAAGTGTATGATTCAACGTTTCTGTAAAATGATAATAAAGGAGAAATATATTATATAACAATATGCCATCTCCATAGGTTTTAGTACTCAGCAGAGCTTCAGGCAAAAACGTCATTTCGACAAAAAAAAAAGCAGCAGAGTTTGCCACAGTTAATCACAGTTTGCGACTTTGCGTTGAAAGTACATACTCATGATAATATTGTATTCATAATTTTATTTTATTCAGTAACTATTTGTGATTTACGCTACATAACGATTGACTACTACGTTTTTTATACTGACTGAATTCTAAAGTCACGGGTAATTTTGGCACGGCAACCAGATTAAAGCAACTTCTACTAATTAAATATTAGGAGCTGTTAGTTTGATCTTGTGTTTCCATTCAAATTATACAAATATGGAAATCGACAGCGACGAAGACACAGAAACCCAAATTAAAGATTTGGAGCAGCTGACGGCTGTATTAGAAGACGAATCTATTGCCTCTTGTTCCGGATCAAGATGTTCTGCACCCGCTTCCAATGTTAGTTTAGTCGGCTCAGGCAAAGTAGAAGAATATACAAGAATAGAAACCGCGTTAGCCCTAAACAAGCTGACTGATATGAAGCTTCAAAAACTGGAACATACACTTACAAATCGTCTTCGCCAGTGCAGAGCAAAAGTTTCAGAGATCCAAGTTACTTACGCCACTGTAGAAAAATCTACGAGACCCGAAAAGTTCAAATATATTAACTGCGGTAAGCCATATTTCAAAGACGCTCACAATTTCCCAGCACCTGATAATAGTGATACAATTCTAATGAAAAAGTCAGGTATGTATGACTTTTCATGTGTAGCCTCTATACCAGGGTGGACTGTGAAAGATAAAAGTGAATTCATCTCTTCTGTCCTCAAAATTTCAAAAGATTTGAGGGTTAAGGAACTAAATTCTAAAATAGCTGAAATCCGCCGTAACACTAAAATACCTGAATCTAAAAAGGCTACCCTAATAGATGCAATTAAAGCAGAAATCCCAATAGTAAGCAAAAAGTCACTAAAAGAGGTTGCCTTGCCTATAGAGGAAGAATATGATTGGGATGCTATTGCCAACAAATTGAATAATCGTCATGGCCCACAAGAATATGCTTCATTGTGGAAATTGTTTTTGCATCCAAATATTAATAAAGAATTTTGGAGTAAAAATGAACACATCTCTTTGCAGAGACTTGCACACAGTAACAGATTAACAGAATGGGATAAGATAGCAGAACTATTGAACACAAGGCGCACTGGTTATCAGTGTTTTGTTTATTTTCGAACAAATATGAGTAACAGTCTAGCAGGCTCTAAATGGACTAAAGAGGAAGAAGAGTATCTTAAAAGACTTGTTGAATATTATCGGGAGGACAATTACATACCTTGGTCGAGAATTGCTGCATCTATGGAGAACCGAACAAAAATACAGATTTATAATAAATACCTGAAGCTGCTTGAGCTTAGGAAAGGCCGGTTCTTAGCTGAAGAAGATGCTGTTATACTTACGAGTGTTGAAAAATTTGGGTTCAATTTAAAGAAAATAAAAGAATTCCTGCCTGGTCGTTCTCAAGCTCAGCTAAGATATCGATATCAAGTGTTACAAAAACAAAGAATATCTGCAGTATGGACAGTAGCAGAAGATAAAAAATTATTGCAGCTTATGGCCAATCAGGATTCAACAGCAAATTTTGCAAATATAACAAAATTTTTTAATAAAGACCGTGTCAGTATTAGAGCCAGATATCTAACATTGATGAAATGGATTCGACGGAATCCTAATGTAGACCTAATTTATGCCCCACGACGTGGAGCGCGGCGCTTGTGTCATGGTCAAGCCTCAACTAACTTGAACATAGCTATTGATAAACTCAAAAAAAGAATGCAATCAGAACTGGAGACAAAAAAACCTACTAGAATAACAAAAGAGTCTACAGAGGAAGAAATAGATGAGGCTATTATTGCTGCCCTTGCCACAATTCAAGTCAAGGAAGAAGAAGCAAGTACAGAACAGTCATCTGATATGTTAGTTATAGATAAAGACACTACAATATCTCATGTGGATCTGAATGCGACAAATTTACAAAAAGCCCTTATATTATTAAAAGCGGCTTTAGTTAAACAAGACTTTAAATGTAGTATTTACAGTGAAACATATCCTGAACTCTTAGTTCCTGAACAAGAAGTATGTTTAGTAAGAGTAAAGTCATACTCAAGAAAAAATGTAGCGAATACAATTAAACTTATTGCACCACCCACTATATGGGGTGAGAACACATTAAAGTTCACAGAATATGTATTTCCACCCCATTATGCAACAATAACTGGATGCAGAGCATTGTTATCTCATATTACAGCAAAAGAATTACCAAAAGTAGATTTGAGTGCGTTAAAAACGAGAAATATTTTTTACCGTGAGCAAATGATGCTTTTAATGGAACGTTTTAATACTTTGTTTTTGTGGCCTATGTTGCTGTCAAATGAAAATCCAGCAAAGAATCCAAAAACATATTGTAGGAATCAGTCAAAGCTTGGAGAAGTCCGTCCTCCACTAGCACCCTTACCCTCAACATCAATATCGAAAACACAAGAAACCAAACCTACAGAAGATAATAATGTATCCAATGTTAAGAAGAAAACACATACTAGCAGGAAAAGAGCAAAATTGATTGATTAATTTAAACAGTGTCAGAAATACCTACTTACAAATATATTTGCAGCATGCAACATGCAAAATAAATGGTTTTTTTTAGCATTTGAGATATTTTTGATATTATTATTATTGTCCTTGATAGAAAGTCAAAAAGGTGGTAGATCGTGAGTTCACAAACATAAAATCAGATGATGTGCAGTATTCAATTCATTTATTTCGAACAACAAAGATCCAAGAGTAAATTAAAACTTTGAAAGTTTTAGTACTTGTACAAATTTAATTTTATAATTAATTATTTAATCATGCACCTGGGAGGCATCACTACCTAACTCGGTCATTGACGGTCATTGTTCGCAAGAAGTGCCTTATAATAGGTGCATGCGGATCCTCTGCCACCATTTTTAGTTAGTTTTTTTTTCAAACATTTAACACCACAATCGACGGATAGGTCAAGTCAGTCAATATACATGCAAAGTGCACTCGAGCAAAGGTCTCGTAGAAACTGTTCATAGACACGATATCTCGGAACAGTTCGGACCATTGCGAGCGTGTGTCAACTATACAGACTAGAATAATAAATAAATCAGTTTTATTTCTGTAAATAGGCCCCAGGAGGCATTTTACACGTCCAATTATTTAAACCTACCACTGCATCGGGACAAGTCTGGGCTAGTGCTAAGAAGACTGAGAAGACAGAGCAAGAAACTCTGTCACTATTGTCAGCCTCTTTAAATAAATGTTTACAAAAGGTTTAAGCAAGTACGAAATAGGACAATTTAGTGCCATACATGTTCTGTGTTCCGCTGGTGTGTGGGAGGAGAACCAGTACCTCTGGGTAAGCTCGCTCCATCCATCCTTAACCGTATAGTTAAGCATGTAGTCAAGAGCAAACCTATTATTTATAAAAATAAATAAAGAAAAACTTTTCATGGGATAGTTACGATAATCGTAACAAGAATATTGTTGTCGACATTTTTAATGAACATAAGAGAGACAGCGTAATGTTTACTATCTTATCTCCTTAATTATTACATCTTAAGTAACATATTTTAAAGAATATAAAATTTATTAATGACGTCCTTCCTCTAGGCTATAAATAAAAAAAGACGTGTGGCACTCGGAGACTGCCGCGGTAAAGCTATTGCATAGCATTTTTTATCAACTTAAGCAATTATAAAACTAAAAAGTATCACCGCTGTGCCGGTCGGAGTGGGGGTGTTAGGTTATTTTCGTTACGGAATTTCTGGATTCGGTCTCCACGCTCAAGGCCCGCGATAGAAGCTATGCAATAGCTTAAAAATATTAAATCAAATTATCTGACTGTAAAGATGTTTTGATTCCAACACTTCATTTTGCGCAGAGTAGGTAACACGTTTTTAATTCTTACTTGCCAGGAAAATTGACGTTTATTTTATCTTCTAGGGGGGGGGGGGGGGCACTGCCCCAATGCTCTAAGTGGTCATTGGTCGCTTTTCGATATCATATAGAGTAAGTGAATTCGAGATTTCAACCTTATGCATAGACTTGTTTTTTATGAGTTTCTGATATTTCGGATAGCTATTCTTCCGTAAGTCACAATTTAAATAACTTTTGTGAAAATCAGAAACAACGGTGGTACCAGAAACACCCAGAAAATATAGATAAAAACTTTTTCTCTACATTGACCCTCGGGAATCGAACCCGGGACCTTGAAAACCGGTACGCCACTCAATCACAGAGGTCGACTTTTTGATATTACTGAATGTTAAAAAGTTCGTTCATGTACCTGTTTTTCATCTCATCCTCATTTTGTCTAGTTTAGATAAAAATTTCACATAATAATATAATACGTATTTTCTAGTTTTGACATTTGTACTAAAAAAATCTGTTATTTTGGTTGACATCGTTACCGCTGCCGACCGCCTTGTCAAACTCTTTATTTTTGCCAATTTTAGATTAAACTCACCTTTTTAATGTAATTTTTAGGGTTCCGTACCCAAAGGGTAAAAACGGGACCCTATTACTAAGACTTCGCTGTCTGTCCGTCTGTCCGTCGCTCTGTCACCAGGCCGTATCTCAAGAACTGCGATAGCTAGACAGTTGAAATTTTCACAAATTATGTATTTCTGTTACCGCAATAACAACAAATACTAAAAACAAAATAAAATAAATATTTAAGGGGGGCTCCCATACAACAAACCCGTTTTTTTGGCCTTTTTGGTACGGAAGCCTTCGTGCGCGAGTCAGACTCGCACTTGGCCAGTTTTTTTTAAACTGCTTGTATTCTAATAAGTATTTGAAATTCAAAATGGGGACTATCGCTAGTGAATTTGCCACTAGAGGCGCTAGTGTCGCGTGAGGTCCAATATCATTCACTTTGTACTGGTTTTAGCGGAATTTGTTGCATAAATTATAATTTCTTTAATTTACCTGCCGGAAAGTAATCTCCTTCGTAAAATATCGCAAATATGGATTATTTGGCGATTAATGTGAACGCTTTAAAAGCGGAATTAAGAAAAAGCGCAAAAATAGGCGGCCTCAAGAGCAACTATTTCAGAAGTTAGTTTGTTGATATCAAGGTAGTTATTTATAAACAATATAACCTTAATTAGATTCAAGGTATAACACTTTGCTTCGGCGCCAATCGCCTTTGACAGTTATACCTCCGAAACTCAGTCTACAGTGGCGCCAACTGGTGAGCAAAGAAACGGTAGTCCCCATTTCAACAACCTGTAAAACGAAGCCCACGTTATGTAACCATTATGTATAACATCTTGACAGTGTTATTTTCATTTATTTTTAAGCTATTGCATAGCTTCTATCGCGGGCCTTGAGCGTGGAGACCGAATCCAGAAATTCCGTAACGAAAATAACCTAACACCCCCCACTCCGACCGGCACAACGGTGATAGAACTTTTAATGACTTTTTGAAATAATATCACGCTTGTCTCTTTAGTTCAGCAACCCGCCTTAAGGTGGCATTTGTTGTATAGGCATAAGTTGATAAAAAATGCTATGCAATAGCTTTACCGCGGCAGTCTCCGAGTACCACACGTCTTTTTTTTGTTAACTATAAAATATTGGTTCTGCTATTTATTTTGAAACACGCTGTGACGCGCACGGATGTAGCTTTGTAAGGTTCATTCATTATAGGGACCGCATTATAGAGACGCTGCAGCAAAAATATACGTCTGCGCGCGTCACAGCGTGTTACAAAATTAAAATTCTGTTTAAATATTAAATATATTTAAAAAAATATTTTTATTAATAGATTTAACAACACTGCCATGAAACATCATGTATAACATACATAACGGACCGTTATGTATAACATACATAACGGTCCCAAGAAGAGGGCTTCGTTTTCCAGGTGGTTTAAAATGCACCATGTATAAGCCCATGTTGCGCTAGCATGATATTCAGACTTTACTCGGCACTGTGAATACTGTGATAATACATTAGGATAACTCAAATAAAAGTGAGAAACAAAGAAAGGCTCTCCTATTTGACTCTGATCCACGTTCTCGCGTAAAACTCCTGTAATCATTGAAATGCATTAGCCACCCATACATTTCAATGAGTTCGGTTAGTTTAGGTTTAGGTTTAGGTTAGGTTAAGCTATTATGTCTACGTAAGTCTTAACGTAAGTATTTATGGGGTGCGCCAAAGTTCACCTAAATTTCCAACTCCGATAATTTGAAATCCGAAAATGTTCTTCCTAACAATCACAATTCCTAACTACTCTGTCTATAGTGTTCATTATTCCGAAGCATTCAACTTCATAAAGTCAGTAGCAATAAACATCTAATACTTTTATTTGTATTCCTATATTTTCTCAACATAACCATATTTTACACTGTTATTCAAAGTCATATCTTTTTTGTTTAGATTTATTTTTATTCATAATAATCAGTATTATATGTATACATTAATTTTGCGTAACTTTCACAGTTTTAGTTATTTTCACATTAAACATACCTGCAAAGATAATAGTAAATATTCAGGAATATAAAAATGACATTTTTATATCATATAGCACTTTACCCTTATACCACGGCACTATTTATAGTCATTGGTCTAAGACCCAAGTTCACCAACATTTAAACAGCCGGTAAACAAAGAGTAACGATTAATTTGACACAATTCCCATACAAAATATGACAAATAATATTTTAAACGCTGTTTAAACTTAAACGTCTGTTGGTGAAATCGGGCCTAAGTTAAGTTATATCAGCTTATAGCAAGCCAATCAATTTCCAGGCAGTTCAACAGTAGGGCTGCTTTTGCCCTGCTAAAAATCATACCATAACCGCTGAAAAGCTGAACGACTTTAGCATCGCTAAACCAAAAGGTGAACAGCTAAGCTTGTCTATGGTCTGTTTGTCTGCAGATTGCATGAACGAGATAGAGCTATACTGGTTCAGATAAATCTGTCTCTTTTTAGCTGAAAACGTTCAAATACACAAATACATGATTTATTCCAAATTACCGGTTTTTGAAAAACTTTCTACTTATTGGATTTTAAAGAGAAAAAGTCGATCTAAATGTTGCTATTTTGCAGGAGATTAGTTAAAATACTCAATTCTAGTAAAATTACCTTCTTGACGATAGTAATTAATGTACAGTGTTGGGTTATTGAAAATGTGGATAATCATTTTAACGTGATCATGATTGGAACGGTTCTGCCTGCATTTTTGGCGGTAACATTCAAAAATTGAAGAAATGTTCCATTTTCCTGGTGTAGTACGTACGTTCGACTATTTTATATTTACAGTTAAACCACAGTCTATTAACCATACAGTCGTTCGACGAAGACGTCTAGACAGGGCAATGGGGACTACCGTTTCTTTGCTCACCAGTTGGCGCCACTGTAGACTGAGGTCCGGAGTTATAGCTGTCAAAGGCGATTGGCGCCGAAATAAAGTGTTATATCTTGAATCTAATTAAGGTTATATTGTTTATAAATAACTATCTTGATATCCACAAACTAACTTCTGAAATAGTTGCTCTTCAGGCCGCCTATTTTTGCGCTTTTTCTTAATTCCGCTTTTAAAGCGTTCACATTAATCGCCAAATAATCCATATTTGCGATATTTTACGAAGGAGATCACTTTCCAGCAGGTAAATTAAAGAAATTATAATTTATGCAACAAATTCCGCTAAAACCAGTACAAAGTGAATGATATTGGACCTCACGCGACACTAGCGCCTCTAGTGGCAAATTCACTAGCGATAGCCCCCATTGTGCGGGGTGTGAGGGGCGAGGGGCGGGCAAGCCGAGCCTTTCAGGGCTAACAAAATTAAATGTTTGTGTTTAAAATTATTTTATATTTGTTTGTTGGAATTTATTGGAATGCTAATAATGAAAATTTATAACATCTTCATAATAATTGATTTAAGATGGCGGACTTTTGGAACGAAGTTCCTTATCGCGCGTTGCGAAAGGGGGCTGGACGGAAAAGTTGTAACGACACTTTTTGCTATAGTTGTAAGCCATGAGGCGTGCGCGTGTTTCTCTGTCTAAGAGAGAAAGAAAGAGAAAGAGGGAGAAAGAGAGATAAAGAGACAGAAAGAAAGAAAAAAAGGGAGAAAGAGGGATAATCAGAAAGAGAGAGAGAAAGAGGGAGAAGGAGTGAATGAGAGAGAAACAGATAGAAAGAAAGAGAGAGGAATAAAGAGAAAGTGAGAGAAAGAGAGAAATGGAGAGAAAAGGGGAGAAAGAGAGAAGGAGAGAAAGAGGAAAGGGAGAGAAAGAGATAGAAAGAGAGAGAAAGAGGGCGAAAGAGAGAGAAAGAGATAGAAAGAAAGAGAGAGAGAGAGACAGAGAATAAAAAGAATTTAAAATAAAATAAAATTTTGTTATAATTTCTTCACTACAAAACCTCCCTGGCCACCTCTCAAGTTTTTTTATTATTTATTATGGGTGAATTTCGAGATTGTGGACGTAATTTTTTTTTTAATTTGATATGAGTGTCAATTTTGAGGTTCATTGGGGTGCTGATTACAAAAATGCCATCCTATTTTAAATACAAAATTGGAACACATCGGTATACGGGGTATTCCACTTAAATTACTTACGGACTACCTTAATGGGAGGATACAGAGGGTAAAAGTAGGCCAAACTGTGAGTGAACGAACTGGTGTGACCTATGGTGTCCCGCAGGGCAGTGTCCTTGGCCCTACCCTGTTCCTAATCTACATCAATGACCTATGTAATATGGGGACTGGAGAGGCCAGGGTCTTCTCTTACGCTGATGACACTGCGGTGGTTTTTTCTGGGTGCTCTTGGAATAAAGTGAAGGCTGAGGCTGAAAACGGGTTATCAGTTATTGCGGAGTGGCTCAAAAGTAATCTGCTGACGCTAAACACACACAAAACAAACTACATGTGTTTCTCAATCTTAGACAGGTACCAACCGAATAGTGACTTTGATATTAAAATACATGGTACTACGTGTAGTAAAAATGCAAAATGTCACTGTTCCTCTATAACCAAGGTAACATCAACTAAATACCTCGGTGTTTTGCTGGATCAAAGGCTTTCTTGGCAATCACATATTGACCTTGTAGCGACTAGAACGCGTAAGTTAATGTGGATTTTTAAAATGTTGAGACATATAGCCACTAAGAAACTTCTCAACCAAGTGTATACAGCATTGGCACAACCTATACTCACATATTGTCTGACTATATGGGGAGGGGCTCTAAAAACAAAATTTCTCGAGGTGGAACGTGCCCAGCGGGCATTGCTGAAGGTCATGTATTTCAAAAAGCGAAGATTTTCAACACAAGCCTTGTATTCAATTGCGGACTTACTTACCATTAGAAAACTTTATGTTTTACATACAGTGCTTAAAAAACATAAATTATTAAATTTTGATCCCAAATTACTACAAAAAAGAAGACATTACACAGTGGCCTCAACAAAAGCCACACACACACAATTTGCACACAGCCAATTTCAATACCTTGCATCGCTCTTATACAATCGCTCTAACAAAGAACTACAACTTTAAATAAAATAAATAAATAAATATTTTAAGACATGCCTCACTGGGCCACACAGAGCCATCTAGTCCCAAATTAAGGTAGTATTAAGTACCCTGTCGTATGGGGTACTAGACAACCGATAATCTTACTTATATACTTTTTTTTTGTAAATACATACTTATAATACATAGAAAACACCCAGACCAGTACAAACAGACATGTTCATGCACACAAATATTTGTACTGTGCGGGGATCGAACCCGCGACCCATGGCTCAGAAGCAGCGTTAACTACCGCTGATCCAAATGGTCGTCATGGATGGACTTTATCCGATGACAAGCAGAGAATGTAAAAGGACTCTGTCAATTTGGTTAAAAACACTAGATTACACCGAAACTGAACTTCTCCTTAAATATTAAAATATTATACTATATATTGGATATCATGACTAACTCCCTCCCACCCACAATCACAAACATACAAGCACACACATGCACGCACGCACGCACATACATACACACACACACACACACACACACACACACACACACACACACGCACGCACATACACACACACACACACACATACACACACACACACACACACACGCACACTAATCTAAAATAATTCATAAAATTAATTAGTTTCTAAATTAATTGCATAAGTAGTGCTACATAGTAAATAAATAAATAAAATAAAATATTAAAACGTTAGCATTGGTTAAGTTAAAGATAAATCAATTATTTAAGGTATGGAAGAGTGGCTCCTTCTGATTCAGGTGCACAAGCACTTACTAGAATGAGTCAACATTTGTAATAGATTAAGACAAACTTTGTTAATGAAATAAACTTTTTATTATTATTATTTTATTATTAAATCCAAGATGGCGGACGTAATTTTTTATAACTTGACATGGGTGTCAATTTTGAGATTCAATGGGGTGCTGATTACGAGTGTAAATCTGTAATAAATAAATATTTTTATATATTGTTTACTTGTGACAACCCTGGCCGTCACGATACTGTCTAGACGTTGTCGGCATTTTCCATGATATCAAAGGCGTCGGACGACTGTATGGTTTTATAGACTGTGGTTAAACATTGAGTTAAACTACATGAGTAAATATTTATTCATGTGGTTAAACCATTTTTTCACAATGTCATACTTGTGTTTAATTATTGAATAAAGTAAAGTGGAATTGTAAGTAATTTTATTAAAATATTAGTATAAAAAAGTGATCATCCATTCAAATACAAATTAAAATAAAAAAAGACATACTTAATATAAAAGTCATATGAACTTTTGTCGTACGAAGCAAAAAAAAAAAAAATTTTACAAGTGTCGGAAATCTTAATTATTTTTTTTCTTTTTTTCGGTGCGTCGTACGACAAAGTTCATATTACCTTAAATGTTTCTAATGCTTATCCAAAGCCATAGAAAGTAATACAAAGAAGATACCAAACAATTATTTTTTGAAAAATTTTACAAGTCCTGTGCCCCTAAGGCTACAATGGGTAAAGGAAAACGACACTTAGAAAATTTTTGATATTTTTTTTATTCTTGAAAACCCAATTTTTTACGGTTCTATCGTGTTTAGGTTGTTAAACCTGACATATTTTGTCAAATACAAGATATACCTAAGACGCATACTTTAGAAGATAAAAATATTTAAATGTTTGTGACATTTATTTCTGATTTAATTTACTCCAAAACAGTGCGATATACGCATGTTATGCACATGACAAAAAATGACGAGGGCAATGATTCTAATAAGTTAAGCCAACAAAAGCTTGAGTTAGCTTGATTTTTTTTAATCATCGAAAATTTTACAAGTGTCGGAAATCTTAATTATTTTTTTTCTTTTTTTCGGTGCGTCGCACGACAAAAGTTCATATGACCTTAATTGTTTCTAATGCTAATTCAAAGCTATAGAGACCAAAAAAGTAGACATTAAAAAAAAAGTTATGGAAATTTTTCTAAGTCCTTGCTTTCATAGTGCCCCTAAAATGTGTAAGTATTGTATGTTTACCTAAAAGCCATACAGATGCTATAACGCGCAGTTCATTCAAGTAAGACTACAAAGGATGATTAGACCATATTTTATTGTAAATTAAATGAATCATAGCCATCATTTACACTTACAATTTCCATGTATTTGTTAAAAATCTGAAAAAAGTATAACACATAAATATTAGTAAGAAAGAAGAGTTATAAAATTTGAAAGTACAGTTTTTTCAATATATTCTATTGTATATACCTATTACATCACAAAACCATGCTAACAATTTTGTCGAAATTGTATTTTCATTTTGGTAAATAAATGATGATTTAAACATTTAGGTTTAAAGAATCTTTTTATTTCTCACAAGAATACAATTCACTTATGTGAGATAAATACAATAAAATTATAATAAACATCTACGAGCATACTTAACAGCTATCGCAGGATAATAAAAAAATAAATAAATGTAGGGTAGATACGCTTAGCAGTTGTAACCAGCTACCGGGCACGCGTTAGCAATATACAGCTTAAAACTTGCTTGCCGTAGATCTAAAGCAGAAACAAGCTCCAAACTAGAAGTGGTTTCGAGTTCAGGTAAGATAGATTTTAACAATATGGTAGGTACTGTTTATGTATTAATATGAGTAAGATTAATGTTACACGAAATATTAATTATAATTATGACTGATTCTGATTATTAGATTTTTATTTTTTATTTTTTTTAATGCCGATATAATAATTACAATAATTTCCAAAGTTTATATTGAGATATGAGATTGCAGTTACAATTCCATTTAATGTAAGTAATACCTACATAAAATAAAGTTACAACAACAACACCAGTTTTTAATTATATTAACCATTATTATTATTTTATTTTTGTACAAATAATATTTAATTAAATTTACGCCTTAGTATTTTTTTAAATTTTTGATTTGATTTTATTTCTTTTAAACTATTTGGTAGCTTATTATATAACTTTGCTCCCTCGTAAAGTAAATTCTTTTTTCCATAGCTTGTTCTAGGCTGGGGCAAACAAAGTTCGTTACCACGTCTCATAGATTTTTTACGTATTTGATATTTCTTAGTAAACGCGATTGAAGTATGAATTTCCTTGTTCAGTATTTTCCGTATCAATATGCAGGTACAGTATACATATGTCTGTTGGATGCTCATAAGTCTAGTTGTTTTATATATTTTCTCAGTTGCAGTTAATAGTCAAAGTGAAATAATGTTTTTATCAGTTTATTCCGAGTTATTTGTAAATATTTTAAGTTACTCTTGGCAGTTGTTCCCCAGACTTCAATTAGATAATCAATATGCGGTTTTACTAGGGAATCATAAATAGTGTATCGCACGTTGATTGGTAGACATCGTGCAATACTACGCAGTGCTCCTGTTAGGGAAATTAATTTTGACCTAATAGCTTCTATATGTGCTTTCCAGTTTAAGTGACTATCTAGAGTGAGACCCAGATATTTTTCATGTTGTTTTTTATTAATTGTTTGTTTGTTTATGTCAAGTGGTAAATAACTACCTATCTTTTTATTTTTAGCTGCAAATATTACATAGTTGGTTTTTTTAATGTTTACAGTTAATAAATTTGATAGAAACCATTCATTCAGTATATTCAAGTCTCTTTGAGCATCTGATATTACTGTGTTCATGAAATGGCCGAATTAAAACAAACTGGTATCGTTTGCATATAATGTAACGTCCCCTGTCAGTCCAATGTTTTTAATACTGTTTATGTAAATCAGGAACAACTGAGGGCCCAGTATAGATCCCTGTGGGACACCACATGATAGGGGCCTGAGACTGCTTCTGTGGTCACCAATTTTGACAAGTTGGTACCGATTATTAAGGTAGGATTCGAAAATGTTGAATGCGGTTTGAGTTATTCCAATTTCTTTTAATTTTTGAAGCAGTAGTTTGTGACTTACTGTGTCGAAGGCTTTTTTTAAATCTACAAAAATTCCCAATACGATTTTTTTCTGGTCTATGTTAACTTTTATTTTTGTGACTAGATCATTTAATACAAAATACTAATTCAAAGACCTTCAGGTTTCCTTACACTGTGATTAGGTTCCTTAATCTATAATGAAACATGTAAATTTTCACAAAACTGCTGAAAAAATTCTGAGAAACGCATAAAATATGTCGAAAAAGTTAGTCTCAAAACTTTTTCAAGATGGCTAGGATGACATTAGCTTCACTCTCGCTTAAAAGGACGTTTACCTGCTGTCAAATTGAGTGTCATGGTCACGGACGTATTTTTTTAAGGTCCGTGGTCATGGTATGAAAAGTTCATTGTAAAAAAATGGTGAACGGTTTTGAAACGTCGACGTAAATTGGCCTGCCACAGGCCTGCTAAAAACATGTCATAGTACAAAAGAGCAATGCAGTCTAATAGCAGTCCTGCTTTAAGAGCTAATGGTAAGGCCCCTGCGACCATAACGCACGAGCCAAGCGAGCGAAGCCAGAGTCCCGCTCTAGTCGTTCAGTCAAGTTCGATCGTGCCGCGGCAGCGGCCGGCGAAGTGCCAGAACCGAATCGGTCCTATGTTATTGGTTTAGGTACGGTTAAAACTGCGGTATAAACTCCCAGGCAATGAACATAACCGTAAAAGTCTACACACATAGGTATATTTTTTATTACACTTGGTAAATGTTTCTTTCTGAGTAAGTATGAGTGAAAATATTATGGTAATTATGTTTAGGAATAAAAGCGTTATATGATAAAAAACAGATATATTTACATTAATGATATTATTAAATAAAATTTTCGGAAACATAAGTGTTATGAACATCGCCGTTAGCACTACAAATAGTATGAATGAAAACTTTAGGATGAAAAATTTTAGGAAGAGTGATCATTCGGATTACAAATCATTAGGAAGAACAATTTCGGGTAAATAACTTTAGGTGAGCCATTATGGACCCGTATTTATGATATGACGTATTTTGACGTGACAACGTCTTAAATTAGGTTGCGGCTGGGAGTCACTTATGAAAAAGTGTAACGCTCGGTAACGTTACGATGAGTCACCGAACGAGAGAGAGGCCCGCCGAATGCCTTGCGTCTCTCTCCCACTCAACTATGATCGGTCTGCCGCGCGCGCAGCACTAGAGAATTAGGCGCATTGAATCGGCGCATGCTTGTGTCTCTGTCTTTGTCTTTCTCGAACGTTCTTGGCGTTGGAAAAAGACTTGACTTTCGCAAGACACATTACAGCAGAAACACTTCCTTTCATTTCATATTTCTCCTATCATCGTCCTATCCTCAACAAAATCACTCAAATAGGAATTAGTTAAGTTTAAGTTTACATGTACAATGTTTTAGTAAACAAAATATATTTCTATAGTTAAAATTTGTGCAATTCTTATTTTCATTCAATTCCTTGTTCCTATTGTGCAATTTAATTATATTCATATCAATAAATATTCTACCGAGAAAAAGACGTTGTCACGTAAAATCTTCGCCCGTAAAACCGACTTTACAGGCAACCATTTTTTTTATTGACATTACAACTAAAGACCAGGCTGTATCGACTCGTCCGAAGCCGTTAAATGTTTATAAAAAAAAAGATTGACAGATCGATTACCGAAAAAAAAAACTATAAGCAAAAATCAAAAATCCGAAGATGCGTTTTCTAAATTCTTTGGTTATGAATTTATAGCATTTTTGTGTATTTTTGTTTTAAAATGTTGAATTTAAAAGCATGCGTGGCATGTTTGAGCTCTAACGTCAAGCTATTTAGTTTAGAAAGTGATGAATTACGAGACCATTATAACAAACTATCAGGACTTCAGGTATATTTGTTTTAACACATTTAATTTGAGAATGATTTGTTGAGTTTGTAATACATATACAGTACTATATTATTGTTGTTGCCATGAGGGTTTTGATCAGGTAAGAATTCAGGACTTGAATTCTTACCTCATTAAACAACTTCAGAACTTGAGATCCACTTCCATAGTTCCATCAATGTAAATTTATTTAAAAGTTTTAGATTGTAATATGCTTTAGTACACAAAGAGTATATGCTGCGTATATAGTAGTACACCCATTAGCCTCAATTGTTTGTTTTGACTGAAAGTGTTAATATTTAATTTTCAGACTACGAGAAATGATGGGTTACCAGAATTTTTATGCTTTCAATGTTATGGGCATGTCAAAAGTTTTTTAAAATTTAGGGACAAATGCCAAAGAGCCAGTTTTGCCCTAAAGGAGTTATTACACCAAAATAAAGAGGTGATTATATCTTATCTACTCATGATATCAAATGTGTTGACTTTGGCTAATAATAATTTAAAAATAACAATAGTTATTTTAGACTATCATACCTATAACTTGTTGCAAAATATTTTTAGAATATTAAAAATATAAAAAATCAAACTAAAAAAAAATCAAACTATAGTCCTTATACATAGTCAGGTCATAAGTTCTGTCACACAATAAAAACTTTGAATTTAGAATGCTGGCCACAAAAAAGTTTATTGAATTCGAATTTCGAATTTTTCATGAAAATAAAAATGTGTACTTTCTAGAATTTTCCTCATTTTTAAATATGGAGTGGACACTTAAAGAAGACCGTGCCGCGGTTATTGCGTTGCATCGTTGCGGTTACGCGCCAATTTAGATTTTCAACTTACTGAAAAATTTGAATATAACCAAAAGATTCGTTTATCGTATCATAAAACAATACAATGAAGACTCTAGTGTAGATGACAGGTCAAGAAGTGGTTGCCCTAGCTCTGTTAGGACTCCAGCAGTTATAAAAGCCGTGAAGGCGCAAATTCAAAGAAATCCCATACGTAAGCCCTTCAGATGGGGTTAAGCAGGACCACGGTGAAAAGGGTGTTAAATGAAGACTTAGGGCTTAGGGCATATCGAAAAAAAAACAGGACATCGTTTGGACTCTCGTTTAATGGACCTGAGACTGAAGAGATGCCGCGCTTTGTTGAAGCGGTTTGGGAAATTCTTTTTTCAGATGAAAAACTTTTTTACTGTAGAAGAGAGCTACAACAAACAAAATGATATGGTGTACACACACAGCAGTGAAGAAGCGAGCAACCGTATTCCAACGAGGTCATTTTCCATCCTCGCTCATGGTTTGGTTTTGAGTCTCTTATTGGGGCTTTACTGAGGTACATTTTTGTGAGAAAGGCGTAAAAACGAATGCAGTTGTGTATCAAAATACAGTCCTCAAGTCCTTCCACCTTGTGGAACCTGTTTCTCATACCATGTTTAATAACAGGCACTGGGTATTCCAACAAGATTCTGCGCCAGCTCATAGAGCGAAAAGCACACTAGACTGGCTGGAGGCGCATGAAATCGAATCGTAAAAAAAATTAGGAAGAAACAGAATAGCAGTTGAGTTCACAACAGCGAGTGCAGCCAATAGTTTTTTAAACAACGATTTTCTGGCTTTGTATAAATATGTTGCAACAATTCCTACCTACAATGTCACACGTATGGGACTAATTAGAGGAATCCCTACTAATTGGTCGATGGAAGAACTTGCGGAATCCCTGACAGTCCCGGATGGCTGCGGTATTCTGTTAAAAGCCCGTCGGCTCAACAGAAAAGTCGTGAACGAAGGTCAGGCAACATGGGTCCCAACTCAATCAGTAGTTGTAACGTTTAAAGGTCAGGTGCTCCCAGAACGAATATTCTGTTACCACAATGCCATTCCAGTAGAAACGTATCAACTTCCTACAATCCAATGCCTCAACTGTTGCCGCTTTGGCCATATCAAGGCTCAATGTCGTTCAAAACCCAGATGTTTCCGCTGTACTCAACCACACTCCGCTGACAGCTTTGCCCTAAACAAATCCTGCCCTGAGCACTCACGGCAAAAAGCAAAAAAATATCATACTCACAGGCCTCTTCTCAGTACCCAGCGGTTCGCAAATCATATGCTGACACTACCAAATCCCCTCCGCCTCATGTTAATTCGTTACCTACTCATCCATCCTACTCACAGGTGACGTCTCCTACCCAGTCCTACAAAAAAACAGTAACTCGTCCTCTTCGTTCTCACGCTCCCTTAGTCAAGGGTTACGACAGGCAGGCACACCAGGCCATTATAGGCAATTGTGCCCCTTCTCAGCCCAATGGATGCGCTCTAAATGACAATACGACTCACACCTCGTTTGACGATGATAACGAAAATCTCCTTCAGTTGATGCTCTCTCTTGTCCTTCGCATTGTTTCCCGTCGCAGTGACTCCTTACCGTCCAACGTTGCACAAACTCTTGCCCAACTTTCCCGTAACACTAATGTCCAGCGTGCTAATCCAGTGGAATTGCCAGAGCATTAGGTCAAAAAAACACGAATTAACGTACTTAATCAATAAATACTCGCCGTCGGTCCTAGCTGTCTCTGAGACGTGGTTAGTCCCCGATTCACACTTTCGCGTCTCGGGCTACTTATGTCTCCGCGATGATAGGACCGATGGATACGCCGGTAGCGCTTTACTTGTGAAGCGCAACCTTTCTTACTCGCAACTCCCCTTACCCTCGCATAGCCAGGATATTAATGCCGTGGCTGTACGAATTTTTGATTTATCCCTTTTATCAGTTTACATTCCTCGGCCAAATCCCTCTACCCTTAATGAACTGCGTTGCTCTATATTGGCTCTCCCTCCGCCAATTCTCGTTATGGGTGATATCAATGCACATCACGTCTCATGGGGTTCATGTTACACTAATTCTCCTGGCTCGTTGCTCTTAGACCTTTTGCATGAACTCAACTTTGGCGTTTTAAATGATGGCCGCCCAACGAGAAGACGAGCTCCGTCTCAAGAATTTGGCTCCGCGATTGATCTCTCAATATGTCCTCCAAACTTGATGTCACTCCTCACGTGGGACGTCCATAGTAGCACTCTTGGCAGTGACCACTATCCAATTTTTATAAATATCCCTAGTAAATCAGTTCCTAGTCTCCATATCCCTCCTCTTTTGAAATATAAAGTAAAAAGTGCTGATTGGTCTTCTTATAAATTATCAATTAATAACAAAATAAACTCTGATAACTCTTTTTCTGCATACTCCGATTTCATCGATATTCTTAAATCCTCAGCAGACGATCACATTCCCCTTAGAAAGCAGATTCGCAAAACTTCACCTCCATGGTGGGGTCCTGAGTGTACGGCCATGATTTCAAAACGCAAAGAGGCGAAAATAAGGTATAACCGAGCGATGACTATGGAGAATTATGTCTATTATCAAAAGACTGCGGCCTAAACAAGAAATCTGTTATCCAAAAAAAAAGAAATATGGATGGATTAAATTCTGAGAGACCATGTCCCCTAGAAACTCATTTTCTGTCGTCTGGAAACAGATCAGAAGATTTCGCCAATCCCTTCGCTCCCCTAATACTCCGTCCAATGACCCCTCTGCATGGATCGATAATTTTAATGACAAATAAGCCCCCCCTTTTGTCCCACCCAAAGATTGTTTTCCCTCAAATATTAATATGTCGATTCCCACAACTGGTAATCTTGATGGACCGTTCTCTTTTGATGAACTTCTGTCTGCCTTGAACGGCCTCTCCGACTCATTCCCTGGCGTTGACGGAATCCCTTATACCTTTTTAATAAAATCCCCGAATCGAGCCAAATTATATTTCTTAAATTTAGTTAACACTTTTTATGACTTGGGGGCCATCCCTGACTCTTGGAAGGAACAAATCGTGATTCCTATACCGAAGCCAGGGAAGGATCCCCTAGATCATAATTCTTATCGTCCCATAGCTCTTTCCTCTGTCCTTCTTAAAGTCGTCGAACATATGATTCGAAATCGCTTGGAATGGTTAGTGAAATCTCGGGGCATTTTAGCGAAAACTTAATTCGGATTTCGTAAGGGGTTCAGCACGGTCGATAGTCTTGGTATCTTAACAACAGATATCCGTTTGGCGTTTCAAAACAAGGAATACCTTGTAGGGGTATTTCTCGATATAACTGCCGCTTATGACAATGTCTTACTTCCAGTACTCAGGCAAAAGTTGCTACAGCTGAGCATCTCGGAGAAGTTGGTACGTTTAATCTCTCACTGATGTCTAGAATTATATCGATAAGATACCAAAACTCTTCTTCCTCTTCTAGGCTGGTATGGAAGGGCTTGCCTCAGGGCTCTGTGCTCAGCCCCCTTCTGTAAAATATATATACGCATGATCTGGATCAAACAGTAGTCCCATTTTGTAATATCCTGCAGTACGCCGATGACATAGCTATTTATTTCTCTTCCAAATCACTACATGAAATATCGTCCCGTCTAAATTCTGCACTTGACTACTTGAATGATTGGCTGACAAATCATGGTTTGACAATCTCCGCTCAAAAATGCTGTTGCGTTGCTTTCACACGGAAGCGTAATATAACAGACCCTGTCGTGACTGTTGGGGGAGAACCTATCCCGTATAGAGATCATGTTAAATTTTTAGGCATGATTCTGGACACCAGACTTAGCGGTGTCCCTCACTTCAAATACATTTTAGGAAAGGCGGAAAAAGGTGTCAATGTCCTACGTGCCCTTTCAGGCACCTGGTGGGGCGCTCACCTTTACTCTCAATAATTACTATACAATGCCATTGTACGAATTCACTTTGATTACGCTTCTTTCCTTTTAGATCCGTGCAATAAATCCATCCTTGACAAAATGACGAAAGCTCAAATGTCTACGCATCATATTGGGAGCTATGATATCCTCCCCAGTTAACGCTCTGCAAATCGAGTGTCTAGAACCCCCCTTCTTCTTGCGTAGACAATACCTCAGTGACCGTTTCTTTGTCAAGAATTCCCAATTTGCCTCCCACCCACTTTTGGAAAAATTAAAACTTCTCTCACTAGCCATTCGCTCATCGGATCCCCCTTCTAAAGCACCATGCATTCTTCTTAGTTTTCGAAATTTTAGTAATCTCCCTATTGTAAACTATCCGCATAATCCCCTCTTTCTAAATAGCTTCGAGTCATTAAACTTTAATCCGCCAGTATCATTGAGTTTTGGTATACTTAAAAATTCCCATTCAGCACCTCAAGAATTTCTTCAAATTATTTCTGAGCATTGTAATGGTTGACTTACAATGTATACTGATGCTTCTAAGATCACTGCTACAGGCTGTGTCGGTGCAGCAGTGTGGATCCCATTATATAAAATTATACTCAGTCTTAAATGCCCACCAGCAACATCGGTATTTACTGGTGAAGCGCTAGCAATATTAGAATCCATCCTTTTCGCAAAATCTCATTCCGTAAATAATGTTTTAATTTTATCTGATTCTCTAAGCTGCCTTCAAACTATTTTATCTAATCCTTTTAAAAGTAAAACAAAATTTCCTATAATTCTTAAAATACGGGAAGCTTTTTATGACTGTAAATCGGGTTACGTATTGCACTAACTTGGATACCTAGTCATAAGGGAATTCCTGGCAATGAAACCCCTGACTCGTGTGCCAAAAATGCAATTTCCACCGGTTCTCTTGAACAGCGTAAACTTCTCTTCCACGACGTATCATCCCTTCCGCGGTCTCATTTATTTAAATCATGGAATACTCACTGGGACAATACAAAAAAGTCAGGTGGAAAGTACTACGCAGATATCCAACAAAGTATCCCTCCTCGACCATGGTTCTTTAAGCACAAATGTTTACCAAAAAGTGTAGTATCATCCGTATGTCGACTCCGCATCGGTCATGCAAGTACACCGGTCCACTTAGCGAAAATGCGAGTAAGAGATAGCTCTTTATGTGAATGTGGATTGGACGAAGGCACGGTAAATCACCTACTCTTCAATTGCCCCAAAATTGGCTCCTCCCTTTACGATACCCTCCTTAAAAGCATCCCTCGCCCGACTAATATTAAATAAATAAATAATAATAAATATTTAAGACATGCCTCACTGGGCCACACAGAGCATGTATATTATAATTATACACCATAAATGTTTATTATATTCAATTAACTCATTGCTTTTGAAAATCTTAACAAAATTTATAACAGATAATAAAATTCAACTGTAGTTTGTAATCGGCTCGTGGCAAATAATTTTAGATTCTTAAATTTATTTTTATTTGTCACCCTAACTTTTCTCTTTTTCCGCAACCCGTCTCCTAAAGCCACTTTGTATATTATTGTGTCTGTTTATATATTTTGTGCCGTTTAACTAACAATTTGTGCTGTCCGATTTAATGCTTTAGTTTTGCTTAGTAGTCAATTTTAAAATAAAATAAAAAACTTGTGTATTTTCCCCATTCGCGACATTGGCGGAATCGTGTGGCTCGGGCCAAAACACTGCTGTCGCCATAAACCAAAAGAAGAAGAAGAAGAATATTGGTAACTGAAATGTTAAGAAAAAATTTTTATACATTGCTGTACATATTAATCAATTTAATCATATAAAATAGATATTTAAAGATAAAATCATTAAAATAATCCAATCACAAAAATTACACCTAACTTGAAAAGATGTCTTTACAAGGTTACGTCATTTTTCATAATTGCTAGTGATAAGGTAAAATCGACAAATCCAAATCGACAGACTAACAGTATTTCAAAATTGAAGTAATGTAACATAAATGTTACAAATGTGAGTGTGGCACTGCAGTAGACACTGTGAAGATAAGAAATCCTACAATAAAGCTACGATGGAGTTAAAAAAACTTATAAGAACACTCAAAAATGAAACTTTGACACAACGGCCGGAAAGTCTAATAGCGACAAAACCTACAAACTATTCGCTGTGGAGGGCTACCTCTGAACTTAATCAACCAAAAACTACTAGACCACCTTTCAGACTAGAGGGCAGTGCATGGGCCAGAACACCACAATAAAGAATAGATGCCTTTGTGGACCACTTAGCCATCGTATTCTAACCTAATGACAGCATATTATATGATAATGACTCCGATATAGACGATGCACTGAGCCAGGACTTCCAGGACTTGGATGTTCCCATAAAATACACAACACCTAAAGAAGTACTTAGAACTATATCTAGACTCGACAGTAAAAAATCACCTGGAATTGACCTCATCACCAAAGAGGTTCTCCTTCAACTACCTAAAAAGGGGATAACCTTCCTTACAAGCCTTTTCAATGGTATCAGAGGGTGGGCTATTATCCAAATATATGGAAAATATCCCAAATTATTATGATTTACAAAGAAGGAAAACCTATCAACGAAGTAGGCTCATATAGACCGATTAGTCTCCTGCCTGTAATATCCAAACTCTTCGAAAAAATACAACTGTCTCGCATTGTAAAAGTACTACACGAAAGATCCCTAATACTAGACCATCAGTTAAGGTTCAGGCAGCGGCACAGTACTGTTGAACAAGTTCACAGAGTAATCGACCAAGTGAGGAAGACATTGGAAAACAAAGAATGCTGTTCAGCAGCCTTTCTGGATATACAGTAGGCGTTTGATAAAGTTTGGCATAAGGGTCTCCTGTACAAAATCAAATGTCTACTACCACACCCCTTCTTTGGGCTGCTCAAGTTTTACATCACAGAAAGGATATTCCAAGTCAAAGATGGTGAATACACAACTAAATTCCACGACATAAGGGCGGGAGTGCTACAGGGATCTGTTTTGGGCCCAGTCATGTATACTATCTACACATGCGACTTGCCAGAATCACCGAATATAGTAACCGCAACATTCGCAGATGACACAGCCATCCTTGCAAGTAGTAACGATCGCAATCAAGCATCGCAAAACCTCCAATGCGAGCTGGACAAAATTGGGGTGTGGCTCAAAAAATGGCGAATCTAAGCTAGTGCTGCAAAGTCTACCCACATCACCTTCACACTGCGTCCAGGAGACTGTCCACCGGTGCAGAAGACACCACTCTACCACACAACGAGTCAGTAAAGTACCTAGGCATGCACCTGGATCGAAGACTCACCTGGAAGAAACACCAACAAATGAAACGGGAACAACTAAACCAGAGATTCCGAGGGCTGGAATGGCTGCTCGGAAGAAACTCAGTGTTAAGCATAGACAACAAACTTTTAATATACAAGGTTGTTCTAAAACTGATCTGGACCTACGGCATTCAGCTCTGGGGATCGGCTTGTAACTCCAACATTGCAATAATACAAAGAGCTCAAAATGGAATTCTGAAAACCTTATCTAATGCCCCGTGGTTCTTGAGAAGCAGTGAGCTGCACGAGGAGCTAAATTTTAAAACGGTCGCCGAGGAAATTAAGCGGTACTCGACTAACTACAAGCAAAGACTAGCAATCCACCCAAACGCCGTAGCGGAAAAGCTACTAACAATTAACCATCCACGGAGACTCAAACGCAATCATATAGTCGAACTGGACTTGTGAACTTCTGACTTCTGAACTCTTACAGAATCAAAGCCGCTCAGCACACTTGCTCATAGTTCGACAACTGATCGCAGATAAAATAACAAAAAAAAAATTGTTACAAATGATTTAATGAGCATTGGTTGATGCTTAGACCATCAAATTGCAATTATTAATAGTTGACGAAAAAATTTCAAATTTATTAGATTCTTTATGCTATTAAAATTTTCTAATTGATTTTCATAATTGTTACAATCATTCTCATAATGATCACGACACGGACTTACTGTTTAATCTTAATTTGTCTGATTTTCATTTTATTTTATATTCGTTATCTGTTTTTTTTTCGTTTGATCAGTCGAGTCAGTCACTTCAGTTTGACAGACTGATGTCATTCTAATCAAGCTAAATTTTATGGACTATAGTACATACTTCCTGAGATTAGCTTGTTCAAATAATTAGCTTAATTAAAAATATAAATAAATATTTTTTGGTCAAAGGTAACTTTGGTTAAAAATAACAAATGTCACTAATTGCAATTAATATGTATTTTGAAACTCATTGCAGATACAAAAATCTACTATTGAAGCTATTAATCGGAAGTGTCTTGGCATTGAGCCTTCACTTTCTTATTTAGATTTAGACAAATCTCACTATGAGGAAATTAAATTTATCTGGGTTAAAAACAACCGATTATCTGTGACTAATAATGATGTTATACCCATTCTTACATATGGAACACTGTCAAAAGATGACATGTTCGAACTTAGCGGGTCAAATGGCAATATGTCGGAATTTAAAATAGATGATGAGTTAAAAGATGAAGTAATAGATGAAGATTCAGACATCATCAAGAATTTGATTCAAATTCCGACTAATGAGGAAACTGACAACTTCCTAAAACAATCCACATCCCAATGTAACAAGAATAATGTTCAGATACTAGATGATATTGAAGCTGACAATTATTTCGACAGTGATAATGATTCAAATGTCAACGCAGTTGCGAATGATAGTGAAAAAAGAGAGAAAACAGACGCAGATGGAAGTAATATAGAATTTGAATATGCTGTACTCAAACCACTCTCAATGATGGAATCAAAAGCAGCTTCTGAAATATCTATGATATTCAGTAGAGGCAAACATCAATGTGAAATATGTAACAAGTCTTATAAGCATGAAAGTAGATTGAAAATTCATAAGCGTATGCATGACAAGGTATTCAAAATTTTTTTTATATTTTCATATTCAGAAATATTAAGCAGATTTATTGAAGAGATATTTATTAGAGGCTTATTGTAAACATGTTATTTCAAAATCGTTTTACATTATTATGTTGGGTTAGACTAGATAATATATAATTTGCTTTTTTTTCAGCATGTGAGTGGTACATTTGAATGTGAGTTGTGCCATTATTGTTATAAGACTGACTTCCTGTTGCAAACTCATATGACTGAAAAACACATATACAAGTACCTTTGTACAAAATGTCCTGAAGTTAGTTTTGATCGGTAAGTTTAAGAACCATTTATTGTTAGTTATAAAAAAAATATAAGGCTTCTTGAATTGTGCAGCTCTAAGGGCGGTCCCTTCCCGCGCCATCATAGTAATACAGCAGCGCTTACGGCAGTGCTTGATACTTGTAGCCGTTGGTTGCATAAAAAAATGCCCGACATACTTACACTAAAAAAGAGGAAGATAAGGAACTCGTGTTCCACGCGAAGTCATACACAGGTAAGCCTAAGTGTCATACTATGCTTCAGTCCGCAACAGGTTAGCGACGGGTCTGTAGGTCTCTTGATTGTAGTATTTTAGTGCGAAAAAGCGTTAGAAAAAATGCCTTTCTGTACATTTATTCAGTGCACCAACCACACTAACTCACTTTACCTTAACAAGACGCATAGAATAACTGTTTGTGGCGGCAGAATAGCGCCGCACCACGACCATGTCCAGACATCGAATTTGCGCAGTATGAACGTACCGTATCTTCCTCTTTTTGTTTGAATCTAAGGCGACGGAAGTTATACAACGTGTTCCTTTTGATATCCCATAACTCTAGGCTATTATGGTAAAGAATCAAATTGCATATGAAATATTTTTCAATTATAAATTTTTTTTGTTTAAGTTTTTCATACAAAATAGTTCTAAAAAGTCACGACTGTTTATGTAAAAATTGAACCGACATAAAAAAAACTCACTAAAAATTACAAAATAACACAAGAACAATGTTTTATTTTAAAATATTACCTTAATATATTATTTAAACAACTAAACAGATCGAAGTCGTTGCCGACGGTAATAGAATAGGAGTATAATCACTACTGAATTGATTGCCGCCCGCCAACATAATTTTTTTTTTCAATTCTATATTTGATGTTTTATTTGTAGATTTTTTTTGTAATGTTTGGGCTCTTTATTCTATAGCGATGAGGGGGGTCATCGCTATAGAATCTTAAGAATCATCCTCCAACTCCTAACTGCTTAGGAGTTTGACCTTCCATCATCAGCTCACGTGAATAACCTGAAGGAAGACAACTATCTGACTATACGCGCCTATAATATTTAAAGAATAATCCTCCTACTCCTAACCGTTAAGGAGTTGTACTTGTACCTTCCATCATAAGCTCATCAACATAAAATGTTGAGTACTATACGCAAATACTGAAAAGCATTAAGAAAGATATGCAAAAACTTAATACGTGTTTATAAAATTTGAGGGTTTCCCTCGATTTCCCCGGATTCCACCATCAGATCATGACTTCGTTAAAATGGGACCACATTTGACACCAAGCTTTCAAACAAAAAAATAATTTTTAAAATCTTTTCAACCAGTCGAAAGTTCTGAGGTAACAAACATAAAAAAATACAATCGAGTTGAGAACATCCTCCTTTTTTTGGAAGTCGCTTAAAAACCCTTACCTTGTTATGAATGAAATTTTGAATGAAAACAATTTACTCGTACCTGCTTATCAATCATGAAACACCCACACACGTCAATGTTTTTTTACAAGTTACGCTCTCCCGCTACTTTACTACTACACTTTAGTGTAAGTTCTACGTCTAGGTCTCGCAAAACTAAGACTTCGCCATACTGGTTACATTTTTTTTTAAAATTTAACTAAAATTGATGTTATATTCGAAACTATTGATTTTTGAACCACATGTTCTAGGGCGTTTTATATTATTTTTATCTATAGAACATAACCTTAGAGTTATGGGATATCAAAAGGAACAACACGTTGTATTAGTTTCGATTTTGGAGAATCGATCTTACTCATGCGCTGACATACAGCAAAGTGGAGAGATAGCGTATTACGTCTATTCTGATAATCTGTCGCACGCGACGACTACGACTACATCAGCCTTCGCCACGTTACGCCATTCAAATCCACCTCGATCTTTTCATTTAACAATTTTTTTAAATATAATTTTCTGTGGTTAATTGACAGTTGCGTCTTTCAAGCAATAACTTTTCTGCTAGGAAATATCCGTTTTAGACGGCCAAGGCATAAATTAAATTTAACTACTGTCTATTCAATTTGTATGCAGTAAAATAAAATAATTAATTTTATATAAATCATTCCAACCAACAGTTGTACAGCAAAACAGCATTATATCTTTGCTCATATGCAGTACCGCAAGAAGAATTCTAGAGCCTACGACAAGCGCCCTGAATGGTTAAATAGAAAAGGTGGCAAACGCTCAAAAGGCGGAGTGGTACGGACTGAACCTAAGAAAAAAATTAAAAAGGTCCCTAAAGACTACCCAATATATACACCAATAGGTCACTTAGAACAATACCAAATGATTATAGATAGAAAGTCAACTAAAAACTACATGGAGTCGGAGTATCGGTGTGAATTTTGCTACAAAGGTTTCAGAGGAGAAGCAACATACAGTACTCATATGAATAAACATGACCCGGTAAGTGTGATTTTAATTGCTGTTATGAAAATCACTTAAATACTAATTGTGATACACTATGTGAATCTTTTGTATAATTTAAAGTTGAAATGCCACAATGTTTTTGCCGAATACCGAATATTCGGCCACGCTCTGCGGGATGCTCGGCAAAATATAATTATGTGCATGTAACCGATACTTATTTTGCTGCCCTTTAGTAAAAACCATTTATTACAGTGTGCACTAAAAAAACTTGGTCAGGTAAAAGAATTGAATTGTTTAGAAGATTTAAGACACTTTATTTTTATCAACCTGATGTGTCATTTATGTCATTTACTTGTTATCATCAGTCATGATCTCTCTTGACAAGACTGCTCTAATTTATGTTATAAATTATGCCTGTACCTGCTTTAATGTGAGCAATAAAGTGTTTATTTATGTATCTATACTAATATTATAAAGCTGAAGAGTTTGTTTGTTTGTTTGATCGCGTTAATCTCAGGAAGTACTGGTTCGATTTGAAAAATTCTTTTTGTGTTGGAAAGTCCATTTATCGAGGAAGGCTTTAGGCTATATAACATCACTCTGCGACCAATAAGAGCGAATTATGAGTGAAAAATGTTGCAAAAATAGTCGCGATCATAATAACAGAAATTAACGCGGACGAAATCGCGGGCAACAGCTAGTCCCTTATAAAAGATAAATATTTATTTATAATAACAAAAATTTGATATCTACTGTCAAATATGTTGTGTTTCTTACTATCACTGTATCGGGATTTATAATGCAATGTTATAATTTATAGGTAAAATCGTATTTACCTTCCCGATCTTTCGATCCGATTGAACGAATCATGGTCGCGGTCAGTCTGCCCGCGTTTTATGTGTAGTTTTATGTGTAATAATGCATCAAGAAAGTTTAAAAACCTATATGTTGTGTTTCAGTGAAGTTGCACTGAGTTAGTGAGAGAACTCGTTCAAAATCAAACACGTGAACTTGTATTTATATGACACTAAACTTGTTTAGCAAAGTTGTCACTAGATGTCGCTGCCGAGATTCCTTACAAATAAACGTTTACGCGTTCGATGTCTTTGATCAATAGTAAATTAAAACTCGCAATAACACAGATCACAATGTTCTGTATAATTATTTTTCATAAGTTTGGAATTTAATAAGATTTGTAACAAGCGTTGGGGTGTACGGCTTTTCGGCACCCAATTAAGCATTATTATTGGATGGCCTTTAAATTATTGCCCTGATTTATTTTTGTTTGTTTGATAAAAATAATATTTGCAGCAACGTTCTGGAAATCTACAATGTGATATGTGTAAGCTGCACTTCCGGGATAAACGCAAACTTTATAAACACATGCAAATAACGCATTTGCATAAGTTCTCCTGTCAGATGTGCAGTTATATGTGCTTTAGTAGGTAAGTAAAAAGTTAAAATCATACTGATTTTATAAATGCTACATAATATTAATTATTATATAAAATTCTAATATCTCACAGATACTGAAAAAAGAAAACCCACCCCGTGATGGGATATAAAGTCACTATTTAGGAGACTGTTCTCGAATTGAACAAAAGCATTATATTTATTAAAAAACAGTTAAAAATTTAATCGTGAAGTAGATAAATTTTTTTGCCTTCTGTGCCAATTTAAAAAAACAAACAAACTATGAAACAGTATTTAATGTAATGTAAATTTTTAAAATACCTGACTTTTTTACAGGAATCAAGCAATGTCACATTATAAGTGGCATCAAAACGTCACATACCCTTGCCCTCATTGCGATAAAAAGTTTGAGTGAGTATTTCTTAACTTTTAATAACTTTCGCTTTGCAAATGTAATAAAATGAAACAATATCAACAAATAATAATATGTACTTTTAATTTGGTAAAATTGTAACATAGAGAAAAATATGGTAAGAAAAATATGCTACGAAGCTTAACTTATTGTACAATAAGTGCGGGTTAAGATTTCGACGGTCTGGCTCCTTTCTTTTCGTCTTAAACTTAATCCAGTCTGATAAGCATGTCCATGTTAAAATTTCGTCATGAAATACCGCAAAGTTGCACTACTGATCCGATCATAGATTATTACATTAAGGGTTAAAACTTTAAAAGTATGTACTTAAATTATGAGGGAAGATAAACGCATGTTTAAGAGCAGGTTTCGCTGTCAAGCTAATCGAAGTTTAGGTTTTCAGCACTACTCTCATAACGATCGTGACTCGCGCACCGTACACGCACACATGTACGTATACACAGTGGGTCGTCGGACTTTGATTCGCTAACATAAATTGTAACTTTGGATTTTTAACCAAACATATAAATTGTTACGTCAAATGTATTTGATACAAAATATACTAGCTGCTGCCCACGACTTAATATTGGATAAATTTGGTTTGCAAATTTGATAACAGTCAAAGACGAACTTCACAGGGATCGGTAGACAAATTTACAAATTAATTTATCCTGAAAAGATTTAACTGAACTAACCTGTGAACATGCCATGCATTGCAAATACAATATATAATGACGCATTTTCCTGACAAGAATTTCGTGATAAAGGTAGAGCTAATGAAATGGTAAAAAGACGCACGGAAATCATAGCTTTAATTTCTACTCAAGCTTTTTTTATGATCAAACCATACATACTAAACGAGGACTTAACTAAATACATTAAATTAGTAATCAGTATACAGTAGATACCAAACACAACAATTGCGAAAATATGTGTGTATAAGTGATTTCATCTTACTTTCATACAAAAGGCTGCCTTATAATAAATTGAACTAAAATGCGATAAAAACTCAACCTGGTATTATGTAAATCTATGCAATGCATGCACTTTTTGCTATTGTTTGGATGAAAATTGACGATTTCCGTTATCATTATTTTATCAATCAAGAAAACAACCTAATTGTTTTTATTTTGTAACTGTCACTTCGAAAAGTTCTCATACTTATTAATTAAAAAGTTAAAAATATATATTGCGTATATCTGAGATATCTAACAAAAAAAATTTCAAACCATTTAATAGTAACAAGAAAAAAGCTTAATAATATTTTAGTATCTGAGTTGATTCGAATTCCTATCTAGAATAGAAGCGTAAATTTAGGATCATCTTAGTTAAGAACTTATGGCCGCCTGTTCCTTAAGAATTTGCTATCATCAGTTAAATTCGGTTCCAAAATTAAATATTTCGACTAGCGTGCTCAAAGCACATGAGTAAATATTCCTACAGAGTACAAGCTTCTTAACTTTTAAACTATTCTGATAGGGCTGACACCTGTTGCAAGTCAAAAAAAAAAGGAGTATAAATAAAATACGGTAAGTACCTACCTACATAATAAAACGTGTATTTCAAAAGGTATAAAATATAATTTGACAATACTAAAGTTGAATTAGTTTATAAATGGCTAACCCTAAATAAATTATTTTTCTTTAATTATTTCTTATTTCTTTTTAACGTGTGATACAGTCTGAATATAATATACAAATTCCTTAAAAAACTGATCGGAAAACATTCGCATGGCATGCCAAAAGATAATTAATTTATAATTTTATTTTTATATTTAATTTCCAATATTTTGAATTCTCGGATCATTATTAAAATAATCTTGGTACCTATGTTTTTTTTCCATTTCACCAATAATATTAACATAATTATCTGGACCTGGCGGTATTTTAAGGAACCCGGCCTGTAGATACGTTACCTACATTAAAGTCTTTACAATGAATAAATAGGGAATCATTGCTTATATTTATGGCATTTTCCCATAGGACTACAAGTTCTTGCACTTGTGTCGATCCAGACATTTCCTATACAATTATCCGGCAACAAACCATAGCAGTGCGTAACTGACCCTTTGGTTTATATATTTAGATTTAACACCAATTTTCCATAATCAATATTATATAAATAATTGAATCATAGAAATGGTAAAAATCACAATTCGTCAGCCAAATCACTCAAATAAATGTCGTCTAATGCGCGCGACGTGCAGGCTGCAGCCCCGTCATTTTTACCGCAACTGAATCGGCGAAAACCAGTTCTTACCCCGGCGACGCGTCGGTGAACGCGTCGGTGAGATATCACGCGTACATCGCCGCGCTATGTGTGAGTGGAACAACAGCGGGCCGCATATAGGCAGCTTGTATTCTGGTGGGAATATTTATTCATGTGCTCAAAGCTTTAAACCCTTTCTTCTCTTCCACAGAACATAAAAAACGAGTAGAAGTAGCATCCACTCCTATTTGTATGAAAACCAGTGTAACCAAACTAACACATTTGTGATTAAATCTCATTATCACGCACACTAAAAATGTCTTGTAGCGATTGGTTAACTTTAACTGTCAGATAGTTCCGCTACCCGACACTAGATGCCTCTTATTCACTTTTAAAATAGTTCCGCTACGCGACGATAGAAGCTACCTAAAAACTATTGATAAATAGGGGTGGGACAGTTACGATAATCATAACAAAAATATCGACACTTGTAAGTGTCGATATTTATGTTATAACAACATAAGAGTGCCAGTGTTATGTTTAACATTGTCTCTCTCATCTTCTTAATTATTACAACTTAACATCTTTTCCAAATAATTATGAATTATTAATGACTTCTTCATTCTAATTAAAAAAAAATACTTTCTTTGTTTCAAAATCGTTTTCCCAGAAATGTTTAGAGCAAATGGTGCATGTTTTTCCAGGATACCAATTTTGCCTACCGATTGCTTCAATCCATTTTCCGTATATGTTTGGATTAAATTAATTAAATACGAGTATTGATTTATTTAAACAAGTTATTACTTATATACAAAAAAACAAACTACTACAAAATAAGATAAAAAAAATTAAGGCAGGAATCGATAGCAAGGGCTCTCGCTGCAAGCCATTTAAATTGGGCACACAATGTACCAAAAGACCCGGTATATTTAATGACCTTTTGTAACTTAGTACTTTCATATATTACTTTTTTTTGTACATTTCATTTTTTTTTATTTACATTTATAAATAACAAAAAAACAAGCAATTTATAAATCTTTTTATAAGCTAGACTTTTTTAATGTGTCATACATAATTATAAGTTTCGATAACTAACTTATCGATATTTTACCACATCCCTAAATGAATAGCGTTTTAAAACATTACAAAAATAAGTAATTACCAAAATATAGTTTCGACCTTATCTCTATGGACAGTGAAATGGTTTTAGGTTGTACTTTTTAAGGATTGTTATTATGCGCAAAATTTATATTTTCTATTAAAATAACGATATCATATTACCTACAAATGGTATGTCACGCCTCCTTTGGATAAACTCTTTTTAGTGCTTGTGTTTTTGCACTCTAATACTGTGCAGGTCGGCATATTTAAAGATTTTTGTCAGACTAGCACAACGTCAATACGTTCTAGCAACTGCGATCGTCTGAAGCGCGTAAAAAGGGGCGGAAACATGATATGCGCCATCCGTAGCCGATATGTGTTACGCGGGGCCCGCCTACTTACTACTTCTATCGTTTTTTATGTTTTGTGTTCTCTTCCATTGATTTAATATTTTAAGGTGGATCTCGTAGTCACATGCACCCAGAATGTTGTGGGTCGACCAATTCTGGAAGCATTTAATCGCATTAAATTTGGCTTCTATTTTTGTCTTCCAAAATTCACTTGCACAGATACAGTTTCACCAAACTAAATGCCAAGGACGCAGACGTCTTTTTGGGTAATTTGTAGTTGGCTTGATGCTTTTCCATAGCATTTTTAATGAGAATTTTGGTTTTAATGGTAATGCAGAATAGCCCTTTTCATATAAGAGTTTGCTCCAACAGCCATCAAATAGACATTGAAATTATTGGGACTCCATCTTTATTTACCTTAACTACATATATTGCATATTCCGCTTTTGCTTTGAAGGCCTATGACATGCAATATGCTGCTGCTGTTTCCCACCAAACACAAACTAAATCCTGAGTAAAGCTATGGTAGTGGTAAGGGTCTGCAAATAAGAATAACCACTACCAGACATACACAGGTGATTCACATTCATTTCAGACTTCTCTTTTTCAGCCATTTTTTTTACATAAAATTTTATTGCATACATACTGCATTTAAATGTAAGGCTTAAGTTCAAACCCTTTCCAAACTCAGATGCAATTTTCAAACACTTGAGTTTATATCGAAGAGGACCGTGATCACTATGTTTTGCAGTTGTTTAAAAAGAAAGTTAACGCCGACCAATCTGCGGCCGATAACCAGTTCATCTTCATTAGGCTACAGCTCAGGTTCGATATAGTGCCGGTTATTCTTGATTCTGCAATAGCAAAGATATCAGCTAAAGGTAGTTAAAAAATGAAAACACACACACACCCACACCGTGTATTTCTACGGTATACTTACTTCTTGACCACAATGACTAACATTTTGAATGACGCAAAACCACTCTGAAACAATAACAATAAAATGACGATCGTATGATATTGATAATAAATTATTATTACTGACTGCTGCTTACAACCCGACCCGAACCCTGCGTCCTAGTATTGGATACTTGTCGATAGTCGATGTGTTTATCTACTACTAAATACTACTAAATACCAATCTGACCAACCACGCTCATATCAGCCTAATATAGGTTTGATTTGAATATAGGTTGGATGAAATCTTTATGAAATTTTTCTTTGCCTCCTCATACCTAATTAAAAAAATAATGTTGTTTAGTTCTTACGTTATTTGGTTTATTCAATGGACGTAAGAAAAATTTGAAATTGATTTTTATACGAAACTATATAATTTCAAATTCGAGACAAACCCAAAAAACGCTCTCACATAATAAGAAACACATATGAGTACTTTTACTGCTATCTAATTTTATTTACAATACTATAAAAAATATACTTACTCAAGTTCAAAACAAATTGTCCCAAAAATTTCAAAAGAGAACACTGTGCACTGATTTTGTGTAAGTACACGCTTCGATGGCGATCTGTCAATGCGGCGCCAAGCGACGTGCTCTCACTTCGGAGGCACGCGGCCGACTGATCGTTTGACGCGAGGTCGCGAGCCGAACGCGGAGCTCGACGAAGCTCGCCGCTTCATAGTAATTTGTATGAAGATTTTGAGAGAAAAAATTGGGCAAGTTTGTGATGTTTTTACACAAAATAAGAAGATTTTTATTAAAAAATGATAACTGCAAGAACTTTTTCATAGTTTTAAGTTTATGATTTGGTAAAATTCATTTGACAATTCTAAGTACTTTCGAGTCAGTTGGTACAATACGGGAGTGCGAATTACACGTTTTTAGTGTTTTTTGTAACTTTTTTACACTAATCCATAAGGTAATGGTAACAGTCTGGATTACGATGAGTTTGCGTTATTACGGTCTAGGGAACGCCGGGTACAGCGTGAATGTTTCAAGAGATTTACCTCCAATTGTGAAAATAATATTAAATACCACCCAAAAACATTTTGGACATTCGTAAAAGCTGTGCGCGGTGGATCCGCCTATCCTAAAAAACTATATTTAGACGGTGTTGAGTACACGGATGGGGAAAATATGTGTAAAGCTTTTAGTACATTCTTTCAGAGTGTATTTGGCGAGCCTAGTAATAGTAATATTAATACCCCGTACTGGTACAGCCAGTATGTAACGATGTAATATCTAATATTCAGATTGATATATCGCGAGTGGAAAGGGCGTTAAACTCCTTAGATACGAATAAGGGCGCTGGTAGTGATGGCCTCCCGGCTCAGTTTTGGTCACGATGCGCAAAATCACTAGCACTCCCGCTCACATTGCTATTTAATTGTTCCTTGCGCGAAGGTATCTTTCCTCACAAATGGAAATGCGCTCATGTAGTGCCTGTGCATAAGAAGGGGTCTCGAATGGAAGTCAAAAATTACAGAGGGATATCTATACTAAACATTCCAGCAAAGCTGCTTGAGAAAATTGTATAAAGCGAGATATACCCTACCTTATCTCGTTCGATTCCCGAGCATCAGCATGGCTTTTTGAAGGGGCGCTCCACTACTACTAACCTAACATGTTTCACGGATTTTGTTTTAAAAAATATAGAGCGAGAGGGGCTGGTTGACGTGATCTACACTGATTTTGCAAAAGCTTTCGATCGTGTGGATCACGTGATCCTGCTCAACAAGCTCCAGGTACTTGGAATTCATGGGGATTTACTTCGGTGGGTTAAATCGTATCTATCAAATCGCTCTCAAACTGTAGTAATGGGTGGTTATCGCTCTAACTACGTTAACATCCCTACAGGCGTGCCTCAAGGCTCTCATTTAGGCCCACTTATTTACAACGCGTATCTGTATGATATAGGTTCATGCTTGAGGGGTTTCTAGGTTTCTCATGTATGCCGATGATAAAAAGATATTCTGCTAAATTAATACGATACAGAACTGTCTCTTAATGCAAAATGATTTGGACAGGTTATATGAGTATTATGAAAGGAATAACATAACAGTCAATGCAGCTAAATGTGAATGTATTACATTTACGCGAAAGCCGTAGCCGATTGTCCAAAATTATCACTTTAATGGGACACCAATCACCAGAAAACAATGTGTAACAGACTTGGGCGTACATTTTGATCAAAAAATGACACTCTCAGATCACATCAACAATGTAACAATGAAAGCATATAAGAACTTGGGATTTGTGCTTCGTATGTGTAAACCATTCTCAAAAATATCTGTGATTAAATTAGTATACTCCGCATACGTGAGAAGTATATTGGAATGTGCCAGCCCGGTCTGGTCCTCTCAGTACACCACATACAAATACCGAATGGAGCGAATTCAAAAAGTTTTTATTAACCATCTTAATTTTCGATGCCGTAATTCTTTAAATTCCTACGAGGACGGCTGTTCTGAACATGAACTTTTAACCTTGGAGCAGAGACGCATTGTGTTGGATATGGGGCTTCTTTATGATATAGCCAACAGTAAGATCGACACTCCCCAATTGGGGAGTGACGTGTTGGGGTATAAATTAACGTTCCGAACACCAAGATACCGAACCCGTAACACTCCATTATTGGACATTCCTCGCCATCATACTAATTACTTCCAGAACTCGGTGCTACTTCGTATTGCTGAGACATATAATAATCGATTTAAGTCTATCGATCTTTTTAAAAACACTAATTTCAGATTTAAGTGTTAAATAATTGAGAGACTGTACTGAATATAAGTAGTTAAATAAGTTTTGGATTATTATAAAAAAAAATATATATGTGAACGTTGGAAGAGGAAGGCCTAGACGAACTTATCACGATCAAATCGGGGATGTTCTGAAGAAAGGTCAGGTCAAGAGTACTCTAAACCGACGAGCATGCATGAAAAGATTGATGAATGTGGAAGAAGCGAAAGATGTATGCCAGGATCGTAGTAAGTGGAAGGCCTTGGTCTCTGCCTACCCCGTTGGGAAGGAGGCGTGATAATATGTATGTATGTATGTATGTAATTATGTTGTTCGTTTTGATGTCACTCAAAATGTTTACTACCATAGTACTTACTGATTATTCAGAGGGAAATCTGTTATTGGCCATAGTCTATAGTTTTATACTAGGCGTAAGTAGTTGTTATGTATGTGCTGTTGATTTTCTCAATAAATAAATGAATAAATAAGCATTATCTTAAATTCGAACTTTTCAAGAAAAAGTAACATTCAATGGCTAGCTGTGTGATTGTTTTCAAGGTTGTAGGGCATTGTTTTCTATATAATTCTCTTACGATCCCGACCCTCATATTGCCGAAGAAGCTCCTTAAGAAAAATCTATTTTTATGCGTGCATGTTTTTCCGGGTTACCAATTTTGCCTCCCGGTTGCTTCAATCCCTTTTTTCTTTTATGTTCGGATCTTTACGGAAGCTCAAATAAATAATATCAAGGAATTAATTAAATATGTATATTAACTTATTTAAACAAGTTATTATATACGAAAAAATAACCACTACAAAATAAGAAAAAAAAATTAAGGCAAAAAAACGATAGCAAAAGACTTTCACTGTAAGCCAGTTTAATTTTGCACACGATGTAACAAAGACCCTGTAATAACCTTTTGTAACTTAGTACTTTCATAGATTACTTTTATTTTGTATTTATTTTTCATTTATAAATAACATAAAAACAGCAATTTATCAATCTTTTTATAAGCTGTACTTTTTTAATGTGTTAAACTTATCGATATTTTACCACATCCATAAATGAGTAGCGTTTCGAAACATTACTAAAATAAGCAATTACCAAAATATATTTTCGACCTTATCTCTATTAGCAGGGGAATGGTTTTAGGTTGTGCTTTTTATGGATTGTTATTATCAGCAAAATTTATATTAAAATAACGATATAATTATGATACAGATGGGATGTAACGCCTCGTTTGGATAAATTCTTCTTAGTGCTTGTGTTTTTGCACTATAGTACTGTGCAGGTCGACATATTGAAAGATTTTTGTCTGAATACCATAACGTCTAATACGTTCTAGCAACTGTCACTGTGTGAAGCGCGTAAAAGGGGGCGGAAACATGTAATGCGTCAAGCGTGGCCAATGTGTGATACGCCAGGCCCGCCTACTTACTTGTTTGATTTTAAAACTTATATTTTCGTTCCACAGAAAAATATCCACCCAACTGACACATATACGGATTAAGCACCCGTCGTCTTTCGTATGCAGCCTGTGCGGTCACAGCTTCGTCAGTGTGAACGGTCTCCACAACCACATGCAGATGGCACACACAACGGAGGTTAGTCTATGGTTTTTTTAAAACATTTTCGGGGAAATCAGTAACAACAAAGGTACCACAAACACCCAGACCCGAGAAAATGTAGAAAAAATACTTTCTTTTTACATAGTCCAGGCACATGAATAAATATTCCCACCAGAATACAAGCTGCCTGCCTATATGCGGCCCGCTGTTGTTCCACTCACACATAGCGCGGCGATGTACGCGTGACATCTCACCGACGCGTTCACCGACGCGTCGCCGGGGTAAGAACTGGTTTTCGTCGATTCAGTTGCGGTATAAATGACAGGGCTGCCGCCTGCACGTCGCGCGCATTAGACGACATTTATTTGAGTGATTTGGCTGACGAATTGTGATTTTACCATTTCTATGATTCAATTATTTATATAATACTAGCTGACCCGGCAAACGTTGTTTTGCCGGGTAAAAGGGTAAAAATTTAGGGTTGTATATATTTTATAAAATTTTAATATTTTACTACCCTACCCCTACCCTACTCCTACCCTACCCCTACCCTACCCCTACCATACTACCCTACCCCTACCCTACCCCTACTCTACCCCTACCCTGCCCCTACCCTACCTAGGAAAATTGGCGTTAAATCTAAATATATAAAACAAAGGATCAGTTACGCACTGCTATGGTTTGTTGCCGGATAATTGTATAGGAAATGTTTGGATCGACACAAGTGCAAGAAATCGGAATCCTATCGGAAAATGCCATAAATATAAGCAATGATTCCCTATTTATTCATCGTAAAGACTTTAATGTAGGAAACGTATCTACAGGCCGGGTTCCTTAAAATACCGCCAGGTCCAGATAATTATGTTAATTTTATTGGAGAAATGGAAAAAAAAACATAGGTACCAAGATTATTTTAATAATGATCCGAGAATTCAAAATATTGGAAATTAAATATAAAAATAAAATTATAAATTAATTATCTTTTGGCATGCCATGCGAATGTTTTCCGATCAGTTATTTAAGGAATTTGTATATTATATTCAGACTGTATAACACGTTAAAAAGAAATAAGAAATATTAAGAAGCTTGTACTCTGTAGGAATATTTTTACTCATGTGGTCCAGGAATCAAAACCCGAAACCTTGGAGCAAGGGATACCTTGAAAACCAGTGTGTACGCCACTCTACCACCGCGGTCAAATGTAATGAAATGTCTTGATAGCTCAATGGTTAGAGCTGTCGTCTGGTAAGCACAAGTTTCTGGACTTGAGTCCCTCCTAAGGCCGTCAAAGTGTTTATTCAAGAAGTTGTATTTTTAAGTTTTATCATAGTTCATTAGATTTGTCAATCTAATTTATAACTTATTCCTAAGGAGGTAGAGGTGAGCAAAACCGTGGAAGTAGACAAGTCTCGCCCCAGCTACTGTGCCGAATGCGACGTGCAATTCGCTTCAATAACCGCCTTCGACACACACCTGGGCAGCTCCAACAAACACTCCGCCACTAATATGTGAGTTTCAAGTAATATGATTACTGATTATTTAAAAAAAATATAAATATAAGTTCGAAAAGTCAGTGTGATATACTAAAGGGGCGATTTATGACATGTTTGATTACCTTTACCGGCTCAAATAATGGGGTCAGTTAGGTAAATAATAATGATAATAAAAGGACATAAGATTGCAGTTAGGAACCATTTTGAAAGACGCACGTGTGAATTTTTTAATGATATTTTATTAAAGTTTTTTTTAAAAATATCAATGTTCCGAAGGTTTCCGAAGTTCCGGAGGCAAGTGATAATATAGCTTATATGATGCTCTTTATGATGCAGAAAGTTATTTCTTAAGTAAGCTTAAGAATAAGAAACAAAAAAAAGTCAAATTTCAGCGCCATACAAAAAAAAAACAGGAAATCGCCCATATCTTAATAAACAATAGCTTTATTAAGAAATGCTATATGCCATAAAATATTGCTATTTGGTAAAGGATTACGCTGACATTTTTCTTTTTTTTTTAATTAGGTACTTGATCTTTAAGAGTCGCTAAGTCTATGAAGCTTCATTTTCTGCCCACCGTGCGGTGCCTTAGGAACCGTAACTACGGGATTCGTCGTAGGCATATTATTATGCCCACTGGCATGCTCCGCAGTCTCGGATCGGCTCGCTTAATATTACATGCGACATGCGCGGCGCCGTCGCGGGCCGCCTTAGGTGGACGGTAGACACCCCCGTACCTGTCGTCCGGGGAGGAAGCTCAGCTTAGGCCGTCTTATGAAGTTTATTATGTGACAGGTCAATCCTTGGTTGGGGCGCGCTCCGCTCGTCGGGGGAGGTGCACGAGGGCAGCGGGGGCTGAGTAAGCTCAGTCTAACCCCCGTATTTATAAAGAAGCAATTACTTATTGCTTAAGAAAGTCATAACTTAAAGTGTTCATACCTAGTGCTTAAGTGAAAGAAATTGGTCACCATTAATAGTCATATTATTTGGCTGAAAATGCTAACTTTTGGTAGTTATAACTTCTAGTAATTTCTTGATTAAGGCATACAAATTATCTGTCAAGTAATTACTTGTTTATAAATACAGGGGTAAGTCTTCTTTTAAATGAATTAGCGATGGGCGCTGGTTGGGTTTACGGTTTAGCGATGGGTGATTATTACTAAAAACAATCGAACCGACCATGTCGCGGGGATGTAACATCACGTTCTCTTCGTCCGCGCTCCGATTATATAGTTCTACGCGTGATACAATTGTTATTCGCTTGTTAATTTTCAGTCGATTGTTGTTTGATGAATGAATCTACAATAGAATATGCAATTGTACTTTCAGTTGTTGTTTGGCGAATGAATCTACAATCGAATACGCAATAGTACAATTGTCGATTCGTTCGATTTACTTTTTACTTACAATCGAAGTTGAATGAATTTAATAATGTGTCAGGTCTATCCTCCGTTGGGGCGCGCTCCGTTCGGCGGAGGGGCGGCGGCCGGGCGCGGCGGGGGCGGCGGCGGCGCGCGTGCGCAGGCCCGCGGGCCGGCCGCGCCGCTACCGTAACTCGTGGGCGGGCGCGATACACAACAACGGCTTGCAAACATCGACCACGTGTGAAATGGTGAGTGGACTTAATGGTTTATTGATTTTGTTGCATCATTAAGGCATGTGATTTGCGCATGACTGCGAACTGATTTTTAAGCAATTAAATTGCTGGTCTATATTGAAAAACTTTTCCGACTTCTGCAGGGTTAGGGTTTCGAGTCCCGATCGAAGCAGTCGAAATGTTTTATTCAAAGAATTGTGTTTTCCATTGTAACCCGATGTTAGGCTGGTAGCTCGGGAGACGATTTTTTTATCGTAAGTGTACATACGTTGTTGGACGTGCGAATTGAACTCTCATATTGGTTGAGTCTTGCTAAAAGTAACTTTAAACCATAAATGATTACATCATAATGAATTTGTATTTACAAAATATATCATTAAGTAGGCAAGACCCCGCAAAATATCACAGCTGCCACGATTTTTGCAAAGTTGGACCTTTTTGGCATTGTTTTATTATTCTTTTTTGTGTCTAATAAGATAACAAATTGTATATTGATTCATAGGAAATAAAACAAACTAGCAAGGTAACAAAGAAAGTATTTTAAAAACTTTTTGAAATCCCGAAGATATCGACACGATCGCCAGAAAATTGCATGTAAAGCGCGGGAAAGTTCAAACCATGCATAAATGCGCTTCTTTTTCATATGTTCATGCTGTTTTTTTTTCACATTCCCTAATTAAATATAATTAAAACTGTACTATTAAATTAAAAGATATTTTACGATACAATTAATTTTCAATTTTATGTATGTGTAAAATTCGAATCTTGGACATGTATTATTGTTTTCAGTGCGGCAAGTTCCTACCAAGCGACGTTCAAGCTCGCAAACACTACGAGAGCGAGCACCCGGGTGCCGACTATCTCAAGCGGTATATGTGCGACGTGTGTGGACACACTACGAGGGTAAGAAATACATAAACACTACTAGCTATTACCCGCGACTACGCTCGCGTTAAAATATTATTCTTTCCCACGATGCGTTTTTTGCGATAAAAGGTGGATCATGTTACTTTTGGACCCTAAGACGACCACTGCACAAGAAACCATGACGGTATGTTTAAAAATAAAAACAACACAAGTCCCACGGGAACTAAAATAATCAAATAACAGGATTGCAAGTAGCCTATATGCTCTTCCTGATCATATACTACCTCCGTGTCATATTTTATTTAGTCGTTTGAGTAACAAAAATCCATCTAAATATTCTGTGGCAAAAAGTACAAATGTATTGTTTGTTATAGCAATACGCGAATCTAATGGTCCACATGCGCACGCACACGCGCGAGCGGCCCTACGAGTGCCCGCACTGCGAGCGCCGCTTCTCCATGCCCAGCAACCGCGACCGACATCTAGTCGTGAGTCTATGCTCTACGATCTACACACTACGCTAAGTTCTACACTCTACGCTTTATACTCCACTGTACACTATACAATCTGCACTCTAATCTCCACTCTACGCTCTACACTCCACTGTATACTTTGCAATCTACGTTCTCCAATCAATACTACGTTCTACACTCTACGTCTCATACTGTACACTCTACAATCTATTCTCTACTCTATACGCTTTAAATCTACACTCTACAATCAACACTACGTTCTACACTGTACGCTTCATAGTCTACTGTACACTGTACAATCTATTCACTACACTGGACACTTTACAATCTACGCTCTACAATCAACACTACGTTCTACACTGTACGCTTCATAGTCTACAGTGCACTGTACAATCTATTCTCTACACTGGACACTTTACAATCTACGCTCTACAATCAACACTAGGTTCTACACTCTACGTCTATACTCTACTGTACACTCTACAATCTATTCTCTACTTTATACACTTTATAATCTACGCTCTACAATCAACACTAGGTTCTACACTCTTCGTCTCATACTCTACTGTACACTACAATCTATTCTCTACTCTGTACACTTTACAATCTACGCTCTACAATCGACACTCTACAATCAACACTACGTTCTACACTGTACGCTTCATAGTCTACTGTACACTGTACAATCTATTCACTACACTGGACACTTTACAATCTACGCTCTACAATCAACACTACGTTCTACACTGTACGCTTCATAGTCTACAGTGCACTGTACAATCTATTCTCTACACTGGACACTTTACAATCTACGCTCTACAATCAACACTAGGTTCTACACTCTACGTCTATACTCTACTGTACACTCTACAATCTATTCTCTACTTTATACACTTTATAATCTACGCTCTACAATCAACACTAGGTTCTACACTCTACGTCTCATACTCTACTGTACACTCTACAATCTATTCTCTACTTTGTACACTTTACAATCTACGCTCTGCGCTCTACTGTGCACTTTACAATGTACGCTCTATAAACTATACCACGCTCTACACTCTTTTACACCTTGACTGTAATGGCTATCATGGTAGTGCGTGTAGTGTAAATGGTTTACAAACTCAATTCTAGCGATTGTAATTGTTTGTGCCCACAGGCTGTGACCACACCCATCTTATACATAACAGGTTACCGGTCAATGCAGTTTGAAATATTTTTACTAATTCCAATCGCCTCTTTAGGTCCACACTGGTGAGAAACGATACCAGTGCCAGCACTGCAACCGCCGCTTCACTCAGAGTAGCGCAGTGAAGCTGCACATACAGACCGTCCATCTCAAGATTCCCTACGCTCCTTGGGACAAGAAGAACAGGTACGTACTGTAAGACAGATATCTCGATAGCTATTGGTTTTAAAGGATTAATAAAAAAAAAATAAGTTTAGGATTATTTAGAGACTTAAAAGATAAATTGGAAATTAGAGGTCACTATGAAATCTATACAATACATAAAAATGTGTCTGTGTGTAATTTCACGTAACAGCAGGCTACTTACATAAAATATTTATTTTTGTCTGTCTGTTTGTTTCGACTTATCATTGAGCTGGCTGCACCGATTTTGACGAGACTTTCATTTCCTTTTTTAGTTCGTTGTGGTATCTGATTTTCGGTTTATCTTTTAAATGTGTAATAATCTCAAAATTACTATATTATGTAAAAGACGTCATAATACTGTAAACGCGCGAAATCACAAGGTACTTGCTTACACAACTCACACCGGTGATGGATGACAGCCGTATCCGTATCGGCCATATTGGTTTATAGATTATCTGTTCTGTGACGTCATACAGGTCAAAACAAACATTTGACATTTAACCAATATTCAGATTTGTACTATCTCCCTTTACAAATCTAACACCTCCCAGAGGAAGAAGTATCAATAACACTAAGATTAGGGATTTTCACAAATATTAAGCCTCAACCACTGCACTTACTCAGTCAGTTAGTTCAAAAATATCAATGTCAAAGCATAGCAAACATAACGACATTTACTCGTATGGTCCGCCATGAAGTTTGATTAGATCCCAATGACGTCATAACATTGCCGACAGCGTTATTAGTTTAGAAAATATGTAGCTATGTTAAACTATGGCAACTGAAATCGATAAACTATTCATTTATTGCGCCAAATTTGATGTTAGTCAAGTAACCTATTATGTATTGTATACTAGTTGTTGCTCACGACTTAGTTCGCATAGAAATTTGAATCTATACCATAAGACCTGTTTTCTCAGTTGGGGCAGGTATCATTCTAATCAAGCTATATTTTAAGGACTATAGTTAACTTTATTTGATATTTTAGCAACTTAATAAGCGTTGTTACACGCTGGCTTACAGCGTAAGAATATTCTTGAAAAATTCGCGCCGTGTCGCAGTGTCTCGGTGGTCTAATGGTATGGAGCCCGCCCGGCATGTAAGGAGATGCGGGTTCGAGTCCCGCCTGAGACAAATTTTTCAAGTTTATATACTGAGACTATAGTTAAATTAATTAAATTTATCTGTAACAGAAAGCGTCGCAAGGAGCTGGAAGGCACGTCCGCGCCCGTCAGCGCCGTAGACGCGGTGACGCCCTTCGCGAACCCGCAGAAGCTACTGATGGATGCCCAGAATGAATTCCTGAACGCCTACATCACTTACAATGACGAGTAATTTTTTTATAGGAAACAATCATAGACTGAAATTATGGTAGCTTAAGATAGAATTTAGGCTTTATTGCGCGTAAGTTCCGCACCAAAACGCTAATGATTTGTGAAAACTTAAAGATTATTTCATATAAGGATTGCTGGCGGTTCACTATCCATACATTTTAATATTATGAATGGGAAAGTGTGTGTGTCTGTTTGTTTGTCTGTCTTTCACGGCAAAACGGAGCTTCGAATTGACGTGATTTTTTAAGTGGAGATAGTTTTATCTGAAGTTGAAGAATTTAACGCGAGCGAAGCCGCGGCCAAAAGCTAGTATGTAATGAAATGATATGCACAAAGTCATTTTCATGTTATGGTATTCGTTTTGTTGGTTCTTCCGATAACGGATAGCGATATAAAATGACGGCGAGCCAAAAGTCATTTTCGGCTACCACTTTGTTAATACCTCACAATTATAAGTGAATATATATAAGTAAATTATAATTAAACGTTAAGTAATTTCGTAATGCGAGATCGCAACAGCAATATAGATTTATATGTATATTGCAAAAATATTTCGAAGTACAGATGTTCTATTTCACGAAGCCCGTTTGGCTATGAATGTTGTAAGGCGTGTGCATGCACGCTATCTTAGTGTGCGTAACCTCGGGAGAGCCTCAGTCACGATCGCGGGGCGCCGTCCGGGTCATTAGTGCTTTTGAGTCCGCGCTAAAGTTTTTCGGAGAGTAACGTCAGCATGGCAAGTAAACGGAGAAAAGTTGTCCACAGTGAGGTAACTTTTTTTTAAACTTTTTACAATAACATCCACACTAATAAATACTCTTTATGACCTAATGCCTTTAATAAATACCCTTATGCCTTTGTAAATTTAATTTGTAAGTTTATCTATATAATATTACAAAATGAGTTACTTATTTCCATTTGGTTTTGTTTTAGGGTCGAAGCATGATAGCTAGCGTTTATCACTTTCTACGTGAAGAGTATGAATTTACGAAATCAGTTATGGAACCTAACTGTGATTTGTCTCATTTACGAGATATTACACGGCGTGCAGCGAGGCCACAGGTGTTTCTATGAAAACTGTTCAACGGATATTAAAAGAAGAGAAGGGACTGCCATCCTCTTCATCAAAATTCACTTCTCCTATGAAGAAAAGAAGAAAGCGGGATAATAAGATAGTAATAGATAATTTAACAGCCGATTTTGTTCGCAGTACTAACCAAAATTTCTATGTCATTCATAAAGAAATTCCAACGTTGGCTAAGATAAGAACGGTATTAAATGAAAAAAATAACTTTGAAGGTTGTATAGAAACTGTTCGTCAGTTGTTACTGAAGTTAGGGTACAAGTGGCGTAAACAGAGAATAACTGTAAAGTTTTGACGGAGCGTCATGATATACAAATGTGGCGTTTAAAGTTTTTGAAGAAAATGGCAGAATATCGCAGTCAAGGTCGGCCAATTGTGTATACCGATGAAAGTTATGTCCTTTCGACACACGTGCGAAACAACACCTGGGCACAACAAAAAGAGAGCACGCCATTCTTAAAAAAAAAATCCACGGGCACTCGCTTTATATTAGTGCATGCGGGAACAAAGGATGGGTTTATTGAAAATGCTGCATTGATTTACAAGGCCAACTCAACAGCTGGCGATTATCATTCTAACATGAGCTATGATAATTATGTTAAATGGCTAAACGAAAAACTTTTACCCAATTTAGCTCCAGGCTCTGTCATTGTCTTAGACAATGCTTCATATCACAATACACGGTCTGAAAAACTTCCGACATCGTCTACAAAGAAAGAAGATATGAAGCAATGGCTCAGGGAGAAGGGTATACGATTTGAGCAATCTCTCCTTAAATTAGAATTGTACGACATTATAAAAAAACACAAAGCTGAACACATAGCGTTCAAAATTGATGATTTTATTCAAGGGTTTTGATGTCCTACGCCTTCCCAGAATTAAATGCCATTGAAAACATTTGGGGGATTGTAAAAAAATTATATCGCATCAAATAATATCGAGCAAAACATGACAAACACGGAAAGACTGATCAACGAAAGCTTGTATCGAGTAAGCAGGGAAACATGGCAAAAACGTGTGCTCATGTCGAAAAAATTGAAAAAGAATACTTAAAATACGTCGACCTGGATTTTGAGTTCATAATTAATTTGCAGGACGATTCCGACGACAGCGAATCGGAACTTGAATCCGATAGTGATTAAGTGCTGTTTTTTTTGTGTCTATTCTGTAATAAATAAAAATACTTATTTACCTACAACTGTTGTGTTTCTATTCAATTCAACCTATCATTCAGTTATCATTACCAGTATCAAACAGTTTAGATCTTTATACTCACTCTAAAATTACTACTTATGTACATCAAATTGGCGAAGCATTTTAATTTAAATAATAATATCTAAAAAAATTTAAAACAAACTTAAATTAAAAATATTCAATGTGTGTCAGATTTCTTAGCTAACGCTCCCTACGTTTACACACACAAGCGCGCTTATCAGTACACGTCACTAATACAACCAGAGCCAAACGGACTTCGTGAAATAGAATATCTGTAGCTTGATATTTGTTTCAATTGTAAAGAGTAAAAACGTTATTTTATTTTATTATTATCATATTGTAATAAAATTAAAATGCGCTTATATTAGTAACTCTCTAGTGTTATGTTTCTTGAAAGCCCAGAAGACACATCGCCGCAGATGATAAATCAAAAGGGGTTAAACTATTTCGTTTATATACAGTAAGATTGAGAGGTGACTTTTTCACGTTTGCAATCACAACTTATGCGTTAGAACTTAGTATTATGTGCGTTGTAATTGTATTTATGGAACGACGACCAGCTTTGTATAGTATAGTAGACAATAAATCAGTATGTCTATGCCTGAAATGAAACTAATTAGATCTTTTGTACCTTATCATTAGGAGGATCCATATGTGTGCACGCGTAATATTAACATGTTACGCCATTTTAGTTTCACAATATATCACATTTTGTATTGTAGGTTACAGTTAGGTTATAATGAACACGAAAAGTGTGGGCTAGGCCACTTTCGTGCTGAATTATTTGCTGTCTTAGCGCGAACATAATCTGCGCTTTACGTGCAATACAAAGCGAGCTTTTAAAAACTGTGCTGTAGCCATAGATGATACACAATCAGCAGCCAAAAATCATCCTCTCAAATAAGCGCCCACTAGTACATGTAAGTGTTCTTTAAATTTAGTAGCTTTCAACATTATGTGTCGCACGTAAGGTTCGATTTCCATTAAGGCCAGAGTATGAATCGTGGCAACACCTAAGAAACAATCGCGGACATTTTGAAAATTAATTTTTGTATGACTTTTTGTATCTATATTTTATTTTGTTATCAATGTCTATGGCTGTAGCAAACTTATCTCATTTACTGCGCCCGTGTGCAGAAATATTTTATATAAAACTTGAAGAGATAAAATGGCGACGGACGGTAAACGATAAAGATTTGATACGCGGTCCGTGCGTGTGCGCAAGTCCGGCTCCTCCTTTTGCTATGTAATTATTGTTAATATTTAACTTCATTTTACAAATGATAATATGCAATAATTATAATTTTTAGTGTAATTTTATTATACAATATTATTTCATGACATTGTTTTATTTAAAAAAGGTTATGCGCATATAGAGGCATATAAGTTTTGACAGGTATTTTCTCTAGTGATAAGTGCACATAGATAAATCTAATGGCAAAGGCCGCTATGAACAGTCGCAGTCAGATATATTGGAGCAGACAAAGTGACCAAATACTTCTAAAGTTACCATTAATATCTGAACATTCATTACTTCATTAATGTTCAGACATTTAATAGCGTCTGTAGCGACTACCGTCTGCCTGAGCAGAACTTCTATACACACAACTAACCAACAATATCTGAACACTCATAGTAATAGGCCTGTTAATAAAACGGGACAAAAGAAAATGAAAGACTTGTTGAAATACTCGTACATTTTATTTTGTACATTGTTCATTCATAGTAAATAACATCAATTCACATTCGTATTATTACCACGGGATAATATCCCCTCCAGCTTTATTGTCACAGTAAAAAGGTACAACAATTGACATTCTCCTATTTATAATATTCAGCCCACTGTCTACATTACCCGCTTCTCTAATAATATCATTGTAGTAATTACCCATAAAACGCAGACACTTTTAATGTTTACTTGTATACGCAAATTATGTTTGAAAATATATTTTGAGGGTTTATTCTGCAACATTAAAAAAATGTTGAACAGGCAAATCAAAGTTTCGCATAGTTAGTTCATCTGCGCTCGGTGTTCAATTCTTTGTCTTAACAATCTGTAATTTTAATAACGTTATTACTCACACCTACAAAATGCAAGAATTTTTTTCTATGCATTTAAGTATATTTTATAATGACATGCTTTAACTTTGCCATGGGCTTTCTTGAAGTAACATTGCCACGGGCTTTGTTAGAGTCACATCAAGACTCTGTCTGCGTTTGCGCAGCTCCATAAGTTCACTCATTAGACAGTGAAACTGTAGACCGGACTCAACCGTCCAACTACATCTACATAAACTCTTCAATAACCTAAACAATATATTTGTATTGCACGTTACCTCTAAAACAATGATTAGAGCCCTTTCTAAGTCTACCAACAAAAAAAATATATACAAATAAATGCAATCTGGAATGTCTTACTCGTGCAATCATCTTGATACAATTTGGTTGCCTTGATTAATTGTGATTGTATAAATGTTTTTGTAAATAGGTGATATCAAAAGATTAGGTCAGTAACAACTCCGTCAGATCATAAAGAGGGTCACAACCAAAAATGTTGAGCATGAAAAATATCACACATCTTCAAAACAATATACAAAACTTATAAATAGTTAAAATACAGTAAAAGTATTATCATTATAATATGTATCGTAAAGTTTGATTGGAATGGAAGTTTTCATAACGGAATAAATGCATTTTACCTTGAACTATAGTGTTTAAGGAACTCTAAACAATAAAAAAAACATAATTTACTAATATACAAAACAATAACATTAAAACAAATAATTTAACATGTCGTATAGCTAAAATTGAGAACTATTCCAATTGTTTTAAACGAACACTTAAAAATAACAAGTTAGTTTAAACAAGTGTTCAGCATGGCCAAAGTAACAAGTGTTAATAATTAACGCTCTCTACACACTTACGATTCTGATAAGATAATTTAAAATATACGACATTTTTACTAAATCTAAATTCGTATATAGACTGCCATCATCAGAAAAGACCTAATAATTTTATCACATGGACGTCTAAATATATTATGTATGGAAACGGACAAAATGAAGCAAGTTAAATATCTGTTAACATGACAATCTGCTTGCTAGCATCCTCCATATTTAATACGTCGATGTTCTATCCTGACCATTCTTGGACGTAAGCTAATTTCAGAGCGACAATATAATCGGTTTGACTCTATTTACCTACGACAAAGTAATAAGTGTGTGAGAAGCCCACGAACGCCACGTAGGTCGATAGACTATAGTCAACTTAGTCTAGCACTTGAAGCGCCGTTCCCAACTCCTTAGAGTCCTTTGTTGAAGTAAAGCTCTTTTTCTTTGGGGAATTTGTACTTTGCAACGGCCTGAAAAAATTGAAATTAGATCATCAAAAGTGTTAAACTACATTCAATTTATCATTCGAGTGAAAAAGAGAGATCATATTGAGATATATTCATAAAAGAAATAAAAAATGCTGCGAATGACCATATTGATTCAAAGGGGATATGATAAAAAAAGGCTTTTTTTATTGGAACTTTTACGTTTAATTGCTAAGTTGCTAATTAAGAAAATAAAAAGGCCCTAAGGTCAAAGTACCAGTCGGTACATTGTATTGGAACTTTTTGATTTGGGATAAAGTAACCCTGATAGGGCTAAAGCAACCCGCTGGCACAGTGTATTAGTTTGCCCCGCTCGAAGGTACGGTGGCGGTCTCCGCCGCCTAACCACTTTCAAACGAAAATAGCTTGCAGTAAGTACTACACAAAAACGGACGTCACTTCAAACAATATACGACGGGAGCTGCAAGCGATTTTGCTTAAAGGTGGTCAGGCGTCGGAGACCGTGATAGAACACAACATTATTTAGCTACTTGTTCGATCGACCTGCAACTCCGACTCGAGACTGGTGACGGGAATGGCAGCACGTTGTTCGAACAGCGCGTAGCATAGCGGCGTAGCGAACGTGACGCACAACCCCACCAGTAGTAGCCGGAACGGCACCCGCACCACTGCCATCGGGTAGTGGCAGCATAGGCCCCGACGAACCGCGTACGCCATCACAATTGGGGTTAGGGCTGGAATAAATGTGTAGATACTAGTTCGACTCACCTGTAACTCCGGTTCGAGACTGGTGACGGGTATGGCGGCGCGTTGTTCGTACAACGCGCAACACGCGAACGGGACGCACAGCCCCGCCAGTAGAAGCCGGAACGGCACTACCGCCATCGGGTAGTGGCAGAATAGGCTGCGACAAACCGTGTACGCCGACACCATTGAGGTTAGAGCTGGAATAAATGTTTAGCTACTAGTTCGACTCACCTGTAACTCCGGCTCGAGACTGGCGACGGGTATGGCGGCGCGTTGTTCGAACAGCGCGCAACACAGCGGCGTTGCGAACGTGACGCACAGCCCCACCAGTAGTAGCTGGAACGGCACCACCGCCATTGGGTAGTGGCAGAATAGACCCCGGCGAACCGCGTACGCAGTCACCATTGGGGTTAGGGCTGGAATAAATGTCGACATCATCACATTTTACCTTGTTCTGACCCCTAAGTATGAACTATTTAAAACACTTGTTTTGTCACACATAAAATCAAAAACAACAAAGGTTCGGTCGGCCAACAACGGGATTGATTTTCCAATGTAAAAATATTCTGACAGTTACTAATATTAATAAATACGTCATAATTGTGCAGCTTTCATTGTTAAAAAGGCTTTAAGTCCATAGGTTCAATCTTATCGCGATTTCACTTAAACATGAAATTTTGTCAAAACTGTATGGCTAAGATGCGACACCACGATAAATTTGTCGCACGACATGATAAAATTTGTCTACTTGTGTTATTTTATCATTTTTCCTAACATGGCAACCACCCGCGATAAAAATTCTTCGCTCGACAAACGTTTATCTACACGACAAACTGATGTAGCCATATTACATAATTATATAGTTTTTCGGTGTGGAAACATTGGTTAATATTATAATCATTCGTTCGATTTTACGTCAGACTTGGCTAAAACACTTCTTGCCAGAGACGTCATCTGCGTTGACACATCTTTGGGTGACAGTCACTGTCAGACAGTGACACCTGTCAAACAGCATTCGCGGCATATTTTTCGGTTTGAACTTTGATTGAAGTGTAAAAAGTTTTAAAATTTGAAATGGCCTCAAAGATGTGAATAAAACTTGTAATAAACTGAAATAAATTCTTATCATGGAAAGTACTAATGGTTTTTATGTTCTTTTAGAAACCTTAGAGGCAATAAGGCACAGATCCAGTATCTGTGCCAATACATGGCTGGAAGACCTCCATTTTTTGGCTCCAAGTCCTCTTTCAGCCTATCTATCAAATAAAAAGCCATGGGCTTGGATATACGCCACAGAGCCTGGAACTCCATATCCGGAAGGTCAAACGGGTTGCACACGTCGCGGATACGCTTGCGCTGAATTTTACGCGCCTCCCGTTCTTCATAAGTGGTAAAAATATGGCACGGCCATTTTTTATAAAGGGATTTATGCCTTGTCGTGAGCTACAAGCGACCACGATAATTTGTCATGCGCAAGTGTCAAAAATCGATTAAAATAGACAAATATAAGAGGCTCATGTTAGAGTTTGTAGACAATTTTATCGTTTATCGTATTTTGACAGTTAGAGATGACATAAATAGTCTGCCATGTTGCCAGCGATAGACAAACGATATAACGCTGTCAAAATGCGATATAAGGCCGCGATAAAATTATGTCGTGGGTCGCATCTTAGCCCTACTGGTACCTAGACCACTTTTTTGGCCAACCGTACCACAAACACCCAGTACCTTGTTTTATATGAGTTTCCGATGAAATAACTCTTACGATAGTGACCTTGAAAGTTTAAAACAATACTTTATTTGATATTTTAGCAACTTAATTGCACTTATAATATCAGTATATAAACTTGAAAAATTTTTTTGTCTCAGGCGGGACAGTCTTATAATATCAGTATATCAGTTTTGTCTTATAATATCAGTATATAAACTTGAAAAATTTTGTCTCCCGCCTGAGACAAAATTTTTCAAGTTTATATACTGATATTTAAAACAATATATTACGAACACTCAGATTCGAAAATTATATAAAAATACCTATTATATACATATTATTATATTCTATATTGACCCGTCCGAAAATCGAATCCGGGATCTTGAAGCCGGTGACACCTTACCTTGTTAAGCACTGACTTGCAGTAGGTGTAGGTATGACATTCCACCACGGCGGTCCTCGAATACACATTTGAGAAGTCTAATTGAAATTAAAAATGAAGTGTGAAATTGAGTTAGCTAACAATTAATGCAGTATGTAACAATAAATCAGGCCACTTGTTGACATGTTGAACACATAGGATTTTGCCATAATCGCTACGCTTAGTAGGTGGGTGCTTATCAGCTTCTGGCACTACTCCTTTTGTCGCCTAGTCTTGCAACACCCATAAACGAAATGAAGGGTCGACATCACACGGCACGTCATCATTTTTTTATTGTACCTACATTCAATCAAGGCTACGATTAGTAGTTTAGTAAATAGGAGTATTAAAATTAAAACAACTGGATACGAGCAGCTCGGAAGCGATTGACGTAGAGATCTTTTTTTTGAGCTTGGGAAATGCATTTACGCATATTTTGCGACGGCAGAGGCCGTCACAGTGTTACTTAATTATGAGGAGCTAGCGGATCCTACCCGCTAAACCACCCTACGTGTCCTCCGGTGCCATTCAGTGATTCGGAACTTAGATCCTTAGGTTAAGCTTACGCCTTTCGGCTCAGATTATATTAAACTACTCACTCATGCCAGGTAAAGCCATGATGACCCTGGAGATGCAGACGAGCGAGATGCCCCGCACGGCGGCCGTCTTCGAGTCGCCCACCCGCTGCCCGTCCGCAGTGAACACTGGCGTGCCGTTCATAAGCTCACTGGAACCAGACCGACCCGATGGACTAGCTATAGTTGATGTTATATTTCGCGGTCCAGGCTACAAAGCTGAATAAACTGAGTTTTTTTCAATTCAGCAATAGTATTCATATCTGCTGGATGTACCTACTAAGCAGACTAAGGAGAGAGACCCGCGCTCAACAGTGAGCTTAAATGGGATGTACTATACCAAGTACAAACTAAGAATAGTCTCCGATTTCGGACCGAGATAAAAAAATTGGTTTTATCTAGTTTTGGAAGACATTAGTATCCTAATATGGTTAGGCTAGGAGGGCAGTGAAAGTGAGCGCTGACGTGCTACAAAAGGAGGCCTTCTAGATCCACATCTGGGTCGCATGTCCCAGGCAGTTATTCAGCAACAACAAAATACATTAAATACAATTTTAATAGGCTACATTAAACCGTACGCGCTTAATTCTTATTTTTTAAACTAGCCCACATCAGACCATTGCTAACTTACCTTCCCAAAATAATAAATAAATAAATGTGGACAACATCACATACATGTTCTGATCACAATTTGAATAGCTATTTAAAGCACTCGTTTTTTTGGAAACCAGAAACAACGAAGGTACCACAAACACCCAGACCCGAGATAATGTAGAATTACAAATTTTATCTACATTAACCCATCCGGGAATCGAACCCGGGACTTTGGAGCAGTAGACACCTTGAACGCCACCGCCACGGAGGTCGTCAAGAAAGGACATTTTCATTTTTGTATGGAGCCTCGGCTAGGACTTTGTAAGTTTACAATAATACCATAGGCAAGCAAATGATAATAATAAAACTAAAAGGAAATAATATCGCAATAAGCTAACGCGTTTTAAGGCACAAAAGCCATGAAGGCGTGATGCTACTCTATTATAAGCCTAGAAGGCAATTTAATACAAAAAATTCAGCAATATGCAATATACTCACTTGCTCCTCATCATGGGTATGTTAATGAAGTTAGCGCCGCATACTGCAGCGAATGGCACGAAACGCGCGTACATAGGGTTCTTCATTTTCTGTAATTAAAATGTGGATATCACAGAGCATGACACCTAAAATGAAATTTAAAAAAAAGATTCTTAAAAACTTCAAATGTAGGTATGTATTATCTTTGAAGAAAACAAACCGACAGCCTTTATTGGGCTTAAAACCACGATTTATACCTAAGTATATGTAAGTATAGGGGCAAGGGGACCGCTCTTTTAACTGAGCTATCGAAACATTATTTGTGTCGACGATTATAATATTTGGTTTGCGCTTCTTACAGTCAGCCGTCATCAATATTTATTTATATGTAGGTACTAACAAATTCGACATCCGATTTTTTTCGTAGGTAGGTACTTTACTATTTAGTAAAGATGAACCAAAATAGCTTGATATTGTTTTTCGAAAATGTTATCACTGAAAATGGTGTTAAAACGTAGGTAAAACATCACACAACATGCTGATTGTAATAATTTTAATCAACAATCAAGCCCTAGTATTTTAAGTAAAGAAGACCTTATAGTCCCACACTGCCGTTAAAAAGTTTTTATAAACATTTTATAATACAAAACACACAAACAAAATAATATTTTATTTACAATTCGTTAAAAAATGGTTACTAACATTACCAAACATGAAAACATTTTTTAAAGTACTATTTTAAAGTAGGTACCTACTAATGTTAATACGAGTAAACATTTTCTAACGGCAGTGTGGTGGGAGCTTAGCACCTTTACAATACATCGCGATCGGATGTAAACTGCGTTACTATCCATGAAATTTTTTGTGTAATGCAACAACATAAGTTATAATAGAAGTAAGTATTAACATTTTTTTAACCCCCTTTATTAAGTTTTCTTCAATTTCTTTAATGTAGAGATGCAGACATCGGCCTGTTCTGTTTCAATTTAATCATGCTTGTGTTTAGATACAGTCACTAATTATAGGTAGATACTTACCCCCGTATTTATAAAGAAGTAATTACTTATTGCTTAAGAAAGTTATAACTTAAATCATACCTAGTGCTTAAGTGAAAGAAATTTGTCACTATTAATAGTCATATTATTTGGCTGAAAATGCTAACTTTTGGTAGTTATAACTTCTAGTAATTTCTTGATTAAGGCATACAAATTGTCTCTCTAGTAATTACTTGTAGTCAAGTAATTACTTTTACTTGTTTATAAATACGGGGGTTAAACTTAGCTACTTACATAAGTACTAAGCAGTTGAACTTCTTTTCATAATTTTAATTAAAAAAGATTTATCCTCAAAACTTTATAGTTCGAATTAAAAACGATCCTTTTTGCGACAGTTTAAAATTACCTGTATACAGTAGACCCAGGTATTGTAAACGAGTAATGTGAACGTGACACGCGGAACTACTTTAGTAAATACCTACTTAACCGTGCGTCGTGAAAACTCATAATGTTTTGAAATATCGAAGTTCTTGGTTTACAAATATGGCAAAGTTGTTACAATAGTTATTGTTTGATGAACGTCAATTGCATATCAATCACTGGTTAGAATTGAAAGTAATAACAGTGCCAATTGCGATCCGCTAGTGAAAATGTATCTGAGGTAGGTAGGTAGGTACTTATAAATACGTATTACCGGCCTATAATAATCTTACTGCAGGGCGAAGGATCCATTATCATTGAACTCAAATTACCACAGCAATGTTGGGTACAGGCTTATCACCACGCTTGCCATGGGCGGGCTGGTTATCACCACAGCTTTGGTTATCACAAACCCGAGCGATGTTCGAAAATTACAAACTCTCTCGTTGCTCTACCCTGGAATCGAACTCGATACTTTAACCATGAGACCAATGCGACGGGGCGTAATAAATACGTACTACGTTAATATTGATGGAGATATACGTAAATATTAGTATGCAAATATTTGCGACAGTTTTAGTAAAGAGGAAAAATTTCAAGTCGTTTTTTACTTCTTTGTATATCTCGAGTATATTTTTTCTCATATCAAACCTGCATTGGTACGTAGGTACCTACTCGTATAATTTACAATAGGTATATTTTAAGCCTATTTCAAGTGAACTACTACGTTAGCCAGTCTAATATAAATTATCCACACTCGATCATGTTACGCAAACTAACAAGCAAACAGATCGACACACCTCCATGACGTAATGGAGATTTTAATTTGTTATCACTATGCTGATATCTGGCTCGAAAATGATAGTAAGAGATTTATAGATAAGAGATACATTTTACGCATTTTTGGTGATATCAACTTTAAGTATCTACCTACCTAAATATTTAACTTAAACGAGCCATTTCGTAGGTATGTACGTACTTACAACGTAATACGATGACGATAAAATTATACGATCTTATTTCAACGCGTATTCTTTAAAAGTAGAAAACAAATATTTTTTGGGAGTTTATCGAATTTGCGTATGTTTTCAAACGGTCACAAACGTATTTTTTGTTAAAATTGACGTATTTGTTGTGAAATTACCTTGACTTTGGCGTTAAGGTACAACGCTGTACCTAGGGCCCCACCGCAGGCTGCGCAGTACGATGCCATCAATTGCCTGAAAAAAGAAAGAAGTAAAATTAATATTAAACCATTTAATGAAAAAAGAAAAACAAGAACTGGATACGCAGTCCTATACAAAAATGACACTTCGATATGTCAATATCAATAATATTCGATATAGGTAGACTATGTCTAATGAAAGCTAAACCCAGGGTTTTTTGAAATAGCAACATTAACTATAATGACATTATGACAATGTCATTCAAACTGTTCTTTGAGGATTGATTGATGTTGACACTTGATTTCAGGGGGAACGTTTATATCTACATGTAACTACAATGGATTTATCCTAATTTAACCGTGTAAGTGTGCGGCAGATTATACAGAAGACCGAAGAGTATAATCAGCCCCCCTGTCTAGCATTCCTGGACTATGAGAAAGAGAACTTCGACTCGATCGAGATCTGGTCCGTTTTGGAGTCCCTGCAGCGTTTCCAAGTAGATTGGCGGTACGTCCAAGTGATGAGATGTCTCTACGAAGCCGCCACCATGTCCGTCCAAGTACAGAATCAGCAAACAAAACCTATACCGTTGCAAAGAAGGAGTGAGACAAGGGGACGTCATTTCCCCGAAATTGTTCACAAATGTAATGGAGGATATGTTCAAGACGCTGCACTGGAAAGGACGAGGCATCAACATCAAAGGCGAATACATCTCTCACTTGCGATTTGTAGACGACATCGTCTTTATGGCAGAAACGCTGCAGGACCTACAACAGATGCTGAATGACCTGGCTGACTCTTCTGTACGCATCGGCTTGCGGATGAACCTGGATAAAACCAAGGTTATGTTCAATGAACACGTACTACCGCAAACGATTGCGATCCACGGTGCCGTCCTCGAAGTTGTTCAGAAATTTGGGCAGATACTGCAGTTAGGTAAAAACAACTTTGAGGATGAGGTGAACAGAAGAATTCAGTTGGGTTGGGCAGCATTTGGGAAACTACGTCGAGTCTTCTCATCGTCGATCCCACAATGCCTCAAGACGAAAGTCTTCAATCAGTGCGTCCTACCCGTCATGACATACGGAGCCGAAACATGGACACTGACGGTACGGCTAGTCCACAAGTTCAAAGTCGCTCAGCGGGCTATGGAAAGAGCTATGCTCGGAGTTTCTCTTAGGGACAAAATCAGAAATGAGGTGATCCGGCAGAGAACTAGAGTTACCGACATAGCCCACCGGATTAGCAAGCTGAAGTGGCAGTGGGCTGGCCATATTAGCCGCAGAACCGACAACCGATGGGGTAAACGAGTTCTTGAGTGGAGACCGCGTCTCGGCAAACGTAATGTAGGACGCCCTAAGGCCAAGTGGAGTGATGATTTGCGCAAGGTGGCTGGCAGGAGCTGGATGCGAGAAGCCGAGGATCGACCTAAGTGGCGTGCATTTGGAGAGGCCTATGTCCAGCAGTGGACTGCAATAGGCTGATGATGATGATGATGATGAAGTGTGCGTGTAAAAGAATTAAAAGTCAACCGACTCTATATAAAAAGCCAAAGGCTTATTGAGATTATTTAACATTTACCAAAAACAAGAAAACAGAGAAAGTATCAAAATTGTTTATTTAAGATAATTATGGTATAGGTGATGCCATATTTTGTAATTCCCGCCTTTTGCTAGGTTCAGCTTTCATTAGACAGACTCTAGTCTAGTATCAATATAGTTCCTGTCAGTTGATACCTGCCCTAATAAAAATTAAACCTTCTTACCTTCATAAATTAACATTAGGTTGAATGCTACTAAGTTGAAAGATGGTTGAAACATAGCGCTCTTTTTTCTTTTTTTCTTCAGGTTATAAATGTGAAATTTCCCCAGATCTGATTTTATATTTCTTCAAAAACATATAGACAAACGACCTATGGTAAGTTTTTAGAGTAATATGTATGAGTCCGAACAAAACGAAACACCAATTTTGTAAATCAATATTAGTAAATGTTTTCGTCGATATTATTGCTGAAAGTACTTACCAACCTATAAATATGCTAGGATATTAATGTTGATTAATAAAAAAAAATTGTTCCTCAAACTATTCTCTCAACTATTTCCCCAAATATTTTTTCGAGGTTTTCCTTGTTCGAGGAGGGCTCCAATGGTCTGGCTGATATGAATAGATGTACGAGTCGATACTGAGCCGGTCTTTTGGCTGAGATAGATAGACCTGAATCTGATAATTTCACTTACGAAGTCGACAGAGGAGTGTCACCCGACCGATTTGTGTAGTTGACCACGGCGTTAAAAGTCTGGTTCACCCACTGCCAGAACACAGTCGCTGCTGTTGTCTTGTAAAACGTTATCATACCTGGCAAAAAAAAAACGTTAAGGTATTTAACTGCTTTTTTTTTGCAATTATAGTAGGTGTACTAAGTCTACTTTACGACTTTTTAGTATAACCAAATAAAACTAACAAAAAATCGTCTGCTTCGCTTGTGGAATGGTCAGACTTGATGACTGCTCTTCAAAGTAATAAGCTTTACCGACCGACTATATCAGAGACATTCCATTTGATATTTATTATTACATGATGAAATTTTAATCACAATCCAAATTTTAATACAAAAATTTACGAGACAAAAAACGAGTGACGTATTTTTTTCTTTTGGTATAGCTCAGTACCTCAACAATGTCAAGGTATAGCAACTAGAAAATTTCCGTCAAAACTCTAAAATTTTGGATACGGCCTACTAGCAACACATTTTTAACGCGATGCGTATCTCCTTTTAATAATTACAATACTATATTACATACCTTCACAGGCTTATGACCGTAAAAATGTAAAACTACTTATATTGCGAAAAACATTTTTCGTTGAAAACTTGACCTACATACATTTTTTTATTTTATAAAAAAAAATGTGATGCAAAAGTATTTATTGCAATAAATTGTTGTTTATATTTTCTTAATAATGGTTGACATTTTTTAGACAATTTTTGTCATGCCCATGATTGTTGAAATTATTATTTTGTTCCTTGTGAAAACATTGATGGAAGTACGTACGATTGCTTCAAGCAAACAAACAAAATCGTCGCTCGACACAATTAATGTCTCGGCCCGAGACGCAATCGTACGTACTTCCATCAATGTTTTCACAAGGAACAAAATAATAATTTCAACAATCATGGGCATGACAATCGGGTGCTAAGTTGGAACAGCTGTCGCTCGCATAACACAAGGTTGTCGTAAGTTCATTTTTACAACCCTAAGGTTAAAAACCCCTAAAGTTTTTTTTCTATTTTATATGGGACCGACTTTGTATGAGCTTTATAATATAAAATAAAACTACCGCGATCGGTGGCTTTTTAGTTGTAATGCCAGATCCACAGGACATAAAAAACGATTTTTATGTTCTGTGGCCAGATCTTACAAAAAATGAAGTTCAATGAGTCCCAGTTAGTGTAGTGGTGCGCGGTGTTTCGCCCACTACGAAAGGGTTCTAGATTCAATTCCCGGGTCAACGATATTTTCTAAATCGGCTCAGCCCTGGAAGGGGTGGGAAGTAGTCGCGATCGGTAGGCACGTTAAGCCGTTTTCGTCCCGGCTTCTAGAAGTCGTATAAAAAGTCACGTAATAGGCGACTTGGCAAAACGCTGACACTGACCAGACTACCCATAACTATTAGAGTTATGTGCTGCCCCCAATTGATTTAATTTTATGACTTCTAAACAAAATCAATTCTCAAAAAACCAGAACAGTATCATTTTAGCATTACAATTACCTCTAGTATTTATTGAATCACAGTAAACTTTTCATTTAGTTGTTTATAAGGTCGAATTGGTCGCTAACGCCAAAAGCGGCCGCTTTTAGCAATAATGTACCTATATTGTACAATATGAAAGAATGCCAGAATGAAAAGCAGTTAACAGTGAATCAATAGTAATAGTAAAATAATTACAGACCAATTTCTATATTGTCCACATTTTCGAAGTTATTCGAGTGTCTAATATATCCTATAATTAGTTGTCATGTGGACAGTTTACTGTCTGAGTACCAGCATGGTTTTCGTGGGGGTCGTTCGACTCAATCCAGCTTAGTCTCATTTATCTCCGACTTGGCTCAAGGAGTAGATGGTGGGAATCAAATTGATGCTGTGTATACAGACTTTGCCAGCGCTTTCGACAAAGTTTACCATTCTTTGCTTCTTTCGAAGTTACAAATAAAAGGGGTTCATGGTGGGTTGCTTCGCTGGTTTGGGTCATACCTCAATATGAGACCCCAGGTAGTTGTTGTTGATGGATATGAATCTGATGTGTACTATGCTTCATCTGGAGTCCCCCAGGGCTCTCACTTGGGACCAATTCTATTCCTAATATTTATCGATGATATAACTACATACATAAGGCACTGTAAGTATAGTATGTTCGCCGACGACTTGAAAATCTATAAGTCAGTTAATAGTAACCATGATATGATGCTCATCCAAGAAGATTTAACCAGTGTTCAAATGTGGTGTGAAGCTAACGCTATGACCCTGAACATCGATAAATGCTACCATATAAAATACACAAAAAAGAAAAAGCCCTTTCCCTCTGCCTATAAAATTTATAACGCCAAAATACACGAAGTGGAGGAAATAAGAGATCTGGGTGTAACGGTCTATAGGCAGCTTAACTTCACATCACACATTAATAACGTCGTTAAGAAATCTTACAAAATGCTGGGCTTTATAAGAAGAATCAGTGCTGGTTTTCGACTTAATTCCACTCGTATAACGCTATTCAATGCACTGGTCCGTAGCAACTTGGAATATGCGAGCGTCGCATGGAGTCCCGTATACGCTGTTCATTCCCAGCGTTTAGAGGGTATTCAACGTGCGTTCACCAGACCAGACATCTAGCGTTCATTTCTAGAGGCATATCGCATAGATCACCATACGACCAGCGACTCAAGTTTTTTAACATGAGTACCCTGCGTAGTCGTCGAGCACGAACGGATATTGTGTTTTTGCACGGTCTTATTAATGGTAAAATAAAATGTCCTGATCTCGTTGAACGTACCAAATTATCAGTGCCAGCTCGAGTGCCTCGTTACACTATAAAAAAGACCTTTGCTTTGCCACATACTCGGACCAACCTTGGTCGTCACGCTCCTCTCGTCAGATGTTGCTCACGATACAATGATCTGTGTAATACGAAACTTGACATTTTCCACGATTCCTTGCCTAAGTTTAAGAAGGGACTTGTCAAGCTTCTGAACGAGTGATGGGTTCTGATTTAGTTTATTTTTGTTTATATACTGTTTTATTATTATGATTTTCTCATTAAGCACACTTGTTGTTTTATATTAGGGTGGGATTGTTGAGTCAAAATGATTTAGTTACTGTTGCTTTGTTAACTCCCTTGACTATTTATCTAGTCAAAGGTTTCTTTTTTCATCAATGCTGTGTACGCCTATAATAGGTATGCATATAAGATGACAACACTGATAATGTTATTTATAGTTAAGTGCGTATATTATGTAAAATGTTGGTGTACCTTTTAAATAAATAAAATAAAAATAAATAGTACCTACTAGAGATTTGCTAAAATTATACTGTACTAGTTTTTTGGGAATTGATTTTGAATAAGAATATAAGAATAAGAATAAGAACATTTATTTGCTTTTGAACAGGGTGCACAAAAAGTTGTTATGGTAAATAATATGATCACCTATCCAGCCATTAACAAGTTGTTTAGAAGTAATAAAATTAAATCAATGGAGGACAGCACATAGCTCTAGTAGTTCCCTTAAAGAAAAGTCATACGATAATAATAACAAAAAGTACGCACCTCCAGTGATGATAGTGTTCATAGGCGCTTGCGCAGCCATGCGGCCTATAGCCAGCATCTTCTCCCCCGTGTCCGGGTGGAACGCACTGTCGTAAAGATATTTTGTCTTCCATAGTTTCTCCTCGTCATACCCTGGTGGCATGCGGCGGGTTTTCCTACAATATAAGTAGCTTAAAAAACTTTCCTTCTTTATAAAAATAGTATAGTTGGTATCAACCTGCTGACTTAGGAAGAACAGTAGGTAGGTACCAAAGCATACGAGAATTTTCAATCACTCAGAGGGAAGGCTCGTCACAAAATTGTAAATATATAGAACTTTATTTAAACTAAAAAAATATTACAGCTAGTGGAGATTCACCCTATAAGTATTAAGTATCTACCTAACTTAAACCAGCATAATTTAAATGATTAAATAAACTCTCATCTTTCTGTATTAATATATAATATATATAAAGTAAGTAAATCAACGGCTCATATTATCTCACTGCAGGGCATTCATTACTGAATTTAAGTTAACACAGCAATGATGGGTGCAGAAATAATCACCACGCTAGTCAACTGAGGTTTGCTGATACCAGGCCGCGGGAATCAAACTCAGAACTCCGAGATTGTGATTTGTGGCCTGGTACTTAACCCACTAGAGTCTAGTCTAGGCACTAGGCACTAGACCAACGAGGCGTTAATCCAGTGCCGGTGCATTCTGTACTGATTTTTGACGTTGCCTGCATTTCAGGCTTTAGGTTTTTGGCCTGTCGTCTGTCTGTAGTAAAAAGTTTTACATAGTCATAGTCTTATTAAATATTAAAAAAAAAAAATCTTAGTAAATAAAATGGGAATGTGAACCTACCGGAATTCGGTGACGATTCTCTTCGCCTCGTCGAGCTCCTTGTCCGTAGCGATCGCATTGATAGGGTTGGTCAGGTGCAGGAAATGCAGGGCGCGGCCCATGTATGTGCTCTGGTCGTAGCGCGGCTTGTCCAGGTCAATAGACATCTTGACTGAGTTACTGCAAGGAAAGTGTTGAAATAGATTGAATGGTCAGACAGGATCACAGTACTCGAATCCTCATGTCCGAAGTATGTACATTGGGATATTGAAGAAATCTGATTAGGGTAGCCGCAAATATTTTTTTTAAACTATCGTTGATTAGTTTTTCGCATCACGCAAAAACTTCTGCTTTGAATTAAATGCAGTTTTCAGTTTTCACTGATGTATTGTTTGTTAGAAGTTGACCTCAAAAATTTTTATACAAACTAAGTAATTGTTGAAGTCACGGGCAATAACTGTTGGCTAGTTCCTCCTTGAGGTCTCTAGCTCTCTACACTTTTGATAGAGCTGATAAAGGGAAATTCCATTTAAAATTTGCAAATGGAACTGTAGACGCTCATTCTATAACGTGAAGTTAGTGAAAATTTAGGTTTATTTTTGCAACATTTTTCACTGATGCTTCGCTCCTATAGTTCGTAGCGTGATGTTATAGCCTAAAGCCTTCACACAAAAATCATTTTTCAATTCGAACCAGTACTTCCAGATATTAGCGCGTTCAAACAAACAAACAAACAAACTCTTCAGCTTTATAATATTATTGTATAGATTTAGGTTTTAATATTAGCTATTACATGAGTAGATATCGCTTTGCTAAAATTTGCGAACATTACTTTACTGAATTATATTAGCGATTTAATAAAAAGCAGCATAATTTTATACATGAATATCTTGGGAATAGCCTAGTCTAAGCTATAAATAATAGATTTATTTGAAGTAATTCTATGAATGTTGGTACGTACCTACACGTCTGAAAGTGAAGACAGCGATCCCTTTAGTGAAAATTCAGCATATTATGGTAATGTAAATAGCTTATTTGTAGTCGTGCGTAGGTACATTGCGCATATTTAACACATATCTACATGTTGGTACATAGATATTATAAGTACCTATTTATTTGTTTCTTGACTTACGATACAATAAATAAATGTTAATGCTAAATACAATTAATACATTATTCACGTGATCAAAACGAAACGTGATACCTTTCCGTCTTATTATCTACGGGCACTGACTTATTAATTAGATCCGATGAATCACGTATTGTTTTTTAAAAAACAGGAGGCTGGTTTTTTCTTGCTATCTTTAGTAAACTTACGTTCAAGATACGGCACTGTACGTCACCAACTAAGTCTGTTTTACAAATAAATATGATGACAAAACTATTTTCTGTTATGTTTACTGATTCAATTTGCTTCATGGTCTGTGTATCCACTTTGACTACTTAGATATTATTATAATGATGACATTAGTTAACGTTTTCCCTTGTTTGTGTTTAATATCACTTTTGTTGATAGTGTTGCAGTAATTATTTATTTCTACGCAGAACACATCTTATTTTGATTTATTGACATTCCTTGACTTGTATGCACAATTACAGCTGCACTGACATTATCGTTGCCTTAAGGTCTTCTATAGAAAAAACAAGCAACCATCCTATCATAATTATAAGCAACCTTAGCAGTCAGCTGGTGATCATGAGCTTCTCTGGGTAGTAGTATCTACCTCCTAGTGGTCCACCCTGGGCAACGGCATCTTTGGTTTTCTAACCAACGATGACGGCTAACAGATCCCTCTGCGGTGGTAGGCTTCGTAAGAGGCTGCCTGGATGCTACCACCTTTCTGCCGGAGTCCAGCGCCAAACAGTTTTTCTGTGTTCCGCTGGTGTGTGGGAGAACCAATACCTCTGGGTAAGCTCGCTCCATCTTAGGCTTCTTCTTAACCGTATAGTATGTAGTCAAGAGCAAACCCATTATTTAAAAAAAAAACAACAGGAGGATTTGGCCATAATCGGAACGCTTGGCAGGCGGGTTGGCTATCGCTGTTTCGCTGTGGTGGAGAGACGCTTAATTTTGTCCGTTTTCTTCTAGCAGGACCCCTTTCGCTAAATTACGAGACGCAGAGGAAGAGTATGACTGTGTAGAAGTTTACGAATATTAAATTTTGCCGGGTTATAAGAGATCGTAGGAAGAGCTGATGAATGAAACGTAGTGTACTTATAAGAAAACGTATTAAGAAAAGCAAATAATGATTTAGTATTGCCGATATTAAAGCTACTTCTTGAATATGAAATTCTGTGACTCTATTAGAATTTTAGAAACTAATCTAGGCCCTTGAAGGCTCTGACTTACAAGGCTAAATTTTTTATTGTAGGGTCTGATATGGTAAAATTTTAATAAATTAATTCTGCTACCGGTCGGGCTTTGATCTTGGGAATCTTGGACTTGTTTGTTTAACTGTGTATCTAATTAGATAATTAATGAAACAATACGCGCTTATCTTTACAAACTTGAACTATGACGACAGTTCAAGTACCTACCTACTCAATTGGATAAATTATTGCTCCTTTTACAAAAAACTAAAACCCAATATACAGCGTGTTAGGTAGATGGTATAACAAGCCGAAACCAGCTATAAATATATGCATATACATTTATTAAATCATTTATTAAATCACTGTTAACTGCTTTTTAATCTGGCATTCTTTCGTATTGTACCTACAGTATTGCTAAAAGCGGCCGCTTTTGGCGTTAGTGACAAATTCGACTTTATAAACCACTAGAGGTAATTTGCTAAAATGATACTGTTCTAGTTTTTTGAGATTTGATTTTGTTTAGAAGTAATAAAATTTAATCAATTGGGGGCAGCACATAGCACACTAGTAGACACCTTAATGAAGCGATTATCGTAAAATCCTCGTTTCGAAGAGGCTACTTCCAGCAGTGTACTGAAGTGAGCTGATGATGACGATAATGCTGGTTTTAAGAGGACTAGTAGACCTAAGTGGCCTTGAGAATCGTGAGCACACATTCAAACGCCGCGCCGCCTACAGCAATATTCTTGGCATTGGCTTATTTCGAACCACTGAATATTATAAGTAAAACAACTAAAAGGCGAACGTTGCACTGTACCACCAGTCCTCTAATTTAAAAAATGATTTTAAATTACTCAAGCAAGAGTAGGTTAAAGAGAGATTCAACAAGCGTTTAAAAAGTTATCTAACTACGATAACGAGCCCGTTAAAAATATCTACGTAAGATAATTATGCTATCGTCACTAATGTTTTATCTGCATTATTAGTTTCAGTTTTTATCTTTAAACTCCATTCTTTTCAGTTTATTGACAAGATTAAAATAAAAATATTACTAATATCTGTTGTAGAATCAAGTTTATGTATAGGATTGTAGGGGTGGTTTCTGGCAGTCTGTGCAATTGCATACGAATAAAATAAGTCAGCGAATTAAAAAAACCAAAGGTAAATTTAAAATAGACAGGCAATATTATTAGATTAAGATAGGTACAGAAAGCAAGTCATAAAATAAAAACTTTTATGTAAGAGAGAATTTAGCTTACATAATCAAATATTTATTATAGCTTCAAAGCTGTTTTAAATATGTGATAACGAAATCGTGACCTTTTCTGTTATCAATATAATATTATGTCAATGATCGCTTTTTGTGTTACTAAAAATTCCTATCTACTAACACCCAAATAGATTGAATCAATAAAAATAACAATCAAAGATTTTGGACATAAACTTGTGTTGTACATGAATTAACCATTATTAGATGTATATAAGGTGATATTAGAATAGTATATAATTATGTAATATTATTATAAATTGGTCAAAATACAGAAATTAATAGATATAAATATTCCAAATTGCACTTACCTATGGACGTGTTCCCTAAATATTTTAAAATATTTTCTAGTACTGGAAATAATTTTTTGCCGAATTTTCTTCTCAATAAGCTCGTTCCAAACAAATAAGTTGCATCTTAATGTCCAATTCTCAGTTTTAACGAAGTGAATAGTTCAAATGTTGCGCCGTGACAGCGTCTTGATAAGTAAGTGACATAAAAATCAATTTGTTTCAGAGTGACAACAGGAACTGCGGCGCTAGATACTTTTTACTTTTTTCTTTATATAATATCCCTGAGATATATTTGTAAACTTTATACAAACATTTTGTAAAACTAAATGGATGGATAGATGGATGAAAATTTTACAATTTATCAGTATTAATGATTATTATATGAAAAAAGAATTTCACATGACTATTTTTTTGAAATGGCAACGTTTGTATTTACGCATTTACCGTTTAACTTGAAGTTTTAAAAATATGTTTAAATTCTAAAACAACTATAAATTTAAAGAAGAAATCTGTGAAAATTAATAAAACACTTCTTAATTTCCTTTTTAGGTGATAAGTTAAATAAAGAAAGTAACATGACAGAAAACTAACATCACTTGTCACAATGCCTGAAACGGAATTTTAAAAATTACGTCTTTGCCAGCAGCAAAAGCAAAGGCGGTCCAAAAATAATTTTACCTGTAAAAATAACCTTATCTAAGGTTTTAAGATAATTGAAAATATGTCTTTAATAAGCAGAAATGTTTTCCGTGCGCTATTGCAGGTAAGCTTTTGCGCTATGAGTAAAATTTACTGTAAAACATCACAATAAATTTCTATATATAATGTTTCGTAACTACTGTGCGTTTAGTGGTATTTTTTAAATTCTTTGCCGTAAAAGGTCTTAATATTTTTGGTTTTACGATACATTTTTAACAAAAATTGTATTATTAACTTCTTTGTAATGTATTAATGTATCTCAAGGATTAATTGTACCTATATCACGTGATAAAGTGATCATTTTACAAGGGAACATTGCTTGAAAAATTCTCCTCTAGAGTTTATAACATGTTAATTGAAACATTTATGGGCCTTGCTAATATATATTTTATATTATATTACAATAAGAAGAGTAATTTTGTTATTTTTAAATTGCCGACATACCTACATTCAGTTGTTTTTTTTTTATAAGAAAGTTTTGTCAAGTAAAAGCTTATCTTAAAATCTACCGCATACACTATTTTTTTTTATCTATCATTGTGATTTCTCATTCATTTTTTATTTAATTTTTTAAATGTGGACAACATCACATACATTGTTCTGATCCCAATTTGAATAACTATTTAAAGCATTCGTATTTTGGATACCAGAAACAACGAAGGTACCACAGACACCCAGACCCGAGAAAATGTAGAAAAACACATTTTTTCTACATTGACCCGTCCGGGAATCGAACCCGGGACATTTGAATCTAATGTGGGATTAATCCCTCGATCGTGAGTTATTCCAGACACAATTGAAATCGTGTTGTTATCGTGGCACCCGAGTGCCTCCTGGGGGTTGTGGGATTAATAGAACACTGTCATAAATGTTGCTAAACCATTGTAAAACTATTTCATTGCACCTCATTTTAATAACCTATTTAGGTACCTAATATAGATACAAAAAATACTTTTGTTTTAAGATTCGTTGTTAAGAGAATGTTTATTTTTTACACAGGGATCACAACATGTAGGCAAAGGCGTCCACACTAGTGCGGTAAATGCGGACAAAAACGTATGTTTTGCACCACATTCCATCAGCACCCTGGTGAGACCACTAACCATCCTTACTAATTGCAAGTTTGTGTAGAAAGTCGGCAATTAATCAAATATTTTTATTGGAAAATCTTACTTATTCTGTTTATCTGATTACTAGGTTTTTATTCTTCAAATCTGGCTAGTATCGATTCTGTCATGAGTATTCAATGAAGGAGTATCGGTTCTTCACTTCGTCCTCATCAAGGAGATAATTACTATTATAATTGTGTGATTCACAAACGTCTTAAAAATATTATTAATTTCCTTGTATTTGCTTCATTGCTGATTTTCTTAACCATTTATCCAAAATAAATGTTGTGATTTGTAACTTCCACAGAATATACTTCTGTTTTTAATTGTAGGACAATATGTAATAGTGAAATAAGAATATAATGAAGGTTTTTTTTTTTTCGATTGGGTGCCGATTAGATTAAACAAAAAAAAAAGTGTTGTTAAGTTATTGGTGTACAACACCATAAATTAGATATTTATTTTTTTAAATTGTTCTCGTGCCAGACTTAAGTATTAAGGAAATTAAGAAATTATTATTGACAAGTTCATTATTGTCTAATTTCACAAAAAATGAAGAAAACAAGGCACAGAGTAAGGTTTAGGGTTTAGCATTAGTATGGCATATATTATTGATTTGAAGCACAAATTATAATTTTTCTTATTTTATTTTATATGAGTTAGTATTTACAGGTTCTTCATCTGAGATAAGTGTAAGGTTTTTACTATGTATTGATGCATGCACATATTTGTGTTATACATGTATCCCTGTTTATACAATATTGTTAGTCATTCTATTCTAAAACATAATTTTTTTAATTGTTTATTTATTTTAATTTTCCAAATTATTTATTTATTTTAATTTTCCAAATTATATTGTTTTCCAAACTTTGAAATGTTGCCTGCCGTTTATTAACATGTTATGATTAAATGACCTTTAAATTTATTTGATGTTTTGTTAGCACAGTTTAGCTTTGCACAAACAGAAATATCTTTTTTTTCCAAATTTTATTTGAATAGGATGACTATTACATAGCATGAAAGCTGGGTGTCCTAAATCATAGTTGTCAAACAAAAAAAGGGAAAAACATTATCTTTAAATCTGATTGGAAGGGAAACAAAAATTGCTAATGTAACGAGATTTAGCATGAACCTCCCGCAGCTTATTGATACCTGTTTGATAACAGTCCAAGTCAAAAAAGTATAAATTTACACAATTAAAATATGGGCAAGCAGAAACATTGATAGAATAAAAAAAATCTAGAGTGATTTGAGCATTGGCACTGGCACATTGGCATATTAAATGAATGTTTTTACATATTATTACTAACACCTAAAGAATAAAATAAAGCTTAAAAAGGATATTTAAAAAAAAGAAATTGGATGTAAGGCTGTAAGCAGGCTTTTTGTGAGAGCAACCTTTGTGTCGTCCAAATGTAACGTTTAACTTTTAACTATAACTTAAGGCAATAATGGCCTTATACCGAGTCTCCTGCAACAGTTTTTTTATTTGCTTATTTAGAATTAATAGAAAGTTAAATATTACAGTGGTGGTACACTACCAAAACTGTTTTTTCTTATGTAAATCCGTTTACTATCACTTTTAAAGTATGATGTGGAAATTGACATATTTTGTTTTGACACATTTCTGTGCGCAGGAGACTCAGAGTATTAAGATTTTTTTTATTAGAACAACTTCATAATATATCATTATATAATTTTAATAATGTCATTGGTAAGTAATTTTCTGTGAGTATTACTAGATAGTTAAGAGCTACTACGCGTTCGTTTCGAGTTGGCCGCTACCACCCTCCCCGCCACACCGCACCACGCTCCTTGACAGACCCTATTAGTACCGTTTGCAACAATCGCAACATTTCGGATAAAGAACTTTAGGTGAGCCACTCAGGGCCGTCTTTAACCTATTGGAGGCCCTGGGCATGTTAGGATAATGGGGCCCCTATGACTTTGACAGAACACTATTTTGTTAGAAAAGACAAAGAAACATAGACGTCGAAAAAAATTCTCAAGGACATCCACACAACTTGTCCATGGAAACTCAAGGTATTAAGGAGGAGAATTTGGATCCATCATACCACACTTATTTGTTAAGTATGAAAAGAATCGTCATGTTGCGAATGCCTTCTCTGTCTATGTTGCGAATGGATATTTGACAAATTATTGTTTTTATGTACAATATACGGAAGTAATAATAAAGAAGTCTTCATTTATGATAAAAAAAACCTCAATGTGAACCGAAGTTCTCAAAAAAACGATCAGATCACAAATTCCATTGTTTTATTAAAGCCATTGTAATTAAATAAAATATGTACATATTATTAGCATTTATATACCTAACTAATGTGGCATAAATTATTCTTGGACATCGATATTCAAATCAGGGCCGAACTTGTATGGGATTCCATTCCACCATCTCCTTAAATATAAAGTCAAACACATATGGTTTCAATTTTCTATGAAATTTCTCAATTAAATAAATTGGTTAATTCAAACTTGGAGCTTCATGCTTCGCTTTGTTCGCTCAATTTAAATGGAGCGAGTTACACCGATGATTTTTCTTTATAATGTGTATGTAAATTTTTGGGCGAGAGTAGAATAGCTTGAGCGCATTTAAAAGCTAGTAAGTTGGTATTTTAGTCAGTAATTTAGGTTCGATTTCTTCGAATTAAATAAGTTTCTAGAGTTTTTTAATTCGGGATTTATACCATGTACTTTAGTTATTATGATTTTCCGATGAAAGTTTAAATCAGTATATTAAATAAGTTTTTTGGTAATAAATATTGGTTATCGTTTGATGATCTGACAGGAACTAGGAACTTTGTATTTTATCTGAGAGGGGCCCCTGTCGATCGCGGGGCCCTGGGCACTTGCCCAAAGTGCCCACTGGGAAAGAGGGGTCTGGAGCCATTATGGAATCCCCTCACACCACGAATGATTTCGATTTAATTTGTGTACACAGGTCTCTGCACCTCCTCGAGATTGTCTGTGCATTAAGAATAAATAAATAATCGATTGTAATTTCTCCATTTTATTTATTTTTTATAACTCACATATCTTCTAGGGCGCAGGTACATATTATTTTGTATCTCCATCAAATCAAACCAAGATGTATAGAAATGATAAAAAGATATTGCAATAAAAACACGATTATTTCTTTTTGCCAACGGTACTGCTATATATGCCTGTGACGTCATTTTGTAACGGTCATCGACGGCCATCTCGAAGCGAACGGGTAGTACTTATAGTTTAGGCTCTGTGATTTGACTGTCATTGTAATAATGTAAGGCAATACAAGATAAGGTTCATCCTCTTTACTCAAATTGACATAAAATCGCTATGAAAATGATAAAATCAAGTTATTGGAATTGAGTATAAAACATTTAGCACTAAAATATTCTTGTGATGATAATAAGACAGCAAGACTATTTCGATATGTCTTTGAAAAGATATTGTCATAAAACATAGTTGTAAAATCAGTAAACATTTATCAATTCTTACTGTAGGCAATTGATCATGAACATTATCAGCAGTGATAAAAACATGAGTTTCCTGTCTTAATCACTTATGTAAAATTGGAAATGTTATCATAATTTTTGTGTTGCAGTCACAACTCATAACTGGTCAAAACCAATTTTGATTTTTGGAATCTATTTAAACTCAAAATAATCGTAATATAAATATGGTTAGTTTGGCTTTGGCACTGTTCTTTATTCTTTTTGCGATGTTTTGGTTGCTGTTTTGACGTGACCTTACAATTAGCTTGAATTGGTTGAGTAACCACAACTACAGGGGCAGTCATAAGCTAAGTCGGAGTCCTACTTCCAGAGTAACCTCTGAGTGGAATTGCAAGGAGTCTTACTTTGGAAGGAGCGAAGGCATAATGACTTCCGTGTTTAATGTAGTTTTTTTGATCTATAGAAACGTAATTTTGCCAAAGATTTAGTGAAGCAATAGCAACCTTTGACGTCACTAGTACCCGAAAACAAACCAGATTGATTGGTTAAAAGTTTGTTTTTACAAATATTTGATTATTGAAATAGGATAAAATAAAAAAAAAATTGTATGTGTCAAGTACCCAATCGTCTTCACACGTTTGGCTGCTGCAAACCACTTTTCGTTAAATGCAGCTTACCGTTTTTTTTAAATAAAATAAAAGAATTTATTTCAGGCAATGCCCATATTACAGTGTTAAACAATTACTCCAAAAACTAATCAGAAAAATATTTAAATAATTTATATGAGTGTCTTTGACTAGGTTGACGTGCGTCCAATGCTGCATTATAGCACTGTCCACGTCCAATTTCGCCGCAACACTCTGTAGGAGGTTGTTGGAGCTGCCCCGCACAAATCAGAGATGCTATGCGCTTTCGTACAATAGCCCCAAAGCTGTCTACTCCAGCTTCTGCTAGCACTGCAGTGTCGTCGCAGCCCCATCACAATATGCGTGCAGTTCCGCTGCGTGCGCCATCAAAATCTAAAGCCTAACCAAACCTACATGGTTATGATCAGTTTTGAATAACATCGGCCAAAAATAATTTTGACCGGTAATTAGATTTTGAAATAATTAAAGTACCTATGTACTTATACTAGTTTAGTCAATAAAAAATCTGAAATGAATATCCGAATTAGATATTTTAAATGTAGGTACCATGTATTTCCGAATTAGATATTTTAAATGTAGGTACTTCTAACACGGTTCATTTAATTTGTAAAGAAACTTAACAGCTAACCAAACTCTATGACTAACTTAAGCCTCGTCTAATCGATATTGTCCTGATATAGCAATCGCAGGTGACGAAGGAGGGTCGTATCAAATGTACACTCATCCCCGGCGATGGTGTCGGCCCTGAGCTGGTATACTCCGTCCAGGAGGTCTTCAAGGTAACTAATAACGCTTTTAATTCTGACATTCTTTCGTATTGTACATTATTGCTAAAAGCGGCCGCTTTTGGCGTTAGCGATAAATTTGACTTTATAAACAACTGAATCAGAAGTTTACTGTGATTCAATAAATACTAGAGGTAATTTGCCAAAATGATACTGTTCTAGTTTTTTGTGAATTGATTTTGTTTAGAAGTAATAATTTAAAATCAATTGGGGCCAGCACATAGGTCTAGTAGTCCCCTTAGTAAAAAGTAAGATACGATAAGTAATGATACTAGCTATTTATTGTAATCAGTCGGCGAGCATCCCCGTGGACTTCGAGTCTTTCTTCTTCTCCGAAGTGAACCCCACGCTGAGTGCTCCCCTCGAAGATGTCGTCAACTCGATCACTAAGAACAAGATCTGCATCAAGGTAACTGTTATTCCGCGGTGTAGTGTAAATGGTCAAGCCGAAACCAGCCTAAAATTTGAGGCATAGAAATACTGTGTCAAAGCCAAACATTTCCTATTATTTAAATCTGTAAATAAATAATTCACTAAAACTGGTTTGTAGAATTGTATGAATTGAATTGTATGGAAAAATATGTTTTTAAATTTCCGATACAATTTTTTTGCCTTTGCCACAATCATTATTAATGTGTGGGTTGATTTCGGCTTGTTATACCATTTTCCTAACATCAGACTCTTCTAGCTCACCAGACTCTACTTAGGATTTATGCTGATTGAATATTTTTTTATGACAGCTGATCAAATAAAAAAGCCGTGTATACCCAAACAACCTATGGTTATTTTTAATAATATAAGTTAAAGGTATCTCTTATCTGACGACAAATGAATCGTATTTAAAAATAAAACTAGCTTCTAAATGCATGTGCTAAAGTTATAATCTAAAAATACCCAATACCTGTGTCCTTTTTTTAGGAATACACATGCGAGTATATATTGTCTTGGAAATTACAGGAAAAATACAGAGTGTGTGTAAAAAACCACATGCGAGTATATATTGTCTTGGAAATTACAGGAAAAATACAGAGTGTGTGTAAAAAACAAGAATATTATTTTAGGAGGAATTATTGTAACTGATTTATTTATTCTAGTGTGTGGAAACGTGTATATTTTAGGAGGTAATAAAATCCCCGACATCAACAACCATATTAATTCGTAGGGTATCCTCGCCACGCCCGACTTCTCTCACACCGGCGAGCTTCAAACATTGAACATGAAGTTGCGAAACGCTCTAGACTTGTACGCGAACGTTGTTCACGTGAAGTCCCTTCCCAACGTGAAGTCCCGCCACAGCAACGTCGACTGTATAATCATCCGCGAGCAAACCGAGGGCGAGTACTCCGCGCTCGAGCACGAGTCTGTTCCCGGTGAGTCGCTGGTGATACACAAACATACCAACAATGGATTAGCTAAGCTACAGCACACAGTTATTGGCTATATCGATATTGCTGATCGTTAATAAATCAGATCATTAACTTTTATTTACAGTATATATATATATATCTGTCTCTTTCAGATACTTTAGGAAATCGGTATGAGTGATAGGGACAGATGAATTCGAATATACGGACATTGTGTTGCAAAGTAAGGCCTAAGGTGCGAGTTGAAATGTGAACAAGATAATTTATGGCAAGGATTCGGTCAATGACAGTTTACCAGAGAGCAAAATATTGGCCTGCGCAGACGAGGGACTTTTCTCCGTGGCGGAGAAAAAAGCACGCTCCGCGAATAAAAAGTCCGCCGCGGATTTACCGCGAACTCACGCACACGGTGTGCGATCATTTGTTCGTTTATCGTCGTGCATACGTACGTCACAGTCGAGCACACAACGCGGACTAAAGTCCGCCATGTGCGTTGCTTCGCCTAGTCACACGCACGAGTTCTATTTTTTTCGGGGACTCCCCCGTATTTTTGTCCGGTCCGCTCTCTGCATGTCCTTGGTAATTCAGGGGACTTTTTGTACGCGGTACTTTTAATCCCTCGTTTGCGTTACTCGATACAGTTGTAATGTAAGAGATCGATTTTAGCAGACAAAAAAGTCCGCGGACAAAAATCCCTCGTCTGCGCAGGCCATAAAACTGATTCAGTTTTATATTGCTCCCTGCGCTACATTTGCTGAATTATAATGTTTTTATTTTGTAAAATTTTAATGAGAAAATGTCAAGTTTACTAACTTAACTAATCGCAAAGCTTAGAAATTGGTTGGTATTTTGAATTACTTAAAATAAAGTATAGATAATTTAACTTAAAATAAAATGAATAGAGGACCTTTTTTAATTAAATACTTATCTATCTTTTATATATGTAATCCTTGGAAGTCCTCCAGACCATAGCTGCTGCTATTCCATATACATATTTCGAATCTGGAAAGAAATTATTATGCCCTAATATAAGTAGTATTCATAGACAGTCGTAATCTTCCTAACGGAAACGTCTTTGCTTTTTCCGAACTATTGGTTTGGTCTTTGCAAACATACATATATTTTTACATGCAAATTAACGTTTAACCCGTCAATTTAACAATAAAACTTTCACCAGGTGTCGTGGAGTGTTTGAAAATCGTCACCGCACAGAAGTCTGAGCGGATCGCAAAGTTCGCGTTCGACTACGCCGTCAAGATGGGCCGCAAGAAGGTGACGGCCGTGCACAAGGCTAACATCATGAAACTGGGCGATGGACTCTTCCTTCGTTGCTGCGAAGACGTAAGTCTGACTTGAGGCGACTACTGGAGCTAAGTGCTGTCCCCAATTGATTTAATTTTATTCCTTCTATGCAAAATCAATTCTCAAAAAACGCTAGAACAGTATCATTTAAGCAAATTACCTCTAGTATATAAATACTAGAGGTAATTTGCTTAATGATTCAATAATTATCACAATAAACTTTTCATTATGTTGCATAAAAAGTCGAATTTGTCGCTAACGCCAAAAGCGGCCGCTTTGAGCAATTATGTACATAATACGAAAGAATGCTAGGATAGGCAGGTAACGTTATTATAGAGGGTGTAGTTTTCAATACGAGCGGTATTTTCAGAGGTGATTATGTACCTTGTACTGATCATAAATCAAAAAAAAAATGAGTTCGTTTTTTTTTAATTATTAAATAATCATGGTTTTCAAAGTAGACCCTTCGATTTGCGTAGTAGGACTCTGTCACAAACATTAACGCCGCCTGCGCGGCGCTGAGCGTGCGAAAAATCGATTTTAATTTTTAAAAAGGGTTAGGCTAAATCAACATGAAAGCTCAGGGTTCGATTTCCTGCACGACGACTTTTGCTCATCAAACAATTGAAACTAATATTAAATTTAAAAAATTTTAAGATCCAAATAGATTCAGGTTCGATTCCTGACTGAAGGCTCAAATCGTGATCGACCAGGTGACCTGGTCATTTAGCAAAAAAACACTTAATTTTTAGGTTGACCCAGATAGGTACCTAGTGTAAGTTTGAGGTTCGTATTTCGGTTCCCGATTGATCGCCCTTTGGTACTTAGGTATGTTTGTCAGTCCTTAGCCCGATTGAAGTAGGAAAGGAACCAAGCACGTGAAATCAGTTCCTTTACAAATAGCTATTTACACATTCGGGAATAACGCAGACGGCAGATAAAGAGAGTTAAGCAAGCAATGACGACAAGTTAGTAGGTAGGTACCTACCTACCGCTTGCCTACGCGATTCGCACCGTGCTTTGCTTACAGTGCAAACAGTTTGCAGTATCTAACGCGCCACAGTACAGTAAGGGTTTAACACAAAATATTCGCTTAAAATTTCAGTTTATTTTTTTTAATTAATTGGTTCCTGGTGCTTGTTCTATATGCGATCATGAGCTGTGTTTATAAATTCCGCTCGTATTGAAATCAGCACCCTGTCTGTATACTAGCGGACCCAACAGACGTTGTCCTGTCTTAACTATAATATTGATTACGAAATGGTATAATAAAAGAATGTAACCAATTGTTTATTATTATTATGCTTTGTGACACAGAAGAAGGTTGTGTGCAACCTTCTTTGTTTGTTGTTTCTGGCAGGAAAATAAAATAGTTTTATTGGTATTACGCATGGGAACAGGCGACATTACTGGCCATGTGCAAAATTATTATTTTTTTACCTCCTATTTGTCTATATTTGCAGCACGCATTCTGTCAATGTTATGTCAAACGCCATTCACTTAAAATGTTTAAATTGTCAGAAGCGATAAAGGTTACATATAAACAATTTAGTATGGTGATTAAGTTTTCTTTAATTTTATTATTTTCCCCGCAAATTTCTTATTTTTTTCTTTCATAAGAACATTCTCCTGACAATAACAAACAAAACAAAAAAAGAATTAGCGAAATTGGTCCAGCCGTTCACGCGTGATGCGATGACCAAGGGAAATAGGGACTCATTTTTATATATGATTTATGCACTGCCACTATAAACAACTTTTCCAGATTGCAAAACTGTACCCGCGCATTCAATTCGAGAAGATGATTGTGGACAACTGCACCATGCAGATGGTGGCAAACCCTAACCAGTTCGACGTGATGCTGACGCCCAATCTTTACGGCAACATCGTAGACAATCTCGCCAGCGGACTAGTTGGGGGCGCTGGGGTCGTCGCCGGGGCGTCTTACAGTGCCGAATGCGCCGTGTTTGAACAGGTACGTGGTATAAAAAGTTGACAAGAGTGAGTTGGGGTGGTGGGATCTAGTGGTCCAATGGCATCTTTGGTTTTCTAACCAATAATGACGGCTAACAGATCCCTCTGCGGTGGTAGGCTTCGTAAGAGGCTGCCTGAATGCTACCACCCTCCTGCCGGAGTCCAGCATCAAACAGTTTTTCTGTGTTCCGCTGGTGTTTGGGGTAAGCTCGCTCCATCTTAGGCTTCTTCTTAACCGTATAGTTAAGTATGTAGTCAAGAGCAAACCTATTATTTATAAAAAAAAAAAACAAAATTCAAAGCAAAAATGGCGTTCCGTTTTTACCCTTTGGGTACGAAACCCTAAAAAAGTCGCTAACAGTCTAGTGGGGGCACTAGACTGTTGGCGACTTTTTTAGGGTTAGGGTGCCGAAATAGTCGCCGAGGCGTCTTACAGTACCGAATGCGCTGTGTTTGAACAGGTACGTGATAATAAAAAGTGGACAAGTATGAGGCGGACTCCAATCTTAGTGCCGATTGCGCTGTGTTTGAACAGGTTCGCTATAAAGAAAAGTGGACAAGTGCGAATCAGACTCGCCTACAAAGGGTTTAGGGTAAATTTTTAGGTACATAATTAGTGGTTTAGTAGGTAATCGCGTTTTGATTTTTAATTTAATAACAAATGTACAGTTTTCGACAAAAGCCTAAACCAAATATTCAGAGAATAAGGTTTGAAGTATGGTTTTCATTTTATGGACATTGCCTTAAAAAGGGAAAAATAGAAATGAAAGATAGTTTACGGATTTAGAACGCGTTTATTTTTGATTTAACCCGACGTTTCGAACCCTTTACAGCGTTCATGGTCACGGGTAGACTAAGGTGTTATTCGTCTTTAAGATGGTAATTTTTAAATTTTATACATATTATTTATTGAGAAAGTTACAAAATCGACTTACATAAAACAAAATCAGCAACAAGCGTCGTCACATTAACTATTCTATAAATATGTATAAAATGTCACAAAAATACATCACACGGAACAGCCGCTCCAAGGTTTATCTTGACCACAACGAATCCCCACTCCGCGCCCCGATCGACCCAAAGGTTCCCATTATGCTAGTAGCATTTCCACGTTGAATAGCTATGGAAACCTGTTGTACCAACCAGGACCCAGAGCGGGGGTCATTGCCCCTATCTCTTAGTCTTCGTCCCAACTCCCTAAAAACCTCGCGTGCCTCATCACCCTAAGGCCCAGCCGTCTCCACAGCGATCGGCACAAAATCATATGCGGTCTCCAAAGCAGCATATTTGGAATGTTTTAATTTGGCGGCATTTTCCGCAGCTGAACCCGCCGATGTTACGGTATGCCGTAAATGTGACGCAGCAAAGGTGCTAACGCATGTTGCGTCCCATAAAAGACAGCGACCTCTTCGCCAAGGAACCAATGTAAGGCCGTCGGGTCTCTTGCCATCCGTACGTGGCAAACCAGGTGGCTCCAAAACACATGGTACATTAACTGATACCATGGCTCGACGCACAATTTCATTGATGGAATGGTGCCTCGGGAAACGCCCCGCATATCTCTGGCAACTTAGCCCATGGTGACCGTTCTCCTCTACTATCACGCCACAAATACAGCGATGAGCTTCACATATCTTGCAACCTAGTCTCAAAGCCACCGCTATTCTTAATGAATCGTTATCAAGAAGCGTACCAAGTTGAGGAGACGGCAAAGCCTGAAGCCAAGCACCAGACTCAGGCCTTGACACTGCTTTAAGACGCGCCAAATCCGCACCGGAAACACCTTCTACGATGCGAGCGTAGGACAGCTTGCAAACAATGTCGTCCCATCCCTTCTGAACACTACTGGTTTTTCCCCAGTTGTGCAGATCATTGCCCACTTCTCCAAGGCCTCAGAAACGAAGGGCAAGCGGATGTTGTTGCCATCGAGCGATAACATACGAGCAACAAGATTCAAAGACTAGATTTAGACTAAAGATTAATAACGACGATAAAAATTAGAGGCGGTAGTTAAACATTTTTTCAAATTACCATCTTAAAGACAAATAACACCAAAAAGGGAAAAATAGGTATATTATAAGCAATTGTCATGCTTCAGAAGGCACGTTAAGCTGGTCCCGTCTTCTGTTTCAAAAAGGAAGTCGTTAAATAAAGTCACGTCAGAGCCTGTAACATACCAGAATATTCTAGAAGGATCAACACGACAATTAGTATAAATAATGTTCGCACGTTTCAGGGCGCTCGTCACATCTTCTCCGGCGCGGTGGGCAAGAACATCGCCAACCCGACCGCCATGCTGCTGTGTTCCGCCAACCTTCTGTCCCACGTCAACCTGCACTCGTACTCCAAGATGATCAAGAACGCCATCAACAAGTTAGTACTAGCTCAAAATACATGACTTTTTCATCACCGACAAAGTTTTTATGGACGTTAAGTATCGTATTTAGAACTCATTTATGAAGTTAAAAATGTAGGTCACGTTTTGTCCCGAAAATATTTTTCGCAACATAGTTTTAAATTTTAATGGTCCTAAGCCTGTGAAGGTATAAAGGGAAAATCAACAACTTATGAACAGTATCGTAATGAATGAATGATATGCGCATCCCGTAAAATAGTGTTGCTAGGAAGCCGTATCAAAAATATTTTGATTTTTGGCGGGCATTTTCTAGGTTCTTTGTCCAGACATTTTAGAACTGGGCTATACCAAAAGAAAAAAATAAGTTATTTGTTTTTGTCTCGTAGATTTATTTATGTATTAAGGGCCTGTTTCACAATCGCTGCGTAAAGTTCTGGGTAAGCTACTTCGACCCTATCTGCTCAGTAAACTTTTTTTCACGTTTCACAATCCCTGAGTAGGGTTAATCACCACTTTATCTGCTCGTTAAGTTAATCACCGGATGCACTGCCAAGTACCCTTTTACTTGACAAGTAAATTTAAAAAGATAACCTCAAATACGTCATTTCCAAATTTTCATCAACAACAAGTTATTTTATTATTTAAATGGACAGTTTTGCAGTCATTGTAAAATAACACAATGTTCGTAATGGTAAATTCAATGCAAACAAAATCACCACACAAAAAGTACTAAACGTCAGCAAATTTGACATTTGTCATTTACTGACTAACTGACGTTGACTCGACATAGACTTTTTGTTGAAACCTCGTTGCGTTCCATTCTTACAGAAACATTGATTTTAGAAAAGGTGAAATGACTCATTTACATTACAGTGTAAACATTTTTTGTACGAATTTATTGTTTTTATTACTTATAATCATAACAAAAAATATTTTTAATGATAATAATTCTGTGATTACTATACTTTATAGAAACACATAAATTATTCTTACCTTGAAACGAAACGTAACTTGTAGGTAAGTATTAATTATATAATCTTCACTTTAATTTACTGATTGGATGATTGTAAAACGCAAAGAAAGTTAACGAAAGGATTTAACCTCTATGTAATTAACTCGTTGAGTAACTACTTAAGCCTTTACTTAATGATTGTGAAACAGACCCTTAATCTTGTATAGATATAACATAAAAGAAACACTTTTACTTGACAGATAAACGTCCTCGTCAAATAAACTGCGCCCACAAAACATTTGGGCGAATATTCATTTGAAATATTTATTCATATTCGACTATTGCAACAGTACGATAAACATTAGTCTCTGAATGAGTAACAGTCCTAACCCGCCTACAATCATGTATTGCGTTACAAGATACGGCAACACAATAAGTATTCATAAAATCACATGGACAAAGCTCGCTGACGATTAGTTGCATCAAGGTCCAAACTTTTACGCGAATACGGGTTCTCTTTTGTGTAGCCATCTTTTTGGCTTGGTTACACTTCTAGGATTATTTGTAAGATAAAATGAATTTCAATGAAAAGTTATTGTTGAATAAAACCTAACAACCAATTTCCCCCAGGGTTCTAAAGGATGGCAAAGTAAGGACAAAAGACCTTGGCGGTCAATCTACCACGAAGGACTTCACCTACGCAGTCATCCACAGCCTCGACCATTAAGTAACAAAGAACAGGCCCCTATTCGCGTGACCGAATCGTATCACAATCTTAATTGAACGACAGGTTTTTGACAGTTCTAATATGGGCTAAATGTCAAAACTGCGATTCGGTTACGCGAATTAGGCCCCAGACAGACTAGTGTTGTTGGAGTTTTTGCCTTGACTATCGATACTTTTAGTGACCTAATAATTTGACACGTGTGATTCTTATAGAATTTCAAAGTACAAAATAATAACAAATCCAGTACAAAACTATATCGATGTTTATGGAAAAGATAGCATTCCACTTTAGCCAATGTAGTCTAAGTTTAAATTAGATAATACTCGTGCTATCTTTTACATAAAACATTAATTTATGTTCATTAGTAATGGTTTCTATCAGTTCAATCAACACCTGCCTATAAGACTATCTTCCAACTAATGACTTATAAAGGTCAATTATCGATAACTACTTGAACCAACTCAATTCAACAACGCAACAACCCATTGTGTAGCTAATAAGAATATTTATTTTTAACCTTATTTTGTCTTAGATCTGTCAATGAATTTTACAACAATCAGTTTTAATTACGCAGTATTTTTAATTGTTTAAGTAGAAAATCGACATTGTTATCAAATGTAAATACCAATAAAACAAAATTTGAAATTAGTTACTGTATTTTATTAGTTTCTGTACCAAACTCGAAACCTTTTAGACTTTAGTTTTTAACGTAAACTACTATTGAAAGGTATGGCGACTAACACTGGGTTATTCATCACTTACAAGATATCGGCTGATGTCTGGTTCGAGTGGTGTTTATTATGAGAAGGCAAGTTCGGTAGGGACTAGTTGAGTGTTCAGTCGTACGCGCCGGGTTGCGGTATAACTCTCGCAACAGCTAGCTTTTTCACTCTATCTGATATTACGTACTTCAGAGCACCTTTAGGAACCTGGAAAAAAATCCCAAAGTTTAAATTAATTGAGACATAAAAAGATCTATATAATTCTCGTTCAAATTTACAAAACTATTCATAATGATCTGATTTTCGACGAATAATTCCGATGGGTTTCATGATTGTGGCTTGTATTAACAAATAATCGTGACTGAAATTCTTATTGTCAAGGAAGAAAATTCATAACGGAGCTTACCTTGACAGGATCTCTGTACCAAGCCTCCTGCGATAGCCTCTTATAGATCTTGAACTCTGGCCTGGAGCATATCTGGTTGATCCTTGGTAGTAATTCGCTCAGTGGTTTGATGTTTCCTCTCTGTATTAAAAGAAGAATCGAATTCGTATATAAAAATATTTAATTTGAGGAGTCGGCTAAAATAATGTATTCATGAGCCACAGTTGTGTTTCAAGTAAGTGTCGGAAGTAATTCAACTGTGTCCGAACATTAAAAATGAACTATTTAATGTTGCTGTTTAACTTTAAAGCTTGTATTTGTATACTTATTTAAGACTGACTAGTCTCTAACACTTTAAGAATACGGGCACACCGGATTTCGTAAATTAGCTACAAATAGCTGCGTTATGTTGAATAAGGTGTTAATTATAAAAGTTTATAGGATCTATCACAGAAAATGGAAAAAGGTTGGAAAGGCGATGTAGGCGGAGCAGGCGCGCCACAGAGGTTATGAGCAAATGCTTGTAAGTGAGCGCTGTGATTGGTTTCTTTAGACGTCGCGCAACCCTAGTGGTCGCGTGACGTCAAAAGAATTCGCTTGATTGGCTTTCTTTGAACTCGTTCATTTGTAGTGGGGAGCAAGCAGCGACATCGGATCTCATACAAATGGCGCATTTCACACAGCATTTCTAACATTATTCCATGTTCTGTGGGGACTACCTTGATGGGCGTTGGTTTGAAGATCTCCTCCCTCCTCGGGCCGGCGATCTGACTGATGTAGTCCATGTGTTTCTTCCATTCGCTCTCCGTCCAGCCGCGCTTCTTCTTGACCTCCTTAGTATCCTGCTTCTTCAGATCCAACACGCAGTTGGCCAGTTTAGAGTAGCAGGTCACGTTGGCAGCCTCGATCATTCGGTCGATGCGCTCCATGCGTTCTTGGCTGAACCGGTTCTTGTACATTTTTTTGATGATCAGGAACCGGCTGGAAATTGGATTAGTCAAGTTCATGTTCTTAAAGTAAAAGAGGCTTGCAGTCATATATTATGAGTCCTTAGCAACATGAGGATGGAGGAGCACATACTCAGCTCTATCCAACCCTTAATCTCAGTAAGAGAGACAAGACAAACCGAATAAACCCCATGCCAGGAAGAGTAGAATGCCTTAACGGGTTTTGAAAAATTCACCTACGCATCGTTGGTGACACGGAGTCCAAAGAGTGAAGCAGGCTAAGAACACTGTAGTTGCGTAATATTTTAAGATATCCTTTGTTTATGGGAATGCTAAAGTCCAAAAAATATAATCTTATTGTTGAGTTTTGTCTACGGTTGCGAATTCAACTGCCAGTAAGTATATTCGTGAGTATATTATATACTCAAGTATGACTGTGCTAGAATTTAGTATATGGTTTTGATGCTGAATTTAATGAAGCATATTTTCATTTCTCCTATAAAGTTCACCTATAAATATTTGGATGTTTTAAAGTATGGATTGTAGGTCAGTCAGTCAAGAGCCTTTCAAGCCTTACACTAATAATAGGATCATTACCTCTATTTAGAGATTGTAATAATTCTTATTTGTAATTAAAAATCTCCAAGAGTTCTTGAAAACATTGGTTAAAATTTTAAGTAGTGTATCTTGAGACTACTTTGTCGCGTGGTCGCGTGGTGCCGACCTAACGTACGTATAATGCAGCACTAAGTTTAATTTTGTAAGGTAAGTAAGCACCTCAGTTTCGTAAGGAGTACTGCCAGAAAATGCGCACCAGGGTCTGTCTCCAAAATTTACAACACTGCGGTCACCAACCCAAAGGCGATTATATCAAAATCCTCCTGTTGGACGGACCTATGTTATATGGTTCATCTGAGGCCTGATAGTTTATGATGAAGTGACTTACCGAATGTAAGGCCACGCAGCATCGTTAACTCTGTCCGACAACTGTGAGTTTAAAGCCGACTTTCTTATACCTCTCGGTGTGAGAGCCGGCATACCCTCCCCAGTGTCGATAATATACTTCCTGGGTACGCTCAGGATGTTCAGCCTCTTTGGAATCTTGTAGGGGAACGTTGTCGTTGGCAGGTCGAACTTTGGCTTACCCATTGTAGCTAGCTATTCAGAGAGTTATATGGTGGTAGAGGGGATGGCCGGGTGTTACATTTTATTTATATTTTTCGGTTTGTTTTCATTTTGTGTCCATTTTCGTGCGCTCTCGACGGCGGTGTTAGATTGACAGGTGTCTGAATTTCGAAGTGTTTTTTTTTGTCGTTTTGTAAGGTTGTATATTTCTTTTAGGCCCTACCTATGATATTTAAAAAGTAATAGATATGTTACATGCGCTCTCAATATGCGTCCCTAAAACGTCACAATTGTGACGTCTTTTCAAATCCATGAAAGAGAAAGTAATTGTTCTTTTCACGAGTATGACAAGGACAAAATAAGAATTACGCATGTGTGCAGTTGTTCGCAAGCGGCACATATATTTCGATAGTTTTGTTAGGGCATAACCTATCTATACTTTTTAAATATCATTGGGCCCTACAGAGAAAACTGAAGTGATTACCTACTTACTTGTTCAGATCCTCCTGCCGTGTACTATATCTAGTTTACGACTTTGACATAAACAATCAAAATCATTTAATATGAGAGAATGCCATACTAGCTGCTTATTGCATTGCATTTACCACTTTACATGTTAACGTAGAGATATGTAAAGCATTATTAAGATGCCTTCCCCGCCACAAAATTTACAATATTCGACTCCATCAGTCTCTCTCCCTCATACCAATGTCATAAGAGTAACCGAAAGAGACAGATGCTATACGTATATACGGGCTGAAGTGGGGCAGAGATTCCTTAACTGTACCTAATTGACTAATATTGTTATATATTTTGTTCATATTTATACTCATTTATTGCATATTATAGTGTAGGTACTTCATGGTTTAAAAGTTAGTAAGTCTTGTATAATACTTACAACTTAATGACCCAGCGATAATCAAACAGCAACCTATGGTTTAGGTAAGTGAAACTGAAATAATTGTAAACAATGCTCCGCTAGTAAGGCCTCGGGAATCCACGTCCATACAATTCATATGGTTCTCTATTTTGTCTCATAATTTTTTTATCCATAATCTAACGTGTCATAATGTTTTGTGACCTAATCATCATTTGTCCGAATGATAATTAGCCCTAACTCAATGTCTCATAATATCACTTGCCCTAAAATCGAAATCCCTAAATATAATACATCCTAACTTTTTTTGCTATAAATATTACAATCTATAATATTTAAAAGGCATAAAAGGCTTTTCTATAACAGTTATAAGTCCTAACGTAATGTGTCATAATTTAACGTACCCTCAAGTTAAATAATATAAATATAAAAGGCCCTAAAATCGGTTAGGTTAGGTTAGGATTCAAAAATCGTTTTTTTAAGCTATTGCATAGATTCTATCGAGGGCCTTGAGCGCGGGGACCGAATCCAGAAATTCCGTAACGCAAAAAACCTCACGCTCCCCACTTCGACCGGCCACAGCGGTGATACGGCTGTTCGACGAGGTGCGTGCGGTTTGACGAGGCGTTTGCCATTCGACGAAGTGGGTGCCGTTCAACTAAGTGGGTGCCGTTCGACGAGGCAGGTGCCGTTCGACAAGTTGGGTGTTGTTTGACGAGTGGGGTGCTGTTTGATGAGGTGGGTGCTGTTCGACGAGGTGGGTGCCGTTTGATGAGGTGGGTGCCGTTCGACGAGGTGGATGCCGTTTGACGGGTGGGGTGCTGTTTAACGAGGTGGGTGCTGTTTGACGAGAGGGGTGCTGTTTTTCGAGGTGGGTGCTGTTTGACGAGAGGGGTGTTGTTTTTTATTATTTATTTATTTATTTATTCATTCATTCATTTATTTATTTATTTATTTATGAATTACGCAATAATATGACTATACTTAGGAGCTATGAACAAAATAAAAAGTGGGAAAATAATCGGCAATTTCATACTTTAACCCCTATTATAATTGCATAAGTTGGCGACCATTTGGATCAGCGGTAGTTAACGCTGCTTCTGAGCCATGGGTCGCGGGTTCGATCCCCGCACAGTACAAATATTTGTGTGCATGAACATGTCTGTTTGTACTGGTCTGGGTGTTTTCTATGTATTATAAGTATGTATTTACAAAAAAAAAAAAAAAATATATAAGTAAGATTATCGGTTGTCTAGTACCCCATACGACAGGGTACTTAATACTACCTTAATTTGGGACTAGATGGCTCTGTGTGGCCCAGTGAGGCATGTCTTAAAATATTTATTATTTATTATTATTATTATTATAAGTTGATAAAAATGCTATGCAATAGCTTTACCGCGGCAGTCTCCGAGTGCCACGTCTTTTTTTTTTTTTTTTTTGAGGCGCTCGGCGGCCGCTACCGCGGCACGTTCGCTACGCTCGCTGCGCTTGCTCCACTCTCTCGCCTTCACGCCTTTATAAGGTCACTGTTCTTACCTAACCTAACCTACTGGACTTTGTAGGCAAATAACTATCACAACGTTTTTTAAAATTATTAATATGAGCACCATACTTATCACGCGTGATGTGACTTATAATAACTAATTTAAATGAGGATTACATAACCAAGATAAACCTACTTTTAAACTTAAGTTTTAGGACTAATAGTATTATTATAAACCATCATTCGGACTAACATACATTATACAATTTAACACTTAGGACATGTAAGTGAGCAAGAAAAATTAGGATATCTAATTATTATAGCACCCGATATTATGACACAAAAGCATTAGAATTAAAGACAATTAGACATAATACAATTTCGTATTTTCGAACGAATGGGTAGTGATGATTATAGCAAACGCGTTAGGGATTTTGAATTTCGGACGAACAATTTTCGAAGAAGAAAGGGACTACCAATTCATATTGCCCATGTTTTGAAGGTCAAGAAACGAACTCCGTTTAGTGCTATGGATAAGAAACTTTTTTTAAAGTAGCTTTATCACATTTTAGGTAATATCTAAATGTGAATGTTTGATTATTTAGATATTTCCTTAAATCTGAAAAAGAGTGTGTACTAAACTAAAATCTAACCTTATTTTAGATTTTTGTAAGCGCAGTTTCATAAGGCTTCTTGATATCTAATATGAAATAAAACACACCTTTCTTTTGTAACGTTTGTATTAAACCTTAACATAAATTGTTCTTTCATAAATTCATAACAGAATACTGATCTTCTCAAACGCACAGCAGCCTTATTTCACATCTGTTTCACCTATAAAACCAGTCATGTGAACGACTGATTTACATTTTGAGATCATTTACCATGGAAAAAGCTTACAAGTGTTTAGCGTTGCAAAGATTTCGGTAGTTTATGTAACGTTTTAAAGTCAACTATTTTTAATGATTATTTCCATAAGAAGTCCATAAGAAACTTTGCAACGCCAATAAATACTGAACTAGCGAAAAAATAACAATAACAACAACTTTTTCACGCTGTAGACATGATTTTAACTAACTAAAAATGATATCAGTATAGAAACTTGAAAAATTTTGTCCCGCCTGAGAAATTTTTTTTCAAGTTTATATACTGATATTATAAGTGCAATTAAGTTGCTAAAATATCAAATAAAGTAACCAAAAATGAATTAAAACAGAAACATTTAATAAAAACACCAGGCAACATCATTTCTATCTTTTAAACTGGCTGTAAAAAAACCGTGTTGCAAGTAAATTCAAATTACATCCAAATATATCAACCTCAAACTTTGCAATATAATTTCATTTGAAATACTAGTCTACAACGTCTAAAATGGAATTAAACAAGCAGTATAATTACAAAATAAGAAATAAGACAATTTAATCCATCTACATCTCAAGTACTTTAAGTGCCCATTATTTTTTAATATTGTGAAAGCAAATTAATTGAAATTAAAACAATATAATAGTGTTATAGTATCTGACGTAAATTTTATAGGTGAAAACCAAATAATATGACAAATAGGAATGTCATTTTGAGAGGGGCGAGTGGCGCCAAAACATATGAAGGCCTAAGCCACCTCTACAATAAATTAACATCAATAGTACATAAAACCTTCAAAAAGTTAAGTAAATTTTTCATTCAGAAAATTTTGAGCATCCGTCGAAAAATAAACCTTTCTAAATTGACTGCAACACTGGCTTACAGATACTTCAAAAACTTTTCATAAAAATAAGTTTGTATTCCCACTACCTTACCAGATATGTAGATGTACATTTTTCATAATCATTATTTCATACATTTAATACTCATTACACTTTCTAGGCGTTAACACGAATATTAACAATAGTGTGACTTCAAAACATCTGGCTTACTTGATATCAATTGCGTATAAACGTTTTTGTTCCCTTAGCATTTGTTTCAACGAGAAATAAGATAATGTGGATCCAGGGATGGCAGTAAACATAAATTGCTGATAGGCAGTGTAAAGATTACGAAATATTATTTATAGGTTTTAAAAGAATCTAGGTCGCAAAGCGGGCAATGGTGAGGTCATACTTTGTATTTCCCTGCTTGATGGGTGTCGCTACCGTCGGTATTGATAGAAAACATTTCAAGCAATACATACATTAAGTACCTACAATTAATGTCCTCAACGACTTAAAATTGCTTTGTAAATAACTTGGCAACTCTACTTATTTGAAGTTACACTACTGTTTCGCCTGATCTGTAATGTCGAGATTATTCTAGGCAGCGTTATTTAACGGTGGCATCAATGGTTGCGATGCCGTTGGACTGGGTGATTTCATATACGGGCGTGATGGGGTCTTCCACGATTTTTTTGTGTCGATTTCTTCGGTTGACAATGCTGGAAATACATATACAAATTTCATTAATTGTTTTGGTGTTTGAATATACCTGTGTCCATATAGAAACGGCCAAAGTCGTGAACTGTAAACTGATGACGCAAGAAATAAATAGCATGCAAAATTAGGTTCTAACGATTAGAATGCGACTTCTTTGCTAGCGAGTTAATCTTGTTATCAAGATAAAAGGGCTCGTTAATGCTTAGAAAAACCTTCTAAAAAGGCTTTATTGGAGGTAAACTAATAAACTGTCACTTAAAACGTGAAATTTCGGACATACTGAAAAAAAAACCTTTTAAATCTCGATAACAAATCCTCGAAAAAGTTACACAAATTATAAGGACATTACTGCATACGTGAAATCGCTCTCGATTCGTGAACATAAATGGTCTATTGGTCCGCGATATTATTAAATGGCCGAGTACAAAAAGGCAGGACATTAGCAGCACAGTTTGATACAAGAAACTCTATGCACCACGTCACACCGAATAAGAACACTGCTGCGCCGCTCTGCAATTTGCATTACGTCAAATGCCCGGCCCACGCTTGTATAACTATGGCAGCCATGTTATCATGATAAATCGCGAGCGGGGCAGTAGCAGAGCAGCTAGTGAAGAAGTTGACGTCTGTTGTATTTTTTTAAAGCCGCTGAAGAGGAAACACTACGGGCGAGAGAATTGAAAAATAGGTATTTGTAAAATCTATTGCTGTCGCACAGTGCCAAACGCATTCACCGCAGAGTGTGATAGAGACAACTGCTTCTTGGACCGAAAATACCTACCTAAAACACACCAAATCAACGTTTCGTAGTCCCCCGATTACTTTTCCGATTTAAATACTTTTTTAATTAAAAATTAAAGAAAGGCTTTGGCCGTGTTCGTGTTTTCCTTTTTTTCTAAAATTTAGCCAAATTTGTTTTCTGGATGATTGAACACAGCGGAAAAACTGGCGAATTTTTTCGATTTTTGAGGGTTATATCTTTTTTATTAAGAAACATGCTAATAGTGGCCATAGATTTTTATGATAAAAAATATTGCTCTACTGGCATTATCCAGGAAGGAAACAGGGGACTACGTTTGTATGGAAAAACGGCCGTGGTGTTTCCTCTTAACGCATTACAATGAAAAATCAATACAAATTCTACATCATTCGAGTCCCTGTCGAATGAAACCGCTTTGAAACTGCCGCTGCGTTATGTATGCCGCATGTCGCAATGCTACTAACTTGTTCCGCTTCTGTACTGCCTTTAGTGAGCTCGGTTTTTAAATGTGAGATACTTTGGCCGGATCTAAATATAAAACTGAATGTGCAGTGTTGTGACTGTACATACGCCCCTTTTAAACAAGTGAGACATGTAAAGGATTGTCTAGATATAATTTTATTTTAAAGATATAACCAAAAAGAAAATAGATGCGTAGAAAGAAGCGATAAGAGCCCTACAATGATAGGTCTTTGCAACGCAGCAGACACTTAAAGTATAACACAATATCTCACTAATTATAAAAAATACTCTGTATACACTAAGTTCCGCGAATAATTTGAATTATGACACATTTTGCATTCTCTAGACTGAAACTCTTGAGTTGTTCTCCTAGTTAAATTTAATTGTACTCTGGTCGTACAACCCGCATGCATAGTTTTTTTAAATACAGTGTGTCCGGTTTCGGACTAGCGATATTTCAATATCAGAATCTGGGTGGACATTTATCGAAAAAAAAAACCTTGAAATGGGAGGCGCCCCCTCCCCTAAAAAATGGCAAATTGGAACTTCGAACGCTTTTCTTATGTTTAGTACTCGATTATGTTTTGCAATTAATGTTTACTAGTTGCATGCTAAGTTAATACCGATTTACATGCTAGCTTTAAGGTTTCGTTAGAGGTAAAATTTTTAGAGATAACCGCTTTGAATTCTAATGAGGAAGGAAAAATTAAGTTATTTGTAAAATGCCCGTTATTTTTGAATGGGGGAAGGGGCGCCCCGCATTTCAAGGTTTTTTGTCGATAAATGTCCACCTAGATTCCGATATTAAAATATCGCTAGTCTAAAACCAGACACTTAGTTCAACAAAAAGTATGTTAGTTTTATCTATAAAAAAAGTTTTTCAGCCATGTTAGAGAATTAAATCGCAATCCTCGTAAAATTTTTTGGAACAAAAGCCGCTCCAAAGATTGATTTGGACGCTCGGCACTCGGAAGCTGACACAGACATGATGCAAGAGTTTACTAGACAATCCTTTAGTGAAAGTACATAAAGAAGTGTATTTAGGAAGAAGAAAAAATTTGTATGTTATCAAGAAATTTGACGGTGCAACAGTAATATAAAGTGACAAAAACTAAGTTTGCTATGTGAAAGTAGGTACATTTTTGTTAGTCATCTTTTAAAAAGAAATGCTACTTTTCTAAAACATTGTAGTATTTCATCATTTATTAACATGGTTTAGTTGTTTAGTAATTTGTATTTTACATATATAAATAGAACATATTTCTAAAGAAGCCATTCCCATCCACCATAATATACATTGTACATACATATAAATAACACATAATAATATTATATTATTGTCTCACTTGTTTCTTTGAGATAGACATGTCAAGCCTCGGTGTCACAAAAACTGAATAAAATTATTATTTAACAGTCACATTCAAATAAAACATTCAACGATCAAAGATGTTGCAATGAAAAATATATAATTCGACTGCTACATGTGGAGTTTTAACTTTTTACTGACCGGGCGACTGTAATTGCAGCTGAGCTATGGAGAGATTAGGTTTATCGACAAAGTAATTTCGTAGGCAAAAAAAAAACACGTGGTGTATTAAAGATATTGTATCACGAATACTATACTAAACCAATTTTTATAAAATATGATACAAAGATGGATAGATAGTCCATGACAAAGGACATAGGCTATTTTGTATCGCAATGCTGAGCATAAATCGCGGCCATAGCCTTGGGAGAAAAGCAAGTACATACATCTTATACTTTCTGGACGTAAAATTTTGAATAAAAATAAACAGAATTGTAACAAGATTTGTACAACTCTTTATGCACTAATTGGTAAGCAGTTAAAATCGTCAATAGTTACTGACGTCACATTTCAGGGACCAAAAATGGAGTTATTTAAAAGACTTTTAAGGAACGATAAAATTCCCTTGTGTCATAGAAACTGCGTGATTAGGGTGGTGTTAAAGTGTAACATTAAAGACATGGCAACATCGTTTGTATTTTGTAACCAAGAATTCTTTACAGAAAATATATGTTTTATTTTATGATGGCTCGTGACTGCTGTGATTGGATAAGACTGTAGTTTATTAGTTATAATTTTATTCTATTTACGAGAACCGGGAGACATTGCAAGCTTTCCAATATAGCACCGTCACCGGTAATTTTAACACTTATTTCAACGTACCTCCCATACTATGACGACAATCGAATGTGTATGATGTTCGTGTCGTAATGTTTATATGAAAATAGAAAAAAAATAAACAACTTAAACATTAAAACAAACTTTGCCCTGTATTGGGACATTGGTTTCACACATAAACAGACTACAAAACATTGTTTTATATATTTTTTTTATTACATTATCTAGAGTGACGGGAAAAACTGTTTTTTTTTTCAAAAAAGTTAGAGAAGAGATTTACAACAAATAGGTTTCAATCAATGGGGACTACCGTTTCTTTGCTCACCAGTTGGCGCCACTGTAGACTGAGGTCCGGAGGTATAGCTGTTAAAGGCGATTGGCGCCGAAACAAAGTGTTATATCTTGAATCTAATTAAGGTTGTATTGTTTATAAATAACTATCTTGATATCAACAAACTAACTTCTGAAATAGTTGCTCTTGAGGCCGCCTATTTTTGCGCTTTTTCTTAATTCCGCTTTGAAAGCGTTCACATTAATCGCCAAATAATCCATATTTGCGATATTTTACGAAGGAGATTACTTTCCGGCAGGTAAATTAAAGAAATTATAATTTATGCAACAAATTCCGCTAAAACCAGTACAAAGTGAATGATATTGGACCTCACGCGACACTAGCGCCTCTAGTGGCAAATTCACTAGCGATAGCCCCCATTGAGAGAAAACAATGAGCAAATAACCTTCAATCAACTAGGAGTATGCAATTTACGATCGACGAGATAAAGCCTTATTTAATTTCTTGACAAGAACTCGTCTTCATAGTTTGGGTTTAACATTTGCACTAACTTGAAATTATTAATTAAAACCCATGCTTTGGTAAGTAAAGACATCACAAAATCATGTTAGACATTAAAAATATCCCAAAAATAATAGTTCATTAAACTGCAATCAATTCAACTATGAAGTGGTTTGGTTGAGCAATACTAACTCGGAACTAAGTGATAAATTTTTAAAATATCCGTAACATTCTCAAAACGTAAATTATTACGAAATGCGTAAATAAATTATCCAAATCCCTAACGGTCACTATTTAGGGTAGACAAAGCAACTTCACACTGGCGATTCAGAGAATCGATTTGGCTAAAATCATATTTTTGCAATAATCTTTATAGTTTGATCGATTTTTGATCGCCAATTGTATTCCTGTCCTGTCATATTTAGGTCAGGTCTTTTTGAATTTCGAAGTTCAAATCTTTGCGACAATCACAAAACATAGGTAGAGAATATCACAGAGTTTTTTCATTCGCAATCTTGTAAAGTAAGTTTATTTATATGTTTAGCAAAAACAAGTCTTCTAAATTTTGCCGAGTTGTAAAACATACATTATGAGTAGAAGGATTATTCTACACTTACTTTCTGCGTACTTGTTTTTATAACCCGGCATAATTGAAATAATGTAAATCTGCTAAACAATATAAGTCTGGGACTGTATCTTAGATTTGTGCGCATAGTGCAATATACTCGTGCTAAAGCAGAATGTGTTTAATACGTACCACGCCTTTATCTTCTGGTATATGAAGATACAGGTCATAGGGATAGGCGTCATGATGGCTGACGCTACTGGTATCACTGTAAGGAAACATTCACAAAGTATTAAAATACCGTGGGTCGTTAATTTTAAATAAAATATAGCTTTACCAATTATTATCGGCTACATACTTTTTACGATTTTGTAATCAAGATCACAAATGTGAATAAAATGTGGTCCTTCTGGCGTTTCTCTTTATTATTTAATTTAAACTTAGACTACAATATCGACAAAAGAGAAATGCTGTCTTAAAAAGACAAAAAATGAATTGAAAAAAAAAAGGTTTATTGAAGCAAAAAGAAATATGACATAGTTTCGTTTTCATTGGTTGTATTAGTCTCTTAATAATTAAATTGTAACTTGATCTAATTGATTTTAGCTCAATACCAAATAAAACATCACCGACAATCACCATGCATCATACATCACCGACTCTAGTGAAAATTCTTATTAAAGTTAAATACAAAACTTTATAGATTATTAAAGAAAAAAAAAATTGCCCAATAAAAAGCTTAAAAACCTCTACGATACCTGTAGTAATATCCGCTTCAGGCTGATCGAGCGCGTACCGCAGCAAGAATATGGCGATGCCGGTGTTCTGCACGCCGGTCTCGACGCTGATGGCGAGCGCGTCCGCGTGCACGCGGCGGCAGGCGCGCGCGAACCCGTAGCCGAACGCGTAGCCCAGCCACGGGATGCCCATGCCCGCTACTAGGATCTGTTGCCGGGAATGGGTGGAATTGTTCAATGATTTGAGGTAACCACGTAGTTGGGAAGAGGAATGGGATGGAATCGTGTAAGGATCAACGAGAGCCACCTGATTCTGGTGAGAAATGTGATGGAATCATTTAACGACCTACGACAACCACCTGATTGGGATAACAAATGGGATGGAATCATTTAACGACCTACGACAACCACCTGATTGGGATAACAAATGGGATGGAATCATTTAACGACCTACGATAACCACCTGATTGGGATAACAAATGGGATGGAATCATTTAACGACCTACGACAACCACCTGATTGGGATAAGAAATGAGATGAAATTATTGGAAGATCTACGACCACCAGGTTCATTATTTACCGACTTATACTTATGACCACCTCGTTGGGATGAAAAATGGGATAGAATCATTTAAAGTTCTACGACAACCACCTAATTAAGATATGAAATGAGATGGAATCATTTACGACTTATGACTGCCTCGTTCAAATGAGAAATGGGATGAAATCATTTAACTACGATCACCTTGATCAGACGTGAAATGGGTTGGAATCATTTAACGACTTACGGCAACCAGGTTCTGACGATGAATGGGATGAAATTACACTAGAACGTTTTGGTGTTTTTTCAGCTTCAATCTAATGTCATTTATGTGTGGTTGATTTAAATTATAATAGATATGCAACATGACAACAACAGATACGTTGATTCATTCGTGGACATTTTAATGTGTCATTTTTGTATAAGCCTTAGTATAAGTATAGTTCCTATTTGTATCAATGGCTGTATTAAACAAATAAAAAAAAAACTCACCCGCCAAGTGAAAAGTTTGAATATGTACAGATTCGTCACAACAGCGAACACGATGATGAATACCAACAGCGTACTAGAGAATCCCTTGAGTATCCTGACCATGAAGGCGGATATCTTGGGCGCGAACCGCTGTAGAGTCAGCCCTATGGCGAGAGGTATCAACAGTCCCGCCACGAACATGGCGACTCGAGCGTAAGGCACCCCGAGGTGGGCTGCACGGAACACCACTTGGCCGAGGGAAAATATCCACAACGGCATGAAACCTGGAACAAAGATTTTCAGTTACCCATCAGTTACCTATTGAAAATAATTTGTGATTTGACAGAATAAACTCCTGCTGCTTCATAACTTTTGTTGCCAGAGGCCTTACTCTGTAACACGAAGCTCGTATTTACGGATATATTCGTCTCTTTCAGATACTTTAAGACATCGGTATAAGTGATAGGGACAGATAGATTCGAATATACAGACACTGTGTTGCGGAGTAAGGCCTCTGACCAGGGCTTCGAACCAACGGGGCTGTTATTATTCGTAGTTACATTATATTAAAAACTTACATGCAAAAAAATAATTTAAAAAATGTCGCTTGAAATTAAAACAGCTATCGTATTTATTCTACTGGTATTTAGGTATGTGTATAATCGCTTAATTTCCAAAAGCTAATGACTTATTTCAGCAGATTAAGCGGATAATTGAATTTAGGTTAAACTAACCGAAAGAGCAAAGCGCCGAGACAGACGTAATTGCCAAATCGAAGCTGTCATTGTAGAGGAGTAACTTCTTTAGAGATTTATAATTCCATCACAAAAAAAAAAAAATTAAAAATGGCGCATAACATCATAAAACGACTAGGAAACTTATTCATAATACTAACCGAAAGAACACAGCGTGGAAACAGACGTCATCGCCAGCGACAGATTAAGATTCCCGCCCAAGATGAAGGTCCAGATGTTCGAGGCTCCGCCCCCGGGCGCCACGCCCGTCATGAACATGCCCAGGTGCAGCGCCGGGCTGTCGGGGAACACCAGGTAGCCGAGGCCGAACGACATCTGAGATACCAACATTATTATTTATTAATTATACATATATTCTTACTGTACTGTATATATAATATTATATGTATTGTGTGTATGTATTGTAATTATAAAGGTGTATTTATTATTTTTAACGGGAAATATCCAAACTATTTTAAAATAATTTTGATTGACTATCTTTTCGCACAATTTGTTTTGCACTGCATTACCCCTTCTACGCTAATATAAGATTTCCTATACCCAGAAGGTTGCCTGGAAGAAATAGCTTTTTAGCGATAAGGCCGCCTTATTGTACCTACAATTATCTTCATGTATTAATTTATGTTCATGTGTTTTGTGCAATAAAGTGTTTATTCATTCATTCATTCATTCATTATAATATGATCCCGCGAACTTCGTATCGTCTCAGAATAGTATTTGATTTTGACATCTTCAATGTCATTATCATCAAAATATGGCGTGGTTGGAAAAAATATTAGGAAATATTTTTATTTTTATTTTTTTGTAACGTTAACTATTCAACGTTTTTAATAGTTACTATTCCTATTCCTGACGAAGTTAAATACAAAAACACAAAAATCATAAACATCTGTCTAGCCATTCTCGAGTTATAAGTGGTGTAACGAACAATTAATTAAAATGATATAGTTAAGGGGGAAAAGGGGTTGCCTATCTCCAAAAAGAAAGTAAGAAGCTAAAGCTAAAAGAAAGTCACAAAAGGAATTTAGAGCTTGTTTTTAACTTTTCAGTTATATTTTTACTTCGCAGTTAGGTATATTCTTCCAGTCGAGTTATTAGTTTTTTAAAATAATTAAGTTTTTTAGACAATTTATTATTGTTTCCAGTGCCTTAACTGTTTACTTACCAAGGGCATAAATACGAACTGCCCGATCAATCCAATTATGGGCCCTATAGGCTTCTTAAGGACTTCTTTGACTATCGGCCAATCCATGGCGCATCCGAAGTTTATAAAAAGTAGAGATACCTGTAAACACAAAAAAAAAACACTATTTTAGCAATATAATCATAATAATCAGTCCACATGTAGAAATATTAATCTAATACAAGTACTTTTAATAATTAGGACTATGACGGGAATGTGCCTTCGGCGCCCGCAAATCGTCTCTTTCTCCGATATTATCATAATGACGCTCAATGTGTACTAGCTTTTAGCAGAGATAATACGGTTTTAAAAAAAAACACGAAATTATTATTTTTTAATAAGCCAAATATTTCCTATAACCCAATGGTATTTAATACATACATACAAGTCACTGGCATTAGTTCACCGTTCAAATTAGTTAATCCCGTGCCCATTTCCAATGACGTATTAGGTTTAATGCAACGAACTACATTATTTAAAGGTAAATAGTAATTTACCTTCCCGCCGTTTAAAATCCTATATAGACGTATTAGGTAATGCCGGCACGTTAAAAAATAGCATCGAGTGACAGCAAGAAACGGGCAGCAGCGGCTTTTATTGACCGTTGGCCAAACTGCGATCGTGAACCCGCCTGCCGATCATAGCCAAAGCCTAATTTTGGAGATGCCCGTTTCCAGCAGTGGACTGATGTAGGCTGACGAGAATAATGAAGAATTTATATTTTTGTAATAAGGCAAATCTTTCTTATAAACCTTTTAAGCGCCACGTCTCAAACGCACTAACCGTGCATTGTGCGCTAATAGCAAAAAGTGAGTTTTTGTCAACTATAGACGTCGTTGGCGCACAGGGCTCGCAAGTGCTTGTCAAGCATAGATGACATTGGCATTCAAAAGGTTAAAATCCATTGGTATACAGTAAGTATTAGATCACCGTTCAATAATATTACGTAGGATCCCGTGCTCATTTCTTATGACGTATTGCTGTGACGCGTATATGTTTTGGTTGCCTAATATAAAAAAATTTTTTTAATATTAAGATAAGACTTACGAAGATAACAATGCTGGCAGTGAATATGCTGTCTATGATACGCTCTGGCCGTATCACCACAACGGAGACCTTTTCGGGGGCGGTCGACACCTCATTATTGCGTTTTGCTTGAACACTTATATTTGTCCTTCCTGGAATACAAATTTCGATTGATATATCATCATAGGTCGGAAGAGTGACTTTACTTTATTTTAGTTATTAGCTTTGAAATGCAACCTTAAAGAAATCATCAAATTAGATTATTAATTGAACAAGAAAATTTCTGCAATAAAACTAAATTATTTATCCAGTGGTTCGATTTCCCGAAAACAGACGAAAAGTAATATTTGCGATCGGAAATCGAAAATGTTATGTGTCGAGAACAGAAGCGTCTTAATAGTGAGTTTGCAAACAGTAGTCCGTATTGGTATAATAGAAGACTGCGACGGAAGGTAGATCGATTTGTCTGTTCTTAACAACTACCCAAATGCATTGACACCAGTTCTACCGTGGTTATGGCGCCTGCAACAGTGGCGAAATATCAAAAACTCATAAAAATCAAGGTACATGTTAACGTACCGTCACAGCCTTTTATCATCTTACTGCAGGGCAAAGGCCTCCATCATCCATCTCCATCATCAAGTTACCAAACCAATACCAAACCAAAAACCAATGGCAAAATCACCACGCTTGTGGAATGCGGGTTGGTAACCAAGATACAAAGTATAAACCTCGAATCAGTCAACTCTAGTGATAGTGACCATGAAGGTTTAAATCAGTATAATTACGTATATTTATTTGTTTCAAAACATCTTTACCAACCAAGGAAATTCCCGTGCAACTGTAACGTTCCACTCCAAGAACCTCGACTGGCATCTGCCTCTGTGAGTATGTTCGTTGTATTAAGTTTTCCGTAGGACACCTCCTCATTATCTGTAGTCACCAGTATTTCATCATTTTTAAGTAGACCTTGACCTGAAAAAATGTTTTTTATAGAGATGAATTGTTGACGACTCATTTAAAAAAGCTTTTAAAATTAAGGATGAAAATTTAATTTAAGTAACTAATTATCCACTGATTATAGAATGTGTAAAGTTACTAAATCGTTGACTAAGAATAGAAGGAACGGCAATCGTAAAGAAAAATATTATTTCTTTGTACATTTTAAGGTTTGATTAGTTTTTGGCAGACATCTATAACGTCCGCCAGTTTTATTATATTTGTGTGAAAGAGTGGAACAACCTTCCATCCATACAATCCTTTAATACCTGCGACTTCGTACAAGTGGTATTTTAAATTTGGAACTATCCCACGGTAACGGTATAATTTTCTGGAATAAATCAAATATACCTATGTAGCACGTATACTTGATTTATTCCAGAAAATTAGCCAGCCTTTAATATATCACCGTGCCAAATTTCATCCAGATCTGATCAGCCATTAAGGACTGATTAAGTAACAAACATCCATCGAAAGTTTCGCATGTATACTATTATATTAGTAATAGCTGTTGCCCGAGACTTCGTCCGCGTCAAATCCTGTTGTTACTTGGTATTTATTTTTTGTGTGACTTGAACCGTTTACGCAGCGCACGCAACGGAAGCCTTCAAATATGAATAATATTCCCCGTTTTTACAACATTTTTCACTGATGCTTCGCTCCTTTTGGTCGCAGCGTGATTTTATATAGCCTTCCTTCCTCGATAAATGGACTATCCAACACAAAATTTTTTTTTTCCATTCGACCCAGTACTTTCTGAGATTAGCGCGTTCAAACAAACAAACAAACTCTTCAGTTTTATAATATTAGTATAGATGAGATATTTAGTAGGATAACACTTCACTAGACCAAAAGAAAGGCGTTAGGGTAGAACAGCTTACCGTAGACGGCGACGTTCACGAACACGTAGTCGTCCATATGTATGGTTGTGGCGTTGGGGTCGAACACCGCACTGATCTGCGGCAGCTGCTGGCACAGCACCCACAGCGGGCACAGCGCCAGCAGGTACAGGACCACCAGGTGCAGTGGCCATATGGGACACATACTGCCGCTGCGTTACACTGAAACAAAGATAAAATATGATTTATTTTTTATTTTATATAGATAACTAGCTGTTGCCTGCGACTTCGTCCGCGTGAATTTCTGTTATTATGATCGCGATTAATATCAATATTTTTTCCCGTTTTTGCAACATTTTTCACTGATGCTTTGCTCCTATTGGTCGCAGCGTGATGTTATATAGCCTAAAGCCTTCCTCAATAAATGGACTATCCAACACAAAAATATTTTTTCATTTCGAACCTACTCCCGGAGATTAGCACGTTCAAACAAACAAACTCTTCAGCTTATAATATTAGTACAGATGAGCTTGCTCTTGACTACATACTTGCTATACTATACGGCTAAGATGGAGCGAGCTTACCCAAAGGTACTGGTTCTCCCACACACCAGCGGAACACAGAAAAACTGTTTGGCGCTGGACTCCGGCAGGAGGGTGGTAGCATCCAGGCAGTCTCTTACGAAGCCTACCACCGCAGAGCGATCTGTTAGCCGTCATCATTGGTTAGAATACCAAAGATGCTGTAGCCCAGGGTGAACCACTAGGAGGTAGATCCACCATCCCACTAGGGGGTAGATCCCACCACCAATTTACTTACATTTTAAAGTTAGTAGCCTGTAATCATCAAAAGGTCTCCATCGTTGAATTCAAGTCACCACAGCAATGATAGTAGGATACAGGCAAAATCACAACGCTTGCCAAGTGCTCATAATTAATAACAAACCCGAGTAAAGTTCGAAAATTCGAAACTTGTTGCCTGACTCCGAGATCTTAGTCCGGCTAGACCATCGGGGCTTTTACTTGCTTTTTTTTTCTATTATTTAATGGTTTTAACTAATTCCATCACTTAGTAGCGTAACTATATTAGATTATATTTTACTTTAAAAAAAACTAAAACAAAACATTAAATAAACAAAAAACTTTTAGAAATAGATGTATAAACTTTTAGTTGGCAGATATAAGCACTTTTCTGTGTATTGGTCGTAGGTATTTAAATGTGTGAGTGGGATTATTTTATTATAGAAATGATATATTTTATGTTGTTTGCACGATGTACACTCGACAGCACATCAAGTTAAATAGTTGAACTGCGATAACAGCTTTTATTACGTAGGGCATAAAGGCGGTCTCAAGGTCAACATGTATAGTCTGATGTGCCGCCGTGTGTACATACAAAGTAATAGATAACATTTCGATGGTAACATTTTAAAAATTAACATTTTAGGAATCCTTGCTGTTGCCTTACCGCTAAAAGCGATAGCTTCTAAAAAAAGCTTTTAGGGTGGACGACTTATTTAGATATCATTAATAATAATTACAAATTGATATAACATTAATTCTGGCATTTTAGTTAATAATGTTCTGTTTGTTGGACATAACTAAACTATAGTAGTAGATATTAAGCACGTAATAAGCCTTGAAACATTTCTAATGAAAGGAAAATACATACTTACTAATTATTATTTAAATTCCTGTAGTGTAGGTACACTAGGTACAAATTGCGAAGTTAATTAGAATAGTCGCCGTAAAACATGTGGATCGTAATGATCATATGTACACGTTATTATTGATTTAAATAAATTAACACCTATTCATACATATTATGTACATTCTAATTACTAATTAATATTAGAAACATTATGTAGGAATGTAGGTACTGGTGCTGTTTGACATTAATTTAAATTCAAAATTACCTACCTACCTACTGAAAACTTAAACGTTAGTAGGTACTTCAAGCATCTAACAAGCAATTTATTATGTTGTTTGATGTTGATGTTTTCCTTAAATAAAATAAAATGTCTCAGACAGACGTAGGACCAAACGTTTTAGTTGTTCTTAGGTGTAATTAAAAAAAAAAAGCTAAATGGTCAAGTGACGAAAAGCCGTGAATTTATTTGAGACCGAAAACCAGAAACGTCCTTAACCCGCTGGAGGTCTAGTGTGCCCATTATACTAGGATAATGGAGCTCTTCAAGACCATAAAAAGGCACATTCTTGCAAAAATAAAAAAGAACTAGTCAATTTAACTTCATACTAATCTTACTAATATTATAAATGTGAATATGGATGGATGTTTGTTACTCAATCACACTTAAACGGCTGAACAGATCTAGATAAAATTAAGCAAGGATATAAATTATTATAGGCTACTTTTCATCTCAGAAGTAGACTTACGGTTCCCGTGGGATTAAAACCAATTCCACGCATGCGAAGTCGCGGGCATCATCTAGTATGAGATTTATTAATTGAAACTAGGTAATGTCAACGTCAATTAAAAATATTTCGCTAACAAAAAAATCTTTTTTAAGTCTCTAGGCTATCCTAAAAGGGGTACCTCTATATCGATCACGGGTTTCTTGAAAATCGCGGGGCACAAAAGCTAATAACATACATACATACATACATATTATCACGCCTCCTTCCCAACGGGGTAGGCAGAGACCAAGGCCTTCCACTTACTACGGTCCTGGCATACATCTTTCGCTTCTTCCACATTCATCAATCTTTTCATGCATGCTCGTCGGTTTAGAGTACTCTTTACCTGACCTTTCTTCAGAACATCCCCGATCTGATCGTGATAAGTTCGTCTAGGCCTTCCCCTTCCAACGTTCCCTTTCACACTCGTCTTGTAGATCTGTCTAGTAATTCTTCTCTCATTCATCCTCTCTACATGCCCAAACCATCTAAGCATCCCTTTCTCAATCCGTGTGACAATATCTTCTTTCACACCACAACGTTCTCTTATCACACTATTTTTTATCCTGTCACTCAATTTCACTCCTAACATACTTCTTAGCGCTCTCATTTCTACTGCATTTATTCTACTTTCATGCTTTTTCTGCCATACCCAACTTTCACTTCCGTACATGAGTGTTGGAACCAACACCCCTCTATGCACAGCCAGACGAGCTTTCATAGAAATCTAAGCACACAATCTTTAAATCCCGGTCTATGATAATTCAGCATAAGAAAAACAAAAAAATATCCATCATGAGGCCCTGGGCATGTGCCCCGTGTGGCCAGTGGGAAAAAAGGGTCTGTCAAAAACAAGTTTTGCTTCAAAATTTATAAAAAAAAAAACTGTTCATTTTTTAACTTAATAAAGTATTAAGATTTAAATCGGCGTAAAATATGGTGCCAGCATGTTAAAACAATAGCACTATTCTCTCTTCTTATGGGTTTCGTAAGAGGCGACTAAAGGAGAATTCCCAGAAGGCGACAGGCACTAGCGTCTTTCTTCCACCATTCGCCAAATTGATATCCCACTAAGCTGCCAAGCTTGGCGATTAAGGCAAAACTCTTGAGAGGCCAGCTCAGCAGCGGACTGATATGGGCGGGTAATGAAATTTTAATGAAATTGGTAAGTTCCATAAAAATAATATCCATAAAATTCAAATTACAGTTACAAATTTAACATACGAGAAGCGTAAAATTAAACATTTAAGTAAATCCATCATTATATTCCGGCAAAACCTTTCCCTTCAAGACTAGGGTTTTGCCGTAAGATGCGTAAGATTGCTGTCCGATTGAGAGTCCTCGTTGAGTTGAAAAATTGAGTTAGCGTAACTTCCTCTTTTATCGTTAAAGGATTACAATCTGATCCTTCAAATAATGAAACTAGTAGAAACTCTCTTAACATTTCAATTACCTACTCAAGAACAGAGGAAATAACATTTAACTGATGTGTTGTTTCCTCTGCGCTCAAGTCAATTAACTGTAAACAACTAAACAAAAAAAATCAAGGCGTAACTTATTAAATGGTAAAACATAATAACTAGATGATACGCACACGGTACTGTTCGAAGTTCCGGACGGAATTTGTTATTCCTTACTGACGTGCGTCTGCCCCAAACTCCAGTTATCAACTACACAATTCTTATTTAGTCTGTCAGTATATAACAAACCGAATGTTTGCTTTGCGACGTGGTCCTATGAAATCTATTATCATCATTCAAACAGATATAAACCAATAAAATATTGCTCCGGTAAGTCTCGTGGTAGGGATCACGTATTGATAAAAGATTACATTTAATTAGCATAATAAAATCGAGTGCGGAACACCAATTCACCGATTACCATGTTACACATAATATTGGATTGCAATGACTACCTAAAATTGTTGCCGGGTCATTTATAAATCATAATAGAGGAGAGTGGGGAAACACACGTTTATATTAAGGGCCCGTCCTTTTAGGAAACTATCTTTTTCAAATAGGCTAGTGCTTGCACTTGTTCCCGGGTTTTGGGAGATGGAAGTCGAGTCAAAGGCCTATTTCAATTTTAGAATTCATAAAACGAAAACCGTGTTAAATCACGGAACCCGAGGAACCTAATGGCCAATCTTTAATATTTATTTATTATTTTACATTATACGGAAGAAAAGAGTAGCACATATAGCGGTGCTCTGCAAGTTCAAAAAACATTATTACTTGGGAATATTTAATAGTATTTTATAGACATGAAAATATGTAGTTAATGGGGACTTCCGTTTCTTTGCTCACCAGTTAGCGCCACTGTAGACTGAGGTCCGGAGGTATAGGCATAGCTGTAAAAGGCGACTTTATAAGATCGGCACCGAAACAAAGTTTTAAATCTTGAATTTAATTAGAATTTATTATTTATAAATAACTATCTTTATATCAACAAACTAACTTCTGAAATAGTTGCTTTTTAGGGTGCCTATTTTATCAGTTTTTCTTAATTCCGCTTTCAAAGCGTTCACATTAATCGCCAAATAATCTATATTTTCGATAATTTTACGAAGGAGATCACTTTCCAGCAGGTAAATTAAAGAAATTATAATTTATGTAACGAAGCCTGCTAAAACCAGTGAAAAGTGAATGTTATTGAACCTCACGCGACACAAGCGCCTCTATCGGCAAATTCACTAGCAATAGGGCCCATTATAACAATATGATGAGAAATAACTTGTTGAAAATCCTATTCGGTAAAAAGCTTTAAAAATATCACCATGAGAAGGCAGAATAAGAACAAACTACATAGATAACATACAGCGCAAAACAATTTATTCATTAGATATAATCTTATACATATTTATTTTTAGACAATCAAATGTCACTAATCTCTTTCGAAGAATAAAAATGAGCGTCAATGTTGCACATTTTGAAGAACATACTCTAGTATACTTAAACGAGTCATGGTAATTGGTAATAATCGTTACTAAGAGGTAATCAGGAGCTCTAGTACCTAGGTACCGCAATGCTGTAAATACGTATCCATTGTCTCAGTCACGTAAGAAACACAGATGGAGTCGCATATACGGATGTAACTATGTTGCGGAGTTAGGTGTCTGTTTGCACACAATTACTTAGCAAAAAAATAATAATTAAAAGAGTAGAGAGAGAATGTACTCGTAGTTGAGTGAACTTGCTTTATTTGATGAAAGTTTCATAGGATAGGTAATGATGTGTATGGTACAAAATATAAGATTACCATTTTATTTACGTCGCTAGCGAAATAAGCCACCTTCAAAATCACAACAAAATTGTTATTTTGAACAGGAATAATTTCGTCTTTGTTGTTTTGTAGCCACTGGCGAGGGTGCGATTTGAAATTTAAATTATTGAAAAAACAGAAACAGAATGAATAACGCGGTCATACGAAACGGAACGAAATATTTTTCCGTTAACCTTGTGCGTGTTTTTATCAAAACCTTCCCCACCTAAAAAGTTTAGGTCTAATATTATTATTATATTTATTTATTAGAGATACTTAGACGTGAGACAGAAAATGTAAAGTAAAGGAAAACGGAGTAAATGTCTAAGATAGGATATGCCTTTACGAACTTTTGAGATCTGGATGTTTTTATCTCTAATCTTATTTCAATACCGATATATCAACTAAACAACGATCAAGGCTACTTAAATTTAACCCAATAAATAATACAGCAGCTGTAAATAGATTCCCTCATACTTTATTTATTTTGTACCTATATTTTGATTGTTTTTAAAGCTTTTAATGTGCTGCCGTCTGCAGATCTTTGAAGTTCGGAAAGTGCAAAACCAATATCTACGTTATTGAAAATGATATATTTTTAGCTAAATACGACAAGGTATTTTTTTTAAATTAGCTAGAACGAAGTTCATTTATTTACCAATATTTCAAACCAAAACCATTTACTTTAATTGATAATTGATAACAGCGATTACACAAAATGAAAGTCATTCTAGGCTATCTACATTAACAGTGCAAGATCTATAAATCTATGCTGTGTCAGCGACTTAAGTAAGTAAATTGGCGATTATTTTTTTAAGAAAATTATTTAGTACGAGTACACCGAAACTATGTAGAGATTTAGAAACGAGTCTTATTTTGTTAAAATGCATAACATGTCGCTTCATTTACCGAACATCACCAAACCAAATACTTTATCTGCGACATATTAGGCCCTAACTAATAATAAGAAGAGATATCGTATGCTTATCCTAATTCCCAATTAATTTATTGTTATCGGCAATAAAGTTTACATCAATTAATACGTCGGGATCGGGTGCTATTGATAATTGTTGTGCATATTAAAGCAAATATAATAAACCTCCGATTAAGTTAATTTTATGCTTAAGTTTCTCACGTCAAAGATAAAGCAATATATTTGATAAATACTCGTATGTGAACGATGTTCCGGTTTTACGGATATTTACAATCTGTAATAAGTACATTTTTAGAACTAATTAATTGGGGTTTATGCCTAGGATTGCCTTTACAGCTCTGCACATTTGGTTTTGAGATTGACATTTAGAAAAATTCAAGCCAAGATGCAACATATACGAAAACAGTTTATACGCCATTAAAACAAAATGAATATATTGCCCTTAGCATATTGTTTAAAATAAGTAAACTCTATTAATGAGGTCAAGAATAAGAAACCCATTTCAAGAAAGTTGTTTAACCTAGGACAAGGTATCCAAGGGCAACGCCGCATGTCAGATAATGATGATAAATACTTCAAGAGTAAGGACCTACGTAAAGAGAGCAACATAATATTTTTAGCACATTGAGCGTCCTAGGTAGGAGTCTCTTATGACTACTCAAAATAAAATTTAAATTGTATCTAGTTCTAGTACCAGGGCAGTTAAAGTAAAAAAAAAACAATTTAGGTTACTCAAAAAACCTAATCTGAACTATAGATTTCATTCCTTGAAGATTAACTGATTGCTAATCTTAACTAAAACAACAACAGAAATAAAGAACCTATAAATATTCTTAAATGACAGGCAATTAAAAAAAAGACATCAAATAACATAAAAAAAGCTTCCGCAATACCAACTTCTTTGTTTGTAATCACTTACCTAAAGTTTAATTTATGATGTTAAGTAAGAATTGGTTTAATTATAACCTATTTTAGTTTATTGTAAAAACCAACAGACGTAAGAATGAGTATTAATAAGTACATCTATATTATCTAGATAAAGTAACAACTATAGTAAAGAACTGGGGATAGGCTCAAATAAAATAGTAGTACTTACAGAGTACTATAGTAAAAGTTGGAAGGTAATTTCATTCGGTCGGTACAATTTAAAGTACATTTTATATAAAGCTACAAACTTCTGTTTGCTCAAATGTCATCCTTTATTTAAGTCTGACGTGCAAACTTGTAAGTAATTCAATAATAGTTGGTATAATGACAATCTTTAAAATTAAACTTAAACATTTTTTAATTAGACTAGTATAAAGTCGATTAGTAACGTAAGTCAAATACCTAGATACTTCATTGTTACAATCCAATTTGATAACACTTGGTAATTCGGTACCTAAACCATACATAATAAAGATTATGTACTTACGGCCATTTCCAATAACCTATCTACCTTCAGTTTTGGCATATCGGAGATAGAAAACAACTTCTGTCTTTGTTTCTTTGGACGGCAAAAACAGAGATAGAAACTGTTTCCTATCTCCGATATGCCAAAACTGAAGATAGATAGGTTATTGGAACCGGCTGTTAATTTAGTGCCATGCTAGATATACCAAGTTAAACGTTTAGTTTAATATTCTGGCCTCGAAAGAGCCTTCAGATTCTCAAATACCAAAAGAATAATGCTAGTCATCACATCATAAGAACCAACTGAAACTATTTAGTATCACAGTTTCCAAGTTAGAAACAACTACTACCTATATGAACAAATTTTAAATCAAGAAATACCATTTAGATGTATACATTTGAGATTCTAAAAACCAATCAAACCAGGAAGGACATCAACACCTTGATCGATCTAGAAAACAATTGACACCTGTTCCCAGAAGCCTTAGCGGGTATATCAGTTACATTACAATAGCCTTCACAAATACCGAATCTATTGCCTTCCCTATTGTGTAAATTGATACTGTCGGTAAGAGCATGACGACCACACTGTCATAGGACCGGGGGACCTGTCACTGTTTTGAGCCACTGGTTTTAAATATTTGGTTTCCTAGGTATTTTAGTATTAATTTTTTGGTACAGTTTCGTACTGTTTTATTGAGTTTACGCGAACACTATACATTGAAATGAAAGATAAGTTTACGGATTTAGAACGCGTTTATTTTTGATTTAACCCGACTTTTCGAACCCTTTACAGCGTTAGACACAATAGCCCTAATAGACACAACAACATCGTCAATTCACCATTTATTGGTAAAGAGAACCTTCTCCGAATTGTTTTTCCAGTTGACTGCTTTTGAGGTACAAAATTTAGATTGGTAGGAAAACTACTATAATATTTGTTACTCCAATTTGTACATCTTACTTTGTCATATTTATTGTTATTATTTTGTATCATTGTATAAACAACATAATGTTGAGTGTTATTTACTACTATAAATATGTTCTTTTTACAACTACTTCACTGATATAATTTTCCCCACCTTCCTTCCTTTTCTACACGAACGTGTGTAACATATGATACACCTGCTAACCAAGTAATTAAGAGGAAATAGAAGGGCCGTTTTTCCATACAAACGTAGTCCCCCTGTTTCCTCCCTGGATAAAGCCAGTAGAACAATAATTTTTATTACAAAAATTTGTGGCCACTATTAGCATGTTTCTATGTTTTCTGTTTCTTCATAAATTTTAGAAAAAAAGGAATGAAAAAAGTATTTTAATCGGTCAGAAAAGAAGCAGTTGTCTCTATCACACTCTGCGGTGAATGCGTTTGGCACTGCGCGACAGCAATAGATTTTACAAATACCTATTTTTCAATTCTCTCGCCCGTAGTGTTTCCTCTTAAGACTACAAATGCTTTATTCATTAAAAATTAAAGAAAGCCTTTGGCCGTGTTCCTATGTTTTCCGTTTTTTTTTTAAATTTAGCCAAATTTGATTTCTGGATGTTTGAACACAGCGGAAAATCTAGCGTATTTTTTCGATTTTTGAGGGCTCATATCTTTTTCATTAATTAATTTATGAAAAAACAGAAAACATAGAAACATGCTAATAGTGGCCATAGATTTTTATGATAAAAAATATTGCTCTACTGGCATTATCCAGGGAGGAAACAGGGGACTACGTTTGTATGGAAAAACGGCCGTGGTGTTTCCTCTTAAGGCACTTCATTAATAAGTAGCGTTTACATTGTATATTTGGTAAAAATAATATTATTTTGATGCATTGACCAATCCGCAACAATACGGTCAGAGAGGAAGGCAGCGACCTTTGACCATTCCGATTATAAACGATGATGTCCAAATTGACTTTGTAATTTAATGACACAACTGATATTACAGATAACGTCACACAATTGCTTGTCTACTTGTGAAAATTTTGCAACAGACAAACTACAAACTATATGCTATAATTTGCTATAATCGACCAATTCTTGTTAAAAATACTCTTAGTTAATCTGTACTAATATTATAAAGCTGAACAGTTTGTTTGTTTGAACGTTAATTATTAAATAACTATTAATTTATTAAAAATAAATATGTCTCTTGATTGTACTTTGCCTAATTGAGAATCTGCTATTTTGATCATCATCATCATCATCATCATATCAGCCGAACGACGCCCACTGCTGGGCATAGGCCTCCCCCAAGGATCTCCACAACGATCGGTCCTGTGCTGTCCGCATCCAGCGGCTTCCCGCGACCTTGATCAGATCGTCGGTCCACCTTGTGGGGGGCCTGCCCACGGAACGTCGTCCGGTACGTGGTCGCCATTCGAGAACCTTTCCGCCCCAACGGCCATCGGTTCTCCGCGCTATGTGTCCCGCCCACTGCCACTTCAACGATGCAATCCTTCGAGCGATGTCGGTTGTTTTAGTTCTCCTGCGGATCTCATCATTTCTGATTCGATCGAGTAGGGAAATACCAAGCATCGCTCTCTCCATTGCTCGCTGGGTGATCTTGAGCCTTCTTATGAGACCCATAGTAAACGACCACGTCTCACTCCCATAGGTCATTACTGGCAACACACACTGGTCAAAGACTTTCGTCTTGAGACACTGAGGTATTTCGGACGCGAAAATATGCCGGAGCTTCCCGAACGCTGCCCATCCGAGCTGGATTCGACGAGAGATCTCTTTCTCGAAGTTGGACTTACCTAACTGGACTATCTGTCCCAGGTAAACATAGTGGTCAACAACTTCGAGTGCAATGTTCCCAACGTTAACTGGAGCGGGTGCAACATGGGCATTTAACATGATTTTCGTCTTGTCCATGTTCATCCTAAGACCCACTCTTTGAGAAGCATTACTGAGATCTTCGAGCATAATGTTCAGGTCTTCCAAGGTCTCAGCCATAAGAACTACATCATCGGCAAATCGCAGGTGTGTTAGGTATTCGCCATTGATGTTGATGCTATTTTGATAATCTTATATTTTAAGAATCTGATGTTTTGAGAATCTTATATTTTAAGAATCTGATATTTTGAGAATCTGATATTATGCGAATAAAGGTCAGGAAATACTGGTTCGAATTGAAAAAATATTTTTGTTTTGGATAGGTAGTCCATTTATCGTGGAAGGCTTTAGGCTATTAACATCACGCTGTGACTGATAGGAGCGAAGCATCAGTGAAAAATGTTGAAAAAATAATCGCGATCATAATAACAGAAATTGACGCGGACGAAGTCGCGGGCAACAGCTAGTTATCAATGTATCAAAACTAACGTTATTAAAACGTAAACAATTTGTTCCTTTGAATTGAAACGCCAATAATAATTATTATGTAAGTATGTTCACCGTTGGTCTGGTGGTTTGAAAATCGGGGCAAGATCTTGGGGTCCTGGGTTCGATCCCTGGATCTTGCAACAAGAGCTTCGAGTTTGTGATCTGATCAACTATCCGCATTTGAGCGTAGTGATTATATCTGTACCTACCTATCATTGCTATGGTTACTTAAATTCAATGATGAAGGCCTTTGCCCTGCAGTGAGATGATTAAAGGCCGTTATGTAAGTACTATGTAAGGTATGTATTGTTCGCATAGGTAGGTTGTCACATTTTAAGTTAAATATATTTACTGTATAGTCCTTAAAATACAGCATGATTAGAATGACACCTGTCAAACTGAGGTGACTAGTGATGGGACTGACTCGACTGATCAAACGAAAAAAAAACAGTTATGGCGAATAAAATAAAACGAAAATCAGATATATTAAGATTTAACAGTAAGTCAGTATCGTGATCATTATCACAATGATTGGGACAATCATGAAAATCAATTAGAAATTTTTTGTAGAATCTAATAAATTTGTAAATTTTTCGTATACTTACCTACTATTAATAAATATTGTTGGTCTCTCGATTTCGATTTGTCCATTTTACGTCATCACTAGCGATTATAAAAAATGACGTAAACTTGTAAAAACGTCTTTTAAAGTTAGGTGTAATATTTGTGACTGGATTATTTTAATGTTTTTAACTTTAAATATCTATTTTATATAATTAAATCGATTAATATGTACAGCAATGTATAAAAAAAATATTCTTAACATGCCAGTTATCAATATTTTTTAGTGTACAAAATATGTGTTCCACTTGTGTGACGCAAGCAATATAGCAGTATTAGCAATAGGAAAATGATTACAGGCCTGTAACCTTAGCAAGATTAATTTAAAACGTAACAGTAGATAATATGAGGAAATTGCATTTCTAAGTATTTGAAGTAAACAAGTCATTGAAGTAACTTTATGTAAACTAAATAATGACTAACATGTTTGAAAACACAATTTCTTGAATACATTTATTTCGACTACTTATTTGGGATTTTAGGCTCGAAGGTCGATCCTTTTCATTCAAGGAATTGTATTCTCAAATCTACACCCGTAATTTAATTATTAAAAATAACTGTTTCAAATAATTAATGTCATATTTATTAAAGTATTATAAAATTCAAGAACTAAAATAACAATATTTTAACAAAATATTTTGTTTAAAAGTCACTTGATAATTTTTATCAAAATAACTTTGTCAACCTCTTTCGGGCTCAATTTCAAGTCGCACGACCTGGCAGAAACACAGAAAAAGTAAAATAAAAACTTAGTAAGCGTATTTTGGCCAAGCAGAGACGTGATTCCTATTTTATTTATCGAGATCAGCAAAACAAAGTTCGACGAACCTTTTATAAACTTTATCTGTGTTATATGTTTTAGTTTTAGCAATGCAACCAGCGTTTATGACGAAACAGATTTTAAATTGATAATTTTTTCATTAAAATTTAAGAAGAAAATAATCAGGAACCAGCTTAAGAAATTAATATGTAGGCCTCTACAAAAAGAGGATTTTATCACCAATGCCACGCTTGATTGGCAAGCGGTTTTGGCGGTCTCAGTTTGGCCAATGTCTGCCAATGTCAAAATCTTCTGGCAGTATTCCTTTAGCCGCCACTTAAGACACCCTTAGGGCGAGAACGTGTAGAGAGATCTATTAAATTTAGGTCGGCACTACACAGTTAAGAACCACAATACCTACTGTTCAGTTTGCTCTACGGTACACTCCTCATAAGATTATAACAATAACAAAAGTCTTTATTTTCTCCACAATCTTCAACGTAATAACTAATTATGAAAATACTTAACATGCATAAAACAATATAAGATTGCGAGAGACTGGCGACTGGACTAGGACAGCCTGTATTCCAGAGCGCCAGCACTCTCCTCTCTCGATGTGGTCAACGTGCACATAATGTAAGTGGATACAAACTATTATGATAAGGCCTTAGACCATATATAGGACTAATTTGAATTTGACCTGCATAACCTGCATTAGGCATTCTGAAATAGTGAATGATAGTTAAACAAGGCCGTCAATGTATGTTCGAAATAAATAAGCGCTTTATGGAACTAAATACACCTAGCGCATCAATCCAGAGAAAAATAAAAAATAAAACATAAACTGCGATGTAAAAACACATTGCATACAAAAGCCTGATTTTGACTGAAATTTTAAACACTTCCATAGCCATCTCACTAATTTTACTAATATTATAAAAACGAATTGAAAGGTGGCTTGTTTGTTACTCATTTACGCCAGAACGTGCCTGCATGAAATTTGGAACGGATATATTAGCTGGAGCAATACATGATAGGCTACTTATTATCCTAAGAAATTGTATGGTTCCCGTGGGATAATTTCAAATTCAAAGGTCCACGGATATGAAGTCGCGAACGACAGCAGGTAATGTGTAAATATGAGTGTACTTAATTGTCTCCGGGCGGGATAACGATTCCAAGGTGCAGGAAAAGTGGAAGGAACCTAGGAACCATTGATGTTGCAGGTCACCTATGCGTTGGACAGACCAAATAAAACCCGCATTGGGCAGACGCGTTTCTGAGTGCACCAGACAGTTTGCCTACCGGATGAGATGTTGGAATATCGTGTAAAGAGCTGTGACCGCTTCTACCACCGACGTGGAAGCCTCGTCGTGGCCACGATCCCTCTGTCAGCGAAACCATAGAGGAAAAGATTACACTAGCACCAAGATGAAACTAAATAATTAAATAAGATTGCATCGTTCAGAACTACGTTTTTGTTTAGACTGACGGAGATTTTCCTATCTTTGGTAGATAAGGCTTCCTTTATGATAATGAAGAAAAAAGAAAAGTTACTCTACCTGGACTACGGACTGGCAAGTCCAGACAGGCCCAGATTGGTGGAATATGACACAAATCATCACAAAACAAATTACTTGAAATATGGATATTCTCAGATATTCTTGTGATCAATATCATCTCAAAGAGATACCTACATTCTTTAAAGTGGACATTATATATAAACAAATGGTAAATTACTTTCGGTATGAGTGTATGAGATAAAACTTAAGTGGCTTACGACCTTTATCTATTACCTTATGTATCGGCAGAGCATCCACCAGTTTTAAGAGGTTACAGTTTAAGATAACATGAAAATGGCAATCTATAAAAATGTAATCGCCCGATATAATAGGTATGTTCCACCATATACAAATTAGGTCAGATATTTTATAGATTTTATTTAAGATCCCATCTAAGTAAGTGAGTGTGTTTTTAAATATAATGTGAATACACACTGAGGGACTTGCGTTATCTTTGTTTACACGAGCTAATAATATACATTACATTGTTAACATGATACACAGATTTCTACATGAAACCAAGATTGTGGTAAACTAATTCATATTTCTTCATGTTAACGCCGCGCCGTGAGGTTCGGGGGCCTACCAAAGAATAGAACCTTCTTGCCCACAGACCAAACTGAATTCGTCAACACAGCTGGCAAGCGTGCCAATTATTTGTCCAGCTTTGGTTTGGGCTACTAGTGTTATTATTTCATGTTTTTTTTTTCAATATGTTTACTAAATAAAATAATTACTAATGTTTAAATAATAGGATGGATCCTTAGGACATCCAGCCGATTTCCGCGAACTTCACCAGATCGTTGGTTCACTTGGTGGGGGTTGGTTAGGGGAGGCTTATGACCAGTATTGGGAAATGGTGACTGAAGACTGCTAACAATAGCTTTGTTTTAAGTATCTTTATTTTTGGGACAAAATTACATAAATTATTTAGCTATTTATTTTATTTTTATTTACACTTTATTGCACAATAATAAGATATAGTACAATAGGCGGACTTAATGCTAAAAGCATTCTCTCCCAGTCAACCATTGGGCCAAACAGAAATAATACAGGCGGTGCAAAAAGAGACAAAGAGAAAAAAAGTATAACAATCATGTAAGTAAATTATAACTACTATTAATAGACTTACACATATATAATAAATATATAAACATACATAAATACATATACGTAATATGATTGCACACAGAATTCGTATCAGTGAGAAACGTATGAGAAAAAAAAAAAGAAGAAGAAATTAGTCCTTGTAGTGACTTTGCAAAGCCTTCTTAAACGAAAGTTTTGAAGAAGATTTTCTAATTTTGGAAGGCAGTTCATTCCAAAGTCGTACAGCTGTCAGAACAAAAGAGTCAGACATAAAACCAGAAGTATGACGAGGAGTAAATAACTGAAGCGTATCAGCAGAACGGAGATTTTTATCATGCGTAGTATGAAGGAAAGCAAATTTTTCTTTAAGATAGGATTGGTGATTTGGGATCATAGAGAATTGAGTAAAGGACGCAGAGAGTTCGAACATTCCTGCGGAGCCTAATAGGGAGCCAGTGAAGCTGGGAGCGGAACTTGGAGACATGGTCAAATTTGCGAAGGCCGAAAATGAAGCGTATACAGCTATTAAGGAGGCGATCTGACTTGTTGAGAAGATCTTGTGAGATCAGCTATTTAGGTAGTACCTACACCTTTATGATCATGGTTTCTTTTCCTTTCTTAATTAAGTGATAAATGGATTAATCTATACTAATATTATAAAGCTGAAGAGTTTGTTTGTTTGTTTGTTTGAACGCGCTAATCTCAGGAAGTACAGGATCGAATTGAAAAATTATTTTTGTGTTGGATAGTCCATTTATCGAGGAAGGCTTTAGGCTATATAACATCACGCTGCGACCAATAGTAGCGAAGCATCAGTGAAAAATATTGTAAATATAATCCCGATCATAATAAAAGAAACTGTCACGGACGAAGTCGCGGGCAACAGCAAGTTATTCACATAAAATAACAAACTGTGTTGCAAACTAAATAATACCTTTGGAAAACTTAAAAGATATATTTAAACATTACAACGATAATGCAAGTACGAGTACGTTGAACTCTCTTTTACGAAAGTAAAAAAACAATTTATTCTTAAGATCACTTTAAAAAGTCATTTGAAGATTATGAAGCATCACAATCTTTATTGTTACATCCTTTTTGGAACATGTCTTAATCAGGTTCGTTTGTTGTTGAGGACAAATTTTATTACAAAAACAACTTTTATTTACAGCACGCAATGAAACTTCGAATTCTACTTCGGATTTAAGTAACAACACGATTTGCGTAAGCAGAACGTCAATAAGCGGAACCAGTTTAATCATCAAGTTCTCAGCAAGACCGTGACTTCATCCGCAAGTTTCATTGCAACATCTACCATCTAATCACAACACAGAGTTGGTAATGTAATGGTTTCTTCCAAGTAATGCCAACCCTTGATCTACCATCTTGAATAGGGTGATGATGGTAAGAGGCGACTAAAGGAGTACTGCCAGAAGAATACGGATAGCCCATCTTCCCTATACTATTTGGCAAAACTGCGATCGCCTGCCAAGTATGCCATTTTTTTTATTTATTTATAAATAATGGGCTTGCTCTTGACTACATACTTAACTATACGGTTAAGAAGAAGCCTAAGATGGAGCGAGCTTACCCAGAGGTATTGGTTCTCCCACTCACCAACGTAACACAGAAAAACTGTTTGGCGCTGGACTCCGGCAGGAGGGTGGTATCATCCAGGCAGCCTCTTACGAAGCCTATCACCGCAAAGGGATCTGTTAGCCGTCATCATTGGTTAGAAAACCAAAGATGCCGTTGCCTAAGGTGGACCACTAGGAGGTTGGTCCCATCACCCCAATATTATGGCAATATTCTCCTTTTGGAGAGACCCGTGTTCAGCATTGGACTGGTAGAGGTTGATGATGATGATGGTCTACCGTCCCAACTTAAATCATGATCTGGGAAGTTATTAATGAGAACATACGCTCCTCCGGCGTTTTACGAGGCAACCATACACGCGCACACTTTAGCTTTTATTATATTGGTATAGATTATCTAAAGATTAATTTACTCATTCCACATATAGGCCTAGTTATTATTGCTAGAATAATACATGGAATTGTTGAAATATATACAGTAGAATCCGTTTATTATGACGCCGCGCCGCATAAATTGACCAACCGCCTATTATGACGTAATTCCACTACGAAGTTTGGTTTCATATAAAATTCTTTATACAAAAATTCGGATATAATAACTTCGCTTATAGTGACATGTCGCTTATTATGACTCACTTTTAATAAATCATGTCCGGTTATAATGACTGACAGTGCAAAGTATCATGTTTATGTTATATATCTTAGAGGCATTAAAAGATGCAGAATTATTATCCCGATTTGTTAATAGCAATATTGAAAACGATAATTTGACCATGGCGATGTCTTCTATACACAATAGTATTAGAGACTATTTTTACAATAAAATGAAAAAAAAGCAGACAAAAATTACAGATTATATTATATTCATAAAAAAATACACTTGTATGTGTATAATGTGTACGTAATAAACGTGCAATTTTGATTTCATTAGTTACTATGTTTCTCTATTAAATTAAATACATAAATAAAAATGATTCTTTTTTCACAAACCGCTTTGTATGACGTCCGGTTATTATGACGTGTTTGTCGATTCCCTTCGATGTCGTAATAAACGGATTCCACTGTAATAAGATCGCAGTCGCAGTTTAAATCATGAGGATGAAAGTGAATAGGTTGGGGAAATACGGATGTAAAATTGCTAGGCCATATTTAATGATACTAAAGGATACAAGCTTTCTGCTTTTGAGTCACTCCATCATTGCATTTGAGTTATCAATTAGTAGGAATTCCAGCTCTTGTACAAATTTACAAATTGATCAATCCAATCATCGGTCAATCGATTTAAGTAACTAAGTACACACCACAAAAGTAAAGTATTTACTACGTAAGTAAACAGTTTTGTGAAAAATTAAGAAGATTAAGAAAACTAATTTTTCATATTAAAACTTGAGGTCGTAATGGAAAGTTAAGTAAGGTAAGTCATGCGATTTTAAGTACCTTTATTATTAGGTTAATCATCTTAAATTTATCAATTGTTGAGCCACGCACGATTATATTTCTTTTGCCGTTTTCAGTTTTTGAAATCATTAATTAAAGGAAGAAATGATTTACTGTGGAAAATTAAATATCTTTGATTGAAAAAGGTCAAATGGAGTAAGATCTTCACTTCGCGAGCGAGGCCGCAGGAAATGCAGCAGGCTAGCCACCTACTTATACCTAAACGGCATTAATTAAATTAGACATTGCTATATTTTTCCTGTAACTACCATTGGGGAACTTATTCGACTTGGATTATTAGAAATTCATAATTATTAATTACTTAACTGTATTGCTTACTCGCATCGATTTTTATTAAAGGGGAAAATTGCAATGATTGCTTATTGCAATCATTGCGATGGGTAAGTACTTTAACCGTGTAGTCCGCTCAAAGAATAATCCAAAAGCAGGTGTAGAGTGCGTGAGCCGGCACCTAAGCAATTTCTTCAGAAAGTTCAGGATGCTTAGAGAGTAAACATACTAAAAATCCCCGCCTCTAGGAGGGGCGCCGGAGTGGGGGGAGGGGGTTAAAGTTCCCTCTTTCGAGTTTTTTGCTAATACCTTTAAAATGGTGCGTCATAGAGAAAAAGTGTATTCTACGTAATGAAAGCTAATAAAATTGCGTCCAACTTTTGTCCTACACAATTTTTCAGATCCCTAACTGTTTTGTAACTATAAGTGCTAATAAAGTGAATTTTTTGAAATACAAAAAACGACTTATCAAACACTTCCTCTTGTCTGCTACTTCAATCGTGTTATTTCGAGATGAAATATAGCCTGCATGTTAATCCAGGTCCTTATACATCTACATACTGGGCAGGAGCATGCCCAATTGTTTTGCAACGAACCAAAGGGCGTCGAATGGTTGAGGGTGAATCATTTCTTCAGGTATGATTATCCGTCTGACCACCACACTTTCCAAACTAGCGCCCTTCTGAAAGGTTTGCAGTGGTACAATGCCAAGTTATATCAAAACTGAACATGACAGTAAGTAGGTTTACCACTTCCAATTGTAAGTCCTGATAAATGACAGATTTTCGTAGAAAATACTTGATTTTTATCACTAACATTAATTGCTTTGTATTGATTGCTATTACAGATACTTATCTACTTACAACAGCAATTATCTATGTCTTCCGCCATCATAGAAAACAAATCTATTATTATTTTTGTACACTGAGGCACAGAAGTGAATCGCATTGTGCGAAATATGCCAATGAATTAGCATAGGCTTAGGTACTGGCCTATAAGAAAATCATTTTTTTTATGCTGGTCAATTAGATAACATAACTTTTCTGGATGCACAAGGCATAAGGGCCCAGTTCTCAAATACAAGTCTGTGGCCCAGTTGACGGATTGTGTTTCCGACTGGCAACAGAGGTAGACGTAATAGATTACGAGTAAGTACTATGTCTATGGAGTATGGCATACATACAAATGCCTAATTAAGAGGCTAGTTTATTATTTTGTTACATTGCGGAGAATAAAAGCCTCCTGGGGCCTATTTGCAGAATTAAAACAGAAAGATTTTGATTTCACAGAATAGGTACAAGCCCAAAGTATTCCATGAACCGATACCAATGATATTGACCGACAATGACATCGGGAGTATGTACTCGTATTTAAATCCTTTCCAATTTCAATGAATTTATCATCACCAACATAGTAGGTAATATCAATCCGCTGCTCCTAAGCTTAGACGGGTTGGCGATCGCAATATGACCAATGGTGAAAAGAAGTCGTTTCTGTCCGTCATCTTCTGACAGTGCTTTGCCTTTAGTCGTCTCTTACGACACCTATCTATATAATTATATATAAATGAATCTCTATTTCCCTTGGTCATAGCATCACGCGTGAACGGCTGGACCGATTTCCCTATTTCTTTTTTTTGTTTTGTTTGCTATTGTCAGGAGAATGTTCTTAGAAAGAAAAAAATAAGAATAGTGCGCGAAAAATTAGAATATTTAATAAAACTTAATCACTATACTAAATTATTGGTAATGTAACCTTATCGCTTTTGACAATTTAATATTTTTTAATGCATGGCGTTTGACATAACAGAATGCGTGCTGCAAATATCGTCAAATAGGGGCAAAAATAAATGAATTTTGCACATGGCCAGTATATCGCCTATTACCGTGAATCGGAATCGGAAACCAACAAAAAACAACAAAGAATGTTGTATATTATCATAATAAAGCATTATTGGTAATATTTTTTTATTAAACCATTTCGTAATCAATATTCATATTTAAGACAGGACAACGTCTGTCGGGTCCGCTAGTTATGATTAAATATGTAAGTGCCGTGATAGGTACTATGCTTTTAATGTGACAGCAACGGACTAACGAGGACTGATAATGTTGATATAGGTATAAAGTTGTAATTGCAGTTCTAGAATGAGTATGCAGTAATATATTATACAGGTGATTGTTTATCGTAGAACTACTCAATTAAGTGCGGCCCATACGTGTGGTAGGTACGTGTAGGTACCTATCCGCCTGACCCGAGCGTGCAAGCGACGTCTAAATGACATTTCCAAGGTCCAACACGCAAGTTGCTTGTTATTTAAACAGTAACACTTAAATAACAATGATATTTTTTGAACGGCGACAACATGTTGACAGAAGATGAGTAGGTTCCTACCTAGTTTAAATACTGTTATACTTTCTTAATACCAAAATTAAAACAAATTACCTACCTGAAAATGTTACTTTATAGCAAGGCTCGGAAACGTTATCCTTTTTCGATATTTTGTTCGGAACAAAAACGAAATGAGAACGTAATCTGGGAACGTAAATAACGTAATAAAACGGTTTAAGGTAACGCATCGCTAAACTTTAAAATAAAACGAGCGTTTGCGCCCCGCGTGACACTACGCGCTAGAACAAAGGGTCTTACCCCCGTATTTATAAAGAAGTAATTACTTATTGCTTAAGAAAGTCATAACTTAAAATGTTCATACCTAGTGCTTAAGTGAAAGAAATTGGTCAAGTGAAAGAAGTTAGCATTTTCAGCCAATTAATAGTCATATTATTTGGCTGAAAATGCTAACTTTCGGTAGTTATAACTTCTAGTAATTTCTTGATTAAGGCATACAAATTGTCTCTCAAGTAATTACTTGTAGTCAAGTAATTACTTTCACTTGTTTAAAAATACGGGGGTTAGAGTTGCCCTAAAAAAATTTGTTTTGAAGTTTTGAAATTTCATTAGGGACATGTTTACATTTTGGTTTGTCCAGATTAGAAATATTAAATGATAGTAATTTTTAATTCATTTTGGTATTGGTATTCTTTGATTCCTATGTGTGAGATTTTGGTTTCAAATCAACCATGGCGCATTATATGGCTACAGAAATGAATAACATTGCGTTAAAAAAAAACAAGTTTAATATTTTAAAATAATACCAGATTTGACTAAACAATAAATAACAAAAATATTTTTTAATAAAGGTAATCAAAAACTAAGTACCTATCCGAAACAATAAAAATACTGCTAAATAATTTATTATTACATTAGATCCTTACTAATATTATTAAAGCGAAAGTTTGTATGGATGTTTGTTACTTTGTTATAAAAAAAATTAATTAGATAGTGTTTTTCATTCACAATGTTAAAAAAACCAGTTATTAATGAGTTTTATTTCTGCAAATAGGATCCATGGGGAGCTTTTACACGACCCAATATTTAAACCACTGCTTCGGGACAGGTATGGGCTAATGCCGAGAAGACGGTCCTGTGTAACTAATATTTAATTCCGGTCTTAAATATTAATAGAAGACGTCAAAAGCTATTTTGTAGAAAGATTTAACGGCATAATTGCAACACTCGTGAGTGGTAAGAGAATAAATTATTCTCTGACTTTGATTCATAAGCTTGAAAGGCTTATGGCCAAACATGTAGTGTGTGTATACATGTTTGATTGTATGTCAAAAGAAAGAAAAATAGGATCTTTGTAACAAGAACGAAAAGAATTTAGATTATTGAGAAGTAAGAAGTTACTTTAAAAAAAGCTAGTACTACTTTTGTGCGAAATATGATTAAATCAATGAAGAACGAAACATCGAAAAGTGAACCATATTACAAAGTGAATCTGGGGAATGGTTAGATAGAGCTTTATATTTTTACTAATATAAAATATGTATAATTGCGATAGTATGTATGGATGTTTGTTTCTCTTTCACGCCAAAACGACTAATCGGATATAAATGAAATTTTATAAACAAGTAGTTTATAAACTTTTTTAACCCATAGGCTACTTATTTTAACAATATTTTATGGCAGCAAAATATCCGATTCGTCGTCTAAATCCGTAGAGAGCTGAACCGAGACAGCGCGTGCCGCGTGTTCGTTCGTATTGCAAGGCCAAATATGGGAAAAACTGGTTTAAAATGGTTAAAAACGTTTTATTGAGCAAGAACGATATAAAATTTCGTTCCCCGTCAAAAAAACGTTTTTTTGTGATTCCGTTCGAACATAAACGAAACACTTACGTTTTTAGGTACTTAAGGCGATAACGTTTCGAAAAATATAACGTTTTCCGAGCCTTGCTTTATAGTAGGTACCGTCACGTCACAGTAACTTAGAGAGCCATTTTTGTAGTAGGATGTGAAAAAAATTGTTAAAACCTTCGTTTTTCGACGAAAATACAATAGTAATTATGTAGGTAGTTTCGGACTTAATTTGTAGTTAAGTACCTACAATCACTTACAGTTTTAAATTTTAATAGTTTTATTATGATGTAAAAATATGAAACTAGATTTTATTACTTTAATATTTATTAATTAACCGAGTATGAGAGGTCATCAACACTTTACAAACTAATAAAATACCTACCTCATTCAATAAAAAGTGGAAACAAACAAACATGAACAATAAATTAATAATTACGCAAAAAAAATATCGTTCACAGCACAGTAGTTGATAATAGTGACTGACGAACTTCAACCTCGTATTCCTTATGTTATTAAGTGTCGCAGTTTCTTATTATCTTGATATCAAAGCCTAACAGAAATATTTACAAAGTTCTAACAGAAATACTTCTAAGTACAGCGCGCGTACGTGATAGAGATCATTTACTACACACAAGACCGGCTCACCTGAGATTAAGTGATGCAACACGACAGGGCCGAACGCAGAAGTGAAAGTCACCAATAACTTATGGGGGTCACCAACAACAACAACTAACAACCGTGGGATAACGCGCGTACGCGACGCACCGCGATTCAGCACTGACGTACTTACATATTGCAAGCATTTGCAACTCGGAGCTGCGGAGTGGCTTACGTCGGAACCACAGCACGGATTTATAAGCAAGTTTAGTAGTCAAGTGAGTGGACTAAAGGGTTTGCAGTGGAGGACTAGGAAAAACTGAAATAAGCTTAAGATAAAATTGCGATCGTATTCTATCGCATTGTATCACGCGTTGCTTCGTGATAAAATAAGAGAATCTGCTATTAAGTTTCAATGTAGCATTTTTCAAAAACAATGTAGGTACCTATGTATTCTATTCTTCTGAGGGTCAACTTCCACGATTCGGAAGATTATTCACTTCCAATAGAGCCTGCTACGGACTATGAGTAATATGGAAACCATACCAGGGCCGCAGGGGCCTAATTCGCGTAACCGAATCGCAGTTCGATCGTGATTGAATTGGACGATTTTGACATTTAGCCCATACTAGAACTGTCAAAAACCTGTCGTTCAATTACGATTGTGATACGATTTAGTTACGCGAATTAGGGGACAGGCCCCCAATTCTGCTAATTTACAAATGGCTCAATAGAATCATAATGGCATTGCAATTGTATATTTTGACACATTTAATATGGTTGTAATGTCAAAATATACGATGGCGATGCCATTACGATTCTATTGAGCCATTTGTAAATTAGCGGAATTGGGGGCCTGGTCTCCTGTCCTTGTAACTTGTTGACAATTCAAATAGCGTAAGTCAGATAATTTAAAGTAACTTAACGGGCCTAATTTATTGGTACGTAGGAACAATGTTTTATTTAGTGTTTTGTGAGTTCCCGCATAGTGAACGCAATCAAAGATATTTAAAATTTTCAGACAGATTCTGTTCGTCAGAAGTGATAAGTCTGTTTTAGTCAAACTGTGACCGTGGTGTCCCCTCTCGGTGCTCCCAAGGCTATCTGGTTGAATGAGCGTGATCGAAGGCGCAACTACGATAAATTGTTATAGCACGATTGTGCTGAGGTTGATCATAGCCGTGATTTAGGATCATATGGAATACCCTAGAATGTTAAAAGTATCTAGCTGAATGTATAAGTTACTATTGATGAGATGGGATTCTACCCGGGAATATTCCCAAAATGGGAAAATACCCGGGAATGTTCCCATTGAATCTACCCGATGGGTAATTATTTGGGTATTTATATTTTATATCTGAATTGTACTCATTTTTTTTTTAATATTTAAGACATGGCTCACTGGGCCACACAGAGCCATCTAGTCCCAAATTAAGGTTCTATTAAGTACCCTGTCGTATGGGGTACTAGACAACCGATAATCTTACTTATATACTTTTTTTTTATAAATACATACTTATAATTAGAGACCGGATTATATGCAACATAAAAAGCTTGTTATATGCATGCAAATATGCATGAAAAATGCTTGAAATATGCACGAAAATTGACAGAATATGCGAAATTAAATGATAAATTTTAGGAATCTCCAAAAAAAAGAGAAAGGTAAGTATCCTTTTTTTTATTTCAAAATCAACATACAATTAGTAAATATTTTTTTAATAGGCGATAATAGGCACAGTAACATTATATGACACTAAAATTATTTAAAATTTTTGTAAACTTAAGCATTCAAATATTTTTCTAAATTTTCAGTGGTAAGATTGTGTCTTCGATCATTTAGAATATTTTTGTAAGTGGAAAAGTTCGCTCCACGTCCACTGAGGTAACTGGGCAGAATTTGAACTTGGGTGCTATATTAGCACTTATAGTTTCTGGCAAAAGTTCTGCCGTCCCATAAATGAAACTATTAATTTGACACAAACTTTGAAAACCTGGGTTATTGTTCAATATGTTTTCAAACTTTTCTTTAAGTTTTTGCGGCAATGCATTTGGCAACGCGGAGTTCATTTGGCGTATTTTATTCATTGTTTGTATTCAGTCAATGCTAAACCGCGAGTTTCAAGCTTTTTAATACTTCCTGAAAGTAAGTTTCTGATCCTGAAAATTTTAGGATTGCTAGTGAGTGAAAAATATTGTAAGTGTACCGATAATATGCATCATCGCTGAGAATGGCTAAAATATGCAAATGCATATGCGAATATGCAAATGCATATAATCTGGTCTCTACTTATAATACATAGAAAACACCCAGATCAGTACAAACAGACATGTTCATGCACACAAATATTTGTACTGTGCGGGGATCGAACCCGCGTCCCATGGCTCAGAAGCAGCGATTACTACCGCTGATCTAAATGGTCGTCAAATATATACGTCGAGACTTAGGTTTTGATTATTTGACAGAGATAAAATGTGTTACAGAAAATGATAATGATAAATGTATATACATATTTCATTAAACATAGTATAAAATTGGGGTCTTACATCTAAAAGTTCAGCATATTCTGCTATTAATATTGGCACGATGGCGTAGAAATATAAAACACAATTCAAGTTTGTTACACATTTTAGATTAATCATCATCATATCAGCCGAACGACGCCCACTGCTGGGCATAGGCCTCCCCCAAGGATCTCCACAACGATCGGTCCTGAGCTGTCCGCATCTAGCAGCTTCCTGCGACCTTGACCAGATCGTCGGTCCACTTTGTAGGGGGCCTGCCCACGGAACGTCGTCCGGTACGCGGTCGCCATTCGAGAACACAGAAAATTGATGTTGATGCCGCATCCTTTCCAGTCCAGAAGATTGAAAATATCCTTCAACGCAGCTGTGAACAGTTTCGGAGAAATAATGTCTCCTGTCTCACGCCTCGCTGTAGTTGGATCGGATTAGAGATCTGGTTCTGTAATCGGACTGACATGGTGGCGTTTTGGTATAAGTACTTAAGCACCTCGATGTACCTGTAGTCTATTTGGCACCTTTAGAGAGACTGCAGCACAGCCCAAGTCTCAATCGAATCAAAAGCTTTCTCATAGTCCACGAACGCTAAGCAAAGTTTCAAGCTATACTCTTCGGTCTTCTGTATGACTTGCCGCAGCGTATGAATGTGGTCTATGGTACTATAACCTTTTCGGAACCCGGCTTGTTCGGAAGGTTGGAAGTCGTCGAACCTACGAGTGAGCCGATTTGTAATGACTCTCGAAAACAACTTATAGATATGGCTCAGAAGCGAGATGGGTCTGTAGTTCTTTAAAAGAGTTTTGTCACCCTTCTTGAAGAACAGCATCACATCGCTTCTGCCTCATGCCTTTGGCGTTTTGCCCTCGAGGATGACAGACTTAAAGAGCTTCTGGAGGTCCTTAAGTATAGGCTTACCGCCCGCTCTAAGGAGCTCTGTTGTGATTCCGTCATCACCCGCGGCCTTGTTGTTTTTAAGCTGCTTGAGAGCCATTCTACGAGTAATCTCACACAGGCTGACATCTTCAGAATAGTGATATCTTCAGAATAGAGTCGGGTAAGCTTGGCTGTAAGGTCTTTAGCCTTGCTTTCCACAGGTGTTTTCGTGGAATATAATTGTCCATAGAAACTCTCAATCTCCCTCAGGATTTCAGGTGTTGACGTAATGATGCTACCTGTCTCAGTGTTCAGCCTCGTCAATTGGCTTTGCCCAATAAACAGATCTCTGGCAAACACTTTGGAGCCTTTGTTTTACTCAATGGCCTCTTTAATACGTCGGGTATTAAATTGGCGAAGGTCGCTCGTCAAAGACTTAGATATCTGTCTATTGAGTTGCCGATAGCGATGGGCATCCGCTGAGTTCTGTAGCCTCATTTCGTTTCTCTGATCCATGAGTAGGAGAGTCTGACTAGAGAGTTTCTTTGATTTGGGACGGCGGGTTTTAAAGTACTTGGACCCTACCGTACGGACTACGGACAGTATCCACCACCATGTTGTATAGATCGTCCACATCGATGCTGTTCTCAAGGGCTTCGAAACGGTTTTTTGATTGCATTGAACAAATTTTAGCCAACAAATAAATTTATTACTTCTTTACTACTAAATTATTATCGTTAGTATTTACTTAACTTTTATGAAATACGATAATAGGATCAATCAAGTCAAGACGGCGGCGCATAGCGTTATTTGATTGGTTCATTTACTTTACCTGCGAAACTTACTTTGTGCTATTGTTTTATTCAGTATTGACTTAGATATTGAACTACATAGTCAGGTAGTCTGTGTCAAGTGCTGTCACACAATAAAAACTTTTGAATTTAGAATGCTGGCCACAAAAGAGGTTTATTGAATTCGAATTTCGAATTTTTCATGAAAATAAAAATGTATACTTTTTTCAATTTTCCTCATTTTTAAATATGGAGTGGACACTTAAAGAAGACCGTGTCGCGGTTATTGCGTTGCAATTGCGGTTACGCGCCAATTCAGATTTTCGACTTACTGAAAAATTTGAATATAACCAAAAGATTCGTTTATCGTACCATCAAACGATACAATGAAGAATCTAGTGTAGATGACAGGTCAAGAAGTGGTCGCCCTCGCTCTGTTAGGACTCTAGCAGTGATAAAAGCTGTGAAGGCGCGAATTCAAAGAAATCCGATACGTAAGCAGAAACTGTTTGCCCTTCAGATGGGGTTATGCAGGACCACGGTGAAAAGGGTGTTAAATGAAGACTTAGGGCTTCGACGCTCGTTTAATGGACCTGAGACTGAAGAGATGCCGCGCTTTGTTGAAGCGATACGCGGGAAAAAAGCATCGGGAAATTCTTTTGTCGGATGAAAAAATTTTCACCGTGGAAGAGAGCTACAACAAACAAAATGATAAGGTGTACGCACACAGCAGTGAAGAAGCGAGCAACCGTATTCCGCGTGTCCAACGAGGTCATTTTCCATCCTCGCTCATGGTTTGGTTGGGAGTCTCTTATTGGGGCTTAACTGAGGTACATTTTTATGGGAAAGGCGTAAAAACGAATGCAGTTGTGTATCAAAATACAGTCCTCAAGAACCTTGTGGAACCCGTTTCTCACACCATGTTTAATAACAGGCACTGGGTATTAAAACAAGATTCTGCGCCAGCTCATAGAGCGAAAAGCACACAAGACTGGCTGGCGGCGCGTGAAATCGACTTCATCCGGCACGAAGACTGGCCCTCCTCCAGTCCAGATTTGAGTCCGTTAGATTACAAGATATGGCAACACTTGGAGGAAAAGGCCTGCTCAAAGCCTCATTCTGATTTGGAGTCACTCAAGGCATCCTTGATTAAGGCAGCCGCCTATATTGACATGGACCTCGTTCGTGCTGCGATAGACAACTGGCCGCGCAGATTGAAGGCCTGTATTCAAAATCGCGGGGATAAACTTTATTACCATATAAATCTATGTTTTATTAAGTTCATTTTGCTATATGGTTTGTATGCATGCATATGCATGGTTCATAAATAATAAACATGTCTAAATTATTTCATATTACACATGTGACAGAACTTATGACCTGACTAGGTATACACGGTGCATTTTCAGCCACCGGCAAAACGAAGCCCACGTTATGGGACCATTATGTAAAACATCATGGCAGTTTTTTAATTTATCAATAAAAATATTTTTTGAAAAATAATAAATATTGGTTTAGACTTAAAATTTTGTAACACGCTGTGACGCGCAGAGACGCCTAAACCTATATTTTTATTGATAAAAAAAAGAAAATAACACTACCAAGATGTTATACATAATGGTTACATAACGTGGGCTTCGTTTTACAGGTGGTTGAAAATTAACCGTGTATAGATGTTAGATGCTTTTTCTAAAACGGTTTTTTACTCAAGTAGTCACCGTCACACTGGTAAATTCCCTATGTCAAGAAATACAACAAGTAATGAAGATTTATGGAAGACAGATATGAAGAAGATTTATGGATGAAGATTTATGAAAAGACAACAAAAAAACATGGAAATGTGATAAATGCTACCTGACAAAAAAGAAAAATGACAACTTCTTAATAAATATATCCACATCAAATTCTTTCGAAACATTATCTGACAGCGAATTCTCGGATACAATGTCGACCACGCAAAACAGTAGACTGAACGGCAGCTGCCCAGATCTTCGAAAATTAAATATTGAAGAAAAAATGGAAAAACTACAACAACAAAACAAAATACTAAAGGAAAAACTATTAATTGCAGAAACAGAAATTGAAAATATATTAATGGAAAATAATAATTTAAAAGAACAACTTACAAAAAATGAAACAAAAAATAAATACCTCACACAAATATGTAATTCAAGCCAAAAGAAAAATATAACCATAAGAAGAAAGCAAAAAGCATTGCACAAGACGATATTGAATTTTGAGCAAGACGAAAAGGAAATCGAGAAAAACCGGGAAATGTGTACAACGCCATCTAGAGAATATCGAGCAAATGAATATGACAATACGATATCGGACAACATGAACTCACAAACACAAAACCTCGGGAAGAATAGCAGCTCGCTCGGTGGTTCGCTAGATGGTGCCACTGATAATACAAAGAAAAACAACATTTACATAATCGGGGATCAGCAGGTATGCGGCCTAACAGAAGAACTAAGGAAATCGCGTTCAGGCAAATGGAACGACAATTACAATGTTACGGGGATAGTTAAACCTTTTGCTTCCAGCTCCCAAGTATTATCTAGCTGTGAATATTTGTTTGACACTATGACAAAGGATGATGTACTGGTACTATCGGTAGGGTGTAATGATAAAAATCCCTTTACAATAATGTCTAACATATGTAATACATTATGTAAATTGAAAAAAGGAAAAATATTAATATTAAGTGTTAGACATAACTACTATCTAAATGTTATTAAATTAAACACACAAATTTATCAACTTATTAAGAATTATTATAATTGTAGCTTTATTGACATTGCGCAAATCTTGACTAATTACCAAAATATGACATCTATAAAAAAAAAAATAAGTTAAAAAATATATGTAAAGCGAGTTGGAAAATAATAAAGGAAGAAACAAACACCACATCAACATCGAACAATTATATTGAATCTGTTATATACAACAACCAATTGGTTAGTAGCCCAAAAAAAATTGCAAATGCCTTCAATGAATATTTTATTAATTTGACTAATAATTCCAATGATAATTTAATTAATGACTTATCAAACGATATTTTAAGCAATTCAATTTATCTGACCCCTGTTGACGAACACTATGTAAGGAAAGTAATTAATTCCCTGAATAATACAAATTCTGAAGGATTTGATCAGATAAGTACAAAAATTCTCAAGTCATGTAAGGAACAAATAGCCCCCATTTTGGCATATCTGATAAATCTCTCCATGTCCTCGGGAACCTTTCCAGATAAGTTAAAGCTATCATTGGTCAAGCCGTTACATAAAAAAGACAATAAAACAACTATAGACAATTATAGACCAATCACACTAATATCCATCATATCAAAGATCTTTGAAAAAGTTCTACTTACTAAACTTACGCTATTCTTTGAAAAATATGACATACTACACCAAGACCAATACGGATTTCAAAAAAAAAAATCAACATCCCATGCAGTATTCAATTTAGTTAATGAAGTACTGAATAGACTTAATGAAAATAAATATGCAACAGCTGTCTTCCTAGACATGTCAAAAGCGTTTGATTATTGCTCGCACAATCAGTTATTAAAAAAGCTGGAAAATTTTGGAATCAGAGGTCTGGCCTTAAGTTGGATAAAAAGCTATCTCAGCAGTAGAATGCAAGCTGTGGAAATAGTGAAACCTGATACAAAAAATGTAATACAAAGTTATCAGTCAGAGTTTAAAGAAAATAGATTTGGAGTACCCCAAGGGAGTGTATTAGGCCCTCTCCTCTTCCTTGTTTATATCAACAAACTGCCAAATTTGACAAAGCACCGCTGCATCCTATTTGCTGACGATATTGCTATAATAGTGACTACTGACAAAAATTCGACATTAAATGAACATATTAAGGACATAAACAATACGATTAATACAATAACAAATTGGCTTAAAGGTAACAATCTAAAAATAAACTTTGACAAAACTTACTATATAAATTTCAATAATGTAACTCATGAACAATTAAATATTAACTATCAGGGAAAACATATAAAAGAGACAAATGCGACTACGTTTTTAGGTATAGAGATTGACCATAACTTAGACTGGAAACAACAAATTATAAAAATATGTAGTAAAATAAATAGGTTTTCATTCGCACTTTATAAACTAACTAAAGTTGCATCACAAAATACAGCTCTTACGGCATACTTTGCCTATGTGGAGTCAATCCTACGATATGGTCTCATCATATGGGGCAATAGCACGGACATCAAAAAGGTATTTCTTGCACAAAAAAAGTGCATCAGAGCAATCTGCGGTGCTCCACCAGACGAACCGTGTACCCCTCTGTTTAAATCATTAAACATCTTGCCGGTCCCATGCCTGTACATATATGAAATAGCCAAGTTTGTAAAACAAAATCTACATTACTTCAAACAGGCACGTGATATTTATCCACGAAACACAAGGAATGGAAATAGGTTGGTGTCAGGATTTGTCCCAAAAAGTGCTCGTTTAAAAAAAAATGTCGCCTGGATGTGTATGGTCATTTATAATAAATTGCCTGAAACAATTAAAGAACTGACTGGTAAAAGGTTCCAAACACATTTGTTTAAATGGCTAATTACACATGTCTTTTACACTGTAGACGAATATATAAAGCACGATTGTTATAATAATGCATGTACCTTGTAAGGCTTGAATTTGTTTTCTTTTTTTTTTAACACTAGCTTTGACATTTGTTTTTCTTTAATATTGACATTAAGTATAATTGATTGATTTTATAAGATTGACATTGATTTACATAAAGAATCTAAATTGAAATTTAATATAAATAATGCATGTGTTTTAAGAAAGGATTGAATTAATTAAAGAATTATGTACTGTAGCTAAATTTAATATATTTGTATGCAACATTGGTTTGCTGAGGAAGAGGTTCGCAACTCTATGTAACAACTAAAATGTACCTTCTTCAAGGACAAATAAAAATATTTCATTTCATTTCATTTCATTTCATTTCATAGAAATCCCGTGCCACAATCGGCGCCTAACTTTCGCTTGATAATGAATAAATCAACATCATGATATATTTTGATATATTTTATAGTAAACAAGATGTTATGAATATATCGATACCAAATTAGTATAGCATAATAACTAAGTAAAGTATTTTTTATGTTTTTAATATTATTTTATTGTTTATTCGAAGTTGTTTTTACAATGTTATGTCATACCGAGCATGATAATTTAAGATTCACACAACAACAACAAGTTGTTGATAAATATTTTTTTGATTATAGGTATGATGTATTTTTATTCATTGGTTAGGACCAACCTTAGATTTGTCTGCAAAAAGAGCTACAAAACCAATTTACCTTCGAATCGGGAATGTTTCCGGGTAAATTCCCATTTTGGGAATATTCCCGGGTAAATACCGGGTAGATTCCGAGAAAGTTTCCAAGCTGCCCATCTCTGGCTCTTATCTAGGTAGAATTCAAGTGGCTTGATAGTAGTGGAGGATGATAAAATAAAAACAGTGACAGAACAATATGAGTAATGTAAACAAGGAACTATACCATAATAATATTTTGTGCCAATAGATTAGGTAAACATTAAAACAATTTAGGTATGAGGCAACTTCCCAATTAGGGAATGCAAAACCGGGATACCGGTATCCCGAAATACCGGGATCAGTCCCGCACAAAAATCTAGCGGGATCCCGCGGGATTAGCGGGACTGCGCATCGATATTCGGTACGTGAATGCGCCTAAACTGACGCCCGCTTAGTACTTCTAAAACGTGGGTAAAGAATCCCACTTTTTTTCCCATGTTCTGGCAGCACCGCTCCCGTGATTCAGCCAGATAGAGAGAAGTTAGCTAATGACGGACGGGAACAAAGTAGGCACAGGGAGCGGGGGCTTTCTTCAACGCGCGGGGTGATTGCCTGCCTATTTTTTGTCAGAAGCTGCAATTTGAAATTGTGCGTATCGTAATCCAATAACGTGTTATGTTTTATTGATGTGAAATTTCTTGCTGTGCAAATCTGGGACGAAAAGCAGTAAGGGGTCGAAACGTCGGGTTAAATCTATACTATCTATATAATATAATAAGGCTGAAGAGTTTGTTTGTTTGTTTGAACGTGCTAATCTCAGGAAGTGCTGGTTCGAATTGAAAAAATATTTTTGTGTTAGATAGTCCATTTATCGAGGAAGGCTTTAGGCTATATAACATCACGCTGCGACCGATAGGAGCGAAGCGTCAGTGAAAGATGTTGCAAAAACGGGCTAAATTATTTATATTTCAAGGCGTCTGTTGCGTGCGCTGTGTAAACGGTTCAAGTTACCCAATAAATATATAAATAAAAATAAAATAGCCAATCGCGATTAAAATAACAGAAATTGACGCGGACGAAGTCGCGGGCAACAGCTAGTCAAAAATAAACGCGTATTTAATCCTTAAAATATCTTTCATTTCAATTGTGTAAATTAATCATTAAAATAGGATGTAATTTTTTGGTTTTATGTTTAGTTCTCGATACACTTATGAATTTATGATACAGTATTGCTATCCTTTTACCAATGGCCACTTTTAGCATCACGCGGGATCCCGCAAATACCGGGATCCCGCGGGACTAACGTCGCTTAGTCCCGCAAATACCGGGATTGTAATTATGTTGCGGGATTGCGGATAATGGAGACCTTTCTTTTTACAGGATTATAAGACTGCCGGCAGTCGCCATAACAATTAACTTCAATTGTGTCTGGAATAATACACAATCAAGGGGTTAATTTAAAACTGAATGATGTTACTATTAAAGTAATTTACAAAATTAAAATTTTGAATCATAAGTTTGTTTAGAGCAAATTGACAATTTAATGGTAAAGAAATTAAACTCTGTTTTGACGTGACAACGTCTTATAATTCGATGGAGTCGGCTGCACGCACGAAAAAACATGACTCATGAGGCGTTACCTCGCTCTGAGGCGTTTCATTTAAGGCTTGAAGTGCAAGCGAGAGTGCGGAACGAGCGACAAAGAGGCATAATCGGCCTCCGCGTTCGGCAGCGTTCGACATCTGTCTCTCTCCTACTTGAGTGAGCGATGCGTCCGCGTGGACAGCTGCTATACATATTTACATGTTTTTGTCAAGTATGAAGTGCAATTACAAAGTTACTTCGCCTTAATTCAGTACTATTATATTAGATGTGCGAAAAGTGGGTAATTCGTTCATGGAAATAATATTCATATGTTTCATAAATTACCACTGTCAATTGCTGAACTCACAGTACATAAACTCAAATCATATATCAAAGTAATTTTAATTGAAAAGGGCTATTATACTATTACGATTATATAAATGATAGGAATGTGTGGCTTTAAATTGTCCCAGCTCTCACTGGCATATATCTTATGTAAACATATTTATTTAAAAAGAGGCTGACAATAGTGACCGAGTTTCTTGCGTTGCTTCTTTTCGGCACTAGCGCACATTTGTCCCGAAACAGTGGTAGGTTTAAATATTGGGATCTGTAAAAGTGCCTCCAGGGGCCTATTTGCAGAAATAAAACTGATTTTACTGATTTACTGATGGCATTTCATGAATATTTCAAACATACCAAGTAATGAACAAATGATTTATTGAATTATGTAGATTATGAATAAAATATTAAGAGTTCAAACTTGGTAAAGGTTAAGACATTAAAGATATGCCCTATAATAAAATTGTGTAAATATTGTGCCCTAAAAAAACACATGATTAACAAATTTTGTATCCCATGGTGTATTTTGAGCATGAAGATAATAAATATTCAATCAGACTGATCCTGGTGTGACATACCTAAACAAGATTAAAATCAAAATTTTTCTGTTTATTTAGTTGTTCTGAAATTTTATAAGCAATATGTAATGTAATTTTTTTTTAAATTGACATAAAGTTATATATGGGTCAGAGGGTATCCTTAGGATGGCGGTCAGAGGGTATCCTTAGGGGCGGGAGCTGATGTTGGAGTATAGGCTTAGGGGCGCTATGAAACACCAAGAAAAATTGTTTTTTTTTTTTTTTTTTTTATTATTTTGGACTTAAAAAAATTTCCATAATTTTCTTTTTTTTTTTAATGTCTACTTTTTTGTTCTGTATAGCTTTGAATTAGCATTAGAAACAATTAAGGTCATATGAACTTTTGTCGTGCGACGCACCGAAAAAAAGAAAAAAAAAATTAAGATTTCCGACACTTGTAAAATTTTCGATGATTAAAAAAAAAAATCAAGCTAACTCAAGCTTTTGTTGGCTTATCTTATTAGAATCATTGCCCTTGTCATTTTTTGTCATGTGCATAACATGCGTATATCGCACTGTTTTGGAGTAAATTAAATCAGAAATAAATGTCACAAACATTTAAATATTTTTATCTTCTAAAGTATGCGTCTTAGGTATATCTTGTATTTGACAAAATATGTCAGGTTTAACAACCTAAACACGATAGAACCGTAAAAAATAAGGTTTTCAAGAATTAAAAAAAATATCAAAAATTTCCTTAGAAGCCATCCTGGCTTCTAAGGATATCCTCTGACCTGGCTTTGTGAATTAATCTATCAAAATATATAGACATGGAGTTAAACGCCTTAACAAACACTGTCTAATTAGATTTCAATAAATGCGTTACTTGATGCAAAAAAGGAATTATGAGCTTATTATGTAATGCTAGTATATTAATCATATTTTATAGTATAAACTTTAGAACTTTTAAAATAAATAAACTTTCGTATCATTCTAGCACTTCGTAACAATTCACAAGTCAGTTATGTAAAAGGTACTTAACAGGTCGAGGCTAACATTTTAGATCAGACAATTTGGACATGAAATTCAATAAAGAAGCATAGGAGATCTGACCTTATAAAATTATGAAAAGCTTACAGAGAAAAATAATATTCCTCATTCATTAAAGTATCTTACGAGTTACGAGTAAGGTCTTTTGGAATACTTACCGTTAACTTTCTGATTTTCAGTAGTAGCCTTTTGGGGTAGATCCAAAATAATATGTGAACTTTTAACACAAAAAATGTTTACCAATCCTAGTGGAATAACTTGATTCAGTCCAAAAAAATTCGCGACAGTCCTTCGCGCTATGAAATACACTAACTTCCTTCCTCGTTGTAAGAGTGATTTGATTACTTGCTCGCTCAGTGTAAATGACTGCCAGCCCACTGCCCAATACTGCCATACCTGCCACAGGCTATAAATAAATAAATGATTGTTGTGACAGATGACAACTGTCAATTTTTTTTTATTCCTTTTTTTTACGGCACTATTCTAGAATGAACACTGTCAATGTCATCTGACACACACGGCATAAAACGTATCAAGAGATTTAGGATATTAATAATCATAAACATTGTAAACGAACCATTTTATCTCAAGCTCTGCAGACTACTAAGAGGATACTACGTATGCTTCTTCTATTCACAATTTTTTATCAAGTAGCTACATGCGTTTAGTACTAAATGATATTAAGAGTATTCCTTGGCTATCTAGGTTTGGTACGAAATTACACCACGAAGACACTACGAGTTTCAAGAAATCTCCAATTCTTTGCCAGCTACGCTACTTCAAGGAAGCGACAAACACAAGCACATTCATGCAAACAAGCAAGCATGCATGCAAACAATCAAGCATGCATGCATCCAAAAAATGAGACTTCCGTGACTACTTCGGCGCTGCGGGGCTAAGCTAATCATCTGATCAGATTAGATAAATTATCAGTTTTCTAAACTAGTGAGTGAGCAAAAACTACTATTCACAGGTACAGGCACAGGTCAAATCGAGAGATGAAAAGTAGTTTTTAGGGCTACCAACAATTACATAAATGCCCAGAGGACACTTACAAAACAGCATTTATTATAATCGCGTTTCTTATGGTTTAGCAAATGTTCAGGGGGCTTACCATCAGCTTATAGCAAGCCACTCAATTTCCAGGCAGTTCAACAGTAGGGCTGCTTTTGCCCTGCTAAAAATCATACCATAACCGCTGAATAGCTGAACGGCTTTAGCACCGCTAAACCAAAAGGTGAACTGCTAAGCTTGTCTATGGTCTGTTTGTCTGCAAATTGCATGAACGAGACAGAGCTATACTGGTTCAGATAAATCTGTCTCTTTTTAGTTAAAAACGTTCAAATACACAAATACATGATTTATTCCAAATTACCGGTTTTTGAAAAACTTTATACTTATTGGATTTTAAAGAGAAAAAGTCGATCTAAATGTTGCTATTTTGCAGGAGATTACTTAAAATACTCAATTCTAGTAAAATTACCTTCTTGGCGATAGTAATTAATGTACAGTGTTGGGTTATTGAAAATGTGGATAGACATTTTACAGTGATCATGATTGGAACGGTTCTGCCTGCATTTTTGGCGGCAACATTCAAAAATTGAAGAAATATTCCATTTTCCCGGAGTAGTACGTACGTTCGACTATTTTATATTTACAGTTAAACATTGAGTTAAACCACATGAGTAAATATTTATTCATGTGGTTAAACCATATTTTCACAATGTCATACTTGTGTGTAAGTATTGAATAAAGTTAAGTGGAATTGTAAGTAATTTTATTAAAATATTAGTATAAAAAAGTGATCATCCATTGACTTTCAGTGAAAACCAACAAAAAAAAACGCCTAGTTTCTTACACCCAATTGTATAACCTTTGGGAATAACAGTTAACAAATCTTTAACAGCTGGAGACCACTCCAAGCGAATGGAAAGGGTGGCAGAAATTTTAATTCTGCGGGCGATGTAGTCATAAAATTAGGGTTTGAATGAAGTTTCTGGTTCAGTTACACTGTGTAGTAAAAGACTACTACTACTTTTTACATGGGTATTATAATAATCTATTCTATTTTAGTACTGACTGGGTAGACTAAATGCAAAAAATAAATCATAAAATAATTAATGATTCAAGGAGAGGAAGAGGAAACAGAAAATTATATTACATATTAGGTATTCTCTACCAGTCGAGCATGACAGTAGACATGTTTTGTAGAATTTTTGCAGTAAAAAAAACAAACACATGATATAATATAATTACAAAAATTACAAATTATATGTAATATAATTACAAAAAAATATATTTCAAACACATATTAAAATAAAAAAGACATACTTAATATAACAGTACTTCAGTTTTAACCCTAAATTTAAAATCTAACAAAACAACCATAACTTTCTAGGTATATGTATTAACTGGTCGGCTACCGAAGTTGTGGAATCGAGCCATAAGACAATTTATTTGTGTCTGGAATTACAAGGGGTTAAATAATACATCAATACATAAGCTTATTGGTGAACCTCTTCGTCTGTGAGATAAATTTGCTTAATCTGTGAGATAATTGATTAGCTGCATTGCAAAATGTTATGTAGGATTACAAATGCTTTTGCAATAAGGCTAGCTACCTGAGGTTGGTAATGAACCATTGAATAAGAGTCTGTAGAACACCTATACTTGATCTCTCTCTGTCATTAAGAGTTTTTACATGTCTCTGTATAGGTATAATAGGCTTCAGAAAAATCTAATTCTGCTTTAACAATTGTTGTCATCATAAATTTGAGCAGTGAATATCTAGAATCACCTACAATAAAAGGAAATATTCATTAATTTTATCATCTTTGTAAGACTGCTGCAAATGTGTTATATAAGAACTAAAACTTAGTTGTGTTTTACACCCAGGCAATATTTAAACAAACAAAATCAGCAACATATTCATAACACAAGGGTTTTAGGTGCTATAACCTGTAAAATATGTTTCTTTATCTTTTCTTTTTACTCAATTGAACGGAAAGGACATATCTTTAAAGTTAAACTAAAATGTGTATTGTATGTTTACCTAAAAGCCATACAGATGCTATAGTGCTCAGTTCATTCAAGTGAGACTACAAAGGATGATGAGACCATATTTTAATTGTAAATTAAATGAATCATAGCCATCATTTACACTTATAATTTCCATGTATTTGTTACAAATCTGAAAAAAGTATTACACATAAATATTAGTAAGAAAGAAGAGTTATAAAATTTGAAAGTACAGTTTTTTCAATATATTCTATTGTATTTACCTATTAAATCACAAAACCATGCTAACAATTTTGTCGAAATTGTATTTTCATTTTGGTAAATGATGATATAAACATTAAATACAAAATACTAACTCAAAGACCTTCAGGTTTCTTTACACTGTAATTAGGTTCCTTAATCTATAATGAAACATGTAAATTTTCACAAAACTGCTGAAAAAAGTCTGAGAAACGCATAAAATATGTCGAAAAAGTTAGTCTCCTAGTAACTTTTTCAAGATGGCTAGGATGACATTAGCTTCGCTCAAAAGGACGTTTACCTGCTGTCAAATTGAGTGTCATGGTATGAAAAGATTGAAAAGTTCATAGTAAAAAAATGGTGAACGGTTTAGAAACGTCAACGTAAATTGGCCTGCCACAGGCCTGCTAAAAACGATGTCATAGTACAAAAGAGCAATGCAGTCCAATAGCAGTCCTGCTTTAAGAGCTAATGGTAAGGCCCCTGTCCGTATTTATGCGTTTAATCTATACTTTAATATTATAAAACTTAAAGAGTTTGTTTGTTTGTTTGTTTGTTTGAACGCGCTAATCTCAGAAAGTACTGGTTCGAATTGAAAAAATATTTTTGTGTTGGATAGTCCCTTTATCGCGGAAGGCATAAGGCTATATAACATCACGCTGCGACTAATTGGAGCGAAGCACCAGTGAAAAATGTTGCAAAAACGGGGAAAAATATTCACATCATTTGACGCGGCCAAAGTCGCGGGCAACAGCTAGTCAATAGATAAAAAGATAATTCTCACAAGATTCAACCAAACCAACAGAAAACCGAGATTAAGTAGGTAGGTATAGCATTTTTAGACGACTTGTTATTGCCATCTGTTGACGTATAATCCACAGAGTACATTTGTATAGGAGGAATCTATCTAATATTATAAAGCTGAAGAGTTTATTTGTTTGCTTGTTTGAACGCACTAATCTCAGGCAGTACTGGTTCGAATTGAAAAAATATTTTTGTGTTGGATAGTCCATTTATTAATCGTGAACGAATTTTTCACTTTCCCGCAGATTGTAAATAATTTCACCTACGACAGCAATACTTTTACCTTCAGATGTGATAAAAAAAAAACAATTAGTACTCAATTATACAATGTATATGTATTTATTTGCCATTGCACTTTAATCCCTCAACCCCCAGGCGCAACGCGCGTGCCTCCTGGGTGTTGAGGGATTAAACATATGCCTTAACTACTTACTACTGGACAATTTTATGGAATAGCGTCTGGTCTTAGAGTCATTGATGACTTGTATCTAATGGTATCCTCTGATTTAAAATGGAGGCTATAAATAACAGATTATCTTTGAAGGCTTTCTGTAACCCTTTGACGATCGGATATTCCAGACACAATTAAAATCAATTGTTATCGAGTCAACCGGTTGTCTCTTGGGGCTTCAAGCCACTTTTTATAGTTTCATTTCTTCAAATCACAAAGATTTATTTTAAAGTGTGAACTGTGCGAATAGCTACACTTTATTATGAGGACACGCGATTTACCAAAAACCCAACTTTTTCAGCAAGATAGAAAAATATTTTTATTATTATAAAACTTTCGGCGTTTTTCCAACACTTTTTAATTATTTAGTGACATGAACTAAATCCTCAAAACAATTGCTCACCCTTCCTTTACAGTTTGACAGACTACCTACATAAGTGTCAACATAAGGTGAATATTTGGGTTAAGTTATTCTACTAAATGCACGGATTTAAATTAACCTGAATCGAGTACTTCTATATCTCATACTTTTAAATGTGCACTCTAAATTAATAGTGCTAAGATTACTTTTTCTCTGCGAAATGGAAAAGTAGGAAAACGAGCCAGGTGAGATTACTAATAAAACACCATTTAGAAATTATAAAATACTATCTTATAAATTAAATATTTCCGATCACAGCATTAAAATAAATGAAGTAAATGAAACAAATTTTCTTGGAGTTACCATAGATGCTCATCTAAATTGGAAAGATCATGTCCTTAAAATAAAAAAGTATCTAGTTACTGTTACGCTCTTTCTGTGCTCGTCGAAACAACATCTGTGGATGTAGCTAGAACTGCATATTTTGGACAAGTTTATCCACTACTAACTTATGGCATAATTTTTTGGGGAAATTCAGTTAATGTTCAATCAACATTTCTCCTACAAAAACGATGTCTACGCATAATATATAATATGTACTCAGACGAAACATTACGAAATGTATTTAAGGAAAAGGGCTATCTTACACTAACTAATATTTTTATCCTTGAGGCATCAGTATTTATTAAGCTAAATCCGGAGTATTTTGAAAACAAATCCACAACGCGTCCAAATGTCCGCAATAAATATAAATATGACATATGTATTTATTTATTTATTTATTTATTAATTTATTGAGAAAATCAACAGCACAAACGAGTACATAACAATTACTTACGCCTAGTATAAAACTATAGACTATGGCCAATAACAGATTTTCCTCTGAATAATCAATTCAGAGAACAACTAATGTAATGTGCTACAATAGTGCCTTTAATACTAGCATAAGGGTATTCAATCATTTGCCCTCGGACATAAAGGCTTTAGAGTTACCAAATTTTAAATTAAAGCTGAAAAAGTGGTTACTTGGCAATGTATTTTACAGTCTAGGTGAATATTATGCATGTAAAACCTAAGCAAAATTGTAAGTGTTAGCTACTTATTATTTTATGTAAAACTTAAAAACTAATGTAAAATATTGCATGCCCGTTATGGGTACACTGTTGTTACCTCTAACCTGTAATTCCAACTGCACATTGTACACAGTTTGAGCAATAAATTTTATTCTATTCTATTCTATTTTATTCTATTCTAAGGTGTCCTTGTCTAGCAAGTATGCCAGTGTAAAATAAAATCTGTATATAAACTTGAAAAATTTTGCCTCGCATGCCGGGCGGAGGAGATGCGGGTTCGAGTCCCGCCTGAGACAAAATTTTTCAAGTATATATACTGATAATATAATAATTTTATTCAATAATGTTTAAATTTCTAATAATTTTTTGTCATTAATTTTTTGTTTTATTTCCTTTGCTCCGATTCGGTTCTAAACGAGTCTACTGCCACTTCAACTTAACGATCCACTGTAACTCTCCTATTTCACAATAATAAAGACAGACTATTGAAAGTTGAAACAGAGGGCTCTCCAGACCTCAGACCGCATCTCAAAGCCACAAAGAAACAATGTATTATTGACTTTACGAGTCATTAATAAAGTTGATTTTTCTACAATTTACAATACTAAGTACTTTTTCCAGTTATATTTAGAATTTTTTTGTGTGTAAGTTAGTATATTATATGATATAACATTATGTATTTTTAAGAATGTAGAATTCCCACTTATGACATGGCAGCATAGTCTCAGACTTTGGCCAGTACCGAAATGAACAAATAAAGAAAAAAAATCTAGTCCATCTATATATTATCTATATCATATATTTTCTTTCTGTCAGATCAGTCTGTCACGGACACAAAAACAGCTGTATTGGAGTAGTAGTTTTACAAAAATATTTTTATCATTTAGATAAAAAACATATATTTGTTTTCGATTTTTTGTGCAACGTGTAATAAAACATTTAATTTTTTCTTTAAGTTCTTCGTTCGTACATTTGGTTTGGAAATTTGGTGTGCTTGATTTTGATAAAATAAAGACGCAATTAGTAATTTTATAATGTCGAATGAAAAGCCTTGCGGTAATGACACCAGTGAGGGTAGTTCCCAGGCGTTGCAACCTGCAGACGACGACAATTTAAAGTCTTGTTGGGTGTGTTTTGCCACGGAAGCGGACGATCGGCTGGCGGCTTGGGTGCAACCTTGCAAATGTATTGGCACTACTAAATGGGTGAGTTTGTTGAAATTTATTGCGAATGCTAGTTGCAAAAATGCCTTCCGGTTTTCATGAGCTCGAGTTACACAAACGTGTGTTAAAGTTTTACTAATCTTGCTATAATTGTCTCCTTGTTAAACTGACTGCCAGATTAAAATCAATGTTTACATTATGAAATCTCTAAGAAATAAAATAGTGTCCCACTAAGGCCTAGTTAATTGAGAACTTGCTTGCTAAATTAAAATCTTTTTATTTTAATGTTCATAATTTTCTACCATTTAACCTTTCAAATATGTTACTGTTTTCTGACTTGGTTTTTATAATACTTAAATTATATTGCAATGCTACTACAATAAGAAATAAAGAAGAATTGGTGCAAAGCATTTCGATTTCAATTTATGATTAGCACAATTAATGTCTATGTGTTTGTAACAATTAAGTATTGCCTGAAGTACTGTGGCCTAATTAATGTTATAAAGAAGAAATAAAGAATTATTATTAGATACACAAATCACATCACCCTATTATAATTAAAGATCAGAGAGTCGGATGCATATTTGCCTAGAGTTGAATTGTTGTAATGTTAGTTTTATAGAATGCACTTGCACATTTGTATCCAAAACAGCCCGGTATTTTTGAATTGACATACAGTTTTAAGAAACCGCTTCCACAATGACTTAACCAAACTCTAAATTTAGGTAAATATCCATCTGATCTCTGGTTATAATAATATACATTCACGGAGCAAATTTGATAGATTAGGCTGAAAAAAAAAGGTATTGTTTTAAAAGTCTGATTGGGATAACCTTGAAAGCTCTGGCACTGGGTTGATTCTCAACAACATATGTTTCTGGGTTTTGAAAGGCTTTATGAGCTTGATAAGTTCAGGAGTGCTGAGTCAAGTTCACAAGTCAACTCTGAACAACAACTATAGCCTGCAAACATTAATAATTTGTTTGATGCAAGCCAAGTTATTTATAGTCCCTTATAAGATTAAAATTGCACTGGTAAACCAGTTTTATGGAAAAAGCTATTACTCACATCCAGTACAAATTGATCACTGATAATTATTATTCTAGCAAATGTTTATAATGTGGGACCCCACAGCTGATACTTAAAATAGGTAGATTGATATTATATACTGTTGATACCTTCGGTATTAGACAAAAATAATAAAAAATATACTAGTGCTTTATATAGTATTCAAATTGGGATCAGAATAATGTGTGTGATGCTGTCCACATTTATTATTACATATTTATTCTTATACTAAAATACCAATACTATATTAGTATTAAAAAACAGACTAAAACTTTTGGTTCATAAAAAAGAAACTTTAGAAAACTTACTTAGTACCCATTCTCAATACATGTTTATTGATAAAATAAACAGTTTTTAAATTTAGGTACTTTACACTCTGAGAAAAATTTCTTAAAATTGAGGTGTTTGCCTCCCAAGGTTATCTACCTTGCATCTCACACAATAGCCCTTTGTTGTGGACTTGTCTCATTTAATAAATTTCTCATATTCAAATGTACATTCACATCTTTGATATGAATCAACACTGCTTGCACAAGATACTTTGTCATAGATATGGAAAAAAATCAAGAGACATGAAAACAGTTTTTTTTTACCTGACTGCACGTGACTGTGCCAGCGGGGTTGTGTTTATTTATTCTAGTTATTGCTTGTATGGCATCTATATGCCATAGAACTACCTATGTAGTTCTAACAGAGATTTATAAAACCGTACCTATGTCTTAAATGTTTTCATAATCCTTCGATTGTGAGTTATTCCAGACACAATTGAAATCAATTGTTATCGTGGCACCCGAGTGCCTCCTGGGGGTTGAGGGATTAAATAAAATTCACCTATTGTGAATCTTACCTTTTAACCTGTCATTTTACGTTGTTTGTGTATTGCTAAGAAAATCAAATACCTAAATATTATCTCATCAATAACTGTTTGGTGGGTATTATAATCCAAAAATTAACAGGAGGCCCTGAACAGAGTAACCTTACACAATAAGGCAATGTGCGTAGGGTCGTTGCGCTAGTTCGCGACCATGCGTTAGTTACCGACCGTTTGAGAGACAGAAAAACTAAGAAAACAAGAATTCTATCACATTTTTCCAAACGAAATTGTCCTGAATGCAAAAAGGATAGATATACGATCTATGACTTCTTAGATTGTCCGTGTTATTATTACATTAGCAGTGAACAAACGCTCAGCCATTTCACTCCCCACACTACTCGCACGCACCCAAAGTTGCCAAAAATTAGCGAGCAATCGCGTCATTCAAAGTGAGTATTTATTGTTTCATTTGTTTATAAGTAATTATTGAGTGGTCGCATACTAACATGTCAATTTTGCAAAAAAATAGTTTACGGCCAGGTGGTCGCAAAACTGACTTCCAGATAGAAAGTTTCTTTTGTTTTTCTTATTAATTTTATGTAAGGTTCTAAGTCGTGTGACTTTTGTTCTTCACTTTGTTAAGTAACTGAGAGTGTCTGTTAGTTTGCGACCGGTAAATACTTATTAAATCTGTGATTTTGATCGCATAAAATAGACGCTTTTGGTTTACGACCGGGGCCAGTGCTAGCTTTCGGCCGCTTCCAAAATGTATGGAAAATTATCGGCCGTTAATTGGATGTACAAAAAACTAATTGATTTTACGACCACTGTCATGTACGTTGCATATTTTCTAATTCACTTTGACATTGAACTTTTAACGCCTGTGGGCAAGTGTCCACCTTTAGTGGTTTATCCATATCTGCGCCCTCCGAAAGAAGTCGCTAACAGTATGCTTTCTGTCAGTATGACTGGACTCTTGAGCGAATCTTTGCTTTTAGTTAATCCCTCAACCCCCTCAACCCTCGGGTAAAGATAAAGGTGGATAAAGACTTATATGGATTTGATGTTAAGTTTTATTCTACAACACATGTTGCAACCTACAGCAGACGTTAGTGTTTATGGACCATTAAAACCTCACTAGAAGAAAATCGTCGGCAAATTTTTATCGAAGCCCAAAAATTTAAATTCATCGGTTACCAAGACCAATTTTTGTTCTACCAACAGCCATTGTCTGTCCACTGCTGGACGTAGACCTTCTTCAACTCACGCAACAATTGTCTATCCCGGGCTTTCCCCATCCAGCCGCTACCAACAGTTCTCCTAAGGTCATCAGACCATCAAGTCGCAAGGCATCCTACACTACGCTTGCGTAAACGCGGTCTTCACTCCAGAATTCATCGGCTGCAATGGTTGTCAGTTCAACGGCAGACTTGACCAGCCTACTGCCATTTCAGCGTGCTTATTCTTCGGGCTATGATCGGATAACTTTCGTACTCTGACAAATATGCTCGTTTCGTATCCTGTCTCTTAACGAGATATCGAGCATAGCCCTCTCAATAGCTCGGTGAGCAACTTTGAACTTGTGTGAATAATAATCATCTGGTAAATGTCCACGTTTCCGCAGCATAGGTCATAACTGGTAGGATAGGATGCATGGATGAATGGATTGAGGACCTCAGTTTTCAGAAATTGTAGCAGGGATGACGTAAAGACGTTACGAAGCTTCCCAAATGCGGCCCAGCCCAATTGAATCCTCCTATCGGCTTCTTTCTTGAAGTTCTTTCTACCTAGCTGGGTTACTTGTTGTAGGTGAGGGTAATCCTGACATTTGGAAGCCTGCGAAATATTCTTCACTGAATGATCATTACACGAGACTTACTATAAAACAAGACAATATATTCAAAACTTTTTTAAATGTTACACATTGCTATTGCCCTCTTTTTCATGATGATAGTGATTTGTGGTGTTATCACCAAATCCTTCGCAAGACCTTTCGGTAAAAGTCTATGAAAATGGAATTATCTCTAGACTTTGCACATAGGCAGTATTGGCCAAGGAGACCAAAACCAGGGTATGGTTTTGTAAGACGATGTCATGATTATTCCTTTTACAACAAGAAAAGTAAATTAAGAAACAATTAAATGATTATTAATAAGAAACAATTAATAATTTTCGTTATAATCCTGAGGGAGATTGAGAGTTTCTATAGACAGTTATATTCCACGAAAACACCTGTGAAAGCAAGGCTAATGACCTTAGAGCCAAGCTTACCCGACACTATTCTGAAGATATCCCGGACGTCAGCCTGTGCGAGATTAAAATGGCTCTCAAGCAGCTTAAAAACAAAAAGGCGGCGGGTGATGACGGAATCTCTACAGAGCTCCTTAGAGCGGGTGGTAAGCCGATACTTAAGGTCGTCCAGAAGCTCTTTAATTCTGTCATCCCGCCAAAGATTGAGACAGAAGCGATGTGATGCTGTTCTTTAAGAAGGGTGACAAAACTCTCTTAAAAAACTACAGACCCATCTCGCTTCTGAGCCATATCTACAATATGTTATAAAAACCCTGTCAGATCCAAAAGGGTCATAAAGTTGCTATATTAACATAACCAAAATAAGTATCAAAATTACGTAATTCATGAATACAACTTTTTTATCGATTTTTAAAGTCAACAGGTTTATCACCCATTTACCCTACAACGGGGAAATTTTCAAAATGTGTTAACACTCCCCGTCGCGCGGCTCTATTGTCGGCATTGACGCAAGCAAACTACTCGCTTTTCGGCACCGCAATAAACATAGGAGGCGCCTTTGACATAGCGTAAAGGTAGCCGCCCGCTTTGATTCAACTCGCCGCGCGGCACGTGTCGGTGGATATATCCTGATCATGCATTATTATTTATTATTACGACAGGTCAGTTTCGCGAAGACATTACTTCCGAGTGGTCGTACCGTTCTGCTCCGCGAAATGTCGTATTCTACAAATAGTTTTCATAAAATTATGTGACAGTGAAGCAAAAATGCGTGTGCGGATTGTTGCGCTTAAAGCGGATACGAGTGTGTTACAATCGGTGCGGGACAACCTAGTGCGACGCTGTGAAGCCTGTATTTCTGACGGTGGCAGAAATATGGAACAACATCTTCGCCACAACCATCAAATCAGTGTCCTTATTGAGTGACCTCATACTACCAAATAAAAAAGCTACTTGCAGAGCTACCAAGAAGTCTCAGTTTCGTACAATTGACACATTATTATCTGACTAATAAGTACCGGGGTCAACTGGGGTCATGACTTCGCTACCTGCGAGTGCGAGCGCTGGCGCATCTCCGCGCCTCCCGCGCGTCCGGTCACCGCCTCTTGGGATTACCATGTAAGCTTTTTTAATGTAGCGAATTTTGTATTTTTTTTTCATGGGGTAATTTCTTTATAATGTTTCTTGAAAATTATTACACAAATAGAATCTTATATAGATTCCTAATAACACCTTAATGGATCTGACAGGGTTTTTATAACATATTGTATAAGTTGTTTTCGAGGGTTATTACGAATCGTCTCACTCGCAGGTTCGACGACTTCCAACCTCAGGAACAAGCCGGGTTTCGAAAAGGTTATAGTACCATAGACCACATTCATACGCTGCGGCAAGTTATACAGAAGACCGAAGAGTATAACTTGCCACTTTGCTTAGCGTTCGTGGACTATGAGAAAGCCTTTGATTCGATTGAGACTTGGGCAGTGCTGCAGTCTCTCCAAAGGTGCCAAATAGACTACAGGTACAACGAGGTGCTAAAGTACTTATACCAAAACGCCACCATGTCGGTCCGATTACAGAACCAGAGCTCTAATCCGATACAACTACAGCGAGGCGTGAGACAGGGAGACGTTATTTCTTCGAAACTGTTCACAGCTGCGTTGAAGGATATTTTCCAAGCTCCTGGACTGAAAAGGACGCGGCATTAACATTAATGGCGAATACTTAACACACCTGCGATTTGCGATGATGTAGTTTTTATGGCTGAGCCCTTGGAAGACCTGAACATTATGCTCGAAGATCTCGGTAATGCTTCTCAAAGAGTGGGTCTTAGGATGAACATAGACAAAACGAAAATTATGTTAAAGGCCCATGTTGCACCCGCTCCAGTTAACGTTGGGAACATTGCACTCGAAGTTGTTGACCACTATGTTTACCTGGGACAGATAGTCCAGTTAGGTAAGTCCAATTTCGAGAAAGAGATCTCTCGTCGAATCCAGCTCGGATGGGCAGCGTTCGGGAAGCTCCGGCATATATTCGCGTCCGGAATACCTCAGTGTCTCAAGACGAAAGTCTTTGACCAGTGTGTGTTGCCAGTAATGACATATGGGAGTGAGACGTGGTCGTTTACTATGGGTCTCATAAGAAGGCTCAAGCAAGCAATGGAGAGAACGATGCTGGGTATTTCCCTACTCGATCGAATCAGAAATGATGAGATCCACAGGAGAACTAAAACAACCGACATCGCCCGAAGGATTGCATCGTTAAAGTGGCAGTGGGCGGGACACATAGCGCGGAGAACCGATGGCCGTTGAGGCGGAAAGGTTTTCGAATGGCGACCGCGTACTGGACGACGTTCCGTGGGCAGGCCCCCTATAAGGTGGACCAACGATCTGGTCAAGGTCGCGGAAAGCCGCTGAATGTGGACAGCACAGGACCGATCGATGTTGAGATCCTTGGGGGAGGCCTCTACCCAGCAGTGGGCGTCGTTCGGCTGATATGTTGATGATGATGATGAAATGATTATAAATGAGCATTTTCAATTTATTTATTTATTGTTTTTCAATTAAATAACGTGGAATAATCCACACCAGAGTGGTGGCCGCAATCTAGATAGGTATTGGTCGATTATTAAAATTAGCGGTCGCAAAGTGGCATTTCATCTATTTTTAGAAAATAAATTTTCTGTAAAATAAACTACAGCCACATATCTTATTTTTAAAATAATCTTGATCATAAGGTATCGTCGCAAAAAGTTCCAGTGATTGTTAGATATATAAATATTGCCATTTTTGCTATCCAAAAGTGACAACTTCGCTAATCGGTCGCAATCTGACTCAATGACCCTACCTATCTTCTGGCTAACAATAAGCTCGTACTGGCTATTATACACTTTCCGACATAGAGCCAAGGCAATAGTGAATGTAGTGTCTAATACCGTAGCTATCCCTTGCCTTTCCAAGAAAAGAAAATCTGTGTTTGATTATTAAAATACAGACGACAGCCAGGCTACTTTGCGATATATTGCATCTTATGTAATTGAAATAAGTGGGATTTTGCAAGACGAATTTTAAGTCTTGATGTGCAGGACATTATGAAAAGTAGAACCCTTACTGCGTAAGTTCGACTTATCTTGTCGCACAGAAAAGTCCCCCTTAGTTTTGAGTTTAGTTTGCGTTTTTTGTCTTCTTAGTTTTACCCATCTTTTTAGTTGGTCTAGCTTTTTTACAGCTAGATTTGATTCGTCATAGAAAGTACTTAATTTATTAAACGGTTTTATTTAGCTCACCCCGTTTTATTCGTAAATACTCAAACGGTGGTGTGTCGAAACAAGTAGGCATACCTACCTATAAAAAAACAATACCAGTGTAAATATCAAAATGTATGTCAATCAAATACAGGTTTAAATATGACAGTTATCACACGATTGTGACGTGACCTGACTAATGACCAGTAACCTACGTGTAGCTGCGTAGTGTATGTCCATGGGTCATAATAATGATAAATACAATCTCACTAATATTACGAGTATAAATGTGAAAGATCGTATGGATAGGTATTTGTTATCTCGCAATGGCGGCTAAACAAATCTTGTGGTTTGACACGGATATAGTAATAGTTGAAATAGCTCATTGCATAGGCCACTGTTTATCCCGGAAAAATATTAGGACCCCGTGTCTATAATAGACTATATCTATTAAGTATAGGAAGCATGTTTGTTTTGTCATATTGAAAAGCATTTTTTTTTAAATTGAGTTGATTTAGCAGTCAGGGTATAACATAGTCTAAATTTCATCTGCAAATGAAATACCTACTTAGTTTACATAATTATAACCAATAACATTGTTTTTTGTATCTTAATTTACTACCTGTTATTACTTATTATCTGTCTTAAGATAAAAAAAATGCGATTTTGAGTTTATCACATAATTGGGCTAATGAATAATCACTAATAATGCCGTCTGTGACACAGTTTCAGAATTTAATGTGTAAAAATGTTTTGCTTTTGTTTCTTTCAAGTCTTTGCACAACAATGTTTTTATTGATATATTGCATTACAATATACACTAATTATTACTTACACTTATATTATGTAGCTAAAAATTATCGTGTGATTATTATCCTTAGAAGATGATCCTGTGTCAGTTTTCTAAGCCTCCTGTTACAGACCAGACTAACTAACTACAGCTTTGCTTGACGCGTCTTGTTTAACGAAATCTATTTTGCGACAGAAACTAGAAGTATCTATAATAATAACCCATCCGCTTCTCCTAAACTCTAGCCTAATAAAAGATCGTTATGTATTTAAATTGACTCGACCGGAATACAACCCGGAACTTTTGCATAGTAGGCGGACCACCGCACTTCTATATCAACTGGGTCCATCAGGAACTCGTTATACTATCATTTTTGAAATCATCAGAGACTAGACGCTGCTACCTGTCTTTTTATGGCGGTGCTCTTTTAGTCGCTTCTTAAGAAACGTATAGAAATTAGAAAGACAAGGTGTGTTGTACTATTCTATGTAATTGTATCAACATTACACGTCAATCACATATTTTAATACCTACTTATTGAATATTTTGCAAGCATTCATTTTCTACATGACAACTTTTGATAAGGATTTAAAATCAATTTTACCGTAAAGTGCCAGGCCCCCAATTCCGCTAATTTACAAATGGCTCAATAGAATCGCAATTGTATATTTTGACACATTTTATATGGTAGTAATGTCAAAATATACCATTGCGATGCTATTGCTATTCTGTTGATCCATTTGTAAATTAGCAGAATTGGGGCCCTGATTATGTGTCGTTGAGTGTGCATAAAGTGACAACTTTAAGAAGTAGTATTTAAATATTCATCACATCACTGTAATTTGGTCATGAATACTTTTGGTGTATTGCTTACTTACCTACATCAAGTCAATTTGTGTTTAGAAAATAAATACCGAAGTTAATTACCATTAAAAATGTGTTAAATTTTAAACCTGTTCTTTTTGTTAGACCTAATTAGCGGAATGTCTGAGGAGAGAATACCTTAATAGATTACAATTTCTTATTTTTCGAACTTAATTTAATTTTCAAAACGTTTTATTTTGCTTATCCTCGTAAGACCTAATGGTCATATGTAGGAACAAAAATGTTAGAGTCAGTAAGACCGAAGCTTATAAAATAGCAAATTACAAGTAACGCCGGACCTGGATGAGAAGGAACAAAAAAATCATGGTCAAATTTAAGTTCGAAAATTCGCGCCTAATGAAATATAAAAGTATTGGCATATTTTCTGGCGACGGATGTTCAAGTTTTGTAGTTGTTGAACGTTTTGCTAGTAAAAAAGAATGTCACATTTAAAATTTACATTTCCGGCGGTAGGATGGTGCGCACGAGATGACGGGGTAAATTAATTATTTATTTTCAATTAGTAAACATTTGCACAATTGCGAAACCAGTTACAATAGTGTTAGTTAAAATACTGGAGAATATAATGAAATGTTGATTTCACAGATTTTTCTCAACTTTGTGATAATTTTAATCGGTTGAAAAATTACCGTTCCTTACAAAGAACATTCGGTTTTAATTAATTTAATATATTTAAAATTAATATTATTTTATTTCTTCAACCCGCATATTTGCCAATCATGAGTAAAGATTACGAAGAAATACATTAGTTTCGTTTTTTTTATAAAAATAGAGATTTCTCGATTTTTTTATGTTATTATTTTAATAATTTATCCAATTTTCAAAAGTACAACTTCTACATCAAAGTAGATCATTTTAATAATTAAAGCCGACTGTTCCTCTCAATGCACCAAATTTCAATATTAAATTAAAAAGGAACTGCTACACTGAAATAAATTATTATACTCCTGTACAAATACACAAACCAGTTTTACTGAATTATGATAGTATTAACGGCAGTATTTCAATTTGTCGTGTTTTATTAGTATTTTAACTTTTCAATAAATATACTCAGTAACGCCGATCGCCTTTTGAAAGAACAAAAAATAATATTTTTTTATTATAAGAATAGCTTCTATACTAAGTTATTTAATGCTCCTGTTGATATGACTTTGATGCAATATCTCTAACTTGGCGAAATTGTTAATTGAAGTGCTCGGCGTGACTGACTATAAAAAGGTTCCTCAGAATGCACATTCTCCCGGTCTTACCTAATAGTCCTAGGATCTACGCTTTACTAATAAATTTTAATTATGTTGGTTCATGTACTTACCTGAACACCTTATTGAACAATAATATTTGTTCATCATCGAAATATTGAACCTATATCTCTCCGTCACTCAGTAAGATTCTTTTTCCGCACTCCAACAGACTCTCCGTGCATACAATGCGCAGTAACATAGCGGTTGTGGTTAGACTATAATGGAATGTATGGTGATTGATTAATGTTATTAATAAAATTGCAGATTCACAGTTTAATTGACATCCTTTTTATGATCTGTCCAAGCGTAATTTTGCCATAGAGCAACACATACTGTATGAGAGTGGTAAACTATGACATCACAATAACTGTACTCAAATAGCTATAACTATTTAATAATAACCTATTTTATTGATTTGAAAGCAATTAAAAATTTTATTCAACAAATAACTGAAATGAATCCGGGTTTTTAAGCATTAAATAAGATGTAACTATAATTAGAATCATTTGTGAATGGTGTCATAAACCCAATCGCGATGTTTTTTGATGCGACTTTTCTTCAAGAAATAACATGGGTAATTGGGACACAATTCCTAACCCGTGAAAATAATTCGATGACCTAATTAAAAACACATTTATTTATAGTATCGTTATAGTAGTTAATCTTACCGAAACCTTACAAAGTATTTTGTATTTTATTTTCATTTAGCTCTTAAAAGACAAAAAGCACTCTTTGAGTGTCACTCTCACTCTTTCTTTGAGTGTTCAAAAACAATTCGAACGTAATACTTGTTGCCAACTATGGTGTTACTGCTTTTGTTAGGATCTAAATAAAAAAGGATGGAAACGAATTTACTGAGTAAGCGTCAATTATCTTAGACATTATTATTATCTTCTTATTAAATTGCCTTCAGGTGAGATTCATGTAAAAATGGTAACGTATTTGCAAAAATAAAAACTGACTATAATTTTAATAGTTCCAAAAGATTAAAGTTGGTACACAAATTTTTAAACACTATTATATCTACATTCGGTTTACTGACAATTTGCCGTAAAATTGATTCGCCACATCTTTTAAAGTAAATTCGTCGTAAGCAATTGTATGCCAGTCTTCACCGATGAGTAGGTATAAGTTCGTCACAAATCACCGAAGTATTTTTTACTAAAATTGTGTCCTATTTACAAATCGAATCGATTTTCTGCGACAAAAACTCCAACATTTATCCCTTGCAGGTTCACCAGAGCTGCCTTCAACGATGGGTAGATGAGAAGCAGCGCGGCAACATCACACGGAAGGTCCTATGCCCCCAGTGCAAAGCGGAGTACATCGTGGTGTTCCCCTCTATGGGTGCTTTCGTGGCACTCCTGGACGCTATGGAAGAGATCACACACAAAATCTGCCCCTTTATTGCTGGTGGAGTACTCTTGGGATCCATATACTGGATCGCGATCACATACGGTGCTGTCACGGTCATGCAGGTAAGCTGTCTTTTATAATAATAAATCTTCTTTGAAGATAAGGCCTTATTGGCGTAATCGTCATAGTAATCGTTTTAGTAGCGGGCGAAGATCTCGGGGACATGGGTTCGATCCCCGGGTCGGACAAAAAGAGTTTAAAATTTTCGAACATTGCTCGGGTTTGTGATCACCAATCCGCAATTGGCAGGCGTGGTGATTATGTCTGTCCCTAGCATTGCTGTAGTAAGTAGTAACTGGAATTCAATGACCGATACCTACCTTTGTTTTGCAGTGGGATGATTATGGGCCGTTACTGTACTTTTTTTTGAAACAAATCTTGTCGGGCACCACAAATATGAGATAAATTAATAAAATGTGTTTCACTCTAACATTTTAGAGAAATCGCTTGTAATGCAACTTTTTCTTGTTAATAAATTCGCAATTTCTTTTTAATTTTCATGGTTAGTAATTTTGGAATATTTTTAAGTGGCAGTGTTGCGGTTTAGTTGCTGCGCATGTATACTGACTTTGAACTCAATTTACTTAATACTAAAATTCAAATTTCTTGCATAGCATATTTACAGCAACTGAAGCCTACTGCAGAATGCAGACTTCATTTTTAGGGTTCCGTACCCAAAGGGTAAAAACGGGACCCTATTACTAAGACTTCGCTGTCTGTCCGTCTGTCCGTCGCTCTATCACCAGGCTGTATCGCAAGAGCCGCGATAGCTAGACTGTTGAAACTTTCACAAATTATGTATTTCTGTTGCCGCAATAACAACAAATACTAAAAACAAAATAAAATGAATATTTAAAGGGGGCTCCCATACAACAAACCCGATTTTTTGGCCTTTTGGGTACGGAACCCTTCGTGCGCGAGTCCGACTCGCACTTGGCCGGTTATTTACAGTTCGTGTAACCTGTATGAAGCGGTTTCAGTAATCTAAGTAGCAATCGGTTCTATTGTTGAGAACAACAGTGTTTTATTACTTTAATTGTCCAGGAAACATGTGCAATTAGGTTTAGTTTATTGTGCTGATCACACTGAGATGCGAATGTTTCTAATGATCTCTAATAATTCTATCTAGACTCTGACGGTTGTTAGCCATCTAGATCTAAACCTAGGCGCGCCGCGCGTAAGAAAACAAAATAAATACAAAAAAATAAAACGTGTCTGTAATTACAATTCTTTAATTCATTGATAACAGCTTTTTACTAAATGCATATGAAAGTGTAAAGTAGGGGAGACCGAGGGGAGTTGAAACAATTTTCACATTTTGTTTCATATACGAAATACTATAGAGAGAAATCGTATGATATTAGTACCAATCGATAGGTCATTCTTTACACTTGCGAATGACTAACATGAAAAAATTGCAAGCGTTAAATATTGTGGTGAAAAATCGACTTAACCGTTACAAGTCAACTTGTTTCAACTCCCCTCATACCGAGGTAAGATGAAACAGAGGCCGAGGAGAGTTGAAACATATGATTTTTGAAAAGTATTAAGGGCTTTAAAATAAAAATGATGATATAATTTAAAGGTATTTATTAAAATTATACTTTTCAAATAATAAACAAACTTTTTTATTAACATTTTTTACTGATATATTATTTAAGTAGGTAATTAACTACATTCAATTAATCAACTCCTAAAGTGGTTAAAAGTACCATAACGTCCTATTCGTAACATTAATTTAAACAACAGTCAGATTTACAAAATGTTTTACATTCTAAATCTTTGACATAAAATAATTATTAACGTTCAATCGTTTCATAAGTATTACAATCAGTCTTTATCAATATTTCTTCAAATATTTAATTTACAGTATTCTCACAAATGACAAAAATAAAAATATTATGAAAATAAAAAACCTTAATCCGACAAGCAGTAATGGCAAATATAAGAAAGTTCCCCAGCAGTGCAAGCTTCGTGAGCCCAGTGGTGGCATTCCAGACATTGCACCCATTTTTTTTGGCTCTGTTATTGGAATATGGCTCCAAACAATAAAGGCAAAAGGATTCTTCCTCTTCTGAACTGTCTTCGTTTCCTCTTTGTTTCTTGACAACTTTGACTTTTTTAGTTTTAGTGCCTGGTTTTGATCTTTTTCTTGTTTTTATATCTTCAAAGTTAGATTTTTTCACCTTTTTCTTAGCTGTTCTAGCTGCTTCAAATGCAGCTAGTTCATCCTTTACGGGAGTTTTTCATATTATTAGAGTTATCCTTTCATCATAAGCAGTTTTTTTTTAATATACCTGTAGGTAGAGGGATGTATGGTTCAAGTTGTAACTCGAAAGCAGCGTCACGAAAAGTTTTTCCTCGCAAAGTTCCTTCTTCTGCTGCGAGATCATATATATTGCGACTCGCCATACCTCTGTCAGTCTTTCTTTTATAATCAGTAGGCATTCTGAAACAAATTAAATCAAATGTTTTCTTGTGCCCGTTATTTATTGACTTCTGTCTGACACAAAATTGAAAACGAGTAGAGTTGAAACAGCCTGTTTCATATCTCCTCAGTAAGAAAAAATCTCCCAATTTTTATTTAAGCCACAACCGAGAAGCGAATACACAAAAATCAATTAAAACAAACATATATAATAAATCTTTAGATATTGAGCTTTCGAAACATATATAACTTAAGCTAAAATACAAAATCCTAATCACAATATAGGCATCGTAAAAAAACGTTAAAAACTTACTTTTCACGATTTTTGTCACATGGCACGCAGAACTCCACAACCGCACGACTTACGCCACCGACGCGAACTGACACGTCCGCGGGCGGAGGGAAGTGAATAAAAAGCGCCGTTGCCAACTCGGTAACGGTCTTAAGTTCCGAGAAATCTGCTCTGTTTCAAATCACCTTTGTTTCAACTCCCCTCGATCTCCCCTACGGTACTTACATAAAAAAAAAATGTTTGTCCGTTTGACTGTTTGTCCCGGCTAATAGGTACTGCTGCACAAAGGTGTCATTGCTAGAAATCGGCCAGTCGTCGCCTGCATATTTACCTAAGGCTATTTTTTTTACTACGAAATTATTGAAAAAGTGTGTTGAGAATTCACTTGAAACTTGAGAAACAAGCGTGATACTTATTATATTATTTATTGGAATCAAACTGCTTGACTTGACACTTAAATCTGAATTCATTAAGTAAAAGGTACTTACTTAGTTACCAAAGAAAATGGAACATAAATATGTAGACTTTACTTGTATTTGTTGCTTATAACTATTCCAATGTTATTTTATTGTTTTTGTTGTTTTTTCTTACATAGGATTTTTATTAAGTAGGGTCTCGAAGTTACGTTAGTTAGTTAGGTACCTATCTCCATGAAGCGCGTTAGCTGAGAACGCAATATAACCGGGTCCGGGAGCTTTGATGACCTCTGTGGTAGAGTAGCAAAAACATCGGTTTTCAAGGTTTCGCCAGCTCCGGCCGAGGTCCCAGGTTTGATTCTCGGACTGGTAAATGTCAAAACAAAATTATGTTACTGAATTGTGTCGGGTTTAGACAAACACTCAGGTGTTTGTTGTATCTCCATTGCTTGTGATTTCTACTAAACAATTGGTTTGATAGTTTCAACCTAGTTAGTAATTTAACCTTGGTATCAGAAGAATATAGGTAGGTATGTGATATCTGTTCACATTTATTATTTATCATTATTAGCTTTGACCGGATTTCACGCGGACGAAGCGCGCGCCAGAACGCTAGAACCAAATTTTGTTCTCAAATAAGAGCCACAGGCGTTACCAAATTGCATCACTAAAGTTGTAGTGGGTGGAACCTGGCTAGACGTGGTGAAGGCAGCTGTGGCAAGTCCTTGACCAATAGATGACCGCGAATGAGAAAAAGAAGTCAAGGCCGTTCTGCTAGATGCGTGGCTGATATTACAATAACAGCAATGGGCTACACCACCAATGGCACCAATCAATTTACATACTGAGCTGTCAAAACGTAACGCAGTATTTCTTGTGTGGCAATAGCACACTGTGACGTCTTGCCTTATTATAATAAATAATAAAATAAATAAATGTGGACAATATCATATACATTGTTCTCACCCCAAAGTGATTTTGTCTATTGACCAGTCCGGGAATCGAACTCGGGACTTCAGAGCATCCGACACCTTGAAAACCGGTGTGTTCACCACTCCGCCACGGAAGTCGTCAACTAAAATGCTTTACCTACCACAGATAAGGTAATGGTTATACTAAGTTATACTCGTACTTCACTGACAAAAAATTAAACCGCCATTCACAGTTTCTTGGCTGACAATAAATGTTTCTTTCTTTCATAGTAGCGCATCCGTAAAAAGAGGAGGAAATACATATAGGAACTATTAGGAACATACGTTTTTACCCGACTGCGTCAGAAGGATGTTTTCGAGAGTATGTATATATTATTACTACACCGTGAAATTTTAGTGGTTGTTTTCCCGCAACAGAACGATTTACCTTTAGTAGCACCATCGAATCGTGCGAGTTATTTTTTGAAAATAAAGATATCGTTGTTCTCAATTAACCAAAAAAATAATCATCAACTCAAAAGCGTGAGATACGATAGTATCTTTACAAAATGTGACGTGTTTGGGTACTGCTTGCCGCACGAAATCAATGTTCAAAGCAAAAGAAGCTCTACGCACTAAGTAATACAGCATAAACTGCACCGCGCGAGGGGCAATGACCCCGGCCGGTAACCGGCTGCGGCGCGGCTAGTACCATTGGTTCGAGGTTGCTTTCGAGTTTCGTTTATCACAATCGTGAAACTGCGATTTTTTTTTTGAATAAAAAAAAACGGCACAAATCTATTGCACTACTAAAGATATAATCATTTTACTGCGGGAAAACAACCACTAAAATTTCACGGTGTATAATTGTTTGGCGCGCCCTTACGGCATGAAAGAAAACATTTTATGTGGTGTCTTTAGATTTGTTTAGATTGTGGGAGTGACATAGGCTATAAAAAATCCGAAATGTGGAAACAGAAAAAGTTGGAGGGTGTTTCTCAAATTTAAGTGGGATCGAACATTTAAATTTGAAAACTAAAGACTACCCAAAATTTCGAAAAAAAGTTACATTTTCACAAAATTTTAAAAATTTAACTGTTGAGCAGCGTGAAATGCCACTGATTTTGAGTCAAACAAGAAATTATTGTCATCATGCACTGAGTCAAATTTGGTGGCTTATTTGTCGTTGTTATAATTTCTTCATTAGATTCACTCGTCCCTTGACAGTAAGAAAAGCAAATAAATTGAACATTTTCCTAATTTGAATTTGGAATTATGTTACCAAAACCATGTTGTACCAGCCAAAGAGATTATATTACAAGTTCATACACATGCGAAAAGACTTTTTCCTCAACCTAATATTAATTTAAAATAAAATAGTAAATAAAAATGATTACTGAAGATAACACTCGTGACGAAAAAGTTCTGTTTTACTCAAAACCTGGTTTATCGTATGTATCAAAAGAGATGTGACGTTTTATGTTTGAATAACTGGACAAGTAAAGTGGCAATGACCACGGTAACTCGTTTCTAATACTCCTCCTGACGCTATTTGGTGGAAAAGGTGCGAAAATAACGGCATATAACTTGTACTCTGAGTCACTTTTGTTTACTTAATACATTTAGTTTGTGACATAGTTGAGTCTAGGTACACTTGACATTTGACATAAAATCTGTCGACAAGCAAAACACTTCTTAATGTCTGATATTTTTTTGTGAAAGACAGCCAAATTTCATTCAAATCTGTTAATCGTTTTGGCGTGATTGAGTAATAAACAGCCATCCAAGCAATGATATTTAAAAAGTATAGATAGGTTATGCCCTTACAAAACTATCGAAATATCTGTGCCGCTTGCGAACAACTGCACACATGCGTAATTCTTATTTTGTCCTTGTCATACTCGTGAAAAGAACAATTACTTTCTCTTTCGCCTTGGCATCCATGTCGTATGATAGATTTTAAAAGACGTCACAATTGTGACGTTTTAGGGACGCATATTGAGAGCGCATGTAACATATCTATTACTTTTTAAATATCATTGCATCCAAACATTCACATTTAAAAGATTAGAAAGACTTGTAAGATTAATAGTTATTGACATATTTTAATCCTGCCTACATGTAAATTTAACCTTGCTTGACTTTAAGTTGAATATTCTACTAAGTTGAAAGAACATTAAAACTGTTAGTAAGTGCTCATTTGTTGAGGACGTTTTACTGTCTCAAGATTTTAACTTTAAATAATTTTACTATGCTTGTGGTAGCACCTCCTAATACGGTCTGACAGATTTTATAATTGCGACGTCTTTAATTTTAAAGGTATAGGTACTCTGCCTCTAACCGTACTAAACTCTACTAGCACAGTTTTTTTTCCATTTGCGATATTCTACTAAGCCTTTTCTTTGACCTATCTGATACGACACGAGCTCGACGATCGATTCAGTAAAACTAATCTTCTATATTATGTTGGTTTGGGTACGTTTCAAAAACTCAAAAAGTTCTGCACCGATCGAGCTGAAATTTTAGCATGATACATATATAATACGCATCAAGGATTGTTTTTATCTATTTATCCGCGAACGCGAACAAAAAAAACCATAAAAAACCATGAAAATCAAAAACAATTCAATCACAATGTGCCACAGCGAAGCGAGGCAGGGAACAGCTAGTAATTTAATGTTTATGAAATGCGATTTAATTAATGTTTTTTGCACGAAAAAGACAACTCTTTGTTAAAACTTCAAGTATAGGCAACTTAGAACCCTAATTGTTGCAGTTTGTTTATACTTATCTACCGCTCCGCACATCACTCAATCAGTAAGGTTTAATTAAGAACGTGGTTTCATTCAGATTTGTCTTATAATTATTACAACATCCACAGTCTAATATTATTGTAAACAGTGTCCTGCAAACTGTGAATCTGTCTGCAGACTCTGGCGAGTCTAATACCTACCTAAAATTACATACTTATTAGATTAGATAATAAATACTTTTTGAGTTTAATCTATAAAAAATGAAAATCTGGTTCGTCGTATTATCCACGGGTAAACTGTTTAGATCATTCATTACCTTTCCTGTATTCCAAACAAAAGAGAGACTTTAAAGAGTTTTGAACAAAAATGTCACGGTTCCCATGAGATACTTGCATAATCAAAATTTCACTCGTACGAAGTCGCAGGCATCTGTTAGTATTATTATGTTAATGTTATTATTTAGATATCTGGAAATGCAAGCTTATACTAATTATGTTGACTTCAACTAAAAAAATGTTGGACTATTAATGGGATAATAATGGTATATATGGGTCTTTAATGATTTTACAACCAATACATTCCGTTTGTTTCATCAATTATCATATAAATTATTTCGTAACAATTTGATGCAATTTATGTAATAGTTGTGCCTCTTCGCATCCACTCCGCTTTCACACTTTCTATTGCGAAATGCTCTGCCGTGTGGTTGGACATTTGATAGGCCGCTGCTGTAAACCGGTTTGTGTTTTGGCACACTGTAATGATGTCAAAATACAGACAACGGCCAAGTTAACCTACCCAAAAAGTTAAAGGTCATTGAATTGATTTTCAACTTCAAGTCCAACGAGTAGAGAACAATATCAATTGTGAAAATTTGACGTTTTGTGGTAGGTTGACGTGCTGTTGTCTGTACATTACTATGGTCATGTAGTTGATTTATATGGGTTATAATTGGGAAGTCCTGGCCCCTAATTCGCGTAACCGAATCGTATCACAATCGTAATTGAACGACAGGTTTTTGACAGTTCTAGTATGGGCTAAATGTCAAAATCGTCCAATTCAATCACGATCGAACTGCGATTCGGTTACGCGAATTAGGCCCCTGTTTTAGCGGCCTAGAATAGAAAGCAATTACCTACTCATCTCGTGCTATTTGTGTTGTAAGAGGTGACCAAATAAGAATTACGGAGATATTCTATTCATCGAATTGCGGTTGCCAACACGACTTTCAAGCATGATCGTTATGGCAACAAAATCAACCCTTTTTAAAAAAGGCGTTTTTTTAATAATAATTACCTTCTAAGACAAAAACACCTTAGTCTACCTTTGTAGTTTTCGGAACGTTGGGAAAAATACAGGTTTCGGAACGTTGGGAAAAATACAGGGTGAAATTTTAACCACCTTCCAAATTTTAATATATCAATCTACGAGACAAAAAACAAATGTGGTATTTTTTTTTGGTATAGCCCATTACAAAAATGTCAAGATAAACCACTTAGAAAATGTCCGCCAAAAATGTAAAATTATTAATGTATTGTATGATACGGCTGCCTAGCAACACTTTTTTTAATTCCCTACGATAAAATCTCATTAATTCATTACGATACTATTCATAAGTTTTTGATTTTCCCTTTATACCTTAACATGACTAGGACCGTAAAAATTGAAAACTATATTGCGAAAAAAATTTTCGGGTGAAGACTTGAGTTTCATTTTTTACTACTTACCTAAATGGGCTCTAAATACGATACGGAACGCCTATAAAAATTTTGGAAAGTGGTTAAAATTTGTTATTGACAGTTCTAATATAGGCTAAATGTCAAAATCGTCCAATTCAATCACGATCGAACTGCGATTCGGTTACGCGAATTAGGCCCGTGGAGACCTCTAGAAGTGTTATTTTTTGCATTTACAGGTAGTCGGGCACAGAGAAGGCCTTGAGATGATGGAGTCGGCTGATCCGCTGGTGCTACTAGTCCTCTTGCCGACGATCCCTGTGACGCTGATCAGCGCGAAGATGTACAACTGGGAGGACTCAGTCCTCTTGTTCCTCAGGAAGTACTGCGCGAAGGTGCCGGCACTATCGTACATCCTGCCGTTTGGGAAGTAAGTTGAATTTATAAAGCTAGTTACATAAGACATATCAGTTAACTACTGGATCGCTGGTTTTTCAAAGCTAGATACATTAGACATATCAGTCTACTTCTGGATCACTGCAAGACCTCCCCAAGAGGAGGATCTTGCCATAATTACCTAAGCGTGGCGACGCGGTATGGTCTAGTAGTTTAAGTACCGGGCCAGGAGGCCGGGGACCAAGGTTCGATCCCCGGGTATGGCAATAAGAGTATCGATTTTGCGAACTCAGGTTTGTGGTTCACTATCTTGACTCAGCTATCTTGGTTTTAATTTTTTCATGAAACTGAATTAATCCATCAATTCCCGGTAGTGAATTTGTATGAATAAAGAAAAATCATATTACTTAAAAATGTTGACTGCTCCATAACATTTCAATGCTATGACAGAGTCCTATGGAAATAAGACGCGCTTTACATGTACCGAGCTTAGCACATAAGGGTGTACGTTTGTCGGCTTTATAGGGTCATTCAAACATAACCTAACATGGTATTACTAATTTGTTCCAGCGTGGAAGGCGACCGAGGCGCCATAGTGACGGGTCAGGTGAACAACCAGAATCCGAACGCGAGCTCGCACCTTTCGCCCACGCGGATATTCTGTTCCGCGCTCCTTCTCCCCACCATATCCACTATTATAGGAAAAATATTCTTTCGCTCCATACAAAACAACCTACACAGGTAAGTGATTGATTCTTTTTAAACTTCATGCTTTAAATTCACTTGTTTCTACTGGGTATAATTTGGGTTTTAATGATTTATTAAACAAAACTATGAATTTTGGTCGCTATATTTTTGTATTGTAACTTCAAATATATTACACTTTAATTCGGTTTCGAACCTTTCGCTATGCATTTCACTTAAGTTACGAAAATAGTATTTGTATTAATGACTAGCTGTTGCCCGCGACTTCGTCCGCGTCAATTTATATTTTTTCACTGATGCTTCGCTCCTATTGGTCGCAGCGTGATGTTATATAGCCTAACTCCTTCCTCAATAAATGGACTATCCGAACACAAAAAGAATTTTTCAATTCGAACCAGTACTTCCTGAGATTAGCGCGTTCAAACAAACAAACAAACAAACAAACTCTTCATTTTTATAATATTAGTATAGATTTGTTGTTAAATGGTTGGCTATGTGAGCCAAAATATTTTTGACCCTCAACCTAACAAATCCTCCCTGTATTAGCTCAAAAATAAAACAATGAAATTAATTAAAAAATATCGGCATTGTTATTAGATACTTAAATCTAATGTGATTAAATAACTTTTTATAATCTGAATAAAAAACGCAATCTTACCATAGATTTACTATAGAAATGGTGAACTATGACGTCACGAGTTACCGTACTAAAATGACTAACTATTCATTGACTTCAAAGCAATTAAGAATCATATTCAACAAACAGTTGAAATGAAACCGGATTTTTAGCCTTAAATAAGGTGTAATAACAAAGAAATGTTGTTTGTTTTGTGTAATTCATAAAATATGTTTCTTATTCACAGGACAATACTGGGAGGCCTCACATACATCACAATAAAAGGAGCTTTGAAAATCTACCACAAACAAATGCTCTATATTAGACATTCCAGCAGAAAGATTTTAGACTACACGGAATCGAACCTAAAACTCTACAGGAGTACGACAACTGACGCTGTATCAAGCACTAGGGATGACTCTGAGCAAGTTGTATAAGTTGTATGACTAAATTTATGTATGGAATAAATGATAGGACGTGCTGTATAGGCGTATGGCTTAAGGCTTTGCGACAACGGACTTCTCCGTATAGTTTGGTACCCACAACGAATTTTTTTACTAAAGGCCTGAACACACGAGAGACATAATGTCCGCATAACAGAAACGCTGCTCTCTTTGAAGTAGCGGAATGATTGAAGTAAGTTTGTTAGTGAAGCTATAATGAGGAATACATTCTAGAAATACACATACAGGCAAAAAACCGCTGACTCACCCCGCTCTGGGTTGTTCCTGGTGCAAAGGTTGTGTCCACGAGGTATCGTGGCTAGTGTCATGGGCACTTTTGCGATAGTCCCTACTCGGGGCGGATATTAGACTGTAAGTATTTCTGTTGATAATGTTGTGTTAACTTTTTAAATTTATTGTATCTAATTATTGTTTTATTTTTTGCCAAAATAAATCATATTTTATTCTAGAAATTATGTAAATTCAGACAGGCACAAACTCGTTTGTATTCTTCTACAGTGGGCAATTGAAGTCTGTTTTGTCCACCAATGTCTGTCTGTTGCTTGTCTTATAGTATATTTTGCCCTAAGTACGGTACGATACGGTAAGGTACGTACGTGTTGTCTCATAGTAATCCACATAATCTGTTTTCGCGGACAAAATGTCCGGTCGTCTGCTCAGCGCCTAATTGACTATTACGGACTAAAAAGTTCGCTTACAAAATTTACCGTGTCCTCTGCAACCTTAACAAAAATCATTGTCACTCAACAGTGCATAAATATGAATTATAATTATATACTGTTGTATATTTTAGTTGTTATAAGGTAGGTTTTTTTTAAATGAAGATTTGAATAATGAATGACATAAGTACACAACCGATTTTTAAACTTGTCTTCGCGCGGAATTGTAAATAAATTAAATTGTATTTTAATTCGCAATGTTATCACCGGATGATGAGATGTTTTTGCGAAATATATTTTATTTTGTGAATCAATTTGTATGCTAGAATTTCATTTTGATTTTATCGTACAAAAACAGGTGATAATAAATTTAAAAATAATAAGTCAGACGATATATACCAGACAACCTTTTCAACCTGTATCAAAAGTAACCCATATACAACACTACCTTTAGACGTGCCCATCGATACACCGAACAGCCTGTATAATCTAAACGGGATGTAAAAAAAATTATTTAGTATTTTGAGATAAAAAAACATTTTTAAGTGTGTGTGATAAACAGTCATATTTACCATTGCAAATGACAGAAAGGTTTAATCTACTGTTATTTGACATAGTATGTGCGTCATGCGTGCCAAATACTAGATTCGACTATAAAATGCTTTATTAAACTGTCCTGTAATTAGTGATCTTAGAATAATAACACCTAGAAGCCGCGTCTGAACCAAAACGTAAGCGTAAACGCGTGCTATTTAATTATCCTTGTGTGCGTAAGCTGAATAAATCTACGCTCTTCTAACGCACACAAATATAGGCTTCAGTGTTACCATCATCGGGCGTTTACCCACAAAAAATGGGAAAACGTGTTGTTTTGTTATACGACGATTTGCCATGTATTTAGTATGATCTTTAAATACATAAGAAAATATGATTACATTCATAAGTATATTACATATTTATTAATCTAATGACGAATGCCACCGTTCAGTGTGTTTAAATTTAAATGCCTGTATGATTGTATAAATTCACATTAAGAAATTATTTTTATAGAATTAATAACACCAACATTTAAGTCTAAATAGTATTAAATAGCTGTTATGGCAAATTCAATATTTTTCTCAATATTAAAAACCAACTAAACAAACTGTGTGCAATTTTTTTTCCCAAAACTAGCAACACTGATTTTGATAGGTTTTGTGTTTCAAATGATTCGTTTTTAATTCGATTTACGTACAGAAAATGTCTAAAATCTAAGTACTTACGTGTGAAATGAAACTTTATCACTTTCTTTATGTTTCTCTGATGTGCTAGAACACTTCTTCATAGTGCAAACAGTCATTTTGAATTATTTTTCGCGAGCTGTGTTTGACTTAGCGTGACGTTCAGCACTGACAGCTCGCGGAACAAACTAAGCCAGATATGGCTTAGTTTTAGTTGCGCGTTTTTCGTGCTTACATTCGGCTTCTAGGTGTTATTATTCTAAGTTAGTGATGTTGATAAATAGATGAGTGTTTAATCCGTGTTGAACACATAGTGCAGACTGACTTTCACTTGCCACTTACACGTCATTTATTTGTTTTATTGTAAATCAAACAATAAGGTAAGTAATAGTAAGTATTTAAATTACACTTTTTAAAAAATAAATGAAATGAAATATTCGTCGAATTAAATACAATATGGGTAGAGTTATTTGTTTCAGGGTTTATACCATGTACCTTATTAATTATGAGTTTCAAATAACTCGAGTGATAGTGACCATTAAAGTTTAAATTAGTATATTACAATATTGCTAATTTGAAAACGTCACCTATTTGTCAGCAATCATTTATGTAAATGCCATTTTAAAATCGGTCGTTTTTAAATACTTATTCACTCTGATAAGTTTAATCTGACGTTTGAAAAATCGGCCCTAAAATAAATAAAAGTTTTTGAATTAAACTAAATGATGCACATTAATGTCACATATTTTTTAACGGAATTCTGTAGTTTTTGAGAGGTCCCAACTATGATTGAGGTACTATTTGATTGGTGACAATATAGTGCTTAGATGGGCCGAAAATTAATAATGGTAATTTAAATAAATGTCGTTCAATAAACGAGTATTGGTCGCATAAAAATATATAGTTCGCCATCGACACGATAAGAAGAAGAATAAACGCCTATTAGGGCTCAGATGACCGGGACTTCTGTGCTATACGCTCAAATGCACATAAACGCGAAGTACGTGCGTATACGTATACAAAGATTTTGTGATTTTAAGTGCATAATTTAAAAGTTTTTTTTTTAAGTTTATAAAGATTTATTTTTGCGACAATTAGGCTCTTTTTGATGATGGGTTTGATAATAATTACTGACCTCCCGCTTTTTCATTATACTGTGTAAGAAGGAGAAGGAGGCGTGTATTTTATACAGCTGTTACGATTATCCCATTTTGTATCAGCATAGGTTAACCTGGTATGTGTGACATGCAATAAATGGTTTTGCTTGATTTAATTAAGTTGGACCTACTTAATTTTCACCAACCGAATTTTGTTACTTCGGAATGTTTACCTAACAAATTAATGTAAAGAAAGAACCAACTATAAGTAATGTTGAAAATTTATGTTTTTTATTTTTATTTGTGAAATTTGTAAGTGACACTGTCTAAGGATTGCGGAATCACGGTTTAAATTGTATTTAGAATAGATGGAGTGCCTTTTATTCAAAATTGTATATAAAGCCGATATAATTATAATGTTACAATCTATAGACGTACGCATTTCTGCTCAAGCTGGCATAACCCTGTCGAATAAGTTAAATGGTGAAAAAAAAAATCAAATGCTATTTACTTATTCAAAATACTTAGTTCGTTTGTGTCTTGTGATATGATATATACGATTAGATAGTCGTATGTTATAAAAGCATCTTTCAATCTTTTATTCATTAGGTCCAATATTCAAATTTAAAATTTAGCAATAATTAAATGTGTTATTAAGGTAGCTATACCCAAAAAATATAAGTAGGTACTTTGTCTTTTGGTAAAATTAAGCTGATTGTAATAAATTATATATTTTAATATTGTGATAGTTACGTAATTTTCAATTCATACTTTCGCTTTTGAATAGTTAGACTACCTTTAGGATTTAATGTGTTGTATTTTTTATGAAATTCTTCTTGTTGATCTAAGCGATGATGAAATGAGTTACCGAGCATATTAAAAATAATACGCTTCCTTGCAATTACAACTATAAATACTAATATTTATGTAACGAAAGCAGTGACACCTTCGAGCTTTAACCGCTGAATCTATTTATATAAAATTTGGTATACAGACAGATCCAGGGATTAGAAATCATACCTAAAGGCGGTGAGAGATAAAGGCCACTTAAAATGTTCCCAACCGCAATCTTTGTACCAAATTAAGAAGTTGTCGATTATATACTAACTAACTTCCACCCCTTTTCATAGATAAAACCTACTCTGTCCTTGCCAGGATCTTAAAATATCTCCAAACCAAATGATCTCTAAAGTGGTTGAGAAATTATTGATTTTACATAAAAAAAAGGCTGCCCCCTTTTCATTTTCGCATTTAAATATTTTTGGATTATACTGCTTGCAACATAGACCATAAGTGCGTTAGCTAGGCAGTATTCAAAATATGATTTTTTAATGTGCTCAAATCTGATTCGCCACCGTTTTATCATATGATCAGTAAATCAAACATCTGTCCTAGTTTTGATACATTTCGATAGTCTTCTATAACCTATATGCGCTAGGTGCTAAAGTTAAATTAGTAAGGTTCAAAAATATACTAAATAATATGAAGAGATGTAATGTAGATAGTCTATATTCAAATTACTGTCAATAGCTATCATGTAAAAAGTTAAGCATGTTTCAGAATTCTTTTTTTTTGGTCGCTTTCTGTAAGTTCAATTATGTAAATATTCGTAATGATGAATGAGATCGAAACTAAAAAACATCCAGTAAATATTCATTAGAAAAGGTCTATTAATCGGCTAGCATTTTGTAGATCGTCATCTCTTTCATTATTAGTTCTAACAAAATCGCCAGCAGTCGCAATGGTAGACCGAGGCTATGCTTAGCCGTTTTTTCCCCCTTGTGATTTGTTTTAAATTACATGTTTAGATAGACCAATCGCCATGCTTGGTTGAGGAATTGAGATTATTAAAATATGTACAGCAGGATAGCTTTAACGACTTAAACTAGATGTGGAATATTTAAGTTTGTATAAGACCTCCATTAATCTAAACCACTCCCGAAAGTGGCTGAGTAGTTTTGTTAAAAATGGCCTAAATGGTAAAGATTGCTCAGAAACAAAGTACTTACTCAAATGAAAAAACGTGAATTTGCATTAGGTTTCAATGTGGCGGCGCCACCAGGTAGTCGCCACACAATGACATCTCATACAAAATTAGATTAACTACCGATCTATTTAATGCTTAAAAACTTGCTACGTTCGGGAGTCTTTTTGTAAATTGTCTTGTTGCCCTTAGCCTAATACGGTGAATAGTCAGTACAGTGCATGTAGCGGCTAAGTTTTTTATGTTGTTATACGGCACATAAAGGCCATGGCACACTATACCGGTATCGCAACAGCACGGCTGCAGAACGGCGTCGCCTCGAATATTACAAAATATATTGTGCAAGTCACAACTTAATGCTCTAATTTGAATGGCAAGTTAATTGCTGGGTTGAGGCGGTGCCCGGTGCGGTGCCGGTATAGTGTGCCATGACCTTAAGCCGTGATCACAGACAATTTTGTTAACTATCAATAAGTAGTGGTGTTCATTAGCCGATAGGGTTGCATTGGCATTTGTTTACTGTCGCCTGTCAATTTTAAATAACGCGGTCTAACTGTAGCACTTTTGTAAGGACATGAAGACTGGTCATCAAGGTTAACAATAACATGCTTTGACTTCGATTTAGATGATATAAACAACAGAACAGGGGCCATTATTCAAACTGATTGTATTGTCTTAAGGCTTATTTAAATATAAGTTGCAAAAAAAATGTATCTGGATAAAGCAAGCCCTAAGAAGAGTTCAGAGTCAACTCAAGCATAATTAAGCCTTATTAAAATGATGTGAAAGTTGAACAAAGTTAGTGTGTTATGTCGGTTTATGTCATCTAGATACCTTTAGTCGTTCTACGGCTCGGAGGCCTTACTCCGCAACATAATGTCCGTATATTCGAATCCAACTGTCCCTATCACTTATGCCGATCTGAAAGAGATAGATATATCCGTGAATATGAGCTTCGTGTTGCAGGGTAAGTTATCAGGTGTGAGTTTATTAACTTTGAAATCGATCGCAAAATAAACGCGATTTGTGTGACATTCGAAATATGGTGGCACATTGTAACATTATTTTTCTATGCTAATCCCTATTTACTTTCTGACTTATTAATAGTTAAACACTCACAAAAATTTAAAACCGCAGATTTGGCGTCGACTTGACATTGTGTAAAATATTATTCCTATACGTAACCTATAATCAGTATGATAAAGGCCTACTATTAGTTGCCTAGATACTTAGATTAAAACTAAAAGAGGAAGATGGGGTTCGTTTAAACTTAGCGAATTCTAATTGTGGACCCGTTACACAACAGTGTTGCGGTGGCGCGCGGCTTATCTACCGCATCAATTGGTTAACCTGTTGGGGACTAAGGGTAGAGTTCACCAACAGACGTTTAAGTTTTAAACAGCGTTTAAAGTATTATTTGACATATTTTGTATGGGAATTGTGTCAAATTAATCGTCAATCTATGTTTACCGGCTGTTTAAGAATTGGTGAACTCGAGTCTTAAACATAGTACACACACTTTGAACGCGAGTACCATATCTTCATCTTTTTGTTTGAACTTTATTTAATTTTGTTTAAAACAACAAAGGCTGCCAAGCAACATGAGGATAGGTTATTAATATCGCCCCATAGTCTGTGGTTCGCCCTAAGCTGTAAAACATCTGCTCTTTGTTGTGTTTCTTCCATTGAGAATTTGATATCACTTTCAGTAGCTAAGGCCTTATTGCCACTTTATTGAAGGTTCTATTTAATTAGTAAAGTCTCCTTGTAGATACTGATTTACAGTTTAAATAGTTTTATTACAGAACCAACATAGGTTGTTTAAAAAGTTAAGTTTCCTGTGCAAACCTTTAAACATAAGTATTAGGTGTTTTGTATGGGAATATAAAATATTTAAACGATTTCTATGTTTGCTCTGTAATAACGCTGTTTCAGTTGAATTGTAAATTCACTAATAATAATGGAAAGTTTACTGATAAAAAAGAACTATGTCAATAGGTTAATTGCATAGATGTCCACAAATAAAAAAACGAGATACATTGACTATAAGCCAAGTAGAGACGGTTGGTTTTCATTGATCAATACATTTTTCTATGATGTCGATATTTAAAAAATAAGGGTAGAGGGCAGCACTACAATTTTTAAAGAAACTGCTATAAACATGTGTTCACTTTAATTATATTATTTTAGTTTTAAAAAACGATATGATTCTATTTGTGCTGACTTCTTGTCGAAGGTCAAACCAGTGCAAACTTAATTTGGTATTTGTAACGCCTACGTAATATAATTTTATAGTTTGTAATGATTTTGGGTTATTTGTAACGAACTTGTGACTACTTTAACAGTTTTATTCACATCGTGTTTAAATTGTGGTTTTGTTCATTTTCGTTTCTTTTTTAGAATTTAAGTTTATATTAGGGATTACTAAATATATTTTTGTCAGTGAATAATGTTTACAGCAAGGTTCGGCACAAATGGTGCCATAAAAAGTGGTTTACTTTATCCTATTTGACTTTTGTGTTAGAAAATGACTTCTAATTATTGAGCTTTTATAGTAAACCTTGTTGGTGTGAAATAAAAAAAGATAATGCTACCAGACCTTAGACTGCTTTGTCCGTTGTTGTATTTCTCCTGGTCATATTTATTTACCAAAAAAATGAATATTCTTATTCACATAATTGTGTGTTTTTTTAAAGTTTTTAATTCAATAATTGTGGGTGTAAAAGGAACATACAATTCCTTGATTAAATATTTTGACTGTCTTCTGTGGGACTCGAACCTACAACTGTACTCACATACTTGTGTGTACCTATTAAACCATTTGGGCATGATTTGTGGTACGGTCGGGTAGTCACGGTCACGGGCGGTAGTTGTGCTAGTCTTTGTAAACCTAGCTTGATGTCTAGGAGGCGACCTTGTATAGATAATGCTAACTTTAACTTTGTCTATTATTGTACATTTTGAAAAGAACATTAAATATTTTTTCATAATTACATGTCTTTTACTTAATAAGTTAATTTGTACTATATTTTTAACAGACAGTTAATGTAATTATGATTATCATGAAAAGGAAGGAAACATTTGTCCAGCAGTCTGTAGGCGTCGTTTGTCTGATATGATGATAATCACGAAAAGTACTATCACCAAATTCTCCCAACTTTTACCTTTTGCGTACCTATTCCAAGAAATACTCTCCCCGGAAACATATAATCGTCGTTATTGTCCTTATAATTATTCATTAAAAAATAATATGATGTGAACATACTTACATAATGTTATTTGGTTAATGCAGGTTCATTTATTAACGAAGAGCCATATAAGTACATTTTAATATAGATACTTATTCTATATAAGTATGTATATGAAGTTGCTCAAATGACATTACTCAAGACAAAATAATAAAAAAAAAATGGTTACTTCTTTATATTTATGAGCAAAATACTATAGTACAATATTAGGCTATGTTTTGACGAATAACCCTGTATTGTTATATTAAATAGGTACAATGTGTATTTCAGCCTATCAGACTCATACTCGAAATGTTTTTTTTGTTATATACTTGATTTTTATTCCAAGTAATATTTATTAACTTATAAACGAATTGCACATGTGATTTCATTTTAAATTTTAACTAAAAGATACATAAAATGAAACAAAGATTGGTTGCTAAGAACAGAACATTTGAAAAAAGTCTATTGTTATAATGACGAAAGTCCAAGGTTATTTTGTATCTATTTCGTGAATATGTGTTTGAAATGAACATGAAAGATTTGTGTACAGATAACACTCGTGTTTATAAAGTCAAAAAATGTCACTTCTTAAATACGTAATTATTTTTATTTATTTGAATATGTAGTGAGCATGTAAGTTCTAGAAACCTAACGTTTCATGTTTGATCTTTTTACCCTTCACCTTACTGGTTAACGTGCAACGAATTTTAAGTAATAACTGGTGAGTATTTTACTGATATAAATTCATCATACGAGTACGTTCTTTTGGGGCTTCTGCGATGACCATTAAAAACATTTAAGTAACTTTAATAAGGTATTCTCTTCGACAGGAGGAAGCTTCTTCGGATTTTTATCTTTATTTTAAGTTGCAGTAATTCACAGTATTACGATGCCGTGTAGGACCGACCTGAAATATAATAGCACCACGCCTTCTCGTACTAGGATTGTCTCAAGGCCAAAGGAGTAGATTCTGCTGAAAGAAAACAGTCAGAAGCTTCTTCTTTTCAACACTGGTCAGCCGACACGTTTGAGGCAATTATGACAAAATTCTTGTATTGATGACAAATTTAATAAATACACTTTAAAAAAACAAATTTACTAATTATTATTGTTGTGGTGTTACATACATTTTACTGCAGCAATATACATTAAGCCGGTCACCTGAACAAAAAACTTTATTGTCGACCCAATATTGTTTATCAATTTTCGATATTTACATAAGATTAACTACTTATATTGAGTAGGTAGATATAGGTACCGTGAAATCAAAAGTCGTCGAGCATCATTAACATTGATAGCGATAAGTCTAATTTAATATCGCGAAGAAACAATTGATAAACTACCTTATCTTATCTCTAGATGAAATTATGGTAAGCAAAGTGTACAATGCATGCAGTCTTTTATTTGCTTACGGTCCACAAGGTGTGTGTTATCGACCAAGAAGTTGGAAGCAGGCTTATCGTGAGGAAGTGTTAATAGTCGACTTTCTACAAGTGAGTACATAGTCATATTACTGAGATGGATATCTTAGCCGATATTCCGAAGGGCAGATACGGTACGACCTTCGGCAGTCATCTTTTGATGTAGTGAATTGTCAGTGTTAAGGTTTCAGGATGCAAATTAATTGTACCTAGTTAGTTTTGGTTAATCTGTATTGGTTTTGGAATTTGTTAAGCTATTTAGTGCGCTTGTTAGTAGTTGCATTTGTAAGAATCGCGAGGAAAATAGTTAAAAGATCAATTTAATTTTCCATACAAAAATAGAATACGGCAGGCCAACTTTTAAAAAGAAATAAAATGAAATTTTTTGACAGTGAAACCAAGACTTTATTAATTATTTCATTTTTTTAAAATAATAATAACAGTAGGTACTTACCTACCCTAAAGACCACATATTACATAAAATGTAGAATGTGTAAAGTAATGTATGTAGGGACGTACATGTTTCAGGGACATCTATGTGAACCATTGATGATGTTCCACTATTATTTGTAAAACCTAATAAATAAAAAATTTTCATGACTATTTTTTTGAACCTAAACCAATTCGATAGACTTTACCGTTTGCATGCACCAGAAGTGAGGATTATAGCTTGACGTTCAAGCCATAATCCTCACTAACCTATAGCTATAACGCCGAAACTATAATGCAACTATTTTTTTTACTTGTACGACTATTTATTACTATTTCAGGACTATTTTTTAGCATAGTCAAAATTCGATTTCATTGAGATTTCAAATATGAAGATTCCAGCTTGAAGCACACTATGGCACCTCTGGCGTAAGACTGTGATATCTCGAAATTATTGAGAGAGAATGAACAGGACAATTTTTTATTTATAATGATAATTAAGTGCATTTTGTATCGTGTGAATAATCAATGTAGGTATGCCTATAATTAAAAAAGCATAAATTTCACACAAATGTAAGAGCCAACTTCAATGTTTTAAAAGTAACTGTAGTTCAAAAGTTTGAAAGAAACTCTCTTAATCGTTAATTTCGAGATATCACAGTCTTTTCGCAAAAGTGCGATGTCCATGACTCATGTAGAGATGCTTAATGTGATCATCGTACCAACCTTGCCTTCGCGATATTCGAACCTTAGTTTTATAATCATAGCCGCAATCAACTGAACGATGCGGTCCATGTCTCTGAATTGAAAATACCTTAGTTAGCACTCGAACTTACAATCAACCGCTTACCGGCCGACTGTTCTGGCCATTGAGTTTATTTGTGTCGATGGATTAATTACCACATTTTATTTCATAAAATTGCAGTTTAAAAATTAGCAAATTCAGGATCACAAATCGTTTAATTCAATTCAAAACTTAAGATATTTGATTGTAATAATAAAATGCAACATCACCAAGACTGTTCTATGTATTGTAAATTATTTATAAACATAGTTTCACTGTCAACTTAATACTTACTTATTACAAAACTTGCGTTCTAACACCTTAGGCTTAAATCTTTAAATGTTGACAAGGTTGACTTAGGCAAGTCAAAATAGGCTTTAAGAAGAACGATAAAACAGCATCATTTGCGTTAGATGCCTCGATACTACCTAACATGTCCCATTGGCCATTACTAGTAGATATTACGATATAGCCAGGTGTTTTCTTCTTTATATTAATGTAGCTAGCTAACTATTACATACTTTTTATACCAATATGGATTTCTATTGGCCGAAGCGACGCGTCTTTTGATTTTCTAGGTAATACCTTATAAATATAAATACCGCCAAAATACTTAGTGTGTTACGTATTTCAGATAACTGAGCGACAATATAAGTATCTATATAGTATTTCGTTAGATGATTACAGAAAGATCATCATACTTATAAACTGTTCTATCGCTTGATAAGAAAAGGTAATAAGTGCAAACAGATAAAACACTCGAAAAAAAATATATTGTTATTCGGGTGAAAAAAACTTTCTGTAGACATGTTTATTTTAACAAAAGTGATGGAGTTGTTGTCTATTCCAAAAATAATGTCACTGTTAATGTTAAGGAAATTTTATTACTAAATGCTTCATGCCTTCAAATAGAAATGGGAAGAGTTATAATACTGGCCATTTATAGATCACCTAATAAGGATACTGATACTTTTATAAATTCATTAAACAATCATCTGGAAAGTCTTAATACATATAAAAACATAATATTAACTGGTGACATTAATATCAACATAATCGCTGAAGTCTCTGAACAGAGTCAAGAGCGAAATCATCGATTGCATTATCTTGATATGCTGGCTTCACATAGCTTAATGATGGGACATTGTTACCCTACCAGGGGGAAAAGTTCTCTGGACCATATGATGCTTAAACTTACCCAGGAAAAGGTGGCTCATGTTGCAGTTTTAAATACAACGATCACTGATCATGATATGGTTCTATTGCACCTAGCTAATGTAAAGACTCAGTTAGTAAATAATAAGAGTAAATTGGTTGTGGACTACGACGGGGCTTTGATGGATTTTCGAAATGGTAACATAGCTGAATTACTTTTATGTGATGACCCAGATACAGTAACTAAATTACTATTAGGAAAAATTATGGAATCATTACATGATAATACCAGACTCTTAAAAATACCAAAAAGTAAACGTATTATTAAGCCATGGATGACTCCAGGTGTACTGCGTTGTATTAGACATCGGAATAAACTCCAGTATAGGCTCCGTCAGACTCCTGATGATGAGATTCTTGGAATCACGTATCGGAGATACCGAAATCATTGCAAAAATCTTATTAGAAATTTAAAACGCAAATACGAAAAGATGCTTCTGGAGGATTCGTTAAGTGATTCAAAGAACCTCTGGAAAAATGTGGCTAGAATAACCTATAAGAAAACTTCTAATAGTGACAGTACGAAATTGCTACAATCTGGGCTTTCCGCGGATGAATCAGTAAACTATGTTAATTTATACTTTAGCAGCGTGGGTAAAAATTTGGCCGATTCCATTGTCATGCCAAATAAAAGTCAGTTTGAGCTCAATTGTTTAGCAAACTCCCAGCTATCTTCCTTTACCCTCCTTGATACAGATGAGGAAGAAGTGTACTCTGTTCTTATGTCATTAAAATCTAACAGTGCCCCCGGGTGGGACAATATTTCTGCGAGTTTTTTGAAAATAGCTAGATTGGAATTAATACCGGTCTTGTGCCATTTAATCAACATCTCCTTTCGCAAAGGTATATTCCCGTCTCTGCTCAAGGAGTCTCTGGTAACGCCAGTACATAAAGGTGGAGAGGAGACCGATGTCAATAACTACAGACCAATCTCAGTATTGCCAGTAATTTCAAAAATCTTAGAAAAAATAATAAACAAAAGACTTGTAAATTTCCTTAGTAAGTTTAAAATCTTGTCCTCTTCCCAATTCGGCTTTCAGGCGGGAAAATCAACTGAGAGCGCTGTTGAAGCCCTAACATCTGTAGTTATTGATAATCTCGATAAAAAATCTAAGTGTCTTACAGTGTTCCTTGATATTAAAAAGGCTTTTGACACCGTGTCTACCTCTATTCTGTTGAAGAAATTACAAAATATCGGAGTCAGGGGAGGGCCTTATAATTTGCTAAAAAGCTACATGACTGGTAGGACACAGAGAGTAAAAATAGGTTCATATGTAAGTCAGACAAAAAGTATTACCTACGGCGTACCTCAGGGAAGTGTATTAGGACCAACCTTATTTTTAGTATACCTAAATGATCTCTGCAACATGAATATTCCTAATGCTAGCATATTCTCTTATGCTGACGATACGGCCATTGTTTTTACCGGGGACACTTTAAGCAGTTTAAAGGTTAATGCGGAGCGGGGTTTGGCTATGGTGGCGGAATGGCTAAGATTTAATTTGCTCACATTGAACACTGAAAAAACAAATTATATTATACATTCGATTAAAGGAACTCTGCCTGACTTTCCGAACGGCCTAAAAATTCATAAATGTCAGGGATTACTTTACACAAATTGTGGTTGCCCCATCATAGCTAGAGTAACTTCTACTAAATACCTTGGGATTTTAGTAGACCAAAGACTCTCATGGTTAAATCATATAGAATTCGTTGCTGGCAGACTACGCAAACTGATATGGATTTTTAAGTCACTGAGACATGTAGCTACTAAAAAATTGTTAGATCAAATCTATATAGCTTTGGTTCAATCGATTTTAATTTATTGTATATCGGTATGGGGTGGTGCTGCCAAAACCCATTTCATTGAATTGGAAGGAGCGCAAAGAAGATTATTAAAAGTAATGTACTTTAAACCACGTCTATATTCAACAGAATTACTGTATTCTTTACTGGTTTATTGACAGTTCGAAAATTGTATATATTACATGTTGTTTTGAAAAAGCATAAGACGTTAAATTTTGAAGCTAATATCTTAACAAAAAGAAGAAATTATAAAGTTGCTACCCTAAACTGTACTAACACTAAATTTGCTCATAATCAATATAAAAACATCTCATCACAAATATATAATAGAATAAATAGAATTTTAAATATATATCCTATGACTTATCGTCACTGTAAACAGAAAGTCGTTGAATGGCTGAGAAGTTTAGAATATCTAGAAATAGAAAACCTATTGAATTTTGGATTGTGACATGTGAACATTTATGTAAAATAACACTTGTTTCACACACACACACACACACACACACACACACACACACATGCATTTTACGCGGTTTTTGTTTAGCTATAATACTTACTACCTAAGTTAAGGAAGAGTGGCTTATTTCTGGTACGGACGCTTCTCGCGTTCAAAAGAAGAAGTCTACCTTTGTTTTTGCTATTGTAAGACCGTGTTTATGAATAAATCATTTTTCATTTTCATTTTTCATGTTTTTGTTATACTTAAAGCGCCAAAGTTTGTTTTTGTTAGCTAAAGGCTTTGACACCACACACACCAGTTTGACCAGAGCTAAGGTACTTGGCTTCTAGCGGTCTGCTACGGGGTAACAACTAAGTAGGCTTTGTACTAAGTAGATCAAAATTTTCTAAGCATGCGTCGAATGAATGCGCACAGCTTAAGTTAGACGCCCTTGGGCGATCACTCTAAGTATGTGCCAAATTTAAAATATAAGCTCTATTATACTATAGAATAGTGGATATTAAAAAAAATGACAAATAGAATAAAAGCCAGTAAGTAAAACTACACGCTCTTCCCCGTAGTCCTCGCCCGTCTTCTCGCAGTTCTCCTTTAGTCGCCTCAAAAGACACCCGTAGGAAGGGAAGAGTTAATGGCGCCTTTTTTCACCACACGACACGCTTACTCTTAGTTGTCAACAGCAATAAGTATACTAGATGACTCATACTATCGTTATACATCGTTACTGTCGAGCGTTAGCTGAAAATATAACGCGACGTCAGTCCAAGAGTGTTTGTCAACTTTATCAGTTCCTGAAAATAGCATGGCTGGAATAATTATTGCCAGTTTATAGCTAATGCATTCTTATCTCTCTTAACATCACGCCATGTTTATTGAAATCTATATAAACTATATCTATTTATTGCAGGTAGAGTGCGACGATGCCCAGATTGAACAATTGACGAGGCAATTTAATCATTATGGCTAAGTTCTTGAAGTCTATATTCCAACCGACCGAGACTCGAAGGACGATCAGTTATGAGGGTAGTTCTGAAGAAGAGAGAGTGGAGCCACCCCTCGACGGGCGAAGGAAATTGTCGATATCGAGATCTGGGAGGATGAAGCAAGCTCAGAAGATAAGGTCGTCGTTGTGTTTGGATATTTACGGAGCTGAGGTAAGATGTGTAATGTTTAGATCCTACAGATTTAGGAAGTTATTTTGTTGAATTGAATGACGCCAAATTAATTGTCTTGAAAATAATTTGAAAGTAATTTTTTTACCTACGCAATATCCCGCTCATGGGCGTACCCAGCTTCTGGCAAGGGTCTTCAATTTTTTTAGGTCAGATCATCTGCGGCTGTTTTGTCATACACACTACACAAACACACCTACATGAAATATTAGGTATATGTAGTGTAATGTGTAGGGCAAATTATGCATGCATAGTCAAATTTAATAAAAGTAAATTTAAATATGCATGCATTTTTATTTTATTTAAATCGTTTCTATTTTAAAAGTAATTTTCGAGGATCTTCTGCAAAACGGTTTATAACGTCTTCCGTGAAAGAATCGCCCATACTGTTTACAAGTTTTTTATGTACACTGAGCAAACAAAGTCCATTTAACCTGTCTTCAATCATTGTTGATCTCAGCCACGTTTTCACGCGGCATTGCCAGTAAAATATCTAGGGCTGTTTTCATCCATCGTCGCGCGCAGTTTTTCGACAATAAATTGCATCGTGTATTTTGCCCACATTTTGCCAGTGTCTACTGCGCGGTTTTAAAAGTTAGAGCATAAGACCTAATGGTATCGCGCCCGCCCGGCATGCGAGGAGATGCGGGTTCGAGTCCCGCCTGAGACAAAATTTTTCAAGTTTATATACTGATATTTTAAGTGCAATTAAGTTGCTAAAATATCAAATAAAGCCCCTGTTGTAATTGCTAAAATAATAAGGCGAGTTCATACATGTTCTGCGAGATATCCAAGATCTGGGTACGCCCATGATCCCGCTCACCTATATAGTATAAACTTTATTATTTAATTTTATTTAAACTTTATTTATTATTATTTAAACTTTATTTATTATTTACTAGCTTACCCCGCGAACTTCGTACCGACTCAGCATATTAGTTGGTTTTGGTTTGATTGTGAGGCCCTGTCCTAAATATCATTGATATCAAATATGGCGTTGTAGGAAAAAATTAAGAGATATTTTTAAGTTTTTGTTCTATCGTTAGTTTTTTTACGATATAGGTTTACATGCCTTAATACAAAAAGTAATACTCAAATGAGTAACTGTAAATTTTCCATTATGTTAAGTAGCACGATATTATGACAAAGCTATTTTACGACGTCTACCTATCAGGCGACATGCAATTTAAGTAAACCAATTTATTAGATAATATCCGGCTACTTTTATCGGCAATTCGTAAATTGTAAACACTGGCAGTTTGGCATGATTCAAAACACAATGCAAATCAGTTTCATGAAATGTGTTAACATTTGTTCAACTAATAGTCAGTTAAAGGTCTCTTTAAGAGGCTAGTTTACTGAGCTGATAAAGTATGAAATTCGGATAGTTTCTAGAATAGCCAATATTTTTAATCAAACACACGCTTTTCTACGCAATGAAATGTAATCGGGGCCTTTAGTTTAAACTTCATTAATTAATAAAATATCAATCTGATAAAATGTTGAATCAACAAACTACTTTGCTATTATTGCTTTTGTTTAGCACATACGTTATTCAATTTCTAGGGTTTTTAGGACATTTTAATTTGTATTATGTTTCCTCAGATCATATAAAGAAGGAGATATGAAATTACTCGTAAATCCTTAGCGAACCCGTGTGTCCGAATTTTTTATGTGTGCAACGCACCTACAATAACACTGCTGTAAGCATAAGGATCACACTATATCAATTTACAACGATCATTGGTGCGCACACAAACATGGACCCAATCACAGCGGCTACCACTTACTCACTTACACAATGCGTCATTTGGTGTGTGCAAATTAGTGTGTCGCTACAAAGTGTGGTCGCGACGCACACGTCGGGCAGTGAACGCTTTGATTAAACCTCGATACATTGCGCAGTCGCATAGTACTCACAACAACACAGCTAGTTAGTATCAAGCCTTCAATGTATATTGTGCCGATACAATTATCGTTACATGGATGTTTTCATTAAATATTTCGCCGAGGAGTGCAATAGTTCTGTTTGCCCATATCGGATTCGCACGCGCCACGCCCCCATTTCATATCTATTTCTTTATATGATCTGAGGATATTTCATACAATCAATCAAGCAATACTTGACTTGGTGTTTAATTTTTTACTAGCATTTGGAACATATCGAAGGAATATGTAAGAGCTTCCAGAAGAGCTTCCACCTCTGTAACCTGTCTCTATAAAATAACTTTACGCAAATATTTTAAGTCTATACTTAAGAAACTCTTTTTTATAGGCCCATAATCTTCCAAATGAAAAGCCCAAGTCAGTCGAATACCACGTTAATCCAGCAACGCCCCCTGTCACAAACAATACGAACCAGAGACGACGTAGCGGCGACTCAAGAACATCTACAGAAAGTGAAAAAGTAATTTTAAGAAATCAAGGGAAACACATCACTAAAGCGTCTAAAGATAAGAGAAACACAAGCCCTATAGTTTTGAGTCCAGACGATGAGATAGATAGTGCCTTCGAAGTTATCGACAAACCTTAGCCTGGTAGGTTTTTTAATGTAATTCTATAATGTAAGATGGCCGAAATAAACAGGGAAGGTATTGAGAAAACCTGCAATGAAGTACAGACGACCGCACATCAAATTAAAAAATGTCGATTTAGCAAGAAAAATGTCTTTTGTGCTATTTCATTGTGATATTGCTCTCAAGGACCTCGGATCCGATGCAGTATATTATGTAAATACATGTCGCTGGGAAATGAGGATATCAGGTATTTCATGAAATCCCTAGGGATATAACGAAATCCCGGTAAATGTCGAATATTCTTGTTTATTAGGTTTTTTTACTAAAATTATCTAGTGATATTACAAAATACTAAATAAAGTCATTTCACTAAACTAAATGTAGTGAAAAAAAGAATACTGTTGTAGACACAGGCTGATTACAATTTTGACATGAATGGGCGCCATCGGATTCATTGTTACATACCTGGAATGGTTACCACCTGGCATATTAACTTTTCTACAACATTAAAATGTACAAGTGATTTGATACTGAGCGATCGTATTTTTAGTTGAAATTGAATTTTACTTAACCACTCGAAAAATCCACTAGCCACTAAAAGCAATATTTCGCCACTAAATGGGGTGTTACAACCACCAGCTCGAGCGACGCATTTGTTTCGCTGCCACTAGTGCCCCTGTGGGTACCTACTAGAGCGAGCGAGAGAAATGCATGGCTCGATTTTTGTCATTTTACTAGATTTAGTTTAGTGGAACGACATATCACTGAAGATAAATTGGTATTTTGTCATATCACTAGATACTTTTAGTAAGAAGACGTAATAAATAAGAATATTCGACATCTGGGATTTCGTCATATCCCTAGGGATTTCATGAAATCAGGGATTATGTCATCATCATGACATAATCCCTGATATCCTCATTTCTCTGCGACATACATATTTAACGCTCTACTAGCTCCTTAAGGAGTGGGCATACACAACAAGAGTAGATTTAGGAAGGTGAAGGTATCCGAGAAAGATATACTAAGACGTAATGGAATAAAACAAAGTAGACTAAGTATAGACTCTCGTTTAGCAAAATAAGTGACCCAAACCAACAACAAATACATTAGTTTAACAGACATTATAGCAGAAATAATAACGTGTTTTCTATCCGAATGAACCGGAACATGCGCCAAGCTATAAGAAATCCGTATTATATGTTTCTGAATAAGTAGTAATAGCGGAGGTTGGCTAAGTTAATTTCGTATTTTTTGATATTTAATTTTTTATAAAAGTATTGTAAATTTAAGGTTTTAGAGCTACCAAATAGACGTGTGACGTGTTCATGGATTGGCGATCTAGAGCACGCATGCGTTTTCCATGCGTCTCCTGAGCTAATTTGGAATTTCTTACAGTAAAAATGTTTTATTTCCACCAATATATTGGTACATAAGAAGCATGGTAAAATGAATACGAAACTTGAGTTTGTTTTTGTAGGGTCCAATGATGTTAGGTTCAAATTAATAATTCTGTCTACCTAAGTCACGACACAAAACATTATCGCATCATCAAAGCAGCTTATCAACATATATTATTAACAACATTTAGTATTAATCTGCTATGCGTTCTTAGTTGATCTATTTTACGGAGGGTAGAGGTAAAGAAGGAGCATTGTCTATGCTGTGAAAAAGTGTCCTTTACGGATACCGGTTCCCCCCCCCCCCTACTCAATAGACGGCGCGCCTTACCTCAATTGTCGATAGTTTATTGTCATTTGAAAAACTAAGTACGTAGGTATTCAAATAATTGCTGATTGTAGCGTGATCCGATCAATTTAAAACTTATTCGATTGTACTGTCGCAGAGTAGATACATAATATACTGCACTATCTCTAGACGTAAGAATATTATCTCCATCCTTAGGTATAAGTTAACGCGTTTTATAGAATTGTACGTTTATTACTATTTTTTAGAGATTAAGAATCGCACAATATTTGACATATTATTATATCTAAATATCTTAGTGATAAAACAAATTGGTGTGAGAACATCTTCCAGTGCTTTGATAAATAGACTCCGAAGTTAAAAAGCAATTAGGAAAATTTCACATTTCATATGTATTCGTTTTTTTATTAATTTTCGATCATATGACAAGTAAATAAGGTTTAAAGTATTAGTAGAATAATTAAACAATCAGCATTCAGCAAAAGGGTTCAAGATATTATTACAGTAGCCAGAACGTTAATTTGCTTATAATTTTTCAAATTTCACAATCGATTTTCAACTTTTAACATAACGTCTGGAGATCAATTTTAATTGAGAAAATCTGTAATTTAGTAGTAGTTTAATCAGCTGTCGTATGTCCTTACACTAATTTCAGTTTGCGCTAGTAATGTTTTCATATACAACTCCCAGTAACTGTTATTGGTTGAAGCATCTCTTAACTTTTGTGACAAGTCGAGTACCGTTTTAATATACAGGGTTAAATGTTCACACTATTTTCTTACTAGGTATGATAATCAACTCCTGCCACTTGGTGATTTGATATCTATATCATTAAGAGGAAACACTAAGGGCGAGAGAATTGAAAATTAGGTATTTGTAAAATTTATTGCTGTCGCGCAGTCCCGAACGCCTCACCCGCAGAGAGCGATAGAGACAACTGCATCTTGAACCGAAAATACCTACTAAAAGCACACAAAATCAACGTTTCGTAGTCCCCCGATTCCTTTTCCAAAACTAGACCGAATTAAATACTTTTTCAGTAAAAATTTAAGAAAGGCTTTGGCCGTGTCCGTATATTTTTCTTTTTTTCTAAAGTTTGGTCAAATTGGTTTTCTGGATGTTTGAACATAGCGGAAGATGTGGCGAATTTTTTAGAATTTTGAAGGCTTATTTCACTTTATTCAATTAATTTTTAAATTTCAAAAAAAGGAAAACATAGAAACATGCCAATAGTGGCCATAGATTTATGTAATAAAAATTATTGCTCTGCTGGCATTATCCAGGGAGGAAACAGGGGACTACGGTTGTATGGAAAAACGGCCCTTGTGTTTCCTCTTAAGGATTGGATGCTTTTCCAAAAATAACAAAACTACTAAATACTCGTAGTTGAATTGTTTTATCGAATTACATTGATTTACAAACTTGTTTAGAAAAATGTTCCTTTTTTAAAATTGAATAGCCCTGTATACGTAGATACTCGACTAGATAAACATATTATGTGTGATAGGCGTAATTTTATAAAATTTCTCGCGAAGTAAGATTTTGTAACTACAAGTGGTTTCATTTATTGAATTGTAAGTTCTACAGTTAAGTACTTTTCGACTGTGTGATGATATTGTTACTATAATTACTTTATTGATTAGATTAAAAGACTGATTGATAGAACATCATCTTTTACATTGCCTTTGTCCTTTTGAAATTTAAGCGTTCACACTTTTTTACTGTTTTCTAGAATTGTTTGATTGCTATTCCTCGGTTAATATATTCTGCCAAGCCACCATGACCATTCATATTTGATCATCCTTCCTGCCTATTGCTACTGCTGTTGGCAGAATATGCTGAGAAGTTTCAGCTTTTGTGAAGTTACGAAGGTATGGCTGTCATGAGATCCCACACAATTCGATCCAAATTCAAATTAACACTTTCGAATGCATTAGTTAAGCTCGGTTGTCGGGTAAACACACCGGTTTTCATGGTGAAGCAAGCTTTGAGTTCTCAGGTTCGACCTCCTGACGGGTCAATGTTCTTTCTTTTCAGCAGGGTGTCCCGTAAGTACCACGACAAACTTAAGGAGAAGCAAGGTGTAAGGGTCAGCTATCATACAAAAAAAAATACCTCTGTAAAAGTGTCATACTTTTCGAGATACTACTTATCCTTAACTTTCATAGGGATTTCAAAAAGGTATCACATCATTTATTTTAAACAATAAAAAAAAAGTTTCGGCAATTTTCGTAAGTAATGGGTTTAGATTGACTAAATTCTTAGTAACGATTTTAAATGAAATTGCGGTTATTACTGACAAAGGAAGTGGTTAATAATAGAACAAAAGATTATTATTATTAGCTTCAGACATTTTTTTAATGATACTTATAGTCTAAGATCCCACCATACAACGACCTTCACCGAGCTGGTTATTGAATGAAATGTATTTTATATAAAATGAAATATGCCAATAAATATATTGCAAATGGGTTGACATGATTAATTAACAATTTTTTTTTAATTTTTTTTTTTTACTGGTTTGGTTAATAGACAAATTTCATACCAATCGAAAATATGAAGCCCAAAGAACATGCAAACGTTAGGTTGACTATTTTTTTCCCGTCACAACTCTTGAGCAGGCAGATATAAACAGGTAAATCGAACTAGTAACTTGCACCGGTCTGGTTAATTAAATAAAGTTAAATACAAATAAATATTATTCATTTATGAACATGGTGGTATACGGTTGAATGCAAAAAAAAAAGTTATGAAATTCGGTTGACAAATTTTTAAAATTCTACTATTGGACTGAAATTTTTAGGCAACCCATTTGCAATATATTTTTTGGCATATTTAATTGTATATAAAATAATTTTCATCCAATAAACAGCTCGGTGAAGGTCGTTGCATGGTGGGATCTTAGACTATTAGCCAACAACAATACAAAACAGACGAAAAAAGTGTTATTTCGATATTTTATGAAAAAAGCAGTATTTCGAAAACTATGACACTTTTACAGAGGTCATTTTCTTTGTATGATAGCTGACTCTTACATCTAGCTTCTTCTTTAGTTTGTCGTGGTACTCACTAGACACCCTGTATATTGTACTGGGAAGTGTTTGTACCACAATCTTTGTCAGCATCTTAAGTCGCAACACACTTGTGCATAATATCAAAGTAACAAGTATTAGGGGTTAAAATATGAAATTGCCGTTTTGTATGGACGAAATCGAGAAAAGTCATTTTTCCATACTATCAATTTTTTAGTTTTTTTAAAAACGCCTGAACCGTTTTCGATGCAATTAAAGGTGAAAGTTAGATGGTTATAAAGCTACGCATTATAGTATTTAAATTTCTGAAAATCAAAGTATATAATATAAATATACTTAATTGAAGCAAGAAGGTCAGCTGACACATTGTAAGGGGTCTTTTCAACGACTTCCTTTGAAGTAATAGGCACTAGTATTGCATTTTTTTTTTTTATACAAAAGTTACTTTATTTAGTTTTTGATACAATACAAAAAGAATTACGCAATAATATGACTATACTTAAGAGCTATAAACAAAATAAAAAGTGGGAAAATAATCGGCAATTTCATACTTTAACCCCTATTATGTTTATTTTCAAAAGATTTCCATCAGGAATGGACGGATTGTTACTTTGACATTAAGATTTCAGCGAGTTCCGTTGCTGACCTTTGTTGTTACTGATACCATATAACACTTGCTTAATAACTACTTGTTCTGGGATCAGAACAATTTTATGCGATGTTCTCCACAGTAAAAATAAAATGGATTGCCGTTATGAAACTGCATAATAATATTCCTAATTTTCCGTATCATTATCTACATATATCCAATATATTAAATAAGGCAGGCGGTAGCTATTAATTTTACAATTATCGTTATCTCATGACGATAACGTATCGAGTACAACCCGATTAGTTTTTGGCCCATTCGATTACGATCAGTGCAGATTTGTTTTTGGAAAACAAAGGCAAAGCTAGACGAAATAGAGTTCAATAGATCTACTTTATTGATTGAGGTTAATTGCATGGTAAACGATATAAGTGTGGAAAATTGTTTGCCTTTATCCCTATAAATATAGTTACATCAAGAAAACATTCCTGACAAAACAAGGTTTTTAAAATTTTAACAATATACAAACCCTTCTGATTAGAAGTAATTCGGCAAAGTCGGATTGAAATGAACTAAATACATTAAAAGTATGACATACTCTTCCGATGAAGCTCCTGAGACATTACTTTTGTCGATTGATTGATTTGATTCGATTGTGACTGGCAAAGTAGATGGAAAAAGGCCTCGTGGACGCTGCCCAATACGTTGGTCCGACCAAATCCGCACCCCTCTTGACTCCACTGTTAACAACGCCCTTCATTCACACCGCCGAAGACAGAAACAGGTGGAGAAAAATTACCAGGGAAAAAGTGATCCAGAAGGGCGGCACTGAGGAAAACGACGCAAGGAGAGGATGAGAGAAAGTGTTATAAAAAAGCAACCAGAAGTAATAGGTATCAGATTAGGTAGAAAGTCAATAACCTTTTAACTTACCAGATTTATAACCAGTCAAAATTAAAGAGTATGAAACTTCTATACATATTAATGTCGTGGCTGTATCTCCTGAAAAGCAGCTTACTTTAAAACTTTTTGCGTTTCATGACTATTTCAAAATATTTAAAATACTCGTAGTACAGACAACAGCACGTCAACCTACCACATAACGCCAAATTTTCTCAATTGACATTGATCTCTACTTGTTGGACTTAAAGTTGTATATCAATTGAATGACCTTTAACTTTTTGAATAGGTTGACTGTATAGACAACTGTTGTTGTCTATACATAAAATATTTTATTGCTTGACGTGTCGCCTCAGTTATATAGACCGTAGTCACAGACTGACTGATGCCGGGCAATATCAGGTACGTTTGCGTTTAAATCCGGATTTACACGTTTAAAAAGAAACAGCCTTTTATGGACTGAGTTACATTAAAGTTTTTTTAATTGAGTTTCAGCTATAGCACTAACTTATTCATCCTATATGTTTGTAATGGCCGTGAATAAAACATGTCGTGTGAGAATAACTTAGCAACTATATTATTTACAAAATAATTACGTACAATAAAGAAGCCTATACTTTTAACTTTTTCTTCTTAGTCTTGGTCGCGAGAGGACCTCCAATCTTGAACACCGTACTGAAAATAATTAAAAAACATTAACTCATGCTTCATTCTATCAAATTTAAACGTACTTACCAGTCCCCCCCCCCCCTCCTTTTCGGAATGGCGATGCATATGTTACATTATAATAAACTTAGAATACGTTTAAAAATCGAAATCAGCCAGTATCTTCCTAACAATTCCATAGAGGGACTATATTATGAATCGTAACGTCATAAATATTGTCACTTTTCCTTGTCACATTTATTAGAAAAAAGTCAGACAGCGATATCTTCTTAGGATGTATAAAAACTTTTTGAATCTTTGTGGAATTAAAAATTTCAAAAATGGTGGTTCTAATCGGTATCAGGCCTTTCCTTGACTATTGACCGTTTACAAAGTTATTGCCTATGTGTTGTAAACACATTTTTCAAATCGCAAATGACACACAATTTAATTGTCACAGTGACCCCAGCTAAATGCAGGAATCGAACCTTCAATAGTCACGACTCATTGTACCTTTGTCATTCAACACAGTGAAGTTTGATAAGGCAGTAAAAAAATCGAAATTTATTTTTAGTTATCAGATTTAATCACGCACTACAGTGTGCATTCAAAGTAATTAAGATCTGATGACTAGATTTTTGATAGACCTAATCAGAATGTATAAATTTTTGAAATCTTATAAGTAACGAAGGTACTTACTGGCATGTTGTGCAGATCGGGCTGAATTTGCAAAATACTGGAAAAAATAACAGCAAATTATTATTTTTTGTTAACACTACATACTTGTGTGTTGTTGTTGTTTGTGATAAATTTGTTGTTCCTGTATGCGATGTTGTTCACATTTATTTTTATTGATTGAATCTCGCTAGAACTTTTAAAAAGCGATCGATTTATGATAATATGGGTATTGGTATAAGGCGATTGCCTGGCCCTTTGCCCGGACGCCCCGCATCCCTTGCACCTCCGGGAAAAGACGGCCATGTCTGTAAACGTAAGGTCACTGACCGCTAAGGCACACGGAACAAACGTACAGAACAAACGAACAGCACGTCAACCTACCACGAAACGTCAAATTTTCTCAATTGATATTGATCTCTACTTGTTGGATTTAAAGTTGTAAATCAATTCAATGACCTTTAACTTTTTGGGTAGGTTGACCTGCCGTCGTCTGCTGTACTAGCCGATGGTAAGTAGCTCGCGAGCAAGTAACTACTTTTCTTGAAAACTTGTTGCTTCTAACTTCACCCAGGTCTAGTCTCAATCTCTCTCTTTCAAGAATTCAACACGGCCCGGATGCCTTGCCCCCCCTCCCCCCTGGGTTAAAGACGGTCCCGCCTATAAAGAAGGGGCCGACCGCTAGTAAGTAGAAAGTAGAAAAGTAAAAGTTTCACAGACCGCCAAGGCACATGGAACTCACGTAGGCAATGGTGAGCACCGCCATCTGCGCTGAACCACCACTGACAGCACATGCAGTCTATTGTTCCTTACATATGAAATTGGCGTATTGTAGTACTGGCCACTTAGATATAAAGAATCTCCTCTTTGTTTAGGAAAAGAATCTCCTCTTTGTTTAGGAATTCCCAAGTCAAATTTATACAGCTATTTACTTATGTATTTGTGTTTTGTAAACTGTCATTCAATGGGGACTACCGTTTCTTTGCTCACCAGTTGGCGCCACTGTAGACTGAGGTCCGGAGGTATAGCTGTCAAAGGCTATTGGCGCCGAAACAAAGTGTTATATCTTGAATCTAATTAAGGTTATATTGTTTATAAATAACTATCTTGATATCAACAAACTAACTTCTGAAATAGTTGCTCTTGAGGCCGCCTATTTTTGCGCTTTTTCTTAATTCCGCTTTTAAAGCGTTTACATTAATCGCCAAATAATCCATATTTGCGATATTTTACGAAGGAGATCACTTTCCAGCAGGTAAATTAAAGAAATTATAATTTATGCAACAAATTCCGCTAAAACCAGTACAAAGTTAATGATATTGGACCTCACGCGACACTAGCGCCTCTAGTGGCAGATTCACTAGCGATAGCCCCCGTTGCATGCGGCCGGAGACCCTATTTGATAATAAAGAATTAAAGGCTATCGTGGAATTTTATTGACTGCCGTCCGAGAATAGTTTTTTTAGTAAAGGGATCAATGAATTAATGAGATGGCAAAAGTAACAATCGTAAATACTTTGATGAAATAAATATTTTATATTAAAAAATATTTGACTTTATGTTCCTCCCATACCAAACGCCAATTTCATATGTAAGGACCTAATATAAAACACCCCTGAGCAAAGACGGCCCTGCCTGTAAACGGTAGGTGACTGACCGCTAAGGCACACGGAGCACCGCCATCTGCGCTGAATTCGAAAAAAGAAAAAGAAAGACGGCCCTGCCTGTAAACTCTAGGTCACTGACCGCTAAGGCACACGGTGCACACGTAGCCGATGGCGAGCAGCTTGCGAGCAAGTAACTACTATTCTTGAAAACTTGTTGATTGTAACTTCACCCAGGTCTAGTCTCTACCAAATCAAAGACGGCCCTGCCTGTGAACGCTAGGTCACTGACCGCTAAGGCACACGGAGCACACGTAGCCGATGGCGAGCAGCTTGCGAGCAAGTAACTGCTATTCTTGAAAACTTGTTGATTGTAACTTCACCCAGGTCTAGTTTCTACCAAATCAAAGACGGCCCTGCCTGTAAACGCTAGGTCACTGACCGCTAAGGCACACGGAGCACCGCCATCTGCGCTGAATTCGAAAAAAGAAAAAGAAAGACGGCCCTGCCTGTAAACTCTAGGTCACTGACCGCTAAGGCACACGGAGCACACGTAGCCGATGGCGAGCAGCTTGCGAGCAAGTAACTACTATTCTTGAAAACTTGTTGATTGTAACTTCACCCAGGTCTAGTCTCTACCAAATCAAAGACGGCCCTGCCTGTGAACGCTAGGTCACTGACCGCTAAGGCACACGGAGCACACGTAGCCGATGGCGAGCAGCTTGCGAGCAAGTAACTGCTATTCTTGAAAACTTGTTGATTGTAACTTCACCCAGGTCTAGTTTCTACCAAATCAAAGACGGCCCTGCCTGTAAACGCTAGGTCACTGACCGCTAAGGCACACGGAGCACACGTAGCCGATGGTGAGCAGCTCGCGGTGGCAGAAGCAAGCGGCGCGGTAGTCGACTCGCCCGCGCCCAGGCAACACCAGCTTGGTACGTTCCGAAGCTTCGGGCAGGAACACCCACTACAACAATAAAAAAAGCTGTTGTTTAAGCAATAACTTTTAACGTTGGCGTTGAATAAGTATTTAAAAAGGTTTACCGACATTTACACGCGATACTTAATACCTATCTATATATACACGGTGCATTTTCAACCACCTGAAAAGCAAAGCCTACGTTAAGTGAACATTATGTATAACATCATGGCAGGGTTATTTAATTTATAAATTAAAATATTTTTTGAAAAATGTTAAGTATTGAATCAGACTTTTAATTTTGTAACCTGTGACGTGCACAGATGTTTTATTTTGCTGCGGTGCGGTTCCTGATGAACGATCCTTACACAGCTACATCCGTGTGCGTCAAAGCGTGTTTAAAAAAAAATAGCTGAACCAATATTGTATATATTTATTTATTTATTTAACGTCATCCCTACATCTATCATAACAGATATACGTATCCAATGCGATAGAGCGGGCCAAACATCAATATAAAATTAAAAAAGCACGATTAATTTAAATAACAAACAACATATAAAATACATTTGTAATTTTATATGTAAAATTTGTGTGAGATCACTCCGGTTATCCCAGAACACGTCGATCCTCTCGTGAACTTGGTTCACAACGAGGATTGCACGGACAAGCGGCATCTTAGAGAGTAGATTGGTCCTGGCCACAGGCACCGACAGTAGTAACAAATATTTTTTTTTAATATTTTCATATTAAAAATGTTTGATAAGAAAATGAAAATAACTCTGCCAAGATGTTATACCCAATGGTTAGATAACGTGGGCTTTATTTTACAGGTGGTTCAAATTGCACGGTCTATAATACGAACTACATATACACAGTACGATACAAAAATGACATTTAAAACTGTACTAATTTGAATAATAGACGTTGAGTTTATGTCAGTGTCAACTTTATAGCCCAGCCAAATTATGTCACCGTGCAATAGTATGGATGGTTATGTCATGCTGTAACTATTCCATTGATATAGGTTGCATTAAAAATGCACCCTTATGTCAAATGGGTGCACTTTTAGTTGGGACACTTTTTGGACGTTGATTGTGGATCTAGTTTTTTAATTGTTATGCTACATCAATGATAATACCTTATGGTATTTGTCTGACCCTTCGACCTAGTTACAACGGCCGTGGTCACAGGCAGTCAGCCAGCCTGTAACTCGGTTAAAACATCAGGAAAAAAAAAATTCGCGTTTAAATCCCGTTATAATACATAGTCAGTCAGGTCATAAGTTCTGTCACACAATAATTTAGAATGCTGGCCACAAAAAAGTTTATTGAATTCGAATTTCGAATTTTTCATGAAAATAAAAATGTGTACTTTTAGAATTTTCCTCATTTTTAAATATGGAGCACTTAAAGAAGACCGTTCGCGGTTATTGCGTTGCATCGTTGCGGTAACGCGCCAATTCAGATTTTCGACTTACTGAAAAATTTGAATATAACCAAAAGATTCGTTTATCGTACCATATAACGATACAATGAAGACTCTAGTCTCTGTTAGGACTCCAGCAGTGATAAAAGCTGTGAAGTCGCGATTCGCGAATTCAAAGAAATCCCATACGTAAGCAGAAACTGTTGGCCTTTAGATAGGGTTAAGTAGGACCACGGTGAAAAGGGTGTTAAATGAAGACTTAGGGCTTAGGGCATATCGAAGAAACACAGGACATCGTTTGGACGCTCGTTTAATGGACCTGAGACTGAAGAGATGCCGCGCTTTGTTGAAGCGGTACGCGGGAAAAAAGCATTGGGAAATTCTTTTGTCGGATGAAAAAATTTTCACCGTGGAAGAGAGCTACAACAAACAAAATGATATAAGGTGTACGCACACAGCAGTGGAGAAGCGAGCAACCGTATTCCGCGTGTCCAACGAGGTCATTTTTCATCCTCAAGTCACTCAAGGCATCCTTGATTAAGGCAGCCGCCTATATTGACATGGACTTCGTTCGTGCTGCGATAGACGACTGGCCCCGCAGATTGAAGGCTATTACCATATGAATCTATGTTTTATTAAGTTCATTTTACTATATAAATGGTTACATAAATAATAAACATGTCTAAATTATTTCATATTACACATGTGACAGAACTTATAACCTGACTAGGTATGTTTTTAAATCGTTCTTTAAGGGGACTACTAGAGTTATGTGCTGCCCTCAATTGATTTTATTTTATTAATATGTACAGAAATGTATAAAAAAATATTCTTAACATGCCAGTTACTTTTTTTTTTCGTGTGCAAATGTGTTTCACTTGTGTGACGCTGGTACAAAGTTACGTCGTCCCTTTCATTGAGAACTGTTATTCTAATCAAGCTATATTTTAAAGACTATAGTATTTATTGCGCAAAAAATTGCTAAAGCAAATGGAAAATGCGATTCCTAGAATAAACATTTTAAGATTGCCTGAGATGGGACTCGTTTACTGCGCGATTGCTTTAACCACTGAGACACCCAGACATTTGGTGTGTCCACAAATTTATTGCAACTTCCGAGAGAAATATTTTTTATAAAATTTAGGTATTGCATTTCCAACAATAAAAAAATTTATTGCACTTTTGCGAGCGATCCCGGAAGACCTGTAAAAGTTCGGAAAAGCAAGGTACATGGTATAACCGCCGAATCGATTAACTCTAATATTTTAACTTGGATAACACCAGTGTCTAGAAAATTCCTTAAGCCTTTAACTGTCGAGGCACTATAACCACTTAGCAATATGGAACTCAGTTGCTGGCATATATTTTTTTTTTAATCAATAGACGTGATCTGACTCTTTTACGACGCGTTTGCATTGGCGGGACTAAACGACGAAACATAATTTTAATAGCAACAAAATACGCACTAATGTAAAACATCCGCATTGCTTACCAGTAAGTACTGCAGAAGCCCTTCGAGCGAGGGCACTAAGAGGTAAAGCCCTCCTGTGATGTCGCAGCCCTGCTGCAGCAAGCTGAGGTGCTTGTCCAGCGAGCAAACGTCTATTAAAACTTGTTGTTTCTGAAATAAAATATATTTACATGCTTTTAAACAGTTTTCCGGGAATTGTAATGCTAAAGCTTCTAGTTACAATTTTTAGAGACTGCCGGGATATAAACAACTTTTCCAACAAAGAAGGCTTCTCCGATCTGAGACATTATTTGTGCGAAGCTTATTCAAAGTTTGAACACAAATCTAGTTAGGTGGTTAGCTAGTACGTTAGATTTAGGAAATTGAGATACGCCTATGTAGTAGCCTGGTATTATAATAGGTTGAGACAAACTTCTTAGCGTTCCATGGATTCACCGTGCGGGTGCCGGGTCCATCGTGTGGCAGAAAGATAAACACCGGGAGAGCTCCCGGGACTTGTGACACGGGTGTAGGCTTTCCGACTTACATAAACACTCATCTTCACTACTCGTGTTCCTCCCCCTGCCCAGCTGATCTGGTACGAACCTGCTAATGCAGCTTTAGATACTGGCTCTAGTATAGAACTTACTGCAGTTCTGGACAAGCCAAGGTATTTCAACAGGTTATAGAGAGATTTTGCTGGTATGCCTCTCGCTCCTACTTCTACAGCATATAGACTAACTATATAACAGTTTTTCGTCAATTCATTTAGGAGATCATAATATTTGTTTTATTTCATTGCGTGGTTTTTTGGTGTGTTAATTTCCCACGGCACGGTAAGCTCTACAAGTACAATCCGTTTTGTAGCTCTAGAAAAAAGAAAAATGTCCAGTCTGGATGATGAAACAACACACACATCCTCTGGGATTTTGTAGTGCTTTTCATACGTATCCATTAAATTAGTCCAGTCAGGTGCTGTACCCACGATTGATAATGATAAGAGTAAATCACGATAAGCCATGTTATAAATGTATATTTTCGAATATTACCAATATGTTACCAATATCGAATTGCGCGAAAAATCTCACCTGAAGAAGACGAAAATTATTTCATAAGGATCACATCTTAGATAAATGTAACATTATACTTAGAACTTCAGCATAAATAATATTTTTGTTTACCTGCGCTGTGAAGAACACGTTCATGTAGTTGATGTACTGCGCAGCGGTGTCGGAGCTGCCCGTAACGACCAGTACCCGACTGCTCATACGCAGACCGGGCGGGGCGGTCCGACGCATCTATCGAAAGGCAGAATCTCAAGTGAAACAGTTTACAGCCTAGAAAAGTTCATGTACTCAATCACATTAACAAAATTCTATTCAGAAAACTTTTCTAGTTCTGACTCTGCGACTACTGTGTTTAGTCATATACTCACCCACTTGCAGACCAACTCGCTAAAAGGGGATCGGATCTTACGGTTTTCGGCCCCAGGCCACACCTGCCTATCCCCTTTAACCAATACAAGTCTTGGCTGCGACATCAAACTCTAGTCAAACACAACGACCGCTGGGCCAATATCAGCAACTGCAGACAGACCAGAGAGGCCGTACCGGCTCTTTCACCGCGTCTGACTCGCAACTTAATCACCCTCAACAGAAGTGACCTTCGAAGAGTAGTGGGATCACTGACTGGACATATCCCCTAAATAAACATCTCTTCACCATTGGTGCCACAGACAGCCCCCTATGTGGCGGCTGCCTGGAACAGGCAGAATCGGCTGCCCATGTGATTTTGGAATGCACAGGGGTAGCCACCCACCGGGCATCTATTCTCAACACACCGAGTTCCTTTCAGAAGCCTGTGAACGTCCTAAATTACTTCTGTGCTTCTGGAAGGAGTTGGGGTGGTTGGACTAACCACCCTACGCATAATGGGCCAAGTCGAGCCTAAATGCGGAAAAAGGAGCCCATTACCAATACCAATACAATACATATACTCACCCGTGCAATAAAACAAAGCGCCATTGCTAAAGCTCCAGCTAACAATGATTCCCCTGGTTTTTCATCTTGTGGTTGACTTTTTATTAAATTAACTAGTCTGTAACAAAAAGTATGTCTGTTTATGTTCATAACTTTAGAACTCTGTATACAAGGCATTAGGTAAATGATATAATTTCACCAGTTTTTATGATTTTTACCATTTGCCTAACAACTTGTTTAGTCAAATATTAGAATACATACCTCATTTTTATTGTTTTTTCAACTAAAGTAAATAACTCATATTGGCCGTCAATTTGTCTTACATCTAATGGTTTTCCTGGTGATGGGTACAGGTATTCGCTGAAAATTATAATTTAAGAAACACTATTTAACGCTTCAAGCCCCAAGAGACAACCGGTTGTCTCGATATCCGAATATCCGATCATCAAAGGGTTAAATTAGTTAGTTAATACAGGTTATTGATGTTATAATATCAATAAAGCAGAATGTTTATGACATGTTACAAAAACTATTTTTGAAGTGAAAACTTCTTTAGCGGCGCTGAGCACTTTTTGTTGGATGGGTAAAAACTTCCAAACTCGCGTCAGGGTCACGTGATGCTGATCGAAAAAGCGTAAGATCGAGGGGAAGGGAGAGGAACTATTATCTCCCACTCTTTCTACCGTGCCTGAGTGTGCTGTTTTCTAATAATTTTGAAGTGAAACTTCTTTATCGGCGTTGGAAAAAATTTACCGTCACGTTTTGCGTCAAATTTTCGTCACATTTTTCGGTTACGCGCCATCTTTTTCTTTCCCCTACCACGGTTGGTTCAGACGATAGCAAAAAGGTAAAGTGAAATAATATTTAACCAATTTAACCAAATTAACCAATTTAACCAATTTAACTAATTTAACCAATTTCTGGAAAGTTGCGTCAAATTTTCGTCACATTTTTCGGTTACGCGCCATCTTTTTCTTGCCCCTACCACGGTTGGTTCAGACGATAGCAAAAAGGTAAAGTGAAATAATATTTAACCAATTTAACCAATTTAACCAACTTAACCAACATAACCAACTTTACCAATTTAACCAATTTAACCAACTTAACCAATTTAACCAATGTAACCAATTTAACCAATGTAACCAATTTAACCAATTTAACCAATTTAACCAATTTAACTAATTTAACCAATTTCTGGAAAGTTGCATGTAGATCATTTTTCGAAAAATAAGGCCATAAAGAAGTTTCACTTCTTACGTGTGTACACTAGTACACGCACAACTTTTTTTTTCTTACTTTAATTTTATCACCTAAAATAAAAGTTTATGTAGGATACATTATGTTAAATAGATTTATACAAAAAATTAAGAATGAATTTACAGAGACAAAGATTATTTATAAAAAAAATATTCATCTTTCGAATAAAGGGCATCTGGGATGGTTGAGACAGGGCTACTGGTACAATAGTCCAATAGAGAGACTAAGTGCGGAATCCCTAACCCACTTTTTTAATATCCTAAAACATAGGTAGCAAACAACCAACCTTTTGTGAAAATGGCAACCGATAACAGCAAGTTGATTCTGAGCTTTCTGCATCAAATGCGAGTTGGCGAATGCAATCACAGCGTCTAGGCATCCTGTCAGGACTTTTGGGTCTTCTGTGATATACCGCTGGTTGGGGTTTGTGTCTACTATAATCACTAGTAGGTTGATATCTGAAGGAGCTGAGGGGGAAAAGGATAAAGAAAAATTTTTTAGACAATTATATGTTTATCATAAACATAACCTAACAAATAAAAACTATTTGTGTCTATTGTAAGCACACAGCTATGTCAGCTATATATTAAATACTTTTAATAAATACACTAAAGTCTATTGGGAACTCTTCCGTTTACAGTAAACGAAAAATGTTAGCTCTGTGTACAAAAATATTGGGTAATGTGCTAAAAAATTTAGATTTAAACTTACCGTCATCATCAGCCATTTTCTTTTGATGATAGTGTAAATTACTCACTAGTTATTGAACTGATAAAAAGTAAAACAATATAGGTAGTTTATAGTTTAATTAAATAAAACTGCTTCTTAATCAGTGCTACCACAAACAATTTACAAAAGTACAAAACATTCATTTGTTTGTTTCGTTTCCCTCTTTCATTCGTTTCGTTCGTTCAGTTGTTGTTGTTGTTGTTTTCTGCACCCATTCTGGGTAGGCAAAGGGAACTATGCCCATACAGCCAAGTCTTCAGTAGTTTTTTTTTTATTGATTTGAAATGAAAATTAAATTGAATGAGATGAAATGAAATGAAACCTAACCTAAGTCATTGAAATGTATGGGTGGTATATACATTTCAATGATATTACAGGAATTGTACGCGAGAACGTGGATCAGAGTCAAATAGTCGCCATTCCTTGTTTCTCACTTTTATTTGATTTATCCTACTCACTGACACATTATTATAACAATGCCACCACTTTATCACAATAAATGCCGCTTAAGATAATTTCACAAAATTACGAAACAAAGTCCATCATTCTCTTCTCGTTTCCCGCGCAAAACTCGATTTTCGTTTCGTTCGTTCATTCGTTCTGTTGTAAGACTTTAATAATGACATGTGTCAGTTGTTGTTGTTTTCTTCACCCATTCTGGGTAGGCAAAGGGAACTATGCCCAAACAGCCAAGTATTCAGTAGAATTTTTTTATTGATATGAAATGAAAATGAAATTTAATGAGATGAAATGAAATAAAACCTAACCTAAGTCATTGAAATGTATGGGTGGTTTATACATTTCAATGATTACAGGAGTTTTAGGCGAGAACGTGGATCAGAGTCAAATAGGAGCGCATTTCCTTGTTTATCACTTTTATTTGATTTATCCTACTCACTGACACAATATTATAACAATGCCACCACTTTATCACAATAAATCCAGCTTAGGATAATTTCACAAAATTAGGTAACCAAGTCCATCTTTCTTTTCTCGTTTCCCGCGCAAAAAAAAAACTGACATGTGTCAGACTAATGCAATGTCAGATTCATTTTTTTTGTTTATTTGTTCCAGCTAAGGTCTGAGACCATGCTGCCATGTCATTTGTGGGAATTCTACATAATATATTATTTAAATACATAAAATATCGTAAATACTTACTCACACATAATAACTAAGCCTTACCTAACCCTAAACTAACCTAACTCATTGAAATGTATGGATGGTTTATACACTTCAATGAGTACAGGAGTTTTACAGGAATTTTACTCGAGAACGTGGATTCGAGTTAAATAGGCTTTTCTTTGTTTCTCACAGTTTCTCACTTTAGTTGAATTATCCCAATGTCAGACTAATGTGACAATCAGTGTCATTGTATGTTTTTCTGTTCCCGTTGAAACCGGCTAAGGTCTCCGACTGTGCTGCTAAATCATTGGTACAATTTTGCCGCACTAACAGTAAGAGCAGTAAGTCGATTTTTGACAAAAATGAGTTAAGTACATATCCTGGATAGCCACGTAATGCTTTATAAACTGGCCTTACAACCGTTTTTCTAGCTTTACAAAGGGTAAAAACGGGACCCTATTACTAAGACTTCGCTGTCTGTCCGTCTGTCCGTCGCTCTGTCACCAGGCTGTATCTCAAGAGCCGCGATAGCTAGACTGTTGAAATTTTCACAAATTACGTATGTATTTCAGTTGCCGCAATAACAACAAATACTAAAAAGAAAATAAAATAAATATTTAAGGGGAGCTCCCATACAACAAACCCTTTTTTTGGCCTTTTTGGTATGGATCCCTTCGTGCGCGAGCCCGACTCGCACTTAGCCGGTTATTTTCTTAGCATATAAGCAGAAAGTATACTTTCTTCACGGTAATTAATGTACCTCCGATATATTTATTATATTTTGCTAATAATAAAAACAGGAAGTCGACATACTGCTGTGTCACACTTACTGCTTTATACGTCAACTATACTGCCGCACTAACAGTAAGAGCAGTAAGTCGGAAATGTCAAAGTTGAGAAAATGGAGGTCAAAGTTTTCGATTCAATTTTTGCTTTCTACCTACTACCTTAGCTTATAAGTTTAGATATATCTGTTTTTCATTATGTAGCTTAAATGGACCCCCCCCCCATAGCCTAATCTAACCCTAAACTAACACAACTCATTGAAATACATATAAGGATGTGATGTGATGTAGTACAATAAATCTCCAAAAGGAGGATTTTGCCGTAATGGCCATCCTTGTCAAGCGGGTCACGGCGATTGCAGTACGCCTATGTAGTCGCCACTTACGACACCCATAGGAAGATAAGGCGTGATGCCTTCTTCTGACGGAACCGCCACCAGACGACACATTGTTACATAATAATATGGATATTAGATAAAGGATCATCTACCTACCTAAACAACAATTAATGAACTCGTAACAAGAGGTACAGTAGCTTTCACGGTCGCGTGCGCATATCTGTTGTTTATTAATCTAATTAATTGTTTAGAAGCCCCGAGGGGACAGACGTCGCGATGTCGCTGATACATATTTGTCACGGGCGCATTCCTCGCGTTGTGATGGTGGAACTATTCATCATTTATGAAGCCTTGGTATTTGATTATTTAAAACTAGCTGTTGTCCGCGACTTCGTCCCCGTCAATTTCTGTTATTATGATTGCGATTATTTTTGCAACATTTTTCACTGATGCTTCGCTTCTATTAGTCGCAGCGTGATGTTATTAAGCCTAAAGCCTTCCTCAATAAATGGACTAGCCAACACAAAAATAATTTTTCAATTCGAACCAGTACTTCCTGAGATTAGCGCGTTCAAACAAACAAACAAACAAACTCTTCAGCTTCATAATATTAGTATAGATTATTATGTAGGCCAAATATCGGTCCGGGTTGCGTCATAATTTTATTATGTTTATTGACTTTACTTCACAATGCATTTTTTAGCATTTGTAAAACCTCTAGTTGCAAAATATAAAATGTTGACTTCTTATACGCGGTGCATTTTCAACCACCTGTAAAACGAAGCCCACGTTATGTAACCATTTTGGTTTTGATTTTTTGATTATGTATGACATCTTTGCAGTGTTATTAAAAAAATACAATTTTTTTTCTAATATTCAATATTGGTTCAGTTATTTATTTAAACACGCTGTGACGCACACAGATGTAGCTGTGAAAGTTCCATTCAACCGAGAACCCGCAGCAAAATAATACGTCGTTATCAATGATATTACATAGAAAATATCATTGGTCGTTATATAATAATTAATAATACGTTTCAAAAAATAAATAACATTGCCATGATGTTATATATAATGACGACCATTTAGATCAGTGGTAGTAAACGCTGCTTCTGAGCCATGGTTCGCGGGTTCAATCCTCGCACAGTACAAATATTTATGTGAATGAACATGTCTGTTTGTACTGGTCTGGGTGTTTTTCCATGTATTATAAGTATATATTTACAAAAAAATAAATATATAAGTATGTTTATCGGTTGTTTAATAGCCAATACGACAAGCTTCGTAGTAGTTGCTTAGTTTGAGACTAGATGGCTCTGTGTGGCCCAGTGTGGCAAGTCTGAAACGTGGGCTTCGTTTTCCAGGTGGTTCAAAAAGCACTGTGTAGATGAATGTCTTTTAATCATTGTAACGATCTATTTATGAGTGAGGTGTTGATTTTCCCCTGCCTGCCTGCCTAGCCTGTTTAGCCTGTTAAGGTATAGGTAACAGGCTTAGGACCTTAAAAATTGAAAACTATGTTGCGTAAAATATTTTCGGGGGACAACTTGACCTACGTTTTTTACTTCATAAATAGGCTCTAAATACTATACTGAACGCCTATAAATAATTTGGACGGCTTGAACGGCTTGGCTTGAAATTTTGTATGTGTATTTCCATGGTTTCACAGACACGAATGTATTAAGCCTACCTAATCTTTCTATATGCCACGGCTAGGCACAGGTTTTCCGACCGCGCGATATGAAGTGGAGTTCACGCAAGCAGAGCCGCGGGCGAAGAGCTAGTATTTAATAAAAAAGTAATAGAAACAGCCTATAATCAGCCTATAACAAGCAGAACATAAAAAACGACAGTTTTTTTATGTTCTGCCTGTTATAGGCTGTTTTTATAGGCTGTTATAGGCTGTTCTGAGTTTCCTTTACTACAAATTTCGATTTCCAAGAATGGCGATTATGGCTAAACCCTCTCTTGGCAGATGATGATAATGCTGATTTTAATCAGTACAATCCTGTTTTCGATTTTTGGTTTAAAATAACGGATTTCCATAAATTGGGACTGTTTTTAGTTTAACCTCTACTTAATTGCAGCCGCTTAAAAACGCTTATCAAATCAAACTAAAATATTTATTTGCATTATTTTGGATATGTGTTAGGTCTTGATAACATCACATTTAAATGAGATCAAAATATGCTATCGTGGTGCGTGCAAATATTAAATACAGGATGGTCCAAAAAGTGACGTCTAAAATCCTTTTTTGTTTTCCTTACATATAGAGCCATCCAAATATATCCTATGTATGTTAGCAAAATTTTCGTATGTAGTTTTCGAGATATTCATTTTTCGTAAATTGTGAGAATAATGGAGTGTACTTGTATTTTCTGGTAGACTTTGAAACAAGTTTAAAACAGAAACATAGATTAAATAGACATATCGTACAAAATTAAGGGTTATACATTTAGAACAGCACAATTCAGATGCAGTCTCTAGTAGTGACTTTTTGCATTCCAGGCAAAAGTTTCTTGTGAGATTTTACTATAGGTCTCATCTAAAAACTTGTAGTGGTCATACCACGAAGCACGAACAGAAAACTTTGTCTAAGTCGTCAAGACCATAACAATTCGGTGTATCAGTAGGTATACCTATCACGGTAAATTATCATAGTATAACCTTTCTTCATTGTCCCAAACAAACTATTATAATATCTAACACGAGCCCATTACATTGATTTACTCGTATACCTGTTATCGTAAGACGGGAGCTTATTATTGCATCCGAATTGTGTTTCGTCAGAGATGACGGCGCGATAGGGCCAAACTTATGTCATCTGTCAAAATACATGTTAACAGTGCGTATGGAGATCGGGCCCTGATAAACGGGGATGGCTGTCCTCCAGTTGGAGCGCTGCGAGAGATTTGTTTTTATTTAGAAATTAGAGCACATATCTTTTGATTGGATCACGGGCTTTTGATTGACGATATTATAGTTTTTTAATTACTGAATTTATTTCATCAATTAATAATCGGCAGGGACTTCTTTGACTTCATCCAGCAGTTACTTTGCCAATTACTGTGAAAAATATCGTATAGGTAAATGTATGTGCATGTAAATACTATAGGAAGTCAAGTATTCTAAAATTTTTCATTTCCATATTAAATTCAATCACTCATACACAAACTTCCCTTATACATATGAAAACATTTATTTTCAAAATGATGACCTCATATTTTGGAAATCGCGGTAGTATTTTTTCGACTTGTGAAACCATTTTCTTAACACCCTGGCAGCAACGGACCAATAAATTTACAGTCGTAAAGATCTTTAGGGGAGGCCTATGCCCAACGTTGAGCGTCGTTTGGTATATATATACCTATTGACTAAAGTTAGTGAACCATTTATATTAAACACGAATGGTTTATATTTTAAAACGCTTCGAAGGGCAAGGTTTCGAGTACATTCAAAAAGAGTAACTAGAGGAGTATACTGTACGAAAGCTACACCAGAAATGATAATTGGCTTTGCAAGAAGGATTCCTAGTAAATGTTTTATAGTAGACGTGTGTAACAAACGAGTGATTCGAAAAAATATATAAACCGTACATCACCACATCAAATCAATCTCTAAATCGCATTTATTCCAAACACATTTACACATCTTTAAATCCTTGACACTAAAATAGATTCACTCGATGAAGTGAATGATGATACATAATAATGACAAGATTTGTAAATCTTTTTTCGCCAAAATATGTATTCTATCCAAGTATGCTTTAGACCATCGTTTCCCAACCTTTTTCAGCCACGGACCCCTAGGTAATCAAGCACAGTTATCACGGACCCCTTTAATAAAATAATCAGCAAAAAAATTCGGATTAGGTATCTAATTTAATTATTTCAGATACAAAATAAGTACTTATAACTCTTTATTATGAAAAGTATGAAAAAATTTAATGTTAAGATTGGTGTTGCTTTTTTGCAACTAAATCAGTGATATTCGGGTTGATGTTGCTACTAAGTTGTAATCTCAAATCAGATTCTACTTGTAATCTGTTTCTGTATTTGTTTTTTGTATATACAAGAGTAAATAAACGTAGGTATATGGTTGAAAAAAGCAGTAAATGTTTCAGAGCTTCGCCCGACATTCACCCAAAAACTTGACTCAACTCAACGCACGTTGGCGCACGTTCGCCGTGCTAAGTAAGCGTAGCGATTACGAGACATTAGCATTTATGTATGGTTCAGAGATGACACCACGGACCCCATACATATACTCGCGGACCCCCATGGGTCCGCGGACTACAGGTTTGGAAACACTGCTTTAGACCATCCTAATAACATTGATTAGCAAGATGGTCTAAAGCAGACCTTATTAACCTCATATCTCGTTGCTTAGCTTCGCATAGCTCCTACGTGGACGATCTGCCTGCTATGATACAAGCTATGTGACAGGCAGTGCTACCTGTCATTTTACGACATTGTTTATGCCAGGCTAATGATATGGCTCATTTGAATGCCGGTGGTCCGCCGGAAAAGTGTAGCGGTTTTTGCGTGAACATGTAAATGTTCGAAGACGGGGAGATGTTTTGACTCTTGGCTTTAAAAAAAATGACATTCATTACTCGAGTAGAGTTAGCAGAGAAAGTGTAGGCACAGATAATATAACACTACTAGGTGTAGGATCACATGGTAAGAATAGGAGTTCGATATTGTGTTAGTGAACGTTAGAAACGTAAGTAGTATAGACACCGCTGGCTACTTATTTGTTCAAAGAAAATAGAAACACATTTATTGAAGACAACAATGAAATAAACCTTTATTTGATATTTTAGCAACTTAATTGCACTTATAATATCAGTATATAAACTTGAAAAATTTTGTCTCAGGCGGGACTCGAACCCGCATCTCCTCGCATGGCTGGCTCACAGCGTAAGAATGTGCTTGAAAAATTCGCGCCGTGTCGCAGTGTCTCGGTGGCCTAATGGTATGGCGCCCGCCCGGCATGCGAGGAGATGCGGGTTCGAGTCCCGCCTGAGACAAAATTTTTCAAGTTTATATACTGATAATGAAATAAACCATCAATTTTGAATCGGTGCATGATGATTGTTAATAATGTCTTGATTGGCACCGACTCAAAATTTGTGGGTTATTTTACGTTTTTCGACGGTTAAGGTTTTTACGAAAAAAGCTTTATTGAAAATCTCTTTGTTTTCGTCGGTTGAAAAAATGACTCTCTCAGAGAAATCCATATTTAAGGATATCTACCTACTCGATGCCGTTACTTAGATTTGATAATTTGAAATTCTAGTACTTGCTAAAATAATTCGTCTCAATGGCTGCTTGCAGAATTACCTAATTTCTAACAAATGCCTTTATCAAAACAAAAAATCGAGTGAGTAATCACAGCAATGTTGGGTATAGGCATAATCACCAAGCTTGCCACTTGCAGGTGATCACAGACTCGAGTGATTTTCAATAATTCGAAACTTGTTGCCCGGGGATCGAATACAGGAGATTTTAACCCGGTACTTTAACCACTGACTAGACGGGGCGTTATTATCACTTACCTGCTCTCCAATCAATTGTTGTATCAATTGTTGTATATTCATACGTATGTAAAAAAGTTTGAGTAGATATTTTATTTTATTTTATCTTATTTTTATTTTCAAGGAAAACAAACAGCTTTTATATAAAAATAAACACAGGTCGCAAGGACATAATTAAACACAGTAAGCCTAGAGTTTTCACCGATAAGTAATAAAAAGTATAATTATGGTACATAAAAGTTACATAATCAAATAAACGGAAGAATCAAACAATAATAATTATTAGTATCATAAATATCAATGACAGTCAGTAAGCTGGATGCATAAAATTATTAGTGATCTGGCGTCTAGTCACGGTGGGATTGACGATAGTTAGTGCGCGAACGCGACAGGTGTAAGCATGGGCGATGTCAGGACGGTTTGATAGGAATTCGCAAGCTAATATTTTCTAAAAGTTGAGAACTGTCAATGTTTATCAAATAAGTGTTGTCAGCCACGTCCCAGCGCAGTTCAAGAGGAAGAAAATGATGCCTCCTGCAACGCGCATAGTAGTCGACATCGCGCTTCCTTGATTTAAACTGTAAGTACCTAAAGAATCTTCTTTGAATGGACTCAATTCGATTAATGTACACTCCGTACTAAGGATTCCAAACCTGAGATGCATACTCGAGGGTACTACGAACATATGAGCAATACAAGATTTTGATAGGTTTCAGACTAGAGAATCGGGAACATGATCTAATTATAAATCCCAATGCCTTCGAGGCTTTTTTGACTATAGCATCTACGTGTCGGTCGAATAGCAGCTTTGAATCATGGATAACTCCTAGATCCCTGATATGGTCAACATGAGTTAAGTTTTTTCCTTTCAAATAATAAACAAAATTGATTGGGTTATTCTTCCTGGTAAAAGTAATAGCGTTACATTTGGATACATTAAGATCCAGTTTATTTTGCTTACAGTAATTTTCAAATCGAACTAAATCGTTTTGTAGTAAAACAGAATCGTTGATAGTCACTATTTGGTTAAGGATTTTTAAATCATCAGCAAATAAAAGAAATTCAGAATTTTGAAAACAAATATTTATGTCGTTAATGAAGATTGTGAATAAAAGAGGACCAAGCAGAGATCCCTGAGAAACACCAGACGAAACAGACATTCGTCTAGATGTAAAACCATTTAAAACTACTACTTGAGTTATATTTATAATGTATGACCTGAACCACCTGAAAAGATTCCCATGAACACCAGCCGCTTGCAGTTTTTGTAAAAGCATTATATGATCAATTTGATCGAACGCTTTGCTATAATCTGTGAAGATAGCATCAACCTGACCTCCAGCATCCATAGAAGACGTTATGAAATTGTTTGAAAGCAGAAGGTTTGAATCTGTCGAATGACGCTTAAAAAACCCGTGCTGTTGTGGTATGAATGACGGTGCTAATGATGAGTAAAGTTGGTGATGAACCATTCGTTCAAATACCTTTGCAAATATGCATAGTTTTGATATTGGTCGGTAATTTTTTACATCACCTTTACTGCATTTTTTGTGTATGGGTGTTATAAATGCAGATTTTCATATAATAGGAAATACACCTTCTATTAAGGACCTCTTAAATAAAATATACAGTGGTGCAACTAAACTAACTAAATATTAGAACATTGTAGACCAAGTTGCAGCCAAAATATATGGCTAATTAGTATAACAATGAGGTTTATATTTAATCATCCTTTAATGCCCCGGTTCATTAGCCGAGATTAACTTGCACAAACCAAGGTTTCCCTTTAACAGTTTAATTAAATCCCAAAAGTGCACCCTCACAGCCGATTCGGCGAAAATAATTAACACTTGGTAAAGTTAACAGTTTATTAAGTGAACCTCAGTAATTGAATAACATTGTTTACAAGTCCGTGCCGCGGCCCGGCGACGGTGGATTAGTCCAAAATCGAAACGTGAGTGCAAAAAGAAGCAAGGAACGAAATAATTATTCACGTTCCGTTTCGTAATGGCAAAGCGCTACCGTTTCGACTTAATAGCTCGCTTGTTCTCAGAATTTAATTACACTGTGCCCAGATTAGCCGTGCGTTCCGTTTTGTTAATAACTCTAATAATGGATGACGCTCCAACTTCGCACAATAAATGTTACGACCTTTGCCTAGACACAATACTGTTTGTTTGTGATCTTTGCTATATTAAACCTAGAGTAAGTAATATTTATTGAAATTTCATATCACTTCAAACTCGTTTCATATCAGTATTTAAACTTGAAAAATTATGTTTCGTGCGGGACTCGAACTAGGTTCATAGTTTGGATTGAATTTGACACCGAAAGTAGCACATCAATAGATATATTTTACTTACTCATGAAATTTTGCGGGAACAGTATTTTTCGCCTGACTTTATTGAGTAGGTATATATAGCCATATCATGATAAATTAAATAATATTCGTAGTCAATGATGTTAAAAAAATTATTGTTCGTAGTAGTAAAGTATTTATGTAGTAGGTACCTATAGCCACTTTACTTGTAAGAAATACGAGTATAGCCCTTTATTGCTCATACTTTTCTAAATGGTAACAATAGGAGAACTTTTAAAAAAAAGAAGATGTAAAATACCCAAGAACGGTCGTTTCAAATGTCACTCATTCGTATCTCTCGTACAAAATATCAATATTAATAATTCAATAAGGAGCTACCAAAAACAAATTGTCTAACCGATAAGACATTGGAAGACACAAACAAAACATAAAGCGATTCAGCCTTAATAAGAACCGGGATCCGAGATGAACACAAAAGAAAGAGATAGGCCCCTATTGTTTTTTATCATGTTGTCAATATCGCGCGGCCAAATTTTCAATATTGGAATGCCTCGATTCGCCAATAAGAAGCGGGGAAGAATTGATTTATTGTCCAATTAGCGTCGGTCAGGTGTGCCAACTGCCAAGATAGCATCAGGCTGGCCAACCTAACTCGACTGCTACTAGTATTTCTTTGGTGTCCTTTAGCTGGCATATTGGAATCAAAAAAGAACCTTTACACCATTCTGGTTGCGTTCTCTGGAAGTCGAATTTGAAATTCTGATTGTTAGCGGCGGGGTTTGCTTAAGTGGAAATCGATTTGAATTAATTGGTGTCTGGCTTTTTATCGGTTAGGAACTTTAATTTGATCGCAATTGTTTTTGGCCCATTAAATTCATTTATATATTTTGATGCAGCTGCTGTTTTTTAACTACTTCGTCACCTGTCGTTTGATGTGAAAATTGTCACACAATTTTTTGGTCTCCAGGAAAAGTATTGTCAATTGTAAGAATGCGTTTTTATTCGATACAACCGAAAAGTCAAACTTTATGTAGAGCAAAGGGCGAACGTGTAGGTACTGCGGCAACACTGCTAAAAAAATAATGTACAGCTATTTTTTTCAGTCAGAGCTATTTTTCATGCAGTGTTTGACTGAAGTTATCGGGTTTCTTTTTTCATCTCGAAGCTCGGGGATATACTTAATGATAAATATTGGGACATAATATTATATCACTAAAAGCCTTAGGGTCCTATCTGTAGAATAAAAACACTTAATTAGAATTGTATTTATATATTCAAAAGAGTTGTTACTTATACTTATTACGGTCTGCGGTTATGACTCTACATTTTAAAAGTGAGGAGTGGCTCATAGATGGCGCCAGAGGTAGCATTTTACGCGAAAGGATTTGCTTGCTTCTAGGCGGTATAAATAGTTGCAATGTTGGATAATTGAAATTTATTTACAATATAATTGCTTCCTTTAGGTAAAGTGGACCCTTTTTTCATCCACTTTACCTATATATCTGCAATCTACCAATGATCATGATAATCGTAAACTATTACTACCTTTCCCTTTACATTCTTCAGTTCTATTCACAATATTACACTGTTCAGTACTTTTATTTATGGAACTCTTTACATAGTCCTAGCTGGTAAAGAATAAGGGCCCTTTCCCATCCTTATGCTAGAGCTAAGGCACTTTTTTATGTCAACGTAAAATTCTAAGATCTGTCAGGATCAAACAATGCGTAAGATTATAAACTAACAGTGGATGTTGAATTATGTACTGAAAAAGCTTACAATTTTAAGGTGACATATACACCGATTTAGTATTTTATTTACTTTTGTGTCTGTATGTACTAGGTATGCTAATTATTTCAGGTAAAATCCATGTGGCTTTAAATATTTAACTAAAATTTATATATAAATTGTATCATATTTTTTGTGTGAAAGATGCAAAAATATCGAAATAACATCTAGACGCATGTGATTTGATGGGGAACCCAACAACCTAAGTTTTCGTCAAACTCCTACTAAACGAAGAAAAAACTACTATCGTTTACGTAGACACGACTTGAAAGAACATACAATATTTACGACAAAACACCACGAAACTTCGAGTCAAGTAATATTGTAGGCGCGCTCCCATCCTACACTCTCTATTAAATAGTAACCGTCTACACGCTAGAAAAAGACAGTGATATAACACCCCGAAACACATTCCCCGCAATAAATGTGCGGGAAAGAAAGAGACGTAGTAATAGCCGGAAATTAGCACTCGTCTATCTTTCATTTTACACCCCAAATTTTCTTATTCCAATTTCCTCTTGCTACGAGCGCTTCCATTTCACCGACCGTAACTGTTCTGAGAGATCCCACGCGAGTCTGACCTCAGTTTTTGAATGCGTAAGGCTGAATTTCGAATATTTCCCTAGATAACGGTTGTGTCGTTTTATATTCGAAACCGTTTTAGAACACTCTGTCATTTGAAATGAGTCATTTTCTGATAAGAATGCCCTATTGGTTGAGACGTGTGCGCTACGGGCCGCACGGCCGATAATAACATTTCCGAACGTAGATAGCGTATAAGTTTGCGTCGGTTTTTGCAGTGGGTTTTAATAAAAGAGGGGGAGAGGCCGAGATATGGAAATGAGTATGTGGAGAGAGGAAATTTGAATTTATACACCAGCTAGTTTTATTCATGAGGGTGCGTCGGAGATTATAGACGCGATTTTGGGGTGTCGTGAATTCGTGATGCAATTTATTTTTAAGCTGAGCTTTATTTTGGGATGACTAAACTAGTACGATTTTGTCAAAAACTATTTCTGTTGTACCTAGTCTCAGAAGAGTGGTTAATTAGTATAAGATTGTATTTTTTTTTAGATATGTTTATAGAGTATACCTAAAGAAAATATTTTCAACTTTTTCCACTTCAAAACCTTAAAAGTACAAATTGTTCGATATTAAAGTAGAATAGAATTAATAATCCATGAATTCGATCTCTTTAGTTGCTTAATGCTCAGCGGCAAACTTTTTTGTGGTGGCGTGGGAATCTGTGGGGATCAGTATTGATGTGAATTTGGTCCGTCATCTCTTTCGCGCCATTTGACCCAAGTAAAGGTTGTATTGAGGATAATTTTTGTGGTCAATAGATTATTAACGCTTTTTCGAAACAGGCACTTGCACACAATTCCTGCGTCGTTTTCTTATGTGAGAAAGTATCTTAATAAAGCGGCCCATTAAAAAACTGTAGAAAGCAAGTTATGAGTATCAAACATGAAGGCATTCATAAAAGTTTGATCCCGAAATTTTTACGATTACCCTTGCTCAAACCAAAACACCGGAATTATGTTTCCAAAACATTGCGGTGTTTCGGTTAGCAAAAGTTATGTATAATTATAGAGTACCTTCTTATAAAATAAACAACAAATAGTTTAAACGATGGGGTCGTTTAGACATTGTGTTAAGCCATATTAAGTAACTGTTTTACAAAAATCAAAAACAATATCAAATTAACAAGTTTGTTTGTTTTGCAAGAGATTACCTAGGGAAGACGACAATTTGTTACACAGACATGGTAGTAAAGTGTTCGGCGACTTCCAATGCTGACCATACCTCAAACACTAAGACCCAAGATAATTTGATAGTAATTATATATTTTTTTCTACATTGACCAGTCCGGAAATTGAACCCAGGGCCTCAGAGCTGGTCTACCTTGTAAATCTGTGTGTATTTCACGACGGAGGTCGTCTAAAACCTACTCTACCTAGCCTCAGCTATTTACTGAAATTAATCTGGAAAAGAAATGTTAAGTGCAAATGTTTTTTAACCGTGATGCCGTCAAAATCTGAACAAATTTTACATTATAACCAAAATGAACCTAATCATTTGAGACTCTTTTTAAGCAAACAAACTTGCCGGTGCAATTTTAATCCCTCAACCCCCAGGCGCGCGTGCCGCGATAACAATTGATTTCAATTGTGTCTGGAATAACTCACGATCGAGGGATTAAACTACAATTGCTTGACCTATCTGATTATACGTAGTACTTATAATGCTACGTACGCTTACGATAAAACTACATAAAATGAACAGAAATACATGGGTCCTGTAGGTACCATCATCGCGTAAAACGCGCGCAAGCGTTTAGAATCCTTGGAATGCATATCAAATAAAAAACGTCAACAAAATAGATATCTATATCATTAAAATCCATTCACAAAGAATCCAATATTTTAAGTCATTCATAAAATTTTTCATATCTAATAGCCTCGACATTCAACCCTGTTTTTTCCTTGAACATGAATTGTTTATTAAAAAAAAAACAGTTTTGACCATAAATAATAAACACTCGTAACAATACAAATTTTATAGCTTGTCTGTGGCACAGGTGGAGTTCGAAACTTAAAAATAGTTCATTCATAGAGGACAGTTCATTCATCTGTAAATGCAAAAAATGCCACCGACCATTGACTCATTGTATGGAGTTAATCTATTACGTCTTCATTTTAGTATCCCGTGGGATTCAGAGCGCGATGATGAATAATAATTATATTATTTACAAGATACTGTCAAACCTATAGTGTTTTTTTTAACCACATTGCATGCTGAAATAGTAAATTAGGTACATCACGAACTTTACACAACAAAAAATGTTTTAATACGAGCATCAACTTGAAATAGTGCCTGAATAGTAGGTAAATCAGCCGGAGGAGCTTTGAGAAACTCTTATCAGCATCCCAAGACATCTCATATATTTTAATAAGTAGGTACTTCAAGATTTTTAAAGATTCTATTCCCTATTTCTTTTCATTCTAAATCTAAGTCAGTAATACAATACACAGTTACATTCAAATAATTTTGTCTAAATGTAACAAACTTTTAACTTAATACTAGACTCAAAACTAGATCCACTACTATGTTGCCAGCTCATTAAGCAAATATTTATTATCCGTTTAATAACGCAAGATGTCAACAGATAATCGTCGATTAGCGCAAATAACGGGCAATTAAGCATAATTCTTGTCAAATATTCCTTAACTACCTTTTGTCCGTATTGATTATGGAGTAATTATACGGATAAAACAGTACACACTTGCTTAATTATGATATAAATATTAATGCTATGCAGCAGAGTGGTCCGTTTAGAAGATAAATAATTATGTGGTAGTATTTACAGAATGTTTTATTAAGTATGAATTATTAGGACACTACTTTTGCGTCGTCCATTTCGATTATTATTGTCAATCGGTGGCAATGGCAAGGAACCGCTCTTATGTAGTAAACGACGGTGGGTTGATAACTTATATTTCTAGGTAAAAAAATAGTTTATTTTTAAATCCTATGAACAAAAGAATTTTCGGGAGCGGTAATCTCTGCCAGAAGTAACGAGTTATATAAAAAAGTTACGCGTCTTATTGAAAATCTCTTTAGTCGTCGGTTAAAAAACTAGTTACATACTCTTTGGGTTAAAAAAAACATCAATTGTCTCCGTGTAATGTTATGTTTTTAGATATATAGATAAATAGATAACTCATTTATTTGCATCTCATACAACTACAATACAACACACACAAACAGTTAACAGTATAGACATTGTGTTATTAAGTCTATGGTTTTTATGGTTCTTGCAATAAAACATTGATTTCGGTGTTACTACTAACCTTTATTGAATATAATTGCCGTAGATAGCATCTTTTTACTAGAGGTTCATAATTTTTAGCGTAGTAATGAAATGTTTACAGTCTTCTTATTTTTGATAAAGCAAAAGAAAAAATCTATTACAATTGTTTAAAAAATCTTCTTCGTTACGAGCGTCAACAGGAAACCTGCCAAAATGTCAAAAGATACAGTAGTTCGCTTTGGTACATCTAGGCTACTGAAGTAAAAAGCCTAGACATTCTATTGTTCGGGTGTCAAGATTCTCAATCGCAGATACATAGTACAAAACAAGTGTATCTTAAACACTACTTGTGCTTGTTAGAAAATCGATAATATTCCGTTTCTCCTCCAGTTCCCTGAATCGCAACCGTAATTATCACTTGACTGACAAAAGACACATGATTAAGTAGAAATTAATAGCAATCATTACGTACACAATAACTTATCTAGTAAGAAATGCATATCCCATAATTAAGACACAGTTTAAACAGTCGCAGTAGGTTGATGTTTAGTAAAGTAAGTGTTTAACGGGATACACTGGACGGTTTATACATTAGCTATAGTAGTATACATTAAAAGTATAATAGGCGAGAGAGAGTTATAAGTATTATAAGAGGAATCTCCTTTTAAATAAATACTTTTGAGTCATCCCAGAAAAAATACTTTTCCTCGCAATTTGAATTCTCTATGAAATGCTTTTCAGTTTTAAACAGTTACCTAATATGGCGCTTTGATAACCTCGTAAGAAGTGAGTGTAGGTGAATCATTAATTATTACGTCTTAAAATCTGCAACTCAAGAAATAATTCCTTAAAGTACTATATAGTAAAATATTCTTGTGCTAGTTATTTTTTTTATTTCCGTATAACTTCGTAGTCAGGTGTTAGAGTTTTCTAAATCACAATACACACCATACAATACGGGCCTCTGACATGACTTGTTTAATCGGACCGGACCAATGGTTTAACGTGATTTTCAAAGCACGATATTATTATAATAATTTCAGTTTAAAATTGTAGGTATAGGTAATATTGTAATATGTGAGATCGGGTACTTCGATAAGCGACATGAAGTCGTATAGAGTGCATACGACTTCATGTCGCTTATGGTACCTATTTTATCTACAAAAGATGCCTCATTGTATTTATTACACATAATCTATAGTTATCTACTGTTTATACTTAAACTATGACAAACAACGAAGTAATTTGAAATCGCGGTATCAATGAACGATATGTTGTAGTTGATAAATTACTTCCCACGTTGTTAGGTATTTCATAATTAGATTGAGATCATTGTTCAGTCATCTGAATGAACCTACACTAATTTTATGTATGATGAGAACAAATGACAGAAATGTCTATAAAGACTGTAAATAATGAGGGAGTCGTCTGCATATACTTATATGCGAAGTTTTCTCTTTAAGCCTCTTGAGAGTAAAAAAAAAAAAAAAGTTGTGCGTGTACTAGTGTACACACGTAAGAAGTGAAACTTCTTTATGGCCTTATTTTTCGAAAAATGATCTACATGCAACTTTCCAGACATTGGTTAAATTGGTTAAATTAGTTAAATTGGTTAAATTGGTTAAATTGGTTAAATTGGTTAAATTGGTTAAATTGGTTAAATTGGTTACATTGGTTAAATTGGTTAAATTGGTTACATTGGTTAAATTGGTTAAATTGGTTAAATTGGTTAAATTAGTTAAATTGGTTAAATTGGTTAAATTGGTTAAATTGGTTAAATTGGTTAAATTGGTTAAGTTGGTTAAGTTGGTTAAGTTGGTTAAGTTGGTTAAGTTGGTTAAGTTGGTTAAGTTGGTTAAGTTGGTTAAATTGGTTAAATTGGTTAAATTGGTTAAATTGGTTAAATTGGTTAAATTGGTTAAATTGGTTACATTGGTTACATTGGTTAAATTGGTTAAATTGGTTATATTGGTTAAATTGGTTAAATTGGTTAAGTTGGTTAAGTTGGTTAAGTTGGTTAAGTTGGTTAAGTTGGTTAAATTGGTTAAATTGGTTAAATATTATTTCACTTTACCTTTTTGCTATCGTCTGAACCAACCGTGGTAGGGGCAAGAAAAAGATGGCGCGTAACCGAAAAATGTGACGAAAATTTGACGCAACTTTCCAGAAATTGGTTAAATTAGTTAAATTGGTTAAATTGGTTAAATTGGTTAAATTGGTTAAATTGGTTAAATTGGTTACATTGGTTAAATTGGTTAAATTGGTTAAATTAGTTAAATTGGTTACATTGGTTAAATTGGTTAAATTGGTTAAATTGGTTAAGTTGGTTAAGTTGGTTAAGTTGGTTAAGTTGGTTAGAAAAAGATGGCGCGTAACCGAAAAATGTGACGAAAATTTGTCGCAAAACGTGACGGTAAATTTTTTCCAACGCCGATAAAGAAGTTTCACTTCAAAAATAATAGAAAACAGCACACTCAGGCACGGTAGAAAGAGTGGGAGATACTAGTTCCTCTCCCTTCCCCTCGATCTTACGCTTTTTCGATCAGCATCACGTGACCCTGACGCGAGTTTGGAAGTTTTTACCCATCCAAAAAAAGTGCTCAGCGCCGCTAAAGAAGTTTTCACTTCAATAAAAACGAATTTATATCCGGTACAAAAGGTAGTTGTTGCTGCGTATTCAAGGTCGTCTATTAAACCTTTGAATTGTGCAGAGAATCTTGCTCTTCTAAGAGAATTTACATTTCTTCTACCTTAAACTAAGGTGGCAGATTTTTTTCACAATGTTAATACTATATTGTCCCGTTTTACTGTCTGGGGTATGTTTGACTATGTAATATAGTAAATCAGATAAGAACTATATAAAAATGAGCTGAAAAAGCGATTTTTAAAAACAGCAACCGATAAATGAAAAAAAGGAGATACCTACCTATAAAAAATTTTTTTCGCGCGTGCGTAATCGTATGTAAGAGTTTCTTCAGACCTATTTGTAGAAAACTGATTTATACTGAAAATGATATAGACATAAAAAAAAATTGGGTTTAAAAACTTACTCTGTAGGCAGCAGAGAAGACTAGTGTTTGTTTAACACAAACAGTGCTCAAAGTAAACAAACTGCGCAAAGTGCTACAGATTAACACGTGATAAATTTGGTCTTACTTTGTAGTGTATATTTTCCAATAATTCTAAAATGCAGTTAATAGTGCACCCCCGCTGCTTTATTCTTTTCAGTTTGCCATTCATATTCCTATGGTAAAAGTCATTCACAAGCATTATGTATGCCAAATAAAAATTTTGATATTAGAAATTAGGTAAGTTTTAATTTAACCTGATATATTGTAAGTATTTAAATTATAATCCATATTAAATGAAGGTGAGCTCAAAGTGAGATTAGCTTCGAAGCCGTAAGCACCTTATTATGTGTTAGTTCTTATATAAGTTCGGCATATATTCAAAGTAAAATAACATACTGAGAAAATTAGTAAATCCATATTATAGTGTTCATATTTTGCTGTCGCACTCTAATGGGAATGGGAAACGCACTTTATTATGTTGCGATGTTTTTAGTTAATTACATTAGATTCAGCTTTTTAGAATGCAGACTATTTTCTGATATAGGTGCATTTAATTCTTAGTGCATGAGTACCAACTCATCAATATAAGTGAATTTTACTAATAGGAACCAATCTGTTAATGCAGGACAAGGAAACTCTTTCATACGAAAGTTTACGAAAGCTTAGTTGGTATTGTATTTTAAAAGTTGCATGTATTGGCAAGTAGGTTCTCCTGTATTCAACAGTAGGGTGGTTAAATTTAAATGGCATAGTTTTATAGTTAGCTAAAGCTTTAACTAATTTTTTGCAATCGTTCCTCTCGGTTACACCGCTGCAGTGGATAAACTGGTATAGTCTTGAGAAACTTCGTTTTTCGACATTTAATTGTTATTTCGATCAATTTTGCTGGACATTATTTAATAGCAATTACGAAAACAAATTAGTTTATGGTTTTTACCGTCAATCAAAATGTACGTTACTACGAGTATAACTACGAGTAACAAGGTTGGTTCATCAAACCAGTAGTTATGTTGTAAGCTAAAGAGCTAGAAATAAGAGTATCTATCGATTTGTTTTATTTACTTCTGTTTGGTTCCTCTAATCGTTTATTAGTTTTATAAATATACCTTTATCAATAATAATAATGGATTTCGTTTGAAAATAATATTATTAGTATTATGTACCATAAATGTATTACTAATATGTAACCATAATTTAGATCGCAAATAATAATCACATTACACAATAATTTAGTGAAATGTTAGCTCAAAGGCTCTATTTGTTTAGTAAAAAAAAAAAAAACTCTATCATTTCCTTATCTCAAGAGGGTGCTGAAAAGAACTAAAAATACAAAAGTTATATCTTTGGTTTACTCGTATGTTTACGTTTTATGATGTATTCAAATGAAACTACCAGACAATACTAAAACAAAAAAGTATCAAAAACAAAATAGAAAAAGATTGTCATGAATATCAAAATAGAAAACCTAGATTTATAAGCAATAAAATAGTTTTATTATAAAAACGAATTTCAGCCAGAGGTATCTTTAATAACTAACATCTTAAGTACTTAAAGACGACCTCCGTGGCGGAGTGGCGTACACACCGGTTTTCAAGGTGTCGCCTGCTCCGAGGTTCCGGGTTCGATTCCCGGACGGGTCAATGTAGAAAAAAGTGTTTTTCTACATTTTCTCGGGTCTGGGTGTTTGTGGTACCTTCGTTTTTTCTGGTTTCCAAAATACGAATGCTATATTTAGTTATTCAAATTGGGACCAGAACAATGTATGTGATGTTGTCCACATTTATAAAAAAAAAAAAAAAAGGATTGCGAAAGTATCAAAACTAAAAATCGCTTAGACAAACTTTGCAAACTTGCGAATCTAAGGCACTTGCCTTCTTAGAATCAATAGTAGAAATCACTATTAAACCGATGTTGTGACCAAGGACTACCCACAGAGTTATTATTACCGGACCCTCATACTATGTAGGTAGCTTCATTTTAGTCGTATCGTTTCTATGTTCTTTTCACTAGTGCTACGATGGCAGCAGCTCCATTCAATGTTGAACATTAAATGTTTTTAATTGATTTGGAAGCGTTTCTACTGACTCTTACGAAAGGCAGAATAAACATTTGCATCTTTGTAGTACTTATTTCATACCAAAGTTGGGATTTATTACAACCGAAGTTTTGACGTATTACCTGCAATCATTTTACAATGATTTACTAATAATAGATTTTTTGTACTTCGAATAAGTTCATATGGAGTCAGATAAGATAAATGTTGGTAGAAAAAATATTATTTATACAATACATTATTTTCAATGAGATAGATGATCACGCCTAAGGTGCTGAAATTTTAAAATAAGTCTATTTTCGAGATTTTTGTAGTAACTCTAATAATAGGGTCAAGGAAATTGCCGTTTTATAGTAATAAATACTTTGAATTACACACACAATCAGCTTTCATAAATTTGAGATTTTTGAATGAATCTTTTTCAACATGGCACTTAATGGACTTAAATGTACCTAAGGACTATTTGCATGTAGGTATATTCTTTTCAGAAATAAGTCTGCTCTAGCTTCAAAGTTATTATAATATCCTGTTTATTACAATAACTTTGACTTTTTCATCACCTTCAAAAATGTTTATAGACGTTCAGTATCGTATTTAGAGCCTATTTATGAAGAAAAAAATTTAGGTCAAGTTTTCACCCGAAAATATTTTTAGGAACATAGTTTTCAATTTTTAAGCCGATCGTCCAACACCAACTAAACTAAGTTAGTTTAGCTTAGCTCGAATAGTTGAGTCAGTTTTTCATACATGTGCGCGTCCACCGCAAACTATGCCAGCTAAGCTACGTTGTATGAAAAACTGGCTCAACTATGCGAGCTAAGCTAAACTAACTTAGTTTAGTTGGCGGTGGACAATCGGCTTTACGGTCTTAAGCCTGTTAACAAATGAAGGGAAGATCAAACACTTATGAATAGTATCGTAATTAATGATTGAGACGCACATCGCGTAAAAAAGTGTTACTAGGAGGCCAAATCAGAAATTTTTGAATTTTGGCGGACATTTTCCAAGTGCTTTATTTTGACATTTTTGTACTGTTCTACACCAGAACAAAAAATACGTCATTTTGAAGGTGATTAAAATTTCATCCTGTATTCTACGCAATTCCCTCATACCTTATAACTTCAATGCTATAGAGGAGACTTATTTCCATACAGTTTGGTGGCAGTGAAACAATAATAAAAGGTTTTCAATTTTGTACGGGACAGCGTTATAAAATGTCAATTGTATATAAGTTTTTATTATTTATTATGTTTTGTTATATTGTGATATGTTTGAACTTTGAATTTGTAAATTATTGTAAAACTTTATGGGAAATAAAAGAATAACAGCCGGGGGTTTAGGAAACACACCCTAAGTAGGCACACACCCTCGTATAGGATAACGAGGACTAGGAAGGGAAATAGGACGCGGCTCTCTTTACGGTATTGCCTTTTCGAGTCAAAACGCAAGCCCGTACTATTTCCCTCTCTTTCTAATTGTGAGATGGCATGCGGCTCTCCCTACGGTATTGCCGATCGACCGCGGAAAACACGCGCATGCCATCTCCCCTCTCGCTCGCACCGACCTCTCGCTCACACAGTGATTGCGTGGGTGGGGATTTTCCCGCCAAAAATTGTGAATATAAGGCGAGCAGGGGGTCCATAGAATCATTCGATCCAGCAGTAGCAAGGAAGAACCTTCTCTCCTAAGCAAGTAGGAAGAGCCCTAGAAGATCAACCTGAACAGATCCTGGGAAGAAAAATAGGAAGAATACACAGCCACCTCACCGCATACAATACAGTCCACACAGTAAACATTGGGTTGGCTGTTACTCCGTAACCCGACATAAGGCGTTATCATTTCATCAACATCATCATCAAACAAGACGGGCGTCTGACCGTCTGGCTTCCTCCCTCATCTTCGTACCAAACCCGGCCACGTGTCATCCGGCACATTGTTGGTCCTTCGAGCCGGATCGTCGTATTGAAGATTGAAGATTGAAGATTGTCAAGATGCCCGTCACTCGTTCCCGTACACAAGAAAGATCGCCTACGTCGGAGACGGAAACATCGTCGGGGACCGAAGTCACTGGTACCACTATGCCAGATACCTCGGCCACAAGTCAAACGACCAGTCCGCTGGCTACTGAGCCAGAACGCCGCCAAGAAGAGCAGCTGGCGCCGCCGGCTGCGCCCGCTCAGGCGCAGCTGCCCGCAGCACACACGAAGAAATTAGCACCTTCTGTAATATCAAAGAGAAGCAAGAAATTACTGAAGGCCAGGGAAGAACTACTGCACATCCAGCTACAGCTCGCCGCCGCCAAGATAGCGGCATTAGAAGCGGAAACGGACACCGACGAAGACGACATTGACACCGTGATTGATGACTCCGGCAACAACAACAACGAACGCACTGTCGCCTGGGTTGACGATAGCCGCTTGCAAGTGCTGGCTATCACCGAGCAACCACACAACCCAGAGCCGCTACCGCCGATACCGACGCAGGCGTCTGCCCCGCAGATCGCGACGTGTCCTACGGCGGGAGTGAACGAGACAGCAGATATCGGCGTCTCACCGGCGGGAGTGAGTGAGACGGCATGCGTCGGCGCCCCACCGGCGGGAACAATGAAGAGTGACATCGCGCAACTAGCTGCCGCGATCACTATGGCTACAAGAGCAAGTCAACCGAGAATGAACATTGAATTGCCGATATTCGCCGGGTCCCATCAAGAATGGCTGATATTTAAAGCTGCTTACGAAGAATCGAAGAACGGGTTGACATCATTGGAGAACCTCGCCCGTCTTCGCCGAAGCCTCAAAGGACGTGCAAGGGAAGCAGTAGAGAGTCTCCTTCTATACAACGGCAACCCAGAAGACGTCGTGAAAACCTTAGAAGCAAGGTTTGGTCGTCCGGACGCTATCGCGATGTCCGAACTGGAGCGGCTGCGAACGCTATCGAAACCTCAAGACACGGCGCGGGACTTATGCATCTTTGCCTCCCGGGTCTCGAACATCGTCGCAGCACTAGGTGCCATCAAGAAGAGGCACTACCTGTACAACCCGGAAATCACGAAGAACACCATAGAAAAACTGACCTCCACCATGCGATATCGGTGGTACGACTTCGCGGCTGAACAAGACAGTGAAGAACCGGACCTAGTCAAGTTGTCGCGCTTCCTGAACCGGGAGGCCGAACGATGCGGCCCCTACGCGCAACCTGAACAACCGGACAACGTCGTGCCAGCGAAGAGGCCTCAACGGGCCTACAGTACAAACACCACGGAACCCGAACAGAAGACATACAGCTGCCTACGTTGCGAGAAGACAGGGCACGCCATCGGGAACTGTGAAGAATATAAGAAGCTGAGCGTCAATGACAGATGGGATTTCGCCAAAGAAAAGAGACTATGCTTTCGGTGCCTGCGGTATAGAACCAAAGTACATCACTGCCGCACCACGAAATGCAACATAGACGGGTGCCCCCATCCACATCATCAGCTGCTACATCACACTAAGAGTGGTGAACAGAAGACAGAACAGAAGAAAAGTGAAGTAGTCAGTTCCACGTGGACGCCAAGGAAGCCTCAAGCGTATCTGAAGATACTGCCTGTGACCATCGTCGGACCGAAGAGGAAAATCGACACGTACGCGCTTCTCGACGACGGCTCTACGATCACGCTCATCGACGAGAGCTTGGCACAGCGCGCCGGACTAAGAGGACCAGTGGAACCACTACGCATCGAAGCGATCGGTGAACGGCAAATTGAAACAGGATCTTCAAGGCGGCTCAAACTAACGATCCAGGGTGACCAGAAGAAGCGCCACACCATACAAGCCAGAAGCATCAATCAGCTGCGACTATCCCCGCAGACCATCGACGAACGCGATCTGGCTGGCTGCCGTCACCTGGAGGGCCTGAAGAATCTCACCTACGAACAAGCCAAGCCGGGAATACTCATCGGGCAAGACAACTGGCCACTCCTCCTAGCAGAAACCACTCGCGTCGGTGACAGACAGCAACCAGTCGCCTCACTTACGAAACTGGGATGGGTCCTTCACGGAGCACAGGTGCGGACGCTGGGACAGAGAGTCCACTTCGTGAACCACGTGACAACGGAAACAGAAGAATCAGAGAGAATCGACGAACAATTGAAGAACTTCTTCTCTCTAGAGTCATTCGGAGTCGCGCCGAAGAAACCACAGAACGATCCAGAAGCCCAAGCCTTGAAGATTCTGGATGCGGAGACCAAACGCCTCGAAGACGGCCGTTTCCAGACCGGGCTGCTGTGGAAATCGGCGGACATCAAGCTGCCTGATAATCGAGACTACGCGCTAAGAAGACTTTGTGCCACCGAGAAGAAAATTGAGAAGAATCCCAAATTGAAGGCCAAGGTCCACGAACAAATGAAAGCGCTCATAGAAAAAGGCTACGCTGAAGTTGCACCTACGAAGAAGACTGAAAACAGAACATGGTACCTGCCTTGTTTCCCGGTGATCAACGCTATGAAACCGGACAAGGTCAGGATGGTGCATGACGCAGCAGCCATCACGAAGGGTTTATCGCTCAACGACACTCTACTCACCGGACCAGACCTGCTGCAATCACTTCCTGGAGTGCTGCTGAGGATGAGGCAACATCAAATCGCAGTATCAGCAGACATCACAGAAATGTTCCTGCAAGTGAAAATCCGACCAGAAGACAGGGATGCGCTCCGCTACTTATGGAGAACAGATCGTGACGCTCCACCCACCGAATACAGAATGACGTCACTGATCTTCGGAGCCACCTCGTCCCCTGCCACAGCGATCTACGTAAAAAACCGCAACGCGAAAGAAGCCGCCGAAAAACATCCCGAAGCTGCCGATGCCATTGAACGCAACCATTACATGGACGACTACATCCAGAGCTTCGAGACTGAAGAACAGGCAATCAAGGTCGCAAGAGAAGTTGGAGACATCCACCAGCGGGCACACTTTGAACTAAGGAAGTGGACATCGAACTCCGACGCAGTGTTGCAGCAACTGGATCCGGGAAAGAAACAAGAAAACATGAACCTGGCCGAAGATGACAAGACTGAACGAGTTCTGGGGCTCACCTGGAGAACGTCAACCGACCACCTGGGCTTCAACCTGGACCTGTCGCGCCTGCCTGAAGACATCCTACAGAAGAGGCCGACGAAGAGGGAAGCCCTGAAGATCGTCATGTCCCTATTCGACCCTCTAGGACTAGCCTCGCCTGTCACAATCAGGGCAAAGCAGATCCTCCAGGAGATATGGCGAAGGAGCACGGCGTGGGATGAACAACTGGAAGAAGGCCTGACACTGGAATGGAAACAATGGACGACGCACCTCCAGAGGCTGAACCAAATCCACATACCCCGGTGCTACCCGAACTACAGTCGCAGCGACAATATCGAGCTCCACGTGTTCGTCGACGCCAGCGAGGTCGCCTATGCAGCTGCGGTCTACTGGCGCATCGAAGATGAAGACGGGAACATCCAAACACCACTCATCTTGGCCAAGGCGAGAGTGGCTCCCCTGAAGGTGACATCGATCCCGAGGCTGGAGCTACAAGCAGCGGTGATGGGCAGCAGGATGGCGCAAGCAGCCATCGAGGAACACGATCGGAAGCCAGTGTCCCGAACATTCTGGACCGACAGCAAGACAGTCCTGACCTGGCTGAGAACAGGAGCCCGATCCTTCAAGCCCTTCGTCGCCCACAGGATCGCCGAACTCGAAGAAAACACCAAGACAGAGGAATGGCGTTGGGTTCCCACGAAACTCAATGTAGCTGACGACGCGACACGGGACGTCCCCAAGGACTTCGACGAGACCCACAGATGGTTCACCGGCCCCAGCTTCCTGAAAGAAGATCGATCGACGTGGCCGGAAGAGAAGAAGACCATTCCTGAAACAACGGGAGAAGAACGAACACTGAACCTCAGAAAGTCATCATCGACCGCAACACAAGTCGTGCCTGACGTAACCAGGTTCTCAAGATGGGAACGTCTGGTCCGCACCACAGCCAGAGTCCTACAGTTCGTCAGCCTGCTGAAGACAAAGAAACACAGAACATTCTTCTCAAGAACGAAGCCGAACAAGACAAAAGATCCTTCCTGGGGTGCTCAGCGTGTCGACAGAAAATTGAAGAAATTAATTGAAAAGGTTCATGAAGAAGACAAATATTTGAAGATTCCCGCTGAACTCATCATCGAAGCTGAGAAGGTTCTCATCAAGGCGAGCCAAGAAGACGCCTTCGAAGAGGACATAGAAAACCTAAGAAGAGGACATCAGATCAGCCGTCAGAGCAGAATGAAGAAATTAGCTGTTGAAATGAACAACGGTATGATCACCCTGAAGTCTCGAATCGACGCTGCAGAAGGAATACCCGAAGTAGAACGAAGACCACCGATCCTGGATGGACGTCACCACATCACGCGACTCTACATCGCGCACGTCCATCTCACCGGTCATCACCAGGGAGTGGAAGCCACCGTCAACCAGTGTCGCCAGAGGTTCCACATCCTGCAACTTCGGCCGACTGCAAAAAAGATAGTCAAAGAGTGCCTTCACTGTCGCAAACGAAGAGCGGCACCCTCAGCACCATCAACAGGAAACCATCCGCCCTGCAGGCTGGCCCATCATCAGCGACCCTTCTCCTACACAGGGGTCGACTACTTCGGGCCTCTACAAGTCACCGTCGGACGAGCCACACACAAACGCTACGTGGCCCTCTTCACGTGCCTCACGACCAGAGCGGTCCATCTGGAACTCGCCGCTACGCTATCCACTGACTCAGCGGTGATGGCATTGAGGCGATTCATCGCGAGGAGAGGCTGCCCGAAGGAGATCTGCTCTGACAACGGAACCAACCTGCACGGCGCCGAGAGGGAGCTGCGCCGAGCCATCGACAGCGCAACAGAACTTGAAGCCAGCAAACGCCGCATCTCTTGGCGCTTCATACCACCGGGCGCGCCGTTCATGGGCGGCGCTTGGGAAAGGCTGGTGAAGACAGTCAAGACAGCGCTATCGACAGTGATGAATGGACGCACCACCAACGACGAAGTCCTAGCCACGGTCCTCGCAGAAGTGGAATTCACCGTCAACAGTCGGCCGCTCACCCACGTCGCGGTCGACCCTGATGAACCTGAAACATTGACGCCGAATCACTTCCTGCTTTTGGAGCCTGCACACGAACCGGCTATGGGACAATTTGAAGACAAAGACCTGCTGGGCAAGACCCATTGGAGGGCGTCCCAGAGAATAGCAGACATGTTCTGGAGCCGATGGATACGAGAGTACCTCCCTGAACTCCAAGGCCGGCGGGAGCCGCACGGCCGTGGCCCAGAACTGAAGACCGGAGACGTCGTGCTGATCGTGGACAACACTCTGCCACGAAACACTTGGCCACTAGGACGAGTAACGGCTGTCTACCCAGGGCCCGACGGCATCGTGCGAGCTGCAGACGTGCTGACCCGAGGAGGTATCCTGCGACGCCCTACGAAAAAGCTGGTGAATCTGCAAATAGAAGAAAAGGACGCCGCCCCTTCCACAAGATGAGTGTCTCTCCGACTGCGCTGCGACACACGGCGGGAGAATGTACGGGACAGCGTTATAAAATGTCAATTGTATATAAGTTTTTATTATTTATTATGTTTTGTTATATTGTGATATGTTTGAACTTTGAATTTGTAAATTATTGTAAAACTTTATGGGAAATAAAAGAATAACAGCCGGGGGTTTAGGAAACACACCCTAAGTAGGCACACACCCTCGTATAGGATAACGAGGACTAGGAAGGGAAATAGGACGCGGCTCTCTTTACGGTATTGCCTTTTCGAGTCAAAACGCAAGCCCGTACTATTTCCCTCTCTTTCTAATTGTGAGATGGCATGCGGCTCTCCCTACGGTATTGCCGATCGACCGCGGAAAACACGCGCATGCCATCTCCCCTCTCGCTCGCACCGACCTCTCGCTCACACAGTGATTGCGTGGGTGGGGATTTTCCCGCCAAAAATTGTGAATATAAGGCGAGCAGGGGGTCCATAGAATCATTCGATCCAGCAGTAGCAAGGAAGAACCTTCTCTCCTAAGCAAGTAGGAAGAGCCCTAGAAGATCAACCTGAACAGATCCTGGGAAGAAAAATAGGAAGAATACACAGCCACCTCACCGCATACAATACAGTCCACACAGTAAACATTGGGTTGGCTGTTACTCCGTAACCCGACATAAGGCGTTATCATTTCATCAACATCATCATCAAACAAGACGGGCGTCTGACCGTCTGGCTTCCTCCCTCATCTTCGTACCAAACCCGGCCACGTGTCATCCGGCACAAATTTAATTCAATTGGATACTCGGCTGTTGACTTGATTTATCAGTTTTTTTTTTCGACAGAAATCCTAATTGAAATAAGGTAATATCTATTACTCATGGAAGCATATAAAATCATATAAAACAATAAGTAGTAAGTTGAATCGTTTATAATATGTAGGTATTCTCTAGACTATGCCAAAGAAATTTATTTATTTTCTTTGACTATGCTTAGATTGTTGATCATTGTTGACGTAAACTTGTAGGTTTTATAAACATGGCTAAACGGGAATGGATTCTGAAAGGGCTGAAATTAAACCGGCTTGATGTCGGAGTTTTTCACGGTATTTTGGCTAAACCTACCTCAGTAGAGACCAAAATGCTGTATACTTTATATATTAGGAAATAAGTTGCATGTTTATTATATACTTTATTTGATATTTTAGCAACTTAATTGCACTTATAATATCAGTATATAAACTTGAAAAATTTTGTCTCATTTCAGTTATACATATATAATTAATAAGTTACGATGGGATTGTCATCGTCACATATGTGTACAAAAATCCCTATTAAATCCTTTTGATAAAAAAAAAATAAACATGGTGAAAATTTTTATTCTTAAAAGATATAGGCAGTTAGAAAGGCTCTTGTTTTGTGGGTCCAGTGTAGACATAAAATATAATATGATATATTTTGAAAAAACCGGCCAAGTGCGAGTCGGACTCGCGCACTGAGGGTTCCGTACCAAGTTTAACAAAAATACCACAATATTTCGATGACTGCAAAAATAACTTTTTTTTTCATAGTGTTTGTATGGAAGACAAAGTTATGTTTGCTGTTGTTGAAAATGTGCTAGATTTTCAAAACTACCTGTTCGATCTCGTTCGAACCAATTTTCGTTCAAAGTATTTGTTATGATCTACATTATGTATTTTTTCCAAAATTTTCACTTGCTTATTTGAAAAGTTAGAGGGGGGGGGACGACGACGACACTCATTTTACCACTTTGGAAGCGCCTATCTTTCAAATGTTAGACTTTTGGAAAAAATGGTTTTAGGAACCTCTATGTTATTTTAGAAGACCTATCCATAGATACCCCATATGTATGATTAGGTTTGAATAAAAAATAATAATTTTGTTTTAGTTCTATGTATGGGAAGCCCCCCTTAAATATCATTATTTTTTATTTTTTGTATGAGAATCGTTAAGCGGTTAACAGGATACATCTACCTACCAAGTTTTAACTGTGTCATGCTAATACTTTTAGAATAAAGTGGCTGTGACATACGGACGGACAGACAGACAGACATACAGACATACTTGACGAATCTATAAGGGTTCCGTTTTTTGCCATTTGGCAACGGAACCCTAAAAATGCACCATTTGATTTTCGGTTTTTTGGGTCAGTTTAGACAGGAAACGTGGATACGAAGTACTTTGTAGTTCGAGTGTCGTTTGAATACGAGTGCCGTGCCGACCCGACAAAACTGCTAATTAACATACATTGCGTTTTTGGTTTAAAGTTAAACGCTTTTGTAATGGAAATGGTCTTGAATAATAACGCCATACTTAAACTGAATTAAGGACACACTGAATTAATCGGTGACAGAATATCCAAGTTAAAATACCCAGGAAAAAGCAAAAAAATAATAATTTGCCTAATCTACAATATAAAATCGGGTACTTCTAGCTTTGACCTAGAAATAACTCGAGAAAGAAGTGCGTCTTGAAACCTTGTTGAATCGGTACAGAAGGACAGAAATAAGATAAACATCTCCTTGCTCAAGAACACACAGTCACCCTAAAGAAGGTCGCATAAAATTCACCTCCTTCTTGCAGCGCTAAAAAGGCGCCAAATGGAACTGGCCACGCGGTCTCCAATCGCAAAGCGCCGATTAAAAAGAAAGCATGATTCGGCATTCGAATATCTCGACATTTCTTCTCATTGTCCCGCATCCAGTGACACGGCATCTCATCGATTTTATTGGCTACAAAATTGACGGGCCTTTGTGTGCAAATGCATTGTATATCAACAGCTCAGACAATTATCTGAATTATACACATAAGGGGTTTAGTCACTAATTTGGCAATATATACCTACTTCCTTCTTTTAATGACTGTTTCATCAATAAAAGTCATTTTTTAGTAACAAAATGTTCCCATGTATATTTGCATAGCATTTAATGATGTTTTCATTTCAGACCATTCTGAATCTTCGTCAAGAGTTTTTTCTCCGAGCGTATGCAAACATCCACATTTGCATCCCTCGAAACCACAATCGTCCTAATTTGGATGCGCCCGCTATCTCGGCCCGAATCGTTAAAATGCACGCACGGTAGCGAGAACGGTACAAAACATAAAACAATAAATAAATAACGAGAACAATAAATATAATTAAAAACGACAAAAAGCGTCCGTCCGCATGACGCGGGTACAAACGGTTGCGCGTTCGGGACGACTCTATATTAACGATACAGATTTAACCAAATTTTTCAAATCAAATCATGCTTTATTGCAAAGTATCAAGATTCATATTGACCTTTTGATTGAATTTATCCGTTCAACATTTTGTCACAGGCACGTCACGTTTTCCAACGTTCCTCATTAGAGAGATTTTGTTTTTAAATACTCGTCGTAAGGTCGAGTTCTCTGTGTTGGAAGAGTCATTTTTAAAATTGAAATTGGAATTTAAACAAGATGACATTTCTTTGCTGCGTTCGTCGCTTGTCGGAGCGATTTTGACCGCGTTAGTTCATTAATTGGTGTCGATAAAGATGAGAGTCGTTTGTTGGCGACAATTTTGACAGATGCTCGTCGTTTCGTGACCGTCCTATGACGGAGATCGGAATATCGGCTCTAATAGGGCTTGGGCCAGTAATAGGTATTCATAGTTGTCGCGTTGTCTCAAATTTATTGCACCAATTAGTAGCGTCCACGTGAAGGGGTTTATCTTGGGTTTCGATCGCGCTCTATTTGGGAGGTAATGGTCGAATTTCGTGGAACGCCTTGGATAAGGTTTTTTTCACCACTACCGTAGTTTTTTTCGGAAGCGAGAATGTAACAAGTTAATTGGACGAAAATATTTCGATGCTGACACATGGCGGGCTCTTATAAAGATCATTACGAGCTCAGATTAATTAGAAGGCGGCCGGTCTGTTGATTTTATAACTGGATTATTAGATAAGATTATTGTAATTATAATTAATTTATCGCTGACGAGGAAGCAGATTTGAAATTAGCTCCATAATTTATTTTGATTTCAGTTATCTCTGCTTAGTCATCATCATCATCAGCCTATTGCAGTCCACTGCTGGACATAGGCCTCTCCAAATGCACGCCACTTAGGTCGATCCTCGGCTTCTCGCATTCAGCTCCTGCCAGCCACCTTGCGCAAATCATCACTCCACCTGGCCTGAGGGCGTCCTGCATTACGTTTGCCGAGACGCGGTCTCCACTCAAGAACTCGTTTACCCCATCGGTTGTCGGTTCTGCGGCTAATATGGCCAGCCCACTGCCACTTCAGCTTGCTAATCCGGTGGGCTATGTCGGTAACTTTGGTTGTCTGCCGGATCACCTCATTTCTGATTTTGTCCCTAAGAGAAACTCCGAGCATAGCTCTTTCCATAGCCCGCTGAGCGACTTTGAACTTGTGGACTAGCCGTACCGTCAGTGTCCACGTTTCGGCTCCGTATGTCATGACGGGTAGGACGCACTGATTGAAGACTTTCGTCCTGAGGCATTGTGGGATCGACGATGAGAAGACTCGACGTAGTTACCCAAATGCTGCCCAACCCAACTGAATTCTTCTGTTCACCTCATCCTCAAAGTTTTTTTAACCTAACTGCAGTATCTGCCCAAGGTACACATATTTATGAACAACTTCGAGGACGGCACCGTGGATCGCAATCGGTTGCGGTAGTACATGTTCATTGAACATAACCTTGGTTTTATCCAAGGTTCATCCGCAAGCCGATGCATACAGAAGAGTCAGCAAGGTCATTCAGCATCTGTTGTAGTGTAGGTCCTGCAGCGTTTCTGCTGCGATGTCGTCTGCAAATCGCAAGTGAGAGATGTATTCGCCATTGATGTTGATACCTCGTCCTTTCCAGTGCAGCGTCTTGAACATATCCTCCATTGCATTTGTGAACAATTTCGGGGAAATGACGTCCCCTTGTCTCACTCCTCGATGCAACGGTATAGGTTTTGTTTGCTGATTCTGTAATTGGACGGACATGGTGGCGGCTTCGTAGAGACATCTCATCACTTGGACGTACCGCCAATCTACTTGGCAACGCTGCAGGGACTCCAAAACGGACCAGATCTCGATCGAGTCGAAGGCTTTCTCATAGTCCACGAATGCTAGACACAGGGGCTGATTATACTCTTCGGTCTTCTGTATAATCTGCCGCACTGTGTGGATGTGGTCTATGGTGCCGTATCCGCTCCGAAATCCAGCCTGTTCCGGTGGTTGGAATTCGTTGAGTCTTCGCGCAAGGCGGTTCATGATGACTCTTGAAAACAGCTTATAGACGTGGCTTAGAAGGGAAATGGGTCGATAGTTCTTCAGCAGGGTCTTATCTCCTTTTTTGAAGAACAGGACGACCACACTTCTACTCCACGCCTCCGAAGTTCTCCCTTCAAACAGGACAGCGTTAAAAAGCTTTTAAAGCTCCCTCAGTACGGGTTTACCTCCAGCCTTTAGCAACTCTGTTGTAACGCCATCCTCTCCAGGGGCTTTTTCATTTTTCAGCTGGTTTGATATCGTTCAATGTTCTATCACAAGGTATAAAGTACCTACTTTATACAAGCACATTAAGATTAATAATGTTTTCTAAAGACACGGCTGAGGGTGATACTTTTATACCTTAAGCTGTCAGACTTCCCGTCCACATAATAAAGTTGTATTTTGCTTTCGTTAAGCCTGAAATTTCCGATCTCATACAAAGTTTTGTTATAGAACATTGAACGATATCAAACCATTTGAATCTACCTACATTATCAGCCCAACATCTTTCCACTGCTGATCAAACCTACTACGGTTACACTGACTTCTCAATGCACCACCCCTTTTTGTCTTAGTAGTGGGACTCCCTTCATAAGTAAGTATGAATCCAAAAATATATCACTATAAGAGAGAGAGTATGCACATACGAGTACCTATATTAGAGACTAGCATACGTTTGCAATCCCAAATCCCCATTTTTATGAATTGCTATCGGTACTTTTACCGATATTTAAGAATGAAAACCTATTCTGTCCAAAAACGGGTCGCAAAGCCGAATAAAACGACACATCGCTCGGAACAGCTGCACTGCAGCCATCGGATTTCCGAAAACCAGCCGCGAAAAACAAAACAGTGAGCGAGATGCGAGATTAGCTGAAATGGGTCCAAGCTAAGGTAGCGTGTAGCTGGTAGCGATTTTAACAACGACTTCTTATTATTTTAGATTATTTAGAATTTAGTTAACTCATTCATCAGGCCTTTGTACGCTTTTATGCTTTAAGTCACATAAAAAGCCTTGTGAAGTCCCCTGCTGAATGTTAACTAGTTTTAAAAGTCCAGTCTGTGGATGCTGGGTGTTGGATTAGTAGATTATTACTACTGCGCTCTTAATGAGACTCTACCACAAAGTGAAAGAAAAACGAACTTATTTGACTTGGCTATTTGGGAAAGAATATTGCAGTTTCAATTCTAAATAGGCACTTAATGATATATCCATTGTTTTGTACATTTTGACTATACTTTTGTTTAGGTAAGCTAGGTTTTAAGAATTTTGTTGTAACATGTTTCCTCTATTTTCGTGGATAAATATTACTTAAAATCTCAATGAAAATTATCAAGAAATCCTTGAATAGCAGAAGAAATCCCAAATATAGATTCTTCATTAGATACTTAAATAAAAGTGCCAAAACCAACAGTAATGTTTAAAAATATAATCAGTCGCGTCGACCGAGTCTTTAATTGACTCCGATTCTTAGAAAGTAATTTCACAAATTACTTTTGGCTACCGGAGTTGGAAATCAACCAGTGATCAGCAGATACAACCTTGTCGCTCTATGCGTTGAGCTCTTCCCATGTAGTTCCAAAGCGAGGTGCATAATATGTAGGTGCAAAGAAGTGAACGCGACAAGGTTGTTTGGATACCGGTTCGTACAAAAAGACCATGTAGTGTCGTGTTTCGGTCTGATGTAGTGGGCGGGTGGGATTTCGAGTGTTTTAAGTAGTTTACATTATTTAAGGATAGAGGTTTTGGTAATAGTTTACTAATTATGGGTTGATATTGTAATTTAGTATATATTATTGTCATTTAATGGCATGGATGAATCACAGTGGAAGATGTTTTGTTTAATATGTAATTAATATACATTAACTTAAGTATTTGATGCACAAAAATAGAATACGGATTTAAGATTTTTTAAACAGCTTCGATCTCCCTACCTTTGTGGTCATGATCATATGGATTGTTAATAATATTACTAGTTTATTCACTCTGCTTACATTACGTGACGTAAAAATAGTGTGAATTGGAGAAAATACAATTTCGTGATTATTTCAGGTTATAAAACGTTCGAATCTGACGCTCGTCGTGTCGATTAAAGTGAATTGTGGAAAACATAAAGTTGACTTGATTTTGTCGTTGATTGGGAATATAAGAAGAGATGAAAGGGAGTACCAATCATACATATAAATGGTCGTGTTAACGGAACCTTCCCTTTTAAATATTATACTATAATATCAGGTTATTCACCACTAAAGATGGTAAAAAAGTAAAAAACTTATCTTCTACCCTTTCACGTCAATTGTTAGGACTATGGATTGTTTTTTATTTTAACGTTTCGAACACTTTACAGCGTCACATGTCTTACAGGTTACGTGAACATACATGAATGCTTTACTGTGTTCAAAACGTTGGGATAAACTAATATCTAAAATCCTGATAAATACAAGTTAAATCCATAAATATCTTTGTTTTCAAAATACCAGTAAAGTTGTCGTGCCTCAAGTTACGAGAAACAAATAACAAATCTAAGGGCATTCTTAGCACTAAGATTTTAGCTTGACTTGTAAAATAATTAGTCGTTTCCAGTAATATCTGTGTAGCATCTTGGACTGCTACAGAATACCCGAGCGTATCACGAAAAAGTATCACTTAAAATTGTGAGGCAAATTAAAATTCGTGAATTCTGTCCCGCTGCTAAAAGACGGTATTTGAGACAAATACATTTCTCCTTAATTAAACATAATTTGTATCAACGAGTCGAGAGAAAATGCAACTGGCCATTTTAACTTTGTAACTTTTTTAACTTTTGACCCGAACATAAATGACTTAAACGAAATTATAACTAAATAAATACCGTTATTTAATCAAAATAATTTAATATTATAAATAAATGTTTGGATGGATATTTGTTACTCAATCACTCCAAAACGGTTGAACTGACGATTACGGATCTGGATGATATTTGACACACAGACAGCTGAAATAGCAAAGTTTATTTTTATGTGGAAAAATTTTTGGTTTGCTTGGTATAGATTGGATCACATTTAGAGCCGTTGCTAATCCTATAAACTAGGATAAATAATTCAATTACAGGTCAAGCACTGAATTTGTTGGTTATAAAAAAGTTTTAAAAATACACTACACTAGGTATGTTTATAATATCTTGCTCTACTTCACTAAAATCAAATTCTAAAAAATACATAACCTTTATGAAATGAGGCAACGAGGGGCCTAGTTAGGATTTTAATAGATATCTGTTTTGCACTGAAAAGTGTGAATTCCCTTCTAAAACTATAAAAAACAATTGACAAGAGTTTTGTGAATTTTCAAAGACCTAAAAATTTAAAAATTTATAAATAAACGCGCTCTTTTAATTTTAAAGTATTATAATATAATATTGCCCAGTAACAAAAAAAAATTTAAATAAGGACAGTGTTATGCACAGGGTAATGTTGCAGTACTTGCAGTGTTGCAGTAGGTAGTAATCCTCTCACCTTGTAACACAGACTCGAGAGAGCGACTGTGAACTATTTTTATTTAATTTCCCTCTATAATCGAAAAGGAAACTACGTACTTTATAAGGCGAAGAAACCTCGTACATCTCGGAGCTCCATATAAAAGGCATTCGTAATTGCAAAGAAAACACTTTAATTGCCTGATAAGTATCTTTATTGGCTAAAAATTATATTGAGTAAAAAGCGGCTCGGGCCCGTACTGGGAATCGAACCGACTAATTAGCGAATGCGAGTGCACAGTTAGTTCACAACATTAGTAAGTGTGGTAGCGTCGGCACAACAGGATGAATACTTAAAGTAAATCATTTGTTATAAGTAGATAAAAATTACCAACTAGGTATGTAATTTTATTATAGATACGTATTTATTTGCAAAGAGTGCATCTTTGGAAGTAAGGCTTCGTTTTTTATGGTAAATAAAAGACAAACGTATTTTACATATACAGGGTGAAATTTTATCCACCTTCCAAATTTTTATATATTAATCTAAGAGACAAAAAACAAATGACGTATTTTTTCTTTTGGTATAACCCAGTACAAAAATGTCAAGATAAAGCACTTTGAAAATGTCCGCCAAAAATCTAAAATTTTTGATGCGGCCGCCTAGCAACACTTTTTTTACGCAATGCACATCACATTCATTCACTACGATACTAATCATAAGTTTTTGATTTTCCCTTTATACCTAAACAGGCCTAAAACTGTAAAAATTTAAAACTATATTGCGAAAAATATTTTCGGGTGAAAACTTGATTTACATTTTTTATTTCATAAATGGGCTCTATATACGATACTGAACGCCTACAAAAATTTTGGAAAGTGGTTAAAATTTCATTCTGTATGTATACACATTATTACACATACTTTTTGGTGTCTATTTGTACTTTTTAGAATTGCTTATGATTTTTAGACTCTATGGTTTATTACTTTTTATACTTTTGTTGTATTCGCTTTGTTTTTAATATAAATCTCATTAAGACATCCTTTATTACAGTCCTAAAATGTTATTTCAGCAATTAATAGTAGTTCTCATTTTACGTGCTTTGACGAGCTTGACTGATTTCCATAATGTTTTCTATAGGACCTTCATTGCAAATACGAAAAATTTTAAAACTTAAGAAACAAAGAAAAAAATCCGTTTAAAAATTAAAATGTATTGACGACCTCCGTGGTGGAGTGGCGTTCACACCGGTTTTCAAAGTGTCGCCTGCTCCGAGGTCCCGGGTTCGATTCCCGGACGGGTCAATGTAGGAAAAAAGGGTTTTTATACATTTTCTAGGATCTGGGTGTTTGTGGTACTTTCGTTGTCTCTGGTTTCCAAAATAAGAGTGCTTTAAATAGTTATTCAAATTGGGATCAGAACAATGTACTCGTATGTGATGTCATTCACATTTATTTATTTAATAAATTTATTTATTTATTAAAATACACAGCTACAAAATAACAAGGAATCAAGACAAGAAAATCACTATCTCAAAGTTTATTTATTACTCTATAATTTCCGTCTGTAAAATGATTTTTAGAATATTAGATTTTTTGTGTTTCCTGTTTTCCATTTTTCTAAATTAACTAGCCGTTGCTCTCGACTTCGTACGCGTGAAGAAGCTATCGCATGGGATTACTGTATCCGGGATAAAAAGTAAACTAGGTGCTATTCTAGCCTACAATCTTTATCTATGTCAAATTTTATTCAGATTTTAGGATTTTTTATTGAGGTTTACGGTTTTGGACGTTGTCCATACGGCCTGCTTCTTTATTGTTAATCCATTACTTATTGCCTCAGAATTTGTATTTGATTTTGACGTCTTAGAAATCATTGTCATCATAATATGACGTGGTTGGAAAAAAATATCAATAAATACAGTATCTTAAGAGGAAACACTACGGGCGAGATAATTTAAAAATAGGTCCTATTTAAAATCTATTGCTGTCGCGCAGTGCCAAACGCATTCACCGCAGAGTGTGATAGAGACAACTGCTTCTTGGACCAAAAATACCTACTAAACAACGTTTCGTAGTCCCTCGATTACTTTTCCAAAACTAGACCGATTTAAATACTTTTTTCATTAAAAATTTAAGAAAGGCCGTGTTCGCATATTTCTTTTTTTTCTAAAATTTAGCTAAATTTTTTTTTCTGAATGTTGGAACACAGCGGAAAATCTGGCGAATTTTTTAGATTTTTGAGGGCTCATATCTTTTTTATTAATAAATTAATGAAAAAATAGAAAGCTTAGAAACATGCTAATAGTGGCCATGAATTTTTGTAATAAAAATTATTGCTCTACTGGCTTTATCCAGGGAGGAAACAGGGGACTACATTTGTATGGAAAAACGGCCCTTGTGTTTCCTCTTAATTTTAATATCAGTATTTAAACTTGAACAAAAAATTTCCAACGTTTTTAATACTTACTATCCCATATGCCCGACGAATACAAATTCGAGAACACAAAAATCATTAAAATTAGACTAGCTCTTCTCGAGTTATAAGTGGTTTAACTAACACGACTATTTTTATAAATTATACCTAATCAACCCCCCTAGTGACCTAGTGGCTTATGTACGGGTATCGGCCAAGATCTCAGGATCATGAGTTCGAACCCCGGGTTGGGGTATAAAAATTTCGCATTTTCGAACATTGCTTGGGTTTATGATCAACTGATCACCAACCCGCATTTTGCAATCGTGGTGGTTATGCCTGTACCTACCCATTATTGCTGCAATAACTTGAATTTAATAATGGTAACCTTTTCCCAAATGATGGAGGCCTTTTCCTTGCAGTAGGATGATCAGAAGCTGTTATAATAAGATAATAAATAACTTTAAGAGTTTTTTATTACTGTTTTGCTGCCCCTACTAAGCAGTTATGCCGCGACACATTCGCGGGAGGAGGAAAGCTGCGGCTGCCATCGTTAAACGCTGTATGTAATGCAATGATATCAATGTATGCCTTTTTGTCATAACGACGCCATGTTGCCAAAGTATTTCGTCTGCATCTAGGACATTTATTTTTTAATTCAATTAATGTAGTTAACATTTATTTGCTGAGAATTATTGCTCTTATGAAATAAATTAAGTGAAGTAATGTTGACAAACATCAATTGCAAGTAAGTCTATTAAAGCATTCGATTTTGTGAAAATCAAAAACAAAGAAGGTATTAAAAAAATTCAGATCCAATTAAATATAAAAAAGACATTTTCTACATTGACTCGACCAGAGTCGAATCTGTGACCCTGAAGTCTTTGATATTCTATTTCTTTAAAGTTAACCTAACTATGTATTTTCAAAGTTATAATGAAAAACTATTATATTAAAATAAAAAAGTATTTTGTACTAAACTATTGTTTTAAAAGAATAAAACCAATTAAAAAACGTTTATTTGGATTAGGTACCTATCTATCGATTACAATCAAATCTTAAAGTTTTTGTTAAAAATAAATAACGTTCGGAACTAAGTAGGTACTACTACACCTACATACTTGTAATTGTCATGTCAATTAACTTGTAAATTACTCTTGTTACTGTTAGTCTGTTAAATACGTTTTATTTGATTCTGTGCAATTTATGTAAATTATACCATCTGCTACTTGCAACATTGTCGAAAGGTTTGTGCAAAGTACAAATTAAGATCAGCCATTTTTGAAAATATCTATTAACTTACCTGAAAGTTCAAGATTTAAATAGATAGCAATTTCGAGTAAGGTGTGGTGCTAATCAGAAGATCCACTACGATGCGCAGATGCAATATTCATTACCAATTTTTTACTTTTTCGATCGATTAAATTGACAATCCATTTTTTTTTGTCTCTAGGGGCAAAAATATTTTAATAGAACCAAATTTGAGCCATCCAATTTTGAATTATCTGTTAAAAGTTACGAAGGCCACAGATAAAAAAAAGTGTATACTTAAGATTGCCTCCTTATTTTGATAAGTTGAATAAATACGTTTTTAGTAAGTTCGAATCAAGTTGCAAAGAGAGCACGGTCACCCCATCTGTTATTCCACTACCAATTATTCACATTTAGTTTTTTAAAACTATAATCTTACTTAAGTTATGAATGCAAAAGTTCGGTTGGATGCTTGTCACTGAATCACGCTAGAACGGCCAAAGGGATCTAAATAAAATATATTGGTACTGATATAAATTATATAAGTTGGAATAGTGCATGGCTATTTTTTATCCTTAAAAAAGTACCTACGGTTCCCGTAGCAGCATGTGTACGAAGTCACGGGCAACAAAATTTTGCCCAGTGTCAAATACTCTTACAATGGAGCAATATAAAAAAAACTAAATTTTCTAACTAACTATGACATTTTCATCGAAGCTCAATGTGGCATGGCAATCAATACCGACCATCGTTAGATTTAGGGAAGCAGGTATTCATGAATTTTAAAATCAAATTATGTTTACAACCCAAGGAATACTTTTCATACAGCCAAAAACCGATTACTGAACACCAAAAACAAATAAGCATAACTCATGGACAGCGATCGGTATCGAATATTAAGCGAGTGGAATCGATTAATCGGAAATAATAAGCGAACGCTCGGATAATTGCTTCGCGTAAAGCATCGGTGTTGATAACTCACTCGGGTTTTGATTATCGGAGAATCGAATGGGGAAGGGTTTCACCCGGTTTAGTGGAGGTAGAGATGTATTTATACTGTGGTACAGTTAGGATCAAACCCAGTTCCGTATGAAATAGTTGTAGAATGTTAGTAAGTCATCATAATCATTATGTCATAATCAGCCCACTGGGCACAGACCTCTCCAAAAGGAGAATTGCTATGATCTTTACGCTTGGCACGCGGGTTAATGATCGCAGTTTGGCTAATGGTGGAGAAAAAACGCTACTGCAAGTTTTCTTCTGGCAGAAGCAACGATTTGAAGACACTCATAGAAGAAGAAGCTAGAGTGCTATTCTATTTTTTTGTCTGCTTAGGCGCAGATCTGCGCCGTATGACAATTTAAATAAATTAGATTTCTATTGTGTCTGGACTGGAACTACCCACATACGAGAGGTTAAGGAAATAACCAATACTCACTTAGTTCCTATGCCGTGTGTCAAATTTTAACTTACTTTTTATTTATTTAAAAAAATATTGTTTGAAAGTTAGAAATCCTAACTGATAAAAAAAAAAAATATATTAAAACCTTTGCTGCATATCTGGTCAGTCATTTAAACCTTCGACAGCCAAGACAAAATATGAAAGACGATCTGTCCGAGGTACATGCACTGCTGATGCTTTAATTAGCCCACAGGCTACGGCACTTAGTCTGGAGCCTCCTCTCTTAGGGCTGCCAACGAATTGTGTTAAATGGATGACTTAATTTATTTTGTATTTTTATCAGAGTGTAATAGTCAAAAGTTTCTTTTTTGTTTACCGATTTATGAAATGTCATGTATTCTTTTTTTGTGATGACACACGACACCAGTAGCACCATTTTTCTTACTATGAGTGTCGTTAGAGGCGACTATAGGAATACTGCCAGAAGAAGACGTCCTATTCCTCAACACCCCCCAGCGATTGTGCACAATAAGTTATCAATGAGTACACCTTTAAAAAAAGTACCTTTGTTTATTGCAACGTACAGTTATTCCTATTTAGAGCTGCTGTAGAGCATCACCCCAGCAACCCCATATTAAAATTATAAGTAATTCAGCGTAAATACCAAGGGTTCAGTAAGTACTAGGTTATTTATAAAATGTAATGTTGCTCAAACGGAGTAAAATTATTTTAGTCACTTATTTTCATTAAAAAAACTGTATTTATGTATTAACCGCAGCGTTAACTACAGCGCATAAGCAAAAAAAAATGTTATTTTATTTTAATCCGTACACTTGAGCACGGGTCACCGTGCTATCGAGTCGAAACATCGAAACAAAATAAATATTAATATTTAAGACATGCCTCACTGGGTCACACAGAGCCATCTAGTCCCAAATTAAGGTACTATTAAGTATCCTGTCGTATGGGGTACTAGACAACCGATAATCTTACTTATATACTTTTCTTTTTTAAATACATACTTATAATACATAGAAAACACCCAGACCAGTATAAACAGACATGGTCATGCACACAAATATTTGTACTGTGCGGGGATCGAACCCGCGACCCATGGCTCAGAAGCAGCGTTAACTATCGTTGATCCAAATGGTCGTCAAATAATAATACAGTTTCATTAATCCCGTAGGCTCAGATAAAAAAAAGTAGATGCATAGTCCCAGACAGTGAAAACATTTTAAAATGTCCGCGATTGAATAAACATCACCTCTGGCCTGGAGATAGGCGATACATAATGGTTACGACACAGTTTGTTGAATCTGCTATTATTGTTTGACTAACCACATTAAACTTTTTAGATGTTTTCAACCAAATATTTAATATTTTATTTTTTTATTAAAGATTCAACAACAAATTTGGCATAAAAAAACAACTTTTATCTAGGTCAATGTAAAGCCACACACATATGCACATAGGCGAACACAGTTTGCGTATAAAAAATGATAGAAATCATAACACGTAACTTATCACAACACACAATTATTATTACGTAAGGGACGAGAAACAACAGTTAACAATAATCAATAAACATACCAAAAAATCTTATTATTTATATATTATAGATCACATGATGATGATTCTCATGGAACAGACATCAATGTTGTGATAACGGGTATAAGCGTTGAAGAGCTTGATAAATCTAGGGACAGGTGAGTTTGCACCTAGAAGTTATTCTTATATTTTTATAGAACATTTTGATGGTCTTTTAACTTAGTAAAAGAGCATCGAAATGTTCTAGTTGTGCTCATTTTGGTAGAGACGTTTTTTGGTCACTGATTGTCTATCTAGATTTTCATTTTATGTTTATAGTGCAGCGTTATTCGTTTCGTTATCAATTCCGCGGATGAAAACTACTACTTCTGGTAGCCAAATTCGTAAGTTGTCAACCCTACAGGTCCAGCTTGGTTAGTTACTGTTAAGGGGCCATGAAAATTGTTTTACGCCTTTCCAGTGTCGGTGAATCTCTTCATTAGCCCCGCTAAATTGAATCCTAACCGCGCGTCCGCAAACACACTGTTATTTATAACTTAACTTAAGATCGTTTTGGTTAAGATCAGTTTCTGAATGGCGGGTTGTACGTGGATCCTAATCAATATTTTAACCAATGGTTTCTTTTTTTGTAATTCGTTTGTCTGCACAAATCGGTTTCATACAAAAATCATCAAATGAAAACTTAAGCGTTGTTATCAATAAAATACGTTTAGCGTAAAGAACAAATGAATCTCTGCTGCTCGATTAGTGTCATGGGAAAGTTGTTCATAATAATAGCTAGAAAACCCTGTTATATTAGTGAATTCTCAAAATAGTTTTTTTCTATTTAGCATTAAAAGTATGGTCTCATCATTAGCCTACATTGTCCACAGCTGGACATAGTCCTCTCCAAAAGGGGAATTATGCTATAGTCGCGACGCTTTGCAGGCAGTCATCTTCTGGCAGTATTCCTTTAGCCGCTGACGCCATTCGGTGTAGCAATGCTCTACCACAGATAATATAATACGAGTAGTGCTCTACCATTAAAGAGCAAGCTTTCTACTAACTGCCATTGTTTTAGGAACTACCAGTTACACTTGGAAATACTGTTCTAGTCATTAATGCAGTTCACAAGTTATGATCTTGTTGTAAACATTAATATGTTTAAGATTAAGCATTAACACTACAGTATTACCATCAACGAGATTCATAATTTAAAATTGAATAGTTTTTACTTTTACTTTTCCGATATTTCGATCCGATGGCTGCCCGCGACCATGATTCGTGCAATCGGATTGAAACATTGCGGTAAAAATGCAACAAGAAAGTTTAATATCCTATTGATGGGTCTAGACTGACAGATATACCGATAGACAGATATACTGACAGTCTGACCACAAAGGGTCTTATAAGAGGAAGTTAGGTAGGTACTATTAGAGGGCTGAAATTCTTAAAAGATTTCATCTTCTTCATAATATCTCTTTTAAACGAATATATCCTCTGGACAGATATTCATGCTGAGTCATTTGCCAGGCTCCAGCCTCAAACTTTAAAATTAAATTATACATTTAATGTTTAAAAAAATTGAAAAGCGTTAACATCAAAGTGATTGTAATTGATTGATGTTGTGACGTTGAAAAATGTGTTGTTTTTTCTTTATTTATAGGTGTGATGTTTCTGTTTCTCAATTGTTTATTTTTTCGCTCTAAGCTATGAATATCTTTTGTATTTTTTATTTTTTGTAGTCAGTTCTATCTTTTATAGTCTTTATATGCAAGTGGTATTTACCTTAAACGATTGTTACACTTAGCTGATTTATATTATTTATGTTTGTATATTTAATTATTGTGATTAGTGTAAACAAACACTGGTGAACCTTAATGATAAAATAAAATAAAAATAAATTAAGTATATAAAAGGTTACACCACTTATAAGTCGAGAACGGTTGGACCAATTTTTATGATTTTGGTGTTTTTGGATTAGTCTTCATCGGGAACTTTCCAACGTTTTTAATACTTATTATTAGGATAATAATAAGTATTAAAAACGTTGGAAAGTTCCCGATAATAATAAGTATTAAAAACGTTGGAAAGTTACCTATAAAAAAAGACGTGTGGCACTCGGAGACTGCCGCGGTAAAGCTATTGCATAGCATTTTTTATCAACTTATGCAATTATAAAACTAAAAAGTATCACCGCTGTGCCGGTCGGAGTGGGGGGTGTTAGACAGACCATAGGCAACCATACTGTCAAAATCCTTATTTCTTCTAAATTCTTTTAAATTTCGGAAATTTAAAATTGTTCGATCGTGTCTCGCCCCGGTTAGGTTATTTTCGTTACGGAATTTCTAGATTCGGTCTCCACGCTCAAGGCCCGCGATAGAAGCTATGCAATAGCTTAAAAATTTGGAAAATGTGTTACTTGATATTTTTTCCAACGACTCTATATTTAATGGTAATGACATTTAAGACATCAAATACTCTTCCTAGGCAAAAAGAAGATCGCTGGGTCCGCTAGTTTGTATTAAATGTAAAAAAACGCTTTAAATTACGGACAAAACGAGAAAATAATTAGGTATGACTATAGGTACGTGTGTGTATACTAAAATGAAGTGAATACAACACTAAAGCGAAACTGCTGCGGTGAAGTTTCGCCCTGTGTAACCTCCACCCCGGTTCAACCACGTACGCGGTACAAATGCGCGCGCGGATTAGTTATAGGTGGCACTCGGCCATTACGACGCCGCGCCCACTCACAACTGAATTTAAATTGACCGCTCATCGCCCTTACCATGTGGTCTCGATTCGACACCGAAATTAAGTTCCACAAAGTTTATTTTTGTAGTTAGATTTATTCGGAATGAACTGACAGCCTAGGCATAATGTACTTTGTTGAAATGTGTATGTGTGAGTGTCTAATCTGTAAATCTTCTATCTAACTATGTAGTCATATCATATCTTTGGGCCAAGCAGAGATATTCTTCCGCTAAAATCGCGGATTATGGCTTTCTCTGTATATTGCAAAATGGTACCGAATAGAACATTCAAACATAAATTATGGGGAACTTATTAAATTTCTTAAATGCACATGATGCATTTTTGTATGTAATTAATTTATCTTGACGTGTTTAATCCGGGACCTAGACGAGGTTCCGGATATATTGGGACATATAAATGAAGGAAACATTTTTTTTGTATTACCTCCGGTCTGAGTATTTGTAGTGCCTTAGCACCACTTTAACTAACCACTGGCCCGATCACGCCCGCTAGTATGGGCCCCGGTGCGAGCGAGCCTGAGGCTTCGCTTCGCGATAGAAGCTATGCGAAGCCTCACCCTCGGCCGCACCGGAGTACCGCTAGCGTGGCGGACCTAGGCTGAGCGCCTTCAGCGCTCGCCACACTCTGCCCGGTTTAACTGATTAAAGCCTCCCATATGGGGTTTAAGTGATAGGTCCGTCCTATAAAAAAATTAACTAACCTGCCTAGACCCAAGCCTATTTATAAAATAATTTTTCTTGAGATAGGGTTGTCTGGTATGGCGAAAAAATACCCTTGACACGGCAAAAAGCCTTAAATCTTGTATAATTTTAACTCGTCCATCTTTTTCCTCGTGTGCATACGTTATTATGATCTAGACGCATATTAGATTTGCAGCCATGTGATAACTGCTGGTTATTGTTACTGGTTTTGGCATTCTTTTCCATCTTATTCATATAATTCTAGATACCAAAATACGAATAACTTTACACAAACAACATTGGTAGGGGCACAATGTACAAGTATCATTGGGTATTAATCGACTAAGTCAGCGGATGATTTAGGATTTAATTTCGCGTCTGCGATCCCCGATGTTATTGCCTCAATCTTAATCTGTTTGTTTTCAACGCTGCTTAATCAAGATGCTAATTCAAATGTTGTAGTGCTTGCTTCGGTGATGTTTTATTGTAAATAATCTTCATTCATATTGATATGTTGGTCATTTAAACGGTAAAATTAATTTTATGTTTTGCTCGTGATTTAAAGCGTTTTTTACTTTTGATACAAATGACACCTTTTTATAATTTCGTACCTTTGAAGGAAAAAAGAAATCCTTATTAAATCACTTCGTTGTCTTTCCGTCTGTCTATCTGTATATCTGTCTACTAAGACCTTTATTTCTCAAGGACGCACATAGCTATAACGTTGAAATTATCTAAATGCTAAGGCTTCAAGAAGCTCTTGGAGCTGTGTAATAAACCAACTCGTAAGTCCACGCAATCAAAAGATGTGGTGGTTTATACTTATCGCATTTCCCACATATTTGCAAACAGATTCAAAACCTATTAGAATACCTACTTTCCGTCGACCTAGAATTTTTCTATACATAGACTACAAGACTTTCAAGTCTTGTAGTCTATGTATAGAAAAAAATCTGAAAACCATAAAATGTGTTTTTGCATTAGTGTCATCTTTTAGTACCTAAGTACAGGTCCATTTTTGTCGTTAATGTCGTTGACATAGTTTAAAAATGACCACGCATTACTTAGAATTACTAAAATTTATTTGTAAATATCAGCTGATCGAGTGTGGTTCCAAATTAAATTTCATACTCATTAATCAAATTCTATTTTCAAACTTGTAGAACAATAAAACGTAACCCTCCACACTCGGGCTAGATTACAATCGTCGACCAAGGTGGCCCGGGCTTAGGAATGCCAAAAATTCAAATTAAAAGGGTTACAGCTTATCTTATAACCGCGAGCTATGTACAATTCATGTTGGATGCAATTAATTAATTTAGTTCTAATAGGCGGTTTTCAAATATAAACAGTAATTAATTTTGACAAATTGAGTTTTGACGGTCAACCTCTTTTCTTATGTTTTTTTTGCCGATTGTTGGTCCAAGCAAGGGTTTTTGACTTGGTAAGTACATAGATTTTAAACTAAAAACATTCATGCAGAATCACAAAAATTTGCGGCATCAGCAGAGTGAACCCTGAGTAGACTTTCAGAACATCGTGTCAGGAGAAAGAGGTTAACTGTCACCTAAATGTGTTTACCTGTGAGTGTATTTTTATATTTTGTACCTCCAATAAGTAGGTAAATAACAGTATTTCTTATAATCATAATTAATCATTAACTTAGCTAAGCAGTAGGAGAATATAGCCTAAAAAAGTATGGTCCTATTTAGTCAACTGTACCTACAGAAAATAAACCCGAAACAACAATAAATTTTTATTACGCTATAAATACTAAGTTTTACATAACATCCACGTATAAGCGCGCCTTATTATGAAACTTTTATTGTTTTAAGTCGCAAAGTAACATGTAAAGTCGCTTACAGAAAAAGAAACCCACATGCCGTCCCATAAACAGATCACAGCTCTGACGTTTGCCAATTCGCCATACTGAACGACAAATTAAAGAAGACCCTAGAAATAGTAGGGTTAACTTATGAAAAAGGCGTCTCGTCATAAAAAAGGGTTGTGATAAGGGTCAAGTTAGAGTGGACTCGCAAGTTATTCTGCCAGCCGTCATTACGAATAAACTGACCAATTACAATAAATTACTGGCCACGTATAGAAAATAAAACTGCCATTTTGGTAAGTAAATAAATAAATGAGTAATTAATGTAGGGACGTGCGCGCGCTGGCCGTCTGCCAGAATACGAATCTGAGCATTAAAAAGTATTAACATCAGTAAAGGAGCGAGTCGGTGGCCGGTTTTTATTTGTCGACGGTACCAATTAGTGCGCGTATGGCAGGAAGTGGTGGCTGCTGCTGACGGTACGCGTCGCGGTTGATGGACTACTGTTGCCACGCGTTCGGTTTTAAAAAGGAATATCCGCTTTTTCGTCGATCGCAACGGACATTTTTGGCTGTCACGGTTTTATCGGTTGGAATCTTTAATTTCTGGGTTGTGCCATTTTCTCTTACAGCATTAATGGATATTAAAAACGAATTCTGCGGTAGGTTGAATTCTGAAGCGGTTCTCAAACTTAAAACATGTGGTGTTATGCGCAGAAGTGTAACTTCGTGATTAAAAAAAAAGAAAAAAAAAAGGTTTTGAGATTAAACTTAAGGTTAACACTAAAGCGATATAAAGTGACCAAAATACTTAGATTGAAATAAAGAGATTACATAATGCGCGTAATTGTTATGAGAAAAACAAGTACTTGTACATACAAGAGACAGTTAAATGGAGTGTCAAGTCAACGAACGAGATAGAGTGATGGTCTGCAACTCTAGTGTGAGCAAGTCAGCAATAGACAGGCTTGACAACTTCATTCGCAGATGCCATTCAACTCATATTGTTACTAAAACCAAATCAGGAAACCTTCAGGCAGCCAGACAAATACCTAAAACTTTGAGTGTTTGTCTATGATTTAGAGTCTCCCAATAAAAGTGTACTTTAGTATTTTCTTTTTTTGGTTTAGGCATAAGTTAGTTTTTGAATAAGTTTTTGAACAAGGACTTAAGCTTTGATGTAATAATCTCTATCTAAGGATAACAAAGGTGTAGTGCTGGTACATTAAAATAATAGCGCCAGCTCTTTATTTGGGTGTCGTAAGATGTGAAAAAAGTGAAATAAAATAAATAAATAAATTAAGGAGTACTGGGCGTAGAAGACGGGTAGTAGCGTTTTTTTTCTACCATTGGTCAAATTTACCCGCCTGCCATACGTGGCGGTTATGGCAAAGTATCCTTTTGGAGAGGCCTGTGTCAATAATGATGATGATGAAGTAAAATTAATATTTTTGTATTTGCCTAGCAAATAATATTATACTAGTATCCAATTCTCGTAAAAACCTGGTACACCTACAGTCAACCTGCCAACTTACGGTCGTTTTTTTAAGCCTTTCTACTGGCGACTTGCTATCAGATGGACTCGAAACGATTGATAGAGATATTGTCTGCAAATTTCCAGTGTCGATATTAATTGGTTGATCAATATTATTTACGTATAGCCATAGATAGACTTCAGCTTACCTCAACGTCGAACGTTCTATTTTAAAATTTTGCACTTTAGGTTAAACGCTGGGGTATCTTATGCGGTTATGCCGTTGAGGGTAGGAGTGATTTTGTATTGTATGATGTTTAGGCTAGTTTTCGTTAAAATTTTGAAATTAGCTTAAGAAGGTTCCAGTGATTTTTTTCTGATACCTACATAGATAGCAACCAGTACCTACTGTTGGATTCTGACACGTAGTTATTGTAACTATAAGCAAAGGTTAAAAGTAATCTATATTTTTATATATAAAGTACATAAATGGACGATATATTTGATAGTTTTTGTAATTCCCTGCAAATAGAATAAATTTCTGAAAACGGTCAGTTGGTTTCAACTATCATCACACTTTTCAAAAATGTTCTTGTTGGAGGACAAAATGGTCAATCACAGTCTTTCATCTGTCTATCCGTTGAAAATGTGCACTATCTAAATTAATATTAAATTTTTTGAATAAAATAGCCACATCCCCGAAAAAACACATTTCATTTTGTATTTATAAACATGAGCGCTAACGTAAAAAATAATGAGTATACGCGTCGAATTGAAAAACTTCTTTTTCGTTGGTGAGGAATACCAGAATTAAATAATGAATAAATACGTATAGACAACATCACATACTTTTATCTAATTTTTTAACTTTAAACTTTAAATTATTTACTAAAAAAAATTTAAATTAAGTACCTATTTAACTATCCAATACCTAAATAAATCAAATATTTTGTGGAATCAGGTACATCAAGGGTACTTTCCACAAACACTCAGACAAACAATATAAAATTATTCTACAATAACCCGGTTCGTACCCGGGACCATGGAACTAGGAACATCTTGAAAACGGTGACTATGCCACTCAACCACAGGGGTATTGAAACTGAAAAAAAGTTCAATCTGTCTCCTTATAAACTTTCATAGCCAAGCTGCAATGTTATGTTAATATTGGCAGAAAAATGTCGCCCTACAGGTGCAGCAGAAAAAGGCTTTAGAACTATTAATTTGCAATAAGTTACACTTATTTACAATATGCCCTACATCACACGCCCAGGTGTAAGTTAACTATGACGATAACTTCAGTCTTTAAAAATCCTGTACAAAAGTTTAAAAGAACTGCGAGAAATTTCAATAAAGAAATAATGGTTTATCTAGTTAATGTCCATTGTAAATTGACCATAAGATCTACTCGTATCACATAGTCTATTTATTTTATCTGTAACGCCACTAAATTAGTTTACAGAAATAACACGCTCAATGCTCTGAGAAACTAAGAAATATTGATGAAAGTTGTAACTTAAATGTATGTTTTTTATTTTATTTATAAGGTATACCACAATTGACAATCGTGGGTTAAAATAGTTTTAAATAAAATGGCGATGAAACGTTTTGTAAAAGGTTGTAAAATTAGGAAGATTTGTTTTATAGGTGTTATTAGAATTTTCGCCTTGTCCGTTTGGCTGTCATTCTGTATGTTCCGTTATTGATGCTAATATTGTTGCTGAAATACGGTCAGACGTTTTAAAGCCCATTTTTGACAAACTACCATACATTCCAGGCATTTTATATTATAATTAAATGTCTTCCGACTGTTAACGTTTATTTTTATTGATTCAAAAATATACATTTATTGACAATAAGTTCTAATTAAAAAAAAATTGTTGAATTAATAAAAACACTCGTATATTAGACCCGATCGTGTATCGGCAAATAATGAAAACTACAAAACTGTACTAATAACGAATTTATAATTTAATCAATAATTTACAAATGCTTCATCAAGTTGCCCTTAGAATTAATTATTTATTACAATCGTTCCTTAGTATACAAAATATTTCGAACATTGCTTACTTTTGAGATAATCGAGAGATTTCATTCATTCATGACGTCACAAAATATACAGAGACAGGAAAAAATATGGAAAATTAACTTACATCACTTTAAGTACCTCCTATTCACCTAATTTTTATACAGTAGTACCTATTTCACTTTAAAAAATCTAATGAACATAGAAGGTCGTTTATACATAGTCTTACAATGTAAGTGCAGCCAACAGTTTTAAATCTACCATTTGAATAAGTACCAATCCAATTTTAAACAAATAAAGTAAAAATCAACTATTTTAATCAAATTTTGCATTTACAGCAGAAGTCTTGTTTATCGCATTAAAATACTTAAGATTTATAAGAAAGTTGAAACAAATAGGAACTGTGATTAGTAAAACTTGAAATTAAATAAATGGAAAGAGTATTATCAGTAAAACAGCGGTTCAGTATTAGTGTACCTATTGGTTTTAATGCCATTTGGGATCATGGTGCTGTGTCGTTTGTTATGAGCTAGCCTTAAATGAAACAGTATTAGTCCTTTTTATTCTATAAAGGTGTCACAGCAGGCGATTAAGGAAGTACTGTCGTTGACAAACTGCTATCGCCAAATCTAAATGTCTTGAAGTGATCGACTTTAGTTGAGAAAAAAAAAACATTAGGTGTAAAAATTTATTTATTTATTTAACCAATCAGTCTGCTCATGAATAGTCTAAAGCTTTCTTATTATGAAAAATATGAATTATTTAGACAATATTGCCTTTTTGAAAGAAAGAAAATAATAAAAAAATAATGGTCACGATAAGCACGCCTTGCCCGTTTAAGTATTTCATGATAAATGTGGACATGACAATTGAAACTACTTAGTAAGCATTCACTTCTTTTTTTGGCATGATGGCTGCCTCTTATTAGTTTTTAGTATTTAAGTATGGTAGCAATAATGTTAAGTAGCCCATCTCTTTAACGGTTGACCTATTTACAGATTAATTAATTCATAGCCAATAAAAACAATGTTTGCACAATATTTCCAAGAAAAACAATAAATTTAAAATACATTCGGTTTAAATGAGATAAAAACTCTTCGCTAAAGACCTTTTTAGGATTGCCAAGAGCAAATAACTCACCATCATTGTGTGTTTTAAGTAAAACGAAACTATCCGTTTCAATAATGAATTAAAACTCGTAAAGTTAAATGCAAGTACCAATTACAAGTCGTCGAATAGAAACTGACTAATTAAATGGTAAACGAATGGTTTAATGCAACGTCAAATGGGATGCTAAAAAAACTAACTGTACGGCTTATTTTAGGGCTGTCAATTTTGTTAAAAACAATTTGGGAACTTCTTTAACAAGAGCTATCATTGAGCTTTTTAAAAGTCTTTGAAGTATTTCGTAATAGTGAATAAATATTTTAGTTTGATGAGATTTTGTAAACAAGATTCAATGTGATACGTAAAAAACATTGTCTTGGAAAACACAAGGTCTGCGGGAATTAAATCTGATGATGATTATGTACAACTATAATGATATGATCAGTAATGAGATCATAAAAAAAACAACAATAACTTAAGGAGCGACCTTGCTCTAAAATTCCATTTGTCTAAGAAATAATGTATCTTGTCATTTAAAAGCTATTTATATGACGAAAACAGTAGGTATTAGGACATATTGGCTGACTGATAAACTAAGAGCACTGCCTCAGGTGGCACTGTAATTGAAAGCAAATACAAAAGTTTGTATGATCGAAAGAAAACGTAAAAAAGATAAATTGAAAATGAGACGTCGCGTCGTGGTGATGTTATGAACTATGAAATATATTATTGGAGTCGAAGAGTATGTCGAATGAATAATAATAATTAATTGATTATCATTGCCTTTTGGTACAATTTAGTTGTTTGATATTATCATTTAATGTTTTACATTATGTTTGCGTGATCTAAAAATTCATTAGACTTGTGTGATTGATAATAATGTTTGTAGTGATTTTGAAGTAGCTGGATAAAAAACAGTTTTAGATTTTCGATTTATCTTTTAAATATGCACTAAATATAAATTACCATTTTACTTTCAAATTGTCTAAAAATAAGTTCGTGGTAGGTTGATAAGCCGTCATCTATGGATTGGTTAAATGATAAGTCGAATTTTTTTACGACCCTATTGAAGTCGGCAAGTCAAGCATTGCAAAATTTTATTTTTTCACTTTAATTATTGTGTCAGATTTCCTATCGCAAATGATTGGTTGGCTACAATTAAGTGTGATCTAAGAACTTAAACAGACAATCAGGAATAACCACTGCAAAAATTAACAAAATTAAATGTTAACAAATTGAAACCGATGGAACCAATAAATTCACTCTTATTTCATCTTAATTTTATTTAGTCTCAATCAAAATAGGAACATAATACGTACTTGTTATGGTTTTTAAGACCTTAAAACGATTTAATTTATCGAATAAAATATAGTAATTGAAATAAATAGATAGGATAATTTTACACCAACTTATTCTTAATACAGTACTAATTCACTTATAAATTACGATATAGTTAAGTAGCAGTTAAGTTGAAAATTGCACTTATTGTTTGATATAATTTTGTAAAATACATAACTACGTAACTGAAATTTAGTATACGGTACTTAATATGATACTTTATATACACCGTCCTTATACCTGCTTAAAAAGAACGAACACTTTATTTTAACGTCTTCACATCACTATCACATGTTCACCAGCCAGTAAAAATTCGAAAGTCAAAATATCTTGTAGCAAGATGGCTGTTAAGATGGCGACTGGTCGTTGGATTCACGCGAACCCGCGTTCTCTAGTCGTCAATGTGGTTGGAGGGAGTTTAGTATGTTCATATTTATAGCATGCTGGTGGCTCGGGGGGCCTCCTAGGAAACTTAGTTGAGGTCTTGTGGCCGCAGCCATAGCCGCGAAGAGGGGAGGTGCTCCTCCGCCGCCAAAGAGCGTGAAAGACGGATGAAGGAGTGGCCGTGCTGATAGTCGCAGCTTCTCAATCTCGGCCTCTTGCAACCGTTTTGCTTTCGCTCGTCTGTTCTGGAACCAGATTTTGACCTGGAACAGAAAAATGTAAAATAAGGCAAGTAGATAAAAAATTCTCAAAGAAGTCAACATTGACGAAATCGAGATGGCTCTTAAACAGCTGAAAAATGGAAAAGCCCCTGGAGAGGATGGCGTTACAACAGAGTTGCTAAAGGCTGGAGGTAAACCCGTACTGAGGGAGCTTCAAAAGCTTTTTAACGCTGTCCTGTTTGAAGGGAGAACTCCGGAGGCGTGGAGTAGGAGTGTTGTCGTCCTGTTCTTCAAAAAAGGAGATAAGACCCTGCTGAAGAACTATCGACCCATTTCCCTTCTAAGCCACGTCTATAAGCTGTTTTCAAGAGTCGTCATGAACCGCCTTGCGCGAAGACTCGACGAATTCCAACCACCGGAACAGGCTGGATTTCGGAGCAGATACGGCACCATAGACCACATCCACACAGTGCGGCAGATTATACAGAAGACCAAAGAGTACAATCAGCCCTTGTGTCTAGCATTCGTGGACTATGAGAAAGCCTTCGACTCGATAGAGATTTGGTCCGTTCTGGAGTCCCTACAGCGTTGCCAAGTAGATTGGCGGTACGTGCAAGTGATAAGAAGCGAACAAAACCTATACCAGGTGAGACAAGGGGTCGTCATTTCCCCGTAATTATTTACAAATGCAATGGAGGATATGTTCAAGACGCTGCAATGGAAAGGACGAGGTATCAACATCAATGGCGAATACATCTCTCACTTGCGATTTGCAGACGACATCGTCATTATGGCAGAAACGCTGCAGGACCTACAACAGATGCTGAATGACCTGGCTGACTCTTCTGTGCGCATCGGCTTGCGGATGAACCTGGATAAAACCAAGGTTATGTTCAATGAACATGTACTACCGCAACCGATTGCGATGCACGGCGCCGTCCTCAAAGTTGTTCAGAAATACGTGTACCTCGGGCAGACATTGCAATTAGGTAGAAACAACTTTGAGGAGGAGGTGAACAGAAGAATTCAGTTGGGTTGGGCAGCATTTGGGAAACTACGTCGAGTCTTCTCATCGTCGATCCCACAATGCCTCAAGACGAAAGTCTTCAATCAGTGCGTCCTACCCGTCATGACATACGGAACCGAAACGTGGACACTGACGGTACAGCTAGTCCACAAGTTCAAAGTTGCTCAGCGGGCTATGGAAAGAGCTATGCTCGGAGTCTCTCTTAGGGATAAAATCAGAAATGAGGTGATCCGGCAGAGAACTAAAGTTACCGACATAGCCCACCGGATTAGCAAGCTGAAGTGGCAGTAGGCTGGCCATATTAGCAGCAGAACCGACAACTGCTGGGGTAAACGAGTTCTTGAGTGGAGACCGCGTCTGGGCAAACGTAGTGTAGGACGCCCTCAGGCCAGGTGGAGTGATGATTTGCGCAAGGTGGCTGGCAGGAGCTGGATGCGAGAAGCCGAGGATCGACCTAAGTAGCGTACAATTGGAGAGGCCTATGTCCAGCAGTGGACTGTGATAGACTGATGATGATGATGATAAAATCCTTTTCGCTACTTTGAGTAAGTGGCAATGTAAAGGTATACAGAGGCCAAATTCTCTACATAGGAACTTAAATATTGGTTAGAACGGACTAACCAAAGTTAGTCCGTTTAGATTGTGGTATGCATGACTCTGCCTTTCAATTTGTTTATTATTCATGGTACGATGAAAAAACGTAAAATTTATCGGTCGCAGTAGGTACGCTGCTCTAAATGTTGGTTACCTTCATTTTCTAATCCTTTTTTTTCGGGACGGTGTTTGACTGCTCTTTTACCAGAGCTATAAGCTCTACCATTGGCCGAATTGCGATCAACAGTGAATTAATAAATACTAGAGGTAATTTGCTAAAATGATACTGTTCTAGTTTTTTGAGAATTTATTTTGTTTAGAAGTAATAAAATTAAATCAATGGGGGGCAGCACTTAGCTCTAGTAATCCCCTTATTTTAGAATTGCCTCAGCATATGTGGGGATGATTGCTTTATTTACCTGCGTCTCAGTAAGTCTTAAAGATGACGAGAATTCAGCTCTTTCAGCGATGCTTAAGTACTGCTTATCTCTGAACTTCTTCTCCAAAGCCAGGAGCTGTTGCGTGGTGAACGGCGTTCGAGGCTTTCTGTTCGGTTTGTGTTTCCGGAGTGTGCACCTGACCACGGGTGGACCGCTGGGTGTTCCAGCTGTAGGCAAAAATATGTCGTTTAGTTTAATGTGTTTTTTGAAGATTAAAGACGAATAAAACTTTATCTATTTACCTACTTGTTTAATTAAAAAAAAAACGTAATCGTTTAATAAGTTAAACAGTACAAAAATAAAGTTATATCACAAATCGATATTGAAGGCAAAAGGCGTTGATCAAAATATTTAAACAAAATAAAACAATGAACACATTGTGAATACTTATTAAAGTTTAAATTTTTCAGTCTTTGAACCTCTACAAATTTTCACAAAACGAAACATTTCACACATTCCAACATCACAGAATGGCATGGGTTTGCGTCAACCAGTTATTACAGTCTAAGCGCTCGTAACATCTGATTCGAGCCGGATAAACAAGACTGGCTCGGAACCGTTTCTCGGAAGAGACGGTGTCCGCCATTTTCCACTCGGTTGCGGAAATTGGCGCGAAAATTGACGTTGGGCGGGCAGTATTAATTTGTGTTCTGTCAGAGAAACTGTCTTTTTGGCCAGTAGTATTGTTATGATGTTATATTATTGTTCAAACAGTTTAACGTAATATAAGACCATGTTCACTATTTAAAAAATATTCATCTCCAAAGTAAGCTTAATTAGTTAGGATAGGAAGTCTTGAATTAGTTCTGGGTTCATAGTTCGTATAAATATTGGTAGTAGGTAAAACAGTTTTCTAATGAAGACATGTAATATGCAAGTAAGTGTTGATTATAAACATGAGTTAAGAAATATTAACACTATAAAACATTTTACTGCTTCAGATGGGAATCGAATCAATGTCTCTTCGCTATTCTATAATTATTTTTATCGTTGGTAGCATGACTGGTGTAGAGTAGTTGGTAAATTAAAATTGTTTTTATCCGAAACAGTAGAATTTTTAGACTTATTTATTTTTTTCTAATATAAAACAGTAATACTTTAAATGTGCAAAAACTCAAACTAACATGAAAATACTCATATAGGTAAATAATATTTGGCAAATGAAACAGTTCTATAAAACAGTTTCAAAAATAGTGTTTATTGTGCTGATATTTCTTAATATGGCGGCAGCGCAGTCATTTGCGTCTTGGTTGTTTGTTATTCCTGTGAGCATGAAATCAGTAGTAAAATGACGTGAAATGGGTCATGCTACAGGGTTATTTTTACCAGAACAGGGCACAATACATTCGTGTTGAATACTGCAACTTTTTTAAATAAATAAATATTTAAGACATGCCTCACTGGGCCACACTGAGCCATCTAGTCCCAAATTAAGGTACTATTAAGTACCCTGTCGTATGGGGTACTAGACAACCGATAAACTTACTTATATACTTTTTTTTTTTGTAAATACATACTTATAATACATAGAAAACACCCAGACCAGTACAAACAGACATGTTCATGCACACAAATATTTGTACAGCGCGGGGATCGAACCCGCGACCCATGGCTCAGAAGCAGCGTTAACTACCGCTGATCCAAATGGTTTTGCTTTGTAATTATCATTATCATGTTCATCATCATCTCAGCCAAGTCACGCCCACTGCTGGACACAGGCCTACCCTAAGGATCTCCACAATAATCGGTCTCGCGCCATCCGCGTCCACCAGCTTCCCGCGGCCTGCATCAGATCGTCGGTCCACCTCGCTGGGGGTCTACCCACAGTCGAACCCATCGTCGTCTGGGGCGCGGTCGCCATTCCAGAACCTTTCCACCTCAACGGCCGTGTTTGAAACCTTTCCCCCAGTGGCCATAGGTTCTACTTACTATGTTACTTTGCAATAGCATAAATTAATGTTATATTGACATATTCTGGTATGGTAATGATGAATACAGTGCACTATAGGTAATATAAAAAATGTGTGAAATTATGGAACGACAAATACCGAACCATATACTGTGCATGGCCTGACACGCGCTTGGCCGTTTTTTATTATTAAAAAATATATAGAACACATACATTTTAATACATGTTTTGTGGAAAACAGAAACAATGAAGGTACCACAAAATACCTACCTGCGAGATAATGTAGAAAAATACTTCTTTTCCAACATTGATCCGTCCAGAAATCGAACTCAGGACCTCAGAGCAGGCGACACCTTGAAAACCGGTTTGTACTCTGCTCCACCACGGAGGTTATCATAATACATTTAATATTCTAATATATAATTTCTCAATTACATCGCATATATCTATTATTAAAAATTCCACCTGAGGTGGTGGAGTCGGCCATTATAGGCTATTTAGCGGCCGGAAGTGACACAATGGCGCCCTCTGTCTATCTATAGCGTCATTATACAGCCGATTGCACGTAAACCATTCAAACGGTGGATAAATTGATTCAGCATGGACACACAACAGGCAGATATCAGTAAGCCCACTATCTGTGTCACCACAAAGAAGATAATAATAAGTATAAAATATAAAAATAATGACCTACGTGGTAGTAGGCCTTAGCCGAGGTTCCGGGTGCGATTCACGCACGGGTCAATGTAGAAAAAAAGTGTTTTTCTATATTGTCTCGGGTTTGTGATCTTCGTTGTTCTGATATTCATAGAAAGTGTTTACTTACTTTTGGGCTTGAAACAATGTTTGCATAATTTTTTTAATTATCATTGTATGGAATGACGAAATCTTTAATTCTAGGTATTTATCGGAATGCCGAATTGTTTGTAGGTACTCCTAATTGTCATTGGCACACAAACTATTAGCCTAAATTTTTTTGGCACATATTGTTTTTTCTAAACGTATTTAGCCTATTTTTACTAAGCCTTACTGTATATCGCGGTATTATAATTTCTCAAATGCGAGATTTAGCCGAATATATCCTAACACCTACCATTTACAATTCCAAATTTTTATTTATTATAATTGAAGAGATGCTGCTATACAGGGTGTTAGGTGAAGGGTATAACAAGCCGAAACCAGCCTATGTTAACATATGCATAAAAAAAATAAAATAAAAAAATGAAAAAATAAAAATAAAATAAATAAAAACGCCCCGTTGGTCTAGTGGTTTAAATACCTGGCCAAGATCTCGGGGTCCGAGGGTCGAATCCCGGGTCGGGCAACAAAAAGTTTCGAATTTTCGAACGTTGCTCGGGTTTGTGATCACCAACCCGCATTTGGCAAGCGTGGTGATTAAGCCAGTACACCCATCATTTCTGTGGTAACTTGAATTCATTGATGGAGACCTTTTCCCTGCAGTGGGATGATTATAGGCTGTTACTAAATAAAAATTTAAATTTATATGTATGTACATGTAAACATAGGCTAGTTTCGACTTGTTATACCATTTACCTAACACCCTGTATTTTTGCCGGTTTGTGCCGACATCATACGGCATTTTGTAATTTAAGCATATTAAATTAAGCTGCCTTTTTTGCTGTGGTTACTTGAATGTTATGATGGATACCTTTGTCCTGCAGTGGGATAATTATAGGCCGTTACTATTATGGGGAAGCTAGAGTAAACTTACTGTACATCATTCAACTGTGTTGATATTAAACGGCTAACGACCGACCGAATTAATATTAATCGAAACAAAAGGTTGCACATAATTGAGCCTATTGAAATTGTTGATTTGTTCGTATTTGGGTTTGATTAAATTGTTGAATGGAACGGTGGCAATTATTTGGTCAACTTTGGCGTTTGGGTGGTTCACTAAATCACATAATGACTCTCATATTAAAAGCTCGTTTATAAGTAAACATACAAAATTTTAGAGTAAATATTTCCTATGACGGCCTCAGCGGTGGAGTGGCGTATTCACCGGTTTCCAGGATGCTTTGAGGTTTTGGGTTCGATTCGGACGAGTCAATGTGGAAAGAAAGTATTTTTCTATATTTTTCGGGACTGGGTGTTTGTGGTACCTTCGACATTTTTAATATTAACAAAACAAGTGCTTGAATGTTTATTTTGAGGTCAGAACAGGTCTAGATTCGATATCATTCTTATTTGAAGTCTAAACATTTCACTTGCCATAATATTATTAATATTACGGTCTCTGGTTTAAACGGGTCATATAAACATACAGCACAGTGGTAAAGCGCCTTAACACCACCTATTGTTCCTAGCAATAAAAGCAATCAGCATGCTAATATTTCAATTTCCTGACGACATGAATATTGTATGGTTGATAACGAGTGACCCTTATTACCATACAAAAAGTTAGAGCGACAAAGCGTAGGATGTTGACGCGTATTTGCCTAATTATTTGGCCGATTTTGGTTAAGAAACAATATGCAATCAAGTAAGTTAAACCTGCATAAGTTTAGTTCCAGTTGTAAGTTTATAAACTGGTTTTAAACTGTACAATATTATTGGTTTCTTAAATCTACGCGAACCCTATGAAATTGAAAGTCAACAACAAGAAAGAAATTTATGGAAAATCGCCTTTATTATGATTTTTCATTGTCTACCTGTGATGTCGAACGCTGTAAAAAGTTTGAAACGTTGGGATAAGAATAAGAAAAAAATGGTTTACCACAAACACGTTAGGCAAAGACAAAAATTACAGAACAAGACATTAGAACAAAAGACACCAAAATATGATTAACAACATTTAAGTAATATGTAGCCGATTAGGTCCCAGCCACAGTGCTGTAACAACCCATGGATTGGGACCCAAATAGGTGACATGTCAGACGCAGAGGTCATAAAAAAAGAAGAAAGTAACGATGGATAAACCAATGTACTATGGAAAACCCTAATAAACGCGAGTTGAATCCGTTTTATCTCAAATCTTTTAATATATAGACTACAGCACATTAGGCCAAACACTGGGGCATCTTTTAAAGTAGCAATAAGTGAGATATAGCAACAAAAGTGTGTAGTCTGATGTGCAGAACTGTACAATATTAATGCAATGATGATCAGGCCGATTTCAGTAATGGCGACCGCTGACCCCCTGTAGTTGTCGCACGTTAGCTTGCATATGGTTAATTTATAAAATAAAGTAAAGGTACAATCACTGCAGGGAAAAGGCCTACATCATAGAATTCAAGTTACCACAGCAGTGATGGGTCCAGGCATATTCACTACGTTTGCCAAATGCGGGTTGATGATCTCAAACTCGAGCAATGTACGAAAATTCAGGACCCCGAGATCTTGGTTCGGTACGTAAATCACTAGATCAACGAGGCGTTATGGATGGTTTATGTTTAATAAAGAAATATCCTCACATTTTGCAGGCATGTGAAATTACTGTCAACAGATCTATAACCACCCTATGTGGTCAGGTTTTTTTTGTTCACGTTTTGCATCCAATTCATGTCGGCGGTTCTTTTCAAAATGACATAACGTTTTTGGTTAGAACTCAGTCCTCCACTCGTTTAGCAGAACCCTGCTCTAGTTACTAGATCTATTCTAGAACGACTACCTTATATATCCCACTTAAAAAAATTCTCAATAAAAAAAAACACTTACACTTAATTCATTTTGACCTCCCGTTACTCTAGAAACTTGTACAATTTCCCACATTTCTAAGAACAACGTAGAGTACAGACAACTGTCCCTTATTTTAACAAATATCGTTCTCACTATCAATCAGCCTTATCAGCATCGCTATTTGCATTACAAATTGCATTAACATAAACGTTAAGTTTAATTAATTTGTTAGTAGTAAGATCTGCGAATTCCTTATCCTGATAGTCCATAGACAATCAAAAAAGGAAAACCCAACCACACCAATGTCTACCTTTAAACGCTTCAGTGATAAAATACAACAATTTCAATAGCCCCCACCTGCCGACGTATCAATGCGCTTCTGAACGCTAATGAAGATATAATATCCATCTTGTATTTATTTTCCCGCGCGGCCGCCATTTTGTGATGACAGACCATAGAGCATTTTGTGTAATGGCGCCCAATTAAGCGCAGCAGGATTACTTAATAGGATTTAGTTGTCAATGTCCCAGCTTAATTGGGACGTTGTAATCTTTGCAGTTATTGATGTAAATTACGTGAGGATGGCTTCAGTTTGTTATTTGGGTAGTTAGTAAGGTTTGTAATGTAGTAAGTAGGGTTGTAATGATGTTAAAGGCTTTGGTGTCTCGTTTATACTATTGTATGGTTCTAAAGAAGTTTATCATGCAACTAAAAGTAGCAACTACTCATGACAAGTGTCTTTTAAAATATATTCTGGTTTACTTTCTTTTTTTGTGTAAGTACTTATACGTTGACACCTTCGAGCAATGCGGCCTTTACGGGACGGAAGGCCGAAGTGACCTTTTCAAATACAAAAAAAAAACTTAGTTTGTTACAGTTAATGGAAAGCAATAATTCAAAAACGGTTTTGTAACTAGCATTACTGAACAGCAGTTACAGAAACTACAGAGGCATAAGAAACATTACATTCTTTCCAATCCGGCCGTAACTATTTGTTTGCTATGTCAATTGTAAATCATTAATACCCAATTACTGTCATTATAATTCTCTCCGTTCATTCGTGTCTTCGGCAAATTATGAGTATACATGCTCAGATTACCAACAAGTGAGCGATTATCGAGAAAATGCGATCTCGAACCATTTTCCGGCAAATCAATATCTCGACACAATCTAAACGGATACAAGTATGCTTACTCTATAAGGAAGGTTTCATTAGGTATTTAAACATAGAAATAGAATGGACTCGATCATATTATTAAATGGTCAGGTAACGTGACTTTCTAATTGGGTGGCGTGTAGCATATTGTTTTACAATACGCACAGCCTCCGTGGTCGAGGAGAGTAGAAATACCTAGATATTTTTTTACCGTTTGTGCCTAGAACTAAGGTTGGTCAAAAAAAAATCGTCGTGGAACTACGACTACTAAATCTGAAGACAAAGTCTTCTAGAATAGCGAACAGCAAACATAGTATATGGTACTTGGCGAGCCAAAAGATGTGGGCATCATTCAGCAATAGGGGCACTGAACTGGTCACAGTAGAACAAATCACCCAATAGGATAGATTTGTTTAAGAGTTAAGATCATGCAAGAAAACCAGCATATTACCTCCTAAGATAAGGTGGAGCGATGCACCTACCTACATGCAAAAATGCTGACTGTGTATGAAATATTAGCATTAGTGCAGTGGCCAGCAGAGATAGATACTGTCGAATGCCGTTTATCATAATAAATAGAAGGGAAGTAAGTCTATCGTTACATTACTTAGACCCGAGTTCACCAATATTTAAACAGCCGGTAAACATAGATGGACGATTAATTTGACACAATTCCCATACAAAATATGTCAAATAATATTTTAAACGATGTTTAAAGGATAAACCCGTTTCCCACACAATCTCGAGCCTGACGTTACAAGGCTGGGAATTGGCCATAAATTAAAGCATATTGAAAAGAATCATAAGCCCTATTTTCACAACTTTCTGCAATGGGAAATTTACTTAATCCCTCAACCCCCAGGAGGCACTCGGGTGCCACGATAACCATTGATTTCAATTGTGTCTGGAATAACTCACGATCGAGGGATTAAATCAAGCAATGAACTTATTTTATTTTATAACCTATATCATGTATTATTTTACAAAAAAATACCATTTCGTCACTTTAACTGGATAATATCTAGGTTCCTCTTCTATTTATAAGAGATACAGGTAGTAAACAGAGCACTTCTGCAGAGCAGTGAGAAAAATACAAAACACATTAACTTGCGCACGAGTACGAAACATGTTAAAATGTACTCTATGTACGAAACGAAATGTGAGTGAATTGTAATGAATGACAAATGACAATTAACTGTCATTGTCAACTGATATTCTTAATAATAGTGCAGCCTGTTACATCAGGAATTGAACTATTCTAAATGTTCAATTGTTTTATCAATGATCACTTATTGAACTGCAAAACTCGTGGAAAAAATTTTAATTACATTCTCTAAGTTTTTTATTTTTATATCAGGCTTTTAAAACTAACTATTTAGCTTATTCCTTAAAAAATGCAATTGAAAAAAAGTATTACTATGAATCGATTTATTCCAAATCGATTGAAACGTTAAAAGCGCCGCTCTATGTAGTGACAGAGCGTTTACGGAGATAGTCGCGTTTCGATTAAATGTGTATATAACAGTTTACAGAGACTGTTTAAGTATGAGAAATACAATATGTATTTTATCAATTTTCTCCACTTGTCCATTGACAATTTAACTATTTTTTGGCATAATTTCCATTGTTGTAACGTCGGGCCCAAAAATGGGTTCTCCTTTTAACCGTCTGTTGGTGAACTCTACCCTAAACATGAGATTCTCTGTCAATTTCAAACAGCCATCAGTAGTAGGTATAGTATATGTCATGTAGTGCTGTCATAAGAATATAGAGAGCACCACCTTTTTCTTCATATGGGTTTCGTAAGACGCCTAAAACAGTACTGCCTATAAAAAAAGCGGGCAGCGGGTCTCTTTCTACCTTAAACCACCAAACGGCGATTACCAACCCGTCTGTAAGGAGTGGTGATTAAGGCCTTATCCTCCTATTCGAGAGATCTAGGCTGTATGCAGCAGTAGACTAACAAATGATGATAATGTTGTGTGTTTTACCGTTTTTATGTTTACAATTTTTTGAGTGGGCCTGCTAAGCTTATTTCTATTGGATCCAGACGCTCGACTGGCTCAAAGTTTTTATATCGATTTCCTTGAAAATCGATTAGTGACGAGCTAAATAAATATCATCGTGGGATATCTATAGAATGTTTATTGCCAGGGAAGTTGTGGTAGAGTAAAAGTATGCAACAGCAGTCTGAAACTGCATATAGAAGGTAAAGGAAAAGTTGATAATAGGTTTGTCGACCTAGTCGATCGACAGCAAACATTATCATATTTTGTTTTTATGCCTATGGTTAGTGGGACAGTTTATGAAATTTTTATGGGGTGCCTCAAAAATTGTCAGACTTTTCTCCGTGCAACGCTAAACTATAAGTAACTTGGTAGATCCTGGAAATGAGCTAATAAGGGGTCATGAACTATTCTTCGGATAAGTACCCATACGATATACAGGAGTTGAATGCGTGGTTTTCTTTGGTAAAGTATGATTGTGGGTTTTATTGGTTCATTTTTGTACTAAAAATATTTCTTTCTAACTTGTTTCTTCTTGAATGTTTAATACACCTGGCGCCTTTTTTATAACTCCTAGTATAGTATTGTTTCATCGACTTAAATCGAGTAGCTCAATTAAAAATAATGTCACCGGTTAATACATACTCCATTCAATGCTAAGTGACAATTATGAATTATGAATGCGAAACTGGAGTTGTCTACAAGAAAAAGCTTTAAATAATAAGCGTTAAAGTACTTAGCCGCCATTTTTATTATTTATTTCAATATGGCACCAATTACGGCGTTTTTTAATTAAACACTTATGTAATTTTTTTCTTAATCAACTTTTAATAACTACATTCTGAAGACAAGAGTAAAACAATGAAAGGATAATTAACGTTTAATTGTTAATTGAATGTCAAAGAATTTAGTGTTGTGCTACCATGCTATAATACTTACATCGAGTGATCATAATTGGTAACGAGACAGATCGAGTACAGTAATAAATAATTCTTACACGAGTAAAATGCAACTAAATCATACAGACTGATGTCTATACAGGATGAAATTTTAACCACCTGCCAAATTTTAATATATCAATCTACGAGACAAAATACAAATGACGTATTTTTTCTTTTGGTATAGCCCAGTACAAAAATGTCACGATAAAGCACTTAGAAAATGTCCGCCAAAAATCTAAAATTTTCGCGTAAAAAAATCGCATAAAAAAAGTGTTGCTAGGCGCAACACTTTTTTCACGCGATTCGCATCTTATTTATTAATTACTTAATTAATAAATGAGATTAATTACGATACGTACCGTAAAAAATTGAAAACTATATTGCGAAAAATATTTTCGGGTGAAAGCTCGATTTACATTTTTTACTTCATAAATGGGCTCAAAATACTATACCAAACGCCTATAAAATTTTTGGAAAGTAGTCAAAATTTCACCCTGTATTTGGAACTAGCTGTAACCGTGTTTTTAACCTTTTTTAGTTTGCAGTGCAGTAAATCGGGTAAAATACTAATACTGTCCAAAATTTTTTTAACTCTTAAATGTTGATTGTAATCATGAAAATTATATCGGCTATAACAATCATCGTTTGTGGGCAGGTACGTTTGATTAAAGATGCACATCACTAAATTAGATAAACGAAGCGTTCATCCGCTAATTATTGAGAAATATAACCGTAAAATATCCAAACACAGCCGTAAAAGCCTACGCCAAATGAAATTGTTCATTCAGAAAATATTAATTGTAATTTATTACAGTATTATTGTTTGATAATCACTGGTTGGCGGTAGTCGCAATTTTACGAGTCTGCATGTGAAAGATAATTAAGACATAAAAAATGTTCTCAGAAATGTTGGCACAGTTAAATCAGCGGATGGTTGGAATTGAGAATATTACTGCTCTATTAGACGGCGTGTTTATTAAAATTAATTCTCACATTGCTATCTTAAAATCTTTAACTTATCTAAGATTTTAAAAAAGTAGCACAATCGTAGCGCTTATTTTAAAATGTCGTAACGTACACACTTTTGTATATTTCTGACTTTATCAAATCAAAATGGCGTCGCACAGCCCTATAATTTGCGGGCGAATCGACCTATAGAGCGTAAGACGGTCGCCACCAGCGCCAGCCACCTCGAGTATAGGTCAGCCTCCGTTCAAAAGACTTACAATTTCACAATTTGTCCGCGCGCGCTTTTTGCAAGCCTCGGTAATTGGCGGTCACCTGCGCGCGCAGCTCGCCAACATGCCGGCCCAAATATGGCGACCTGTCCGTCGCGGACATTTCGCTTTTTAGGACTATCTGACAAATGTGTAATTATTTATTTAATATCGTCCGCGCGTCGACCGATTTGGGCACAATTCGCATACCGTTTTTAATGTTTTTCGGTTGGCAGCACCGCGGTGGCGTAAATGCGGTATAATAAATACTTTAATAAGATAATAACAACGTATTCAGACAAAGGTGCGGTTATAAGGTTATTAATATTCATAGTAATTTTATTCCTTGTAAAATTACAATTGAGGTGGCCCACCTCCTTAAAGTTTCCAAAGGGAGATAACGTACAACGTTTTTACCAGTCTGAGAGAGTTTTTGCCAAATGCCTATTTGATATTTTTATCTCTCGACCAAATCTCAGATACAATTGGATTAACAAGTTCAATAGTGCGGTCGTGTTTACCATAATTATGCCACTATGTCTGGCTGACCCTACCACTCAAAGTATAGTTTGACAATCAACCCGAGTTCTACAGTTGAAAACACAGACACTTAGATAATAAAGAATAAATACGCATTCAGTAACCTGACTACCTACAAATTAAGATGTTTTATCAATATCTTTGCGCCGAATTAAGATATTAATAAAACATCTTGAAATTTAGTAAAAATTTACACTTATAAGATGAAAACAACAACTGAATAAACCACAGTGATTAGAAAATCATCATTTGCCATCCCATAGGTTAACCGGATATACCTATTATGTTATATTGGCACTGGAGTAGGTACACTCGACAGCACATCAAGTTAAACAGTTGAACTGCGATAACAGCTTTTATTACGTAGGGCATAAGGTCTCAAGGTCAACATGTACAGTCTGATGTGCCGCCGTGTGTACATTATTTGATCAGCGGACACGGGCTATGAACAAACTTCAAGTTTAACAGTATTGTTGCATTTATTCAGCGTGATGTCGCCCTATTAAACATGCGATTTAAGTATTTAAATAAAAATAGTCCAAATAAATTGCATAATCTGGAGTTCGTGTGGAAAATGACCGCTCATTTTCCCATGCACGATTCAACTAGTTCACACGGATTTCTTGAATATTTACCCAGAATGCTTATCGTAATAACCAATGGTCTAGATTCCAAACTATTGGATCGGTTACTAAGGTATCCGTAATTGACATGAATACTGATTATTTTTTAACATCGGACTTGGAAAAATTGCGCTGTAAAAAAGTTGGTATGACAAAAACTCGTTAGTATAGTTGGTAGCCTAATAAGGGATTGGCAATCATACCTATTGGTTAGGTTACCTAAGAATCAACTGTGCCTAATCAAGAAAGTATATTTGTATACTTACTTACGCTGTTAATGTTAACTTTAACTTGAATGGAGTTCGTAAATCCAATTTAATCAAAAGAAAATACAATTTCATTAATAAATATTTCGACTTCGACTTGAAGTGGGACGACTAACCGGTAAGCAGAATGTTGTGGGTTCGAGTCCCACCTCAAGCAGACGAATTAGAATTTTAATTTACAGTAGCAATTTATTTGCTTGAAGAAGAGTTTTTTATCAACTCAATTGCTTAACTGGATCATATGTTGTAGTAATACACTAATATATGTTTGTACCAGCTAAATGATATAGGTTTACTATAGCAAAATCGATAGCCTAAATGACCTCATTAAGACTTCTTCTTGAACATAGAAATATCAGTGCAGTACGTGCTATGCAGGGTGACCAATTTAACAGGAAAATTTTTCCTTCTCCCTAAAATCTCCTTAAAATTTGCTAATTACGTAAATCTTTCTAACTCTATCCAGCAGGTTAGAATTTACATCTTTTGATAGTACATCACTTCCTCTTTTGTTAATGGTATTGTGAGTTAATCATCTCGATTAGGTTCATCCAGAACTGGACCAACACATTATAATCGTATTCTAAATTGACTTTTGTATCTAACTTGTGAGTACTGGCAGAGTTGATTACTCTTTCTTTGGAGTCGTGCAGTGTTCTTTTTCTGAGTAAGTACTGGCGAGTAATAAGTGAGAAGATTTTAATTTGTATTAAACGTTAGCAATGGAAAATGATGTCAGTACAAAAAAATTAAAAAATACAGAAATCACGATAGCCTATTGTATGATTGATTTCTGTATTTTTATTATTTCTCTATGACGCATCAACTAATTGAACTAAATACAAGTCAAAGATCACTAACTACGTTAACTCATAGTACCTAATACACATAGCGAAGTTTCTTTAAACAGCTTATTTAATATTCAAGTGATTTGCTTTACAAATAGACTTTTGAGTGGATACAAATTTGGTCGTATAGACTCAGTAAAAATATATCCGTTACATTTTAACATTAGTTACAGTACATACAGGTGCAGTAGGTCCACTTATTACAGTTACTTACGTATTTTGTAGGTATAAATTATTAAAAATATACGTTAAAACAATATATCCCTAGAATGGCCTTACTTTAGTTCAATTAAAAAAAGACAAAACAAGATGCCTACCTTCATCTTACAGTCAGTAGTACAGTACAGCAGTGCAAATAAGGGCAAAAATTAAGTATAACAATGAATATTGGGACTTATTTTCCTTTAATAATATCGCACGTGCGACTGCCATGTTGCTGTGACTTATTTGTGAACTAGGTGAATATTATAGCTTCCTTGATATGATCGTTTAGTTAGTAATGCCTCTAGAATAAAACACAAGTTCAAAAATCACATTAATTAATAAGCACCTTTAGGCTGTTTTTTTTACAAGAACCTACCTACGTTAAACCAGAATATAGGTACCCATAAAATATTTACGTTCTTCATGCTAGAATGTTAGAACACCAGCGAACCTTCTGTGCTTTTTCATGCAAGCGTAACTAAAGTGAACGGCTTCAACACTTGACTTGGATAATGATGCGGTTGCGATTTATCGAGCATATTATTAAGTCGTTTGATTGCGAATATGCCAGTGGTTTAAGAACGATTTAGATTAACTATTCCAAGTGATAAATCTTACGCGATGTCTGTTTAATTACGTACTTCGGATGCTAGGTAAATTGTATTGGTGCTGCTTTGCAGGAGTTGCTTCGTGGATTAGTTTGACAATGCTTGCTCCAAATAAAAATTCAAATACCTTTTCAGAAGTTACAACAAGTTTTGTTATACATACCTGTTTCCTTCTGACTACCGTCTGTTCAGGATGTCGATACTATGAAGCCATTTGCATTCAGACAAATTATTACCGCCATAATTTAGAGGTGGTACCTACCATAAGAATACTGTATCTTTGTGTGATACAGTCGGTGCCGGATACCGAAGCTATATACAAATACAGGTACTTTTTCATGCTAGCTAGATCACCATTATCCTCTCAGCGAAATGATGCCCACTGCTGGACATAGGCCTCCCCCAAGGATCTTCATAACGATTGGTCCCACGCCACCTGCATCCAATGGCTTCCGCGACCTTATCCAGATCGTCGGTCCACCTGGCGGGGGGCCAACCCACAGATCATCGTCCGGTGCGCCGTCACTATTCCAGAACCGTCCTGCCCCAACGGCATCGGCAATCATTCTTACTGTGATTGTGTCCAGCCCACTGCCACTTCAGCTCTGCAATTTGTCGAGCGATGTTGGTTATCTTAGTTTTCCTACGGATTTCCTCATTTCTGATTCTATCACGCAGGGAAATACCAAGCATTGCTCTCTCCATTGCCCGCTGTGCGACCTTGAGCCTTCTTATGAGACCATAAGCGAGATGATAGCTAGATATGGAATTAAAAGACACGTGCTATTAATTTAGATACTACGAGTAGTAGTACTATTTAGATACTAGTAGTATTATATGTATTGTCCAATATAAGTATTTTGACATTGTATTGTTTTTTTTATCCGAAGACCAAATATTTTATGTCTTTCGATTAAAAACTAATTTATTTTCACCCATTTGAAAAACCCATTAAAAACTTAAATATAAATATGATTTGCTTTTTGTAATAGCATGTTCTACTTCTAAATAAGATCAATAACATCTAAATAACAATATTTAATTTTAACACATACATTTTTTTATTCAAAGTTAGTAATTATTACCATCTCCTTGCAATAATAAGTTATTTTTTTTAAAGACCGATACGATTTAACCTATAAATAGGGCACCAAGTCGTCTTAATCCGGCACTGCATCAGTGTTAAGATTGGGTTCTTAATCTAAGAATAAATAAAATTGGTTTGGGTCTGCATCTCCTTGTTTCATAGTTCTCATATTGGTACGAACAATTAATTTTCTACTTACAAGTCAATTGTATCAATAGATCTCAGTCAACATGTTCGTTAGTTTAGTTTTTCGCTAGCAATGTGATGGATGTCATGAAATATGAACAAATTAGCACCCATTCCGGTTCTTTGATTAGTATTAGCAATATTTAATTTGTAGTTCTTCCAGCCCCTGTATGAATCGCAATTCGTTCTTCAGATAAAAAGTATCATGAATGAAGGCATTGACAGCAGCAGCGACTGGCCATCAGCCAACGATATTAATGTGTTTCTATTAACTGGAATAGTTGAGGATAACGGACGTAGTTTTTCATGATGGCGGCTATGTGTCGCGGAATTACTGAGGACTAGTTTTGTTGTGTGGCAATAAGCCCCAGTGTTTTAAGGGCAGGAAAAATTAAATCCTCCTTTAGGATAAGTATAGTGGTAATAATAATGTCAGGTAAACAAAAAGTTGTAAACTACCAACTTATTGAGAAAGAAAGAAGAATCGTTTCAGGGAAAATATATATTAGGAGTTTTATGTGTTTTTAGATCAGTCTGTTACCACTAACCGAAACTGACCAAATATATATTTTTTTCGTTTTTCAATCATTTTAATGAAACACTTATTTGGTACTATTAGTACACATTTAACATTTCCTATTCATAACAGTTTTCGTATCTCAAACAGAAAGTTATATTTTGTATGTTGGATGTGTGTGTACGCTGCTAACTGCAGCATGTATTTTATGACATTGGCGCTTCTCAGTCTTGTTGTTTATCATAAGGTTGGATGAGTGCGCTTAGCTATATGTGTAAATTGCTTTTCTTATTTATTATTATATTTTTTACTTTTTTTTTTTTTATTTGATTATGCATATTGCTTTGCACGAAATATAGTTAAACCCATTTAATTGATAGGTAATGAAGATAATGGAGGATGGTTTCTTGTTGATTTGTTTGCTCTGTGTGCATGTCACTCCGTTTAATGTATACCTACCTACAAGTGGATAACTTTAATTGGCTTTCCCTATTGTTTTTTGTTTTTATGTAACATTATATGAATATTCTGTAAGCTGTTGTTATCCCGAATAAATAAAAATAAAATAAAATAAAATAAACCTTAAAGTGCCATAATATATTATAATTTAGGTACCTAATCTGAAAACATCAAATTATTAAAACAATAATGCTAATTGTCATAGCAACTTTAATTTGCAAATTTATCTAAAACATTATTGAAATAGTTTTTCATCAAAATATTATTTCTTCCTGAGACTCTACTTTCTTTGAATACTTTCCTGAATTAAAACAATTATGTATAATTTTCTTTTTATACATAATTGTTTAAATGTGTTTAATGTTTTCTCTATATTCAACAAAAAGTATTATTAAATAAGAACTGGCTTTAAAGTTAATATTAATCGACAAATTCTTTCTAACCCATTACCCTTAACAGGTTGCTTGCTAAGCAATACCAGCTTACTAATTTAATTTTCTATACATTTTTTCCCCGATACCCTATAAAATGGCCAATCAGGAGTCTTGTAACTCGTTAAAGCGACATTTCGCAATGATTTACTGACGGACGGCGCAGTGACAGATGGTCGGACGCTCGGCGCCACAGCTGGAAGACATCAGACACCACATTTCATTTCATGTTACAAAATTTGAAAAACTTAGGTACTGCAATTACTATCCAATTTAAAATCTATATACAGGGTGAAATTTTAACCACCTTCCAAATTTTAATATAACAATCTACGAGACAAAAAACTAATGATGTATTTTTTCTTTTGGTGTAGCCCAGTACAAATATGTAAAGATAAAGCACTTAGAAAATTTCCGCCAAAAAACTAAAATTTTTAATATGGCCTCCTAGCAACACTTTTTTTACGTGATGCGCATTTCATTCATTCATTATTATACTATTCATAAGTTTTTGATTTTCCTTTCATACCTTAACAGGCTTAGGACCGTAAAAATATAATCGGGTGTAAACTTAACCAACATTTTTTACTTCATAAATGAGCTCTAAATACCATACTGAAAACCTATAAAAAATTTTGAAGATGATGAAAAAGTCATTCTGTATATAAAAGAGAGTCGTTTTAGTTACACCACTTATAACTCGAGAAGGGCGGAACCGATTATTATGTGAATTTTTATGATTTTTGTGTTTTTGAATTTGTTTTCGTCGGGAATAGGACAATAAGTATTAAAAACGTTGGAAAGTCAAATATTGAAAAAAAAAATTGTTTCCAATCACGCCATATTTGATGACAATGACATTTGAGATTGAGACGTCAATTCAAATAATATTCAGAGGTGATACGAAGTTTGCGGGATCCACTAGTTAAATATAAAAATACATAGCTAACACCAAAATACATTTATACTACCATTTACTTGCCCTTGTTCTTGAAACACAATACTTACAATATCCGTTTGCAAAACCTTAGTTTTAAGACTTTTCCCGGTTTGTACATTTTTTTTTAACAAACTAAGTTTATTTATTTATTTATATGTACGGTATACCAACAGCAATAAGTCAAATCAAAGTTGTCAAAGTCTTTTACAACAGAAACGTTTAAATAATATATTTCAGTGTGATAAGTGAGTACGTAGTTTCGAACTCCTTCAGAGTTACAAAAACGTATGTTTTGGGGAAGTCACAAGACGAATTAATTTCATCCCTCCCAAAAGACAACAAGGCCACAGAATTTGAACCAAGGCTGCAATTCCACAAAAAAATAATGGCAGGTGCACAATCAAATACAGCTGGGTTAGGTACGAGAAAGAAGAAAGAAGAGATATAGGTAGTAAAAAACTTTCTACGACAAGATGTAAATGACAGTTACAAAGTGCACGCTATGAATTTATAAATGCTTAACGAGTGGATAACTATTGGTGAGTTTTGTATCCCGTTAGCTATAAAGTGGCGCACCTTTCTGTATGATTGGTCTCCTGTCTTATTAAAATTTTATCTAAATGCCTTCCAAAATGACCCTCCCTGACCAGAGTAACTTAGTAAGGTGGGGAAAAGCCTCTGAAAAATGTTGTTATACTTGTGGAGAGGCGATATGTACAGCAAAACACCTATTGGTGGGATGCAAGGTGCTCTTGAATAGGGGACACTACTCACATCGCCATGACAGAGTACTTACTACCTTACTAATCATACGTGAAGCTTTAAGATTATCAGTGGCTAGGGACCAAAAAGGATTAACCACAAACAAAAGACAAATTAACTTTATTAAAAAAGGCTCCACTGCAAACTCTAAGAACAAGCCTTACTCAATCCTGGGTACATCACCTGACTGGACTATTTTAATGGACACGTATGAAAAGCACTATAAAATCCCAGAGGATGTGTGTGTTTCATCATCCAGACCGAACATTTTTCTTTTTTCTAGCTAGAGCTACAAAACGGATTTTACTTGTAGAGCTTACCGTGCCGTGGGAAACTAACATACCTAAAGACCACGCAATGAAATAAAACAAATATTATGATTTCCTAAATGAATTAACGAAAAACAGTTATATAGTTAGTCTATATGCTGTAGAAGTAGGAGCGAGAGGTATACCAGCAAAATCTCTATAAACTGTTGCCAGAACAGCAGTAGTTCTATACTAGAGCGAGTGTCTTAAGCTGCATTAGCAGGTTTGTACCAGATTTGGCTGGGCAGGGGAGAAACACGAGTAGTGAAGGTGAGTGTTGATGTACGTCGGAAAGGGGCCCCTTAAACCTACACCCGTGTCACAAGTCCCGGGAGCTACTCGGAGTTTCTCTTTCTGCCACACGATGGACCCGGCACCCGCACGGTAAATCCATGGAACGCTAAGAAGTTTGTCTCTTGATTTGTCAGTTTTTAAATGTAATATTTTGTGATTGATTGTAAAAATCATTTTTCCTTACCTACTATTCAATCTATTCTAACGAAGCCGGGATCCGAAAAGGCTATAGTACCATAGACCTCATTAATACGCTGCGGCAAGTCATACAGAAGACCGAAGAGTATGACTTGCCACTTTGCTTAGCGTTCGTGGACTATGAGAAATCCTTTGATTTGATTGAGACCTGGGCAGTGCTGCAGTCTTTCCAAAGGTGCCAAATAGACTACAGGTACATCGAGGGGCTAAAGTGCTTATACCAAAACGCCACCATGTCAGTCCGATTACAGAACCAGAGCTCTAACCCGATCCAACTACAGCGAGGCGTGAGACAAAGAGACGCTATTTCTCCGAAACTGTTCACAGCTGCGTTGGAGGATATTTTCAAGCTTCTGGACTGAAAAGGACGCGGCATCAACATAAATGGCGCATACTTAACACACTTACGATTTGCCGATCATGTAGTTCTTATGGCTGAGACCTTGGAAAACCTGAACATTATGCTCGAAGATCTCGGTAATGCTTCTCAAAGAGTGGGTCTTATGATGAACATGGACAAGACGAAAATAATGTTAAATGCCCATGTTGCACCCGCTCCAGTTAACGTTGGAAACATTGCACTCGAAGTTGTTGACCACTATGTTTACCTGGGACAGATAGTCCAGTAAGGTAAGTCCAACTTCGAGAAAGAGATCTCTCGTCAAATCCAGCTCGGGAAGCTCCGGCATATATTCGCGTCCGAAATACCTCAGTGTCTCAAGACGAAAGTCTTTGACCAGTGTGTGTTGCCAGTAATGACCTATGGGAGTGAGACGTGGTCGTTTACTATGGGTCTCATAAAAAGGCTCAAGGTCACCCAGCGAGCAATGGAGAGAGCGATGCTTGGTATTTCCCTACTCGATCGAATCAGAAATGATGAGATCCGCAGGAGAACTAAAACAACCGACATCGCTCGAAGCATTGCATCGTTGAAGTGGCAGTGGGCGGAACACAGCGCGGAGAACCGATGGCCGTTGGGACGGAAAGGTTCTCGAATGGCGACCGCGTACCTACCGGACGACGTTCCGTGGGCAGGCCCCCTACAAGCTAGACCGGACGATCTGGTCAAGGTCGCGGGAAGCCGCTGGATGCGGATAGCACAGAACCGATCGTTGTGGAGATCCTTGCGGGAGGCCTATGCCCAGCAGTGGTCGTCGTTCGGCTGATATGATGATGATGATTCCAACCACAGATAATATAATACATTCCAACCAATGAAAATATTTACTTAGAAACTAAAAATTTTCTGACCAATCATTTTGTAGCAAAAAATACTGCTTACATGAAAGTTCTTGCGATAAAACACTCGTTTTGGATATTGTTATCATCTACCTAATAAATTGCTTAGATTTTCTCGGTAAAGAATTTATTTAGTCTTGATAAAACAGCTTAATTAAAACTGAATTAAGTCGTCGCAGTCGATATTGTAATTAATACAATATGTGCATTTAAACAAAATGATAGTGTTCTACTTTGTAGGTTTTTAACTGTACTATAAAATAATAATCAAATGTGATGTTGGTTTTCTTTGACCTATCCAGGGTTCCGTAAGCCCATTGCTTCTTAGAAGACCTATTGTCCTTGTTCGCTGACCCGTTAGTCTTTAGTGCTTAATTGATAGGTAATCGACTGTTGAAACCAGAAAAAATATAATTTGAAACGCGCCGCAAAGTCGTTAATATCAATAACTGTCTTGCTTTTTGTTTATTTAGGTCTTACTGGCCAATTATCGAATTCATACGATACCTGAACATAGGTAAGTATGGATAAAATATTACAGTGTGTATAAATGTTAAGGGAATTTAGAAATAGAAATGACGATGACAAGATTTATGTTTAGTTTCAACATTTAATTTACCTTTGCCATTAATATATTTTTGATCAGCTTTTTCCCATGGCTTCGTGTGTGTGGTTTGTAACAGTACCAACCTACTTATATCTTAACATATTTGTGTTTTATCTCTTTTAAACTATCGAAATACTCGTCCACTTAATACCAATTAATATTTACACAGACACATTCTGGCATATATGTACCTACTTTAACATCAAGTCACCACCTGCTGTACATTTTTCAACGATTAAGTTCCAACATATTATTATCTTAGTTAAAAAGTATGTGCTAAATAAATCTAAGACTGAAAGTAATGTAATGTTTTAAAAAACAAAATTTTGTGCATTCATTATTTACTAATGCCAACATCTCTAGTTAACTCCCACTGTTTGCTTCTCCTATCAGCCAAGATCAGTTGCTTTTAAGTATTTTTCAACATTATCAGAGTGCCTGCTGAAATTGCCCATCCTCCTCATCAAAGTTCTCACGGCCGTTTTTAAACCGCTCCGACCAAATTCAACACAAATGTATAACAAATTCTGAAGGACTTCCTAATGAATATCCGAATCCGAATACCTGTACTATGTACTGTAGAATCTGACTGAGATAAAAATTAATGACAGCATGTTGCTCTATTTTAATTATTTTGTTATTTTTCTATGTTCCGGTAAAAACAATGACGCGCCAAGGGTATGGAAGCAAAATATGACGTTCTATTTTCAAAAAACGAATAAAACAAAATATGTTAAAAACGGCCAGTTCCAATAATAAATTGCAAAATTAAACAAATTAGAGCTTTTATTTTTATCTGCCACTACAGTTGGTCATGGAATTATAAAATCTTGCAAAAATAATCTAAGTCCATTTTCATAATTTTATGTTATTCTAGAAACAATGGCATTAGATTTTGCGAAAATGGAACGATGAACGAAATTGAAAACAGCAATTGAATTATTGTTATTAGCGTTATAGAAACGTATTGACGTAGAGTTACACATGAATACACTTTTGGAGTCCTGTCAGTCAAACGTCAGCAGCGGATGCAAAATGGTTTTTGACGACATGTCTAGAAATCAATATGACAAATAACTATAGATCTTGTAAGTTTATTATATCAACTGCGATCTTATTATCTGATTATTATTAACTAGACTAGTTTGTGCATTTCCGCTTCTGGAGTTTGAGAAAAGAGTTCGCACTGTTTTTCCTGCCTCAGACATAATGAGACGCACGTAAGCATAAACCAAGTGGATTTATTTCCAAAAAAAAAAATTATTTGTACGTAGGAAGCCGCAGCCAGCTGCTAGCGTTTTTATAAATAATGAAACCTTTTTTTTCGGTTTAAACTCTTTTCAAGCATTGAAAAAGCTAAAGTTATAAATATTTTTCTTCTGGAAAATGTATTTTTTGTAATATGCACGATCAATAGAATTGCATGGTTTGTATTTTTGAATAATTTTAATAATTGGAAAATTTCTAAAACACCAATTATAGAAATTAAAATTAGGCTGTGATTCTAGTATGAGTTTTAAAAGTTAAAAGTTTGTCCTTTTTAATTTGGCACCAATTTGGTGGCTAATGTCGTGTGTTTAATGTTTTTTTTGGCGAACAGTTTCTATTATTTCTTGTTCCGGGTCTTTTACCCTAGTTATGAATTTTTCTTTCCATGTTTAACTAGGACTTTTAGACACCTTATCGAACCTGTCTCGGGAATAGTTAATTCCAATGTAAAATAAATTTTTGAGTCTAAATATTTCATTTCTACACCTTATTGAGTTCAGACGACGTCGATGCAGCAAGAAAACGCAAGCAAAGTCACAGGCACAGCGTAGTTATAACCGATAAAAATTATGAAGATAACAATGTAGCCCATTTAAAAGTAACTTACACGCAAGTCTGTGGCACAAACGTCGAGGCACTGTGACGTGGCCGTGACGGATCCGATACGATATCACTCTACTGTTTCATTGGTTGCCTTCAATCAAATAATTGGCACAAATCTAGAATCGTCACGCTCGATCGATTCGGTCAGGCATCGATTTATTAACTGAATAATATAATGAAAATGGCTGCCTCGTGGAGTAATTTTTGTGTGAGCAAAATTACGCCTCTAGATTTATAAATTGCTCGTGACGTGGTTAGTAAAAATAATTTATTGAGTAACAACTCCTTTTAATTCTGACTTAAATTTGGTTAAAAATATAAACCTTTAGCTGTTGCTTGCGCCTCCATACGCGTTGAATTTCCAATTTAAAACTGTGTATTATAAATATTTTACTTTTCCCGGGATAAAAAGTAACTTGTATGTTATTCCAGCCAGTAAACTAGCACCGTGCCAAATTTCATTTACCCGTCAGCATCATCTTTTTCCTTTCCTTGGGTGGCGTAAGGAGCAGCTATAGGAGTACACCCAGAAGAAGACAGAGCAGTAGCCAGTGCCGGATTAACCATAGAAGCTGAAAAAGCTGAAGCTTAGGGCGGCATAATTAGGGGGCGGCAAAATGGGCCCAAAAAAAATTATAAGTAGTGCAATTAAAACAAAGCTTTGTTTTTCTTAGCTAAAAATGTACGGAAAAAGTTGTAAAAAAAGGAACTAAAGGTATTATGAACAGTATATCTAATTTTAGAGGTCAGTAGGTGCGGCAAAAATTAATAGCTTTGGGGCGGCAAATGTGTGAATTGGGGCGGCAAATGTGTAAATTCAGCATTGGCAGTAGCGTCTTCTCTCCACTCAGACTGCGATGCCAAGCGTGCATGGCGAGTATACCAAAATCCTCCTTTGCCTCCGGCCTATGTCCAGCGGTAAAAAGGTATAATGGTCAAGACTGGTGATGATGATGACAAAGATAGAAATAATAGTTTTAGACGTTAAGAATTACCATTCTTAGATAGGCAATCACTAATCACCTATAGATTTCAGTGGGCTAAACGCAAGTTTTATTCGATCATATTCATCGAACGCGTAAACCTGAATTTGTAAATAGCACTTAACTTGTTTTGGGAAGTTGTCTCTAGATGGCGCTGCATCAGTGTTTTACAAATTATCGTTTACGTGTACGATGAGTTTGATAGAGTAAAACTTGCATTAAAAACTTAAGTGGAGCATCAGTTTTGATGACGTACATTTACATGCCATTGAAGCGTTACAATCGATAAACCTGCTTAAACTTTTTTTTGTTAATGTTTTATATATTTACTCAGAGGAGACACCCAGACCAGTACAAACAGATGTTCATGCACACAAATATTACTCGTATTTTGTACTGTGCAGGGATCGAACCTGAGTTTTTGAAAGATTTGAGAGATATTTGAAAACAACATTTAAGTGATTTGAGCGCTGTATCCGTGCTATTAGGCTCTACTGTCACGCGGTCTAAGCTTTAATCTTTATATTTGCTTTATTAAACGTTGCAAAGTTAGTTAAGCATTGCAATAACGTGATGTTAGCTCTGTATTGGCAGTGATGTGAGCGGTATTTGAGTGTTGTGACAGCGAGATTTGAGCAAATTTGTTACGTCGTCGTTTGCGTGATTTAAGCAGTGCGTCTGCTTGATTTCAGTTTTTAAGTTGTTTATCCATGTGATTGTTGCATGTGCGTGGTTTGAGTTTTGCATCTGCGAGATTAAAGCGGTGCGAGTTTCGAGTGTTGATTTAGCGGGATTTTAGCTGTGCATCCTTGAGATTAAAGTGTTGCATCCGTCATTTCTTGTAATTTAAATGATGTACTTATTTGCTTTATTTAGGAGCTACATCCGCCCTATTAGAGCGATTCGGTTTGATGTGAACAACACGGAAAACATGATTCCATTTTTTATGACCATAACGTAGGTACACAACGAGTGTTTAGCAAGATTACATTTTATTCATGGTTGGAAGTAAGTATTACATTTAAATTTTCTTGCTAATATTACTGTAGCACTGCACTGCACCTACGTCAGGCCACACTTAATGTTTTAATCAAACCGCTATATAGCAGTGATTACGAACGCAATTAAATATTAAGTGATAATTCTTTTACGCAACCGAAGTTGATTTTATAATAAAATTTATTTCTGCGTGAAATTCATTAGGTTTGTAATTTTTTACGGTTAAATAATTTAGCTAAGTTTAAGCATACAAATGTTTAGTATGCAGATTATATTATTTTAAATTATTTTATTAATAATTTGCTTTTTAACTATCAGTCAATGCCGTTGCGCCTGTGCTAGCCAGCTCAGCTATTCTTGAGCATCAAATGTCAGCAATTATGTGTTTATTTATGGCTTCAACTTGCTGCAGCTTGCTATGAAAGTTTTCTACATCTTTGATGGACAAAATGTGACCTATCGTCCTAAATATCACTTAAACAATAATGTCTTTTAAACTATGACGATTAGGTTTAGTTATCAGTAGTCGAAAATTCCACTTGCTGAAGGACCTAGTGGCAAAGAGTACCTTAGGACCACTAAAGAAGTACTGCTACAAAAATAAGAGAAACAGTGTCTTCTTCCCACCGATTCCCAAACTGTGATGTCCAAGCTAACTTGCCTGACCAAGAAGAGCAGTAAACTGGTGTAAAGGAGGCCAAGTCCCATGGCTTTCATGGTTTACTTGGTTTGCCTGTTATGTAATAGTGACAGTAGAATTTTTTTTTGCCACTTTATAAACAGCAGAAATAAATTAAAACACCAAAATACATATGATACTCGTTATGGAAAATCTTTACAAGTTCCAGGCCAGGGTTCCAAGTCGTTGTGGCTTCTTGGAAAGAAATAGTTTCTTCTTTAAGAAAGAGATAACCAAACAAAGCAAAGGAGTGGATGAAAAGAGGAACAAAGAGAAGGGGGACAAGGAAGTTGCATCACCATCATTAGTCTTCATCAGCTCATCATCTGCTAGACAATGGAATCTTCAATGGATTGATAAAATTTTCACACTTGAGAGGCGGGTCTGCTGTTTGACAAAACTTGTTTCCAGTTTTTAGATACTATTCGCTACTCAACTAAGATGTTTGCTAAGATCAAATATGCTTTACTTCTGTAGAGAGGTCGTGGAAACGATTTGCGACTACAAACGTGCACGACAGCTCCCAATCCCAACAATGTAATTTGAAGATACAAAATTAAATTCGACTTTATTAGTATGATTCTAAGAAATTGTATGACGTAACTATCGCGTCACAAATCGATTCTCCATATCATCCATTTACTATATGAATAACAAATATTAAAATGCGTCGCTTGTGTTTAATTTGAAATGAAAATATGTATTGTAATACATTAGCTAAAGCCATAAAACATGTTTTATTCGACATCAAATTATATACAGGTGAACTACAAATTGCAATCTTTTATCGAAAATCTATCGTCGACTCTAACTAACCATGTTTAATTTTCTTTTTTGTTATTGCAACACATTCAATATTTACGAGTACACTGTGTTCATAGAAAACTTACACATTGATTCTCATGTTAATTATTAGCTACTTGCTTAGATAATATTTTTGTGATGGTAAAGTGTTAAAAAAAACGATTTTAAATTGTCTTATTTCGGACCACAGCGGATCAGAAGCATCGTTCGAGCACCATTATGTCTCTAACAAAGTAGATTCTGTGTATAGGCAATTCACTTTTAATAAAATAGAAAAGTTTAAGGAAAAAATTAAAGAGGGTGTGAATTTGCTAAAGCCTAATGATCAGAATGTTGATGAATTATATGAGAATCTTTTTGGTTTAGTTAAAAAGGAATTTGATAAACATTTTAAACAGAAAAAAGTAAAAATAAACAAACAGAAGTGTAAGTTTAATGAATGGGCTACACCTGGTATTTATAAAAGCAGAAAAACATTATATGATTTATATAGTTTAAAGGCAGATTCTCAAAACCTACATATTATAGAACATGTTAAAAAATACTCTAAATTTTTTAAATTAGTATGTGCCAAAGCGAAGTCAATATATCTTTATAATTTAATTTCGGCTTCCAAAAATAAGGCAAAAACCACTTGGAATATTATTAATTAAGAGACATGTAGAGTAAAACCAAATAATCCTACTTACTCTCTCAAGTTAGTGGATAAGCTAATAAACACGAACACAGAGGTTGCAAACACATTTGAGACATTTTTTTCGAATATAGCTCCCTCTACTACTGAAGGGCTAGCTTCTTCTGCTGATCTAGCTGAATCCCTGCTCAAGTCTGTTGTCGAAGAGTGCAATTCTTCATTTAATTTTAGACATATAAACCCTGATATAATTACAAAAACTTTTAGAGAATTTAATATGAAAAAAACAGAGGAACTTTGGGGAATTTCTGTTAATATTATCAATAAAATCATAAGTTCATTAGCCCCTCAACTCGCTATTATTTTTAACAAATGTATTGATGATAGGCAGTTTCCAACTTTAATGAAGTTTAGCGAAATCATTCCTTTGTTTAAGTCTGGCGAAAAATGTGACCCCTCCAATTTTCGACCTATATCTATATTGCCAGGGCTAAGTAAAATTTTTGAGAAAATAATGTTTAATCAGCTTTTATCTCACTTTAGTGTAAATAAATTATTAAATAGCAACCAATATGGCTTCAGAAAAGGTACTACCGATGCTGGAGTTGCTCTCCTACAACATGTGTTTAAGGCTTGGGAGAGTAAGCTAGATGCCTTAGGTGTATTTTGTGACCTTTCAAAGGCCTTCGATTGTGTAGACCATGAAATATTACTTAAAAAACTTAAACATTATGGTGCATCGAATGATTCCTTGGATCTAATAAGTTCTTACCTTAAAGGCAGAATACAAAAGATTTGCATAAATAGAGCTGAGTCTTCAGGGTCGGCCCTTGTTATGGGTGTCCCACAGGGATCAGTATTAGGACCCCTGCTATTTTTAGTTTATATAAATGACCTTCCCTGTTACTTACATAATCTTTGTGAGATGGTATTGTTTGCAGATGATAAATCAATGATTTTTAAAACCAAGAGGGGCAAATCTCTATTTGACGATGTTAACAATACCCTCTCTAAATTATTGCATTGGTTTACAACAAATAATCTCTAACTAAATGCAAATAAAACAAAATGTGTTAAATTTACGATGCCAAACGTAAGGTTAGCTGCCCCTCATATAATTGTTAAAGATGAACCACTAAACTCTGTAGATTTTACTACTTTTTTGGGTATAACTGTAGACTCTCATTTGCAATGGGGTGCTCATATTAGGGGGCTGTCTGAAAGACTTAGTTCTGCTGCTTATGCTGTGAGAAAGATAAGGCAATTGACTGATGTTGGAACGGCAAGATTAGTATATTTTAGCTACTTTCATAGCATAATGTCATACGGAATTCTGTTGTGGGGTTCAGCGGCAGATATTGAGTCAATTTTTATATTGCAAAAACGTGCTGTACGGGCTATTTACGGCTTTCGACCCTGAGACTCGCTGAAAGAGCTCTTCAAAGAGATTAATATACTTACAGTGTCTTCTCAATATATTCTCGAGAATATTATTTACGTTCGTAGGAACATACATTTATTTCTTAAGAAAAGTAACGTACACAATTTTAATACGAGAAATAAAGATAAACTCGCCGTTCCAGGCTTCAGACTGCGAAAAGTAGGAAAATCGTTTATGGGAAATTGTATCCGTATTTTCAACAAATTACCAAAGGATATTGCTGAACTCCCTGTACATAAACTTAAATCGTATGTTAAAGTTATTTTAATAAAAAAAGGGCTATTACACTGTTAATGATTATTTAAATGATAGAAATGTATGGCATTAAGTTGTCCCAGCTCGTACTTGCTTAAACCTTGTAAAAATTACCTTACCTTGTAAAAATTTATTTAAAAAGAGGCTGACAATAGTGACCGAGTTTCTTGCGCTGCTTCTTCTCGGCACTAGCCCAGACTTGTCCTGAAGCAGTGGTAGGTTTAAATATTGGGACGTGGAAAAGCGCCTCCTGGGGCCTATTTGCAGAAATAAAACTGATTTTAACTGATTTTACATACTAAGAAATTTTAATCAACATCATCATACAGCCTACATTAGTTGGGCAAAGTAACGTAACGACGTGTAAGACTAAAGTCGTAGAGCTATTCTTTGAATGTGCCGCACCACACGACACTAAAAAAAATTAAAAAAAGTCCTCTATTAGGAATAACTGCTATTGTAAGTTTTTAAATTTCGGACCATAATATTGACGATCTTCGTGGCGGAGTGGCGTACACACCGGTTTTCAAGGTGTCGCCTGCTCCGAGGTCCCGGACCCACTTTTTACTACATTGACCCAATGTAGTAAAAAAAGTGTTTTTCTACATTTTCTCGGGTCTGGGTGTTTGTGGTACCTTCGTTGTTTCTGGTTTCCAAAATACGAATGCTTTAAATAGTTATTCAAATTGGGATCAGAACAATGTATGTGATGTTGTCCACATTTATTGATTTTTCATTGTTTATTATGGTCTGAATTCATAATAATATGGTTTAAAGTACTTAACTACTGTAAGTGTATTAAAATCCAAGTGTGTAGCTTTAGGTCCCTTTGTAACAAAAACAAAACAAATCATGTTGGTAATGGTGGTAAGGTGGTCTGAGATCACTATTTGCGATAAAACCGCCTTATTGTACTTGTTTACTGTTCTTATTTTATTTTAACCTGTTGTGCAGTAAAAATGTATTGTATTATATTGTATTGTAAGGTGTATTAAATTACTTACCAGCTTGATAAGTTTATATATATTTTTTTTTTTATTTGATTTTAACAATTAATGGTTTGTTAATAAAATAGTGCCAACACAACACACAAACTTTAGAAAATCTTATTTTACAATAATGCACAGTTGTTACTTCGCATCACTTATTTTACGAGAGCTGTGTCTTTATCGGTAGATCAAAGTCCATTCCTTTCTTATTCCTACAGGATGACATTTTCATCATTTTCATTTTTTTTTGTAGGCGTTCAGTATCGTATTTTGACGTAAATAATGTAAATCGAGTTTTCACCTGAAAATATTATTCGCTACATAGTTTTCAATTTTTACGGTCCTAAGCCTGTTAAGGTATGAAGGGAAAAACAAAAACTTATAATTAGTATCGAAATGTATGAATGAGATGCGCATCGCGTAAAAAAGTGATGCCAATGAATACCAAAAGAAAATATACGTCATTTGTTTTTTGTCTCGTAGATTGTTATACTGGGTGAAATATTAACCACTTTCCAAAAATTTTATAGGCGTTCAGTATCGTATTTAGAGCCCATTTATGAAGTAAAAAATTTAAATCAAGTTTTCACCCGAAAATAGTTTTAAATTTTTACGTTTTTAGGCCTGTTAAGGTAAAAAGAGAAATCAAAAACTTATGAATAGTATCGTAATGAATGAATAAGATGCGCATCGCGTAAAAAAAGTGTTGCTAGGGGGCCGTATCAAAAATTTTAGATTTTTCGCGAACATTTTCTAAGTGCTTTATCTTGACATTTTTGTACTGGGCTATACAAAAAAAAAATACGTCATTTGTTTTTTGTCTCGTAGATTGATATATTAAAATTTGGAATGTGGTTAAAATTTCATCCTGTATTAACATTTGGAAGGTGGTTAAAATTTCATCCGGTATAAAACAGCAATGAAATCGCTGAAATATTTTGTTGCTTTTCAAGGAATAAATTTATATGGAATGCAAAGAAATAATGGTGTTCTTATTAACGGATGAGCTCTGAAATAAGTGATATGTAGTAACAAGCAAGTATGCATTATCGTTAAATAAAATCACAGTTTGGCAATTGAAGAAAATTAGACGTACCTCGTCTTTTTCTGACAGTATTCTCTTTTCTGACTTAGTCGCCTCTCATTACAACCTACTCTGTACAACTCTGGACCTTATGAAAAATATCTTAGCGACATCTGTTTTGTAACCATATGTCATTAAGTTAAAACCGATAAACCTATATAATCAATCAATCCACTAGGTGGCGACACATCGTTTATCAAAACAATAATTAACAACTCCCTAGAAACGTAAGAACCGTAAAAATAGATGTTTCTGTAAAAACTAGCGTTAACCAACGTTAATTAAAATCGCTAATTGGGTTAATGGTAAGGTTAACCACGGACCATACAGCTGTAACTTTGCTAAATGGGAAAAAACCTGTCGATATATTGAAAAATAGAATCACCCCTACGCTAGTACAATACATGATGATTTCTATAATCGTTAACGCTTGTAGAAACATTTTAGGAGTCGTTAAAAATAGAAAATAGGTATGAAATAAGGTGATGTAAGTAATCAACAAAAATTCATAGAGTCAGGCGTTACTTTGCGGAAATCCATAGCTAAATATGAATTATTTTGCTAATGTTTTCCGCTCATTAAGACGGGCATAGGTACAGACCTACACCATCTACCCGTACCTACAGCTTCGACGAGCGCACAGATGCCTTACTCTGCAACACGAAGCTCGTATTTACGGATATATCTGACTCTTTCAGATACTTTTCGACATTGGTATGAGTGATAGAGACAGATAGATTCGAATATACGGACATTGTGTTGCGGAGTAAGGCCTCATGACATTACTACCATAAAATGTGTCAAAATATACAATTGCGATTCTATTGAGCCATTTGTAAATTAGCGGAATTGGGGCCCTGGTCTCCGTCGTGACTTGTTTTAACGACTTCAACCTTACGACAGAAGCCGGGACCAACAGATAAACGCCCTCCAGGCCCAAGCCAATTTAGAAAAGGTCGTTTCCTAGATTGACCCGTTCGGGATTGAACCTGGGACCCTTACGTAGTAGGCGAATCACCGCGACATTACAGCAAGGTCCACAAACACCCAACCCTATACAACATAGAATGTGGTTTTCTACGTAACTATAGTCCTTAAAATATATAGCTTGTTTAGAATAACAGTTCTCACTGAAAGAGACGACGTAACTTTGTGGTTGTACCAGCGTGCAGCGTCACACAAGTGAAACACATTTACAAACGAAAAAATATTGGTAACTGGCATGTTAAGAATATATTTTTATACATAGCTCTGTACATACTAATCAATTTAATTATATTAAATAGATATTTAAAGTTAGACACATTAAAATAATTCAGTCACAAAAATTACACCTAACTTTAAAAGACGTCTTTACAAGGTTACGTCATTTTTTTTGTTGTTGTTCATTTAAAAAGAAAGGAAATTAAAAAGCGTTTTTGTCTGGCTATTTGATACGTTAGTAGGTATCTACTCTTGACCGTGAATAACATGCGGCCAGCCTAGTCGGAGCGGTCGTAATCTGACCTTCGTAACCCTTAGACAGAGTACCAGACCATATTCGTTTCTCGACACATAGTCAGTGTAAACTAAATGTTCAGGTACCATCTATTAAGTTTAAAATAAAAAATCCCCAAACCCTTTTCTTCCAAAAATTACATACATTTAATGTATGAAATAACCCACCAAAATCGGTACCAACAAAGAAATTACCAACAATCATTAAGAAAATAACAAAATGATTAATTTATACTCTTCGTCAGTTTTATTTTTAGAAGTTAAGTAAGTACTACGTAGACAGAAATACAATGGTTCTTTAACCTCTCCTACAATCAAGGCATTTCCTACTAGAACGTTAAGTTATAGCCCATTATCACGGAATTTGTTAGATAAAAAAACTGTTTTGCATACAAAGACTGCTTAACCTATGACAGTTTAAAAAATAATGTAGTAGACAATTAGGTCTTTTATTATTGTCGTGACTTGGTACAAATGAGTATAGTAATTAGCCTACATTTGCATTGAATTGCCGCAAAGTTCCCGATAGAAAATAAAAACCTTTTTCGGATATTACTTAGGTAATGTTAGGAAAACCCTATACATCTTTACATCCCATTTCTACCAGAGCATCTAAAGGCAACACACAAAGTCATAAGACTATAAATTCTTGTACGGACTAACTGTTCTAATGTAGATAGAGTATAGTTCTAATTAGATAAACACTGCAGATGGAAAGAGCACATAGACACTCTCTGTTTCAAATTTAACAAATTTGTGTTTGCGCTGAGGAGAATTAAAAATGTCGCGTCATTTCAAGTAGCTTTACAAGCTTCCTATGGGTATGTTTCTTCGCTACTGCGTTATGGTGTTGTTATTTGGGGTAACAGTGTAGATTTTAAAGGGCTTTTAGGGCACAAAAAGATGTATTCGCGCCTTGTGTGGAATTAAAGAGGAAGAATCTTGTAAGCCCCCTGTTCTTTAAACACAGAATATATACTTTCACTACCATGTATCTACATTTACAAGAATCATGTTTACTTGTAAAAAAGCACCCCGAATATTTTCAAAAATGTGGCAGTTTGAGATCAAATATACGAGATTCGAGAAAGAATAAATTGGCAATACCAATGTGTCACTTAAAATTTTTCCAAAAAATCGCCTATTATATGGCTATCAAAGTATTTAATAAACTACCGTCGGACATTACTGATCAGCCACTAGACAAAAACAAATTAAAAAAAGACGTGTGGCACTAGCATTTTTTATCAACTTATGCAAATGCCACCTAAAGGCGGGTTGCTGAACTAGAGACAAGCGTGATATTTCAAAAAGTCATTAAAAGTTCTGCTATTCATCGATAGATGGAAAAACTAAAAAGTATCACCGCTGCTGTGCCGGTCGGAGTGGGGGGTGTTACGTTATTTTCGTTACGGAATTTCTGGATTCGGTCTCCACGCTCAAGGCCCGCGATAGAAGCTATGCAATAGCTTAAAATAAATTATTCCTATGACTCTTATTGCACAATTTCTGTACTATTGACGAATATATGAATAAATAATTAAGTTAAGTTATTAATTTAATTTATAATAGCAATATTTTAATTTTGAATAACGATGGACATAGTAATTTTGCTAATTATTTTTTTTATAAAAATAATAATGTAATTTTGAAATCAATAGAGATTGTATTATAATCCAGCGGCATATGGTATTTACTGGGTGTATATTTACTTATAATTTACTTTTAAAGAATTTGTAAATTTAAATATTCGAATTTATATACTGCTCGTAGAATGACGATGATTTGATTATATTTTTTTTTGTTTGAGCATGTGTTAACATTATTGAAGTAATTTTATTAGTTTACTGACATATGAATGTATTGTTACTTTCATGATAATTAATTATATAAAATAACCTGTATATAAATTTACATGCCTACAAAATAAGGCAGAACCTTGTTGAATCTAGAACCCTTTGTTTTCCATCTCAATATACCACAGAACGTTGTGCAAATAAATGTTTGACTTTGACTTTGACTTTGTAGGTTGGCGTACTAATGCACTAAAGGGCCTTGGACCGCCAGGGTCCGAGTAAAAAATATTGAAGTAATATAAGTATTACTAATAAGCTACGACAGTGATACATTATTTATTACTTCTTACGCAAACTATTTACCGGGAAGAGGTCATAAACCTATGGGTACTGATTTTATTAATGTCTATTAACTTTTGTAAAATACCGAGAGAAATGAAAATTGATAAGAATTGATAAAGAAGCCAAAAAAGAAGAAGACAATTCAGATCAATTTAGTATAGTTCGAAAGACCTAATATAAGGACAGAGGACTCTAAAGCGACATAACCGGGAACGACAAGTGACTTGAAGCACGATATAAAATATCCGCAAAATATAGCGATGCCGACAAAGCCTTCTGGATTACTAAACAAGTTGACAGGTTACATCACTTTCAAAACGGATAACTATTGGAGAAGATGCCTATATGCGAAGGTTCTTAATTGACAACCAGGTGGCTACTGGAAGATGCAGCGGGGAAGTCATATTATCACACCCACTTTAACTAGACTTTGTTGGTCTAACAAATGAGAAACCTGGTAAACCTAGGTGAACTAATGACCTGGTAGAATTTTCCAAAGACCGGATGCAAAAATTCAAAGTTACTTGTTCATTAGCATTATATGAAGCTTTTTTAAGGCTATCATTAAACAATAACGGCTTACAAAGGTGGTGACGTTTTGTGAGCAGCTTGACGAAATTTATTTTGGCTTACCAGGACAGAATATTTAGTATTAATTTCGACCATCACGACCAAATTAATTGCAAATTGATGGTTATTAAAATGAAAATAACAATCATTATGTTAAACATTCTATTTTTTTAAATATATATAAGTAAATATATGATATGTACGAGTACAAAACGTATGGTTATGTGTATTGCCAATTTTGTAACTACAAGGTACCTATTGAGTAAAACAGTCTACGAATCGAACTGTACCACTTTTCATAAATTTTTATTCGATTACAAAAAATTTAAAAATATGCAAATATTTTGCTAAATTATATATAATACGAGTATAATTGTACTAAATGTTAGTGTGATAAAAGAGAGTCGAGTCATACAAATATATTTTACTGGATAATGTATAAGCAGATTTTCTTATGAGAATATTCCCTAATTATCAAGATTCTATTGCTCTTTAAAGATACCCTTTTTCTAATCGTGCGTTTGCGTGAGATGAGAACAGAAAAATTAAAACAAAAATTATTTGTAATTTATATTCCTATAGGAAAAATATTTCGTAATATGCGGGTAATTGTTTATTATACAATAAGGTACACTGACTTACCAAGAGGAAAACATTGAAGTTGTTAAAATTAAAACATAAACGAATAAACTTTCAGTTTTAACTTCCTTCTGATTGATACAAACATGACGGTCGTCGTACAAATCTATGTACGTTTAATAACCTATGACGTCGACAAATTTATATATATATTTTTTAACGTTTTACTGAAAATAATAGTAATCATTTTTTTTTCAATTTACGAAGTAAGAGGAGGTTCCCAATCCGACGTGTCTATAATGTATCGTCATGCATAACTTTTTCAATATTTATGAAAATCTAATTCTTAAGAATAAAATTATAGAGTTAACAGCTTAAAAATAAACAAATAAAACTTCCTTACAGAAGTAAAACCGGCTAAATACCTACACGAAATAAGCAACTAATTTTCGTCGGTGTTAAAGAAGAAATCACCGACAGTCATCAGCACTCATCGTCATTGCATGCACCGGAACAAAATTTGCTACTTGGTTAGTGATTTTCGTCATATTTTATATTTGTTAAGATTTTTTTATTAATATTCAATTATGACTTTTATAGTTGGGACTTGTAAAGCCTATCCCAACTTCTTGTCATAAATTTATAGAATTATCAAAATAAACTTCTTGATTTTGAACTCTACGGGCGGCTACGGGTCTGTACTATTAAAATGTAAAAAATACTCACTGTTCGGAGATCCACCCCTGAACATGGGGTTTGGTGCCATCCAGGGAAATGCGCCGAACGGCCACGCCGGTGGTGGCGCGTGCCCTTGATACAACCGTGGTAACATTGGCTGAGGCACCACCACCCCGCTTCTACTTTCAACCTCTTCAGGCTCTCTATCATCCCTTTCATCGACATTCGATTCGACATCTTCAATATCCACATCACTATCGTCAGAATCGGGCGCTGCATCCGTGCTCTCAGCGTCATTGCTCGCCACATCGGTTGTATCTTTTACTGGTGCGTCAGTTTTTCCTCCAAGAAGAGAGTCCACGCTAAAGGATATCCGGCCCTTCCCGCCACTGTCGGCGGTTTCGGCCCGCTCGCATTCGAGCGACGTCTTCATTTCATCTGCTCTGCATTTCAAATGTTCAAATCCGCACTCTATTTTACAGGTTCGATTTCTATTATAACGTCATCGCTGTTTTCTTTTAATTTGTTATGTAGTTTACCAAGGATGTTTTCTTTTTTGTGATATATGTATTTGTTTCTATACCGTCATTTTCCTTATATTTATTTTATTTTTTAATTGGTTTGTTAGCGTTCCAAAAAATTTTCACAGTCAAACTTTTTTAGCAATGTCCGAATAGCACTGCAGATTTGCGCACTTAGCCAAATTTCGAAACTAGCTATTAAGTCGTCGGCATACCCATTAGCGTTAGTTGTGTTAATTTGCGCGCTACTAATCAAATTACACTCACGCAGTGTTCCAAGTCAATACACCTACAGTCACAGATTAGCACAATTCGCAACACAGTTTGTATAGTTTCAAATTCAAAATGGGTTCGCGAGTCGCGATTGCGTTCGGAAACGTTGTCCCGCGTGAGTTTCGCGTGAAAATCGCGCCAGCATTGGGGCGACCGCGGCTCGTCCCGCCTCTCCTCTCCGACAGAGACGCAGCTACCGACCGAGGAATTTTAATAAGCGGCGCGGAGAGAGCGAGACGGCGATACAATCCGACATGTGTGTAAACGCGATATTGAGTGGGCGGGGTCCGTCGCGCTCAAATTAATAGTCTCTGTGGAATACGCCTTATACCGTGCTCCACACCAATTTTACTTAGATTCTTATTCTGTTCGTAATAAGGTTTTGAATTCAGTAGTCGTATTGGTGATAAAATGACGTATCAAAGCTAAGGTTGTCAGATTGCAGTGGCTATTGTGTTGAATGAAAAAGGAGTAAATAGACTGGTGCTGTAGGCGGGCGTAGAAGGGACTTTACGATTTAATTATTCGCGAATGCGAAGGCATTTTGTAGCGAGCTAATGTCTCATTGTCTCATTAATATATCTCGGGCGTGCCGGCCATGTTTGATTTGTTTGACGGGTAGGTGAGAACGATTTCTGAACGTGTGTTTTGACAGTTTGGAGAGTGGTATGCGTTTGGCGGTTGCATTGGAATGAATTCATTTGAATTTGGATTTCGTACTGGCTGATAGATTTCTGGTGGTAGGAAATGGTTTTATTGATTGGTTGTCTGTCTGTCCTTGATTTAGTAAGGTTTGGATTGGAAATTTCGTAGTTTTCAATATTTTCGAAGGGATTAATAATAGGGATTGATGATGCTCTACATACCTAGTTGCGCATGAAATTGTAATTACTGGACGTTTTTTTATTGTATCTGACTGATCTGCAGAGAAATGTATTAATAATTTGAGAAAATAATCTTAAGCTTACATGATTCACTTGTATTTTATAGTAATCACCACATTTCACAATAAATGTTAACACAGTATTTTAAATGTAGGTAGGTACAGTCAAAATAATGGAGTTCTTGATGCGGACAATTAGCTCAATTGGCTAGTAAATTATGACTTTATTAGTTATTTAATATTGTACTAGTATTTATTGAATAAAATTTAAAGTATTCCTTATTGACAGTTTATTTTTTTAATAAAAGACTATGTCTTTGAAAAATCTAAGTCTCTTACTGTTACTCAGCACACCTGCCTTTTTATATATTGAATCATCTTCCTTATCTTAAAAATCTTCAAATAGGATCAAAACAATTTCAAAACTCGTAAAAAATAGATCTGCTTGTTAGCAAACGTTAGACATAAAGTCAACAGGATCAAATCGAGTCATTAGCGTCATGTCACTTAGCGCCGAGTTAATCGCATTAACTTCGTATCTCCCATCTCTTTGTGCATCGTTCGGGACTTCCCTATCATGACCATCTTACTCTCCAAAAGCAACTTTATTGTGATATAATTAGAACAGAAAATCATTTGACCAAGATGCGGCATCGGCGAAATTGATGTCAATTCGCAAATATTAACAAAGGACCATCCTTACCCCAAATTTCGCGCGAGCAATTTTGACTGTTATCGCTATGAGATAAGGTTTTAGTGTCTTTTTTAGAGGGTGTATGCACGTCCCCTAGCCAATTAATGTAATTTAATCGCACAGTGGGATTACGGCGGCTTAATTGAAAGAGTGTAATGACGATGTTGTGTGCCAGGGCTTATACGGACGGTTTCTGAGATTTTAGCAAACATTGGTGTTGTTGATTCAGTGGGAAAAGGCTGAGTTTTCGCTATGAGGTTTTTGGACATTTGGGTAGTTTTAGATACTTAGATCATCATTATTTATCCACTTCTGGACATTTTTGATGAAAACTATTGAGCAGATGTTTGGCATTTATTTTTTATGCGCTACCAGCAAGTACCTATTCATTAAAGCATCGCTGCAACTTTTTAAACTTGTAAGGTATAATATGCAGTTATGCTGCGTTACTATATTCACGTTTAATTAGATATTGATATCAATGTTAACTTTTTATTAAATTATAGCTCTAGTTTTACTTTTTAATTCTACTTACATTACTGAACGCTAAACAACAGTCGGTTGGTAGCAAATAATTACACGACGTATCATAGTTGTCATCCTAAACAAAACAGTCGTAGATCGTAATACATTCACATAATAGGTATACTACATTTATGTAACTGCTACATCCGATTACCTATCCGTTTCCACAATGACACTTATTTCAAAAGAAAGATTTAACATTACGCATTTTTTTAATTAAGGGTGCCTCCTGACATCTGCATAAAATAAATCCGTCTGGAAGATCCTCTGGATCCTTGGGGCAATAAAGGCCATACGACCCCAGTAGAGGGCTCGTAAGGAATGAGCTTAACTAAATTTATACCGAAATAATACGCGAAAGGGCAATCTTTTTAAATAACGACTTTCATATTCTCGAGTGGCGCGGACAATTTAGCCGAGATGGAGGTTTTTGGTTCCGTGTTTGAAACTGTACCAAAAGATCGTTTGAGGGTAAACTCTAATACTTATTTACTTTCATTATTGTTTTGTTTATTTTCGGCCAGTTAATTTTATTATGACAACATCTTTTTTCGCTAATCTTCAATTTTATAAATTTTATTTTAGGAATATGAAATGTGATGCAAGTACCTACATATTGATTAATTATTTTATTAAAATGCGGATACGTTGTTAGTATACGGTATTCGCATTTTTAATGTTAACTATCAAACTTTCTTATTATAACCAACAAAACCAGGATAGGCATAGGCCTATCTAAATCTATCCTTAGGGGATAGCCCCGAACACAACACACAATTATTTTCAGTGGAATATTGTTTTCAATTTCAGTCAGTCACCTCATTAATGTTTTCAAAACTAAGGAATGATTCAAACATTTTAACTTAAGATAATTTACGAAAAAACTCAAATAGAACCTCCATGTTTTCATGAGAAATTCGCACTTGCCCAATTTGATTTTTTTATTAAAAGTGGGGACGAACGATAGTGAGCGGGGGTGGACGCGAGCGGCCATTACTCCCCGCGAAATGAGTTTTCAGTTGGCGGGACATTTTTCTTTTTCGCTTGACATAGGATGTTGTTTGAAAGTAGTAAGCCTAATGGAGAACTGTGGGATATGATTGTATACCTAAGTTAAAACATTCGCTATGATTCTAAATTGCTATTATTTTTGAGAGAGCTTGTAACATAAGTCGCGACTGCCAGAAGTAACGTTTAAAAGTGCAAGTATAATACCTTTGCTATAGGGCTCGTCTGTTTGAGGTGATTTAGTTAAATACATACAATATTATATACTTGGCCTATGCAACTTTGACTTGAAGGATGCCGAACTCACTTTAAAAGATAAATATTGTTTAACGGGCATCTACGAGTTGAATTCGCCCCTTTTATATGCTTTTAAATGACTGGGACTCCATAGTTTCGTTAGTTGAAAAATACCATAACTAAATATTTTTTGAAAATACTATTCCTTGAACAATATCAGTATATAAACTTGAAAAATTATGTCTCAGGCGGTACTCGAACCCGCATCTCCTCGCAATCCGGGCGCGGCGCTTTACTATTAAGCCACCGAGACACTGCGACACAGCGCAAATTTTTCAAGCATTTTCTTATCGCTGTAAGCCAGCGTTGTTTCATCATATTCTGTTAGGAGTTTGCACCCTTAACACCTGAAAGAAACATCTTTGCAGATGTTTGACAGTCAGTTAAGATGAAACAGCTATTTTATTTGATATTTTAGCAACTTAATTGCAATTATAATATCAGTATATAAACTTGAAAAATTAGGTTTCACCTATGTGATTACTTTTGATGTTTAAATTAAGGAGTAATGAAACGGCCTATAATCTCACAGCAGAGCGAAGGCCTCCATCACTGAATTCCAGAAATGCATAATTTTTAATTTATTTCACGAAAAATATTTATTTTTGTTTTTAATAAACGTCAAATAAATTATCCCCCTGTATAGTATCATACTCTAGCTAGTACTCTACAACGCTCACACTCAGCGCAGTACAGAAGCGGTGAGCAATTTAAGTGCGTTCCTGCGCTAACTTACGAAAATTGCTATTTTTAACCGACTTCCAAAAAAAGGAGGAGGTTCTCAATTCGACTGTAGGTATATTTTTTTTTATGTTTGTTACCTCAGTACTTTCGACTGGTTGAACGGATATAAAAAAATCTTCTTTTGTTTGAAAGCTGGTGTTTCCCATGTGGTCCCATTTTAACGAAGTCATGATCTGATGGTGGAATCCGGGGAAATCGAGGGAAACCCTCTAATTTTATAAGCACGTATTACGTTTTTGCATATCTTTCTTAAGGCTTTTCAGTAATTGCGTCTGGTACTCATCATTTTGTGTTGATGAGCTGTTGATGGAAGGTACAACTCCTTAACGGTTAAGAGTTGGAGGATGATTCTTAAGATTTTATAGCGATGAGGGGGGAGATTCTCAAATAATTCATACATTTTCATCTAGAAGTCGACATCACAATTTTTATGTAGGTAGGTACTGTTTCCGGTCAACATAGGATTAATAATTGTATAATTTATTTAACACTAGAAAGAGAAAAATGAATAATTTTTAAATAAAAAATTGAACCGACTTTTACAAAAACTCACTAAAAGGTACAAAATAACACAAGAAAAATCCATATTTGATTTGTTTCATTTAATTTTGTAGAATTATTTTTGTATTGTTTGGGTTCGGCAACGACTTCGATCTGTTTAGTTGTTAGTAGTTAAAATAATATTGTAAGTAGGTAAATAGGTTTTAAAATAAAACATTGTTCTTGTGTTATTTTGTACTTTTTAGTGAGTTTTTTTTTCTTGAACGAATTTGGTTGAAAACGACACTTTTGTTCATTTTGGACATGCATCATTTTTTTTTCTCGATATCATGCTTTACAAATTATTAGCAAAAATGTTTTAGTATATCAATGTTAAATTTTTCTGTTATTGAAAACAAAAAAGATACCTAAAGAGTACCTACAGTTTTATTTTATTCCATTATTAAAATTGCTTTTATTATGATGAGGGTGACTTGAATTGACCTAAGTTTATTAAGGAACTTCATTGTCAATCACTAGTATTATAATCATGCTGTGTTCATGGATTGCCAGACGTCATAAGCATTAAAATCTATACTAATATTATAAAGCTGAAGAGTTTGTTTGTTTGTTTGAACGCGCTAATCTCAGGAAGTACTGGTTCGATTTGAAAAATTCTTTTTGTGTTGGATAGTCCATTTATCGAAGAAGGCTTTAGGCTATATAACATCACGCTGCGACCAATAGAAGCGAAGCAGCAGTGAAAAATGTTGCGAAAACGGGGAAAATTATTCATATCATTTGACGCGGACGAAGTCGCGGGCAACAGCTAGTTCCAACTAAAATTATAATGCGAAAGTAACTCTTTCTGTCTGTATGTTTGTTACGCTTTCATGCCTAAACTATTGAATTGATTTTGATGAAATTTGGTACATATATAGATTCAATCTTGAAAAAGGATATATGTGTGCTATATTGTATCCAACTTCTGGGTATTTAAAAGTTAGTACTACATTACGTTACATTCATAATCTGATTCTATTTTGTCCGTAAGTGTACCATATTAAATTAATAACTGACAACGATAATCATCTAGCTAAACACATTTTACTGGTTATTGGACTATCGTGTATAAAGCATCGGTCAGGAAAATTTTAAACGTAGTAAAATTTATAAGGTTAATAAATTCATAAATTGAACTACGTAATTCTTTAGCGTTCTAGAACTTTTAAAACATGTTTGAAGTATTTGAAAACCATAATATGACGTGTAACCTAAATGAACAAATTTAGGGAGCTCTGATAAGATTTAATACAACACTAGTTATAGAGTCATTTGATTTGATTTAACAAGCAAGAATATTTTTTTGCATGACTCGGGTATAATAAATATATATTAGTTAAGTAAACTTATGTGTAAATTAAAGTTATGTGGTTGGCACTGGTTTGTTCTTAACCGGAAGAAGCTTAATGCGTCTTCAGAAGGGAGCCTCGTTTCCAATTTCTCGAAATGATGGCTTTATAATGACATTATTGGTTTAAATAAACGATTCGTAATACGCCCAATGTCGAGGGAGGTCTAAATTACAATAACGTGCGTCGTTTCGCGCGAAAATTGGTGACGCGAGCGAAATAACCTCCTAACGGCTTCTAGGGTTGATAGAGACTGAATACAGAAAGCAATAGATAAATTACTATTTTTTTACAAAATATTTTTACCTAAATTAAATGTATATACTTACAAATACAAAGATTATTAAAAATATTATGTACTACCTACATGTTTCGGTGGAGGTGACTAGATTTAGTTTCATAATTACCTAAGCAAAATTTGAAAAAAGGTATGTTTATTTATATAATTTATTGTGCAGTTCACGTTATAACGAACATACGAGTCGTATTGATAACTATTTTTTGTAGTCGGTTGAGCCTCGAATTATTCATTTACTACCTAGTACTAGTAGTCTTAATAAATTTATTTAATCAATATTTTTAAGGAAGTAATACCATCAAAGCACCTAACAAACTGCATAATAGGCAGTGATTTTCTGCAATTCGTTTTATTCGTTCCCTTCAATGAATAAATTACTCCATGGTTTCATGAAAAATCAAGTTTTGGAACGTTGGCAACCCTGCGAGGGGAGGTGACACTCTGAAATTATACCATTCCGCGGGGAGGCAGACGACTTTAATTTCGCGCGGAGCCGTTTTATTTTTCCAATTTATCATCGCCGCGGCTCCATTTTAATTTTTTCCTTAAATTAGCGAATAAAAACCGGCGTTAATGATTCATTATGCCTTTATTTTTGTTCATTAGCAGATAAAGCGTTTTGAAGTGATTATTACAAGTGAAATTTAATGATCATTTTGCGTTTATTTCAATTATTAGCGCTCTCGCTTGGAATTTTTATCTACCTATATCTATCGAGCGCTCGCTCTTTAAAGGTCACTTTGATTTGGTACCACGTTGAGAATAATCGATTCCCTATTTAAACTTAAAGCGACATTTCATCTCTTTATGGGATTATTTTTGATTTTCCGTGTAGCTAGTGTAGCAGAATATTATAATATGTCCAATTTTAGGGCACGGCCTGTTCTATGCTACAATGGATCACTTCTCTTTGTCCACTTAATTACCTACAACAGAAAAGTGGACACCCGTTTAAAAAAAGTATACAGTTTACATTGTTAAAGGCCAGTCGTGTCCGGGTCCGAAAATAAACATCCTAAAACAAGCAAACATCAGGCTCCCACTTAAGCACATCACATAAACAAAACCAACGTCACAAGACCTTCCAACTTTTTACGTTTACTTGAAAAAAGTTATGCCGCTCGTAGCAGCGCGGGGCTGTCCAGTCTGGCCGTATTAAACGACGAGCAAATATTTTCCGAACAAAGAACATGTAACAATTTTGAATAGAGAACAGTGATGTTCGAAATTCAAATAACGAGGGCGCCACCTAGCCGGAGATTATGGAGTTTTAAGCGCCATTCGTTTGTTTGCGTTTCAAAAATGGAATAGTGTGATGTTTTCGCATTAGCGCCTTTTAGTAAGTGAGCTCAGGATACATCGTGTGTGGTCCGAATGTATGGATGTAATTTTCCGTTATTAGTTTGATGATTAGCTGCGCGAGAACTGCGAAGCTTGATTGTTTATTTTTATGGTAATTAGATACGTTCGGTAGTGGCCCTAAGTTGGTTAAAAACGTTAGTTTGTAACCAACTTAGGGCCACTTGCACGTTCTAAAGTTAACCTAAATAACTCCGGGTTAGTTGCTACTTCAGGGTTAAATTTATAAAATGCCTTGCACTGATTCGTGTTTAGGTTAAACCATAGGTTAAATCTTTAAAATTTTAACCCTTCGAAATTGGCAGGTTAAGCTTTACTCCGGGTTTACTCATGTCAACCTTGTCAAGTTTTGGAGGTTATACGAGTATATAACATAAATTTAAAGTTTTGGTTTAAATATTGATTTTATTTACAATGATGAGTGAATTATTGTTTTCTGATGATGATGAAGAAATTATCGACTAGGTATATAAGTTCGGACTTTTTTAATAGGAGAGTTGGGGAAAGGCTTGATCATTTTCACATAATATTATGGAGAAACAATGCATTTGTTTCGACTCGAAAGTGAAAGTGTTTTGTATTTATTAAGTAAAATAGAACATGAATTTATACAGCCTACACACAACAGGTAAGTACGAGTAATAATCAGCATGTTACAGACTGAAAATACTAAATAAATAATTCAGGATGTAGGCGCTACCTTCTTTGTTATTATTTTTGTGTCATTTTATTTACTTCGCAGCGAGGCTTTGTCACCCATGAACCAGTTACTAAGTATAATTATTTTTTTATGAAAGAAAATTTCACAAAATAATTGCACGCACGACATCTTCGATTTGACAACAAAACAAACAATGAATAAAAAAAACAAGTCAAAATTACACGACTAAAACGACATGTAAGTAATTTCAAATTTGACATTAAGAAATAGCCATACAAATCATTGTAGAGTGAAAGAGAGAAGCATACTCACGTCACTCATCATTAATTCTATTGTATTTGGTCGGATATAAGCAGAATGAACGATCGGAATGAAATTGTCGGGTTAGTTGTCTCTGGGTTAATTTTGATAGGTGCAACATAAACTCTGAGTTAAAATGTTATTAAACTAACCCTGAGTTTGTTAGCTCAGAGTTAGGTATTTATTTAACCTGAAATTTCCGTGCAAGCAGGCCTAAGCAAACTGAAGGGTAGAAAAAAATAATGGCGCAATAACAGTCAAGTAAAAGGTATCTCTGAATAGTCCTGAATACAAACATGTTAAATAATAATTATAACAAATTATGAAAACATTGACTTGTATTTCTTTAAACATTTTGCGGCATTTTCTGTCTCCTTTGAGTATCATTAATTTGGTTTTTATAATGAATTTTATATCTCAATTGACTGTGTAAGAATATTTGACTGTCGTTTTTGCAGTCATGCCTTTATCATCTACACAAAAGGATACAAGATAATCTAAGACAGTTTTAAAAACACACTGGATCGAGTCAATTTTCAACGCGTGCTCTACACACGTGCAAAAACTTCTTTTGTTAACTGACACCTTTAGGAACGTTACAAAAACCAATGCGAAAAAATGGTAATAAACAACAATAAAATTATTACCGTCTTGATCTTTTCGCGTATCAAAAATTATACTAGAGCCTTAAAAGTATGCGAATAAAGTCGATTATATGCAGGATTGCAACTATCAAACAGCAGTTGAGTTTGACGCGATCCAAAATGACGTCTTTCTTCTCAAGATATCAAGATAATATTAGTGGCTTTTAAATACTTGTATGGGATCAATGGAGACCTATTCAAAATGAATGAAGGGGTCTTGAATGGGTGACGTTTTTCCATCCGATGGTTTCATGTTGATAAATACGCGACTAATCAAATTATTTATGGTATTAAATCCCTATAAAATAGTGGCAGATGCTGGCAGACTAAAATGGATAAAAAAAATAACTCTTTACAAACTCTTTGTTAATTTTATTTCGACAAAATCTTAAAAGAATTTATTGTTATTTTATTAAAATCATACCATATCTTTAGATACAAAGTTAAATAGGTGCACTGACTTTTGAAGGTTAAAAACTGTTTAAAGTCGAAGTGACAAGTTGGTGTAAAAATCATAGCGATACAATAAATGGCTTTTCGTCGTAAACCACTACGTATACATTAATACAAAAAAAAAAATATTAAGAAGGGAAATTACTACATTGTTTGAATAATTATCATGCTGCTATGAAATGAAACGTAGCATCCAAAGATTAATGAAAAAGGTAGGTTTTTAACCATATTTGCTACGGATCGCTCTAATGCCGCTTTCATCACAGAATATACCAAGGTCTCTTAGTAGTTTAAAATGGGAATTCGCTTGTATGCCTCGCTCTTCTACTTCTACTGGTAAATAGTACTTTATCTATATGACTACGTTTGGTTAACTCATTTGTTAGTGCCTAGTATTTATTTCTCATTTTTAACCCGCGGTCTATACGGATATTTGATTCCCACGGCATGCATCGTGAGCTCTACAAGTACAACACGACGTTTGACTCAGGAATAGTAACGGATCCGGTCTGGATGACGAAACGCCTTCATCTTCAGTGATATTGTAGTATTTTTTTTAATATTTTAAATTCCTTATCATCATTTATTACTCGTATCATATCGTGCAGACGACAACATCAGGCTTAAAACTGGGGTACCTTAACAACAAAAAAGTAAAGCCTTATTAAAAGTCACTGCACTAAAATAACAACTCTTTCACTTCCAAATGGCATCATATCACAAAGGTACTTATAAGTACATAACCATTTACTCAGTATCGAACGAGCTAACGTTACCGTCGCGATCACAGCTAAACGCACCCGCGTTTTCACCTCATTACGCCCAAGTTAAGGGTCCTATTATGTACTTTATGTATTTCTAAATTACCCATCACTTAATAGGCACCCACGGGGAGGCTTACCCCACGTCCAGATTCATCTGACCCGTCATGCTAAATTAACCAAAACAAAGTAAGAACGACGAGGCTGATTCGAGAGTTCGGATTGTATTGGGCGGTTATTGAGGGGGATCTTTAAAGTGTTTATGTGATTATAGCTGTTCAAATTTAATGCTTGTTGTTCAGTTGCGTTCAACAAGTTTATAAATTGGTCCAGTTAGGATTAGGCCATTTCGATGGGTCAAATGAACATGGTCGTTAACGGTATGAGTTAGCTAATGCTGAAGTGGCCATTGGCATAGATATATTTATACTCATTGACATTTTTGAGTCGTGATAAATTAATGGATTAATTCTGACTGTTTTCCAAATGCCAAGTGAAACAGATTTTGTTGTTTTTTACCCGACTAATGAAAAGTCAAAAGGAAGGGTTATAATTGTAGCAGTCTATTAGTCAGTCTTATATGTATGTGCGTACCAATTACTTTTTATGATCCTTTTAACAAAAAATATATTAATTAAATGTGAACCTCGTTTGTTTGATAATTTTAATTTCACAAAAGTTTTACCGACACATGACGAGTCATTGGATAGTAATAGTCAGTGATTTCATATTTGGTATCAACTCAAAATTGGTTGCACATTTTTTGCTTTTTTACTTAGTGTTAATATATAATACTAAAAGATGTTTTAAAATTTCAAATTTTATCCTATCGGAAATAAAGGCACACCAAAATCAGTCTACCGTGTAAAAAGTTATGCGTTGGATTGAGAACCACTTTTTTGTCGTCAGTTGATTAGCTTTGTTTGCAATCAAACTTGACTTTCATACATTAACATAGCTGTTAAACAAATTTAAATACTTTGCAAGCTATTAAAGTTATAAATACAACCGCATTTCACTGACACGGCAAAAATTTTATACAGGATGTTCGACTATTATTCAATATACAGGCTGTCCGTTTAGCGTGGGTATCTGCGACCCCAGATGTCCAAACAATTGACTGCGCGTCTTTTGTGTGTGACAAACGGCAGCTATTGTAGTAAACGTATAGATAGCACTTAATATACTAATGTAAGTTGGTTAAGGTGACTGCAATTTTGGGTGGGATAAATAAATCCATGACCGACTAAATCGAACCACTCTTGACTTCACTGTTGACCATAGCGCCAAAGACAAAAATCATATAAGAGAAGGTGATGCAGAAGGGACACGACCCTCAGCACTGAGTAACACAACGCAAGGAGGAGAATTCTTATAAATCCTAGACTAATACAAATAATCCTGTTAACATCGTTTGTCAATTATTCTTTTTGATGTACAATAAACAGTATTCATTTATCGCAAAGGAACTGTCTGTATGTCACCTTTTCACGTTTAACATTTACTGGGACCCACCACGTCTAGCGACGTTACAATAACACTTATATTACTTAACCGGAACCGCTTAACTGATTTAGATGAAGTTTGAATAGGTGTATGATGAAATATCACAAAAACTAGCTTACATGGCAGTGGTGTAAAAATCAGAAATCAGGTTTTAAATTTTTAGTACGAGTAGTTGTATGTGAACTTGTTTACCCAAATGTAAGTATCTCATAAAGTGGTAATAGCATTCGTGAAATTTTCAACTGTGTAGGTAGATCATAGGATAACTTTAGTGTTCTTGTGGTAATTAAATAATAAATGTATGCAGTTTTTTTTAAGTTACCAGTTACTAAATGGGCTTATTTGGGATTTATCGGCTACTTTTTTTAGAAATTTTCTACACGGTGTGAGAAAATCTTTGTTTATTAATTGTCCAATTGGCCGACATAAGCACACATTTTTATTTATTGCGTTTTTAATTTCAGTGTCTGTCATTACAATGTTTTGATGAAGTAAATAAAATAATGCCGTGTAAGGCAGAACTTACTTTTGTTTTCTTTTAAAATTGCAGATCTATTTTACATTAACAGCATTTTGAAATTATTTTTGTCTAGCAATGTGTAAGCTTTACTGCTCTACAAAATTTATGGTAACCCTACTAACTAAAATGACATCTCATAGAGTGCGTTCAGAATGAGCGTCATTCCCGGTTTTAATGACCGGCTGATAGCCGTTTAAAAACGAATTTGCTCACTTCTGGTACATTAAACAATCATTCATGGCGTCGTTCGTTCTATCGCGATATGGTTTCTAAACAGTTCGTGCTTGTGTCCTTGATTTAAAATTCGAATACGAGAATAAATTGGTTTTTTCTTACTACTTACTGTAAAGTTTTTGTTATGTGTTTTTTTTGGTTCCTTCTATGATTTGCATTACATTAGGCAGTGTGGCGAATAAATTAAAAAAAAACTTGAATAAAAAAACATTACAATTGGTTAAACATAGATTATATGAAAAACTAATTATTTATTATAAAAAAATGTGGACAACACCGCGTACATTGCTCTGATCTTGGAAACAACGAAGGTACCACAAACACTCGAGAAAATGTGGAAAAACACTTTTTTCCCCAACATTGACCAGCCCGGGAATCGAACCCGGGACCTCGTAGCAGGCGACCGGTTTTCAAGAGAAAACCGGTGTATAAAATTATATTTAATCATAAATATAGTTATATATATTTAATCATGATTTAATCGGTATTATAAAGCTATTTTTAAGCAATTGCAAGTGTAAATGAAAATATGTTTCCTTGAAAATGGTGTTGCTGTTCTATGTAAATTATTTAATTAATGTCTCAATAATTATATTTATGCAGCATAAATATGAGTATACAAGAGCTATAATTTAAATGGCATGACTAATTAATCGATTATCAATGCACATTTCTATTTTATCAAATTATCGCCTTTTTAACGACACAGATTTTGAATATTAACTTTTTTAACTAGGGCAGTCATTTCGTTGATTTTATATCCTTGATTAATAATATTAATTAGCCACGTTGCCCGTGTTAACAGGAAACCGTATAAACAGCCGTGTATGCAGTGTGATAGCGAAATAATTGGTTAGGATAAATTAAATAATATTAATTAATCAGCATTGTTAAATAATCATAATTAGTACTTTTGTCCTGTTTGTCGTTTGTGTTCTGGAGCTATTTTTTGTTTAATTTCTTCGGTACATATAATTGTAAGGGATTTAATTACTCGCTAACAAGCACAAATAGGTAAATGTAATTTAAGTACAAAAAGAGAAAAAATTAAGAAACATAAATAGTATTAGTAATTTTTACGATGAAGGAGATCATTAAGTAAATTGTTATTATTTGATGGTCGATAAGGATGTATAGTGTAACAAATAGTAATTTTTCCGAACACTAAATACCGAATATTCGGCAAATAAATTGTTGACCGCTATTGCGGTGCAAGCGATAGGTACAGTGCCAAGAATGGATTTGATTATTTTGATAATAGTACCTACCTACTAATAGTAATTATACCTAAAATATCACTGTTTGTGTGCGAAAAGTTGCATTTATGGGCACAAATTATTATAAAAATACAAAAAAATTCACTGTCGATCTTTAAGCTGAATATCCATACAGCATTCGATTCAAAACAACATGCTTAAGATGTTTTCACACTCAATAATTTATTACAAAACCATAATGTACATAAAAAGACGTTAGACTACAATATTATTATGAGACCAATATTATTTGTTTATTTGTATTTACAAATATCTTAAAAGCTAACAGAATGCAAGTTCCAAAGCGCTTAAAAGACTAATTACATTGTCCATATGAAGTAAACAATGCCAAATTTATTACATAAAAATTTAATAATGTCAAAATCCAATAATTAAATCAAAAACACAATACAAAACAATAAAATCAAAATCAAATGTCAACCAAAATAATGCAGAATTACAAATAAATCGTGGAGAATGTCATAAATGAATTATGAACCCCTATCTGTTTTCCTGCGGTATAGCCCTGTACATATTTCAAATTAGATCTTTAGCACAAAACTGCATTCAAATATGCAGTTATTTTTCTATGATCCGTGTACAAACAAACAGACCGATAAAAACATTGAACGTGGTCAATGCTGTGCACACAATGCGTCATAAAAAAACCCTAAATAATTCATTATTTGCAAATTTGTTACACATAAATATTAAGTAGGTATTCGTCGGCTCAAAAGATATTTAATCTAATATTATAAAGATAAAATGTCTGTTTTTTTGTTTGTTTGAAACAAATAAACGTGAAAACTAGAAAGGTAGTTCTAGTCCCGGGAAGTGTAATGTAATGTTTTATTTCAGAAATGAAAAGGAGAATGGAAGTTTGTATGGAGAATCAAAAATTTCTTAAGGCGGTGTACGTAAGAGGCAGCGTTTTTGAGTTTTTAAAACCCATTTTAAATCTAGAAAACAGCGTTTGAAAGTGTGAAAAAATATATGTATTAGTTGAGAATCTATTCTAGTCACAGTCGCTAACGGTTACACGATTTGATTAACTTCGCTCGATAGAAAAAAAACACAAACCTACCTCTCTTAGAAATGTTTTTTAAATTTCACGACTTAACTACGTCATTTTAAATAAAAATTTTATGCATGTTTAAAGCTGCTCAATATTTATAGACATATTCGGCGAGTTTGAATTCATTAAATGATATACTTAATTACTATGTTTAAATAACTACAAAATACGTAAGCGCGGCCGCTCGGCAAGTCCGTACTGTCGCGCGCTACACTGGCGCTGACGGTGCGCATAGGCGCTCTGTACTAGGCGATCGATGAATATCGATCCATAAATCACGAACTAACGGGGCCTTAACCGATTTAGATAGAATTTGGTATGTAGATGGTTTTGGACCCTTAAAATTACATAATGTAGTTTTTGTTCCTAAAATCATTTCTTAAGGAGATTGGAAGGTGTAGGTATCTATGGTGTCAATCAATATTTTTTAAATTTGGTATAGAGAAACTGACAGCGCCTGCGACAATTTTAAGTTATATTTAGGAAAAGCAATATAGTTATCGTAAATCTTATCGATTTAAAGCCAATTCCCACGCAACCGGAGTCGTGGGCAGAGCGCTATAATATAGTTGCTAATAATTGAGTCTACGTTTCTTGTTTGTTTCAACATTCAAGAATGTATTTCCGTAAAACCCTATATCGTTGTTATTTATCCATTTGATTTCCCTTTATTCGTGTAGTGTGGAGGATAATAATGTTGATACGAGTGGGAATTTCAAATTATGTTATTTTGTGATCAATATGCGCCGAGGCAGCCTCGGCGCATATTTATTTCTACCTTAGTATTGATTCACCGGTCAATGAAAGTAGAAGTATCAAATAAAAACATTGGCAAGTAGGTACATACAAATGAAAATGTACTATACTAAAATAATTGTGTATATGTATAACAGGCTTTAATATCACTAAAATCAGGACGTATGTATGTATACTCTTTGCAGTTTAAGTACTAGGTTCTCTACTTACGTACTTACGGCCGGTTCCAATAACCTATCTATCTCCAGTTTTGGCATATCGGAGATAGGAAACAGTTACTATCTCTGTTTTTGCCGTCCAGAGAAACAAAGACAGAAGTTGTTTTCTATCTCCGATATGCCAAAACTGTAGATAGATAGGTTATTGGAACTGGCCGTTAATCGTTTTCTACCATGGATGGAGGACCACGCTAAGTGTGAAAATGTATGAGAATATCGAATTTGTTTAACCTTCTTTTTTTGTGATGTTATTCTTGTGTTTTATTGGATACCGACCCTGCGAACTTCGTATCGCCCCCCAGAATAGTATTTGATTTTGACGTCTTAAATGTCATTGTCATCAATTATGGCGTGGCGCGTGGTTGGAAATTTTTATGAAGAATTTTTTTTTTAAATTTTTAATTTTTCCAGTATTTTAAATACTTATTATCCTATTCCCAACGAAGATAACTCTAAAAACACAAAAATCATAAAAATCGGTCCAGCCGTTCGCGACTTATAAGTACCTAGTGTAACTAACACGACTTTCTTTTATATACAGGTGAAATTTTAACCACTTTCCAAAATTTTTATAGGCGTTCAGTATCGTATTTAGAGCCTATTTATGAAGTAAAAAATGTAAATCAAGTTGTCACCCGAAAGTATTTTTCGAGATATAGTCTTAATTTTTACGGTCCTAGACCTGTTAAGGTATAAAAGGAAAATCAAAAACTTATGAATAGTATCGTAATGAATGAATGAGATGCGCAACGCGTAAAAAAAGTTTTGCTAGGCCGTAGGCGGCCGTATCAAAAAATTTAGATTATTGGCGGACATATTCTAAGTGCTTTATCTTGACATTTTTGTACTGGGCTATACCAAAAGAAAAAATACGTCATTTGTGATTTGTCTCGTAGAGTGATATATTAAAATTTGGAAGATGGTTAAAATTTCACCCTGTATACAGATAGATAGATTCTAAGGATGTCTTTGATCCCATTGCATTTGTCCAAGTACCTACCAGAAAAAGGTTGGCTGGACTACTGGTTCTTGACTTAAAAATGGTCTAATTAACATAACTTTGTTTAACATCAGTATAGATAATCTTTTTTCTTTTTTCTTTTTTTCTTGTTTTGTTTCGAGATGAATATATTATGGCATTTTTGATGAGATTTGTAGTAAAATATTTGATTCAACGGTTTATTGTTTTTATAATTAAATAAAAGTCCTTTTTTTGAAGTTTTTTTTATGCCAGCTGGTGCTAACACAAAAATAGACCAACCTTCTCGTAAAGATGTCAAAAGACACGACTTAAAGGGTACCACTGCGTTAGGTCATACTTTTCGTCAGTTAAAAAGAAGTATCTAACCCAAAACTGCTTACGCATCGAAACATACGTTTCAAAACAAACTCAATTGGGATATTTTGGACCCCGAAATACGTCTAAACGCATTAAGGCCATTACAAACCACTTTATCGCCCTTATACGTTACTAGGGTTGTCACTCCATAGGTACATTAAAATATTGTAATTAAAAAACAATTTGACTGAGTTTTGATAAGTCAACCTCCTTACCGGAATAATTACATGATTCACCTATTAATAAACGTTTACAAACTTAGTCAAATTTAATCGTGAACAAGGGCGTAAGTACAGAGCGTAATAAATTCAAAGGACTGAAGGAAAAAATCACAAAAATAGGTTCTTCCTAATGGGGTTTTGAGGTTAAACGATCATTACAGTATTTACATGACTATGGTTCATTTGCTAGATAACTAAATGATTACCTACACTTCGAGTGGCTCTATTACAAAATACTCTATCATCATCATCATCTGAGCCAACTGATCTCTACAACCCACTGTTCATAAGCTTTCCCTAAATATTTTCACAAATAATTATTGTGTTACTTTATTTATTAGATATCACGAGTAAGTTGGATTTCAGTGTCTCAGTTTCTTATGTAACTGTTTCTTATAAACATGAAATAAACAAACAAACATAGATATACAATTTTAGATATAAAACATCCCTGACCAAGAATCCTTACTATTTGTTCATGATATTCAATTATTATCTTGTGCCAACCCTACTATGACCCTAAAAGGGGACCCCGGGCCCGCACACTGATTTCATACAGTATAAATAACGCGGGTCGAAGGGACCTCACTGAATGATTCGACAATTACGCTGCTAGAGTTTATTGAATTAGGTGGGGTAGCCATTTGATTCCATTTAAATATCAGTTTAAATAGTTAAGTGTTTATTTATTTGTTAGCTATTGCTATTGAAGGGACTATCTGCGTTTAATGAATTGAAAAAGACTGAAAGCAGTTTAGGGTTAGTACTTAGTACTACTTATTAAGTCGAGCTGGTTCAACCGTGAATGTAGATTATGATGCTGAATAGGCCCAGTTGATGCTGTATCAGAAGCTATAGCTTAAAATCAACTTCCGAACAGTTTCGAAATACGCCATCAAAAAAATATGAAACAAAAACAAGTCGAATAGTTAATACTCGGCAGAGCTTGTCTTTGGAGCATATTCCACGTATAATCAGTTCTCTCCCTACCAAATTTTGTTACCTCCTATACTAAATTTGGTAGAGAGAAAGCTGATTCTTATCAGGTTTTGCTTATCTTAGTTACTAGTCTCTTGACTAGTAACTAAAATTAGCAAAACCTAGCATTTCTTTCTATAAACAAAGCATCTATATTTCTATACCGCAGGACTAAAAGGCGCTACACTCTAATGAACTCTTAGATAGTTTTATTTTATTTTTTTATTTTATAAATAATGGGCTTGCTTTTGACTACATACTTAACTATACGGTTAAGAAGAAGCCCAAGATGGAGCGAGCTTACCCAGAGGTACTGGTTCTCCCACACACCAGCGGAACACAGAAAAACTGTTGGGCGCTGGACTTCGGCAGGAGGGTGGTAGCATCCAGGCAGCCTCTTACGAAGCCTACCACCGCATAGGGTTTGAAAACCAAAAATGCCGTTGCCCAGGGTGGACCACTAGGAGGTAGATCCCACCACCACTAGATTTAGATAGACTTGGTAATTAAGATGCACACAAACTGTGACCAATAGAAACATTTTCAAACTGTTTAACGAGTGAAGAAGTCAGTAAAAGTCATGCATAAACGAAATCGTAATGTGTCAGATGACATATTTTAATATCCACCCTCGGGCGGGCTTGACTCCCCGGCGATGCGAAATGCGTTTAGTCGGTATTAAATATGATATTTTTCCATATCATTGTGTGCGGATGCAGGGGAGAAGTGAATAGTGTTATACAAAAGTGAAAAAGTTAAGATAAACTTGTAGTTTCCCAAATATTATGGGACGTAATATAACGTAACAGAATATCTGGGGTACCCTTGAAGAGGAATACCCCCAGAAACCTAGGTTCTGCTACGCTATACAAGAAAATGAAGTAAGGGGAGAAAGCTAATGGGACCTACCTCCCTATAATTATTCCCTAAGAGTTAAATAAAATACAAGACAAGATATAAATTAAATATATTAAAATTAAAAGTATGATAAAATATATATACGTAACTTAAATTTACACGTGAAAGTCCAATTAGTGGTTTGATAAATAGAGGTGGCCCAGCGGTCGACCACGCCAGGATCCAACTGCGCAGCGGAGGTGAGGTAGTCCGGCGATCTGCCTGATCAAGCTGAAATGATGGAGATGGCCCGGCGGTCTACGTGACCGCCAGGATCCAACAGCACTAGATGGAGAAGGCCCGGCGGTCTACGTGACCGTACCAGGGTCCAGGAGTAATGAATAAATAGTGTCCAAGATAATTTTCTCAATAATAATATTAAGTTCACAACAATAGAATAAGAAGAAGTCCCCGTTCCTTGACACAAAAACGTCTATTTATATCAAAATTGATGGAACCATAATTTATTTTTAAACATTTCAAAATTATAGCTATATTTACATAAGCAGTTATAAAAATTACATAAAGAAGGTAAGTTTAATATAAAATTGGCCAAAATACAATATCTCCTAACCGAAATTTAGATGAAATTTACATAATTAAAAAATATATATCATTTGACAAGGTGGTTGCCAGTGGTAACGATGTCTGTCAAAATAACAAGAAAATTTTAATATTAGTGTCAAAATTAGTAAACAAATAAAATTACAAGAAATTATAAGTTATATGATGAAAATAAGAGAATGTATTTAATGAGATGAACCAGAAACAAATGGTAAGGTATTTACATATGTTAAAAGGTATCTACATACCACAGTAATTAAAAACCTAGCTGACCAAAAGGGATAGCTGCTTTGGACAAGTATAATAAAACACCGATCATTTGCAATATGCCATCAAATAGTATGAAGAATATCTTTCTTCATAATTTGTAGTTGAGCAGCAGATACAAGAGACTTTTTGAATTTGAGGGTTTTTCTTTCTAACGTCGTACTGTTATCATATCATTATGATCACGTCGACGCTCTAATTTTGTATATCGACGTTTCCTAATGCAATGCACGAAGGTGATCGTAATTCTTGCCATATTTTTTTTAAATTGTAATCTGTTTAACACTTTATCAGTCTGTCTAAGGGTCCTACGCAGCGTTTGAGCGCATTGTCACTGCGTTTGTTAAAAATAATTATTTACCAGGTCATTCTTTTTTATCTTGTTGCAATACTGTAGGGAACAAAATTTTAAAATAGTATTGATATGGACTTGGTTTTTTACTTATCCGTCTATATCAATGACTAGCGGTCCCCCGCGAATTCGTCCGCGTAAATTTTGGATTTCCCACTAATTACAACATGTTTATCCAGTTCGAAACATCTTGACATTAGCATCATTTTTAATTGTAATACTCAGATTATATAATAGACAACCCTACATTTCAGGTTTACCAATTAAGCTATTTGGGAAAAATCGAGTTTTACCGCGAGTTAAAAAGGTACAGCGCCATCTATGGCCGATAAACCGAACCAGAGTCACTAAGAGCAGTAGAATCAACTGATGATTTTGATAAATATTAAACTCATGATATCTTTTGAATAGTATTTCCGATTTGAATAATTCAAAAAGTTATTTGCAGGTATTGATATAACCTTGAATATGAAGTTGTTTATTTGGATAAGGATTAATACCAAGGTACGAATAATGTAACCTACTTTGTACCGTCCTTAATCTTACATAAAAAAAGAGTTATAGTGGCGTATCTGTTATAGTTAGACATATAGTATCGCAGACTTTATTATAGATAATGATGTCCTCTACAAAACTGTAGTACATTATTTTGCTCTATTGTCAATAGTTTTCGCAGCGTTCGCAATTTAATGATTTTCCTTTCACACCTTCGGTTACATAATCGAAGTTTTCATACGGAACCCTTACTTTTTTGATAATGTAATATAGCCTATGTCCATCGCAGATAAAGCAGGATTCTTATGGTGAAAGAATTTTTCAAATCGGTCCAGTACGAGTAGTTTCGAAGCCTATTCGATGCAAATAAACAAACAAACAAACAAATCTTTCCTCTTTATAATATTAGTATAGAAGAGACTTGTCTCATTGTACCTTACCTTGGTAAGGTACAACAATGGGAAACTAATCGTCTGGGGTAATTCTTATGGATGGTCTTTTCCTAGCAGTGGAGTTCGTTTGGCTATTTGCATTTCACTGGAACCACGTGATGGAGTATGTTCCAAACCTCCTCATAGCTGAAGAGCGGCCTGAATTGGGTGTATACTTTTTTAAAAAACACGATATTAGATGGCTGAAATATGTCTTGTCTCACTTCGAATAACACCATCCCACCAGCCAGATAAACCATAGGCTTACCCAGCAGTCGGTTTAACGGAGCTAGCCGACCCAATAAACGCTCCCCGTTTGAATTCATTATTATATTTGTCATGAGTCCTATCACGTTCTCATAGGGGAGTTTTTCTCAATTTCCGTTTTGTATAATCTGATCTGGTTTCACCGGGATTTGTAATAATTAAACAAATAACAATAAAGGTGATTATAATGCATGGTGCTGAGATTAGGTTGTCAGATGAGAAACATAAAATGTTTTAATTAAAGTTCTTTATATGCGTATTAGGATACATAACGTTCCTTACAATAATAAAATGAAGCAGTCACATTTAAATGTATGAACTGTGTTTGCAATTAACCAGTGCAGTGCTGAAGTTTGATTTTTCACAGCTATAAGGGCTTTTAGACCACAGTATGATTGCATTTATATACGCTTCCCTTAGATGTATAGCCAGCAAAGTAATCCTGCGGGGGTTCCGTATTTTTCTTTTGAGGTTTTATAAATTACAGATTAGCTAATGGTTTCTATAGTTTAACTATAGATCAGTCACTCGAGTCCGATTAATTCATATTTATTTTATCATCTCTACATTCATAAAATATCTTCTCTTCTTCTACCTCATCGTCGACGTGGGTATAGTTTGTAATCTATTTATTTATAAATTACAACTAATAGTCCACTCTAAATCTATTATCGCACTATCTCCGGATCATTAATAACGAGTTATGAATGACTCCTTAAAATTGTAAAGGATCAGAACATCTGACATCGGAGCCGGTTGCTAGAAATGAGGACATATGCTCAGCAGCCATCTTTTCATCGCTTCGCACAATCATTTATCATTAATTCCAATTCTATCATTAATCATCGAAATGAGACTTAAAGAGAGAGAAAATGAAGCGATGCTATGTTACACGAGTAAATACGATCTTCTAATGATACAATTAAAGATTAATTGTATTTCAAATTTCACAGTTTGTGAATGGACATGCAAGTTTGGTATAAAGCCAAATAAATTCAGGCTTTATTTTTAAGACCAAAGATAACATGTTTGTGTGTTTGTATTTCTGGCGTCGGCAAGTCTAAGTGATCAGTGTGAAATCGCTCTTCTTTTGTCAATGATTTTTGGGCAACTTTCTATCGTTTAATGAATAAAGGTATTGTATATTTCATTGGAATTGGAAGGGTTAAGTCAGTTTCCCCAGAGATTTAGTGCAAATTATTTTGCAATGCATGCCCGATAATCGATACTATTGACAATTTCACACGTTTTACGATAGATTCATTGAGTGTTCAATGACGTTAGGATTCAGTTGAAGCGCTACTCAATAACTATTAGTTTTTTTTTGTTGGTATCGATTTGGATCATTGTACCTACTAGAGGGGCTGGTTGGCTGCCTTTTCTGCAAATGCTTTTTTTTGTACAGACGATAGCACATTAGGCTTATGCAGTTGAATTAAGTGTGATTTTGCAACAAAAATAAATGCAAAGTCTAATATTAAAACGATGTTCTCAATAAATTCAACACAGTCAAATTTTAAATTTTATTTTTAAAGAACTTGTTACCAGGTTGGCCGATTTCGATGTTTTTTTTATTATAGCTCAGAGAGTTGGTTAATTACCTAGGTTTTTTTTGTTTGACTAAACCAAAATCCAGAGAAGATCATGAAAATAAAAAAAATACGAAAATCGCCTCATTGAAAAGCGTAAAATATGCCATTCATTTTGTGTCGGTACTTTCTCCGTATGTACTTTGCATTGTGTAACTATTGCAGACTTAGAAACTCTATCAGATATTTCTGACTATAAACGACTTTTACTAAGGTGCCTAATACTAAAATCAAGAACAAAGAAAGCTGTTTCATATGTTGTCCCAGTTTAGACTTAGTTACTATTCAATTATTTATTTCTTTAGGTACCTACTGCATCAGGAGTTAGGTCTCCTAATTTAGGCAATTACAGGTTTAATATAAAGTAAAAATACTAGATAGGTACCTTTACAGACAGCGACAGAGAAACCTCTTCACCAAATGAACACCAACTGAACATTTGGGTGCTCTTTTAACAATAGTTGCATTCATCTTTAAGTCATGTACCTATGTATTAAGGTTCATAAAAATTTAACGGCTTTGGACGAGTACATACAGTCTAGTCTTTAGTTATAATTTCAATTTAAAATACATACAATATCATAAATACTTACATAAACATAATAGCCTAACCTAACCTACACCTAAACTAACCTAACTCATTGAAATGTATGGGTGGTTTATACATTTCAATCATTACAGGAGTTTTACGCGAGAACGTGGATCAGAGTCAATTTGGAGCGCATTTCCTTGTTTCTCACTTTTATTTGATTTATCCTACTCACTGACACATTATTATAACAATGCCACCACTTTATCACAATAAATGCCGCTTAGGATAAGTACACAAAATTACGAAACAAAGTCCATCTTTCTCTTCTCGTTTCCCGCGCAAAACTCACTCAGTCAGTCATTGCTGCTTATATTTTGAATTTGACAGTTCAAAGTGACATTTTTGTATGGAACAGTGAATGTAGTTCCTATATTTTATCAATCACAATTTTATTGTTAGTTAGGAATTTGTAGGAGCTTATTATAAAGCTTTAGGGAAACAAAAAAACAGTACATAGGTAAGTATAAAAAATAGTTGAACAACATTTGGAACTTGGTCTTACCCAGAGAAAAACCCATATTTTGCATCAATAGGGTAAAATGTGTAACGAAAATGGCTTGATAACTAATCCGATATGGTGTCATTAAATAAATCAATTTAGTAAGAATAATTCTGTGGCCCATATCACTCAAGCACAAAATATCCATGAACTTAAATTAAATAGTAGATTTTTCTTCTTCTTTGGAGGTCAATTCCATAACTTTTAACATCAAGGTCACGAAACTGATTGTTTAAAGCATAAAAGTACCAATTCTAGAGAATCAGTTGCAATTTGCAAATGGATTGCTTAAAAAGGTCATCACCTTTTTCAAAAATGTTCAATGTTGGTCGGGACATATTAATATTGTATGGTGCATTGGATACCCCTCAATACGTGTTTTTTTTTAAATCTAATTTTTTTTTAAACTTGTATAACGATGATTGACAGAACTCAACAAATATACAATATCTTTTACTTAGTTATTATTTTTACACGTGTATAAAAAAATAAATGTATCTCTTCAAGCCATTTTATACCATACTAACGCTTGCCTGCGACTCTGTCCGCATGGAAAACGTGTTACATATTGCGTTCTCGATTATATCGCTCCTCTTAGAGATCACTTAAATTATTATCCTCTATACCAGAGCTAAGTGCTGCCCCCAATTGATTTAATTTCATTACTTCTAAACAAAATCAATTCTCAAAACTAGAACAGTATCATTTTAGCAAATTATCTCTAGTATTTATTTATATAAATTACTATTTAATTTAAATTGATGAAGAAATTATAGATGCTGATTTACTCTATAAAAATATTTTTAAATAAACATTATTTGTTGTCCTGGGGCTAAAACTAAACTATGTACATATATAATAAATTTCATTTATTTATGTAGTAGTAGTTTTTAGTTTAGTTTGTTTCAAACAGCCAAAAATATGTATAATATCTACTAGTGTAGATAAACTAGATATTCCCCAGTACGAAAAACACTGTGTACCTCTTTTCTGACACTATATTCACATCAATTGGAAATTAACTACTAAATTCTTCTTTGTGATAATAGTAGGCTTAAAAAAATTGGTATCGTCCTCACACAGAATAAATAAAAATTTATGATCATAAAAGCATCAGTGTAAGCGTATGAAGAGATTGTGCCCTTTATAATTCATAAAAGTCAGTTTCGTTTGGAAAAGTAAACAATAATTTGTAAGATCAACAAGATATATCAAATGAATATAAAATATGTTGTTAATCCCAACGGAAGCCATGTTGGACAATTTATAAACCAATCCACCAGTAAAACTTTTTAATTTTGTGCTAAGTTAGGTAGGTAGTAAGCATTGTAATTACAAATCTAATTTTTTTAGCAAGATTTCATAAGCAATAGTTATTTGCTTACTTCCACCAGATGTTGCCGACCATTACTCATCCATCAGTATGTATCATTCATTACAAGAATACAAACATTTTCTTATTTTGAAGGCTTTTATTTATTTATTGTTCGTAGATATACTCGTATCTACTTCTTAGCCTGGGATAGATATACCTATCTATGATTAATACCAGTTGAAACAGTTGCCTTCAGACAGAGGAGACATAAATATATTGTACTCCTACTTTCACAATAATTCCGACGGTCAAATCACAAAAACAATGTTTACTACGTGTCAATTAAATGCCTCTCTAAGTGGGAAGTAAAACACTTTTATGCGATATTAACGTTGGTTCCTTATAGAAGTTGGAGCAATATACGAGTTATTAACCCTAGAATGACATTTTTCTCTTCAGTGTTTTTCAATATCTACTTCCAATACTTATTACATAATATAGGATATTGTTAAATTTGCTTCACTATGTGATGCTGGTCTACATGGGTGGTAGGGACGACAAAGGATGCAGCGTCTTCTCTGTATAGAATTGAATGGTATTATTCAAATTGGAAAGTCCCATATCCAGGAGATGATGCCGAAATTTTTTTAGTAACTAACTTCAAAAAATTTATCAGTTCACAAATCTAATAAACGAGCGCCATAAAGACGGATTGGCTTATTAATACAGCCCGAAGAAGCCTTAAATGTCTAGCTGATGTTTTGAAACATCCCGGCCTAGGCAGAGAGCTACCTATAATAAAGCTCAACGGTAGCATAATAGCTCATGTCCTATAAACTGTGAATTATTGTCATCAGGGGCAGTATATGCTAGGCACTGAGATTAACCTTATTTTTTCACAAACTAAAAATACTATGATGTTATTTTTTTTGTTCAAGATGTGATCATTTGTGTCTTTATGTTATTAATGTATTTTATGAATTTACATTTGTATTTAAATAGTATTTCTTTCTTTAACTGGTATCACGACCTTGGCGTCGTATAGACTCTACCGAACAAAGTTCTTTCTTTAAAAAAATATAAAGTTTGCATTAGATATAACCTAAGCTAGTTTTAGGTTTGATATAACTCAGGTTAGTAATCTGGTCTTAAAATAAAGCAAAAAGAACATATTAACACAAACATATTGAATCGTGTTCCGGATAACAGTGTTCTGGTACCATTTGGAGCCCTTTTTATTTTGATTTTGAGTCCAGATCTAGTGTGCTGGTGTTTATAAATGTGTGTGAAGAATCTGATGGTAATATCTCCTTCTAAAACGAAAAACTAATGAATTTGAAATAATTAATTATGTGATTATTTAAAAAAAAATTGTGTAAGTTGCAATGATAAAAAAACTAACCATACAAATACACATTTTATGCCTGTGGTAGGTACTAGTAAATTTATTAGTTTAAATATTGTATGTTTTGTCTGCAATTCCTTCATATACACGTTTGAAAGGGCAACAGATGTTTAGTGCAGAGAGTTAAAAAACCGAACAATAGATATAAGTGGGGTCGGTTACCAAATAATAAACTTTAACGACACCTTATTAAGGATATATTTGTGCTTACCGAATTATTCTGTAATTTATTACAAATAACTGTTATGTAACATTGCTCTTTTATTCTCATGAATGCTTATTCCAAAGAGTTAAGGATCACATTTGAGTAGAAAATAATATAAGTGCACATTAGTAACTGAATTTGATTTTAACGATCTCTATTCAGACAACGCTATTGAAGTGTTCAAATAGTGTCTATTAGTTATTCTTAATATGTTTCCAGAAAGTTATTATTATATTAAACAAGTTTCTATTAATACAATGTAAAGTAAAAAAAAAAACCGCCTATAATCATCCCACTGCAGGGTAAATGCCTCCATCATTGAACTCAAGTTGCCACAGCAATAATGGCTACAGGCATAATTACCACACTTGCCAAATGTTCTGCCTGGTACTTTAACCACTAGGCCAACGGGGCATAATGGTGGGCTTGAATATATAATAAGATATTTTAAACATGGTAAATAATAGACGGAAACATTTTTAGTCTGTGACAAAAAAGAAATCATTCAAACGCATCATGTCTTTAGTCGGGTCAATTTTCGAATTGAAAAGTGTCGTCGCATCTAATCTATACTAATCTATACTAATATTATAAAGCTGAAGAGTTTGTTTGTTTGTTTGTTTGTTTGTTTGTTTGAACGCGCTAATCTCAGTAAGTACTGCTTCAAATTGAAAAATTCTTTTTGTGTTGGATAGTCCATTTATCGAGGAAGGCTTTAGGCTATATTACATCATGCTGTGACCAATAGGACCGAAGCTTCAGTGAAAAATGTTGCAAAAATAATCGCGATCATAATAACAGAAATTGACGCGTACGAAGTCGCGCGCAACAGCTAGTCTTAAATATGGGGACATAACTACTAAGTAAAACTAGAGTTATTAGATTCGGGGTTCATACCGCTATTATTAAAGAACTGAACAGAACCTGTTCTCCCGTGATGATGGCGCTTGCAACAGTGCCGAAATATGCGGAAACTCATAATAAATAAGGTAAGTAGGTACATGGTATAAACCCCAAATTAAATAACTTTAATAGTGACCCTGAAAGTTTAAATCGGCAAAATAATTACTATTTAAAATTTTAAAGAATCTTGTTAAAAAAATATTTCATTATTTTCATTTAGGTACTAGGTTTAAAATACCTTAAACAAACACCTTTTTTACGTTAGTTAAAAATTATTCTAAATGTCTATTCCGTGCCAATGCACAAAAACATTAAAATATTTTGGTTCATTACACACAGAACGTGGGTTCGAGTTTCATACGAATGCCGATAATCGACGGACCAATAAATTATAAATATGACAGGTTTTATAAAAACTACTTAAGCCACAAAAAACTATGAATGAAAAGAAGGCATAATTTTTCAGACGAGGAATTCTAAATCTAAAATCTATGTGCAATAGATACTAATATAGTATCACACGGGAAAGGGATACAGTATTCCATACGTCAGTTTTGCTTATAAACTTCAGAGGAAATGGAACTTTATTCTCAAAGTAAAACTGTTAATATCTGGTAAGTATTTAGGAGTACTGTACCTAATTTAGGAAAATATCTGGATGCTAATTATCCATTTATTTGTTTGACGCCGTAAAGTATTTTTCAAAAATGCGGCAGTAATGGTTCTGAAAATCGAAGGATTCGTATTTTTAAATGTGTCACTTTTCACAAATAAGGTGATATGTGAGTGAATGCAATAAATTGGGTTATTTATTTAAGTATTTAGATCTTATTTATCTGTCATCCAAAATAAATTAAAAAAGGGAAAGTATAGAAAAGCTTAGCGTCCTTTATTTATTAGGAATGTTAAAGCATGGTTATCGAAAATTATTAAACTAATAGGTGTTCCGTTCCCGACTGCGTCCGCGTGGGTAGCGGCTATAGGGAATGTATTCAATTTACCCATCAAACAATACCTACAGTAATCGTTAATTTAATGTGTACTACACCTGTGAATCTTTGAGAGACAAGCTCTTATTATGAATATGAAGCAGCGTTTTCATATAAGCAGAGCCAGGCAGATTGGAGAGGAGCGGACCGTGAATTGACCAATCACAGAGCTCGAAAGCCACAGATAGACAAAGCTAGAGCATTGTGATAGGTCAATTCAGCATTTTGTGGATACGCAGTCTTAGTATTAAATATTGTTAATTAATTTAATAACACTTGACACATCACTTATCAAATTTGGCCTTCCCTCTGTCCTTATATAATCATAAGTAGGTACTAAAAATACAATGGCAATAAAGTCTAAGTCTTTTACGACGACGGAAAATTATAAACCTTTTTTAATTAGTGCCGTGCATATCATACTATATTTTTTTTTGGAAAATTACCCCACCCCTATTGTAATTACATAAGATATACAAATGATTAGCCTAATCTGCTGTCGTCTGTGCATTAAGGTTGTATAGAGTTTAGACAGGTAATCGTTGAATAATTTAAATTATTTTTTCTTATTTAGTTATAAGTAACTCCTAAGGCGAGATGACTTTGATTTGTTTCTACAAAGAAATAATACATCAGAAACATAGAGTTTATTGAATTTAAAATATGTTACGTACTCACACATAAGAAACAACGTGTGAATACATCCATAAATTCTGAAAAACATTAAAAAAAACAAATTATTAAAAACAGGATACCGTATTTACGGTTCATTAGTTTGCGGTGCGATTAGTTCCAAGAGTAGGCGTAGGCGGCGCTGCTACTGACCTGTGACTGGCGCCAAGTTTTTGTCCCGTCTGGTTGGTGATCTTTGACATGCGGAACTAGGTTTGTCCTAGACACAGTTAAATTTAAACCAGCATGTTAAAATAAAAAATAACCAAAAAAAGATCTCTTTATTTAGTTTTTGGTTTAAAGAAAACTTCACATTTAGTCCAACTGTGAAATTGGTATATGTATTTATTTTATTTATTTATTATTAGACAATGATATTACAAAGAAATACAATTTCAAAGTATCCACACTACATAATATAATAGTTAGAATACAAACATTAAAACATATAATTGCTTACAGGTTTGAGAACAGACCTCTTAAAGTTTTTTAATTAAATTAACTGTTACTTATTTTTTTTATAAATTTAGAATTTAGTATTAAATACAATTATGATCCTGCTTCATGAGCCTTTTAGTGTAAAGCACATTTAATAAAAGTGACCCTGAATTAAATTTAAAGGTTAAGTAATCGATACAAAATTATTAAAATATGGTTCGACATGTCATTTCATCCTATCGTATTAGATGACATATCTTATACTAACTTGATATACATTCAAATAATTAAATTACTTAATATTAGTTTAACGATTCACCTACTTTTTAATGGACAAAATCCTTCTAAATCAAAAATCACACATACCACTAATTCAGATAATATTATCATCACAATTACACAACAAAAAAAAATATAGAATACACGTGTAAGCGATAAACAATGACCAATAAATCTTAATTAATTTTGAAAGACCTAATTCATATTTCACAACAGACAAATCATGATATAAATAAAAATGGTTGCCTGTAAAGTCGGTTTTACGGGCGAAGATTTTACGTGACAACGTCTTTTTCTCGGTAGAATATTTATTGATATGAATATAATTAAATTGCACAATAGGAACAAGGAATTGAATGAAAATAAGAATTGCACAAATTTTAAAATGCGCCTAATTCTCTAGTGCTGCGCGCGCGGCAGACCGATCATAGTTGAGTGGGAGAGAGACGCAAGGCATTCGGCGGGCCTCTCTCTCGTTCGGTGACTCATCGTAACGTTACCGAGCGTTACACTTTTTCATAAGTGACTCCCAGCCGCAACCTAATTTAAGACGTTGTCACGTCAAAATATCGATGAATGGCGTGTTAAGTTTTTAATTAATAAAAATTAGTACAGGAATTAGGCGGAACGACGTCATATCACATTTTTGGTCTTTAAGATGTTAAAAACTGTTGAAAACCATAATTGAATGAGGAAATAAGTTTGAACAAACGCTATTAATATTATTATTGTAAAATGTAGCAATGAATGATTGACGTTAGTATTGAAATAGTTATATGACTATTTATCTATCTAATTATCTAATCATTATTTAGAACGCAATGCCTCAAATACGAATTCTGTTTACTATTCGGGGTAATTAAATCTTTTAAATGTATGTGAATCACAATGTGATTGATTTTAGCATTTATTTCTAAAATGTCATAATCTTCAGGCTAAATAGAATGTTCGTGAAAAGGAAAATCGAAAACTTCGGCAATGTTGACTATAAGTCAGATTTAACTTACAACTTCATTAAATGAACATTGATAAAAGTCAATAAACAGTAAAATGAGGATATTGATTATCATAAATTTTTTAATTGTATTAAAAAAGTAAACATTTGTAACTTACCAATCTTTATTAAAATTATTATTATACAACATTTTGTTCAGATACGGCTGCAGCTATTTTTTTACTGTGGCTTTAGTTTTAATTCGGCGTATGTGATTAATTATTTTGTTATTTTTATTTCCCCAGAAATGGTATTGATGCTATTTTTGACATCCATTACATACTTGATTTTTTATATTAATAAGTGAGCATGAAAGCACCAACTTATTTACCAATTGTTCTAGTTGAGATTACGACCTAAGTATTTCATTCACATACCTACACTTAGTTCCACAGATATTTGGTACCAATTAAAGACTGTCCGGAAATCGAACACGAGACCTCGAGAGTCGTCATGAAACCGGTGTCTAAGCCGATTGAACAAGGAGGTTGTAAACTACAAAAAAAAACTCAAAGAGAAAAGTTGGATAATGTTTTTTATTGATATCTAGTGAACAAACTTTTACATAATTTTTATATAAGAATTATTCTTCTAATATGAAAGTTAAAGTTCCTAACTAGCCATAAAGGCTTCACTGAAAATGTATTGTCGAAATTATTTTTAGCAAAGGCTTCTTCCAGCACACCTCATTCCAAGTGCAACTAGAAAAGTGTGTTCGGTTCGCAATACACTGAATACAGAACTCCAAATAAAACACTTCTTTTTGCGGTCGGCGACTCTTTGCGTTGATATTAAATATCACAGTCGTAAATAACTGAAGCGCGTTAAATATTGCACGATATTTGGTCGCGCGAGTAACATATATATATTCTTCGGAATGTTACTTATTCAACTATTTTATTTCGGAAACACCTTAATATATTCAAATCTCTGTTTTTATATTTCAGGAAGATATATAAAAATCTGAAATACTTATATGAAGACAACATGAAGTAATTACTTAAATCTGAGACAAAAATTACAAAAAAAACATATTTCTCCGAAATTCTACTCACATTTAGATCAGTTTTGTCTCAAAGCGTAACTGTGATAGTGAGATAATGGCAAACCATTTTTGTTAAAAAATACATTTATAAGTAAAATGACGTTCATTATATCGGATTTTCCAATGTCCTATTTATAAATTGAGACTCAAAACTTTAGTTTTTGTTAGTTAGCTGCCATAACAGACTGTCTCTGCATTCGATTAAAGTTTATGTGACGTCTTGCTTCTGATGACACGTTACGCCGTTAGTCGATCTTTTGTCGATAGAAGGAAGTCGTAGGACAAGTCACCTCAATGTCAAAGGCAGCATGGAAAACACTGCCACCAGATTATTCTTGAAGAGTATACATACGAAAAACAAGTCTCGTACCAAATGGATTCTTACCTTATGTGGAATTCCCCGCCTGTCAAATATGTTATGCTTAACTGTTTGAATATATCACCGCAGTATTGTCACAGGTGGTCCTTGTTGCGTCTGCCTTGAGTTCAATTTATTATTAGTTTTTTGGTGTTAGGTTTTATAGAAGGCACGTGCGCGAATTTAAATTTGTTTTATTGCTAATTTATAATATTTGATGTAGGTTAATCCTCAAAAGTATAAATAAATGTAACAACTGTCACTAGCAATAAATGTATATGCTAGGGGTGCCTGTTGTATACTTCCAAAGCTAGCATTATTAATTATTATAAATACAAAAATAATTTAATTAGGAATTGCTTTTGTACCCCTAATCTACCACTTGAATTCCCTATTTGTTTGTCGATGTCACATGACTAAAAGGTTGCGTCGAAGTAGGTACGCTCTGAATGATTTCTTGCATAGTTTTAGCTATTCGCTTGAGAGAAAAATATCTGTGAAACATGGTGTGAACCCAAAACACACAAATTTTAATATACCACAAATGAATAAATAAAAAGAGCGGACACGAAAAAAAAAACATGATGTTCTTGATCTGCTTCATGTTCGATAAATCTAACTCCACACCAACAGTTAAACAAAACAAAGTATTGCTGTTCTATAAAATTTCTATAAATCGGCCACTAACCATTATTCTTTTACCGATATTACTTTATGTCTACGATCGTTTAATATATGCTGTAAATTGTAGTAGCAATTTAAACAATTAAAGTACATAATTCTCAAAATTTTAAAAATGTAATTTTTACATTACGATAAAAAGCCAGGGGTCAACAATAATAACTTTCGCCAGGCAGTTTAAGAGCGGCGTCTTTGCCACCCGAGCTACCTGCGGGCGAGCGGTCACGCTTCGTTATGCCATTACTGGCGGCTTCCAAATTTGAATTATTGCCGCCTTGCAATGCGATCTTTTTGGAAGAAATGTAAAATATCTATGGATTGAGGTTACCGGCCGCAAGTTTTTTTTGAAAAAAATAATGTTGGTTTTTGGTTTATTATTTCTTCGAGGCAAGACCTTAAGTGGTCAGAGGGTATCCTTAAGTATCTTAATAATAGGTAGGCATGTAATTGCATTCATGGACGTCTACTATAACGTAACGCTGAAGTTTTTAGGTATTTAATAGGTATTCGAGAAAAGTGTTAATTATATCGGCACTGTTGCAAGAGTCATGAAATTAATAGTGTTGTAAAGTTAGACTTTTAGCATCCTCATTTGTGTAATAGCCCTAACTAAAGTTACCTACTGATAGCCGTTGTTATCAGTAAATTTCGATGGATTTCCTATGTTCTTTATCCGCCATGAGTCCAAATACCCATGGAGTGTTATTCTGAATAATAATTGAGGATAATCAACACTTGCCGTAGTTAAATGGTGTTATTGACAAACTTAGTTTAGTCAGCCAGATAAGTAATAATTATTACTCTTTACTATGAAGTATGTTGACATCATCGTAACCAGCCAACCATTCCACTGCTGGACACGGGCCCCTCCAAAGGAGGAATATGCCATAATCGCCACGCTTGGCAGGCGGGCTGGCAATCAGAGTTTGGCACTTAGAGGACGCCGCTGCTGTCAGTTTTTCATCCAGTATACCATTAGTCGCCTCTTACAACACCCATAGAGAGAACAGTAATTCATTTATTATTTTAATCCCTCGATCGTTAGTTATTCCAGACACAATTATTGAAATCAATTGTTATCGTGGCACCCGAGTGCCTCCTGGGGTTGAGGGATTAATGTACCCACATTAAACAGTGCTGACCCTAAAATATGTTATAACTTTTATTGATCGGTAATTATTCTGCTTAATTATAACGAGACGAGCATTGATATTGACATTAAAGAAGTTCAAATTTCACACTTAACCCTAACTTAGAGTAGGTATGGGCGGATATCCGCAGGTTAATCCCTCAACCCCCAGGAGGCACGCGCGTGCCGCGATAACAATTGATTTCAATTGTGTCTGGAATAACTCACGATCGAGGGATTAAAAGAATAAGATTTTGATAGGAAAAACTTATATAATTAGTTTTTTGTCTTGCCTTGTCTTTAATTTTGTATTTGATTAAATAATCAACTACAAAATTAAAGACACTGTTTTTTTAATCTCCAAGGACGTCGTTTTATTCTTTTCAGTTGCTATTTTATAGTAAAATGTATTAAATTATTATTATTGTATGCATTTTTCATTGAATTATTTGTTTGGCATTAAGAAGAAGTTATTTTTGATATAAGTATAACTATAAACTTTTACCACCATATTTGAAAAATGATTCTAGAATCGAACTCACCTACAACATTTCAAAGGGACATTACTAGCGTTTTCGAGTTACTATAACCACTATAACACAATCAACTCATCAAACCATTCTAGCTACTCGATTATAAATCAATCGATTGTGATTGAATAATTGATACCGGTGTGGTCTCGATGAAATAGTTAGTTAGGTGTTGATGATTGGTTGGTAACTAGTAAAAAAATTTATTAAACAGAAACAATTACTACGCGAATAGTTTATACATAAACAATTTGGTATTGATGAATTTATCCATTAATTAGTATACATTGTATATTAGACAGCCCGAGATAAGAAACAAATAAGCAGTAGACAGCCGGGCTCCCACAATAAGGTGAATAAGGTGGTGCTTGTTGAGTTTTAAGTCAAAAATATGTCCATAATGAGCCTTGTGCAAAGGCGAAATTGTTGTGATGCACAATCTAAGGATTTTCTATTCACAATCTAACTCGCTGCCCTGAAGAAGTCTTTTGTAGCTTAAGTAGTTTTCAGTCTTAAGCGTGATTTTATGTTGTTTAAGTAAGATGACGACGATCTTTTTATAGGATCCCAAAGAGTCCTTATTAGTCCTTAGTCTTTAGTATTAAGTATCACTTTGAGAAACTAAGATAGTAGCCAAAATTAGCCCGAAGTAATATTGTCCATGCGCTGAGAGTAAGAGAAATAAAGATAAAACAATCAGAATCGTGACGATATCCGTTCATTTGTTAGGCAATAACCAAGGATTATTTGTATTTTTCAAAACTATTTTCTTATTGCTACAAACTGTCCCAAACGAATTAACGAATAGTTTAAAAATTCATTAGCCAGGACCACCGTATTGATAGAGGGGAGGCTGGATTAGCATAAAGAGTCGCCGAGACACCAACAAATGCCCTTATCTCGGAGCCGAGATTGCTCGAACACGGGCTTAATTGGTCATCAATATACGACCTAATAAGCAGTACTAGTGAAGCGAGTAAGCTATATCGGTTCGTCTTTACCGGTAACAAAACGATGAAATAGCTTACTATTGTCTAACTTTACTAAAGTCTTAACTTTAGATCAGTGTTGTGTGGTGCCGGTACGTTAAAAGAATAGCAGTACCATTTCTATTAGTATGGGTGTCGTAAGAGGCGACTAAAGGAGTGCTGCCAGCAGCACCATTGGCCAAGCTGCGATCGCCAATGTCTTCCAAGTTTTGTTATTATGGCAAAGCCCTACTTATGGTGAGGCCTGAGTTCAGTAAATTGAAGTGGGCTAAAGATGATGATGATGTTTAGCTTAGGTTGATCTAGATCTTAAATCCCCCGCTAAGGTTGCTTATAATTTCAAAATGAGGTCATTTTGTTAAAGTTTATGAGGTTTGACACAGTAAGGCTACAATGCTCATATAGGTATTCACTGCTGGCGGTGGATGTATTAGCAGGACAATAATTGACCAGCGTTCAAAGATCGTTTATGATGACGACAACTGAAAATTTCCACTTAGGGAGTAGCAAAAATGCTACAGCTTATTCTTAGATATATGTATATAGAACAAAGCTATTTTTACATTTCAAAGGTTTCAAAAGAAAATATCTTGACAACATTTATGCCAAGCGCTATCGGTAATACCGGTCGTCCCGCCCGTGCTTGGTTACCGGTCGCTTAATTAAGATGTAGGCAGAGCGTGGCGCATGTCTGCTAACGAGCGCTAACACGTCGCAAGCCGCGCTTAGTCTTAACTGTGGGACTTTAGAGGCAAGGATACACTGAGAATACCGGTCAGTTGCTGGTTCAGACGTTCATTACTCTCTGGGACTATATTTTTTAATCTGTTGACTCAATGGACAGACAAATCAATTATCCTAGCTTTAGTTTATGTCAGGACATCTGAAAGGTGTCGCTTAGCCCCTAGGCTGTATTTATTTTTAATTTTTAAGAAAATTCATTTTTCTTTTGTTTTGTTTGTTTGCATGAATACAAGTTTTTAATAAACAAAATGTTGTAAAGCAGATTGAAAGTTGCCTGAAAAAAATTGTGTTGTGTTATACTAGAAAATTTCTGACTTAATTGGTAGCCTGGAACACAATAAACTATTTGGCTGGTGAAAAATACGCAACTATGAATTGGGTTGGAAATAAATGGGAAGAACTTAGTATGCCTTTATAATCAAATGTAGTTTTCAATCAGTCTCAGAAAAGTACAGCAGAAAGGCTGTATGTGTATATTCAAGTGAAAGTTTCGAACATGTATACACACCTTTGCCCGAGGAAGTTAATGTTAATGAAGATTGTGCCCAGGATTGCTTAATTAAAGTTATCTTAAATGATTATACCTACTAGTTGCCTGTGCTTTTTGTAGCCAACCAATTACAGCGAAGCTCAGATATTCGAATGGAAGGAAAGGTGCAATTTACTCGTTTAATATACGAGATAGGTTAGATTACTATTTTAAACTGTTACTTTGGCATTTATAAAGTTGAAATTAATTTCACATTCTAAAGTTCACATTCGCATACCTGGTCTACTCTTTGGAAACATCTCGCAACGTTGCGTAGGGATAAATCAGAACGTTTTGTTGGTGATTTTTTTTAAGAAACACACACATTTTATTTATGTCGATAATAGTCCTTTATTGCACACTAAACCAAGCAATTACAGCTCATGCTGGCGACTTTATGTGCGTGTGTATTGAGTGTTCTTTTTCAAAAGTATATCCAAATATTACGAAATTCACGAATGTTTTAGGAAAAAATTGTGCAAATTCAATGGAGAAGATCAAAAATTTGTGACATGTAAAGATAAAAAGTTACGGTCAATTAACTGGAACACTCACACCGCCGAACTGAGAAAAATTCTGTATCTCGTTTCTCAAAAAGTACTAGACCTAATATAATATAAAATTAGGCCTAATCATATCACAAAAAATTAGATTCATACTTTTTGAGAAACGAGATACAGCAATTTTCTAAGGTCGGCGGTGTGAGTGTTCCAGTTAATTGACCGTAACTTTTTATCTTTACTTGTCACAAATTTTTGATCTTCACCATTGAATTTGCACATTTAAGTTCCTAAAATATTCGTGAATTTTGTAAACTTTTGAAAAAGAACACTCAATCCACATGCACATGTCGACTTTGCTTGTCCCACTTGAGATAACCAACCCGCGGAGCCGCAATGTTTGGCATTGGCCTGGTCATAATATTATTTTCGGTCAAAACTGCATCTTATTAAAAAAGAACAATTTTTACAAAAAGTACTTTCAATGAGTGACAAATATAGTTTAACTACCCAAATCAATACAAAATCGTAATTTACTTCATAAAATTACAAACCAAGAGATACAAACGATGCTCTTTTATACTCTGAAGGACTCCTGATTGCCATCCACAAAGCGTTTGCTCTTTTCTAAAAGCTATAAAAGGCTAAACAATAATGACTATAAGTCTGGACATAACTCAACATTGATAAAACACTTGAATGACTGATTTGTTAGCGAAATAGTCGGTCGTAACTTCGTAATAGACCTTCTTTCACTTTTGACTTATCGATATTTATGGAGATTACCGTCGACAATCACACCTACTCTCATGAAATCAATGGCCGCCCATAGCAAAGATTTATTACGCCTATTCGAAAGTAATCTCCTCTAATTCAGCGTAGAAAAACGTTCGGTTTATACTCTTCGACAATCGAGTCTTTGTCATCCGACTCAATATATTTTAAATGACTCCTTGAGCGGCCTTTGCCGAGCCGGTCTTTATTGTGACGCGAGTTCCTTTTTCAAATCCGAATGGCGGGATATTTATTTTGAATTTTGAAATGAGAATAATTTCTTTTTTAGCTGCCGTCGTGTGCCAGGCATTAGCGCGCTTTGTCGACGTATTTAATGAACGTTGGAGATCGGTGTTGCTTTTTTTACTTTTTAGGGTTCCGTACCCAAAGGGTAAAAACGGGACCCTATTACTAAGACTTCGCTGTCTGTCCGTCTGTCCGTCGCTCTGTCAACAGGCTGTATCTCAAGAGCCGCAATAGCTAGACCGTTTTTTTGGCCTTTTTGGTACGGAACCCTTCGTGCGCGAGTCCGTCTCGCACTTGGCCGGTTATTTTCTTTTATTACACGATGAGTCCGTTTTTGGTAGGTATACCTGTCGAAAAAAAAAACTTAGCCTAAAATGTAGATTTATATTATTTCTCGATGACCACTTAAAATGGATAATGTAGGTTTAGGAAACACATTTACAACTGCACAATTTCGGCAGTTACGCCTTTACTGACCTATAATTTATAAATCTAAAGGTACACAACTTACTTTTACAATTTACTCAGTGCGATTAATTAAAAAAGTATGAAATAAGACAGACAACAGAAAACTTTTAACTAAAGAAAAATCTCAAACGAAGTCTTATTTGCGATTGCGAATATTTACCCAAACCAATATTTGCTTTGAATCGTACAAGAAGGCTCACAGCTTCTTCATTTAACAAAGATTACCGATCACGTTGATGTAGAGATGCGTATTGTTTGATGTCTGTAAAATCACAAGGAATAGGTTGACCATATCTCGAAGACCAACCATAAAAAAAACATTTCATTAATATTGCAATAATGAAAGGGATTCTCAGATGATATGTAGTTGGTCCAACGTTTCATCATCGTTGAGATGGCTTAGGTACCTAGAACAGTTAACTGTACACGTTCATTTATTGTAAAGTAGGTACGTGTACACCTCGCAAAATACAAAATTTTCAATTTTGACGAAAAAATGATTGCAGATAGCTTTATGGCTACGATTAATATGGTTGATTTTATCCGGTTTAACTTTTGAAAAAATAGGTTTATTTTCTCAACTCTATTTCTACCTTAAAAGGTGTGATTTCATGTTGTAATCCCAGAAATTATAAACCTAACTTTACTAAACCAGCCAAACTAAAGCCATCGGAGAAGAAACAAATACACAAAAAATACTAATGCATTGAATTAAGAACTCCTTATCCGTTTCCATTAAAAAAAAGAACCAGTTCCTACACTTTTAGGGCACTCTAAAAATCTCCATACACAACAATGGTAGGCTTACGGTTCATAACCCAGGCTCATTGAGATCCAATCGAGAGACAAAGGCTCGGTTTCGCATTAATTATTGCTAACGCGACGCTAATTGAGCTCCTTAGCACCAAAACAAAGATTAAGCGGCACAGATAAGACACGCATGTATGTTGCCCTTAAAGGGACTTCTCAGTTTTGGCATGAGAAAGTTTGTTCAATAAGAGTGGGGAAAACATTTGGTGGGGCGATCGCAGTTTGACCAATGGTACCTAATAACTACGGCCCACTTAATATTTTGATAATCATGTTTCAAGTTTACGTATTTCTCCTTACCAAATTGAGCTTTTTGCTTATTAATCTTTGTTCATATAGTTAATTAGTAACTGCATAGGTAATGATAATGAAAGAAGACAATTTTATTGTATAAGTAATACCTTTTCAGTCTAGCCTAAACTTAGCAGAAGTACATTATTAAAGGAAAAAAAAATCCTTGAATCGCTAAAGGAGCTGTTAAATATTGGTTAGGTAATGAACAAAGTTCAATTTCAAAATGATGAATTTATGTGTAGGTAGGTATAAAAATCATGTTCGAGGTTTAATCTTTGCTGCTCAATACAAGACGCTAAAGACAATCGCCCGGCTGGATCGTGTCCTGATGGTTTGCAAACACCCCGGGCAAATACCAATGGTCAACAACTGCCACAAATTGAAGGAAAATGCTAAAAAGCTGTAAACAACGTTGTCCTTGCATGAAAAAGTAAAAAGAAGACATACTTACGGCGTGTTTTGTACCAGGTCTTGTCAGGTGCTTGGTTGATGATGAAACGTTAATACTTATATGGGTTTTTAATTAGCATTTATTGATTGTGATGTAAGAGGAAAAAAATCCAAATTTAATCGGCCTTGTGTCTATAATACACAATAAAGTGTTCTATACTTTAGGTAGATGGATTGAAATGATTAATTTTTATTTTGTTATTAATGACACAAACCTAAAAACTGCTTTGACGAAGGGTATTTTATTCACCACATACGAAGCTATAATACATTGTAATCAACATATCTCCACACACAAAGTATGATATTTTATTAAAACAACACATTAAAATTACAGGCTTGTTTCTTAGTCAAAGCTACCGCTTTCCCACAGGTAGTTCTCACACGCGTTTTAAACGATTTGCTAATGCAATTTGCGTTACTTCGACCAATAGGAAGCGTTCTATTATGATGTGTGCTCTTCTCTAAATGGCGGAGTACCACTTCCGTCTTTTTGTTAGTTTTCCCATAGGAACTTGAATAGGCTGGAGTGTTATAGCCATTATATTATTATACTAGCTGAAGGACTTCGTACGCGTTTATATCACTTATTATGATCGCGATTATTTTTGCAATTTTTTCACTGACGCCTAGCTTCTATTGGTCGTAGCGTGATGTTATATGGCCTAAAGCCTTCCTCGATACATGGACTATCCAACACAAAAATATTTTTTCAATTTGAACCAGTACCTACTTCCTGAGATTAGCGCGTTCAACAAACAAACAAGCAAACAAACAAACAAACATTATAATATTAGTATAGATAAGTAAGGTGCATGTCTGCTCAGGATAGAGCACGAGGTTTATACATAGGTAGTATAACATTTGCGATTGAGATTTTGTTAAGTAAATAATATAATCTGGACAAACAGCCAATTTAATAACATAGAACAGACTAGCTCCTGATCGAAACTTTCTTCTAATGTTTTTTTTTAATATGGTAATTCAAAAGTGGCCAGCTTTCACAAATATCAAGCTCCTTTAGGAAGCCTTTTTTAAAAAATTCAAAAAACTTACTTAACTATTGGTGAATTCAGAAAAGCTGGCATTTTATAAAAATGGTCTATTGCTTTAATCTTTGCCTTGATAAATCAGTTTTTTTTAGAATTTTTAGATTTCTTTGTTAATTACTACAGGAGTATTTAGAAAATCCATAGTTGCAGCTGTCTTTGCTTTGCTTTCCAAAAACAATAATCTATGTTTTTTTAATAAAGAGCCAACTTATTGCTGCCAGTTCGACCTTATGCCAGAGTATAATAATTGTCATTCCCGTTCAGAAATCGATTTCTATCCATGGCGGTCAGCGCACTGCCATATTCTTTAATCATAAGTGTGTTGCCTATTTACAAAACACATTTAGATACAATAAAACCTGAGATACAACGTAGACGAGACTTCCCAGCACATGCGCTAATTATTGGTAAGTACCATAGTAGTACACTCGTTCTGTGGCAATTCTATTAGTGGTATTTAGTGAAATTAGGGTACTACATTGTACTCTATAAGGCGTGATGGAAATTATAACTGCGATAAATGCTTACAGAATTATTTTAGGTTAGTACCAACCATGAGAGAAAAAAGAAGGTAATTGCAAAGAAACATTTTCTTCTTACTCTAGGCACTGAGTGAGGTTAAAGTTGCCCTGACAACATTTTAGTATTTCAACATATTCAGCCGGTGTATTTCAAACGTGAAAAAATTAGTAACCGCTAAGTTGTTCTTGAAGATCTTTATTTATTATAGAATTTGTGTTATAACTAAACAACTACTTAAACAAATATGTTATTAAAATATTTGGAATGATGAGTGCCACGGATTCCTAGTCGTTAGTCGACTGAAGGAATAGTAGGCAACTTTCAACGATTCCGAATTGTTTTCCTAAAGCTGATAAAATATACGTTTGAGGGTTCACTTGCAGCAAAATATCGTAAGTTTAACCCTAGATAGGTGTGGAGGCGAGCGCAGGGATAATTTGTGCGGTAATGCCGCGTTCGCTCTAATGAGCGGTAATAAGAGCCACCCAGCGAGCTTTGTGCGCTCGGTAAAGAAATATAGAGAAGGCGTTTGTTTGATCACGGTTGAAAAAGGATTAAATATCGTTTATTTAGGCAATGGGCTTGCTTTTGTCTACATACTTAACTCTACGGTTAAGAAGAAGCCTAAGATAGAGCGAGCTTACCCAGAGAAACTGTTTCTCCTACACACTAGAGGAACACAGAGAAACTGTTTGGCACTGGACTCCGGCACGAGAGTGGTAGCATACAGGCAGCCTATTACGAAGCCTACCATCGCAGAGGGATCTGTTAGCCGTCATTATTGGTTAGAAAACCAAAGATGCCGTTGCCTGGGGTGGACCACTAGGAGGTAGATCCCAACACGCCATAAGTTAATAGACGAATGCTTTTTTCAACATAAAAATAGTTGTTTTCTGAATTTCAAAGAGTGTTTGTCGTAACGACGAGAAGATAAATATGTTTTTAGGGAACTAAACTACTGGTCTACTTTGAAAATATAGTTACTTGAATAAAAGTTTGAACTGACTGGCTTCAGGTGGGATTTGAACCTAACACTAAGCTACGAGTATACTACGAACAATAATGAGTTAGTCATTATGTAAGCCCATGTGAAATTGCACTGCAATGACTCAAGTACGCACAGTCCACCCTGTCAGCAGTCATGCTCAGGACGCTGTTGGGGCTGGTTCGCACTCTGCTCACCAGGGATGCGCATCTTTTGCGCATAGTTGCGTAAAAACAGTCTATGCGCGCTTCTGCAAACATACCTGAAGCACTAAGGAAGCAAGGCAACCCCAACAGTATCCTGAAAGCATTATTGTATTACACTTAAAGAGCGCTGTAGCATCGTTGGGTATAGTCACCACACAGGCTATACGTATAGAAAGAAGTGCAATATGCTCCAAACAGGGTAAGTTTCACAACAACAACGGTAGCGCGCAGGTTTGCACGTTGTTCTAGAACAACGTGCAAACCTGCGCGCTACCATGTTTGCCCTCACCGACAGTGCCCTCCGCTCTCTTTCGATGTCATCATCGTCTTTGAGGTCAGAGGTTACTACGTGTCCCAAGTACTTAAATTTGCACCCTCTTCATAATTGTACCATTGAATCGTATAGGCGGAAAGTTTTCTGTGTCCTCAAATACCATGACTTCACTTTTATTAGCATTGTAGAGAAGTCCATGATTTTTGACATATGCTTCACATATTGCTACAAGCTTTTTTAGACCGCAGACTGATGCACTCAGTAGCGCCATGTCATCCGTATAACTAATGTAATTAACATTAACTCCATCTATATGACAACCGACACGGGTGCTGCTGAGCGCAACAATCAATTTTTTTTTTTTTTTTTTTTTTTGACGGACCTATCACTGAAACCCCATATGGGAGGCTTTAATCAGTTAAACCGGGCAGAGTGTGGCGAGCGCTGAAGGCGCTCAGCCTAGGTCCGCCACGCTAGCGGTACTCCGGTGCGGCCGAGGGTGAGGCTTCGCGAAGCGAAGCCTCAGGCTCGCTCGCACCGGGGCCCATACTAGCGGGCGTGATCGGGCCAGTGTGGGGTGCTAAAGGCACCCTACCAAATGGCGAACCCACCAGTGGTGGCGCCGCCGGAACCGGAGATGCCGTGGCATGCCGGATCACGGTCGGGCTCCATTCTGGCGGGCCCGATCTGGGAGGGGGGATCGGACAGCGACCTCAAGGGCGCCTCTGTAGGCTCGGACCTCGGCTTGGGTCGCCGTCCGAGGGGGGGGCAGGTGAGAAGCGGCCAGGCACATGATTGTGTCGGCCGAAATGAAAGGCGGGACCACGCACCCGCCTCCGACGGGTGCGGTGTGGAGAACTACTGTGTTGTGCAGTAATTGAAGTGCTTAAGGCGGTGTTGGCTGTTGTGACATACGCGGTGATCGGATCGTCGGGGTCGTTCAGCACGTGCCTGGGCCGACGGCGTCGGAAGGCGACATCCCTCTGGGGGTTGTACGTGGCGGCTTCCGCTATGAGCGGATTGGGGTGATTCACTGCCTTATCGAAAAAGCGTTGAGAGGCTTCTTTCATATAGAGGGCAATGGATTGGATTTCGAGATCTCGGTGGATATTATTGTTGCGTACGAACCACGGGATACCCGCGGCCCGACGCAAAAAGAGATTTTGAAGTGTTTGAAACTTCTTAAGGAGGGATGGGGCGGCGTGAGCAAACACCGGACTGGCGTAAGTCATCACGGGGCGGATGCAAGTTTTGTAAATTGTCAACTTATTTCTAAGCGACATTTTACTCTTGCGGCCGACTAGGTGGTATAGTCGGTGCGTGTAGAACTTCGCTCGGTTACAGACGCGATTGATGTGCGATGCGAACGATAGTCGTCGGTCAAGGATGACACCTAAATATTTGACCTGCTTGACCCATGGGATCCGCTGGTCGAATAGGGTGAAATGAGTGGGAACATTAGGGCGGGACGGATTAGGGGAGGGCGCTACGGGGATGTTCCGCCCGAAGTACATCGCTGCACTTTTGTCGGGATTGACTTCGATACGCCATTTCCTAAACCATTCACCCAATTTGGTGACCGCGCGCTGTAGCGCTAGGATCACATATTTTGAGTTTGGACCGGTTTTGTAAATGGCGGTATCGTCAGCAAAAAGGGCTAGCTCCGTGTCTGGAGTCTTGGGGATGTCGTTTACGAAAACGGAGAAGAGTAGGGGTGATAGCACAGAGCCCTGTGGGACTCCGGCTCTGATGGGTCGAGGGGAGGAGAGAGTGCCGTCAACTCGGTAACGAAAAGTGCGATTCGACAAAAAGTCCCGTAAGATGAGCACGAGACTGTCCGGCACTTTGAGTTCGTACAGCTTGTAAATCAAGCCGTTGTGCCAGACTTTGTCGAACGCTTTCGCCACGTCGAAGAACAACGCTCCCGTTCCCAAGGGGCGGGGTCTATTGAGACCGTCCAGAATGTGTTCCGTGAGGCGGTGCACCTGATGGACGCAGGAGTGGGAGGCTCTGAAGCCGAATTGCTCGTTGATTAAGAGATTGTTAGCGAAGAGGTAATCTCTTAATCGGGAAACTAATACGCGTTCGTATATCTTGCCCATAGTCTTTAAGAGGCTGATGGGCCTATAGCTGGTGGGGTCGGCCGGGTTTTTTCCCGGTTTTCGGATGCCTATGACCTCCGCCTCCTTCCACGAGTCGGGGAAGACGCAGTGGGTCATTGCGGCGTTGATGATTGCCACCAATAGGCAGAGAAGTTGGGCGGGCAGGGCGCGGAGTACTCTGTTCGAGATACGGTCCGGCCCGGGTGCCTTGTTAGGGCGGAAACCTTTGACTATCGCCTGCACCTCATCAACGGTAGTAGGGGTGAGAGGGGTTGAGGGGGGGATGACCGAGCGGCGCTGGACCTCATCGTCCACCATTTGAAGGTGGTCTTGGTCGAAAGGGAGGGTGCTAGGGGAACACTGTGCCTCTAGACTGTCAGCCATGCATTCGGCTTTTTCGTTATCGTCAAGCGCTAACGATTGATCGGGTCTTTGGAGGGGGGGCATTGATGCGACTATGTCCGACTTAAAGGTTCTCGCCAGCTTCCAGTAGGCCTGGTGAGATGGCGAGATTTCTTTAAGTAGATCGTCCCACCGATTGTTTCGGAGCTCCTTAATACGTTGCTTAACAGCACGCTGTAAGCCGCGCAAAAGAACCCGATTTTCCTCGGTGGGACACGCATCGTAGGCCCTGATAGCCGCGTTCTTGGCTCTCAGCAGTTCTCGCGCGTCATCAGGCAGCCTGAAACGATGGTTTCCCATCTCCGGCACTTGCCTAGACGAATCGCCGATGGCGACCGAGATGTGACTGGTGAGAGCGTCGATCGCTTCTACAGCCTCATTTGGCGAAGAAATGTCGTCAGGGATTGAGGAAAGTTGGGGGCTGTTACAATCCTCAAGTTTACACTTGAGTTTGTCCCAGTCTATCAACGACCTCATGGGGGGGGAGTATGACTCCGGGGAGCCGAGACGAACTATCACCGGACGATGGTCCGAGTTGAGGGCATGCACGACTTCTATCGAATGAAGCCGAAGGCCTACATTCTTTAGAATAGCCATGTCAAGAATATCGGGACGATGTTCGACGTTGTATGGGTAGTGGGTGGGCTCTAGAGGCGGTACAACGTCAAAGGATAGGGTTTCAGCGAGTCTGCTTAAGCGCGTGCCACTAGTGGTCGTGCATAGGCATCCCCACTGGGTGTTTTTGCTATTGAAGTCGCCGCCTATAAAGACGGTTTCATTCATAGCGAAAAGGGCCTCAAAGTCACTCCTGACTGGGGTTTTGTTACCGGAGAGGTAGGCCGAAGCGATGAGAATGGGCCTGTGGCCGGTCATAGATAGTCGGCATAAGGAGACTTCTATGTCCGTCGTGGGTGGGGGGTCGATTGGGGCACAGTGTAGAGAACGCTTATAGTAGATAAGCGTGCCGCCGCCACGTGTGGACCTATCATTTCTGACAATAAGATAGTTCGCAATATTAGGATTGCGAAAAGAAGGTTTGAGACGGGTTTCCTGAACCAGAAGGATGTCTACCTGGTGCTCGGTCAGGAAGAGGGATACCTCATCCCGTTGGTCTAAAAGGCCATCAGCATTGAAAAATGCTATGGTGATCGACCTCGGCTTGATTCTATTTTTTGTGTTATCCATTATTGATGGAAGGATTTGATTGTTTGAAGAAGAGCCCTATGCTCGACGAGGATTTTAATCCTTAAATGGGCGTTGCCCACAGACTCGTCCAATTTCTGGCAGATGACATCGACCTCTTCGTAGTCGATGTCCTCCATAAAATTGGCCAGTCTGTTTAGCTGGGCCTCCATGTCCCTCGAGGGGGACGGCTCAGCTCGTGGGGCTTTGGGTGTTGGTGGTGGGGGGGGGGCAACAGCTCGTACGGCCGGTGTTGCAGGCGGAGCTGCTACCACGGCCGGGCTGAGACTGGGGGTCGGGGCGGGGGGGGGCGCGGGGGCCATGGACGCCATTAGGGGTTTAGCCCAGGCGTTGGGTCGGCATGGTCGGAGAGAGGGGAAGGCCGACGGTGAGATGATCACCCGTGGCTTCCCCGTATTATGGGGGGTGGGTCGAGAGGAGGGGGCTGAGGCCACTGGGCGAGGTTGCGCCTTTGGGGCCCTGGGACATCCGCGATAATTCGCAGGGTGTCCAAGACCTCCGCAAAGGACGCATCCGGGCGGCGTGGTCGCCGTCTCCCTGTCACGCGCGCAGTCAGTTGTGCCGTGGTCCCCGTGGCACTTTACGCACCTTGGGCGAGCACGGCAGTTCCGGGCTGCGTGGCCATATAATTGGCAGCGATGACACTGCCCAGGGAACCCCTTTTTACGGGGGAGTTCGACTTTAAGGCCGCTAATGGCGCAGATCGTCTTCACGTTGAAGACTGCCTTTCCCTCGGCCGAGTGGTCTAGGACCACCTGGACCAAGTCGAAAGGTTCGCGCCTGCGCCCCTTGAAAAGACGGTGGACCTGCCTGGCTGGGAAGCCCTGGCCTTGCAGGTCGTGAAGGATGGCCGGAGTGTCCAGCTCTTTCGGGAGACCGCGGATGATCACCCGCAGTTCCCTTTCCTCCGGGAGGGGATAGGTATGGTACCCTATCATCCTCCCGTCGAGAAAGCTGGTGAGGGAGCGGTGGTCACCCGAAGTGGGTACCACTACCTTGATGCCCACAGCACAAGTCTTCGCGTGCGAAAACGCGATTTTGCGCTCGTTCAGGGCGGCGCTGATGACGTTCCAGGACGATTTGTCCTGGACGAAGATAGGCGGCACTTTGCTCGCCTGAGTGGGGGATGGGGTGGTGGCCTTTGTCCCAGAAGGCTGGGAGGCGGCCGACGGTAAGGGCCCCTTTTGGGTCTTAACGACCTTAGCGGGGGGAGGCGGGGGCGGGGAATTGCGCGATTTGCGCGATTTGCGGGCGCGTTTAGCACGTTTCACCGTGATGAATTCATCATCATCGGTGGCGGAAAGAGAGGAAGTGGAGTCCGATTCCGGAACGTCACACTCCATCACGGAGACTGGGGCGGGAGAGGGGCATGCCTCCTCCGGGGGGGAGAGAGGGGTCCGCTGCGCCAGCGGGAGCGGCGAGCGCGAGCGGGATGGGGTAGAGGGCGTCGACGGGCGGGGCGGGGGGTGCGCGGAGGGCGCTACCTCTTCCGGCTCCTCCGAGCGAGGCGGGTCCGGGGAGAAGGGGCTATCCCTTCGGTAGTCGTCGAAACGACGAACTACTTCAGGATAATTTGCCTGGAGGAACTTAAAGAGTTCCCCCAGGAGGGATTTTTCCGCCATTACGGCGGTTAGTGTGTAGACGTGACTCTACTGCCGGTTCGCAAGTCGCAACCTCCGAGAAGAACCGGTAAGAAACTCGGAGGTGTACACGGTGTGTACCTCCCTTTCCTGTAGGTGTACAGGTCTGGGGTGTGTCGGAACAATGTGCCCTACCGGTGTACTACTAAGTAGGTAATCTACAAAGTAGGGTGTGTGGCCTACGCCTAGCTGACCTTCGGGAGGGCCCGGGTGAACCCGGGATACGCTCCCTCAGGGATGGAATTGCAGGAGAGGAAGGGGGGACACGCCCGGCAGTGGCTGGTGGGAGTATTCCTAGTGCCTCAAAAGCGAGGAGGAACGCCTCGCAATCTCAAGCAGACCCTCCAGGGGGCCAAGGAACTCCCCCGGCGTACCGGCGGCGGAGGGAAACTTTCAGTGCCTTAAAAAAGGCGCTGTCTGTTGCTCCCTATCAACAGAACCGCTTTACAGCGTTAAACTAAATCGGTTTCGTTGGCACCGTTAGGTTTCCGCCGATTTAGCCGCGGGCAAAACCACGTAAACCTGTAAACATATAAGGAGGACTCTCGACTGAGCGAGACAAAGGGTGGGGGAAAGCTGCGGCGCGATACGTCTGTATAGCGCAACAACTAGAAGCGGAATCCACCGCAACAATCAAGTCGTTAATGTACAGGTTAAATAGTGATGGCGAGGACAAACCACCCTGTCTCTCGCCACACTCCAATCTATACGAATTCGACAACGTTCCCGCCCATCGCACATTGTTGGTCTGGCTTCTATACCAATACTTACAAATATTTATAAGTTCTAAAGGTAGGTTAACATTTTCAAGCTTTTTCCATAAAATGTTATACGAAACCAGATCAAAAGCTTTTGTGGAAGTGGACTGGCGTTTTGCGAGTTGTGTAATATTTGACAGTGTGCTTAACACACAATACTGCGCTTTCAGTTGACAACTTGGCACGAAACCCAAACTGGTTATCGTGTATTTGTATTAAGCTGTTCAAATGTAAATTAAGCACATTATCAAATACCTTGGAGATAACTGTTGCTAGGGAGATGGGTCTATAGTTACCTTTATTTGGTCATGCTATTACAACACAATGTGGTCACAACACGATGCATTTTATTATGTGTTTATTAGTACCGATTACAAAAGCCGTCTCCTTAGTGGTTGCAGGCGAGCGTTTGTCTCCGTGTGCGAGCGCGCCTTACGACTTCATTAGAGCGACTTGCGAGCGGTCACGAGCGCTGCTCGCCACACTACGTTGGTAGTCCAAGAGCTTGGGTGATGTTCATGTCAGTGTATGACTAATGAAGCTGTTGGATTATAATGTATCTATTAACATACAATAAGGTTTGGAAAAGGACTGGTAAAATTGTGATTGCAAATTATGTTTTGGTAGTCTGTAATCTATCTGGCTGACTGTGCCTGATCTATCTGACTGGCGCCTTCTGCGCGTCCTGGTGCTGGTTATGACCATGAATTTTATATTTTAGGGGGGATTATATGTAGGGAAACACTATGTATGTGCAGTTTTGCCGATATAGCATTTTTGGTTAGAGTCAGACGCGAGTTCGTCGACGACGCCAGTCGTTCCCGAGTCGTTCCACGTCGCACACATAGCTAAGCCATTTAGTTTATTGTACACCATTTCCTGGAACAAAATTGTGGAAACCGAATAGAGAAATCAGTGACAATTATTACTTTTATTTCTGCACCCAATAGGCACCTTCTGTAGTCAGACAACGTACGGGCTAGGAGGATATAGCTATACAAACCTAGCACCGCATAGCCCGCACATATAACATCGTACAAAGGTTTTGGTCCGGTAAACTATTATGTAAATGAAAAGAACATTTTTTTATTCTCAGCTAGCAACTAAAAGATAAAATGCGCGGGTTACCTGAAGTTTGACACCCGTACTTATAAAGAAGTAATTAGGTACTTATTGTTTAGTAAAGTCATCATAACTTTAGATGTTATTACCTAGTGCTTAAAAGTGAAGGAATTGGGTCACCGTTAATGGTCATAGTATTTGGCTGAGAATGCTAACTTTTGGTAGTTCTAACTTCTAGTAAATTCTAGATAAAGGCATACAAATTGTCTCTCAAGTACCTAGTTTTACTCAAGTTATTACTTTTACTTGTATATAAATACAGGTGTAAGAGTTTAAGTAATTAGTATGCTATATATTGTTTAAATGATAATTCCATGGCTCAGCCTAATCTGTTTTGTTGCATGAAAGTCTTAACCTAAAAATATTAATGGATTTTATTTCAATTGGACTCTATATTTTTTATTACTTTATAATCTCGTGAGATGTCTTATCGTGAAAACCTATCGTGTCAGTTATTTGTTTTAATAGTAGATACATCTTCCTTTTATAAATCAACATAGCTGCTATATTTGACTCCACAACAGCGGCAGGCGAGTGCATGTCTGAGTGCACGCCTTACGACTTCATTAGAGCGATTTGCGACCGGTCACGGACGCAGTTCACCGTTCTCTACCGAGTTGATCAGAATACACGCAAACTCATCTGTGCTATAAATTGATCAGAGAAAACTAACGTTCGACTAAAAGGAGGTCTAGTTGTAGTATGATCTTGATGAAATATGCTGTAAAAGCTGAGCTCTTTGCTTAATTTATACTTGATGGTCCTTGAAATACTTTGATTTTGCCAAGGAAATAAAATATTTTCACAATATTTTGATGTTATTTGGAAACATTTACATTTGTCTGTGACAACTTGAATCGTAGTCGTACATTTTGGAAAGCTATGTAATGCATATTTTTGATTTATTTTCGATTGATTTAAGAATACATGTAACCTATGTTTTAATATTGGCTGCTTGAAATATCAAAACGATTTATTTCTTGCTGTTGTAAAATTTTAACATATTTTTGGTATATTGTTGTCAACTCAAATACTGTCTCTTGGCCTATAATTGAGTGTCAGAGTGGCGGTCACTGCTTAATTAAGGCAACAAAGTGCAGGAGTCGTTCTAATAGAGCTCGTTCGAGGATACTAAAGGTTGGGTGTCTAACTTAACGTTGACTCACGAAGTTTTCTTTGGCCTTTAGGATTATACATTTAAAGATTTAACTACTTTGTGACTTTGATTTTCACATTAAAATTCGAGGATTTGAATAATTTTTGACATATATTTCCTTTTTAATAGGACGAATAGGTTTTTCGTTGGTTTGCCTTCCATGTTGCTAATAATAATTTACATTTACAGTATATAATTATTGATTGATAGTCGACCCGTGACCATGAACGCTGTGAAGTGTTCAACACATCGGTCGGTCGTCAAACTAAAATATAATGCAATACGCTTATATTTTTAATTTCAAGATATAACTAACAAATTGTCTACTTATTTTGTTACAATAAGCTAATGTTACAAAATGATAGTATTTTGTAAACGTTAAAAGTTCAGTACGTGCATAAGAATTCCTTAGAAGTTTCTTTTTTTACTTTAAATATTTTTCTCAGATTTAAAGTGGTTGTATTTATACAAAACAATAATAGGGGTTAAAGTATGAAATTGCCGATTATTTTCCCACTTTTTATTTTGTTTATAGCTCTTAATTATAGTCATATTATTGCATAATTCTTTTTGCATTGTATCAAAAACTAAATAAAGAAACTTTTGACTAAAAAAAATGCAATACTAGTGCCTGTTACTTCAAAGGAAGTCGTTGAAAAGGCCCCTTATAATGTGTCAGCTGACCTTCTTGCTTCAATTAAGTATATTTGTATTATATACTTTGATTTTAAGAAATTTAAATACTATAATGCGTAGCTTTATAACCATCTCACTTTCACCTTTAATTGCATCGAAAACGATTAAAGCGTTTTTAAAAAAACTAAAAAAAATTTAGTATGGATAAATGGCTTTTCTCGATGAGATACTAAACGGCAATTTCATACTTTAACCCCTA